>CM065776.1:95794939-98194939 GCA_033296515.1 Macrochelys suwanniensis | reverse complement strand
CACTTGTTCTAAGGAAGGCAGCTATCATAAACACCTTCTAATTTGTGACCCCCACCTCTTATTCACTGGCTTACTTCATGTGTTTGTTTTCCTTTTTTCCGCAGTTGGGGATTTGTCAAATGAGCTTGTCAGGCATTTTCTGATTGAATGCACCCATAAGGGAGTGCGATTGAAAGGATGCCCAAACGAGCCATATTTTGGTAAGTGCTGTACATCAATAGGACATGAAAAATAAGGATATTTTGCCTACAGCCAGGCTGCTTCATAGCATAGAATGGAATGGAACATGTGAGGAAATGTCACACAAAGGTTGTGAGATGGTTTCTGCAGGAACCTATTCTAGTATTGTCATGATAATGGCCTTCTAATCTATATGACCATATAGAAAAAAAGCACATTGTAGTAGAGGACATTCCAACTAGAGCCTTGTCATGTGATGGAAGCACATCGCTTCTGTGGGACTGTCCTTCCATGGAAGAAATAGGTGTACTAATTGCAGCTTCTCTTTGAAGTAAAGATGACCCCAAAGCAAAATAAAATTTTTTAACTTTGTCACTGTTTGGGGTGGGAGGAAGTTCAATCCTGAGGTTTTAGTTCAGTCCTGCCTCTAACTTGAAGCATGTATCCAAGGTACTTGTATGGCCCATACCATAATATCTGAGCGCCTCACAATCATTTCATTGGTTTATCCTCACAACACCCCAATGAGATAGGTAAGTCCTGTCACCTCCATTTTAAAGATGGGGAACTGAGGCACAGAAAGACTAGTTTCTTTTTGACTTGCAATAGGACTTTGGTCCAGTGTTCTCTCTAATTTTTTCCATCCATGTGCGGAATGAATTTTGTTATGCGCACCAATATCGAGGTAATGTGCAGATGTGCGCCACCAGTAGAAACAAAAAACCTAGATATAATATATATTTTTAAAAAGTTACCATAGGGATAATTACTCCAGCCGGGATAAGTTAGGCATTTTAGAACTCACTACTCAATACATTAAATTTAAGCATAACAGAGAAATCAAATTATGAAATGCATAGACCAGTCGAAACACTAAAATAACAGCACTCTGAAAGAATAAAATTACAGAGAATATATGGGCATTGCAAGAAGTACCAAGAAGTAACAACAATAACACAAGTATGTATTGGGAGGTGTGTGTGACAGAGACAGAGTGTGTGTGACTGTGTGTGTGTGTGTGTGTGTGTGTGTGTGTGTGTGTGTGTGTGTGTGTGTGTGTGTGTGTGTGTGAGAGAGAGAGAGAGTGTGTGACAGTGTGTGTGTGAGAGAGAGAGAGAGAGAGTGTGTGTATGTGTGTGTGTGTGTGAGACAGACACAGAGTGTGTATGCGCTGGCTACTGGGAAAGTGTATGAGAGACCATGCAGACAGCGGCACTCACCAGTCTGATGGCTCATTCAGACTGCAGCGGCCATTAGCAGCTCCATCTAACTCCCAAGCCTTGTCCCTCCTCCCCCACTCTGTGGAGATGGGCTACATGGGGGGAGGGGGACACCCTGACATCAACGCTCCCACTCCTCCTCCCCCTCCCCGCCCCCCAACTCTGCACAGCAAGCAGGAGGGTTCTGGGAGCCACTGGCCAGAGGCTCCAAGGCAGAGGGCAGGAGCAGCGAGGGGAGGGGCTCCTCAACACAAGTCGCCGGATGTGCGCGGTTCTACTAATCAAGTGTGCAGCACTTGATTGACTCTTGCGCAGTTGCACAGATTAGAGGGAACACTGCTTGGGTCCTAAATCACTTAAGTGCTTATGAAAATTTTACTTTAACTGACTTGCTCAACATCAGTCAGGAAGTCTGTGCTAGGGCAAGGAATTGAACCCAGATTTCCCAAGTCCCTGGCTAAAGAGCTAGCCACTGGACTATCCATCTACAGTACTCCTCTTATTTGCTAAATGATGTGGCAGTTTGTGTTAGTGTTTTACGTAGGCTGTGTTGTAGAATCGTTACCTTCATTCAGTATTTCTCCAATCAAAATCTACACTGCAGAAGTGTTATGTATTAACAAGGAACATCACTGTTCAGGCTGCACTGTATCTAAGCACAGTCTGGCACCTATTGAGCTGTACTAATACGCCCTGGTATACTTCATTGTACATTTCTTGGCTTTGATTCTGTTGACAGACAGGTATCATCTGCCCAGCAACCAACCCAAATAGCCAGGTCAGGCACTAGACTGATGATCTGGGACTTGAAGTGGGAGAAATCTTCCCTGCCCAAGCTGTGGAGTGGCAACATGTCTGTATAGCTACTTTACAGACTACTCTTTCTGCCCTTACAAGGTGCTACCCATAATGGGGATACTTCACAATGCCACCCCCTTCTGCATCCAGCCATTCCCTGCCCCGCAGCAGCTACAAAGGACCCCTCCATGGCCACAGAGGGCTCATTAGGGCTAGGGTGACCAGATGTTCCGATTTTATAGGGACAGTCCCGATTTTTGGGTCTTTTTCTTATATAGGCTCCTATTACCTCCCACCCCCTCGTCCCGATTTTTCACATTTGCTGTCTGGTCACCCTAATTAGGGCCCAGAATTGTTGGGCACCATCAACTCCCAGTGACATCAACAGGAAAAGAAGGTGCTCAGCAATTGTAAGATTGGGCCCTGGACTCTGATGTTACAGCAGTTGTTGGTAGTCTATAGAAAATAATTAAAAAACAATCCAATCTGTAATTTTCTCCAGAACTGAAATATGGTTGGGTTATTTGTTAACATTTTTCAGTGTCTGGAATTAAAGGCAACTTCCTTTTGCACTAATTGACTGGCCGATCACCCCTCCAAACATAGAGTGTAAAATGGGCATTGACATTTTAATGGAAACAGAGGGTCCAGATCCCTTAGGTGGAACTGAAAATCTCAGCCTTGCTATATAGTTACAGCAAATGGTGTCTCAGGGCACTAATTAGAAGGAGGCATGATTTAACATGGGATACCATGCAGATGGCCTCACCTGGGGAGGTAGAGAATTCCTCTAGCTTTTTACCATTAAAACACAAACTGACTCAACTGCCTAGTGGTTAGAGCAGGGGACCAGAAGTTAGAACTCTTGAGTTATTTTCCCAGCTTTTCCTCACAGTGTGACCTTGGGCAGATTGTTTAGCTTGTCTGTTCTTACCTGCCTCTTATGAGTGTTGAGACTTAATACGGTAATATTTGTAAAGCACATTATCGTCATCTTTCTCATTAAAGTAAATTAGTATTTAATAAGATGAGGGAGATGGGACTGCAGTTCATGTAAAAGGAGTTAAACGCAAGAAATGATGAGAAGATGGATCTTTTAAAAATTACCCAAAAAAAAGGTAGTTGTTAAAGTGTCTTAGAAGCCAAGGGGAAAAAATGTTTTTAAGGGTTTTCTTTAGCCTGTAAACTATTGAAAAGCAAACATACCTCGTAAGCATTCTTTTTGTGCACAAAAAGTAATCTTGCCTGTCTTCTTGTTCTTTTAACCACAGGGAGTTTGACAGCTTTGGTGTATCAACATTCCATTACTCCTCTGGCATTACCCTGCAAACTGCTCATCCCGGACAGAGGTAAGCTAGTCAAAATACAAACTAAAAGTGATATGCAACCAGGGATCTGCTACAAAATAGCTATATCTGAAGGCAGGTGAACATGTCAGGGTAAAGATCTGAACAAGAAAGCATAGGAAAGAATGTCAGACAGTTGCCAAGCAGCTTTTGTCCAAGCTACAGTTCAGAACTGATTAGTATTGTTGTGATGCCCCAGTAATAAACATATTATTATATTATTATTATATATTATTATTATATTAACATAAAATACTGCAATCCAGTATTTTTAAAAAAAGGATTTTTTTAGATTTTACATCACACCCAGGTATAGTTAATTCAACCAATCATTACTCAAGCATAGGTAGCAAGAGTCCTCTAAGGGGGAAAAGTAGGATTAAAAAAAAGCAGATGCCTTTTGGGTGTAGTTGAGGGAAAGAAACAGCAGTTTATTCAGGTCTAAATATTGCAATAAATAAATATTAAAGAGCACATAGATTGTGGGACTATAATTCTATTTTGGGTTGTGGTGACTCCATAAACTTCTCTAGCACATCAACAAAAAAGCTTCTGTGTACTTTTGGCCCATAGTTCAGTTGTCTGTTTATTCTCCCCTATAAAGCAAACACCAGATGTATTACTGAAATGTTAAACATGCTTGCGGTTTTCCCTTGAACTCCTAAATTTTTCTACTCCTAAAGGCTGTCTGTCTGTACTCTGACATAGCATTTGAAATATGTAAATCCATGAAATACTTTAATGAAGCCATTTATGCACAATAACGTACCATGGTAGAATGTGGATCAAAGATCCGTCTTTAGATAGATAGATAGAAAAACCACTGTGATGGGTGTGCTCGCGCCACCTTTTCTTATCAGATAAAATTGGAAGTTCCTTTGGTTCTAGCAGAAAGTTCAGGGTTGAAACATTTGTCTTTTTGCCCTGGATGAACCTACTGCAGTGAAATGAATGGATCTAGTCTGATACAATCAAGCCTTTTAATGTAAAGATGGAGTTAAAGCATGAACTGTCTGTGGTTTCTTATTCTGGTCCTGATTCATACAGCACTAAACATGTACTTAACTGTAAGCTTGTGAGTGGTCCGATGGTAAGCAGTGAATCAGGGCCTCTGTTTTTCTTGATCATACTGAAAGAGATACCATGTCGTACGCATATATAGCCCCAAATATAGGTTCTGTACAAACTTTTACAAAACTGAAAAGTCAAAATGTGTCTGAGTTTTTTAAAAAAAATTCTAGCAGAAAGATTCTAAAACAAACCTTCCAGTGCTGTATTTACAGCCTACACTGCACTATTTGGTCGTGCCAGGAGTACTTGCAAATGTAGATTCAGAAGCTGATGCAAGAAAAATTAAATTGACTAGATCAATTTCACTGATCAAGTTGCAATGTATTATGCTAAAGAGAGTAGTATAAATTATAGTTCTTTCAATTAATTTTAAAATTATAAGAGGATTTTTTGTAACATGAGTGAGGAAATAGGTTAATTAAAAAGCATTTCAACATGATGATGTCTCTTTCAGCAGTAATACATAACTATCTGTGGTTAGCACGAAACCACAGGGTTATAAGTGCTCTGCTGCTAGCACCCAAAAAAATTGTGCAGCACAGTAATCACACATCACGGATGGTATTGTGCATTGATGGATTTTTTAATGTTTCTGGCAAAGAGTAGTCCGGTGTATGAGGTCATAATTTCAAGACTTCGACTCCTGGTTGACCTTCTCGATTGACCTCTCAATCCAAGTCACAATAAAAATGTGTGTGTTGGTTCATATTTGCAGATCCCTTGGAGGAGATCGCAGAAACAGCTCCACAGACAGCTGCAAACTCAGCAGCAGAGCTCCTAAAGCAGGGTGCCGGTTAGTATGTTTCTCTTCCATTTGATGAAATTACAGTTGTTACCAAATGTACGTTACAAGTAGGAAAAAAAAACCCAGAAAACCAGAGGCTGAGGATGAAAAAAAGGAATTGGGTAAATTAAAATGCCCTTGAGACGTATGTAATGTACCGGATCTGCAGCATGTAGATTTGTAAAATTAGTAGCCAAACCTAAAAATGCTCATTCTTCACCCAAGATGATATGATGCAAAGAAATGAAGTATCTGATTCCTTGGTCATCCTGTTTTATTGTTAAGGGCCCTTATTTTTCTCTGTGATGTAGCAGCTCCCTGCCACTCTAGCAAAATAAAACCACCTCTTAGTGTCCGCTTAGGTGACAGAGAGGATTCCTTAGCATGCGGCAGTCCCTGGATGCACAGAGCTGCCATAGTGACTCACTTCACTACCCCACCCTCTCAACCCCAAGTGCAGTGGCCATGCCTTGGGGCAAGGAACCAGATTACTCCTACATCTCAATGATCCCTGGCTGCTAGAATGGCTTTCAGGCTGCTCTAAGTTGTACCACAGGATCAGATTGGCATCTGGTGGCCTAACGATAAAGGGAGGCGGTGCTATATTTGCCACCTCCTCGCTGATCTGCATCAGACAAAGAAGCCACAGACCAAGAGATCTTGACCAAGTGTTTTTCAGTCTTCAGCTGTCAGAGTGCTGTACAGTTGCTCTGATACATTATAGAGCATTCAGCAAAGGGCCAGTGCTATTCCAAGCAGCTATAGAGTGAGAGTGTTGTCCTGTGATCATGCAGCTATCTGTTTTGTTTTGACTTTTAAAAGTGCAGTGGCACTTTAAATGATATAACTGAGCAGGAATGTGTGGCTGAGGCAATGGTCAATCTTGGCTAGGCTATGCTGGAAGCAAGCACACATTGGCATTTCTGTTTGCCATTACCACTGCAGCGGGTGTGGTGACCACTAGACTTGGAGCCAAGGAGGCGGAATTTAAGAGGAAAAGTTCTATAAATAGACACAGCATAATAGGCACACATTTCCTCTTGAGATCTAGCTGGGTTCTCATTATCCAGGACTTGTAACCTTCCTAGGGAAAAAGAAATAATAGCTTGTTTTTTTTATTCATCTGGGGACTAGTTGTTAGGAAGCTCCATCTGGGGAATGTCACATCAAAGATAATTTGACCAGATGGAAATTTAATAACCATCTTGGTATATCTAATTTGGAAACAGGGGCTTAGGACTTCAATAGGAAAGTTGGAAGGGACATGATGTTTTTGCCCTACCACTTGGTGTGTCTTGTCCCGGAGTTGGTAGCCTGTGACGCTTCACATTGACTTTGTTTAGTTCAAACATTTTTCTCTCCTATCACACAAACATTCTCAATATGGAGTTCAGCATGAAAGCCCAGACTCTAAACAGATACCCAAGCAACCGAGCTTTTATTGAAACAACTATGGTTTGATTAAAGCAGATGCGATCCCCAACTGCTGCCCTAACCCAAACCAAACAAAAATACGTGCTTCTAGGTTAACCATTTCTACAGCTAAATGAGAAGAGCGATGCCGTCCATTATCCCAGTACAGAATCTAAGTGCCAAATCTTTTGCTTCTCAAGTAGTTTTGAGGCTTCCATCATGTTCCTACTGTATCTCATTATCTCCACTGCGGGGCAGGCCCTGTGGTAGTATAGATCTGAGAATAGGGAACTCCCAAAAGTCTGGAGGTGTGGAATCTACAGAAGCCACTTACAGAGATCCCTGGCTTTCCCCATGGGCAGCTCCTTACTCCATTAGCCTCCCAGCCTTCCCCTGTGCTTGGTAGCACTGTCTCATGTTCTGCATGTTTCACAATCTACATGCATTTTCCTTCCAACATATATGAAGACCATTGTGAGAATGTCCATTCCAAATGGCACTGAGTGACCATACCAGGAGTAGCATAAATTACAATAAAGTTGAAGAATGTGCCATATTGAGTAGCTCTCTTCCCCAGCTCAAATAGATGTGACTCCAAAGTAGCAGCTGTAAAATGCAGAGAGGACAACTACATTGTAGGGAGAATGCTATTACATAACCATCTGTTTTTTCAGCTTGCGCCCAACACAGTTTCTATGAGATTGCTGCCGTTGATTCCCTTTTGTGCCACGTATCAGATAAGAGCACATATTATGCACCAAAATTAGGGATTCCTTCCAGTCTGTTTCCACAAAAAGCTGTATTAATCATAAGGATACACTACTATCTTTAATTTGACATTCCTTTTGGCGCTTCCCAAAATGTCTAGAAAGTGGATTATTTATTCTGTCTAGAGAAAGTAAATGAGGACAGACTTTAGAGAAGGGCAGTAAAATCCCATTGGAGGCTTATCCACAGCAAAAAGGTTAGCTGTTTTCTTTAGGAACAAAAGCATATGAGGCTGTTGGCACCAATGGAATGTCTGCTGCAAAAGAAAGGGAATCTCTCCATGCAAACATCACAAGTGATTAGAAATGTGACTGTGAATCCAGGCTAGTTTCCTCTGAGGAAAAGCTCTCGATTGCAAAACTGTAATTTGAACCAAACATGTAGAGTAACTATGTGAAAGATAGAGGGTTCATAACTTGGAGTGGTGTTTAGAATTCTGGAAAGATAAATTATAGAGAGGAATTCATTAATTAATGCTCCTTCAAACTCTCCCACCCTCATTTCCCTGAAATTTCTCTTTCAATTAAATAAATTATAATTAATTCAAACAAAGGTGATTGAGGCTAACGCAGCAGTATGTTTTACATTTTTTTCGTTCATGATAAGGAAATTTTTTGTTTCTGGCTGTCTGAAGTTGCACCAAGTGGAATTTAAATTCAGATAATTGGCTCACATCACTGTATTTTCTCATCCTTTTCATCTTTTAACTTGGAATGTCCACCTTTGGGCCAAATTCTTCATTGACTTACATCCCAAGTTAAAGTGAGTGGGTTGCAAATATGCAGAAAATTTGCTTGATAGTCCTGCTGGAATCACAAGCTTGTTCAGTCTATATAAAAACAGTTTATAGTTTGAAAGAGCCATGTATTTTCAGTGGAAAGTATGGAGAAGACTTTGCCTGAATTACAGGACAGTAGTATGAAAAGAGAAGTTGTTAAATATAATTTATTTTTTTGCTGTCCTAATCATGTAGATATGGTATGACATTTGAATTTTCAGTAGTGTTTAATGCATACTACTCAACACATGTTAACTAACTTTAAATTCTAACATGGACAGCTGCACAATGTTTGTTTCAGGACACAAATTTTGTTAGTATTTGTGTGAAACCAGTGCACTGAAGAGTAGAACTAAACATGCTTTATGGTTCCAGAAAGGTTCTTGGTTATAAGAAATTATTCTGGATTATCTAATCCTCTGTCTCTTAGGTCCTGATTCACCAAGGTACTTAAGCATGTGCCTAACTTTAAGCATGTGTGTACAGTATAATCTCAGAGTTAAGAACATAAGAACGGCCATATTGGGCCAGACCAAAGGTCCATCTAGCCCAGTATCCTGTCTTCTGACAGTGACCAGTGCCAGGTGCCCCAGAGGGAATGAACAGAGCAGGAAATCATCAAGTGATCCATCCCCTGTAACCCATTCCCAGCTTCTGGCAAACAGAGGCTAGGGACATCATCCCTGCCCATCCTGGCTAATAGCCATTGATGGACCTGTCCTTCATGAATGTATCTAGTTATTTTTTGACCCCTGTTATAGTCTTGGCCTTCACAACATCAGAGTAACGAACTGATCAGTCAACCACACACCTCATTTGGGACCAGAAGTACACAATCAGGCAGCCGCAGGTGGAGGTGGGGGGAGGGAGGAGGGAAGCAAATACAGTGTAGTACTGTGTTTAAATTTAACTATTAAAAAAATAAAAGGAAAGTTTAAAAAAAGATTTGACAAGGTAAGGGAACTCTGCTTGTTTCATTTACATTAAGATGGTTAAAAGCAGCATTTTTCTTCTGCATAATAAAGTTTCAAAGCTGTATTAAGTCAATGTTCAATTGTAAACTTTTGAAAGAACAACCATAACATTTTGTTCAGAGTTACAAACATTTCAGAGTTACAAAAAACCTCCATTCCCGAGTTGTTCGTAACTCGAAGTTGTACTGTAGTTCTCTTACATAGCTTGCTGAACCAGGGCTTGAATGCCCATTACCGTTTTTGTACAAGCGGTCAGGTATCATGTACACTGAGATATTGCACAGTGAACAATAGAGCAATTATTGAAAGATGTCAAATTCTATGAACCACCACTGATCATACAAAAACACTGAAACTAATAGCAATAGGCTCTGAAACACTGTGTGATTGTAGATTAGATTTTTACCTATGGTTTCGTAGAATTATAGATATCGCTTTAGGACTCAAGTTGGTTTCCCAAAAGTTGGCACACCCTAAGTATAGCCAATCTTTTAAAATTTGGCCCCAAAAGATATGAAATAATTTTTATTTTTCTTAAAGTTACTTTGAACTGAAACTATAACACACACAAAAACTCCTGAAAGTAAAGAGAAGTAGAATTACACAACAATTGTCATTTTTTTGTGGCGAGAAGACATTCTTGTTGTTTTGCTAAACAAGTGAATAGTTTCATTTGCTTGCAATTTAAACACTGTGTGAAAGTGTGAACACCTGTGAACTGACCCTGCAAACATGTGGATCCTGGAGTTTCTGCATTAGCTGCAGTCACTGAGTTTTAAGGCCAAGGTACTCCGTTCCTCCTCCCACAGCCGAATGATTGCGGTGGTCAATCCCAGGAGTGCCATCTCTCAGTGCTGTGATTGTGTTTTATCAATTTGTATTCATTATTTGGATTTCAGAGGTACCTAAAGGCTCCAATGAGGGATCAGAGCCCCATTGGGCTAGATACTCTAAATTAAGCAAATTGTCTCTAAATTTAAACAAAAAGATTGACAGTCTCTGCCCCCAAAGATTTACAATCTTGTGTTAAGGCACAACCATGGGACAAGACAAACAGAAGGGGAAGATGACAGGGGACACTGGAACAAGAACATCTTATTAGTTAGTAATTGTTCTTCACCACCAGCCTGTGTTGGCAAAGGTGGAAAATTGTGAAGTTCATTACACAAAAAGAATCAAACAGGACTCAGCTAAGCAAAACCAAACCTAGCTCTTGAATCCTATCCTCTGTTCTTTACAGCATGCAATGTTTGGTATCTGAACTCTGTGGAAATGGAGTCCCTCACAGGCTATCAGGCCGTGCAGAAAGCCCTGAGCATAACACTGATGCAAGATCCACCTCCCATCTCTACTGTTGTCCATTTCAAGGTGTCTGCTCAGGGGATCACACTGACAGATAATCAAAGAAAGTAAGTGAAGTGGGGGTTTTGGTTCTGGCCAGACACTGCTGTTAGGGTGACCAGACAGCAAGTGTGAAAAATCAGGACGAGGGGTGGGGGGTAGAAGGTGCCTATATAAGACAAAGCGCCAAATCGGGAGTATCTGTATAAAATTGGGACATCTGGTCACCCTAACTGCTATACACCAATAAAACTGCTGTGGAATTGTTCTTTCTAATCCCTTTCTACAGTCTCCATATGGCTCATATAGTAATAATACCATTTCTTTGATCTAAATAAGTAGAGTCAGGTCCCACATCAGATTGGGCTCAATGTGGTACTGAGCTATTAACACTTCATCCAGATGGCACCTTCCACATCCTGATGTTCTGTAGGTGGAATTTAATGATCTCATATAACATTTTCTAACAGAATACAGGGTCATACCAGTGCCCTGGCCAGCATTCCCCACCCATCCTGCTCACTGAATCAGACTGTAATGTCCAATGTACACTGTTGCAGAGCAGTGTTGGCTTAAGTGGACACTGCACCATCGGTATTCAAGATATTGCTTTGGTGTGCTTAGTGCATGGAAATAGTTGTATTAAAAATTATGTTCACTTGCTGAATACTACTAGGGTAGCTGCACAGTCTTTGAATTTTTCCAAATATTTGAAAACTGCTCAGTAAGGGGGGAAAGATTGTTTAAAATTACAGGCCAAATTCAGACCCACTGATTTCAGTGGAGCTGCAGTCATTTGTACTAGGTCTGAATTTGGAAGGCCAAACAATAAGCCACAATTTTCAAATGTGAGTTGGTAACTTTAGCTACCTAACATAGCCTGATTTTCAGAGGTGCCGTGTTCTCGTATTTCCTGTTCAAGTCACCTCTGTTTACGTAGCCAACTTCAGTTTGTGAATTCTGGCACCAAGTCGAACACTGGAAGAGAGTTTTCTGGCCTGTCTCTCTCTTTATATTATTATTCTAAACTATTGGGAAAACAAGCATGGGTTTATTCTTTTCGTTGTGGTGGGATACTTCCTTGTCTCTTAACCTGTCGCCTGGCAGAGGATTGATTTCTGCTAATATGTAGAAGCCAAAAAGGAAAGAATTAAGCTACTAAACTTAAAAAATATGTGGTTATTAAGTTCCATCCTTATGTTACTGATCCTTTTATTACTGAGACTTTTAAATGAGCCAGTGGTTGCACCGTGGCATGCTTCATAAACAGAACCATGACCATGAGCCTTATTTCTGCACTGAGGGTTCAATCTTCCAAGCTGCTGAGTGCTTCTTGGAGGGTGCTGCTGCCTTCAGTTGCTATCCCATGCATGTTGAAGGCACTCAATGGCACTCAGTACCTGGAAGGAGTAACGCTTAAGATCGACTCTGGTGTAACATATGCAGATATATTTTCCAAAGCCCTCAACACCCAGCAACTCCTGTTGTGACTGAGTCCTGGGTGCTGAACACTTTTGAAAATCTGGCTACTTATTTTGGTATCTAAATGGGAGCTGAGCTTTGGCAATCTGGCCCAGAGAGTTTAGTCTATTTCCTGAGTCCTTTTAGGGTCATAACTTTGCTTACAACTTCTTTTATTCTCTTCTATCAGACTCTTTTTCCGAAGACATTATCCAGTCAACACTGTTATCTTCTGTGCTTTGGATCCACAGGACAGAAAGTAAGGACGATGAATGCTGTTTCTAATAGATGTTGTTGATGATGTTCACCTACAACAAACTAATGCTTTTTTTCCTTTGTATTTCCCACCTCTTGCTACTCCCCTCCTTCATGCAACAAGATGGATGAAAGAGGGACCTTCAGCAAAGTAAGTTGATAGTGGTCCTAGTCTGTGTATTTTCGTGGTTATATTGTATCTCAACTAAGTACAGCTTCTTAGCCTAGGAAAATACTTCAGACTTGAAGATGTTCATCAAGTTTTCTCTGAAGTTCCCAGACCCTACTTTAATCCTTAACCAAATGTATTTAAAGTGTTGAACTACTGGAGACCTAAAGCGTAAAACACATTAAGGTGGAAATAATAGACCCAGTGTTGGATAGAGTATTGTGTTGAGGGAGAGTAACTCCAAAAGTTTCTTGCGTCCTACTTTGAATAATTTAGTGAATTTTAAGTTTAAAATAATTGCTATAGGGAATTTGAGGCGATGCTAATGTTCTTATGTCATAACAATTCCCCCATGTAACTGCTTTCCCTGCTCCACATATGCATGCTCACACACACAGGCTCACTCACTATCTGTTGTGCTGAAATATTGAAGTGCCATTACCTGCAGTTTTACCTTACAGTAAACACTCTTGTTGGTACCAAATGTTCTTTTTTGACTTTGGCTTCATGTGCAGAAATGGGATATTTTTGGAACTCCCACAACATATGGAAAAGGGACCCAGTGTCTTTCTCTATATATTCTCTTTCACGTCTCTCTTACATAAATAGTGGGATAGATATTAAAAATGCTGCTTGGGGAGGGATTAGATAGTTCAGAGGCTTGGTAATGGGATACAAATAGAACCTTGCATCTATACCAGGGGTCTCAAACACACGGCCCATGGAGCGCTTCGCCCTGCCGGGCTCCCCGCGCCCCTGCCCCCCTGAGTTACTTTCTGAAGTTCCGCCTCCAGAACAGCTGTTTGACGGCTTCGCGGTTTCTGGGAGGGAGGGGGGAGGAGCGGGAAGTGCGCACACAGGGGAGGAGAAGGGGGGCGGAGAAGAGGCAGGCCGCCAGGCTCCCCCCGCCCCCCCTCCCAGTTACGTCCTATGGTTGCCAACTCCCCTCACCCCCCCCCCCCCCGCCCAGTTACGTTCTGTGACCACCAACTCCCCTCACCCCTGCCCCCAGTTACATTCTGTGGCCGCTAAGATCGCTAAGATCCCCATTCCCTCCGCACTGCTCCAAGGTTCTATTTTTACCCCCAGGCAGTTCCCGCCGCCAGAACAGCTGTCTGACGGCTTCGCGGTTTCTGGGAGGGAGGGGGGAGGAGCGGAAAGCCACGCGCTCAGGGGAGGAGGCGGAGAAGGGGCGGGGGCCGGGGCAGCGAGGGGGCGGGGTCAGTGATGCGGCCCTCGAGCCAATGCACTAGTCCTCATGCGGCCCTCGTGGTAATTTGAGTTTGAGACCTCTGATCTATACGGTGCCAGTCTGAATCCAGCCCAGGCTGGATTGACTGAAGTTGTTAACTCTTTGTTGGTTAATGTGGAATGAGTTAAATGGTCCTGTCCAGTTCCTAGGGAATAAGGACCCACATAGTAAAAAACACTGCCACAATTGGTACCTTTTTGTTGACAGATCAGTAAGGCCAAAAACTAAAATGTCTGGGGATAGAAATTGCCTAGAGATGGGTCCTTTCTAGTTGTGAGTTGAAGCATTTTGAAGGGGCATTATAGGGAAACTTTCATTAGTCTTATTCTGTCCAAGAGGACTGTAATTTTTAGGACCATTTTAAAAAGGGCACTGTCCTCTTGGTTATTGGATGGACTTCAACATTAGACACCTTAGTTTTTATGGTGTCTTCTAAATTAAGAGTTTGCTTATTTGTTAGAAAAGTGGAAGGAAGGGGTGGGGAAGCAGCTATTGAGAGGTGGAAGGGGTGCCTAAATCCATTCTAATATGGTCATTGACTTCAGTTGTGTTCTAGGTGCTCAGCACCTCTGCAATTCAGGACCTAGTTG
The DNA here is from genome assembly GCA_033296515.1 of Macrochelys suwanniensis. Taxonomy (NCBI): domain Eukaryota; kingdom Metazoa; phylum Chordata; order Testudines; family Chelydridae; genus Macrochelys; species Macrochelys suwanniensis. The sequence continues at coordinate 98,180,539 of CM065776.1, read as the reverse complement.
TGTCATGTCGGCCAGAACGACGTGTTACACAAAATTAGCGTATGCTTTTTAAATAGTAAATCTAAGTGATTTGTCCAGAGTTTTAGAGTGAGTCAGTGACAGAGCCAGGAATAGAAACAGGGTCATTTGATTTCTCTCCCCATTCTACCTCTCCCTCCCCCTCCCCCACCGCCATCCCGTCCTGTGCCCTACGTACTGCTGAACCACATGGTCTCCGCTAACAGCAGTCAAAGTCAGATGATGTTGCTAATTTACTGGAACCCTGCAGCAAAGTACTTTCTTTTTCAAAAAATAATGTACAGTGGAGGAAAGTAAACCTTTTGCTTTTTTGAAATAAGATGCCTTCTGTTCTGTAACATGTTTTTGTTTTTGCCTCCTGCAGAGTGTTTGGATTTGTTGCAAGGAAGCAAGGCAGCGCCACGGATAACGTGTGCCACCTGTTTGCAGAGCACGATCCAGAGCAACCTGCCAGTGCCATTGTGAACTTTGTATCAAAGGTCATGATTGGTTCCCATAAGAAAATCTGAGGCCTCCTTAGCCTCTGGTTCAGAGCTCTTCACTGACTTGGGGGAAAGCAGCGTGGGAGAAAAAGCATTCTTGGGAGTTTGCAGCTACGTTATCCACACCTAACCATTCCCAAGAAGGAAAGCAGAGGATGTTCCATCTGCATAATGTTACAAAGAGTGCGATCCTTTCTTTGAAGATGCCTCTGACCTATCAAAGCATTGTGTTTTTACATCAAAGGGCAAAATTGTGAATGAATGCAGTTGGATGCCACCAAAGCCCGCATAATCCATATCTGAATTAGAGAAGAAAGGCTTTATAGTGCAGGGTTTTAATTATATTTTCACGCACCATTTTCCATCTTGTATCAGAAAAGGAAGAATTTGGCAACTCATTAGATCACGCCTTTTTTTTTTTTTTTCTTTTCGGTAGGAAAATTTATTAGAACCACATGCATTCTCTTACTTAGACACTTGCCACAGTTGCATCAGTGGTAGCTATAGCCCTGGCAAACCGATGCTCTCAAGAGAGTGGTGGTTTGTGAAGGACCATTTGCTCTTCCCTTCATCTTTATATGATAATGGTGGGTGTTGACTGAGAAGGGGAAAGATGTACGTTAGGGAAAGGTTAGTGCAGGTTGATTTCTTTTAAGAAGGGTGCAGAGACATGGATTTTTCAGGGAGATTACTCCATGTTTAGTATAAAGAAGGCTGAGTTTATTTAGTTTGTATAATTTTAAATGGGAGAGGGATAACCAAAAAGAGTCGTGTGGAGAAAGATTGATGTATTCTGTTAATGGTGTTTTTGTTATTATTTTTATATGAAGAGTTAAGCAGGAAAGATGTTGTATTTTAATAATCACAGGATAAAATTGAGGGAAAAGCAAAGAAGAAAATGATTTTATATAATTTATATTTTTGCCTCTGCCAGATTATTTATAGTAGACTTCAAATCATGATATATTCTGAGTGTTCTTATAGTAAAGCCATTCATGATCTTTGCCTTCTTAGTTTTATTTTGCATAAGTATAGTACATCGCATGTGCCTTACTATAGAGTAGAGTTTCATATTTAGACTCGTTTTACAGTATTAAACCACTTCCCAGCTCATATGTCTCTGAAATAATACTTTGACTATGAAATCGGCCCTCCCTCCTCATAGTTTATTACATACATAGGTTCTTTCTGACAGATTTATTTTTTTAATGAGAGGTGGGATTTTGTTTTTTGGTTTTCAGTTTGTATGGATTGGTGTTAAATTTTATAGGTGAATTTTTTAAAATAATTTCTTGAGTCAAGAAATCCAAAAGGGAAAAGAATATTTTTTGTTACTCTTACCCATGTCCAAGACAATCTGTCACACATGTCCTTCATATGACCAATTAAGCCAACATAGTGGTATCTGTATTTTAGAAAACTAAATGTTATGCTATAGTTAGTTTTATAACATATATATTATATATATGTACTATAAAGTAGGGTAGGTGACTTGCAGTAATTTTCTGTGAGAGCGGAGGGCCCATTTGAAGTCTATTGCAAAATTCCCATTCACCCAAAGGGAACAGGATCAGGCCCGGAAACAGGAATTGGAAGTTACAGACAACTGAAATTCCCAGTTGTTTGACATGCCAAACATTTCTGTTCCTTCGGTTTGAGGTCCAAATCTACACATCATTGACCTGATGTATAAAATGGTGCAGGGTTCTGTGCACACAGTCACAAGACACAGTGGGCTGAGTGATAACTATTCCCATTTTGAGACTTAAATTGCTTCAGTCTCTTTTTACCAGACAGTAGTTAGAAGGGATAGGAAAAATTATAGAGTTGGCTTAAATAACAACTTCCCACTTATCCGGATCCAAAAACCATTCGCATATATATATATATATATACACACAAACACACAAGTTGTTCTAACTTTTATTAACAACCTCCTTTTTTTAGAATTAGAAGAACCACAGGCACCTTATGCAGGGCCCAAGGACAAAATTTGTTACCAAATAATTTGTATAACCACGAATTCAGTGTAAATAATTGTATACTTTTGTATGGGGGTTTGGGGCAAGATTACAAATTAACATATTTGGACCAGGAAGTGGCTTACATTAGTAACAGTGAGCATTGTATGTATATAGAAAGGTTAGGCAGTTCAAAGTAAAGCTACCATTGAAGCAACAATGGCAAGTGCCTCTGATTTGTACCAAATACTTTCATTCTTCCATCAAACAGGTTGATTAATCAAACAATGTTTTTGTACCATCTAAAAAGAATGCAGTGAGATTGTTTATTTGATAACCTTGATCCCTTTCAAAAACATTGGGACCAGTGGCCCAAGTAGGAATTCTGGTGGGTTCCATTAGAATAAACAAATTGGTCTCTGTTGGTTACTGTTGGTCTCTTTTAGTTTCATTTGGAGGACCCACATCCTCAGGAATCAGAAGGCTAATAGATCCATTACTCGGTTCTGAAACCTAACTGTCCAGTTGGAAGTTACTGAATATTCTCAACTGAAATTTCTCCTACATTCCAGCTGGAGATTCTTCACTAGGGACCCGCACTCAGTCTAACCCATTGGGTGAATTATGGCTCTCGGATTCTGTGTGAGATAAGTTAGGTTTGAGTGTGTCTCCATAAATGCTGGTGTCAGTCTCTGCGCAGCCTTTGGCCCCACTCTGCTGAGGATGGAAAGTTTGATTTCCAGTAAACAGGCTTTGCTACTGTAGGCCTTATTCTGCATTCCTTGTGAATTCTAAAGAACTATTGAATTTGGTGGGCTTTTAGGAGCACTAGGAGTTCAGGTCTGGGCTCTTCAAGGTGCTTACTTGGGAACTTAGGTTGCGCTGAGTAATGGGAAGGAGGAAATTGCCATAGTTACTAAGAGACCCTTTCTAATGTGTGTTCCTTTTTATGGTATATTATCACATGCTTTGTTTTCATATGGAATATATTTAAAAACACAAAGCAAAATAGTACAGTAAATATAATTGTGTAGTATATACATAAACACAATCACAAAACTTTGGTACACGGTAAATACATGACTAAATAGTATAGCACTTTCCTTCTAAGGATTTTGATAGATGTGTATATGCAGTCTCATAAGTAATGCCAGCAAGTTGCCACATGTATTTAGTCACGCTCCTAATAACCTGCTTGTTAAATGTGCTACTATAATCTTACAGTGTTAAACTACAAAAATGCTGAAAGCCATGTTTTTAAAGGTTTTTAATTAAATGCTTCCTATGTATCCAACAGTATAATTAAAATGTTAATGTTTCCTTCTCTGCCTTACCTATTAGTGAACATTTTTTGCCTTTTTCTTGAAACTGTAAAAAACAAAACAAACAAAAAGTATCCAGTATGTAAATGAATGTTCTATAAATTCTTTGTATAGTCATTTTCTCTGCTCTTTAAATATCACCTCTATTCAGATTATAATAAAATTATAAATTTGAAATCTCACAGCACAGTGTGAAAATGGTCCGTTTTGGAGTGACTGAATAACCTTCCTCGGGTCATATGCTTCATGCTGCTCACTCTGACTAGGGGCATTTTGAGCCAAGGTTTTATGTCCTCTGTCATAATATCCCTCAATCAAGGCTGTCACTATGACATAGAACATGTGCCAAAGAGAATTGTAGCCTAATTGAGACTACTGTTCACCCACCTAACACAGTGGAATAGGATTTTCAAACCATTCAGTGCTGGCCCAGTGCCACACCTACTGAAGTCAGTGGGAGTTCTACCATTTACTTCAATGGGAGCAGTGAGGCCAATGCTGTTCTTGTCAAAATCCCACCCATAGTTTCCCACTCTATGGCTTTCTGTACTACAGATGGCACTAGAATAATGAGAGTATATTGGAACACATGGATCAAATTATAATCACTATGTCTGGTGGTGACTAGTACATTGATTAAGTAAAGATTTTTGTCTACTATTTTTCTCCCCGCAGACATATGCCGGGGATGGGGAAATGAATGTGACAGGGATTTCTTTGGAATCTCCACCCTCCCCCTAAAATAAACCAAAGAAAAGTGAAAGAGAGAACAGAACGAAACTCCTTGAGTTTCTTCATTAAAAGTACAGTTTGGAGTAGCCCTTTTCTTTACAATCAACAAAGAATCCTGTATTTCAGGAAGTCTCCAATTAGCACTATGGAGTGTCAGGGTAGTTGTTAGATTTGTTGGCTCTCTATTCATTGCATTTTCATTAGGTTTTAGGAATTGTTCTTTATAAGGCAATCCATATTTAAACTATACTGTACTCAGTAACTTAAGATACCAGCTGACCTTCTGGGAAATAAAGCTGTGTATTTATTTGATACTTGTCATATAATTTAAGAATCCTGTAAGTAGAAGCTCTAGTTCCATATTTCTGAGGCAGTAAGAAAAAGTGTTGATAAAGCCCTTCCTGTGGGGAAGAGAATGGAGGAAAATTTTCATTCAATGCAGATGACTGTCGTTCATCATTAAGGACAGATGTGAAGTGTAGGCATAAGGGCTTTGGGAACTGATCATGAAAGGTCTTTGTCAGAGTTAACCAGACTACTCCAGGGACAATAGTTTGACCTGCATAATTTTGTCTTTGAAAGCAGACTCAAAAGAGATTCAAACCTTTCTTTGTCAAGGCTGCTTCTGTGTGAGCTAAAGAGAATTTGGATTAGAACAGTGGTTCTCAAACTGGGGGTTGGGACCCCAAAGTGGGTTGCAACCCCATTTTAATGGGGTCGCCAAGGCTGGCATTAGACTTGTTGGGGCCCAGACCAAAGCCCAAGCACCACCGCCCAGCGCTGAAGGCCAAGCCCCACTGCCCGGGGCTGAAGGGCTTCAGCCCAGGATGGTGGGGCTCAGGTTACAGGTCTCTGGCCTGGGGCTGAAGCCCTTGGGCTTCAGCTTTGGCCCCCGCCCCCGACAGTGCATGCTAAGCCCCCCTAGACATACTGAACCTAGCTTGTTGCTGCCATTGACACCTGTCAGAAGGGTGTCATAAGTTAGAGCAGTCTATAACTACATAAAGGAAATTAGGGCTAGGGCTAAAACAGAATTTGAAGATATAACTCAAATAGCAAGAAATGCTTAAAGTAGATCGGAAACACAAAGTGGGTGAGCTGGACACAAGGGAGCGATTAAGAAGTATAAGGACCTTGCTGAGGAGCTAAATGAATAATCTGTATCACTTTTCAACACAAAGGATATTGCGGAGATCCTTAACCTGGATCTAGAGGTTTTCTTCTTTTCCCTTTTTTTTTTTTCTGGTCATAAAGATCAGTAATAGACTGACAGAAATGTAGGGCTGGAAGGGACCTCGGGAGGACATCAAGTCCAGTCCCCTGCACTGAGGCAGGACCAAGTAAACCTAGATCATCCCTGACAAGTGTTTGTCCAACCTGGTCTTAAAAACCTTCAGTGATGGAGATTCCACAACCTCCCTTGAAAGTCAATTCCAAGTTTAACTGTTTAACTGTCCTTATAGTTGGAAAGTTATTCCTTATATCTAACCTAAACCTCCCTTGCTGCAAATTAAGATGATTACTTCTTGTCCTACCTTTGTGGACATGGACAACAACTGATCACCATACTCCCTCTAATACCCCTTATATATGAAGACTCTTTAGCAGATCCCCACTCAGTCTTCTTGTCTCAAGATTAAACAAGCACAGTTTTTTTAACCTTTTCTTATGTCAGGTTTTCTCAGTTTTGTTGATCTCCTCTGGACTCTCTCCAGTTTGTCCCCATCTTTCTTAAAGTATGATACTCAGAACTGGACACAATATTCCAGCTGAGGCCTCACCAGTGCTGGGCAGAGTGGCAGTTACCTCTGACGTCTTACATACAACATTTCTGATAATACAGCCCAGAATGCTATTGGCCTTTTTGCAACTGCATCACATTGCTGACATATTCAATTTATGATCCACTATAACCCCCAGATCCTTTTCAGCAATATTTCTGCCTAGCCAGTTATCCCCCATTTTGTAATCAGACATTTGATTTTTTCCTTCCTAAGTGTAGTACCTTGCACTTATCTGTATTGAATGTCATCTTGTTGATTTCAGACCAATTCTCCCAGTTGTTATGGTCATTTTGAATTCTAATCTTATCCGCCAAAGTGTTTGCAAACTCCTCCCAGGTTGGTGTCAGCCACAAATTTTATCAGAATACTTGCCACTCTACTATCAAAATTATTAATGAATATATTGACTACTACTGGACCCAGGACAAACCCCTGTGGAATGCCACTGGACATATCCTCCCATTTTGACAGCAAACCATTGATAGCTACTCTTTTGAGTATGGTCTTTCAACCAGTTTTGCACTCACCTTAGAGTAATTCTAGATCACATTTCTCTAGTTTGCTTTCAGAATGTCATGTGGGACTACGTCAAAAGCCTTACTAAAATCAAGATACATCACATCTACTGCTCCCCACCATCCACTTGGCCAGTAACCCTGTCAAAGACAGAAATTTGGTTGGTTTGGCATGATTTGTTTTTTCTTGACAAATTCATATTGCTATTGCTTATCAACATATTACCCTCTAGGTGCGTACAAATTGATTGTTTAATAATTTCTTCCAGTATCTTTCCATGTTTTGAAGTTAAGTTGATGGTCTATACTTGCCCAGGTCCTCTATGTTCTCCTTTTTAAATATAGGTGCTATGTTTGCCCTTCTCCAGTCATCTGGGACCTCCCCATCCTCCATGAGTTCTCAAAGATAATTGTTAATGGTCTGAGATTGCTACAGATAGGTGTTAAATACTCTAGGGGGAATTTCATCAGGCCCTGCTGGCCTGAATACATCTAATTTATCTGAATATTCCTTAGTCTGTTCTTTCTTTATTTGGGATTGTTTTCCTTCCCCCTTGTTGTTAATATTAATTGTATTAAGTATCTGGTCAGAGACTGATCTATCAAGGAAACATTCAATGAAACTGAAAGGTGGCAGTTTCAAAACTGATACAAGGAAACCTTTTCACACAAGAAATTATTAACCTGATAGCATGAGGCCAACGGCCTGGACATATTGTAAAAAAAAACACCCCGGGCATCATATTTATAACAAGACCATCCATATTTATAATAGTTAATATTTTTTTAAAAACCATACACACAGAGTTTTTGAAAGGGATATAAATCTTCATGTTTCTGGGCATAAGTCTATCTCTAATTATTGAGGTCAGGAGAAAACTTTCCCTGGGGGCAGATTATCCCATTATTACTACTGCAGGGTTTGATGCTCCTTTCTCTGAACAGCTGCTATTAACCACTGTTGGAGACAGAATACTGGATTAGATGGACCCCTGCTGTGATCCAGTCTGGCAATCCTATGTAAAATTAGTGGATTTGCAGTGTTGTTGTAGCCATGTTGGTCCTGTGATATTAGAGAGGAAAGGTGGGTGAGGTAATAGCTGTTGTTAGATTTCAGTGTCCACCACAATGGAACCCCACAGGCAACTATATACAAGAAACCACAGACCACCACCCATACCTTCACAGAGCCAGTTACTACCACAAACACACCCAGGAATCTGTCTACCGCCACGCACTCAGATACCGAGAATATGCTCAGAAGAGAAAATCCAGGATACACACCTTAGAACATGTAAAACTGCCTTCACCAAACAAACAAGGACATTCCACCAGAGAAGTAGGTTGCATCATGGAATGGGTCACTCAGATATCCCAAGAGAACTGCTTCAATAAGAAAAAAAAAACCCACCTCTAACCACACACCCCTAGTTGTCATCTATCAACCCATACTCGATGGGGACCACATCCTGAAAGAAATCTTTTCTGAACCCCCTGTTCTGGCCTTCAAACCATCCCCAACCTCACCAAGCTCATCATCAGAAGCAAACTCCACCGAGAGCTGGACACACTTAAAGGGACACCAGATTCTGCCATAACACCAGATGCAAAACCTGTAAACATAGCTCTACTGCTACATCAATACACTCCACAATACACCTTTCAAGATCCATGGATCCTACACACACCTATCACAATATGTGGTATACTTCATCCAGTGCACTGAATGCCCCAATAACAACTATGTGGGTGAAATCAGACAATCATTACACTCTCGAATGAACTCACATGGGGAAAATGATAAAAGACAAAAACACCTGTGGGTGAACACTTTTCACAATGCAATCATTCCATATCTGACCTATCAGTCCTCAATCTCAAAGGAAACCTGCACAACACTTTCAAAAGACGAGACTGAGAGCTTAAATTCATAACTTTGCTAGAGACTAAATATGGTTTTTATAAAGACACTGGATCTATGGCTTATTACACCAATCTGTAACCCACTAACCTCTGCTTTTTGACCTATGACTGCAGAGGTGTTAATGGCCACTTCACCTTGAATGGTCTCTTACAATATGTGTTTACTTATGCTAAACAATCTGTTCAACCTTCTATTTAGCTGTGACATTCGGAGTACCTTTCCCAGCCCTGAAGAAGAGCTCTGTGTCCCTTGCAAGATTGTCTCTTTCACCAACAGAAGCTGATCCGATGAGAAATATTACCTCACCCACCTTGTCTCTCTGAAATTAGTGGATGCAGCAGTGCAGTAGAAGTAATACATTTGGGGCCATTCATTTTTAAGCAGAACTGCCTATTCAATCACCTAGAGCAGTGTTTCCCAAACTTGGGACGCTGCTTGTCCAGGGAAAGCCCCTGGCGCGCCCGGCCGGTTTATTTACCTGCCACGTCCGCAGGTTCGGTGGATCGCGGCTTCCACTGGCCGCGGTTCGCTGTGCCTGGCCAATGGGGGCTGCAGGAAGTGGCCCGGGCCGAGGGACATTGGCCTTCATTGGCCGGGCTCAGCGAACCGCGGCCAGTGGGAGCCGCGATCCACCGAACCTGCGGACGTGGCAGGTAAATAAACCGGCCGGGCGCGCCAGGGGCTTTCCCTGGACAAGCAGCGTCCCAAGTTTGGGAAACACTGCCCTAGAGAATTATGTTTAAAAAGAAGATGGCTGGTGGATTTTAGTAAATCTTGTAATTACTGTGTCTCATAAAATCTTATTGGAAAAAATGGGGGCAGGGATAGCTCAGTGGTTGGAGCATTGGCTTGCTAAGCCCAGCGTTGTAAGTTCAATCCTTGAGGGGGCCACTTAGGGATCTGGGGCAAAAGTCTGTCAGGGGACAGTACTTGGTCCTGCTAGTGAAGGCAGGGGACTGGACTCGATGATCTTTCAAGGTCCTTCCAGTTCTAGGAGATTAGCATATCTCCCTTTTAAAAAAAAAAAAAAAAATGCCAGGCAGAGTGGGGGCAAAGCCACAATTTGGGTGCCAGTGCCCCCCACGGGCACTTCCAGCGCTTGTACCCAACCTGCCCAAATGCAAGAGGCACTCTATGTATTACCACCTGTATCCTGTTAATTAAGTCTATGCTCTAGAATGCGCCTTATGATTTCATTTCCTATGTAGCCATTTGTTTCCAATACTTGCTACTACTTGAAACTCTGTGCTTTGTTAAATAAACGTATACTTGATTTCACTATGTACAAATCTAAGCACTGTGTTTTAAGCAGAGCGGTGATCTGAGGTGGAACTGACAAACTGGAATGCACTGCTTCTTTGGAAGCAGCAGATCAGTGAATACTGCCTGTGTCTGGTGGACCGGGAGCTGGACACTCCAGGTAGATGCTCAGAGGGCTTGAGGGTTGGCATGTGCCTATCACTAACCATTGGAGTGACAGCAGGAAGGACCTGTGAGGTCCACAGGGAAAAGCTTGTGTTGCTGGTGGCTCTGACCCCTGGACGGTACAGACAAGGCTTTCTCATGCTAAGGGCAGGTGGTAGCAAGGTCCCTTACTATCATGGGCAGCATCACAGGCTGAACGAGAAGCTTTTGGATTCTGGGGAAAGTTCCAGCTCAGGTCTCATCGCCTGATCTACTCTAGTAGGTACCCAACTCTCACTGACTTCAGTAGAAGTACTTCAGGACTCTCTTCACTAAGCTGGTATGAAAAGGTTGGGAACTAGCTTTCAAATGTATAAAACAAGAGGGTTGTGCTGGTACGGTGTTATTTTATATTGCTGGGATATTCTGCTGGGAATAAATGTTTAGGTGGGCTAATTCCACCCCACTTTACAATCCCTGCCCAAAGTGCATCTTGTTGAACACGAATAATATTTTTTGCTTATAACTTCTCTCTGCAGCACACCTGTCATCTGAATTATGAGTAACTCAGCGCTCTCGTACCATGCAAGTTATCACAGGAGACAGCCCATAATTTAGATTTAACGAGGCAGTTTTTGCAAAGATATAAGCAGCTGCTAATTAAAACCATTTGAGGATGAACTGTTATGTCCCTAAAATAATCTTACGATGTTATTACTGGAAAACATGTACAGAGCTCATTTTGCTTTGTCTAGAAATCTAAAGTTCGAAACATAAGAATGGCAGCCCAAAATTAAACTGCAAAAATGTATTTAAAGATAAAAACTGAAGTGATTTGAGGTGCCTCCACCTTACCGCGGGCATGTAGCCCCTTCATGCTGCAGGAATGGCGTAAGGCACTTGAGAACCAGGCCCAAGAATGTTTTTCCACACGCTCCGCTCTGCACAGGAAACTTCTACGTGAGGGGAAGCTGGGAATAGAGCTTGCAGTTCTGTCAAACGTGGGTGAAGCTTCACCCACACCAGAAGTTGTGGCATGGCGGGAAGAAAGGACAGTCAGATACATTTAGGTGGATGCAGTTTCCAGTCAGTGTGGGAGATGGAGTGAGAGAGGATCATAAATGCAGAGAGAGGAACTGGGATAAATGCCAATGAGAGAGAAAAAGAGAGCATGGTGCAAGAGCAAAGAGGGACACTTTAAAAACACTCATACTGTTTCAGCCAGCAGCCTCGCTCTCCTCTCTGTGCTTACAGTGGTGGCTGGAATGTTTTCTGGGGAGTGTTCTTCAGCCTGAGCCAAGAGAGCTCTGTCAGCGACTGGAACATGCTGATATGTTCCACCTCAGCGGCCCACCATGGGGGAGCAAAGCACTTTACAGAGGGAGGGTGAGGGCCGCTATTATTAAACTAATTTAACAGATGGGAAAACCAAAGCCACAGAGTGAGTCAGCAGCATAGCCATAACTAGACCCCAAAACTCCTGTCTCCCAGGGCCCTGCTCTAACCATTATGTAGCCCTGCTTCTAGTATTTCTTGCAAGTTTGTTCTCACATCAATCATGACTATATGTGATGTGAGCTGAGATTCAAAAGGGAGCTAGTTGGGCAGCTTAGGGATCAATTGGGAACTGCCTATACCTCAAGCCTAATAGCACTCCCTGCACCTGATTTGATACATGGCCACTGACTATCGGTAGTCAGTTTTCTGTTTGCATGAGAGTCCTTTAATCCAAGTCCAACATGAATTATTTTTTCCAATAAGATTTTATGAGACACAGTAATTACAAGATTTACTAAAATCCACCAGCCATCTTCTTTTTAAACATAATTCTCTAGGGCAGTGTTTCCCAAACTTGGGACGCTGCTTGTCCAGGGAAAGCCCCTGGCGTGCCCGGCCGGTTTATTTACCTGCCGCGTCCGCAGGTTCGGTGGATCGCGGCTCCCACTGGCCGCGGTTCGCTGAGCCCGGCCAATGAAGGCTGCGGGAAGGGTGGCCAGTACGTCCCTCGGCCCGCGCCGCTTCCCGCAGCCCCCATTGGCCAGGCACAGCGAACCGCGGCCAGTGGAAGCCGCGATCCACCGAACCTGCAGACATGGCAGGTAAATAAACCGGCCGGGCGCGCCAGGGGCTTTCCCTGGACAAGCAGCGTCCCAAGTTTGGGAAACACTGCTCTAGGTGATTGAATAGGCAGTTCTGCTTAAAAATGAATGGCCCCAAATGTATTACTTCTACTGCACTGCTGCATCCACTAATTTCAGAGAGACAAGGTGGGTGAGGTAATATTTCTCATCGGATCAGCTTCTGTTGGTGAAAGAGACAATCTTGCAAGGGACACAGAGCTCTTCTTCAGGGCTGGGAAAGGTACTCCGAATGTCACAGCTAAATAGAAGGTTGAACAGATTGTTTAGCATAAGTAAACACATATTGTAAGAGACCATTCAAGGTGAAGTGGCCATTAACACCTCTGCAGTCATAGGTCAAAAAGCAGAGGTTAGTGGGTTACAGATTGGTGTAATAAGCCATAGATCCAGTGTCTTTATAAAAACCATATTTAGTCTCTAGCAAAGTTATGAATTTAAGCTCTCAGTCTCGTCTTTTGAAAGTGTTGTTCTAGGAGATTGGCATATCTCCATTTATATTTATTTATATATATATATTGGCTTCCTCCCCCTGAGGCCCTGCATGTGCTCCACCCCTGCCCTGCCTTGAGGCACCACTCCTGCTTGACCTCTTCCCCTGAGGCTCTGCCACACTCTTCCTCTTCATGCCCCCGCTCTGCCTCTTCCCCCAAAACCCCCACCTGCCACTTGCTCCTTTCTGCCCCCTCCCATGAGGCCACCTTGCCTGCTACTCGCTCCTCTCTGCCCCGTCACTTTTTTCCTGCCTTAAGGGCAAGTGACGGCGGGGAAGTGGGTGGAGAGGGACATGCAGCAGGTGAGGGGGCTCAAGGGAGGGGCGGAGCAGGGACAGGAAGAGGTGGAGCAAGGGTGGGGCTTCGGGGGACGAGGAGCAGCATGGGCAGGGCCTTGGGGGAAGAGGCCAAGCGGGAGCGGGGCCTTGGGGTGGAGCGTGGGCAGGGCCACCTCCTTGGGCCCTTCCCCCTCACTTTTTGGGAGCTTCCGGCGGCGGCGCTCCAAAGGTGGCTGGCTGGTGCACCTCCAAAGGGAGATGCGCCGCATCCGGTATTGCTTGCCACGTTTGGGCAAGCCATCCATGTGCATTGCACACCCAGGCTGGCTGTGACCCTTCTTTCACGAGACAGGAACACTGTCAGTTTGCCTCCTAAGTGAAAGGTTCTGTGTGTCCTTCTGCACTCCAAGATATAACAGACCAATTATTTGTCTTTAGTGGAAACAGGACAGCCCCTGCTGTTTGTTTCGTCTTGTAGATGTCCTTTCTTGTAGATTTGGCAATCTCTCAGTTAGCACTTGGCTTAGTATGGAAATAGGCGTATACTGTGAGGCATACAATACACAGTACATGTGTGGCCAGACAGGGAGATAGGTGTCAGTTACCTCCTGCCTGAAAGGACCATCTCTGAGGTCTGTCACCACTTGGTGACCTGTCTTAACTCCATGGCCTGAAAAGCACAATTTTCAGTATAGATACATAACTTCGTAAATATTACCCATACAGACAGTTCACAGTGATTCTGACGACCAGTGGGCTTCTGGCTCTCAGTAGAGCTCTCACATGTCACCCTTTGGGGAACTATTATGCAGATATCCTACCCAGAGGATCCCTGTACACCCACGTGCTGCCAGTTGGCACCAAAAGGAACCCGGGTCACACGCTCTACCTATAGAAATGTTTAATATGCGTTCACATAATTTAGGTTTATGGCAAATACTCAGCTCCATAGTTACTAGAATACTCCTCCTCCTCAGAGACATTGCGAGAATGTGGGCCAAATTCTCAAGCCAAAACCCAACCCTAGTAGCTGAGCTGAGCCTGGGGAGATGTGTAGTAGATAAGGGCTGGAGGGATTTGAGACTATTAACTGAAATAGCTTCTGCATGGGCTGGAGGATCCATTTAAGGCCCTGCTGAGGAATATGTTCCAGCAGTTCTGAAAAGGAAAAACTTGGTGCTTTTGAATCCACTTCCCAGGAGCGTCTCTGAGGCAGAACCTCAGTTCAGTGCTTCATATGCAGCTCACAGACCTCCTTGTCTCAGTCTCTTGCCTCACCCCTGAATTAGGATCCCCTTGTAACTCCTAATCTTGTGCTTTAGTAGTCCATATTACAGACAGAGCATGGTTATTTGTTTTGGTTCAGCTTAAATCTGATGCTGCAAATGGAAGAGAGAAGAGGCAGGCCCAAACTGAGATCCCCGAAGACAGCCTGGTATTTGCCCAGGGAGCCAGTCCATTTAAGGGTGGGGCCAAAGGCCCATTCTGATAGTGTAAATCAGGAGGTCTGATTTCACTCCCATTTCTCTTCCTTTTTTTGAGACCAAAAATATATGGTCTTATATTCTACAGCCCAGTGGTTAGGACATGAGGTGGGGATGTGGGAGATCCATAGTCTAGTCCCTACTCTGCCTTATTCAGAGTGATCTGGGAGAGAGAACTTTGCTCTGAATCTGGCATATCCAGGACTTGAACCTGGGTTTCTGACATCCCCAACTATTTGCCTAACTACAAGGCTGCACATAAGTACATTCCCCAATCAAAGAGCTCAGGTTTCAGTCTGATAATGGACATTTTGACAATTCTGCTTATGTGAAAATGTTTGAACGATTTTGGTTTCATTCCAGGGCAGAATGAAAACAAATGTCCAAATCTCATAAATTGCCATGAAATTGAATTGTTGCTCTCTGGCCATCTGTAGCTGGGGTACCAGTGTGTCAGAGAGAATGGAGCAGTGGCATGCTATGTGTGTATGAGAGAGCGTGGGAGACTGAAGGGAAAATGTGAATATAATGGAGCAGCAGTACTGAAATAAGAAACAAGTGAAGCCCTTTTAACTGGCATATTAGAATCTCCTTCGCTTCCGAGTCACTACTGTCAGCATTTTACAGGGGCCTTTCCTAGCAAAGACTTTTCTGACACCTGGCTCTTTAAATCTGGGAGAGCCAACCATGTTGTAGTTGGCCCTTTAAATCTCAGAGACACAGGCTTTTGCAACCCTAAGGAGGCCATTTTTTGGCAGAGTGCTGCAAGCTGCATCTGCCTTCCTTCCTTCTAGTCAGTAAGTATTTTGATTTCAGTTATGTTTTCTCCTGGCATCAGAAGGTGGCAAGTCTGCCTATGTGTGTGTGGGGATGCTGGTGCAAGAAAAACCTCTGGAAAAGAGCTGTGTGTCTGAAGTGCATTAGCATAAATAACTCTTTTAAGGAATCCTATTGATATTGTTGTCCAATAATATCTGCCTACTGTCAATTTATAATAAGTTCCAAGTGTGTGATACTGAAGTAGGTGCTATTCTTGACACCTTTGGCTTCAAATGTGGCAGCTTTCACAATCTAAGGGGGGCTTAGACTGAAAACCAAAGTGCTAGAAGAATGGATAGTGGTGGCTTTATGTGTAGCGTCAGTATTACATAATGCTGTCTGATGTCTGAGGAAACTTTCCATGCTGGAGGTTCCAATGTTCAAATAAGATGTGAAGCTGATCTTTACTGTGGATGGTCATTAAAGTAGTCATGGCACTTCTGCAAAAATTTGGTGTTATCCCTAGCAAAACTTCAGTTTGGGTGATTATATTCTTCCCACCTAATTTCTTCTGACTGTGGTATCAATTTTTGAAAGGTAGTCTTCCCCACTGCTGCTTTGTGACGCTGCCATATTCTTATAAAAAGCTGCCATATTTCTGCTCAGTGACTGTTGTGTTTCTCTGATGGGCGAGGTGATAAAAGGCACTATTATCATCTAAAGCTGTTAAATTGTGTTCCTTCCTTGGGTCTCATCCCATGACTGGTAATGAATCTGAAGTGTACTGTGCTTAAGCTTCGCCTGTCTGATCACTGTATAGCCCCTGAACTAATTTCCCCACAAAATGGCAGTTTTGGGTTGTATCAAATGCAGCTTAATACACACAAGGGTAAGAGGGAAGTTGCTTTATTCATAGGGACACTTAACTGAATTTAAAGGCAACACATTTAAAACATATAAAAGGGAACTCCCTTTTTAGATTATACTTAATTAACCCATGGAACACCCCCCTGCAGGTTGTTATTTAAGTGAACAACACAGCAATCTTCAAAAAATGATTGCAAATTTCATATGAAAACAAACTCTACTGCACTGATCTAGTAGCCAGGATAACATCACAGGGGTTATCAGTTCTCAAGCTTCAGGGCAAAATCCAATCAATCCACTTGGGGACAGTGAGAAATTTCCTCTGTGGTACAAACTTTTATAATTCGGGTGTGTTGTAGGGATTTTTACATCCTCCATTGAAGCATCTGGTATTGGTCGCTTATGAAGAAAGGATACCAGTGTAGGAGGACCATAAGTTAGCCTGTTCTTAAGTTCCTATTGTAGGATAAGAAATTAATTTTTAAAAAAAATATATTTATTTTGTTACACATTTTCTGATATTTTATTTCAATTGTAAATTCTTTGGGACTGGGACTATCTCTGACTTTTAGTTTGTACAGTGCCTAGCGCCGTGGGCTTTGGTTGAAGTCTGGGCACTATTATAATAAAGATCAATGTGATTAATAACACAAATATATTCTTATGAATTGTCACTAAGGCCAACATTTTCAAAAGTGCCTGCTGAGTCCCTCAAATGTTGGTTCCCAACTTTTGACAGCTGTTGCCTGATGTTCAGAAAGTGCTGGACAACTACAATCTCAACTGACGTCAGTAGGGGATTTAGGGGCTGTGTATTCTTGGAAATCAGGCTCAAGGTGTGTCAGCGCCTCTCCTTCAAAATGGGCCACCTAAAATCAGAAACCATTCTTGAAAATGTTGAGAGCAATGACTAGCCAGCAGCGTGTGTGCTCAGTGATCAATAGTGGTGCATTATGCATTTGTTCATGCCCCATTCTGGGTGTGTAGTGTTTGAACGTGTATTTTCTAATTAACTAGTCAACATCTGGTTTTGTTTTTATTGTTGTTTCTTGGAATAAGTACCCACATGTGTTTCACAGAAAAAGGTGGGGGTTAGGGGAAGAAGTGTGGTTTATGTCCTCTGAAATTAATAATAATGTACAGCCCTTTTCTATAACAAACTCTGTGCTAGAGTCACACACTTTATCTTGGTAGAATGACATGTTGAAAGGAGCAGAATTCTGCTTACAGATATATTTGGCTAGCACATTAGACATATGATGCTCCCTGATACTAAGACCCTGATCTAGCAAACTTTTTCCATGTGCATAACTTTATTCATGTGAGTAGCCCCGTTGACTTAAAAGGCCTACTCAGTAAGTACAGTTACGCATGATAGTGTTTGCAGGCTTGAGGTCCAAGTAATCACAGACTGAGATGCAATATGGGATTTTTGGGAAGGGGTTGGGAGAAAGGACACACATTCCAAATGGATTCTATGCTGCTGTGCAGTTCAGTTGTGAAAGCTCACAACACTTGCTATATTTGAACTAGCAAAGTTTCCTTAGAGAAGAAGGCAGATCATGTTGTTAACCCACTAGACTGGAACTCAGAAGATTTGAGCTCAATGTCTGGCTCTTTCACAAGTTAAATTTCCTGCATGACCTTGGGGCAAGTCACTTAAGCCCATATTTTTGAACGTATTTAGACATTGGTCTTCTCAGCATTGCAAGATATAACTGATGAAGGCACCTAAGTATCATTGAAAGTCAGGGGTACTTAGGCTCCCACATCTGTTAGGTGTTGCAACACTGAGCAGAGCAATGCCTAAATATCGCTAAAAATCTGATCATAACTTAGGTGCTGATCCTTAAAACATTTATGTACAATGCTTAACTTTACTAGCATGAGTAACCCCACTGATTTCAATTGCAGTCGTCAAGTTAAGTCAATTTAGTTGCAGGCTCAGGCCTCAGTCTACTTGTCTATTTCCCATCTGTAAAATAGTGATAACACTACCATCCTGCTTCACAGAGTTGTAGTGAGGATACATTCATTAATATTTATATGTTGCTAATACAGTACAGTAAGCAGTACCACAGAAAAAGGCCATAAATCCATTTTAAATTACTGTCATGGATATGAATATAAACAGGAGATTGAACAAAACAGAAAAGATTTTGATTGTTCACAACTGTTGTGATTTGTTATACTTTGTCTTCATGCAGTACTGCCAATCCCAAACATTCAGAAATCATGAGTCAGGCCTCAGAAAATAATGAGACTGTCTTAAAAATCAGGAGATTAAAAAACAAAATGTCTTTTTATTTGCCTTGTGGTTTTTGAGTGTTTGTTCTGGAGAAAAGCTTGAAAATGTGAATCTTAATGTGGATTATAAAAGTGCTTTTCTTTTAAATGAAAGCTGAGTTTCTCATGTTATCACCTGACTTCAGGAGCTGGGGCTTGACTAGAAAACACAAAATGCTGTGAGATCTGTGATAAATTTGAATGTTGGTAACATTGCTTATGGGACTGTATGCAAGACACCTTCATTGTCCTCTTGAACTGAGGCTTATGTTTAACTTTCATATGCTTTTAAACTCTTAACTAAACCTGGGTGTACCAGTAGTGTGTTAAGGGGAGGATGACCCTATCATGTGATTTGGGAATTAACCTTTGGTACCATGTGAAATACTGTAGTTTCCATGTCTGGTCTGCATAGTATTGGATCAAACTTTTATTACAGTCTGCAAAACATAATAAAATAATTGTTAATGTTTGCATTCCTCTCCATGTAATTTGCTCCTCTTGCTTTGACCTATATTACCGTGTCATCTGATGGGGAGAGGGAGAAAGTGTAACTAGAGATCTGCAGACTGCAGAACAAAGAAAAGAAAAGATTTAAGTGTCATCATTTCATTCTGTATCTTTGAGCCAGACCTTTCTCCCGCAGGACTCAGAGTCAATGGAAAAGAAGGAGCAGGAAGAGGGGTCAAAGTGTAATGTCTGAAATACCTCCTTATTTAGTCCTATCAGGAGCTCTGGGGCAACTTCCTTTAAAGTCAATGGAGTATTGCCTCAGTCAAGGACTGATAAATAGAACCTGTTCAGGACTGGCTGAATTAATGAAATTTGACAGTGTCTGAATAAGGGATTGTGGTGCTCGCTGCTCTTCACTGCAAACCAGCTGTTGATGTATGTGTATGCATTGAACTCGATTTGCATTGAACTAAACATATTTTGTGTATGTAACAGGAAAAATGATGTGGTGGAATTTTGTTTTATAGAGATTGATTGTTTCAATGCTCCTTCTGTCCCAATTATTGTGATTTTAACTGTGGGGTTACTGAGAGCCACCAAGTGTTTGGGTGGCTTCCTGTGTGACATTTTTCACAGATGAGAGAGTCAGATTCCTCTTCCCCACAGCACTGGGAGCAAATGTGGACGGGAAGCAGGAGCCTCTCTCTGACTGTACTTTCCAGAAACAGATGGTGGGAGGACCTCTTTAAATACACAGCCAGGGACCTAGAGTGATGTGTGGTGCCTTTCCTTAGTTCTCTATACTGAAGTGAGTTCCACTGGAAGGGAATGTGTGAATGAATAAACCCTGCCACCTGGTGGTGAAATTGTAATGTAGCATTTTAGCAGGCTAAATACTCAGGTACATCCCATCTTACACATCCTCACGTTTATTATGCAGCAGACACTGGTTTATTTTCAATGGCATGCTTTACTAAACAGTTCTAAATGCAACTGAAAACTCAACATTGCACAGCAAAGCATTGTATTATCCAAAGTTTGCACTGAATACCACAAACATATCAACAGGGATAGTGATTTGTGTAAGGTTAAATGAGACACACCCTGTGACAATTGAACACAGTGCTATTTCACAGAAAAGTACCAAGGTGGCCAGCTCTTATGGTTTTATTGTGAGTTTCTTATAATTTGGGATTTTTCTTAAAGCTCCTGGATTTGTTATTAACCGAGAATCTCAGTTTTAATGGTTAATAAAGTAAATTCTAGCCAACAAGGATGTAGATGAAAGCTTGAAAATGTGAATCCTAAATGCCCCACCACCAGAAGGTAAATAAAAATTAACCCCAAATTATTATTTTAAAAATGTCATGGCTTTTAAGTCAATCTCCTTATTTTTTGTGGTCAGACTCATGCTTTTTGAATGCTGGATGTCAGCAATACTGAAATATTGAATTACAGGAAAAAAAGGAATGATTTAACTGAAGTTCACAAAAGACTTCATCCCAAATCTAACTTCTACAAGAACAATAGTACGTTTCTTTTGTTGTTCAAAGGCTTCTGTAACAATGTTCAAATACCATGGTGATGGGTGGATCTATGTGGCAGGTAGATGGGATGGACAGCATCAGTCTCCATCTCTTAACCCCATGTAATGCCATAGCATGACTGCAAATTTCTCAGTAAATATCACACCTATTTGTATATATTACTGGCTGAACACTGAAAAAGTGTTTCCTTGGGTAATCATCATAGCTGTGTTTCCACATGAGATTTTAAAAAAATAAATAAATTTTGGTTTTTGTCTTTGCCTTCTTTTTTTGAGCCTTTAAGGGTCCCATTTTCAAGTTTTTTCTCCACAAAGATAAAAGGCTAGAAACTTACTTAAAAATGAAAGCATCGATTCTCACATAACCACATGACTCCAGGAGCGAGGGCTTTAAGGAACATACCAAATATCACAAGATTCACAATGAAATCACGAGCTGCTAACACTCTGGTGTGTGCTTAATTGCTTTGCTGAACAGAGATAGGATTATATATGTGTTTAAATGCTTTGGTGAATTGAGAATTAGAGAAAAGAAACAACACATTGTGACTTGTGACCAGTCGCTATTTCCAGTGATCAAAGCATATCTCCTGGCACAAGAATATATTTAAAAGTTACTCCTTGATGGGACAGTGTTTTTTATTGTGGACTTACAAAGTTTGCTCTTTTATGGGGGCATACTGTCTATATATGCCACGCATGTATTGCATGCTTCAGAATTACAATGTCATCCAATTGGCGGCCCGTGAGACAATTCTGTCTGACCCCCCAAATGAGTATGGAGGATGCCATTTTTTTCTGTAGCACAGTGCATGGAGGATGCTATTTAGTCATGAAAAGGCATGCAGGCGTAGAACTGAACATACAAGGTTTTAATGGGGACTTGCTATTATGTAAGTACAGACAGGAACACCTCTTTTTGTCAACTCAATGATTCAATCATCATATACATTTCTGGCAGATGATTAGGATAAGTGCCTATAGATGTTTAACATAGTTCCTTAAGGTTTGCATTCTGATACCATACATCTACTAAAACTTCACACATGCAGACAAAATCAATTAGATTATAGCTATATGGCAGTGATGCTCAAACTTTTCCGGTTGTCCTCCCCCCTGCCCCCACCTACCAATAATAGAATCTGTCTGTATCTCCCCGCTCCCTTCCATTACTGCACAGCCAAGGTTTCCTCAGCAGCGGAGCTTGGGCTGAAGATGGAGCTGGAGGCAGAATTGGGATGGAGCTGGGGCTAGAGGCATAGGCACTGACTCGGTGGGTGCCTCTAGGGCACCCATGGAAAAAAATAGTAGGTGCTCAGCACCCACCGGTGGGCCGCACTCATCAGTTCCTCCCTCCCACCCCCAGCACCTCCTTTCTACTGCTGATCAGCTATTCAGCAGTGGGCAGGAAGTGCTGGGGGGGAAGAGGAGGAGGAGCAGGGCCAGGAAGAGGTGGAGCGAGGGCACGGCACACTTGGGGGAGGGGGTGGAACGGGGCAGGAAGAGACAGGGTGGGGGTGGGGCTTTGAGAGAAGGGAATGAGTGGGGGCATGGCCTGGGGAGGAGCGAGGGTTGAGCACCCCCAGGGAAATCAGAAAGTCAGTACCTGTGGCAAAAGGTGGAGCTGGTCTGGGGATGGAAAGGGAATGAGGGCACAGCTGTGTTGGGGCTGGAGCAGGGGGTGGAGTGGCGCTGGGGCTGGGCTGGGGGCGTAGCAGGGGCAGAAAGGGAGTGAGGGCAGAGCATGGCCTGGAGGCAGAGAAGGACAGGGGAAGCGGGAGGGGCTGAATGGGGTTGGAGGCAGAGCTGGTCTGGGGTGGAGTGGGACTGTGTGCCCCTCCCAAATTTCCTCCATACCACCCTAGGGGGGCACACCCCACAATTTGGGGACCACTGCTATATGGAAACATTAACTCAAGTCAATAATGTAGTGCATTTTTGCATGGAAGACTAAAAAGGCACGCAAGTGTAGAATTGAATACACAAAGCATGCAAGTGTAGAACTGAATTGTCCATGATATAACAGAATTAGCAGTGTGAACTCTTCATCAGGGTAGAGTCTAAAAGGTTGTGGCCTGTCTTACTAAAATTGTCACCTTGTGCCTCTGCTATAGAAACCTTTGTGCCTTGATTATATATATATGTGATCAACTTATTTTTATTAAAGTCTGTTGTTCTGATACATTGGGCATATGCAATAGTTGCTTCTGTTTGGAAGCTTTGTGTTAGTATTTCAGTATTACAAATAATCCAGTGACTGCAGGATATACCTTACAGTATATTACTATTGCTTTTAGCTCCAGATATTAGTGTTTTCCCCTTCTATCTAGAAAGGTTGCACATAAACTCTATTTCAACTCACTTTGGTCCACATATGGAATTTTTATGGATTATTACAGGTTAATCCTTTTATCTCTTGTGGCCCAGAAATGTGTTCTTTGGCCTGTTATTCAGGAGATCAGACATGATGATCACATTTCATTTACAGGCCACAGTTCACTATTTTTCTCCTGTATGTTTGAATATCTGTGGCATATTTCACAGTAGAATGTGCTCTATAAGTTCTATCGTTATTTTTATTAGACATCTTCCAAACAGTGTATTTTTCTGAGATTTGAGGAAGCAAGTTGACTTTCTGGTTGCACCATGTTCCCTATAGGGAAGTGCCTTCTTTGGGTAAAAATTTAATATGAGAATTTAATGCTCTAAAGAGAAGTGAGACTCTTTAACGTCCAAGTCCCCATCAGCTTGGCAGGCCCAATCCTGGAGTTGATTAAGAGACTCCCAAAAACTCCATTGCGAGCTGGGTCAAGTAAAGTTATAGAAGCAGTTTGGTTGGCTGAAAGTATTTGATAGACATCATTCTGGCCCTTGCTCTGGTTCACAAAATTGCTGGAAAGTCAGTGTAACTGGCAACCTGGGGATTCTGCACCACCTTCCCTTGCACTGAAATGTTTGGGTTGAGGGGACCCCTGCACAGCCACGTAATTTTATTTATTTATTTGGGGGTGGGCTATTATTTATTTGTACTATGGTAGTGCCTTGCGTCTCTAGCCAAGATCATGACCCAAATGCACGAGGTGTTCTATCTATACTTCCATACTATATGCACAGTGAGAGAGCGTCCTTTGCTCAGAGTTCCCAGTCTACATTGACAGGAAAGACAACCAAGGCACAGAGAGGCAAAGTGACTTGCACATGGTTACACAGAAGGCCAGTGGCCAAACCAGGAATAGAACTCAGGTCTCCTGTGTCCAGTGTCTGATCTGCTGGACAACACTCTCTCTCTGTGAGCGTTGATTTCTTCCCCCTACCTCCAAGACCCAGGATTTTGGGGAGATGGAGGTTACAGCATATTTAGGGACAAAGCAGAGAGAAGGCCAGGAATGGGGCGGGGGGGGGGAAGATAGTGGGGGGAGGAGCCAGACAGAAGAAAGAAGAGATGAGGTGGAAGAAGAACATAAGGAGACCTGGGTCAAAGAGAAGGGCATAGAATAAAATAGTAATGAGGAAGAGAAGCTTAGAGAGAAGTAGAGCAAGTAGAATGGGTTAGAAGAGAAGAGGGAAGGGCAGGGCCGGCCCTACCTTTTTGGCCGCCCAAAGCAAAAAAAGCCCCAAACCCACAAGCGCCGCCCACCCCCCAACGCCGGCCAAAACACGCCCACCCCCAACAATGCCGCACTGCCAAAATGCCAGGGGGGCCGGCGGGGAGGGCGGTATGCCCGCCGCCCCGGCAGTCGGGGAGCGGCGCACGCCTGCCACCCCGCCACCCCGGCCGGGGCGCCGGCGGGGAGAGGAGCATGGCTGCCGCCCCGATCTCCCGGCCGGGGCGCCGGCGGGGAGCGGAGCACTGTGCACGCCAGCGGCCCCGCTCCCCCGGCAGGGGTGCCAGAGGAAGATTTTTTTTTTGTTTTACTTTACAAAAAAACCCAACCTTGAGTGCTGCCCCCCTCCAGGTGCCGCCCCAAGCATGTGCTTGGTAGGCTGGTGCCTGGAGCCGGCCCTCGGGAAGGGAGGCATGGATGGGGGTGGAAAAGCAGATCTGAGAAGGAGAAAAATGAGGAGAGGGGTGGACATAGAAAAGGGGTGTAAGGACTGATAAGTGCCCCCATTCTCACAGACAAGCAGGGAACAGTAAATGGAGAAACAAACAAAACCCCAAGATAGAGAAGATGAGGGGAGGGGGAATAGGCTGAGCTGTGGGAAGGTTGAGCTGCTGTATCTGAATAGCCAGACCCAGTAAATCAGGGTGTGGTCTGTATCAAGAAGTTGTAAAGATAAACAAACCTTTAGCCTGTCTGGCAGAGATAAGGCTACAGGCACTTGCTGACTAGCAGGTAAGGCAGATCCAGTAAACAGATTTAGATAACAGTGGGGCAGAGCTAAGACAATACTAATAACCAGTGAATAGCCACCAAAAAGTCAGAGAGACAGAAAGGTCTATTAGTAGATGGGGACTTGGGAGATGTAGGTTCTATTTCCATCTTATCACAAGGCACTCTGGACAATTCCTTTACAGAACCTCAGTGTCACCTCTAGGTGGCAAGAACAAGCTTCAAACATAGCCAGTGCCTATCTCATGTCATCCAGCAATCCAGACCCCTTGGTTTTGACATTACATACCTCTGTGGGCAAAGCTCAGTCATATGCAGAGTGATCAGATATGCTGCAAATGACTATAAGTGGGGCCTTCATGATTCTCCCCACAGAGGACTATACCAATACAACTATCTAACTCAGTGGTTCTCAGCCTATTTACCATTGTCGGCAGCATTCAATACTACCTGTACGGCCCTGAGGATGTCACATAGGCTGCAGCTCGGTGCTGATTGAACCACCAGTGGCCTGTGGCCGCAGGTTGAGAACCACTGGTCTAACTATACCCATATAACTAGTAAAACTTCCCCTCAGCCTTCAAATCCCCCTCTCCCAAGCAGCCAAACAGGACAAGGACTTGAGAACATAATAGACTCAGTTGCCTCATGCCGACATTCTGTAGGCTATATGTGCCTTTGGTGTGTTTGGTATTTCCTATTACCTGCAGCACCTACCTGTGTCTTGCATGAGAGACAACATATGCCCCTTAAAGAGTGTTTGCATGGTGAGGTATACAGAAGTGGATGTTGCCATTATTTTAGCATGTGGTTTGTTTGACTGCATTAACAGAAAATGCATTTGAGCAACCTAAACCTGAAGCTAACAAAGTTTATTAATTTGTGGGAGAATATATATAATAAGCATCAAACCATTTCCAGGTAAGACAACATTTCTATGGGTACATCAGCAATACTGTCACATTATTTAAACTGTGATCTTAAATAAGCATATTCCTCTTTTAAACTCATTAGGATGTGTGTGTGCTGCCTATTTCTGCTATTCACATGGAGAGAAGTGCCAGCTCCCATTCAAAACTGCACGTAGGCAGATGGACCTAATTGCTGCAATCATTAGCTGACTAGGCTTTAACAATCCCACGATAATGTGTTAATCAGTGTTTAACATTTTTTTTTGAGTGCCAATGACCAAAAATTATCCAGCCACACTGTAGGTCTTTGTTAAAACCTGAGCAGCGCTGGAGTAGAAAAAGAATAAGAAAAGATCAGAAAAAGCTATTCTGAGAAAGAAAGTGATCATGTAAAATGGCTGTAAAAAGGGAGACATAAGAGCAAGTTAAGATATTTTTCTCATGAGAAGCCTTTCATGCAGTTGAGAGATTAGATCAAACATTGCTAAGGTGGTTGTAGTACAACTCAGCTCTTCTCCATGTTTTTATATAACTTTCTTTTTTAGCAGAAGTTTCACAGTACTTTTTTACAGGGCTCGCCTTACCATGAGGTGAACTGAGGCAGCCGCCTGAGGTGCCAGACTGGGGGAGGAGGGGGAGGGGGTGCCACTAGGACCCAGAGTGTAGAAAATTGTGTCTGCTGCTGGTGCATATGTATTCTCTGCTCTAGATGCACAAAGATGGTGGAATGCTGTGCTGGAGGAAGGAGGGCACAAGAGACATAATAGGCAGGCAGGAGAAAAGGTGAAACGGAATAACAGAAAGCAGCAGGAGCTGCAGGGAGAGAGAGGAGGAGGAGCCTCTTATGTACCTCTCTAGTACCCCCAGGAGCCTGGAATGATTAACACCAGCTTCTCAGGGAGCTTCCTGTTTTCTGCTGCTTCCCTGAACCCACTTGAGGAGAACAGGCAGTCAACTGAAGTAGTAGGAGCCAGTTAGGCCCTTAAGATGCTGATATCTTCCCTCACTCAGGCCCTGCTACCAACCTGCTTATTTGTCCCCCTCAATTGAGTGTTGAGAGCCACTATAGCTGGCTTAGAACAGCAGTCATGAGTGAAAGAAGAAAATGCCCCTCTGGGGCAGCATTCAGAAAAAGAAACAAAGCAGGAAGGAGTTCTCCTGAGAACAAATGTTCACGGTGAGCCTTCCTGCCCCACTGAGGATGTGAGTGGTGAGGAGATGCCTGGTCTTCCAGTTAGTCAGAGTGTAGGTGACCTGGCAGCTACTGCAGCATCCATATCTCCATCTCAAATGGATATAACCATGCACATTCCTGAAGAAAAGTGTAGATCAGACTGCTGCTGAGTTTAGTTCCTTAAGTCTAGATGATCCAGGACTGTGGACCCACTTGAGCAGTAGCCTGAGGGACTTCCTTGTACTGCCTGGGCCACAGCAAGTGAAAAATTTCACATTCCCCAAAGACAATGAAAATAGAAGTTTCCATCCAACACATTACTGGCATGAAATCCCTAATGGTAACAACGTGGAGAGGCCATGGCTTATGTACTCAAAATCCCAGAATGCTGCATACTGTTTTTGTTGCAAACTCTTCCAGTCTAATGTTCCAGACACATTGGGTTCTACATGAACAAAGGACTGGGAAAATCTGACTAGAAATCTGGCATGCCATGAGAAGGCAGCAAATCACCAGAGACCATTTCATAGGTGGAATGAGCTTGAGATGAGACTAAGGTTAAAGGCCACAATAGATGATCAATATCAAGAGAAGATTGCATCAGTCTCTTTACAGGCAAAATGTTCTGAAAAGGCTCATTGCCATTGTGAGAATGCTTGCTACCCAAAACCTAGCACTGCGTGGCACTTCAGATCAGCTGTCTGTGCCGAACAATGGAAACTTCCTTAAAACTGTGGAGCTGATCGCTAAGTTTGATGCTGTATTCAGGAGCATCTAAGAAGAGTCACCACCCAAGAAATGTATACACACCACTACCTTGGAAAAACAATTCAAAATGAGATCATACAGTTACTGACAACAAAAGTCAAACAGAAGATTGTGGCCGATCTGAAGTCAGCAAGATATTACTCTGTTATTCTGGACTGCACACTTGACATCAGCCATATGGAACAAATTACTTTAGTGGTGCCTTTTGTAACAACAACAGAACCTAGTGAAAATGTCCCTGCAATGGTGACTGTTGAAGAGCATTTTCTAGAATGTATTGACGTTGACGATACTACAGGAGCTGGTATGACAAATGTGCTTCTTAAAAAGCTGGAAGATACGGGAATTGCGATAGCTAACATGAGAGGTCAGGGCTACGATAATGGTGCCAACATGAAAGGAAAGAACAGAGGAGTGCAGACACGGATCCGAGAGTTAAACTCTTGAGCTTTTTTGTCCCATGCAGTTCTCATTCATTGAACTTGGCAGTCAGTGATGCAGCATCAGCTTCTAGTGAGGCTGCTGAATTTTTTAATGTAATTCAAAGCATCTATGTATTTTTCTCTGCATCAACTCATCGATGGCAAATTTTGAAGCAACATCTGGGAACATCCTCTCTGACACTGAAACCACCGGGTGCCACATGATGGGAAAGTCGAGTGGAGGTGATAAAGCCTATCAAACACCAAATTGGGAAAATAGATGATGCCATAGTTGCCATTATGGAGGATAATGCTATGACAGGACCTGTTCGTGGGAGAACAATGACAGAGGGAAACGGAATCACCAGAAACATACATTACTTCAAATTTCTATGTGGCTTAGTATTGTGGCATGACCTACTGTTTGAAATAAATGTTGTAAGCAAGAAACTCCAAGGTGTTGACTTTGATATATCTGGAGCAATGGAACAACTGGACAAAGCAAAGTCATGCCTACAGTCTTACTAGTCAATGAGGGATTTCAAAACGTTCTGAAGAGTGCACAGAAGTTGGCAGAGGAACTTCACACTGAAGCTATTTTTCCACCAGTTCAAGAATACAAGAGTCACCGAAGAAGACGACATTTTGATTACGAGGCATGGGATAATCCAAAAAGAGACCCCAAACAACAATTCAAAGTTGAATTCTTTAACCAGGTGCTAGATTGTGCAATATAGTCAGTTGAAGAACATTTCATGCGACTCAAGGAACACAGCAGTATATTTGGGATGTTGTATGTATTCCAAAACTCCTCACTATACCTGAAGAAGACCTACACCAGCAATGCAGGGCACTAGAGACAGTGTTGACACATGACGACATGCGCGATATTGATGTGAGTGATTTAGGAGATGAACTGAAAGCCCTTTCAAGATACATTTCAGCAGGATCAACTCCAAAGGCTGTTCTGGAATATATGTGCACAAATAAGATGACCACCCTCTTTCCAAATGCTTTTGTTGCTCTGTGCATATTTCTAACACTTCCTGTAACAGTTGCCAGTGGAGAACACAGCTTCTCCAAGCTGAAGTTAATAAAAACACATCTGTGCTCCACAATGACACAGGAGAGGCTGGCCGGCCTAGCAACCATCTCAATAGACCATGAGCTGGCCCAGACTGGACCTTCAGGAAGCAGTTCAAATCTTTGCAACCAAGAAGGCATGGAAAGCACCACTTTGATTATTCAAACAGATACAAATGCCAGTGTTTACTATTCAGACAAGAAAATTGCACTTAGCTTTTCTATAGTATTCTTCATCTCTATTTCAAAGCTTGTTACAAAGATGATGTAATCATTATTATCCTCATTTTATAACTGAGGCACAGAGAGGTTATATGCCGTGTTGTTGTAGCCATGTTGGTCCCAGGATATTAGAGAAAACAAGGTGGGTGAGATCTTTTATTGGACCTGCCCAACTGAGTCAATGTGAGAGCCAGGAATAGAGCCCATATTTCAGGAGTCCCAGTCTCTAAAATCTCTGTCTATCGGACTGCATCCCCTTAAAAATGCTGACCATATTACAAAATTAACTGTTCAGCAGTGCCCGAAACAGATAGAAAACAGGTCCTAATGGTCCCCATAATTCGATCATTATAGCAAAAAACACAGACTATCTTTCAGCAAGTGATGCCCAAATGAATAGATCATCTCTGTTTAGGCTGGAAAAATTCAAAACATTTGGTGGTTTAACCTTGAGTGTTCATGGTTTTTGTTACATCAGAAGGCAGCTTTCTCCAGGAATGACCTCTCATTTTCATACAGCCCTATTTCTGATGTCTCTATCACCAGACATGTTTTTAGAAATATCATGTTTTATTGAATTCTCTTTTTCAGTTTGTACTTCTCCGTAGGATATTTTCCCAAGGGCTGTGGTGGAATCTCCATCACGGACAATTTTAAAGTCAAATTGGATGTTTTTCTAAAAAATCTGCTATAGGAATTATTTTGGGTGCATTCTATGGCCTGGGTTATGCAGGAGGTCACACTAGATATTCATAATGGTCCCTTCTAACCTTAGAGTCTATAAATCTATGAACAGTTGTAATCCGTGTTGGACTGATTTCCTCCCATGTTACTGTTAATTGATCTGAGCTTTTAATGTATTAGCATCTTAGCAACTGGATGTCAAGAGAACTGGGTGAAAATTTTCAATTGAGACTTTTTTGGTGGAAAAAGTCAGATTTGGCAACACCAAAATGTTTTGTGAATTCAATTTGGTTTCATCTAATTTTTTAGAAAGAAAACAAAATTCTGAATAATCAAAATGTTTTACTCAAAATTGAACTGAAACATTTTATTTCAGGTTGAACAAAACTTTTTGTTTGACCCAAAACAATTTTTTCTGACTTTTCAAAATTTTCACAGAACTGAAAAATTCCTTATTTTGCTACACTCTAATTGTCAGACTTGTTGTCTGACAAATGCCCTATTTAGTTGTATTACTCCTAAAGCTATTCAAACACAGACAGGGTGGGAATCCTCCTCTTTGGTGTTTTTGCAGTGGAATGATATTTTTCACCAACCTTTTCATACCATGATGGACCGCACACTGCATATGTGTCCAATGGTTAGCATATTTTCCCATATTGTCTGATCCAAATGAAAGTAGAAAAAGTTAGCATATGAATTAATTGTCCATCTTTAGTGGGTGTATACCACATAGCAGCAATATCAGAAGGAAAACCACAGGAAAGTGAGAGAATGGGGAAAAGTAATAGTCGTGTATGTCGGACTATATATATATGTAGCGCATTCACTAGTGTGAAAGACACTGCAGCATGCACATTGGATTATGTGTTATATGGCACAATGTATGAAATACATTTAAATATCTCAAATACAGCGGGATCAATTGTTCTGTCCATTTCTGTGTGTGGAGGGGTGACACGGAGACAGATTAACATCTCCGTTCCAGATATACTCTGTCTATTCTGGCTTTTCTACTAGCCTGCTGGGTGACCTTGAGCAAATTACTTCACCTCTCTGTGCATCAGTTTTCCCATCTGTAAAATGGGAATATGTAGGGATATTAAACAAGATACTGACTGATTCCCCCAAGTGAAAATAACCCCCCATAACTTGTATAAAATCCAACAGCTTCACCAAGTAAAAAGATATCTTGGGTCTCCTGTTAAAACTTGTACGTTTCTTTATGTACTAAACATTGATTGCATCTGTCTTTTGAAAGATACTTTTACTATGTAAAACTTACGAACAAGTTAATTAACTCTGCTCTTTAAGTGACCACTATGTTAACACCCCTGCTGTGAGCCTTAATGTAAACAAACGCTATAAGGTGTTTTGAGTGACTTCCACTTCATTGTAACAAGCAACGGCTCCTGGAAACAGATCCCCCCACCCTCTGTGATTAAAGGGCCAGGAGTCTCAAATGAATTAGCACACACCCCGAAAGTGGTGGAGACAGTAAATTAAGATATAGAATGTATGTTGATGAATGCATGATATACATGAATGGCTAGGGAGGTGCCAGCCTAGACAGGGAGGATCCATCGGCCGAAGACAGGTTTTGGGTGGACTGATACAACCCCCGGAGGGTAAAAATGGGATCCACCCCACCACCTGAAAGGATGAGAAAAACAAACTTTGGACAACGAGGAGCCACCAGGAACATGTCATCTGCTGATTGAGTTAGCAACAGCAAGATGAAACAGTTCCCATAAACTAACATAGGATATAATTCCTATAAGAATGGCTTCTACACACTGAGGACTTTGAGTCTAGTTCTGCAACCACCCTCCAGGAGCATCAGATGAATCTGACAAGGACTCGGCTCCACCCTCATGCCCAGGTTACCTGGCCAGTAACTTGGCATGAGCAACTTCTAGGCTGGTAACTATGACATCTATGCAGAACCTGTGTGTGTGTGTGTGTGTGTGTGTGTGAATGAATGTGAAACTGAATGAAATGTTATAGCTATAACTGACTGCTTACTATGATTCTTTTTGTATTCACAATAAATGTGACATTTTGTCTTATCCCCTTTAAAAAGATCCTGCTGGTTTTTATTTTATTGGTATAACAAATAATGATAGTGACCTCCTTTATAAACTGCTTTGAGATCTGCTGAAATAAAGCATTGAGTTGGGTATTTATTGTTGTTGTTATTATTTTATTTATTATGGCACTGGCTCCATGGTTTTACATTTCTAAGAGCTTGATCTAAAGACCATTGAAAGAAATTTGCTCATTCACGACTTTCATGTTTCCTTGCATTTTAGAGGGACACCATTAACACAAAAATCACTCTTCTGGCTGATGTCTTTCTAACACATTGTTTTTATAAGGACCACCGAAGTTTATTATATCTGAGAGACTAGCGACAAAAATGATTTGATTTTTTTTTCAGTGTTTTTTTTTGCACATTTGACAGGACTTTGTGCATAGTCACATTCACTATTTTTTACTTTTACAGGTATCTGCCAGTTTCACTTGTTTGAATATCTCTTTTACCCAACACAAATGAGAGACTTTTTAAAAAAAAAATAGGAAGCCATAATTGTAAAATCCCAGGAATTGGTAGGGGGACTTAGAGGCAGATGTAATACCCAAAACTGCTTTAAACTCCTTTAAAAAAAAAAATGACTTGCTATCATTGCCTTATTATCAGAGAGGTAGCCGTGTTAGTCTGGATCTGTAGAAGCAACAAAGGGTCCTGTGGCACCTTATAGACTAACAGAGGTATTGAAGCATAAGCTTTCGTGGGTGAATACCCACTTCTTCGGATGCAAGCAGTGGAAATGTCCAGGGGCAGATATCTTGCCTTATTGTTGCCTTAAAACTGTTTGCTAATATTTTAAAGTTTATTCTTCTTTTCCAGCAGATGGCACAATTGTACTGGCCCTGATGCCTAGTTTGAAAATGTACAAATTACAGTTCTTTATATAATAATTGGATCTTGTCATTTTCCCAATTTCTTAAATCCTTTGAGCTAATTGGTTAACCTCAGATTCTGTAATACTGTATATACTTTTTTTGAACATGAAACTTCAAATGTACTGTTTCTGTGAATCATCTTTTTCTGTGATAGACATTTCTTGTGCATCTGTAGTTTGCTTTATGATGTTATATTATTTTCAAAGGCTGAAACCTTTACCCTAACTTAAGAATGGTGTTTAAGTGACTTCTAAAATGCAGGTGTTGTGTCCTTAAATCTAAGCAGTATGGCTGGTTTTGGAATCTTATACTATAAAAAAAAATATTGCAAATGAGTCTCTAGTGGAATTTATTCAAGATATTATTCTCAAATCTTGAACACTTTTTTGGAGGAAGATTGCCTCTGATTGCATAATAGGATACTAATCATTAACTTGTACATTCCATGCGATATTAAAACTGAAACAAGAGATGATGTTTAAAACATTTTTTGGAAGAATTAAAAATCCACAGCCTCAGAGCATAAAGAAAGTGAAAAGATTTGCTGTATTGTGGAGTTGAGTGATACCTAGCAGTATTAGTCGAAAAATCTAAACTGGCATAGATTTGGGAAGGGTTTTTTGGGGGGAAGGGGGGCTTGGAAGGGGAGGCATCTCAGTTGAGTGGATTTTATTCTTGGGACAATATGGAAATGTATATGGATTCAAGTCTAAATAAATTATGCTGAAAGGAAAAATCTGTTTGGAACCTAGAAATATTAAGTCCAAGCCTGTGAGTTGCTGAGTGCCCTCAGTTTCCAATGAAATCAGTGGCTTTTGAAGGAGCTCACCTACTAAGAATAGGTCTTAGCACAGTCTACTAAGCTGATTGCAGACTCAGAGTGAATTTGCCCCTTCATGAAAATGTCTCTATTGGAATCTTTCAGTATCTTAGAAAAGTGAACTAAGTTTTTGCCCTGTGTGTGTACCATCTATGGAGCGACATTGTATTTTATCCACTTAGTTGAGTTGTTTGAAAACATGCCTATTTGTTATAGTCTAGTTATAGAAGGAATTTACTGACACTATTTCTTTAACTCCTCAATTGAATGGTCTATATTAGTACGTAATCTACCTATGTTATATCCTTGAATTACTTTGTTGTTTATGTATGGAAAAATATATTCATTCAGCAAAAAATATTGCAGCGTATTGGCTATAAAGTAATAAGAGCAAAGAATTTCAAATTAAAAGCTCCTCCAACAATTACGCAAAGTAGGGCCTGCCTGTAATTACTTCCTTGATGAGCCCTCATTTGTTATATCTTGACTGCCTCTCCCTCTAAATTTTAGCTGAAAGCTTTGAATTTCCTTTGTGTTTCTCCAGCTGTCCTTTTTCTTTTGTCTTTAAAATTAACATTCATATGATGTTGCTATTTGCATATGCCAGTACTGCCTGGCTCTTGTTACAGCAACATTGAGAGTTGTTACAGAAATGTGTTAGAAGTTTATGGAGCTGGGAGTCCATGGAAGCAAGGGCAGCCTCAAAACATATTTCTCCTTTTTAATATTTGTAGCTATGTGCAGGCATCAGACAGAGACTAGATCTCGCATTGGCGCAAGATCCTCAATGTTTAGTTTGGAATTTAAAACCTGATGCAGAAATATTGCTTGTGATTTGTGTATATTCCCTCTTCTCTCTCTTTCCATATGTGTACATATATACATGTTTCTGGTTGTGGAGAAGTGCTTTAAATGAAAGGTTTTGTTATTTGGTCCTATCTTTAAAATGAAGAAAGAAGGGTGGATTTAATAGCTGTGGGTGCCACCTAATTCAAACTAGTGAAGTTTGTCAGAGTTGTTGGGGTTGCATAAAAGTTTCCAATATGTGCCAAAGCCAAACATGACAATAAAATGGTGTATTTGTGTCTCTTAAGGACTGGACTAATATTTATGAAATTCCCCAACATTTTTTTCTGATCTGGCTAAATGTAGCTCACAATTTAAAACCCCAAACTATTTTTATTTGCACTTTGTTGCATCTTTGTAAGACCTTCTCATTACCAAATTCTTATTATATATACATTAGGACTTGCCAACTTCCTAACTGCACAAAACCCAAACACCCTAGACCCGCCACTTCCGTGAGGCCCCACCCCTGCCCTTCCCTGAGGCCATGCCCCCTCTCACTACATTCCTCCTCCCTCAGTGGCTCGCTCTTCCCCACCCTCACTTTCTTTTACTGGGCTGGGGCAGGGGGTTGGGGTGCAGGAGGTGAGGCGCTGGTTGGGGGTGTGGGCTCTGGGGTGGGGCCAGGAATGAGGGTTTTGGGGTGCAGGAGGGGGCTACAGGCTAGGGGGTGGAGCAGAGGGGTTCAGGATGTGGGAGGGGCGCTGAGCTGGGGCTGGGGGAGTGAGGGGTCTGGTTGGGGGAGCAGGCTCTGGGGTGGGGTCGGGTATGAGGAGTTTGGGGTGCAGGAGGGGGCTCCGTGTTGGGGGGGCTCAGGGCTGAGGCAGGGGGTTGGGGCATGGGCTTACCTCTGGCAGTTCCTGGTCAGCAGGGCTAAGGCAGGCTCCCTGCTTGTCCTGGCTCCACGCTGTGCCCCAGAAGTGGCCAGCAGGTTCGGCTCCTTGGTGGAGGCTCGTGGGCAGCTCTGCCCATAGGCACCGCCTCTGCAGCTGTCATTGGCTGCAGTTCCCAGCCAATGGGAGTGCGGAGCCAATGCTCAGGGCGGGGGCTGCACGTGGAGCCCCGTGGCCCCCCTCCCCAGGAGCCAGACCTGCTGGACGCTTCTGGGGTGCAACGCGGAGCCAGGACAGGTAGGAACTAGCCTGCCTTAGCTCTGAAGCACCGCTGACTGAACTTTTAATGATCTGGTCAGCGGTGCTGACTGGAGCCGCCAGGGTCCCTTTTCGATCAGGTGTTCCAGTCAGAAACTGGACACCAGGTCACCCTAATTAGGACTCAAAAGTGTCTGACTTAAGGACAATTTATTTTCTACAGATCTTTGCAATACACCCTTATAGATCCACCTCAAGATCTGTTTTATTGTTTTTCTTTTCTTTTTAAAAATCTATCAATAACCATGCAAATGGTTTTAGTAGATTTTTTTTTCTAATCCTCCCCAGAGTCCCAACTTCATCTAATCTCTGTGTTCTTCATGGTACTCTCAGTTAGAATAAATTCCTGTCATTTCTGGTTATTGAGCTTCATATCTGTCAGTAAACTTCATCTAGCAAATTCCGTTGACTGCAGTGACTCTGTTCAATAGTACTTGGTAGCTGAGTCCAACATCATGTCATCAGCAAGATGTACCTGGAAGTTAAATTATTTTAATTTTCCAAACAGGAATAGTTCAGAATAATTTGTGTACCTTGCATTTTTTGAGAGAAGCCTGAAACTCTGAGCAAATTTGGGATATTAAAAATCTAGTTTTTATGTTGTGACCCCCCCCCCCCTCTGCTTTTTTCAAAAGGCCCTCAAGATATTTTAATCTGTGATTTGAAAAGATTTTTTTAAAGAAGTTTGATAAGGTCCAAAATAACATTAAGAATTTACTGGGATAAACATTTCTATTGTAAAAGGCTACAGTGTGGCTGTAAGCCAGGGCCCATGTTCTGGGGGTTCAGAGGAGCTCTCTTACAGCTACTTCCTGAGTAGGAGCTTTGGCTGAGTCAGAATTCACTCTGTTGGCATTCAAATTGCAGCAGCAGCACTTGGCTGTTGGTGGGTGCGGCGCACCCGCTATTTTTTCCCCGTGGGTGCTGCCGCCCCACAGCACCCACAGAGTCAGTGCCTACGGCTGCCAGAGTCCCTTTTTGACCTGGCATTCTGGTCGAAAACCAGACACCTGGCAACCCTATGTGTGGTGTCAGTCACAGTCTAGCCCTACCGGAAGTAAAAAAAAAAACAACAAAAACCCCCCCCCAAACCCCACTTAACTAAAATAGCCAACATAGAGAGTACATTTGATAATTTTCCTGTCATTTGTTTACATCATAATTTAATATTTCATGCTCATATTTACTGCAGTCAGTAAAGCTAAAACATATTCTGTGTATCCCCACCGCAATGCCTTGTTGTTGCCTACAGAAAGAGAGCATAGCAACAAGTGTTAGGATCCAGAAGGTCATTTGGCATGTTGCCCTCTAAGGTTTTATCCCTATGTCGATATTTCCCACAGAACTGCATCTAATTGCTTCCTGAATAACCCCATTGTTTTGGTCTCGACAAACTTGGCTGGTGGACTATGAAGTACATATAATGTATGTTTCTCTGACAACCAGGCCAAGCAGTTTCTTATACTGGAGGTACTCCAGCTTTCTCCATTTTGTATGGCTAAAGCCACTTTTCACAAACTGCTTTCCAGCTAAGACTCCATTGGAAAGATTCCAGTTGACTTCAATAGGCTTTGGATGAGGTTTTAAAGAATATTAAACCTATCTGTTCGCTGTGATCTGTGTGCCAACCTGGGAGCTAAAGACCTCTAATACCATTGCTAACCCTGCTTCTTCTGTAGCCTCTGGCAAATTAAATAAACCTTCTGCTTTAATTTACCTATCTGTAAAATAGTAGTGATAATACTTACCTCAGTAAGGCTTTCTAAGACTGAACAATTGTGAAGTGCTATAAAGACAGAGTGAAGTATAATCATTGGACCTACTTATTAGCTTTCTGTCCATGAAATGTCCACAAACAAATCAATTTTCTTTAATATACTTGTTTGAAATAATTTGTCAACTAGCTTTGTCTTTAGATTGTCGGTGAGCAATTCTTAGTGAGGGCTTGATATTTAGAATAAAAAATATAAGCTGTGATGATTACTTTAGATTGGACCCAGAGGATGCATCGTATGTTTCAGTTCCATGACTGGATAGGTGTAATACTTTCAAATCAGGTTTGCATTTGTGTTCAAAATTAGTTTTCCATGAATAGTCTCTATTTCCTTGAAACTTGCTGAGCATTCTTGCTAGTAAACTCATTGGTGACAATATTCACAAAAGGTGCATGGACACAGTCAAAGTAAATTCAGGTGTTATTTTATTTGGGAAAATTTTCATGGAAACTGTTGAGGTATTTGCTTATCCCATTTAGTCATGTGTATAGTATGTATAGCACCTTAATAAAGGAAATTCTGGAAAATAAACTTGGTCACACCTACTAAGGTTCCATTTATATATGTGGCATATACACTGTTAATACATGATTAACAGATGTTATAAACAGGACACTACATTGATAAAAATAGCAGTGTAGATATGGGATGTACTGTTTGGATGTGTAGAGAGCTGTGTAGGGTATATGCCCTAGGGTTCAGGCATGTGGCTCTTTAGTCCACTCTGCTCACCTAAGCTGTGTCTCACGGGCTATGCTGCTATTTATACCCGTGCTAGCGAGGAATGCGTTGTCTGTACACACCGCCATAAGTGTAAACATACCTTAAAGTAAAGCAGAGAAGGAGAGAGAATGCTTTATCACTAAATACTATATTCTAATAATAAAGTTTTCCTTATTTGATCAATGTCAGGAGTATTTGACTCTGGTGTTTTTTTTTTGTTTTGTTTTGTTTTTTTTACTATCACCACATAACACTCTGGTGCATAGGTGCAGACTCCGTGGGTGCTCTGGGGCTGGAGCATCCATGGGGTAAATATGGTGGTGCTGAGCACCCACCGGCAGCCCCCGTATCAGCACTTTCCCCTCTCCCCAGCGCCTCCTCCCCCTCGGTGGGCCCTGCTGATCAGCGCCTCCTTCCTCCTTCCCCGTGCCTCCCGTTGGCCGCAATCAGCTGTTTCATGGCATGCAGGAGCCTGGGGGAGGAGGAGTGAGGATGCAGCATGCTCTGAGGAGGGGGAAGAATGGGGTGGGAAGAGGTGGGGGTGTGGAGCTGGGGTTGGAAGAGGTGGGTCGGGGCAGGGGTGTGGCCTTGAGGGAACGGGCGGGGACTGGGGCAGAGCCGGGAGTCAAGCACCCCCCGACACAATGGAAAGTCTGCCTGGGCTCTGGTGAGAGAAGAAAGTCAGGCTTTTATTTCTAGATTTGTCTATTAAAGGAAATATAAATACAGTAATAAAACAATACAAGAATAAATTATGAGTAAAACCAGATGACAAACATATTTACAGAGCCTAATGAAGAATCACTAGTAACTGTAATGCTTAAAGTTCCTTTTTTTTTACGTAGGGCCTGGCTCCTGGCAGGCTCTGCAACATCACTGGGCCAGAGAGAGAGGGAGACTCCATACGCTGGTGATAAGGGCACCCACCTGGGGAAGAGGGAGACCCAGGTTCCCATGAATATTTAAGTATTTAATAAAAAATGGAACAAGGTAGTGAGGCTACATCAAGGGGTGTGATTTTCCTATTTGTATACATGTATTTGTGCTAGCACAAGAATAAATAGGAATGTAGCCGAGGTAGCACTGGTAGGGGCAGTGGAGGAATGGCTGAGCTATGGCAGGGGAGGCACACTAAGCTGTGCCGAGTACATACCCACCACTTTTAGACAAGTACGTACTCAGCATTGTTCAGCTGTGCCTCCACTAGTGCTACTGTGGCTAGCGTGAGTGTGTGTACACGAGCAGAGGACTCACACCCCTAGCTTGCAGTGGAGACAGCCTGAGAGAAATCTGTTCCAGAATACGCCATAGCCCATGGATAGGGCACTTTCCTGGGAGGCAGAAGACAGGGGCTCAATACCACCACCACCACCTTCTGGTTCACCTTGAGAAAGTGCTGAGCTAACTCCAGTAGACATAGGTACCTCCCTCTGACCTGGAGTTAAGTTGCTTAAGTCCCTTAGAGGGGCGGGCTGTAAACCAATAGGTCTATTGGTTAATTTAGGCAGCTTTCCTGCTTAACTTGCTGGCTTTAGTGATCCCATTGTTAGGTGCCTAACTCTCCCGGGCATTGTATAGGGAGCCTAG
Source organism: Macrochelys suwanniensis (assembly GCA_033296515.1). Lineage (NCBI taxonomy): Eukaryota > Metazoa > Chordata > Testudines > Chelydridae > Macrochelys > Macrochelys suwanniensis. Next base: position 98,140,625 of record CM065776.1, on the reverse strand, counting down.
GCACCTAACTCAGGGTTGTGGATTCTATTAGCGAACAGGGTGCCTAAAGTTAGGCTTTGCAATGCTGAAGGAAGTCCTCTTTGTGGATCTAGCCCCAAAACATGTATTCCAATCTATTTTTGTTATTAAATTAAATACAAACTGAACAATACTGGATCAGAGGGAAGTACTTATTACACAATAAAGACAAATATTGAGTGCATGTGGCACTAGGAGTCGTTTGCTTCTTTCCAAGGTTAAGTGGGAACAACTGTCAGTGCATCAATTTGATAAATAAGTATCTCATCAGAAATTAGTACAATGGGGGGTTGTGGTCCATGACTAGGCTCTGTCACAGAGTGGCTTTCCCGTTAAGGGCTGCAGCTAGCCAACTCTGAGTACACAATGAACCATACTTTGAGAGAGTTCAGGGTGATTGCCCTCTAAAGAGCAGCAGGAGGCTGCAGCGGAAGGGGTGTGTGTGGGTTCAAATGCTCAGTGATTAAAGACTGCTAGGAGTGAGCAGGCTCTAGCAGAGAGTCCTGAGTATTAGGGCTGAGAATCCAGCCAGGTAGAGCCTGGGAGTGGCCATACAAAGGAGGAAAGGCCCCAGGCAGGAAGGCCTGGGTGAAGGAAGAGAAACATTTGTTTTTTGCCTTTTGGATGGACTTGAAAACTTTATTCTGAATGTTTGTTAATTTAATAAAGCAGAACCCAAAAAGGGATGGGAAAGGACAAAAGTGTTTTTGAGTTTATTGAACAATCTGAGAGGGGAAACTGAGGCAGGCTGCCTTTAGCATGTTCCAAGACCACAAAGTGCCTCATAGGTTGCAGCCGGCCAAGTTAGTCTGTAGGCACTATGGTAATAGAGATTAATAATAATGATGATGATGCATTCTGCTTGGTTCTGTCATTTTTGGTAAATTAAATATCAGAAAGGGAACGTTTCATTCTTTTCCATTGTAATTCCTGATCACAGAGTACAAATTTTAACAATTTGTCACTCTGTTGGCACTCCTAATAAGGTAGTGATGTGCTTTCACCCCCGCCTCCCCTTGTCCTGTTTGCACAATGCAGGAATGAAACTGCATCCATCCATACAGACCTGGCATCACTTGATGTTTACTTCAAATTCATAATTAAAGATGGATGTTAAGTGTGGGACTCGAATGTGATAGATTGATTGAAAATGCTGGAAAAATCTAACCCCTAGTGAAAAGCCTGGAAAAACTAATACGTTACATAAATAAGAGATTTGGAAAGTACTATCCACTATGACTTGAGAAAGATTAAACTTTTTGTTAACTGTATGTTGAAACTTTTCTGGCAAAGTCTACATGAGCATGTCACTTATAATAATATTTGGGGGATAATTATCAGAAGCAATAGAAAAATAAACATATTCAGGGTGGAGATTTGTGAGCAGCTTTCAAAATACATAATATATTGAAAAAAGGGATTTGAGAATTTAAATTCACACAAAACAGGGTATTTTTTTTAAAATTAGTACCAGGACACAAGCTCTTTTGTTAATACATTACATAGCATATGGAAACTCTGGGCCTTCTTCAAAGTCCATTAAAGTCAATGGAAAAATGTCCATGAACTTCAAGGGGTTTGGGATCAGACCCTATCCCAAATATATGGAAGCTGTTTAAGGGTAAGCATGAATTAATGATGTATATAGTTAGGCATTGCTTTAACTACATTAAAAGGGTATCCTTAAAAGAGTCAGAATCTGTGTTTAAAGGAAAGCTAGACAGAAATACCATAATGCCCAGTGGCTAAATGTATTATCAAGAAGACCATAAACTATATCCTGTGGCTGACGTATTTCAAAGGGATGTCATCTGAATGACATCATCTGAATGGATGACACTTCTGTGTGAACATTCAGTAGAACTTCTGAATATTATGTACCATTGTCTGTGTGATCACAGTAATTTCTCCATAGTTACGGTTAATGCACAGGCCCAATCTTTAACCCAGGATGCCTAAAGTTAAGCTCTTAAATTTACATGTAGACTTGATAATGAGAAATGCTGAGCACCTGCAGCTGTCACTTACTTCAGTGTATTTAGTGCATGCTCAGCACACTTGAAAATCAGGATATTTTATTTTGGTTCCTAACTATAAATTTAAGAGCCTGCCTTCATGCAACCAGCATTTAACAAATTTGGCCTGTGTTTTCATTTAAGCACTATTTGGGTCTCCTCTAGCTTTACACAAAGCCTTAATTTTCACACATGATATTTTCCCAGGGGAGGGTATTTTTGGAAAGATTCAACTTAACTGGGCAAAGCATTTGCGAAGGATGAGAGTGTAAAAATCAGGGCTGTTCACTTTCCAGAAGGTTCCTAACTTTTCCCTTTACCTCACATCTCAAAAACAGTTTGGCCCAGGAATTTTACTCTTGTTTATAAGGAAGGGCTAGCAATAATTTTGATATTATTCTGCTTCTGTGAAGTATGGGTGCTCGACCATCTTGGAGAAGTGTAAGTTTTTGGAGTAATTTGATACATAGGGACACAGGACTGGAAAGGACTTCCTGGATCTTCAAGCCCAGTCTCTTGCTATCACAGGCAGTGCCATCATATAATCCTTTCCATAAATTTATCTGGTTCCATCTTAAAGCCAGTTACGTTGTTTGCCTCCACTACTCTAACTACAAAAAGAAGGATTCTGCGTGGACTCCTCCTGAAGGTCGAAACAACAAATTGGACTTCTACATAGACTGCTTCCGTCGCCGTGCTCGAGCTGAAATTGTAGAAGAGCAAAATCACTTGCCCCATAACCTCAGCCGTGCAGAACACAATGCCATCAACAGCCTCAGGAACAACTCTAACATCATAATCAAAATGGCTGACAAAGGAGGAGCTGTCGTCATCATGAATAAGTTGGAATATGAACAAGAAGCTGTCAGGCAGCTCTGTAACTCCACATTCTACAGGCCTTTATCCTCTGACCCCACTGAGGAGTACCAAAAGAAACTACACCATCTGCTCCAGAAACTCCCTGGAAAAGCACAAGAACAAATTTGTACAGACACGTGCCTAGAACCCCGACCAGGTACATTCTATCTGCTACCCAAGATCCATAAACCTGGAAATCCTGGACGCCCCATCATCTCAGGCATTGGCACCCTAACAGCAGGATTGTCTGGCTATGTAGACTCTCTCCTCAGGCCCTATGCTACCAGCACTCCCAGCTATCTTCGCGACACCACTGACTTCCTGAGGAAACTACAATCCATCGGTGATCTTCCAGACAACACCATCCTGGCCACTATGGATGTAGAAGCCCTCTACACTAACATTCCACACAACGATGGACTACAAGCTGTCAGGAACAGTATCCCCGATACTACCACGGCTAACCTGGTGGCCGAACTTTGTGATTTTGTCCTCACCCACAACTATTTCACATTTGGGGACAATATTTACCTTCAAGTCAGTGGCACTGCTATGGGTACCCGTATGGCCTCACAGTATGCCAACATTTTTATGGCTGACTTAGAACAACGCTTCCTCAGCTCTCGTCACCTAACACCCCTACTCTACTTGCGCTACATTGATGATATCTTCATCATTTGGACCCATGGAAAAGAAGCCCTTGAGGAATTCCACCATGATTTCAACAATTTCCATCCCACCATCAACCTCAGCCTAGACCAGTCCACACAAGCAGTCCATTTCCTAGACACCACTGTGCTAATAAGTGATGGTCACATAAACACCACCCTATACCGGAAACCTACTGACCGCTATACTTACCTACATGCTTCCAGCTTCCATCCTGGACACACCACACGATCCGTTGTTTACAGCCAAGCTCTAAGATACAACCGCATTTGCTCCAATCCCTCAGACAGAGACAAACACCTACAAGATCTCTATCAAGCATTCTTACAACTACAATACCCACCTGCTGAAGTGAAAAAACAGATTGACAGGGCCAAAAGAGTACCCAGGAGTCACCTACTACAAGACAGGCCCAAAAAAGAAAATAACAGAACACCACTAGCCGTCACCTTTAGCCCCCAACTAAAACCTCTCCAGCGCATCATCAAAGATCTACAACCTATCCTAAAAGATGATCCCTCACTCTCACAGATCTTGGAGGACAGTCCAATCCTTGCTTACAGACAGCCCCCCAACCTGAAGCAAATACTCACCAGCAACCACACACCATACAACAAAAACACCAACCCAGGAACCTATCCTTGCAACAAAGCCCGATGCCAACTCTGTCAACATATCGATTCAAGTGATACCATCACAGGGCCTAATCACATCCGCCACGCCATCAGGGGCTCATTCACCTGCACATCTACCAATGTGATATATGCCATCATGTGCCAGCAATGCCCCTCTGCCATGTACATTGGCCAAACCGGACAGTCTCTACGCAAAAGAATAAATGGACATAAATCTGACATCAGAAATCACAACATTCAAAAACCAGTAGGAGAACACTTCAACCTCCCTAATCACTCAGTGACAGACTTGAGGGTAGCAGTGTTGCAACAGATTAACTCCAAAAGCAGACTTCAAAGAGAAACTATTGAACTCGAATTGATATGCAAACTAGGTTGCATTGCGTCCGGATTAAATAGAGATTTGGAATGGCTCAGCCATTACGTTAATTGAATCTATTTCCCTTAAGTTAACGATCCTCATTCACACCTGTGTGACCATCATGTTTATCACTTCAAAGGTTTTTCTTCCCCTGCTGTTATGGTTCCTCTCAACTAATTCGCCTCTTAAGGTTGGTCTATGCACCTCGACCTTATCATGTTTCTCTGACTGTATAAATATCTGTGTACTGTATGTTTCATTCCATGCATCTGATGAAGTGGGTAACAACCCACGAAAGCTTATGCTGAAATAAATTTGTTAGTCTCTAAGGTGCTACAAGTTTTTCTTTCTTATTTTCGTTTTGCTGACACAGACTAACATGGCTACTACACTGAAATCTAACTGGAAGGTTTTTCCATTCCTCTGATGCCTAGAAATTGTCTAATTTCCTGCTTAAATTTATTCATGGCAGTATATATCCATTTATTCTTGGGCCAACATCAGGCTGTAGCTCAAATAGTTCTTCTCCCTTTCTGATGCTTCCCCTGATTTGTAGAGAGCATTCATTTCACTTCTCAGCCTTCATATTGCTAGGATAAACAGGTCAAGCTTTTTTAGTCTCCTCTTGTCAAATAGGCACTTCATTCCGCTGACCATCCTAGTAGCCCTTCTCGGCATCTGTTCCAGTTTCAATTAATCTTTCTTGAAGATACATTTTCTCCGTAGCTGTGAACTCTGTAAAGCGATGAGCTTGTAAAGTTTGCAAATAGTCTTGCATGGATTACAGGAAGCCAAGTTCATACTGGAGCCAGGTCAAAATATGTTTAAAGATGTCCACAGCTGAAGGCTTTAAGAAAGATTAAGGACAGCTAGTACTCAGGAACTCCATGTGAGGGACAGTAACAGGGTCTCTTTCAGTGGCGCTGGAACATTTAGTAGTGAAAGCCAGCCCCCTTACCCCTGTCCGCCCCCCACATCCATGAGCTGAGGCTGGGAGCAGGGCTGTGTCTTCGGGAGGTGGGGGACCCAGACAGGGGTAAGGGGAACAAGGCTGTGTGGGGCGGGTGTGGGGCCAGGCAGGGGATGGCAGCTGGGACCCCACATGGGGGCCAGGAGCAGAGCCCCAGCTATGGGGCTGGGTGCGGGCCTCCGGGAGTGGAGCCCTGGGAGCAGGGGGCCAGGCATGGGGCCCCGAGAACAGAGACCTGGGAGCAGGAAGTGGGGTCAGTGGCCAGGGCCCCAGGAGCAGAGATCGAGGCACGTGAGGGGGTCCAAGGCACGTGAGGGGGTCCTAGGCACTGGCCCTGGGCATAGGGCTGTGGAGTGGAGCCGGGACCTGAGCCCCACATGCGGGTTGGGGAGCAGAGTGCGGGCGTGGGGCCAGCAGCTGAGGAATGGAGCTGGTGGTCGGGACCCGAGCCCTGGGTGCAGGGACGGGGAGCAGAGTCCTGGGCGGAGGGTCGGGAGTAGGGCCCTGGGTGCAGAGCCAGCGGCTGGAGACCGGGGTGCACGGCCAGCCCCGAGACCCGAGCTAGGGAGTGGAGCACTGGGCATGGGGCCAGTGGCTCCGCATAAAACCTGGGGGTGCTGCAGCACCTTCTGCACCCCTACTTTCCGTGCCTATGATAGTACAGCATTTGACTTTCAGAGAAGCAGAGGGGAGGAGACATGAATATTAGTTGGATACTCTGTGCCTTCGCACAAGTGCAGAGAGCAGGGCTGCTGGGCAGGGCAATTCAGAAACTTCTAGAACAGGGTGTGGTAGTTCCCAGACACGCTCAGTAGTGTAGGAAGTTTTCATTGTGGGCAACGTACCTGGAAGGTCAAAGCCTAGTCACCCTCTGAGAGCTCAGCCAATCAGAGAAGTTAAAAACAGCCTTTTGGACTCAGAGCTGATTGATGCAGGACCAAGAATAGTGTCTACTGTGTGGGCTGTGCTCTGCTCCCTGTACCACCTTGGATAGAGGTGAGTGCTACTCCAGGTTTATTTACTATGGAAGCCCTTTATGATTTATGATTGTTTGTTCCCCACAGTGTGTTTTATGGATTGGGGGGAGGGGGAAGAACATTTATCACCCTTAGAGGCTATAGAGCCTGTGGAACTTGCATTTGGCCATCAGCTAACTGCTCTAAACTGGGATTCTCCTGCAATTAAAGAAAGAATAGGGCAGAGCTGAGGGAAGTGAGGGTTTGTGAATTTTTGTCTGAATAAGCTGGGCTTATGGGGAGACGTTGGTGCCCTAGGGGTTCTCAGGACAAATTTTTTGGTGGCTGCTCACACGCTTTTTCCTAAAATACTTAATGAGCTTTAGGAAATCCAAATAAATATGCACATATACACATCCTAATTGTTGCAATATATTTATTGCAACACTATTGCAATAAATTTCACTGTTGTGAAAAGTGATATTAACAAACATACATGTATCGCTTTTCATAGCAGGTTTACTCAGCCCTGGCAAGCCTGGGGACAAATTAAGCCCTGGATGGAGGGTCAGGGGAAGCAGCAGGGGGCTAGAGCCTGAAGCCCTGCAGCCATAGCACAAAGCCTCACGACCAGAGAACAGGGACCAGGGATGAAACCCGAAGCCCTGTGGCCAGAGCCTGCCATCCTGCCACCCCAAGGCTGAAGCCCGAAGCCTGAGCCCCTCCACCCCTGAGAAGATGGGAAACTCACCATCTGCCTGCATCTACAGCCTTGTGACCCAGGTGTCTCCAGAGGGTGTCAGGGCCCAACCCCTGTTGGTGACCCCAGTAACCAACACCAAGGTGGTGCATCCAGGAGCAACAGGGAGGGGCAAGAGGTGCTACTTTGTCCCTCTCCCTCCCTCCCCCCCACCCCCCATCACAGCCCAGGAGACTGTGGCCACAAGAAAAGCCCCTGGTGGCTGCATGCAGCTGCATTTGAGAAATGCTAAAAGCCTTATAGAAACCCAGGGAATGGATATTCCACAGATTGATCCCAATCCCTGTGCCTCTTTAGATACAGGCTACAGACTTTGGTTTCCCCAGCAACTGATGCCTAGTCAGCCATTAACCTGAGAGCTGGAAAGCTGCTAGCTGTGGAGGTTCCCCGGGCTATCTGTTCACAGGGTTCTAAAGTATTTGAAACGACTGAGACCATGACATTTCTCAAGCTCTGAAGAGTCCAGGTGACACACAGAATATATTATGGTCACACTATAAAGACTGAGAAATCACCTCTGAGAGAAGATCAGAGTGGAACGTGTTTTGATGTGCGCTGAAGTATAGAAAATGTTATGTTGAAACCTTACACTGAATGTAACAAAAATGAAAGGGGAAAATGTGTATAAGGAACTCGGGTAGATTTATTGTTTAATAGTTTTTGTTTAACAGATTTTCAGAGTATTCCAAACACTATTTACAATGTTGTATGCAATTTACAACGTGTTTTGTGTGCATTAAATGTTCATTTTACTAAGAAAGCATATGGTATTCTTAGAGTCCCATGAAATTCTTCTTCTTTTTTTTTTTTTAACAGTTTTTTGTTTGGGAAATTTGTATTTTCATTTTATCCCTTTAAAATGTTTTTCTAATACTTTTTTGGTTTCTCTGTTGCTTACAATCAATGTATGTTTCAGAGAAAAAAAAGTTCAGAATCTACACTAACTATTAGCTACCTGAGCCATGAAATTATAACAGCAACATGCATCCCCTCATGCTCAGATTCCTTGCTATGACATTTAATTGTAACAGGTGGTTTAGGCATTTTAAAACCATACTTCTCTGGTGGCAAACTGTGAATTTCCACGAGCTGTTGAAACACTCATGCTATAAATACATTTGCATAGGTGTAAACCTGCCATCAATCCCCACCACAGTTAGCCACCCCAAAATACCCTGGACAGCTTCTGAGGTTCCCCCCTTGAAATTTATCCAGTGCTGCAGCCCTCATATAACCCCCAGTTCTCCGTTCTCCACTCAGTGACACAATGGATATTCCCAGTCCTTACTACTTCATTTTCCAGTGCCCCCACCAATCCTCCACTCTATATCCACAAGGACCCCTTCCCAGGCACCCCCATTTCCTCTTATACATTTCCCCTCTGCCATTGACCTTCCATTAGTCCCAGGGACCACGCCCCTATCCCGCTTATATTCTCCCTCCCCTGCTTGCCTCCTTCAAGGGATCTCCTGTTCCCTCAGGCCTGGCGAGAGGCTGAGGCTGCACCCCACTCTTGGGGGAGCTGCCCCTCTTGGGGCAGAGAGCCAGCTGTTGCTGCTTGGCTGCCCAGGGATCAGAGAGGAGAGGATGCTCTGCTGGTCCCAGCTTCACCTCAGTCTCCAGGTGGCAACGCTGAGTGGCAGAGTCAGTGCCCATCTATCTTGCTTGTTATCTGTGTCCCCCTTGCCTGGCCACTGGAACCAGAGCCACCACTGCCACCCACACACTTCTGGGAGCTCCTACGTGCTTCCGCCCCACAGTCCTATCACTGCACACACTGAACACATTCCCACACTCCTCCTCGCAGATGAGGAGGGATGGGGTGGGGCAATAGAAAGGGAAGAGAAGTTTTTTGCTTTATTTTATGTAATTTTACATTTGCTCTAGGCATTCTCTTCAAAATTGGCTGGGAACAGTTAACACACATCTGTCAGAGTTTTACGTACAATAGCCCTGGGGTGTAACTCTGGGATGCTCTACACTGAAAACATACATGCCGGCAGCTACGTCTCTTGGAATGTAAAAAAAATCCCACCCCCGAGAAACGTAGCTAGGCTGACCTAACCCCGGTGTAGACAGCTCTAGGCGGATGGAAGTATTCTTCCGTTGACCTAGTTACCACCTTTCGAGGAGGTGAATGAACTGCAGTGACAGGAGAACCCCTCCCATCACTGTAGTGAGAGTTTACACTGAAGTGCTACAGTGGCATGGCTACCCCGCTGCAGCTGTGCCCCAGTAGCATTTTAAGAATAGCCTCTATGTAACACTTTCTGAAAAGTCCTGAAAAGAGAACTCTGGCCTTTGCTTCAGCAAAGAGTTAAGCTGAGGTACGGAAAGAAGTGGAGTGTAATAGATTTATACAGGCTGTATTGTCTGAGCATCCCCTTTCCCCTGCTTGACTTGCAGCAGTACAAACTCGGGTGGCTCCGTGTGTGGACTTTCACAAATCTTGTAGCTACCACAGGCACTCCCACAGAGCATATGTACTCTGAAATAAATCTCATGCCATTTAGACGTCCTACAGGGAGTTTATAAGAGTTGCAGTAGCTGCAAACCCATGTTTTCTCTGTTCCAAATTAGTGACTCCATCAACATCTAGTTTTCACACTTCAAAGTTATAAAAGGTTCCACAAATAATGGTAACTCAGGCTCTTACCCACAATCCCGACCATCCTCTACTAATGTAAAATACTATAGTTGAAATTTTCAAAGTGAAACAAGAGATTTAGTTACACAACTCCTACTGGAAAGTAATTAAATTCCTTAGTTGCTTTGAATATCTCAACATGTATCTGTATTCCTAATATCACGTACTATATTACCCCTATAACTCCTTCTTGGCACTCATGGACTTTATCTAAATAGCTGTATAGCCTCACTTTAATATACCATTTTAATGTAAAAGCTACTCTTCTACTGTAGGAGGGACTGATTCAACCACAGACCCTCTTCCAATTTACCATCCTCTTATCTATCGGCACATTTTAGCCAATACATGGTCCCCAAATACTTCTTACCATTAAGCCACACAATCAAATATCAGAACGTAGGCAGCAGAACAAAATACCCACCCTTCTCTGTAACCACTCTAATTGGCACATTCTCTCTCCCCCCATCCCTGATGTGGGCCTTAGGGCTAGTCTACACTGGCAATGTAAAAGCGCTGCTACGGCAGCGCTTTAACGTGGCTTGTGTAGTCATGGCAGAGCTCTGGGAGAGAGCTCTCCCAGCGCTCTAAAAACCCCACCTCCAGGAGGGGCTCTAAGGTAGCTACCAGCGCTGGTGCACTGTCTGTACTGGTGTTTTTTCACACCCCTGAGTGAGAAAGTTGCAGCACTGTAAAGTGCCAGTGTAGACAAGCCCTAAGACACAAACATCCACGTAGAACCTGATCTATCTTATGTGCTGGTATGGGCCCCATTACTGTGCTATCTGAGGACCCAGGGCCAGTGCAAGGAAGTTTCGAGCCCTAGGCGAAACTTCCTTGCACAAGCCCTGCACGCACCCCCCCTCAGCTAATGCCGCCCCCCTCCCTAGCCAGTTCCCCCCTTCTACGGGCGCTCAGCCCCCCCGCCCGCGGGCTGCGGCTGCCTCCCAGCTCCCCGCTCAGCGGCTGAGCAGGGAGGGAGGGGGGCGGCTGACTGTGGCTGCCTCCTGCCTCTCGGCTCAGCGGCTGAGCCGGGAGGCAGCCGCCCGCTGCCCCCCAACTCCTGGCGCCCTAGGCGACTGCCTAGGGTCGCCTAATAGCACTGGCCCTGTGAGCACCTCATAAGTTTTAGTGTATATAACCTCCCCCAGTAGGGAAGTGCTATTATCCCTACTTTGCCAATGGGAAACTGAGACACAGAGTCTGTGGCAGAGGAGGGGATCGACCTCTGGTCTTGTTTGACCCAGTTAGGTTGACTAGTGCGCTAGCCAGCATGTTATATACACTGTGGAGCTGCTTGACTCTGCCCACTAGCCAAATAATCAACTTTGCAGCCAGCTTCCCCACCTCCAGGATGTGCTAATCTATGACCATATCAAAATGATTTTGAGCTGCTCTATTTTGTTTCTTAAGCACAGCACTGAAGGTCATTGCTTTGCCACTATTAACTGAAAATAGGGGAAAAAACAAAATAAAATTAATTAAATTGGTAAGGGATGGTGGCAGCAGTAGACCTTAACGTTAAGATGCATATGATAATAATTATTATATATTAAATAAAGTGGTGGATTATAGTTTAAAAGTCTTGTAATTGTAAATGGGCATCCAATGTTGGCACACAGCCAAGGACAATGAATTGGCAGTTTAAGCAGGTTAAACTATGGCTGGTTTGCTGCTGGGCAGGATGTAGACTGTGGTCAAGTAAAGGTCACTCCAAAACTGAAGGAAGAGGTCAGTCAGGAATACTCAGTCCAAATCTAGGTAAGGGTCACCATCCCATAATGCTAAGACTTGTGTAACAGCTTTGATTGACAGCCAGATTTAGTAGTTGTGATTGGTCTATAAGTATGAACCAATCAGAGAGGGTCTGAAGGCAAGATGATCGATATGCCAGGGCTAGGATTGAAAAACAAGCCAATCAGAATAGGCCAAAACCTGTATATAAGGCAGAGAGCCAGCAGGCAAAAGTCAGTCGAGTCAGGAGCAGGAGAAGACGAAGGAGAACCAGAAGACGATCAGAAGAAACCTAAAAGAGCAAAGAACCTGCAACAAAACCAGCAGTGGTAGTGGGGCTGCTGGCACAGAGCAGAAAGACCCTGACAGAACAGAAGGGGAGAAGCTGACGGAGAGTAAGCATGCCAGCCATCGTATAGACTATAGAATAGAAATGGGGTTAATGAATGTGTATGCTTGGGTTAATAAAGATGTGTGTTATGAATCTTTCATTGTTCTGTATGTATAAACTTTAGGGTTTAAGAAGATTTGCTGTCAGTGTCCTGCATATGACGGATCACCACGTGCAGAGCATAATCACTTAAGCCATTCCAACTGTATGACGTTACGGTCTTGGGTACTTTAGCTTGTATACCTGTACTAAGGGATTTGTGTTGTTTTAACTTAGGTTTAGATTAACTGTATTAGGAAAGGTTGGTTAAACTAAATAAAAAAAACACTTTGTTTCAGAAAAGTACTGCCTGGGTGTTACTCCTTTTGAGTGCAGGGCTGTATCCGAGTCCTCCCAAGGATGAACAGATCTAGTCTGTTCTGGGGAGTTTCCTGAAGGGCATAGGGAGATCCTTGGTAAACCCTGGCAATTCTACTAGGGCAGGCCCCCTCCTTCACCTTGCAGGAACAGATTAACAGGTCAACATCTTGGGAACACAGAAGTAAGCAACAGGAGGGCTACTCTGGAATCCCATAGTTTGTTCTTGGGGGAAGAATGACACCCCTACTTAACCAAGCTGTGACAGCATGAACTTAAGGCAAGTTTGGCTCTAGAGCTGAACTTTATGGTTCATGTTCAGTCCTGCTTCGAACAAGTTACTGTTTCCCTCCAGTAATGGAATGGTCACTAAAACATTAAATCTCTCCTTAAAGTTTCCCTTTTTTTGGTCTTGGATATGGAAATTAACTGTAAGAAAGAGAGGAAATTAGCGAATAACTATAAAAATGTCATAAAATTCCAGCACTACGTTTGTATTCTTTGATCACAATAGCTTAATTTTTAAGGGCAGCAGTAGCACCTAGTGGATAAGAAGGAAAAAAAACCTAACATGCTTTTGAAAAGCACTATCAAGGAGAATATTAGATTCCTTTTTCATCAAAATATTAAGTGTCTGTCTTTTTAATAAAATAGTGTAAAAATAAATAGCTATGCCAGATACAACTTCAGCAAGATGAGTTCTGCAGGTATGTAGGAACATAAAAATTGCTCTATCAGATCAGAGTAGTCATCCATCTAGTCAAGTGTCCTTCCACTGTTGCTGGTCAGTAACAGATGCTGCAGAGGAAGGTGGGAAGGAGCCCGACAGTAGACATTTACAGGATAGGGAAAGTTTCTTCCTAAAACCTGTGAGCAAGTGGTTGGCTTATGCCTTGGAGCATGAGAATGTTTAAGTACCTTCTAAAAAATATTATGCTCTCTAATGTGAGTGTAGATTGTCTCATTGTCCATATAAATGTCTAATCCAATAACAGGTAATTCAAGGCAGGCAGAAAGCATGAGAAAGAGAGGAAATTAGCGAATAACTATAAAAATTTCATAAAATTCCAGCACTACATTTGTATTCTTTGATCTCAATAGCTTAATTTTTAAGGGCGGCGTGGTGTTTGCTGTGAGGGTGGGTGTGAGGCCGCCTTCGGCGGCGTTTCTGCAGGAGGTCTGCCGGTCCTGCAGATTCGGCAGCAATTCAGGGGCAGGTACGCCGCCACTGCGAGACCGGTGGAGTGCCTGCAGGAACGCCGCCTAATCCGCATGATCAGGGACCGCCGAAAGAAACGCCACCGACGGCAGCCTGAGTGCCATGCTTGGAGCGGCACAATTCAGCTGATTCAAGGACAGTTAAAGGCATTCACCCTTTGTGCTAATTCCTCTCAATGCACTCAAAATGCAGGATCCTGGAGCATACATCATCTTATTGTGTTACTAATTATTTACCAATGTCTTATTAGTTATAAGTACTTCATGCCATAGGCTCACACAATATCTGGAATCCCTAGGCAGCTGTATGCAGTATATCATTTGCACTGCACTGTCTATGGGAAAAATAGATGCCTCCTCTTGAGGTTTCTGTGTGTGTCAGACATACAAGGGTGCAATTTACAGATCTATACACCACAAACACAGAGTGGGGGCATGTTAAAAGCTCCTTCCAGTTTAGAGGTTTAGGGATATTCCCTGCACTGAAAATGTACAATATCCTTAGAACAAGTAATATCTCTACAAATGGAAAGAACTTGATTGTATTCACTGTGTGTGTAAAGACCATCATTGGTGTGCCTGCTGCTTTGCAGAGAGTCCTGAGCCAAGGATCTTGCAGTCTGCATTAGATAAACACCACAACAAAGTGGGCAATACACCATGCTGAAGAGGCAAATAAGGAAACCTGGTGTATGTGGCAGACAGAAGAGACCAGACCAGGCTAAGAACTAAGGTCCAGATTAGGAGTTAGGCGTCTCGGTTCTTTTGAATATCCCACTAAGTGTGAGTCTGCATCTTTAGGTACCTAAATACTTCTTGAAAAAACCTGTCTCTAACTCTCTTGTGAGCATTGTTCTTTACCTTGTAATCTTCTCAGGACAGGAAACATTTCTTTTACTGTGCCTTGCAGAGGGACATGTGTGCTCTCGGTACTTAAAAATAATGATTAATAGTTATTGTTGGAAAAGTGGTTTGCTGCTGCAAATACAGCAGAAAACTCATTACAATCATTCTCTTCCCGCCCCCACATAAGAACAAACTGAAGTTAGAGGTGTCTAAAGGAAAGGGCGAAGATTATCAAGGACAACTACGCTTTTCAATTGGTAGAGCATTTCAACTGTCATTTCTGCCAACCTGTGGCACCTCGTCATACCATAGAACTGATGACCCTGAATCTTGTAACACGTGCTTGCTTCTGAGAGAAGGGGATAACTGGAAAAATGGTATGCAGTGTGCCTTGTTACAACACCACTCAGTCTGTGCATGCAAATTGAGCCCATGTGGTTGATACTTAAGAGTCCACATGGCTCAGAGGAGGGCTGAGACAGAGTCTGTAGCTTTGCTACAAGCTTATTAGTTTTAATGAACATTTCTAGTATTTCACAATTTTCACAGCAATATGTTAAACAGATGTTCCTAAGATGCTGTGACTGGGTGCCTGGAGGGGCCACACTGAGAATGCGTATTCAGGGCAAACTGCAAAGAATAGGGCAGACACTTCCCCAAACTGGTGGTTTATTCTATAATTAGATTCACCAAGCACGTAACCAAACAGCTTCTGTAATAGCACATTGGTTACCAAGAAGGCAAATACAGTCCTCTTTAAGCATCCCAACCCTTGAGTCCCATCGAGATAGTCAAGTCTAATGTAGTGAGTGGTTACTGAAAACCAGATTCGCCACCTGGCGCTGGAGCCGTGAGCCATGGTGGGGGTGCTCTGGGCTCCTGCGGGGGCAGATGGGGTTGGGGGCGGGGCCTTGGACACAAGGGGAGGGGACGGGGGCTATTCTCCCTCAACGGCCGGGTCACCAGCCACCCATGATTTAAAGGTTCACATTTTGTTACAAAAGCTACCTCAAACGATGAAAAAAAGAAGGGTATGCATTTTTAACATCTCATTATTAATTTCAACTGAAAATATTTCAGTGGTGCTTAAAAGTATTTTGTATATCTTGAAGCGCCAGTAGCTGTGGTTTGTGGATGCAAGATGTGCATATGAAAAATTGATATTGCTAATTTTCCCTGGGAGAAGAATGTTTTAAAAATGACTGACAGTTACAAGCATGGGAGTGACTATGCTAGTGAGATGATGCAAAGTTACTTATGGGAGTGACTGCATTAATATCTACTTAACCTCTGAGTATATCCTAGTTTTGTCCAAAAGGCTCTGTTTGTGCAGGTAATAAAAGTGCTGTACCATCTCTTCAACCAACCTACCCTCCTTAGTGATTACTAAACATCACATCATATCAGAATTTCATTCTGAACCAAAGATGGTGCGTGTACTCCCTATGTGTTCGTTGGATTTAAAAGAAAATTGACATCCATTTAAGCAACAATTTGAATTTTCCTCAGTGCAAGTTTTCAGGGAGAGCACCTAAAGTCAAGCAATGATGTTTATCTACTTGGCAGCCCCAGCAGTTTTGGAGGCATTCAATGCATACATAGTATGGTAAAGATGATAAAACAGATTTGGCACACATTTTATGGATACCTTTGAGGTACTATAGCCTCTGAAAATAGTCTGAATTTTGAAAGCTATTTGCTTTTTCTTCACTATCAAATACTACGTGAACTGGTTAGTGCAAATGTAACCAACTTCCTGCTCAAATGTAAATTTATGGAGCTATAGTATTTAAAAACTGACTTGTCAATAAAGTAGATGTCTATGTGGAATATAGAGTAGCTATGGGAGGTGCAAATTGCTGTGGGGAAACAGATTTACTCTTACCTTGAGTTATGGAAATTTAAGGATCCAGCAAATGTAGGGAGATTCAGGCTCCACGGCCCCAATTCCGCAAAGAAATTTGTGAAGACAGACCCCAGTGCCTTTGCCAAGTGCCAATGAAGTTTATGAGTTCATTGCAGGAGTGGAGCCATAGAGCCAATGCAGAGTGAGGAGTTATTCATGTGGCATCTTTTTCTAAATGAAAGAACTAGAAATGAAGGAAATGAAAATAATAAAATGGTTTAAAAGGAGGTGGGAAAGGAGGGTTTTCTGACAGGAAAAAATTCCCATGCACTGCATGTGGTCAAGAACATGAGTCAAGTTATTTTCCAGTATTTGGTGAAATGCGCCATAGACACACATGGAATAATGTTTCCCAATTCAGTTACAAGCAGCCACAGCCTGGAGAACAGTAAGACAATGACACAGATCTCCTTGTCTGTAGAATGACTACGGAGCAAACTAACTGAATGGCAAATACAGTCAATGTCAGGGTTGTATCCTTCAAATTGGAGTACAAAGTAGTGTTGATTGAAGAAAAGGCTAATCCTCTTGAGTCAGATTGGCAGGGACCCTGGGGTTTTTGTTTTTGTTTTGCCTTCCTCTGAAGCATGGTATCTGGGTCATTTGCAGGTTTTAAGCTAGTTGTAATGTAATGTTGAATTCTCAGTAATTTGAAGTCTTAAAATCACGATTTGAGGACTTCAGTAACTCAGCCAGAAGGGTCTATTACAGGAGTGGGTGGGTGAGGTTCTGTGGCCTGCAATGTGCAGAAGGTCAGATTAGATGATCATGATGGTTCCTCCTGGCCTTAAAGTCTACGAATCTATGATGTATAAACCTAAAGTAAACCTTGATTAATATTCAGGTCAAAATATCAAAATAATTGTGTTCACAGAATACACTCAGAAAAGTTAGATAAAAACATAAAACAATCTTGCTGGAAGGTGGCAGCGTATCACTACTTTTTGCTTAAAACCCAGAAAGATAACAAACAATAACCAAAAATACAGAGACACACAGCAGGCTGCTCCCTAAAGTACATAGGCACAAAGCCTTGTTCTAGGCTGGGTCTTTCCAGACTGACTCTGAATTGCACACTTCCCTACAGATTCCCCCTAGGCGGCATGCAGGGCCAGGACTAGCTATTAGAATGTATTTTTAAAACCCCGAACCTTCCATGAAACCCAGCCAAATAAATGGCTTTTGCACCAGGCACTAAGATTTGGTAGTAAAATAAATAGTTCACAGCTTTAGTGTGTACATGCTATCCTGCCATATGAAACTGTGGCCCAGATGCTGCACTCAGTTTTTCCTAATATCCAACCTAAATCTCCCCCACTGCAACTTGATACCATTACTTCTTGTTCTGTCATCTGCTACCTCTGAGAACAGTCTAGATCCATCCTCTTTGGAACCCCCTTTCAGGTAGTTGAGAACAGCTGTCAAATCCCCCCTCATTCTTCTCTTCTGCAGACTAAATAATCCCAATTCCCTCAGCCTCTCCTCATCAGTCATGTGCTCCAGCCCTCTAATCATTTTTGTTGCCCTCCACTGGACTCTTTTCAATTTTTCCACATCCTTCTTGTAGTGTGGGGCCCAAAACTGGACACAGCACTCCAGATGAGGCCTCACCAATGCCGAATTGAGGGGGAATGATCACGTCCCTCAATCTGGTGGCAATGCTCCTACTTATACAACCCAAAATGCCGTTAGCCTTGTTGGCAACAAGGGCACACTGTTGACTCATATCCAGCTTGTTGTCCACTGTAACCCCTAGGTCCTTTTCTGCAGAGCTGCTGCCTAGCCACTCGGTCCCTAGTCTGTAGCAATGCATGGGATTCTTCTGTCCTAAGTGCAGGACTCTGCACTTGTCCTTGTTGAACCTCATCAGATTTCTTTTGGCCCAATCATCTAATTTGTCTAGGTCCCTCTGTACCCTATCCCTACCCTCCAACATATCTACCACTCCTCCCAGTTTAGTGTCATCTGCAAACTTGCTGAGGGTGCAATCATTAATGATCATTAATGAAGATATTGAACAAAACCATCCCCAAGATTGACCCTTGGGGCATTCTGCTTGATACTGGCTGCCAACTAGTCATAGATCCATTGATCACTACCCGTTGAGCCCGATGCTCTAGCCAGCTTTCTATCCACTTTATAGTCCATTCATCCAGCCCATACTTCTTTAACTTGCTGGCAAGAATACTGTGGGAGACTATATCAAAAGCTTTGCTGAAGTCAAGGAATAACGCGTCCACTGCTTTCCCTTCATCCACAGAGCCAGTTATCTCATCATAGAAGGCAATTAGGTTAGTCAGGCATGACTTGCCCTTGGTGAATCCATGCTGACCGTTCCTGATCACTTTCCCCTCCTCGAAGTGCTTCAAAATTGATTCTTTGAGGACTTGCTCCATGAGTCCCAGTGAAGATCATCTGTCCTCCTGTGTGCATGCAGGGTCTGTGCTCATGGAGTTCATTATAGCAGCAGGCCTAAAACTCTCAAAGTCCTGTTCCAGCAAGTGCTCATTCTTGTGTAAAACTCCATCCCAGTTTTGAGGGACTGTCTCTCCTGCAGTTATGCCACAGATCTAAGGCTTGTCTATATGGTGCTGCAATGATGTGTAATTTCTAAAGCACACCAGCGTGTTGCACACTAACTGTCCTGGGTAGACCCTGCTGGCACAAATTAAAAGGTCTCTAGTGCTCATTAACGTAGTGCTGTTTCAGTCTTGAATATGGGAAGGGCTCTTTCCAGGATATTACTAATATGTCTGAGAATAAAAAAAGCGCTGAGTCCTGCCCCAAGATAAAAAACTGCATTATTAAAGTCATTTAGTACTTTGGTGAAAATATTTTTCCATGGTACTTATTTTTGCCAGCTGTGCTCCTCCCTCTCCACCCCCACTTTCTGGCAGCTAGCGGTGTGAAGCATTCAGGAGAGCAGAAATTTCCCTACAGACAATACCCCACCAATAGCGCTTATAAAAATATTTTGAAAATAACTTTTTAAAAGAAACCACACATTAAAGTTAAAAACAAAATTCCTGCTTAATACCCCCTCTTGATTCTTCCAGCTGCAGAGATGGAGACCAACTGAAACAGCTATCATGAGAGATGGAAATACATACAAAAGAAAGGAGCTTTTGAGATATGGGCAACTCTTATAAAGGTTCTGTCTTATGAGCACTAGGCTGTCATTTGGCTCTGTGCTCCCTTTGTTGTGAGTATGGGATTTGCTGACAGAGAGAAGACAGTTTGGAAAGAAGGGGGATTTTGTATTGACTTCTGAAAGTTGCCGATAAAGTTTGCAGGAGTGGGTTTGAAAGGAGCAGGCAATGTATGAGCAAACTCCCTTGAGTTCACTATATTTAAGTGGATTGTGCCTAATTTCCATGACACTGACTACATTTTATTTAATATTTTTTGCATGACAAGTGTGGAAGGGTAAAAAGGAAAGTATTCAGCTATCTGTTGGGTTAGGTACATTCTACCCAAATTAGGAGAACGCATTGTATTGGGGGTTTGATCTCTGTAGGTTTCGTTCTTGGCCTGATGGCAGATTGATCCATAGCTTGATGCAATCTCTGCTTTCTTTCTACTTTGTTCAAGGGTTAGGACCAAATTTGTGCGTGATTTGCTTAATGGATAGTTTTGCATGTTCTTCTCCTACTCAGTTATCTTTATGTAGTTACACAGATTTGCTGTTGCACATTAGGCAGAAAAACACACATTAAGCTCTGTTTCATTTTACCTCTGAAGAATGTTTTGTTCTAACATGGTACAGAGCTTCTCTGAAGGGGTAATTTAGAGAAAAGTTGTCGTTTATAAAATCTTGTTTCCAATTTCTCATTAACGGGGTAGATCTTCAAGTGTTCCCAAGTTGTGCTCAGTTTACTTAGACATGGTTGCTTTCTGCCACCTTTCCCTCCCTCAGTCCTCGAGACAGATGGGAGCAAGTTCAAAACCTAGCAAAAGTTAGAGCAGCTTTTGTTGTGTTTTCTTACATTGTCAGGCAGCCAAAAGTGTCTTTTTTGTGAGTATGCTGCAGCCTTTGTACTTCAGGAACTCATTGTGAGACCAGGGATATAACCCCAACACTGTGTTAGTTACATGACAAGATTACTCCTACAGACTGAGGATGCAGACCCTGAGTGTGACTGCATGACATGAGAGATGCATCACAATGGAAGGCTCTCTGGTGGAAGGCTCATTTTGGAGAGAGAGTGCCACAATACACTACAGTTTTGGCTGCACATTTCTACCCAAGAAAGTCTGCTTTGGGAGGTCAGAAGCATGAAATAGCTAATTGTCACTGAGTAGTCCCTAGACTTGGCTACTTAATTTACTATTTTGTCCCCTTTGTGCGGCTGCAACTGCACCAAGAGGACAGAGGGGAGGCCAGGTTCCGTCCCAAGTACTATAAAATATTATGTCTATAAACAGAATAGCCTCTCAGCTATAAGTGGTAACTGGAAGGATGATCTTGTGGTTAAGACACTGGACTGCAACTCAGGAAATCTGGGTTCAGTTGTCAGTTCTGCCATGAACTTCCAGTGTGCCACTGTGCAAGTTCTCTCTGCATCTTGGTTTCCCATATGTAAAATGGGGTTCATAATTATTCTCTACTTTGTGAAAGCATTATGGAAAATAAAGTCATTAAATGTAAATGTAAGTAGACAGATGGGTTTTGAATGGGTGCTCTCTGGGTTCAATTTAAAGAAGAATCAACAACAATTTCCTTTGGCTCTTCAGAATATGGCTAAAAATTACCGAGAATGCTCAATGGAGGAATCATAGGCAATCCTCCCTTTAAGTGGGATCAGATTTACTCTGAATTACTGAACTCACCAAACAAGTACATCCTAACTTTGCATGGAAATGCTGATGAGGTATGAAGGGATTACAAATATTTCTCAATCTTTCTTTTCATTTTTTTCTTGTA
Organism: Macrochelys suwanniensis; assembly: GCA_033296515.1. Lineage (NCBI taxonomy): Eukaryota > Metazoa > Chordata > Testudines > Chelydridae > Macrochelys > Macrochelys suwanniensis. The sequence continues at coordinate 98,119,360 of CM065776.1, read as the reverse complement.
CCTTTGTATCTTGTCATTAGTGAATAGCTAATTTTTCCAAGATTTAGTGAAATAGCAGCCTTTTTTAGTGGTGACTGATTGACACAATGAGGTATCATAGACAGGGAGTCATCTCCTGGAACTAGTGCGTGTCAGAGGGCAGACAAGCAAGGCTGCTTTTCAGTGGGCAGTTATGGTTGATGCCAGCCATAAAAATGATTTACTAAGTGGGAGAACAGACTGGATCTAATTATACACAGCTTGCAAAAACCTCAGAAGTGCAGTCTGTGCTGTTAGCATATGTGAAAAAATGTAGCACCCAGCAGTCATGGTTTCAATATGGTATATACCATGAATATTATTCCTGGAATAGTGACTGAGGTTTCTAGAAAGCTGTGGTTTTGGGCATACTTTCCCCCTCTGCTACAAATAATGTGATATATTACATCCGTTAGACTGGTCACTGATTTAATGACATGCCCTAAAACACAAGGGGCAGGGAAAAAATCTATGATTGCTTCAAAACTCTCTATTGAAAAACATGATTACAGAAAAGGAGCAGGCATCTATGATGCATGTGGGATAATAAGGAAAAATAACACCTCAGGATAAATATTAGATTGAGTCACGGGTCAGTGATCTGTTGCAAAATATAGGTGGGATCTGGGCAACAGCGATTGGCAGCTACATGGTTTTGACATAAGAAGTCTAAGGTGATACCTTATGTTGACGGATCAGCAGCTTCAAGTCTGACAATGACTGATCCGATTTGGGATTGGTCCCTGGTAACGTCATCCAATTGGCTAACACAGTAGGTGCCAACAGGCACTTGTGAAATTCTGGGCAAGTCATTTGGAATGTGGGAAGAACCAACAGCAAAGAAGTCTGTCTTCCTGAAACGGGCTGAGAAAAACTGATTAGAAAGAACAGAGACTAATGTATTTTCCATCTCTAATTTGTAGTACCCTAGGCACCAAAAGAACAAAGCAAAAACATTTACTGTGGTAGAGTATAAATACCTCAGCACAATTTCCATTCTAAATATAGGAAATACCATAATAAAGTCATTGTAGACGCTGTAAGTCTTCCAGCCTACACCGTTGTCAGTGCAGAATGATTAATTACTATTCATTTTTCTAGTGCTTCATTTTTCTACTCCTTCCCTTCCCTATGCAACGAATTAAGAGATCTCAGCAGTCAAAGCCTCCCTGCCCTCGCCGATAGTTATCCTAAATGTTCTGGTTCTTCCTTAGCTGAGCCATATAGTGAGACTATTTCCTTCCTGCTGTTTGACATGATACCTCTATATACAGTCCATAATTATACTGGTCATTTATTGCTTGTGTATTACATTTCATATTATTATGTCATGCTCCTAACCTTCCTACACTTCTTTGTTTAATCTCTTTATTGTGTTCTATCTGACAGCTGGAATGTAAATTCTCTGGGGGTAGGGATTGGTGCCTTTATTACTTATCTAAGGGTAGATATCATAGAGATCTATAAAATCTTAACTGGTGTGGAAAAAGTGAATACGGAAATATTATTTACTCCTTCACATAACACAAGAACTAGGGGTCACCCAATGAAATTAATAGGCAGCAGGCTAAAACAAACAAACAAAAGGAATTACTTCAAACAATGCACAGTCAACCTGGGGGACTTTTTGTCACGGGATGTTAGGAAGGCCAAAACTATAACAGGGTTAAAAAAAAAAACCTGGATAAGTTCCTGGAGGGTAGGTCCATCAATGGCTAATAGCCAGGATAGGCAGGGATGCAACACCATACTCTGAGTGTCCCTAGCTTCTGTTTGCCAGAAGCTAGGAGTGAATGACAGGGGTTGGATCAATTGGTGAATGCCTGTTCTGTTCATTCCCTCTGCAGCATCTGACATTGGCCACTGTCAGAAGATAGGGGCTAGATAGACCTTTAGTCTGATCCAATATGGCCATTCTTATGTTATGCTCTTATGTGTACATTGCCTAGCGCATGAGAATCTTGATTGGAGTTCCAAGGTGCTACCGTTTATATAAACAAGTCTAACCTCTTTTTCTGGGAGGTGGGATTCCCCCTTTCCCAGGTTTCTCCTACCTAATGACTATTTTTATCAGATGATTTCCCCCTAGATATATTAGCTTATCTCTTTCGCTAAAGTGACCTAATTTTATTATTTTCTACGTGTATTTTCAACCTCCATTTGATAAATTGTCTCTCTTTACAACATTTCCCAGTTTGTGTCATCAGCTAAATTATTTAATGTGCCCCACTTCCTGGTCATTAGTGAAGATGTTAAATAAGGTGATTGGGTACCAGATAGCTTTCTAATCTAATATATTGCTCCTCGTTATCTGTGAATATATGAATCCCCCTGTCCATCCCCTTCCTTCAGAGAACAGGATTGCTTGCACTGCCTCAACATGCTCTTAAACTTGCAACTTTGATGTGACTTGCAGCATGAAGACATGACTGTAATCAAATCTCATGCTCCAGGGTTTCACTCAGTCACCTGCAGTAGATAGGAAGGATTTTGTTTCTCCCATGCACGATTGGCTGGATGTATATTTTTTCTGCTTTCCTCTGAAGCATGAGAAATTGGCCACAGCTGGAGATGGGACACTGGGCAGAGTGGACCACTGAGGCGATACAGAGATCTCTTTCTTAGATGCCTGGCTGGTGTGTCTTGCTCATATGCTCAGTCAAACTAAGCACCAATCTGGGCTCAGAAGGGAATTTCCCCCCATGTCAGATTGACAGAGACATGGGAGGGGAGGTATATCTAAGGCATACTTCACCTCGTGTATTCCTGCCAATGCAAGAACCTCGGGCATTGGTAGAGTCTTGGTCTCTCCTGTTCTCTGCCTGTGGCACACAATAATTTAGTCTCCTGAGGACTAAAATTCTTTAGTCTAAATAGCTTTACTGGGTTCAATATAGGGGTATCAGGGTGAAATTAAATACTCTGTGATATGCTGGAGGTCAGACTAGATGATCTAATGGTCCCTTCTGGTGTTAAACTCTGAAATTTATGAAATTATCCTTTAGTTTTCAATATATTTGGTAGTCAGTTCATATCCAAGCCAATCTGAATGAGTTTCAAATTAAATTTTGTGTGACACTGTTTCAAATGTCATAAAGTCACGTATTTCATATTATACCTATTGTTCTCCTTAAATCCACTAGATGTATTTCACATGTAAATTCTTGTTGCCTATTGATCACAGTTCTGTTAGCGTCCAGGTAAGTGAACTCCCCAGAACAGGGACTTTAGGCTAAATCCAGCTCTCATCTACACTGGTGTTAATCTAAAGCAACTCCATTAACATCGAATGAGTTATTCCAGGTTTACACAATGTAACTGAGAGCAGAATTGCCCTCTTTGTTTCTCTACTTGTTTGTGAAGCCCCTAGTAAACTTTGGGTACAATATACATTATCATAAGAGTGATTTTTCTCTTAATATTTGTTCCATGATTTTACTGAGTATTCTGATCAGACTTACTGGGCGGTAATTGCCAGGTTCAGTCTTCTTTCTTATTTTGAAGATCTGTACCACATTTTACTTTTTCCATTTCTTTGGTAGATTGCATTCTTTTGGTGTCTTTCCAGTATTCACTTTCAAAAACAATGGTCAGTTATTTAGTTATTCTTTTGGCAAACTAGAATTAATGTCCACCAGATCTGCTGACATGTGTTATAGTTTTTCAATTATTCCCTCCCGGTTTTTCTTATCGGTAACTATTTATCTTTAGACCTCTCAATATATTTTTCAAGGGAAGATGGAGCATGGACTCCTGGGTCTAGTTCATCTGAGACAATACAGATCAGAATGAGGCTATAATCTAAGTCTTTGTTCACTCAGGAGAAATGTGTTTCTCTGTAATGGTGTACTGGCCCTTTAAGTTAGTGTGACCAGGAGGAGCCTTGTAGATTGGGAAGGACAAGGCTCTCCACTCCCTGGGCCAGCATGGACAGGTGTTGGGGTTATTAGATCCATCTTGGAAAGATTAAGGGAGCATTCAGGTGTCTGGGTGGGTGACTCAAAAGGCAGCTCCATTCTCAAGCCCAATCAGGGGAGCTGCTGGGAGGAAGAAATCAGTCCCCAGCCCTAGGAAGGATGGCTGTACAACCCCTAAATCTGAGTGATGAAATATGGGCCAGGGAGGCCAGAACTTAAAGCCACAGTCCCCCTGAACTGAATGGTAGAAGAGTTTGTAGGCCTGGGAGGCCAGGACCTAAAAGGACATAGTCCCTAGGAGAGCTGTGGAGCTCTGAACTTAAGGGATTAAAGGTGAGTCTGTCTTGCCCACATGCTCAGGGTTAGCTGATTGCCATAGTTGGGGTCGGGAAGGAATTTTCCTCCAGGGCAGATTTGCAGAGTCCCTGGACTTTTTTCGCCTTCCTCTGCAGCATGGGTCAGTTGCTGGAGGATTCTCTGCATCTTGAAGTCTTTAAACAATGATTTGAGGACTTCAATAGCTGAGACACAGGTGAGAGGATTATTCCAGGAGTGGGTGGGTGAGATTCTGTGGCCTGCATTGTGCAGGAGGTCAGACTAGATGATCATAATGGTCCCTTCTGACTTTAAAGTCTATGAGTCTGAGTCCATGAGGTGGGTTCTTTTGGAAACCACAGGTGTTTAATAAATTAGACCCCAAGAGAGGGGGAAGACTTTGTGTTTGAGTTATTTTTGGAACCTCAGAATGAAACTGAGGCAGGGTGCCCATATTTCGACCCTAGGCCAGGAGTAAGTGCCCTGGGATGGCACCTGTCTTACAGTCTCCTTTTGATTATTTGTAGTTTTTAGTTTCACTTTTTAGTTTAATAGAGCCAATTCTAACACTTTGACAGAACAACGTCAATCTAGACCATCTAGTTTTGCAGTTAAGTCATTTCTGCTGCAAGCCACAGTATAAATAAGGAACTAAAAGACTAGGAAAATCCTGATATCCCAGACTATGTATGGTAGTTTCCATCAGGTTTTCTGCATGGAGTGGCACATTATGGAGTACCACTTTGTTGATAAGGAGAGTCCATCTACTCCATCATCTGCTTCCACTTCCCATGTTCTTCCTGTTTTCTACATCGTGCATTTGTGAGGACCAGATTCACCAACACAATTTGGCTGCTTTGTGCCACTCTGGTGATGCAATGCAACCATAAACCCAGTATAATGTTTTCCCAGTTATGTCAAATGTATGGCCACTTTGTGTCACCTGAGTGCTCTGATGAATATAGCCAGTGTATATGTCTAACCTTGCATACATGGTGGTAACAGTCATATGCAGAATTATGGAACCTTGTGATACATTTATATATCCTGAAATTTTGACCCCTTCATCTGCCCACTAATATGATTCCCTTAAAAAAACTGCTGTATTTGTGCAGCCTGCCCCAGTACCATTTACTCCTTCCCCCGCAAGTGTAGAATTTCCTGAAGAGGTAATGTTATGTCCTGTACTAGTTACAGCTTCTGTAGACATAAGTCTGATATCTTGTGCCCCTTCAGGATGAGACACAGGCACTCTTTACAATTAGAAAGGGAAAACGTGCAGCTTGTCATTGGAGGAGGGCACAGCACTCTCACTTCCAGCCCTTGAAGGACTAGAAATATTGAATTTTACAGTCATTACATTTTAGGTCTAGAAATGCTATCTATCCTGGCTCATTTTTAGAGGTTGGACTGATGGTAATTAAAGCATCTGAGTTTGCAAGGCTTTCAAGGGCTGTCAGTGTTTAAAGCATCACCCACTTCTCTTGTTTGGGTTGGTCTGTAATTGTGTAGCAGTTGCTGAGGCTCAAATAGGGAGGTTGGGTATGGAAAGATCGAGAGGAACAGTTAGATCATCTCTGCATCCACTGGATCCTTGAAGTCTTCCATTGCTTAGGTGGTGAGAGATGGGTAGGGCCAGCATGAAGAGTTCTGGAGGAAAGGCCCTCTATTATTGATGGTGTCAGGAGAGAAAAAGCAGTAAGTCAAGTAAAGCTACTATAGGGAAGCTAATATGACAGTTTTCCGTGTCTGAGGAGCTGTAAAAGCTCTTTGCTGATGGCATTTAAAAGACTAGTTGAAACACCCAAATTTGAAAATAATGTGGCTTTGTTTCCTGGTGTATAAAAAACAATACAAAAAAGTAAATGTATTATGAAGCAGTAAAAATTAATATGAAAAAAGCAGACAGAGTTCAGAAACTGCATGCTTACTTTTAACCATTTTAAACTCTGAAAAAGAACTAGATAAGTTCATGGAGGATAGGTCCATCAATGGCTATTAGCCAGGATGGACAGGGATGGTGTCCCTAGCCTTTGTTTGCCAGAAGCTGGGAATAGGCGACAGGGGATAGATCACTTGATGATTACCTGTTCTGTTAATTCCTGCTGGGGCACCAGGCATTGGCCACTGTTGGAAGACAGGATACTGGGCTAGGTGGATCTTTGGTCTGACCCAGTATGGCCGTTCTTATGTTCTGAAAAAAACCAAAAGGCTATGTTGCAAAACAGCGAATGTGACTAATTAGCATATGGATATAAATGTTGTTACTAAAACAAGCCATTTGTGGAACAGTAGACTGTAGCTTGGGAAATAAAGATCCGTTTTTCTACAAGGAGGTTTTAAAGACTTCAAAGTTGTACAGTGCAAAGTAGATGTCATCAATGCTCAGTAAGTTGTGTGCATTTTCCATAAGGTTCTTCTTATTAAAGAAGCAGCGGCTAGGGATTCAGGACACCAACTTTCCCTCTTACAGTATTTTTGTGGTGAGTTGCGTGAACAACAAGTTATAGTATGTATACTTCATGGCTTTGAAATCTGAGTGTGATATGCTATACAGCTTGAATCTATTTCTGTTTTGTCTGCCATGCTTTTTATAATGCTTAACATTCAGATAGGGTTTGATCCTCTCACTAGTTTTTCTTTGGTCCAGTTTGACTTCAGTGGAGTTACTAATGATTGAATGGGTGTAAATGTCAGAGCACTTATTTGAATTATCTGAAATTATTGTCTGAAAGAAGTATTGGGGCATGTGTTTGAATTATTTGCCTCAGAAGGAAGGGAAACATTTGCTGTGTTTGTAGTTGGCTGTGTTATAATTTTTCAGGAAAAATATATTGAGGCATTTAATAAAAGTTTATTTGCCAAGAGGCTCTGCCACCTCCTTATAGATAAACAAGAATGTTTTTATTTAAATAGAGAAAACATTTCCCCGTCTCTCACCTTCCTTTTTATTAGAACATGCACCCCAGGTATGGAATTTATCACAGGCTAAGTGGCACATTTTTAGCGGGAGCCCCTTGATAAAGCATCAGTAGCATATCTTTAGATAACACACATGAAGATATCTAGAAATGCTAGAGAACATAATTGGCTGTCTATTGTACTCAGCCATTAAACAACTTTTAACTGTACAGAATGGTTAAAAAATGTTAAGGGATGCACAACTACAGTTATATGCAAGAATTAGTTATTGCATTTTTAGAGGCAGTTAAAGACCTAATAGGCGTCAGATGAGAAGATACTACAGATACCTCATGGTTCTCAAGAAATGGATTTAAAATGAAATCTTTGGTCACAAGTGAGAACCCTGAATGCAAAAAGGAACATGGGGATGTTGGGTCGATGAGGAAGAGGGTGGAAGAAAGACAGAGATCATTGCTGGCTCTGCGGCCAAAGCTAGGAACAACAACTGTGAGAAAGTAATGCCAAGGCCCGTGTGTTGGCATCTCCACTTGGCACTGTGGTAAGATTAAACTAATCAAAATTAATTGCAGTGTCAGGGAACATTTTAATCTTAATGATTAACTAATTGATTCGAACCATTTCCCACGCTTTTATTATGGATTTTCCAACTCCCCTGCTTCCAGGAATCTTTATATAATTCCATTTGCTGTTCTCTTTGCAGACTGTACCACAAGAAGAGTTTGAACAAAATGTTAATGCTAGAACCAGTTGATTTATGATAATGACCTTCCTGCATATTAAAGTTGAAAGCCTACTCTTGGAACATTGTTGTGCTCACCAAGCTATTAAAGATGGTGTTGGATTAGCAAAATTTAGATACAGTAATTTTGCATGGAGCCATGAAGAAAACACCACATATTACAGCAAAACCCAGTGAAATTGTGCTCTTTCCCTTCATTCAAAGGTAAATCCCATCATTCTTGTTTTGGGGATGGTAGTGCACTTGTTTTTACCTAGGGTGACCAGATGTCCTGATTTTATAGGGACAGTCCCGATTTTTGGGTCTTTTTCTTATATGGGCTTCTATTACCCCCCACACCCTGTCCCGATTTTCCACATTTGCTATCTGGTCACCCTATTTTTACCATAAGTGGAAATGAAACTCAAGCATAATGCTACTGAGGAGGTGGGGGACAAGGGAATGCAAAATTTTCATGAGTATCATGTACATGAGCAGTTGGGTTCTTTACAATCAGATAATTTAGAGGAAGGACAAGGGCCTCATTAAATACACTTGACAAATAGGAGTATCTTCCACTTAACAGCCCTAGGACTTCACTTACTCATGTGCTGCCCATAATATAACAGGGTGTCACAGTTCAGGGCAACTGCAACTGGATTTCCCCTTAGTGGTCCAGCAAGGGCACCAATTTTCAGGTGTCCAAGTCCTCAGTTGTTGCCTCTCTTGGGTGAAGACATGGCCCCCCTCTCCCTTCCGGCTGGGGCAGTTTCAGGCTGCACAGTTCCTTGCCTACACTGTGTTATCCCCAGCAGAGAGAGGCTGCCCATGCCAAACCTGCTTGCTTTCTCCTTAGAGACAATTAACATGTGTAATTCCTACAGATATGAGGTACCACACAACACTTCCTGTGCAAGCCTACTTAATTCTTACAGTAAAAAACATTACAGAGAAAACACATTCAAAACAATAAAAGAACCTACATGAATGCTAATAAGCTTACCGTAATTAACCCCATTGACTTTGGCAGGAGCAATCCTTCAAATCTCCACCATAGGGGATTCCTGGAAGTTCATCACAACTTCAGCTCAGAACAAGCACCGAGTCTTTTGGGGTCTTAGTAGGCCCAGTCCTTCCAACTGTGTCCTAAGGATTGGGGCCCTCCATGGACCAGGGATCCTGCCCATTTTCTGGATTAGAAAGAAGGCCCTGAGCCTGTTTAAAATGGCTATTCAAAAACCCTTTCGTTGTTGGTCCCTGGAGAATTGAATTTGAACTAGTATATGCAGACCTCACAAGAGGGCAGCTTCTCTCAAAACATTACGACCTTAAGTGAATTTCCTATTCATCCCCTCTTGTTCTCCTATTGATCCTTCCCATGTAAGGAGACGTTCAATTCCACAATTACACCTACATAGTTGCATTTTTAATACAATGTATCCCAAAGGTATCAACCTTAATTCAATAAGGTATTACTTAATTCAGTAAACTTTATCTCAATTCCATAGGATATGGTTCAGGATATTGTCAGCCTGTCACATAGGTTCCCATAAAAATTCTCTTCCTTCCCCTCCCCATCCCTTAACCTATAATACATTCCGTATACTCCTCACAGGGCATATGTCCATGTGCTCACAGGTTTAGCAAAACACTTAAGCCTGAGTTCAAATTCTTTGGACTTCACATGCTTAAGTACAGTGCTGAATCAGGGCCATGGGGTGGGACACAAGAATCTATTAACTTGTTCTCCCACTTTAAATAAAAATGTTTTCCCATAACCAACACCATTTTGGTAATCAAACTTATATTGAAAAGCCTATGCTTTGTAACTGAAAATATGCTGAGTATATTTATAGTTTAGCTGTGTTAAATGTGTGTAATTTTATATGGAGGCAGGAATGGGGACAGAGGACCTTTTAGTGTGTTCGAGAGGTTCTTTTGGGTTTTTTGACACTTCATGTACTCGGCATTATTCCTTAGTTAAAAAATGGGCTCTCAGAAACATTTTTTTGTGAGCCTTTAAGGGCTGGCATGTTTTTTAGGATCATTTAACAGTATTCAGAGAAGAGGATGAATGCTAGTTGAAGGCAGAATTTAATGTCTGCCTCCCCCATGCCACCTCAGGTGCATCACTAACTTGACTGAAGTGTTTATGAGACACCAGCACCGACTGCAGTGAGAAAAACAGGGCCTGGGTGCGTGCCTTGCTGATCAGGATGGAGTTGAGATATAAATAGCTTTATACTGGCTGATGAGAACGTTCACTGGCAAACACTATGCAACATTTTGAGACTGTAAAAATGAGGTGGCTTTGTCAGGCTAAGTCCAGAGAAGATCTTGCTGAGGGGAGAAGAGCTAGTAAATTATAGGCCATATTTAGGCAGGGTGAATTGAGTGGAGAATAAAGAACATAATGTTATTTCAACTTTAACTTCATGTTATTAATAAAGGGCATGATTTTTCAAAAGCACTCAATGTTGGCCTAACTCTGCTTCCAAAGAAGTCAATGGGTGTTTTATCATTAGCTTCAAAGGGAACAAAATCTAATCTAATTGAGTGCTTTTGAATATCACACCTAGTTTGAATTGTGCATGGTACTTAAAACAAAGTGTATATAGTGGTTTCATCTTTAAACCATACTTAAATATGAAATATACATGGCTTCTGCAGCTCCTATTGAAGTCACGGGCTATTAGTAGTAATGAGCCCAGCTGTCCATGGGGGAGTGAAAGTTGTTGGTATTCCACACTTACCAAGATCACAACATTCACGGGAGCATGTATTTGTTATCCCAGTTTTTATTAATAGGAAAACAGAGGCAGAATGCTTAAGTGATTTGGCCTCAGTTGCAGAAGCAGGACTAGGTAGTTCCTGAGTCTTGAGCTCAGACTATGCCTTTTTGCCAAATAACTAATATAAGTTGATTTTCAAAAGCAGACTTTTTTTTGTGTGGGGGACACCTCAGATGGTCGCTTTACAGAACTTAAATTGCCATCTGCCTGTTGACCTTTTTGCCCCGTTGACTGTGGGCTGCTCCTCACCCACTCATAAATGCACCATTGCACACAGCAGCATAAAATCTGCCATTAGATCCACGTAACACTGCTGTTTGTAGCTTTTCCAGTGTGTGATTTGAATAGTTCCATGGTTCCCCTAAAAAAAATGTGTTTTTTTGGAGTGATTGCATTTTATTTCTTCTTCTTGGGCTACCTAATCTTCTTTGCTGCACATAGGATATTTCTTTTTTTACTTTTCCATTGGCAATCAGTTTGGCCTTCTCTGGACCTATTTAAATTTGTTCACACACCCAGAGGAGGTGACGGGGAGATGGAAAATGTTGATTGATTAGTTTATAAATGTTGTTGCTTAAAATTCCTGTTGGTATCTTGCCTTTATAAATAGAGCAGTTATTTTCAGTCCAAAACTACTCTTTATGATGATCATGCTGCCCTGAATGTGAGAAACTAGAAGAGGTACGTCTCTCTGAGGAAATTCACAGTTGAGATCATTATGTTCCTTAGATCATCTAGTCTGACCTCCTGTATAACATAGGCCATAGAATTTCACCCAGTTATTGAAATCAATAACTTGTGTTTGACAAAAGCATATCTTAAATTAAGAAGCGTAAGCATAAATGAAAGAGTTTGGAAGGAATTGTTGCATCCTCTCTTGTGGCATTCTGATGCCTGCAATGTTGTAGCTAATGGTGAAGAAGATTCCAGGTAGACTGATCATCTACTCTAATGCATCTAATGTGCTGATTGTATGATGGGATGAAGGGGGCATAATACAAAGAGACTAGAGAACTCATCAGCCTCTTCTGCCACTATTTTTAATAAAAAATAAAATAAAATAATGTAACTCTATCCCTGGTATAACTTTGATTTTAATAATAAAGTAATAATAATAATAAAAATAATTGATACATAACATTAATACCTCACTTTTACATAGCACTTTTTATCCATAGATCTTAAAACACATTTCAAAGGAGATAAGTAGCATCATCCCCATTTTACAGATGGTGAAACTGAGCCACAGAAAGGTGAAATGACTTGCCCAAGGATACCCAGCATATCAGTGGCAGAACTGTGAATCAAGCCCATGTCTCCTGAGTTCCAGTTCAGTGTCCTATCTTCTAATAGGCCACATTATAGTTTAAGGAAAGGGGAAAGAGATTTAAATTTTACCTGTGAATTTTGCTTTGTGAAACTTCAAAAGAACTATACTAATTTTCATGAAATTTTGCTCAGCACTCTTCTCATTTTGGCACGTCTTTACTTGTTGTTGTGCTTTAAGAAAAAAAATTGTTTTGTGATTAAGGACCAAGACCATGCTCAAGGTGGCCAACCAGTTTTTATTTGGAATGAAGAACATGTTTGTGACTAAGCACGGGTTTGGGACTAAGGAGATCTGGGTTCTGTCTTCTGCTTGGCCATAACTTACTGTGTGACCTTAAGCAAGTCACGTAGTCAATCTGTGTCCCTGTTCCCCGTCTTTAAATTGGAAGAAGAATAAAACTTCCTTCCTTTTCTACCCTTTGGCTGTCATAGCTATTTAGAAGTCTTCAGGGCAAGGACTCCGTTAGTATGTTTATCTATGCTTAGGACTATGTTTATCTACGCTTAGGACAGTGGGGCCCTCATCTTACATGAGCCTTGTAAATACCAGTGTTCTTATTCAACAAAACTCATCTCAAACAAAATGCATGCCATTCTATACAATTAGAGTATGACCCATCCCAGGCACTGTTTGGAACCTGCTGCCCACTCTCTCCCCCACCACTGAAATCGACTGGCTTGACCCACTGGGAGGTGAGCAGGAGGATGCTGGAGGGGAGCTCTCCCCTGAAAGCCAGAATCTTTTTGTGACTGAGGACTCTGACGATAGCCAGCTGGAAAGCCAGCCCTCTTCTTGCCCAGCAAGATTGTGCTTGTGCCTTCAACACTTTCACAACAGAGTCAGAAATCTAAGTGAATCTCTTTGTATTGTCTGCCTAATAAATGAAAATTCAACTTAAAAAAACAAACAAAAAAACAATGGAATCTGATTCCTGTCCTGCATCAGCTAAGCCTAAGTCGCAGTCAGAAACTCAGGCCAGGACTGAAGAGTCAGATCCTCTGGAGTGAACTTCGGCATGTAAATAACTGTCTTTATAATGTATGGTTATTGGCAGATGTGAGCTAGGAGGCCTCACCTCCCTCCCACCCCACCCCTTTTGCTGCTTCAAAATGGCACTGCCAGCATGGCGCAGTCAGTCTGCTCTCCTTCCATGGCAAATTCAATTTTAAAAAAAGCATTCATTTGTGCAAAATTCACCAAGTATATTGAGACCGTGCTTACAGGAAAAGAAAATTGGTTAGTTTTTGTAATTTACATGAGGTTTAAGTACACATTGTAAGCCCAGTGGAGAGACACACAATCCTCTTCCCTGCTGAGGTACAAATGCCCTGTAACATGCATTGTAGCTGATAATCATTATAGGATCCTCTCTGTTTTTCTCTGCCCTTTCTCCTGGTCTGCAGGGGAGATGAAGCAGAATTTAAGACTGAACAATTGCTTGATTTTTTTTGTTTTGCACATTGTACAGGATAGCCGCATGCCCATGTTCACCCAGGATAGCTTGCAAGCCCTTCCAATTCCTGGAGTGCCTCTGGGGGAACCATCCTAGTGAATAACTTCACAGTGCATAGCACTGGTCCACCCTTTGCCTTGTTGAATACCACCATTCTCTCCTCCTAGTCATCCACCTCAGTGTAATGTTATCAAGAGTCAGGGCAGTCTAAAGGGGATAACATAAGAACAGCCATACTGGGTCTGACCAATTGCCAGGTGCGCCAGAGGGAATGAACAGAACAGGTAATCAAGTGATCCATTCCCTGTTGCTCATTCCCAGCTTCTGGCAAACAGAGGGCTAGGAACACCATCTCTGCCCATCCTAGCTAATAGCCATTGATGAGCCTATCCTTCATGAACTTATGTAGTTCTTTTTTGAATGTATAGTCCTCTATCATATCCCTCCCTTACTCATCTCTTTTCCAAGCAGAAAAGTCCAAGTCTTCTTCATACGACAGCCGTTCCATTCCCCTAATCATTTTTGTTGCTCTTTTCTGAACCTTTTCCAATTCCAATATATCTTTTTTGAGATGGGGTGACCACATCTGCATGCAGTATTCCAGGTGTGGGTGTACCATGGATCTATAAAAAGACCATATGATATTTCAGCTTATTATTTATCCCTTACTTAATGATTCCCAACATTCTGTTCGCTTTTTTGACTGCTGCTGCACATTGAGTGGATGATTCCGGAGAACTATCCACCATGACTCCAAGATCTTTCTTGAGTGGTGGTAGCTAATTTAGACCCCATCATTTTATATGTATAGTTGGGATGTAGAGAGGATTAGTATCCAGCTTGCTGTCTAGGTCCCCTATAACTCTCCCTTTACACCTCTGACACGACAGTGGCACCTCCAGTGTATAAATCAAATTGCAAAAACAAACCTGGAACATAGCTTCAACCCCCCTATCCCATCTGTAACACTTTGAAAGCAGGCAAAGATGACTGAAATCCCAATACAGCTAGCACCTTCCATACATGCATACCACATACCATCTCTGACGTTACCTGTGAGAATAGGGGTCTCAGGGAGGTAAAGGCACATACACACAGTTTTAAAGGGTTTTTTGGTTTTTTTTTTGCTATCACGACTTATCTGGGATGTGAACAATAAATGACTATTCTTTCGCAGTCACAGTCACAGCATTTGCAACAGCCAGATCATCAAGGACAGGGTCACTGTACTGCTGACAGGTTGGCCAACCTTACCTGAGGGGCAGAAAAAAGTCTTCTTGGGATGAGATGTTTGCAGAACTCGTGACAGAGTCACTGTGGAAAACCAGGCCTTACTGACAGGCTGATATGAGGACCCAGAGGGAGAATGAAAAGCAGCTCGGGGAAGTGGCCAAGGACAAGGTCACAGTGGCCAGAGAAAGTGTGGCGGTGGCCAACAACAGCATGACCATGGCAAAGGAGAGCATGGAAAAAGACAGAGAGATGCGAAGGCAACTCATGAACACTGTCCTGAGCCAAAATGCCCTCCTGCAAAATATGTTCCTGCTAGGTCAGCAGGCCCTGCAGTCCCATAATTTGTTTGTTAAATGTATTTCCAGATACAAAGATATTTTTCCATTGGTTTCATTAAAACTTTATTGGCTTTTTATTGTTCTCTCATAATAAATCCATTATGGGTCATCATGGCATTTAACACAGAAAATCCTTTAAATAAAGTTGAAATAATTCATAGGGTTTTACAATTGCACATAGGGAACATTAAACTTTAATCAGCCACACACCATACCTCTGTGCTCATAACACTCCCTCTCCCATGGTTAACATGTTCAGCCATGGAACTCAAAATATGAGCAATAAGCATCCCTGATAGCATTCCCCCTTGTATTTGTGCTCTGAACGGGATGCCTTGCTGGCTGCTTGAACCTCTGAGCAAGACTCTGCAGCCTCCTAGCCATTGGTGAGGCTTTCCCCTTTGCTCTCACAGACATTGTGAAAAACACATGCAGTTATAATGCCTGGAATGTTGTTTTTTTTCCTGGCGCTTCCAACCTAGTCCATAAACAGTGCCAGTCGCCTTTCAAACAGCCAGATGCACACTTGACTACCATTCTGCCACTACTCAGGTGATAGTTAAAATGTTAAACATAAGTAATGGCTATGCAGGATCAGACAAATGGTCTATCTAGCCCCGTCTCCCGTCTCCCAACAGTGGCTAGTGCCAGATGCTTCAAAGGGAATGAACAGAACAGCACAATTGACAAATGATCCATCCCCTGTTGTCTAGTCCCAGCTTCTGGCAGTCAGAGGTTTAGGGAGACCTTGAGCATGTGAAGAAGTACTTTCTATTTTCCTAAGTAGGATTTGACTTCCAATTTATAAAGGATGTCTTTTTGCACCTCTCGTCCTCTTTTACTTAGCTGTTTTGCCATGATGCATTTTTTTGGGTCCTTTTACTGTTTTTTTATTTGGGGTACACATTTAGTTTGAGCTTTTCTTAGGGTGATTTTAAAAATATTTCCATGAAGTTTGCAGGCATTTCACTCTTGTAACTTTTCCTTTTCATTTCCATTTAACTAGCTTTCTCATTTTTGTGTAGTTCACTTCTTGGACCAGATCCTGTGTTCCACTTCGGACTAAATCAAGCATTGTCTCTACCTTTTGGGGTTCCAGGATTATCTGCTTCAAGAAGCAGTCATTAATGTCTAGAAATTTTATCAGCATCCTGTCCTGAGGTGACATATACCCAGTCAATATGGGGATAGTTGAAATCCCCCATTATTACTGAGTTTTCTGTTTCTGTAGCCTCTCACGTCACCCTCAGCATTTCAGTCACCATCACCATCCTGGTCAGTGGTACATTCCTACTGCTATACTCTTGTTGTTCAAGCATGGCATTTTTAACCATATTATATAGCACAGTTTGATTAATTTAAGATTTTTACTATATTTGACTCTATACTTTCTTTTACATATATTGCCACTTCCCCACCACCACAACCTACTTACATTCCTCTCTCTCTCTCTATTGTATCCCATTTCACCTCACTTAAAAATGACTTGCTTACAAACTCGGACATAAAAATACAAAAGCATCACAGCACACTCTTACTGAAAAATGGCTTACTTTCTCATTTTTACCATATTATAAAAAACATTAATTGGAATATAAATATTGTACTTACATTTCAGTGTATACTAAGTATATAGAGTGGTATAAACAAGTCATTGTATGAAATCTTAGTTTGCGCTGACTTCGCTAGTGCTTTTTATGTAGCCTGTTGTAAAACTAGGCAAGTATCTAGTTGAGTTGATGTACCCCCGGAAGACCTCTGTGTATCCCAAGGGGAACATGTACCCCTGGTTGAGAACCACAGCACTAGGGAATTTTTAGTGCACACCATCTGATTTACACAGACCAATTAATGTGCAACATGTTTGCGTGCTTTGGAAATCACATCCCCATAGTCTGTTACTGCTGCATGAGAGAAGCCCTTAGATACAAGTCGCCATTTCTGGTGGTTTTCTGGTGTGTGTTGGATAGGCACCAGTTTCACTTTTTTGTAATGGAGGTGTTTCATCTGTGTTTATCAGTTAAAACCAAAAATTGGAAGCCCTAAAAACACTTCAGCTTTAATTGGAATTATATATGAGAAGAGCTCAGGTCTATGTGCATCAATATACTAAAAGTCTGGCTTTGAGAAAAGGAAATCAGAAGATTTAAAGTGGAGGGCCATCCACATACTGCTAACTTTGCAGAGCATAACTCATCACAGCCTCACGTCCCCTATGACCTCACTTATCACATCTGTATCCCGGTAATATTTGAGTGTTTGCATTGCTGTTAATTGGTTTTATTTATACTGCACCCAAAATAGTGCACTTGACTCTTTAATATTCAACAGGATCCATGACAGGGTGTCTTAAACCAGAGAGCCTTGAGTAGAGTAAAAGCAATAGCAGAGTACTACCCTCTGGAATCTTTCTGAGAGAAAGGAGTGAAGCCACAGCAGAACAGTACCCTGTCAAGAGTCAATAGATGAATAAAATAATTGATTGAGAGTTATTCTGTTCTTTGAAAAAAGCACGGGCATCTTACTTTTTGTTATTCACTAATGAGAAGATGAGGCATGGATAACAATATAGTCTCTTTACCCAGGTCTGAAACTAAACTGATAGGGCTCTGCAAAACTCAGCATGGCATGGATTGCTCCATAATTACTAACATTTCCCCCCCTCCCCACTCTCTCAAAGGTTAATAGTATGGCTGTGTTAGTAAGTGTAAGCAGAGTCAGGATGAGCTCTACCCTGACATCTGGTGGTGAGTTGTGGAAAGGGATGTCAGGGGCTAATCTTGTTTGCATGGACACACCCACCCTGCAAAGCATGATGGACCGCTTGCCCAAATGGTCACTTTGACTGCTGTGGGAGCCCCAGTTTCTCTGTTATTGGGGCAGGAAGAATAAAGTGTTGTTACCCTGATTATGTGAATCAAGGACAGTGGGCTTTTGTTATGATGAAGGGCCTCACCATTAGCTGAGCAGCACTTGCTAGGCGAGGGACATGGATTCCAAAACCCAGTGAATTGAGAGAGGTTGGAGACAGGTATTTGTATCTGGTGGCATGGGCCTCTTCTGAGGGCCCTAAATGTCAATTGCACCTCCTTCTCTCTCTCCACTGTGAAATATCAGAGCTAATTTTGAGTTCCTTAGGAGTCTAATCACAAGCTGCTGAGTTGGAATTACTCTGGACTAAGTGTGCAAATGAGCACACAGGCTCCCCTAACTACAAGCTGAAATCACTAAAAAGCTGAAATTGTTAAGAGCTGAAATCACTGAGCACTGTGTTAAGTAGTGGGGGAGCCAGATGATCTATTGCTGAGCGGCTGATGGCGCGGAGCTGCTGACAGAGCGGAGTACTTGGCGGGACAGCCGGAGTGGCTTGCAGGCCGGCTGATGGAGCGGAGCAGTTGGCGGGACAGCCGGAGCGGCTTGAGAGACGGCTGAGCAGAGTGACTCGTGGGATGGCAGAGCCGAGCTGAGCGAAGCCCCATGAAGGGACGGGGGTGTCAGCTTCGAGCCATGTAAGGTGCCCCTTACCTCTCCCCTCCCCATTCCTACCCAGACTGGGGGGGTGTAACACTCTGCAGATGAACTTTTGAACTCTGGGTCTGGACTTTTGGGTTGTTGGACTTTTGGGACTTTGGGTGATTTTGGGGTTGCTGGACTCAAGAACCAAAGGGAAAGGACATGGCCAATTTGCTGGGGTGGGTCGTTGCTCACAGTTTGGTTTACAAATCCTAGATGTGGTGTTTCCCCAACAAAATGCCGCATTGTTTCTCTCTGTCATTAAAAGGTTTTTCTACACTCAGACTCGGTGCTTGCGAGAGGGGAAGTATTGCCTCTTAGAGGCGCCCAGGGGGGGTGATATATATTTGTCCCAGGTCACTGGGTGGGGGCTCGAGCCGGTTTTGCATTGTGTTATTGGAATGGAACCCCTAGATACGGAACCCGGCCCTTGTTGCTGCTGACTCTGACTGGCAGAAGGGTTACATAAGAAAGAGACAAGTTACACTGACTCAGGCATATAGGATTTAAATAGATAGTGTTCTTTATTACTGAAAAACATTGAACATGCCAGAGGTCGTGTGCAAGTTCAGTGAGCATTTTTTAAACAGTCCCCCCACCCCATTTTTAAACATGGACATTTTTAAAAACGGAACTTTAATTTTGAA
This sequence comes from Macrochelys suwanniensis, assembly GCA_033296515.1. Lineage (NCBI taxonomy): Eukaryota > Metazoa > Chordata > Testudines > Chelydridae > Macrochelys > Macrochelys suwanniensis. The sequence goes on along the minus strand of CM065776.1, from coordinate 98,100,161 downwards.
ATTGACAAATTCTGTTTTTGAAATTTTCTGATTTCAAAACTATTCCCTCCCCTCAGCCTCACCATGCAACTAAATTAAATTGGCTGGTACTTGCTGGGGTTGCTGAAGGAAAAGTTTCAAATATGAGACAGTGCTCAAGGTAGTTGTCTTTGTGTGGCTTTAGCAAATTTGAAACATCAACATCCTTTATGACAGAAGTTTAAAAGGCATCTTAATACTAAAAGCAAAAAATGATTCTCATTGGCTGTCATGCCCTTTACAGTTAATCGGGTTCAGCCACCCCTGTGTCAGCTCAGCTGCCTCCTCTGGATGATATTGATCAGCGGGGTTAGGTTAATTAGTGGGCTTTGCTGGGAGGCAGCTGTGTGGATTGTACATAAGGCTGAGAAAGCTTAGGTGGTAAGAGCTACAAGGTGCACAACGGGAGCCTGGCTGCCTGCCTACCCACCCTGGCTCTGGAGCTGAGGTAGGGCAGACCCTGAAAGTTGGATGGCTCTGCCTGGTGGGAAGCAGGTGCCCACTGTGTGTTGACTACGTTTTGACTCTGAGAGAGGAAGAAGCCTGAGTCCACAAAAAAAGGACTGAGCATTGAGCCCAGGAGTGATGGGAGACTATTTTGGCTTACGCTGAATATGAAGATTGTTTTGTTGGTCTCTTTGCTTACACCTCCATTCCTCCACCCCCAAACAGGACAGAGTCGAATGTGACTTGGCCAGAGGGTCAAATCAACCGAACAATCCACCTGAGGGAAACAGAGCAGAGTTGTTGTAATGTCGGGTCTTGCTGGGAGCGGGCATTCAGGTGGTGAGTTCCCCCCAGACAGACAGACACACTTATCTTCTGTCTCTTAATTAGTAGAGTTCCTAAATACTTCAGGGGGGGAAATCATACTTTAACCACCATTCTTATACATCTTGAAGCACCGTGTTGATTCACCATCAGTAATGGGGAAAAGCCAGTGTAAAAGAGCTGGGTCACAAGGACGGGACAGGGAACAAAATAATCATATCTTCCCCTCTTCACTCCTTTCTCTCAGAAAGATTCCAGAGGGTAGTACTCTTACCCCCTCACTCTCTGTCTGTCTCCCAAGCTCATGTTCCTCAGTAATCTCCATGTTTGCTCTGAATCATGCAGGAAAGGAAGGAACTGATTGGTGGATGTGTATAGTTATGGATCCACTGGCTATACCCTTGCCTTATCCCAAAGTCCCCTTTACTTGGGACTGCAGTTGAAACCCCCTGTGGAATCTTGCCTTCTTGCTCAGTGGAGCTTCTTCCAAGCTCTTCCATTGCCCTTACTTGAGCTGGAAGATCTGGCTCCAAGTACCTTTGTTGGTGGGAGGAGGGCTGGCAAATGTAAGCTGACCCAATTAAGCAAAGACATTGAGTCCTCTGGCAAGAAATTGGTAAGGAATAAGTTTTAGGGTTCACACAGCTCTAATTACTGCCACATGGCCAGATTACGTGCAGAACAGCAAAACAAAAAGGAAAAGTAAGTGAAAACAAAACTGCAGCAGTGTGGTGGTGATCTCTGTTGGGCAGGGCACTGCATCAGTGTCACAGCAAGAGCTTTTTTCAGTGCTTCCCTCCCCCCTGGCCCAGTTAGTCTTCAGCTTGTTGTAGAACAGACTGTAAAGGAGACTTTACTAACCACAATTATTATAAAATCAGCAAGCTGACAAAACAGCTTGCCTAGAACATTAACCATCTCTGAAAATTAGAGCTGAATTCTAAAGTGCAGGATGTCTTTGGAAAATGTCCAAACTTGAAATGGCTACAAGACATTAGCGATGCTCAGAGACCCAGCTACAGTGCTTCTCAGCTTGGTGGCTTAAATCCATTAGACATGCTTAGACATCTGCTTGTTTTAATAACCCTTTCACCCTTTTTCATGAGGCTTGAAGTCCATTAGTAATGGTCAAAATGAGGATTAAGAAACCCATTCCACATCTGTTATTCCAGACAGCTGAAAAATGAACTTGCAGATATGTTCTTCACTCTTTCCTAAAGAAATCTGTTAAACAAATCAGAATCTGAATGATAAAATGTTTATGGATTGGTGCCCTTTGTCAGTCGGATGAAATATAATTATTTTATGTATATATTTGTCTACATAGTCACTGTACTGCCAATGTCTAACTCATTGGCTTGTGAAAAACACTTGGTCACATTTTTCAAGAATGCACTAAATTAACTGTAATTTCCTCCTCTCCAGATCTCCAAATTCAAATGATCTATATTTTTCATCATTGTGATAATAAAATTCTGTGGCACAATACTCCGATTAATCTAGCTCAGATGGTGCACAAAAGTTATCAGGAACTTTCCACTGCCAAAAATTGTAATGTCTACTTATTGCCAGATCTAGCATTGTGGAAATGTGTACCAAGTAAACTACCAGAATTAGATGACCATAAGCAATTTAGGTAAAGTTTTCAGTTCCCAGCCAAACCTAATTATCCACCCTGATGAGGCACAAAGGTGAAATTAATGGATGTAACTGAGTCAATGAACTTGGAAGGATAAACAAATTAGGCCAGGAATAACAATCTTCTCTGAAGTTGCTACCTTGACTTAATTGCAGCAACTCATATGCTGCAAAGATTGTGGTTTTTTGGCAATGCAGACGTCAACATACAGTTGCAAATGTGTGCACAAGTTGACTTCTATAAATAGAAAACATAAGCTGTTGAAATATACAAGGTTGAAAGTCTTTCATATTTGCTGTCAACATGTGCCAATCTTTTGTTAAATGGAAAGGACTTTCCCAGATACAAATTTAATTAATCCAGATACAGATAGCAGGGGTATCAACTACAAAGAGACATTATCAATTATGGTGACGACAGCTGAATCTGTGGTGACTACAACCTTTCTTTGCATTTCCCCATGACTCTTCCTTTATGTTGTTCCTCTCTGTCCAGTTTATTGGTGTCAGATTTACTTTAAAAAAGGTAATTGGGCTACTCAGAAGACTTTTCGTTACCAGGGAATAGATTCACTCGATCGATGCTCCTTTTACAGGGAGATTGGTCAAGACTTTCTTACATGTTCATGTCTGACAGGCTTAGAAGTCATTACTGTATTTCTATCTGACAGTTCCTGGTTTGGATGGGTATTTTCACATGACTAATCATGTAATTGTGAACCCCCCTGTTTGTTCAATAATAAGTTTACTTGAAAAACTCTCAGTAGTAGGATTTAGCTTTTCTGATATATCATCTCCTTACATTATATAGACTCCCTTTTCTGAGCTTTCAAGAACTGCTCACTTCAGGAATGCCTCCTGGTTGGCAAATGGGTTAATATTTACTCCATAATTTTGCTCTGATGATAATGATCCATTAAGAGTCTGGAACAGTGGAGTGATGTGAAATAATTTAAAGAGGTCATTGACAGGTTTTCAAGTATGAAGTAAATAATAATTCTTCGAGTGTGTCAGTGTGTATCCTATGGTAGGTGTGCATATTTCCTGGTGCAAGTGCTGGAGGAACCAACTAGGGGCAGAGCTCTTCTTGACCTGCTGCTCACAAACAGGGAAGAATTAGTAGGGGAAGCAAAAGTGGATGGGAACCTGGGAGGCAGTGACCATGAGATGGTCAAGTTCAGGATCCTGACAAAAGGAAGAAAGGAGAGCAGCAAAATATGCACCCTGGACTTCAGAAAAGCAGATTTTGACTCCCTCAGGGAACTGATGGGCAGGATACCCTGGGAGAATAACATGAGGGGGAAAGGAGTCCAGGAGAGCTGGCTGTATTTTTAAAGAATCCTTATTGAGGTTGCAGGAACAAACCATCCCGATGTGTAGAAAGAATAGTAAATATGGCAGGCGACCAGCTTGGCTTAACAGTGAAATCCTTGCTGATCTTAAACACAAAAAAGAAGCTTACAAGAAGTGGAAGCTTGGACAAATGACCAGGGAGAAGTATAAAAATATTGCTCGGGCATGCAGGAGTGAAATCAGGAAGGCCAAATCACAATTGGAGTTGCAGCTAGCAAGAGATGTTAAGAGTAACAAGAAGGGTTTCTACAGGTATGTTAGCAACAAGAAGGTGGTCAGGGAAAGGGTGGTCCCCTTAATGAATGGGGGAGGCAACCTAGTGACAGAGGATGTGGAAAAAGCTAATGTACTCAATGCTTTTTTTGCTTGGGTCTTCACAAACAAGGTCAGCTCCCAGACTACTGCACTGGGTAGCACAGTATGGGGAGGACGTGACCAGCCCTCTGTGGAGAAAGACGTGGTTCAGGACTATTTAGAAAAGCTGGACAAGAACAAGTCTATGGGGCCAGATGCACTGCATCCGAGAGTGCTAAAGGAGTTGGTGGATGTGATTGCAGAGCCAAACTCCTGGCAATCGGGGAAGGTCCTGGATTACTGGAAAAGGGCTAATGTAGTGCCCATCTTTTTTAAAAAGGGAAGGAGGAGGATCCAGGGAACAACAGACCAGTCAGCCTCACCTCAGCCCCTGGAAAAATCATGGAGCAGGTCATCAAGGAATCAATTTTGAAGCACTTCGAGGAGAGCAAAGTGATCAGGAACAGTCAGCATGGATTCACCAAGGGCAAGTCATGCCTGACTAACCTAATTGCCTTCTATGATGAGATAACTGGCTCTGTGGATGAGGGGAAAGCAGTGGATGTGTTATTCCTTGACTTTAGCAAAGCTTTTGATACGGTCTCCCACTGTATTCTTGCCAGCAAGTTAAAGAAGTATAGGCTAGATGAATGGACTATAAAGTGGATAGAAATCTGACTAGATTATCAGGCTCAATGGGTAGTGATCAATGGCTCCATGTCTAGTTGGCAGCCAGTATCAAGTGGAGTGCCCCAAGGGTCGGTCCTGGGGCCGGTTTTGTTCAATATCTTCATTAATGATCTGGAGGATGGTGTGGACTGCACCCTTAGCAAGTTTGCAGATGACACTAAATTGGGAGGAGTGGTAGATATGCTGGAGGTTAGGGATAGGATACAGCGGGACCTAGACAAATTAGAGGTTTGGGCCAAAAGAAATCTGATGAGGTTCAACAAGGACAAGTGCAGAGTCCTGCACTTAGGATGGAAGAATTCCATGCACTGCTACAGACTAGGGACAGAGTGGCTAGGCAGCAGTTCTGCAGAAAAAGATCTAGGGGTTACAGTGGACGAGAAGCTAGATATGAGTCAACAGTGTGTCCTTGTTGCCGAGAATGCTAATGGCATTTTGGGCTATATAAGTAGGAGCATTGCCACCAGATCGAGGGACGTGATCATTCCCCTCAATTCGGCATTGGTGAGGCCTCATCTGGAGTACTGTGTCCAGTTTTGGGCCCCACACTACAAGAAAGATGTGGAAAAATTGGAAAGAGTCCAGTATAGGACAACAAAAATGATTAGAGGGCTGGGGCACATGACTTACAAGGAGAGGCTGAGGGAACTGGGATTATTTAGTCTGCAGAAGAGAAGAATGAGGGGGGATTTGATAGCTGTTTTCAACTACCTGAAACGGGGTTCTGAAGAGGCTCGATCTAGACTGTTCTCAGTGGTAGCAGATGACAGAACAAGGAGTAATGGTATCAAGTTGCAGTGGGGGAGGTTTAGGTTGGATATTAGGAAAACCTTTTTCACTAGGAGGGTGGTGAAGCACTGGAATGGGTTACCTAGGAAGGTGGTGGTGCAATCTCCTTCCTTAGAGGTTTTTAAGGTCAGACTTTTGACAAAGCCCTGTCTGGGATGATTTAGTTGGGGTTTGTACCTGCTTTGAGCAGGGGGTTGGACTAGATCAGTGGTTTTCAAAGCCGGTCCGCTGCTTGTTCAGAGAAAGCCCCCTGGCGGGCCGGGCCAGTTTGTGCCCCTGCCGCATCCACAGGTTCAGCCGATCGCAGCTCCCACTGGCCGCTGTTCACCGTCCCAGGCCAATGGGGGCTGTGGGAATTGGCGCAGGCCGAGGGATGTGTTGGCCGCCCTTCCTGCAGCCCCCATTGGCCTGGAGCGGTGAACCGCGGCCAGTGGGAGTGCAATCGGCTGAACCTGCGGACGCAGCAGGTAAACAAACCGGCCCGGCCTGCCAGGAGTCTTTCCCTGAACAAGCGGCGGACTGGCTTTGAGAACCACTGGACTAGATGACCTCCTGAGGTCCCTTCCAACTCTGATATATATGATTCTATATTTATGTGCATGTGATTGACATTTTTTGTACTGCCATATCTGTTGGGGCCATGCATATACCCTGTGTCTCCCTGTGCTCCCATGCCAGGTCATAAAAGACAGAGTGGCTGGGACTCTCCCTCAGTTCCTTCTTACACTTCCTTCTGTGGCAGCAAAATGGAACATGGTGAGCATCTGAACCACTGGTTCTGGCTAAAACTTCATAATTTTTAAAAAAACCTCCAGAACTCTCTTATCCACTGATAAGGAATTGTGATGAATAAAATTGGACTATCTGGACTGAATTTTAAAATTCAGATCCCCTGTATATATCCTCCTGTACTGGGCACCTTAACCTGGCAGTTTCTAAATCTTCAGGTTTCAAGCCTGGCCCTTCCTGCAATGGATTAATTCCCTTGTAATACAGACATGGCATATGCCGCTTCTGTTTAGGAGATACCCATATGTCAGGTGCTTGATGTGCTGGTCATTTTCATCGAGAATGTGCAAATTATGAGATGCTCAGATGAAACTTCATCTACTGCAGTGATCTATGAATGGCTCTTCATATCTGAAGAAGACAGGCATCAGAAGTCAGGAACCGAATAAACTAACTTCCGACTTTGTCAAGCCCCCTGACTAGGAGACACTCAATGATGAAGACCAATGGAGAAAAGACCCGACACCAACATATTCATCTCTGGCACTGAAACCAGCAACATCAGCACTGAAATCAATGCCAACATGTCTGGTAATGAAGCGTGGCACTGAGAGTGTGTCCCCCACAAACATAGAGGTAGATACTCTAGATGGAGCTCACTGCCTTCTTGGAGGGACAGACCACATGAACCCAAACCCTTTGGGCAGGAAACCACTAAGGCCACACTGCATTGTGGCTAGCCTACCACCGTGGCACCTAGTAACAACTTCATAGCACTGACCCTGGTATCAGCAAAACATCCTCTGACATTAACATCTGCAACCAACCCAAGGCCATCCGGTGTGCCCCTGGAAGAATTGAAAATGGCTTTAGTACTGGGACACCTTCTGGTGCTGATGCAGATCCCAGAATGATGGATACCTTGGTGCCTATACAGATCTACTCCTCTCCATCACCAGGGCACACATTCTTGCCTTCCTCGAGCAGAGACCACTCTCCCCTGAGATCCATGGCTGACACTGTAGACAGACCAGCTAGCTCTATAGGACTCAGCCATTATCACATCAGGAATGGAACTGGACTGGTTAGTATGAGATAAGCCAGCCATATATATATGTCATGATGCTGTGGCCCTATTGAACTTATTATGGTCTGCCCTCATTGAGCATCCATATCTACCTGTACCTGGATGACTAGCTTATCAGTGAAGCTGGTCCCAGTAGGAGGCTGCAACTGTCCCAATAAGGACTCCTTGTGAGCTATGAGAAGTTGCCTATTATACTATCATCTGTGATAGAGTTCATAGGAGCCAAGATAGACTCTCAGTCAGAAAGAGCTTACCTCCCAGAGCACAGCTTCTGATCTCACCAATCAACGACAAACCACCTACAATCAAAGTTGATGTTGTGCATGTCGGGGGCTACTAGGCATGTATGTACGTGGTACCTCTTGTATGTATGTGACCCCACTTGTCAGACTCCATCTGTAACCTTTATAACTATGGTTGGGGTTGCTGTACTTCCCATCCTACCATCACATGAACAAGTGCTGCCCCAAGTTCTTTGAGAACTCACTTTGTGGCTGGTCCCTGAGAATGTGTGAAAGATTATTCCCTTCTGTGCCCCCTCCTCAGTGGTGACACACATAGCTTAAGGATTGGTTGGGGTGCCCACCTGAACCAACTTGATTTGAAGCTATGTATGAACATCCTGGACCTCTCAAATCTGTGATGAATTATAGAAACAAACAAGGCAATGCTCAGTCATCCTTTCTCTTCTATGAAGCTACCAGCTGTAGACTTGGTGTCATTACCATGCAGCATTGCCCTTTCAGTAGCCAGCAACAACCAGCCAGCAACAGCCAGCAGACTTGTTAAGCAGGCATGCAGCAACCAACAACTGCAAAAGCCCATTATAGAACCAATATTTTGCCAATGTGTGACTCGCCCAATAAAGTTATTCCCCAAAGAAGACAACAAATCTCCAAACTTCTGCTCCAGAGTTCTTCATCAGATGCATTTCTATTACAGTGGTTGCTGTGAGTTTTGTGCCTTTCACCTGATTGCTAGGGAAATATCCAAGGTCAGAGGGGATGGGTTCACATTAATCCTGATAGCTCTCTATTGGCCTAGACTATTCTGGCTGTTGGTCCTCTTGTAAATGTCCTTCCAGCTTCCCATCCATCTCCTGATCTGAGTAGATATGATATCTCAGAACCAAAGTCAGATATTGCAATAATTGCAGACCTGCAATAATTGCCCCTGACTGCTTGGATGTAGGCTGGTTGAGCGATGCAACCTTGTAGGGTGATCTTTTAGCTATATGAATAATTCTTTATACAGTAAAAAATGCCTAACAGTCTATGGACAGAGGAAGTAATTTTCCACCCATATTATTGCCCATCAGAGTGATATAATGACTGGTGTACCATCATTTTCTAACATACAGGGACCAAGGTTTGTGAAAATAGGAGTCTAAAGTTAGGCTCCCAAAACCAAAAGGAGGCATGTTAATAAGTGGACTTACTTTCAAAAGTACTGAGCCCCAGTAATTGTCACTGAAGTCAGTCACAGCTGCTGAGTACTTAGAACATTTGAACATTAGGACACTTAAATGCCTAAATATGAGTTTAGGAGCTTAACTTTAGACTCATATTTTGGAAAATCTTTGTCAAGAGCAGAGGTGATAGTGGGACAGGTTGCAAACTACAGGAAATGGTGAAGTTTGTTTCTAGAGGGTATCTGAAAACAAAAGAAACATTTACTGTTCATGGCACCAATTAGCAAACTATGTGTCTAACTTTAAACACATGAGCACTGAATGTGCCTAAGTTTCTTACTAAAAAATCAGAGCCTACTTGCATGATCACTTGTGGTGGATGAACTTCATAGAGGTTCCAAAAGCTGAGCTATTTTTCTGAACCTTATTAGAAGAATTATCTTAACCTCAAGTCTGGAAGAGTTGCCCATACTGAAAGTCGTATGAGAACAGGATATCTCTTGAAACATCCTGTACTGTACTATTACTTCCAGTCCATTCCAGCTGGAGCCAGGAAGTGCAGAGCATGCCAAAAATAAAAATAATAAAAGTGATGAAGTTATCTGAACTCTTTTGAATCCTAAAAGATTTGATTCAGGTTTTGGATACAAGATCAGGTTGCTTCTTACTTTATTTCAGTCAGTTCATACATTTCTATTTAGAACAAAATAATAAATAGTGTACTGGAAGTGACAGTTAAATAAAATAAACAATAAAAGGTATTCATTTCCCCTTCTGCCACAATGTTAGTTCCTCATGTTGCAGTATATACTTGCAAGGAGGGCAGTGGTTTGAATCGTTACAGACCAGCCCATATTGCCACATCAGCCAATTTCTGTCCTGGCCAATAGCTAGATCTGGGACAAAGGTTGAATTAGTTCTCCACTCTTTCCCCCAAGACAGTGCAACATCATCACTTAGGGTTGCCAGGCATCCGGTTTTCAACTGGAACGTCTGGTAGAAAAGGAACCCTGTCTGGCCATTAAAAGTCTGGTTGGTGGTGCTACGAAGGTAGGCCCCCTGCTAGCCCTGGCTCCACGTGGCTCCCAGAAGCAGCCAGCATGTCCCTGTGGCCCCTAGGCACAGGGGCAGCCAGGGAGGCTCAGTGCACTGCCCCCACTCTGAGTGCCAACTCCGCAGTTCCTAATGGCTGGGAACTGCGGCCAATGGGAGCTGTGGGGGCGGTGCCTGTGGGCAATGTGCACTGTGCAGAGTCCTCTAGCTGCCCCTGCACCTAGGAGCTGGACCCCTTAACTCCACTGCACTGCTGACTGGGAGCCGCCTGAGGTAAGCACCACACAGCTGGAGCCTGTACCCCCCACCCTCTCCCGCATCCCAACCCCCTGTCCCACCCCTGAGCCTGCTCCTGCAATCCAAACCCCTTAGCTCCAGCCCAGAGCTCCCTCCAGCACCCCAAATCCCTCATCCCCAGCTCCATCCTAGAGGCCGCACCCCTAGCTGGAGCTCTCACCCCCTCCTGCATACCGAGCCCCCTCCCGCACTCTGAACCCCTACTTTCTGGTCCCACCTTGAAGCCCACACCCCCAACTGGAGTCCTGACCTGCTCCCACACCCCAACCCCTGCCCTGCCCCAGTGAAAGTGAGTGAGGGTGGAGGAGAGCGAGCGATGTGGTGGTGGTGGTGGCGTGAGTGGGGGCAGGGTCTCAGAAAAGGGGCAGGGCAGGTGTGGCAGGGGGCGGGGCAAGGGTGTTCCATTTTGTTTGATTAGAAAGTTGACCACCCTATCATCAGGCTGAATCCCCACAGACACAACAAACAAACTTGGTCACTCGGTCTATTTTTATTTCATACTGAATGTTGTGCTGATGGCACATTATCTTGTTTTACTTTCACCCCTGGTTTTATATGTCTAGGGACTTACTGGTACGCGGCTGGGCTGGGGCCGGCTCTGGCCCCCGGAAGGGGCGGGGCCTTGAGCAGAAGGGGCGTGACTGGGGGGGTGTCAAAGCCAGCCCCTGCCCACCCTGTACCGGTAAGTGCCTCCTTCCCCCTCTTCCCCCCCACCCCTGCCACGGTAACAGTGGCTCCGGCAGGCTCTGGGGACGATTTAAAGGGCCCAGGGCAGTAGTGGCAGCCTGGGCCCTTTAAATCGTCCCTGGAGCCCCACCGCCGCTTCCCCAGGGCTCTGGCAACAGCGCTCTGGGGATGGGGCTCTGGCCGCCGCTACTGCCCCAGCCCTTTAAATCATCCCCGGAGCCTGCCGGAGCCCTGGGGAAATGGCGGTGGGGCTCCAGGGACAATTTAAAGGGCCCAAGGCTCGGCGGTTGCTACTGCCCCAGACCCTTCAAATCGCCACCCTAGCCCCGCCGCCGCTACCCCAGGGCTCCGGCAGCAGTGCTCTGGCAGTAGTTTAAACAGCCCGGGGCTCCAGCCGCTGCTGGGAGCCCCAGGCCCTTTACATTGTGCCTGGGGAAGCCAATCCACCCCGGTTCTTGCCGGTACGCCATACTGGGGCATACCGGCTTACTTTCACCTCTGTATAAGACTGCCCTTGATGTCCATTTCTGTCCGTCAGTGACATGTCTGTGTAATATCTATGGAAAGTTTGACTTGTAATATAATTGTTTTCAGGGTGTGTATCACTGGTTTTGTATTAGGCAAACAGCCGTAAGCATCCATTTATCTCTCACTCTTTCCTTCCTTGCTCTTTGATAGAGGTAATCAAAATCCCTCATACACATAGGGTGAAATCCTGGCCCCACTGAAGTTAATGGCAAAACTCCTATTGACTACAATGGAGTCAGAATTTCACCCATAGTTTGTATGTTAAGTAAAAGAAAAATAGGGTATCACCATAATTAAAACCTCTTCCATATTCTTTCTCTCTTTGTCTCTACCAGAAGGCATTTAAAAGAAAACACTACAACATAAACAGCACCATCTCAGATTCCTCACATAGCTATGAAGATGAAACGATTTAAGCTGACCCTCTCTTCCCCCAGGCAAGACTGAGGCGATCCCATTAGGAGGAGGTAAGTGCCTTGAGGAATATGACCTTTATAACATGCTCCACTACTGAGGGCATTTGCCCTCAGATGACACTGGTCTTAAGCCACAAATTTGGGATTTCTCAGTGTTAGAGGTGGTTTTGGTTCTCCAATACCATTTGTGACTGGCCAGAAGACTGACCCCTGCTTTTCAGATGCAGACTGGAGAGAGAGTATTTTACTACTATGTGAAGGCAGCTTTCTGATAAAGATAATGTTCTCTCTGGCTTGTGTATCCTGAATAAGCTTTCTCATTGTGATTTTTATTTGGTGTAAGTGAAGCAAGGGTTTCAAATTTTCTGTTGAGTGCCTTAGCATTAGATTCAAAGAGCTCAGTCTGTTTAGCTGAATGAAGAGAAAGTTAAGGGGTGACTTGACTGAGGTCTATAAGTATCTGTATGGGAAATGAATATTTAATAATGGGCTCTTCAGTCTAGCAGAGAGAAATATAACAAGATCTAACATCTGAAATGAAGCTAGACACATTTGGACTGGAAATAAGGTGTACATTTTTAATGGTGAGAGGAAATAACTATTGGAATAATTTATGAAGGTTGCATTCTCCGTCACTGACCATTTTAAAATCAAGATTGGGTGTTTTTCTAAAAGATCTGCTCTAGGAATTATTTTGGGGAAGTTCTATGGCCTGTGTTGTACAGGATGCCAGACTAGATGACCACAATGGTCACTTCTGGCCTTGTAATCTATGAAAATGGGTAGGAAAAGTTTTCCCTGTCTTTATTTTTAGGGTCAGGTGGATGGACATGTGGGTTTAAAAGAATAACTAGTAGTCTATGCACTGTTTTAAAGGTTGAGGATGCTGGTTGACTCTTCATGAAAAATATTTTGTACAATGCTGATAAATGGTCCCTGGCAACTGATTCTTCAACTGAAGGGTGGTAATTGAGGCATGGATAGAGAGAAGCATTTTTTATTTTATTTTTTGCTAAAGGTTGAGGATCCAAGATGTGAGTTCATGAAAGAAATTGAGACAGTGCACCACACATTTATAAGGATGATGATTATGTTGCAGAGATACAATAGGAGGCATAGAGGTGGAATCAGTACTCTAAGCCAGAAAAACACTGAGGGAGTTTTTCCATATGAATCGAATCAGACATATTGGCTCCTTTCTTGGACATTTGGGGGGTGATAGTGGTTGTGGTGGCTTTTTAGGTTTGAGGAGTATCAGTGCACTCCTCCCCGGGGCATACTTTACTGTTATTTATTAATTATTATTACATGAAATTCTAAAAGGCCTCTTTGCCATAGTTCCTGTGATTGCTTTCTTCTTTTTTTCTACAGCATATACAAATATACAATAATTTTGCTCGGGTTTCTTTGGATTCCTCCATCTTTGGATTCAAAATGTTGCCCTTTTCGATAGGGATAATAGTCTCTTCAGATGGCCCTTGCTGTGAGGCTTACACTCAGCTACTGTATAATAACTTCCTTACTGCCAATATAAGGAATAGGTGTTGCTAGGATTATGTTTGAGACAATCTTTCAGTTGTGATTCTGAAACCATACCCGTCACACTTGATGTTACAGGTACATTTATAACTAGTGTATAAAATGGTTAATAAATGATCTCTTCATGTTAACAGAGAGAAAACATGTAAAAGTAAACGGTTGGAAAACAGCATTTCGTTTATTGGAAAAAGCAGCATCTCTGCTCAATCTCTTGAAAATACATATGGTTATAAAAGGAATGACCAAGTTACCCAATAGCTTGTCAATCACTGCTCAATCCATTTTCTTTGAATATCGTAGGGGAAGCATATTATCTCAAGATGACATGTTTAAATGAAGAAAAGACTCTGATTTGTGATTTGGTGTAAATGAAACCGACATTTCAACACTTCTTATCAGAGCTGGAAATCTATTGCATTGCAATATGAAATATTCCACTGGAATATCTGAATTTTTTTTCCAGGTCCGTAACAGTACCCCAACACTCTCTGTATTCTTGTAGGAAACCAAATCCTAAATGGAAATATCTGAAATCCATTGGGGTCGGGTTGGAAAATGACAGTAGTAAGCATTTTATCCTGCACAAATAAATCAACTTTTTTCTTTTAAATGGAAACGTGAGCTGGTTGGTTGTGGTTTCTCCACATGGTCAGCTCCATAAGGGAAATTCAGTTTATGCTACGACCTCCTCTACTGTTCTCAGACAAACAACCCCCTCTCCATGCAGTGTTTCACTGGATACCATTGCATGTCCCTTCCCTCCAAATTAGTGTTTGTTTTTCACATGTGACCATCCATGGTACATTAGCTTGGAACCAGATCTGGTATTTTATTATTTCTGTCTTCCAGAAAGAAATAAGTAAAAAAGAATGAAATAGTGTCTGCTACCAAGAGTTGAGAGTGAGATTATCCAGGATGTAGCTTTCCTCCTTGCACAACAGCATTGAAAAAATTGCAATTGAGTAGCCATTATTCACAAAAGCATTTCAGCTAAGTTACCACAAATGTCTATTAACTCAAATTACAAAGTCATTTATCAAATTTATGATAACCAAGAGTCTATAACTATTACTGGGGAAAAACTGTTTCTCACTGAGAGTTGATTGAAAAATTCATTTTTAACTTGAAAATATTATTTTTATTTTTATGCAGTCTCTGGGAATGTAATCCTTGTCCTTCAACATGACTGTAGCTCAGTGCATAACCATGAAGTGCCTGGGAATCTGACCAATTCTGTATTGAAGGTGAATGTTTATCTGATAAAATAGCTGCTTGATGTGAAGTAAGTATTGTCTCCTCAGTACTGCTGTAAAATCAGGAAGAGAAGAACAGAGGTTCTCAAATTGTGGTCCATAGACCACTGCTGGTGATCTATGGAACACTTGCCAGCAGGTCACATAGTTAGCTCCACCTAAAAAAAATCACATTAAAAGAAAGTCAAAATATATTAAATATTTTCCTAATATTACTGTTCCACATAAGCTATTCAAGATTCATAGATTCTAAGGCCAGAAGGGATCACCGTAATCATTTAGTCTGATCTCCTATATAATACAGGCCATAGAATGTCCTAAAAATAGTCAGTGATGGAGAATCCACCATGATCCTTAGTAAATTGTTCCAATGGGTAATTACTCTCAATGTATGCTTTATTTCCAGTCTGAATTTCTCTAGCTTTAACTTCCAGTCATTTAGATTGTTTTATACCTTTCTCTGCTAGATTGAAGAGACCATTATTAAATATTTGTTCCCCATTATTGACTGTAATCAAATCACTCTTTAACCTTCTCTTTGAAAAGTTAAATAGATTGAGCTCCCGAGTCTTTTACTACAAGACGTGTTCTCTAATCCTTTAATCATTCTCAAGGCTCTTCTCTGAACCCTCTCCAATTTATCAATATCCTTCTTGAATTGTGGACACAATATTCCAGCAATGATTTCACTATGGCCCAATACAGAGGTAAAATATCCTTCCTACTCTAGAGTCCCCTGTTTATGAAACCCAGGTAATAATTAGTCCTACTGTGAATGCAGGGGACTGGAATAGATGACCTCTTGAGGTCCCTTCTACTCCTATGACTATATGATTCTAAGAATAGCAAATAGCCAATAGCCTTTTTGGTCACAGCATTGTATCAGGAGGTCATGTACAGCTGATTGAAAAATACCTGGGGGCATTGGTTGATAGTCACCACTTCCAAGTATAGAGTCCCTCATCCTATAAGTACGGCCTACATTCTTTGTTCCTAGATCTAAACATTTGCATTTAGCCATATTAAAACACATTTTATTTGCTTGCATCCAGTTTACCAAGCAATCCAGATCACTCTGTTATTTACTACTCTCCCAATTTTTATGTCATCTGCAAACTTTATCAGTGATGATTTTATGTTTTATACCAGGTCACTGATAACATTGCAGGAATTACCATAGTTGCCACAGGAATTTCATTCAATAATGAATGTGGGTGGGAAGGTGGTCCACGTGCTCATGGATAGAGAGAACAGGTGGTCTGTCTGTATTAATTAAAATATTCTCCATACCATGGAATAGTTTGAGAACCCCTCTCCAGGAACATGAAATGAGACCAGTGAGAAGAAAAACTGTTTCATAACTTTTGGATGTTGCCCTTGGCAAGTAGAATTTTGTGGTGAACCTGAATCTTACCAAAGATCCTTTTGGTCAATATGGGGGGAATTTTTTGGGGTGCCAAATTGGGCTCTCTCTCAATTTTCCTCTCATAGGACTCCTTACAAAATGCTGGGTTCTCCCTAATCTTTTACCCATCTTCTGGGGGGAAAGAGCCAATGGACTTTTTCTTGGTTCTCCGTCAGTGTCTTTAGGGTGAGGTGAGTGGTCATACTTCTGCTGACTTTGTTGAGAGAGCCAGCTGGTAGGTGCATTCCTGTCAGGTATCTTCTGTGGGAGAGAGGGAGACCTGTTGCAGAAAGGGATTGTGGATAGGTTGGATAAATTTGACCAAATACAGAACCATTAGACACAACTGCAACATTAAGGTATAATACCTGGTATAATACAGGGCAATAGAATGGTATGGGGGTTATTTGTCCTGCTGAATAAGAATGGGAATCTAATGGAATTGTACTCAGGTACCACAATGAGAGCTGTTAGAATATGATCCCCCAAATACCAATAATAATATTAACATTTTGGTTTAGGTAAACATGAGTAATGTTGGGGAGTTGAGTGAAACTAAGGGTCCAGACTGCAGCTGTGCATCTTTGTTGATAATCTAGCTGTCTTTGGCACTGGTAAGTAAGACCAGGAAGAGCAATTAAAAATAGTTCAGATGCAAGGCCCTGTTTCTTCTCTCAACGTGTGGTGAGCAGGCAAATTATAGAGGAGGAGAGACTAACATCCTGGTTGTTTCATAAATCTGTAACCCTTCTGCCAGTTGGACCCAGCAGTGACTAGGGCTGGGCTCAGTATCTAGGGGTTCCTTTCCATCAATCCAACACAGAACCAGCTTCAGCCCCCACCCAGTAACCTGGGACATTTACACATCACCCCTGAGCGCTTCTGAGAAGCAATACTTCCCCACTTGCAAGCAGAGTCCGGGTGTAGAAAAGAAACTTTTAATAAAAGGAGGGAAGTAACTTGGCATTAATTTGGGAAAACACCACAAACAGGGTTCATAAAGTAAAAGACCCACCCCAAGTAGGTTGGGCAGTGTCCTTTTCGCCTCAGGTTCTTAAGTCCAGCAATCCAAAAGTCCCCTTCACATGCCCGACCCTTCTCTGCGCCCCACTCACAGTTGCTGCCCTTGGTCAGTGCAGACCCAGAGTTCAGAGGTGCGTCTGCAGAGTTCATCTCCCAAAGCGGGGCGGTAAGAGGCATCTTACTCACTCATCAGCCTCTCAGCCACTGCCCTGCTGGCCACTCATGTCCGGCTGCTCCCGCCGACCGCCTGCTCGCTGCTCCCACCGGCCGCCTGCTCGCTGCTCCCGCCAGCCACTCCTGCCGGACGCCTGCTCCTGCCAGGCAGTCTTAGTAATTTTAGCTCTGTGCAGGCTGGGCAGAAACAGTCCTGCCACAAGTGATTTCAGCTCTGGGCAGAAACAGTCTCATCACAACTAGTTTCAGCTCTCAGTGAGCCATTTAACATCATAAAAGTAGCTCCTAATGAAGCCTATTTAGCTCTATTCTTTGAACAGCCTAGGGAGGACCCTTGGGGATGTGCAGCCTCCTGGCTGGTGTTCCTGCCCCCACTCCTCTTACTTTCACAGGGCTCGGCCATTTGAGCCCTTGTTTTACCAAGGTTCTTTAAACTGAAAGTGACTCCCTCCTTTGGGACAGGTTAAGCACAGTCCTTATTTTCTGTTGTCCCACAATAATTACAAAAATTGGTAACCATAATTTCACTACCCCCGCATTCAGTACTAGCATAATTTGTGACCCAACACCAGCCAAGATGATTAAAATGAGCAAAACACCGCTCAATCTAGCAAATCTAAACAAAGCAGGAGCAAACTCTATTTACATAAGCACACCCCAGGGTCTCTTCCCCACTCCCAGCTAGCTGTCAAGGAAGCATTCATTCAGACCCTGCTTACAAATCTGAGAATCCCCACCTTCATCTTTGCTTCCCAAGGATGGTGAGAGAAGCACCTTCCTCCAATCCATCTTACATTTTTCCTTTCTCTGGAAATAGGAAGAAGAATCTTATCTCTGACCCAGGTCACTCACACTCTGTCTCTGGTTACTTCATCAGGAAAATCATCATTGCTGCCTTTTTCTGGTTGCTGGCAGATTTGGTGCTTCAGATATATAGTAAGGACTCTCAGTGCTCCCTTTAAAACACAACAAAAGTGTGTGAGTGTCTTGCTTTCAGCCACCTACGAATATAAACAGCCATTAGAAATACAATATTCTACAGAAATGGCCCTATAACATTCACAATGGCTGCCAGGATTTGGACCATGAGTGCAGTATACTGTGGGAATTTGTTTACAAAAGGCAGCCTCCATTTCCACCTCTGATTCAGCCAGATGAAATTCAGAATGAAGTGGTATCAGAGAGGGCTGTATTCCACCCAGTGGCCCATACTGGAACAATCTAGCCCATTGTTCTTATTTAAAAAAATAAAATAAACTCCCTCAAAGACCCTGCAGTTACAACTCAAAGCAGTGCAATGTTACAAGAATGTTGCTACAGTTTTTTGAGACATTACTTTGGAATAACAGTATATTTTATGTAACCGTGCCTTAGTGGGTCATAACTGAGCGTGCCAAATTCAGGATGAACTGCTGAGAAATAGGGCAAACACAACCCAAAACTGGTGGTTATTCTTTTATAAGATATACCAACCCATCCACAAGAAAAAACTCCTTTTTCACCACACTGGCTAACAAGAAAACATAAAGGTAGTTTCTTCAGGCATTTCAGTTCTTATATCACCACCAAAAGCACTGGATTCAGGGATGAGTGGTTCTTTACAACCAGTCTCATCAGATAATAGGTTCTTCTGATCCCAAAGGACCAGCCACACACCCAGGTCAATATATAATTTAGGTCTGACCCAAAAATCATGCTGATGCCAATCCTTTAGTACAGGGGTGGGCAAACATTTTAGCCCGAGGGCCACATCTGGGTATAGAAATTGTATGGAAGGCCCTGAATGCTCATGAAATTGGGGTTGGGGTGTGGGATGAGGTTCTGGCTGGGGGTTCAGGCTCCAGGGTGGGGCAAGAAATGAGGAGTTCAGAGTGTGGGAGGGGGCTCCGGGCTGGGGCAGGGTGGGGGGCGGGGAGGGGGTGAGGGCTCCAGCTGGGGGTGCAGGCTCTGGGTGGGGCTGGGGATGAGGGGTTTGGGGTGTAGGAGGGTGCTCCGGGCTGGGACCAAGGGGTTCAGAAGGTGGGAGGGGGATCAGGGCTGAGGCACGGGATTGGGGCACGGGGGCAAGAGGGTGGCTCAGGGGTGCACGCGCCAGGCGGCGCTTACCTCAAGCGGCTACCAGGAGCAGCGGCATGTCCCCCATCCGGCTCCTACATTGAGACGCGGCCAGGCAGCCCTGCTGCATGCTGCCCCATCCGCAGGTGCTGCCCCAGCAGCTCCTATTGGCCGTGGTTCCCGACCAATGGGAGTTGTGGGTGCAGTGCATGGGGCAGGGGAAGCATGTGGAGCGGAGTCCCCTGGCTGCCCCTACGCATAGGAGCCAGAGGGATGACATGCCGCTGCTTCCAAGAGCTGCGCGGAGTGGCCTCTGATCCTACTCCCCGGCTGAAGCAGGGCAAGTCCCAAATCCCGCTCCCCAGAGGAGCTCAAGGGCCGGATTAAAATAGCTGGTGGCCCGGATCTAGCCCGGGGCTGTAGTTTGCCCATCCCTAAAATCTAAAGGTTTATTTGTAAAAAGAAAGAACGGTGAGAGTTAAAATTGGTTAAAGGAATAAGTTACATACAGTAATGGCAAAGGTCTTGGTTCAGGTTTGTAGCAGTGATGGAATAAACTCTGGCTTAAGTTAAGTCTCTGGAATACATCCACAGCTTGGGTGGGTCATTCAGTCCATTGTTCAGAGCTTCAGTTTGTAGCAAAGTTCCTCCAGAGGTAAGAACCAGGATTGAAGACAAAATGGAGAAGATGCAGCTTTTTTTCATGTGGAGGGCATTCCATTGTTCTTACTGTGGAAAATTTCAGCAACGAGCTGGAGTTTGGAGTCACATGGGCAAGTCCCATGTCCATGCATTTCACCTAGTCACAGGAGGACATTCCATTAAGTGTAGATGGGCATCTCCCATGGTCTATTGTTGGTTAAATGTTCTTTCGATGGGCCATTCAATTTGAATTGGCCCTCCATGATGTGCTGGCTAATTACTTGTGGGCCTTCCCCCAGGAGCAAACATTTGAAATATGGGTATAGAGCCAATACTTATAACTTCACATACAAAAATGACACATGCACACAGATAGCATAATCATAACCAGCAAATCATAACCTTTTCATGGATATCTCACTTGACAACCTTTGTACAATATTTGCTGCAACAATGTTCTATATAGTCATATTGTAATCAGATAACATCACATTTTATAATGATGTCTTGATAATAAGGCCAGGCGAAAACTCCTGAATCCTGACTCATAGGGGTGTTGGAACAATTTTTATAGTGGGGGTACTGAGAGCCATTGAATCAAACTGTAAACCCTGTGTATAATGGAAACCACATCAAGCTGGGGGAGGTATGCAGCAGCACCCCCAGCACTCCTAGTTCCAGCACCTATGTTGACTCAGGCAAAACTCTCCTTGAAATCAATGGAAGTGTTGCTTGAGTAAGGACTTCAGAATCCAGTCAGCTTTTCTTAAATGAATAAACAGCCAATGAGAGGTATGTATAGGGATGTTTAGAGGAATACAGCATACAGGTAATGCATACCAGTGTCACTTAAATTAAGTCAACAGCGCCATGCCAGACTCTCATGATGTAAGTGAGAGCAGAATTTGGCACAATATATTTTTACCAAAGGAGACTGGAGTTGATCATTGTAATGTAGTCAAAATGAGATTTATATTAAACTGATCATTTATAGATCATACAGCCTTGTTAACATCATAGGACGTCTTTTTTTTTTTAAGTTGTGCTTTTCTCAAATGGTCATTCATCATTTGTTCATGATAAGTCTTCATGTTGTAAGAAAAGGGTTTTTGAGATTAAGTGATAAGGACTACTAGCTTTTATTTAAGAACCTACGAAGTTCCTACATGAGGCCAAGAGCCAGGAAAATGAATTTTAACTTTCCACAATAATTTGGTTTATCATAAACAGCTATGCTTGCTGTGAATGTACTATACTTCTGGTGAATGTAGTATAATTCAATCATAATGGATCATTAAATTCAGTGCAGAAGAATGTGAGGGCACTTGTTCATTCAGAGCCTTGAGAATGGAAACCAAGGTGTATATTACATAAGTAGATTGCATTCTATTTTTATGAGTATCATTCCAAGGGCACCAGCCAAAATAGGATCAGTCATAGATGCTGCATGAATGAGCTGCTTTGGTGCATTACTAACATGTCAAGTGCAGTTTTACTTCCAAGAGACGTCATATTACAATGGGAATAAAATGCTTGACATCGGTGATACAGCTGTGAAATTCCTAGAAGGGCTGCAGAAGCATCACACAAGTATTGAAGCTGCAAACCAATGTAAAGAGTGTGGGTATATAGCCATAAAACATATCTTAGTAAATAAAAATGCAAACCACAGTGAAATATATAGAGAAGTGCAAAAATACATTATTTGGGTAGAAGGTTATGAAAATGTAGACGCAGGGATCAGACAGACTAGGGAAGGGACTTGGAATTAATTGCTGGATCTAACGCCATTGAAGTAAATGAAGGTTACCTCACAGATGAATTTGGTGCCTTCTGTTGACTGCTTTGGTCTTTGTTTTATAATTTGAATGTAATGTAGTATTAGAGCTGACAGAAACAATGAAGATGAAACATTTAAATTGTGAATGGTCTTTGCAGAATGGTTTGATTTTTGCTGAAATTCTGACAGTGACCAGGAAATGTGCTTGGTTTCCTACCTGTTTGGCTCCACAGCAGTTCATGGTTGCCACTGAGGGCTTTGCATATCAGAATTGGAAACATCAGAGCTACAAAGGTCCACAGCTCCAGGGCAGTCAGACTGCCTTGGAGTCAAGAAACCTAGGCTACTGGGTCCTCTCTTTTAGGGCAACCCATCACATGGATTACTGTGAAGCCGGGGTGCCATTCCCTTTCATGGAGAATTTTAAAATGTTGGGGGTTTGTTCCAAATAAGATTGAACCCAAATTCTGAAATATCAAAATCCTCTGTAAAACAGAGCTACCTTTCTCTGTCTGGCTTTGTAGTATATTCTTCTCTGGACAGAAGAATAAGGAGAGAGGAGACTACAGTAGCCCAGTCTTAGTTGCTTTGTGTAAAGACTTCAATTGTTTTGACTCTGGATTTTGAGGCTGGACATAAATAAATGCTCTGGACACATTGTGCCTTTTGAAAGAATTCTGAAAAACCGCTACATGTTTCTGATCAGTTTTCCAGGGTGATGGAACACTCAGATTCCAAGCAGAGGATTCTCCATTTTCCAAAAGAAACTTATTTTGTCCAGTAGGTGGCATTCCTTAACCAAGAATCCAAAGATAATTATTTTGGAGCTAAACCTCAGAAAAAAGCAGACAAAATTTAGAGTCCTTCTGGACATATTAATTTTTTTACCATTGTAATCATTTTTCTCCCTAACTTAAAACAACGAATGAATCGACACATTGTATCATATATTAAGGAGCCCAGAATGAAGGAAATCCAGTATCTTGGCTCACCTTCAAGTTCTGAATTCAGTTTAGCCTCAAAAAGAACAAAATTAAATTTCCCATTGGGGCCTGATCTAAATGCCGTTGAAGTCAATGGAACATCTTTCAGTTGACTCCTGTGGTCAGGTTTAGAGCTTGCAAGTATACAATATACCTACTTGGGGCAATGACTTGTATTGCTGCAGTGCTTTCCATTAAAGGAGTCCTTCTTATCATAGGACTTACATTATAGTCCTAACATTACTGTCCTAATGAAATCAGCTTATTCTGAAACAGTTCCCTTTGAATGGAGACCACTTTATTACACCATCAGTTCACATCAATGTTGTTAAAACATACTGAAATCTCCTAATATATAGGAGTGAAAACATTATTATTATTATTATTATTTATTTATTATTAATGTGAAAACATTGTCCTCTTAGTGTTTGAAAGAGACTCCTCTTTTCTCCATCCCACCCTATTTTAATTTAAAAGGGTTTTTTGATAGAGTACAAAAATCCATAACAATTAAAAAAAAAAAAACCAGCAAAGCAATTGGCTGGCAAAGCAATTGGTTGACAGCTGCAGTCATGTTAAACACCTTAAAGGGGAAAAAAACGAAAAAACAGTTGGTGCAGTCATACATATTAAGATGCACTCAGCTGCTACTGCAAACCATTTTCTTAGTACTCTATTTCGGAGAGGAAAAATTCTGGGGAGGATGTACAAATATATATTATCACCAGTGCATGAAGGAGCAGAAAAGTAATGAATCAAGAATAGTGAATAGTAATGTTAATATAGTCTAAATACACCATACTTAGAGAGTAGCAGCACCATTGCTCTAACCCTGCTTTAATCAAGGAATTTCTAATCAAACAGTTTTTCAAAAAGTCACATTACTATGGCAACACTTAGAATAATACAGCAATATATAATTGCTACTGCAACTCTGAGACTAAAATGGGATTCATAAAAGTGAAACCCTTCCAAACCCAAAATAATTAAAACCCAGTTTCCATTTTATCTGAACCAACAAAATCTTGGCGGAGCGGGGGGTGTTAGATCAAAGGCAATACCATCTCTAAGCACTTTATAGAAGGACTGACTAACATGGCGAACAAAGATCTGAATCACCCTTTCAGTCTCAGTATTATCCCAGGTAGGTCAGGGCATGGCACTCATACAGCACTTGCTCCTCTGAATTGCCTCCTACTGGCTATAGCATGCCTATACTCATCCTGCTGGAACTCAGATTCTGGGAGATGGGATAGTTCCCATCTCCCAGAATCTGTAGGAGGGAATGGAAATGCTCTGAAATGTCTCAGGCCCTTCTCAGAGTGAACTTAAAAGGTCATTATGGGCAACTCTTCCTCTGCATACAGAGTTCCCTAAGGCTTAGACTCTCCCCTATTATACAACAGCTGTATGAAGCCACAGTAAAAGTAATTTTAGACAACATGAGCCAAAATGGCAGGAGTATGTAGCTGACACTCAGCTCCGTATCTCCTTTACATCAGTCATAAACAGTGCCATCTCCCTCATTGTTCAGCCAAAATAAATTCCTGGATTGAGAGAAGTTGTCTAAAGGTGACCCCAAGCAAGACTGATAAGATGCTGGTAGGAGGAGGGGAATCTCTTTGAAGAATTGGTGTCCTTTATCACAATGATGTCTTGAGGACACCCAGCCTCAAACTGTTAAATCAACTGGAGAACTTCAGGTCCTTTCAACACCTCGTGGTTATTGAACACTCAGATAACACAGTGGCAACCCCCACCCTCCCACTCACTTCCATCTGCAAATGGCCAGAATATGGAACCCCAAACTAGCAGATGCAAAACAGGTCATTGTGATTCAAGCACGCTTACCTATGGGAATTGACTATATCTCTGGAAGAAGGAACACACCTTGAAAAAGCTCCAACTTTTACAAGCAGGCATCTACTTTGCAACTGAGGTTGTTTTATGCAAATCACCCCAATGCTCTGCTCTTTGCACTGGGTCCCCACTGAGCACAGAGTCCTGTTCAAGGTCCCAATCCTGATATATGAATCCCTCAGTGGTAGCCATGACAGCTGCTTTCCTCCAGAATAATGAAACTGTAGACGGATGCGGGGGAGGATTGGGAGTGCAAGAGACAAGAATGTTCACACAACTGGACCTAGACTATGGAGACACATCTTGGAAATATGCATTGTTACTCTGACTTGCAGGAGGTGTGTGGATGTGACTTCAGTTAGAAAAACAATCATGGAGCTAACCACTTTCAGAATTAAATAAAAAACTAAATTCTTTGATTTAGCTTACTCTCAATCATTTGTAACACACACATTACAGTGATGGGGACCATATAACTAACTAGATAAATAGATAGAACCCTTCCTGCTGTCTAGCCAAAGATTTTTTTCCCCCACTAGTTCCCACCATGTAGACTCCTTTTAAATCCTGTTTGCCTGGTTGACTGGATGACACTTAAGTCAGTTAGGGACAATCAGGGGTCTCATGTTGCTGTTTACACAGTACTGTAAGTAAAAGGGCTTGACACTGCACTGGAAGAAGGGAATATGTGGCAAGAGGAAGTTAAAAAGAGTGTACACTGTGGGGCAGTGTTCTGCAGTCTGATCCAGGAGACTGCTCTTCTAATGCAAAGGGCTAAATAAGAAGCCCCTTTTGCTCTGACCTAGGAGCTGCACCCACCAGCCCCTCCCTCATTCATTCACCAATAGCCAGGAGCGAGCATCTTTGCTTCACATGTTGGCAGGCAACCCCTACCATTAAAGTGCATTCCATGGCCCTTCTCCACTGGCACACAGCAGCTACTAATGGGAGTGGAGCACCACAGAAAAAACAACAATCAGTGAGACAGAGAAAAATGGTCTCTCCCACCTAGAATCTTTCATTTTATCTTTGAGGGAGGCTGTTTCTTGAACCCTCTTCTGCTATACTGTTGAACACCTGACACTAAAGCCCCTTAGAGACATTGAGGTAACTATCTGCTGTCCTATTGGATAACCCCCTCCCCCTATGACAAATGCCAAAAGAAAGGCAGGTGTTCTATGTTCAAAACTTATTTTTTGAGTGTGGGCAGAGGAGAAGGAATGGCAAAATTGATAAAATAATGGCAAACACTTGAGACTGAAATCTTGTGTAATGTTTTGAACTGACAGTTTTCACACAAAATACTCCCCCATATGAAAAATATCAATTGTCAGCTAGCTGTAGGCTAGCTGCTAATGGGTTGAAGTGCTTTAAAAGTTGACTATCAGTTACATGCATTCAAAAATAACACTGCACTATAGCACTCTGTTATCAAATCTTTGCTAAGAAGGTTTGGGGAGAGGGAGCCAACAGTTAATGTGAATTATGGGCCTTGATTTTCAGACCTGCTGAGCACCTACAAATCCGATTTAAACCAGTGAGATCTGTAGGTGCTCAGGGCTTCTGAAAATCAGGTCTATAATGTGCTTCAAAAAGCCATCTTTTTTTCTTGATTAGATTTCTATATCAGCCTATACAGTGGGCTTTCATCTCCCTTACAGCAGGTAATGACAGGAAAATATCTGAGGACAATATCCTTGACTCAAAGGCTCCAGCTGTTTTCTTTTAAGCGAGGTGTTTTTCTTGTGCAAGATTTTCCTATATATTACAATGAGTGTTGTTTTGTTATTTGAAGATCTGCATGCTTGCTGGCTGAAGGCTCCCATTGAGCACTGATTGCAGGCTCCATGTGATTGAGCGAGGGTTGCCAGTTTTGCCTGGACATATTCTTGGTGGTTTCCTCACATAACATAATCTTTCATGACATATTAATCTTTAATTCCTGGAGACTCAAGGACAATCCTGGAAGGTTGGTAACCCGAGAGTGAGCATTTCAGTCAACTGAGCATTCACTAATGTTCATGGCAACATATCAATTCTTTCAATTAACAATGAACTGATGGCTCATTGAGTATGAATTGAGAACTCTGAGCTCCAGGCACTTTTATCATCAGTAAAGTTTTACACAAGTTTAGTCGCAGCTTGCATTAGAGAGTAATCTCTAATGCTCCGAGCCTCCAATGAGCTTCTCATGGGTGAACCAGTGCCCCTACACGGAGCCCCATTGAAGTCTACCAAGAGAACTTGTTCCAGAATTGGAATCTGACTCTTGTAATATGGTAGACATTCTTTTTCTTATACTCCCCACTTTTTATATAGTTAGATTGTGAAAACTGGAAGAGAATACAGAACCTGTATCATCTTCTCTAACAAAACCCTATTTATGCAGACATGATTCTGATATCCCTGTCTTGTGTATCCAGGTTGCCAGTAGCAGTGTATGAACTGGATATTGTTTTCTCTCATTTCATTATAAGCTTAAAATTGGGTCCATTACTCTGGAAACTTTGCTAAGGCAAATTGGTTTTTTAAGTAAAAATGTGCCCATTTTCAAGCAGGGGCATGGATTTGCATCAAAAACACGGAAGCTGCTTTTTTTCAGGTGGTAACAGTCTTTGTTGAAATTTTGTGCATAGCAAAATGTGGCAGCTTTTGTTGAAATAATATGACATGAATGGTTCAAATTTTCACTCCACATACTGTGAAATAAATATTTTTAATTTTGTTCATTTCTAGCCATTGTAATGTTTGGATACTGTACACACAAGAGATGTATTATATATGCATGGCCAGAGTCTCCTTAACAGAGCACAAAGATTCTGATTTAGGGCCCAAACTCAACTCCTTTCTGTAGCTTGCTTTTATTGGTAAATAAAAAAACAATAATACAACATAAGTCTCAGTCTAAGCTTCCTCTCTGAGTTTGGTTGCCCCTAAATTTTCCCTTCAGTACCTCTGTACTAGCCCCTGAGTTCATTCTCTTGAGAGTCACTTCTATTTCCCTTATGTCACAGTGGAGTTAATGAGCACTTACCTACTACAATGAACCAGCAGGACTTCAACAGGTTTATTTTATATGGAAGGTTTAAATACTGCTGGTAATATGGCTCAACAGAAGAATCCTGCTACCCTGTAAAAAATCAGGCCACCCCTGGGTGTCTTAAGTTGGCATCTAAAAACTAAGGTATTGTAATGATCAGTGCAGACAGCACTTCCATCAGCAGGTGTTGCTGAATCTTTAGTGTTAAGTTGTCTTCTTTTGATATTATGTTGTTGTTTTGATGGCAAAGATGGGCTAGGAGGAAGTTAAGACTTGCCTGTGTGTTCCGGAGGTTGTTACTTATAGCAGTCTTAGCCTGGGTTGCGTGAACTAATAATGAATAACAAGATAATTGTTATCTTGTTATCTCTATAATTCAAGGAATCCTTCTTGAACCATGGCATGACCCATTGTGGTATTCTATTCTTACTTCTAACTTTTCAAGGTTTAAAACATGTCTTGTGCCTCTGGATTCTTAATTCTTCAAGAATGGGGCCCTGGTCCTGCAAAACTATTAATAACTTTATACATTACTTAATCCCAATTAGACCACTCACATGTGTAATGTTTAGTGTGTATATAATGGCTGCCATCCTGGCTGACACACTGGGAATTGAACTGGAGACCTCCAGAGCTAAAAGCATGAGCTGCTACAGCTTGAGCGAAAGCTCTCTAGCTGGTGTTATAACACCCTCATATCCTGTGCTGATTGAGCATGGAGAGGGATTTGTAATACACACTCACCTGTGGGTTACAGGTGCATGACCCTTTGTAGGATCAGATCCTAAAACTGCCATATAGAACTGGAAGAGACCTCCAAGGTCATTGAGTCCAGCTCCCTATCGCAGGCAATCCCATCATACAGTCCTATTCATAAAGTTTTCAAACTCCATCCTAAAAGTAGTTAGGAGTAGTAGCCTTATTGGAAGGCTGTTTCACAACCTCACTCATCTGATTGCTAGAAACCTTCTTCTAATTTCCAGCCTAAATTTATTCATGTCCAATTTATTCCCATTTTTATACCCATTTGAACAACTCTAATCAATTCTCAAACATATTATGTTTTTTTTCTAAAGTAGTTCACTTCCACCTTGTGTAACACCTTCCACTTACTGTTTAGAAGGGTTTATACAAGCCCCTCTACACCTGGCTCACAAGTGAAATCACCTTACACCCACATGGAGACGCTATACCACTGCCCTCAAACCCTTAAGGAATGAAGGGTTATTGTATTTTTCATTACTCTGTTTCATAAAAAGCAATTCAGTGTGCCTACTAAGTGCGGTATTGGATACTGCTTTGTTCTGCAGACAAATCTTCTGCTTTTGCAAGTTCTGCTCAAAGACTGGGAAGCATTCTGCACAAAAAGAAATACCTGATTATTTTATTCCTAGGAAGGTACATTAGCTGCTACCTATTTTGAAGAGTTTTCCCAGCATGGTACTATTTTTATCCCCTTGTACTTATGCCTTACAATTGCCAGAGTTAGCTGACCCACGAGCACATGTCTGGTCTGTTCCCTGGACAGATCACACAGCCATCTCTGCCAGGCAGGAAGTGGTGAATGAACTTAAGGATTAGGGTAGGACCACTAGTAAACACTAGTAGCATATTTGTTAATCGACGGGAAATTACCAGTATGATATATAGCTGGAATGAAGCATGGCCCTCTCTGGCTTTTGAGCTTTGACAGGTTAAAAAAGCAAAGCAAGTAATATGAAAAGGACATTGATTTGCTGCCATGAGTTCTAACAGAGACCTACCTAATCATAGCAAAAAAGGGTCCATGGACAGCAAATCCCAGGAATGTAGCCTGAAGCCTCAAACTCTGGAGAAGGGCCAACCATAAAGCTTCCTCCCCTTAAGTTGGGTCTTGGACACAGAGGCCATTTACAGATGCTAAATTTTACTTAGCGGCTGTGCTGCACAAGCCAAAAATAAATCGATTTGTTATTTAAACTCCACAAATGTAGTTCACATTTGTTTAAAGCCATGGTTCCCAGGCCTGCCAGTGACTGCGAGGTAAGAACTTTTGGGAAATAGACTAATTGCCCTTGGAGGCTCTTATATGATGCATCTGTTGACACATGCAAATTATGGACACTACAGTATATTTTGGTGTATAGAGCCTATATTAACTTTGTGTAAGTGATGAAGTGGTAAACTTTTACTGAAAGAGAAAACAACTGGGCTCCAAAGTGTCCCCTTTACTATGAGTACAGGATGTACATTACTTCAGCTCACTACACGAAATAGGTGTTTATTTTTTGTCTGACTAAATGACTGTGGTTGGAAAACATTCAGCAAAATTAGTATTACCAAGTTAGATTCATCAGGGAGAGGGGTGGAGAGAATCCTATACATTTGTCCAAATATGTCACAGCATATAAAACATGTACATGACATACAGTTCAATTTTATGTCACAGAAAATATATGCTATGGACATCATTACACATTTATCATGTAATTTAAATAAAGATACCTTTTATATACAATCACAAAAACTTTAGATAGAAATGTCTAGTTTCATGCCATAATCTTGTACATTTAATAATACTTTGCACATATATACAGGATTTTTCATCTCAGTACTTCAAAGTGTTTTAGGAACATGAATTAACTGAGTCCCATAAAACTGGTGTAAGGAATATCATTATTATGCTCATTTTACAAAGGAGGCACAGCTCAGTAGATGGGGTGCAGGTTATCGCCAGGGCAGATGAGATGCGGCAGGACAAGTGATCACTGAAGTTTAGGAGACTCAGGATAACACAGTGCTGGTTAACAAGCTAGTCTTGTTTTTCCAAATATGTATTTTGCTAGCGCCTCCAGAATAGAACTTTGAGAGGTGGGGAGATCAGAACTTCTCTTAGCCCTTCTCTCCCCACTCTCAAGATAGTTCACAATATAAGTGTATCGACATACCTAAAAATGTGAGCTAAGCTTGTGGAGCAGAATAGCCTAGCCTTTTAGGCCTGTATATGGAAAAATAAGCCACTTAGTGGTTCCCTGAGCTACTCCTATATTAGGGCAGGGGAGGACATGGTATTTCTCATTGTGTAACAAACTCTAGAGCACACTGGGAAAAAGGTAGAGTCTGGAGGCAATAGATGTAGACTCACTTCACTATCTTGGGGAGAACAGAAAAGACAGCAGACAGGACGAATGTGGCTGCTTAGATATAAGGACCAGGCAGAAAGCAAGTAGAAGCACTTAGGGGTTTATCCTTCTGAGACTTTGTCTCCAACAAACTGTTGTTTAATACAAGAAAAAAAGAAAAGAAAACCCACCTTGTATTTTGTCTCTCTCTTTGGGATACATTTTATGGATTGGTACACTTCATTTTTTTAGGAACTGTTGCTTTGTTAGGTTTCAGAGTAGCAGCCGTGTTAGTCTGTGTCAGCAAAAAGAACAGGAGTACTTGTGGCACCTTAGAGACTAACAAATTTATTTCAGTATAAGCTTTCGTGGACTATCATCCGATGAAGTGGACTGTAGTCCGCGAAAGCTTATGCTGAAATAAACTTGTTAGTCTCTAAGGTGCCACAAGTACGCCTGTTCTTTTTGTTGCTTTGTTGTTTCATGTACTGCATTATTGGTAATAACATGAGAGGATTCCATGTTTTTAAAACCAAACTGGTTGATTATTAAGAAAAATATTTACAGAGATGCTTCAACTGCTGTTTGCACACAGACTAACTTCCTGGTGTCTTCTTCAAAATCCTCCCTCCTGCAACCTGTGCGCCTCCCTCCATATTACATGCAGGTTGCTACACATGTCTTGCAGTGTTCTAATAAACACCTTGTTCTAAAATAGCATTATTAATAATATCAGGATGTCCTGATTTATTGCTCTGGCATTGTAACAAGCCAAATGCTATCTGTTCTGGAGAGGAAGATTTTGTGTCTATTCATCTGGAAAAGATGATCGTGTTGCTGCTGACCCCAAGATTGCTAATGATAGGGAGGTGTAGTGGCGAGTACTGAGTGCTAATGGTCAGGAGGTACGATACTATGGTACTGATGGGAACTTGTGATCCCGTATTAGTGGCCAGAAGAAGGATGTGGGTGGAGTAAAATCCACCTCACCCAAAGGCACCATGTCATGGTAAGTGTCTCCATTGCTCAGAGAGCACTGCAGCAGCATTATATGCACCAAACTACTCCTGCAGCCATTGCTTTTTCTTTGCTTTCTTTGTTTCACCCCTAACGCTGATGTCACAAAAGCAGTTGGGAGGAGTGGCGTGCTCATCTTCAGTCTTGTGACTGCATGCACTCTGCAAGAACAAATGGATATAAACTGGTCATCAGGAAGTTTAGACTTGTAATTAGACGAAGGTTTCTAACCATCAGAGGAGTGAAGTTCTGGAACAGCCTTCCAAGGGAAGCAGTGGGGGCAAAAGACCTATCGGGCTTCAAGATTAAGCTAGATAAGTTTATGGAGGGGATGGTTTGATGGGATAACATGATCTTAGTCAAAGGTCAATTAATTGCCATCAATGGTAAATAGGACCAATGGTCAATGATGGGATGTTAGAAGTTACTACAGAGAACTTTTTCCTGGGTGTCTGGCTGGTGAGTCTTGCCCACGTGCTCGGGGTTCAGCTCATCGCCATATTTGGGGTCAGGAAGGAATTTTCCTCCAGGGTAGATCGGCAGAGGCCCTGGAGGTTTTTCGCCTTCCTCTGCAGCATGGGGCACGGGTCACTTACTGGAGGATTCTCTGCATCTTGAAGTCTTTAAACCATGATTTGAGGACTTCAATAGCTGAGACATAGGTGAGAGGATTATTCCAGGAGTGGGTGGGTGAGATTGTGTGGCCTGCATTGTGCAGGAGGTCAGACTAGATGATCATAATGGTCCCTTCTGACCTTAAAGTCTATGAGATTCAGCAGTGCTTACATTACCCGTGTCATGCTGCTCGGAGACAAAATTGAGGCTCTGCTGTCACTGCTCCAGCTATTCCAGGTGTGCAGTTGTGCATAATACTTTCTTGCTCTGTCTGTCCTTTGATCCTGCTGCATCTGCTGCTGCTGATTATTTCTGTAGAATAATGCTGCTGTTCTCTGTGTTCATTCTGTCTGGCTTAAATTCATTCTACCCACTTCATGTACCCCTCTTATTGAATCTCAAATTGACAAAAATGTTGCCACTTCCCCCTCCCCCCCCCCCCGGCATTTTTGGGTAGAGGGGTGAGAAAGATCATTCCAGCACAGTCACAACAGACTTATTGGACCAGTCATAGGTCACCAGCTGTTTAATGACTGACAGCTTATAAGAGAGGAACCATTGGATCAGCTTTAGATAGGGAGGGAGCACCTGTATTGTTGCAGCAGCTGGCACCACCAGCAAGATGCCACCGTGCATAGGCATTTTCAAAAAAATCACATATTGCCATGTAGTCTATTGCAGAAGCTGAGGGAGGTGATAGATGAGTGGTTGACCATCTTCTTTTTCTTCCCTGTCTGCATGACCTCAGACTTTGAGGATAATACGGTGCATGCTATGCAAGATGATGAGTTTGTCTATGTACCTTGCTTTGCACATATCATAAACTTAATTTTGCAGGAGTTCCATTTAGAAAATACAGGAAAAGACCCAGTTCTGCTTTTCCTCTGATTTTTTTATTTCAATTGAGGTACTGCTGCTCACATTTTATCTGAATAACTAACCTCCTGAAATTTCATGAAGAAATGAAATGGTGGCTGTGGGATGGAAAAATTATCACACTAAAAAGAAGTGGAAAATCTTATGATTTTTGAACAGCTGTAATAGAGAAGGGGGTGAACTTAGAAAAGAAAATCTAAGAGATGCCACCAAGAACACTTTCTATGCTGTATTTGGAGGTGAAAACCCTCTTCAGAGGTTTTTCAGCTAACCATTGAGGTTCTACAGTTTTAAGATCTCCTAGAAATCTTCTGTCCTTTTTTTGTTCCCTTAAAGTTTGTACTCCAGTATTTGATACGTCATTTCCAGGGGAAAAAAATCTTATCTTTTCAGTGTTAATTGATTACAGTGGTCCCTTCTGGCCTTAAAATCTATGAAAAATCTCTCTAAGAAAAATCTCTTTTCTTTCCACTTTTTGGTTGCTACACTAAAACAAAACAAATCATTTGATTTGATTAAGCTGCTATGCAATGAGGGATAGGCTAATTAAAATGAGTGCACACATTCCATTTTGTTCTTAATTGTTTTTTGGAACATTTAAAAATAACGCATACATAAAATGTACAAATACTTTTGTGTAATTGAATTCTTCTGGTGAGAGTGAAATAACTGAGTAATCGGACTATTTTGCAGTTACAGGTCCTTGCTTTGAAAAGGTATGTCTAATGAGTGTAGTGGGGATTACTTTTAATATATTATCAACTGCAGTAGAACCTCGAAGCCTCAATCAGAGATTGGGCACCATTGTGCTAGACACTGTAAAAACCAATAAACCAGACATTCCCTGCCCTTGAGTGCGCACAATCTTGGATTATGGTAAAGTACAACAGTCACTTGGGGGAATGGAGAGGGGAGGACAAAGGTATAGTAAAGATGGGTGTGTGCAAATCTCAGTGCTGATGATAACCCTAGGTCACCATGTCATAGGACTGGTAGATGCTTGTGGTTTGTAGGTAGGCGTGATGGGGTGTACACCCCACACCATCCCTGAAAGGGGTTAAAATGGCTCAGAAGGGGCAAATTGACAGGATTGGCTACACCCGGGTGAGGTGTAGGCTGGATATACAGCCCAATTTGAACCTGAAGCCCAGCTGGGCAGGGAGAGGCTGGGTTTGTATAAAGCCATGGAGAGGAGAACAGCAAGGGGCTACAGGGAGAGCGAGTCGGCAGTTTTGTCTTGCACAAAAGTTATACATCTGTACAATTTATCCCTAATACTTTTTTTTTAAATGCAAACTGGTAACTAAGGCTTCAAGGGTCTGTCTTAGTGCACCATAAGCATCTCTGAGACTGCTCGTGTCAGTAAAGTTAGGCGTGCATAATTCTTTGTAGGATCAAGGCTTTAATAAAGATTTCACACACACAGAGCCAAGTTCCACTTTCAGTTACTGTACACTGATGTAAATTTGGCACTGACCTCAATAGTATTATTCCAGGTTTACCCTAGTAAAAGTTAAAGCAGAATTGGTCCACAATGTGTTAATAAAACTTCAGTAGTAGTATATCACTGTGCATTCACACTCACTTTCATCTTTTTAATCTAAAAGTTCCTGTTTTTTGTTACTGTATGCATTTGAAAGGTTTTGAATGTACAGAAATGTTTTTGGTGTTAAACTGTCCTTCCCATTTTCAGCTGCATTTTCAAAAAACTAGGTAGCAACTGTGCATATAAAACCTAGTTGCACAAGCCATTACCAGTTTTGCTAGGAAAATGTAAGCAGCCATTTTTGAGACTGTAGACCTATGTGCGGTAACCTGCCAATGTACCCCCATGCAATCTCTGTTTATCCCTAACACTAATACACTGTCACTTCCAGTGCTGTAAGTTATCCGTGTTCTCTCAGTGCTCCTCAAGTCTGAACTGGAGGGTACCAGCTCCAAGTATAGCAGTGGCCTAGGGTTATTTAGCCTTTAGTCCTTGGTCTCTTTGAGATTCTGGAGAATCTCTGTTGATACTGCCAGTAAGACTAACAAATAGTGATGTGGATACTTATTCACTCGGAGCTGGACAGAGACCACCAAAACATAGAGGCTGTACACTAGACAACAGATGTTAAAAATTCCCAGTCACTGATGACATGGTCTGAATCTGAAATGTCAGCCTAAAGGACTTTTGACAACTCCCTGAACCATCACATTCTGCTACAAAATAGTTATCTAAAATAATCATAGAATCATAGAACTTGGAAGGGACTGTGTGAGGTCATCTAGTCCAATAGGTTTTTTATGATCTTGTAAGTTGTTTAAACATAATTCTTCTTAATTTATTTAACCACACCTCCTAGGGAAAGGGTTTACTCTTAGTCATTAGTTTGTTCCTTCAGTCTAAGGGAATGAAGTTCATTAACCCACCCCTCACAAAGACAAAACAAAAAAACCCTCTAAGTCTTCCTAATTTCAAAACAGAAAGCTCATAGAATATTGCCCACTATTTAAAAACAACATACTGAAGTTGGTCAAGCACTGGGGAAAGGAGGAATGTTGAATTTGGATTTTCTAAGCACTCCCTGAAATATTTTCTATGCACTCCCCAGAGTAAGAACCTTCATTATTGTTTACTTCAGGGTATTTTGACTACTAGGCCATGCCCTAAATTCTGTGAGGACATTTAATTTCCAGTGTCAAATAGTGGTGCTGAACATTAATTGGGAAGGTGTTCTGACTGCCTACTTCCAGTTTCAGTTCTGGAAATTCCTTGTCCCCTCTCATAACAGTCACATCCAGGTTCTGCTGCTCAGTTCGTAACTGGAAAGCTGCTGGCACAATTTAATACTAATGAGGGAACATCCATTGCTGATTTAACTCCTATTAATTCAGGAGTGGTGACACTTTCAGAGATGAGGTAAAGGTTGCACGCTGAGAGCTGGGTCACTTAACTCACTCCACAAATAAAGAGCCCCTTTCCTTTAGTTGACCTGAAGCAGTTGACCATAGAAGTTTGAAGCAGAGAATGTCACACCCTCAATCTTGGACCGTACAATCAGAGAACCCAACTGTGTAGCTTTGGAGTGCGGTCAGATCGGTCTGCACTGGCACGGGCCTACAAAAATCTCCTTACAGCATTGTCTTTCTTCAGTACATCTGAATTTAATGAACTTTAGGACTAAATAATGCACAAGAAAATTCTATGTGGTAGATTCAGGATAGTCCAAAATTAAGTGAACTTATTTAACTGCCTTTAAAATAAGCTCTCAAATATCTTTGATTTTCATCCATTGTCATTTAGCATTCAGCAACTCCATTTTTGGAGACAGCACCTGAATTATAAGCATAACAGAAATGATGGGCCAAAAATTCTGTGTTGTTTTATTGGTACATTCCAGTGACAATCAGCAGACTTGCATGGGTATAAATGAGAGGAAAGCTTAGTCCAAAGTCTTTCATGTAGCTAGTGGTTTTCATTAATCAGACATATGTCTGTAGTGGTGTGAGCTACGTAAGAATTTGCATATAGGAGATCCCAAACTCATGACTATTAACTCGGTTATTTCATCACAAACATATTCACCAGCTGACTTTAAAGATAATTTTATTAAATATCTAGTATAGTACTGCATGTGATAACACATAGGACCAGTAGATGGACCCAAACATGCAACACTGGATTTATAGGGAACTTGAGTGCCACAGAAATCCGCAGTATGCTGACCAAATAGAAAATGACTTGTTTTTAATGAATGGCTATTTCCTATTTGCTTTTGTTGCTCTTGGTTTATCCAACCACTACCATATTTTCTCTTCCATTCTGAGTTTAAAATGGAGCATTTGTTACATTTCTAATAGCATTTCTTATCTTTGGAAGAAAATAAATGGAAACCTAGGGGACATCAATAGCTTGGGACAAATTCAGCCTGGAATAAGTAAGTGGACCTCTCATAGAAGTCACTAGACAAAATTGAGAATTTGGTTGTCTAATGATTAGTCTATTAGAATTATGGAAACATTAACATGCCGATGTCTGGATGCTTTAAGAAGACTTGGATCACATTGTAAATCTGAGGGGGAAAAAACTAAAACTTTAAAACAAGCTCTTCTTCCTAAAACTGAATAGAAATCGTGTAAACTAGCTGTTGCTAACATCGCACATTTCAGGACTTGGGTATTTTTTTTTTGGCTTGGCACCAACATGGGAATGTTCAGAGCTCTGTCTGGTTGGGTTTCTTTTAAGCTCATTGTGGCCCTATTTGCTATCAGTGGACTATGCTATGTTTTTCTTAGTGATTTGGGATGCTTATAAAAGTAATAAAACAACATTAGGAAACATAAATTAGTTAATAGTGGTCACAATATTATTCCCGGAAATTCTTCTGCCTTCTAGAAGATATAAATGGTAAACAGGAAAAAACTGGAAATGATTTATAAGTGGGAGTGGGTATTTTCTGCTCTCACCTGGGTGCCCAAGATGGCCACTAGAATTTGATCCGCTCATCCTGCAAGGCTGAAGAAATTCTTGTTGATCCATCCCCCTTAGCTGTGTGTTGTATTTTTACCCTACTTAGCTGTGTACTGTACTTCCAAAATCACATCAAACTGTGCGGTTGAGAAAGTAGGAAGTTTGGGTTGTGCAGATAGTGTGGTACCTAGGGAGTCACAGTGAGTTTCCTAGCAACTGCACACTCATAGTTCAGTCTCTCCATAATCCCTAGTATATGGTTGCTAACAACTTCCTAGTGGTTCTGTAGCTCAAGTGCTGTTAGGGCGATTGTGAGCCACAGCTCTTATTTTAGCAACTGCTGGTGCAGGAACTAGGAGTTTTTACTTGTTCTTGATGTCCTCATCTACTGAAACTAAGAGGTAGGGGAAGTGGCCACACTACATTCCATAAAGACTCCAGAAAAGAATAGGAGGTGATGTCAGGTCATCAACCCCTCCCAGAAAACAATTAAAGTTTGTCTGTTTGAAGGGTCTGTGAGGAGATCGTCCGCTCGGGTAGATGGATTGTTAATAACTGGCATAAGACTTTGAATTCACTTACCTGATTCCTGGCAATCTTTGCTTCATATTAGCTAGTGAGATAGGCAAATTATTTGGAGGTTGGTTTGGACAAAGTGTCAAAGTAGGAACATTAATCCAAAGTTCAGACAGGCTTATGTGAACCTCTTTGATTTGGAAATTGGGCAGGAAATTTTGCGAGAACAAGATTTGTCATGAGATTTCCAGTACTTCTTGGATTTGGCTGCATTGGAAATAATGCAAAAATAGCCTTTCTTGTGGTATTCACGCATTCCTTCTCACTGTCCTGGCTGAAAGCAGAAAAGTCTGAAGCACACACAATCTTTTAAAAAATGTACTGAACCTTTGAACCACAGAAGATTGAGTTCTTCTTTCAAGGGAAGGGGGAAAGCTTCATGGTAGTTCTTATTTTATACAAACTAGTTTTACCATCCCTCTCCATTCCCTCACCCTGTCTGCGTGTATGGGTGTTTCCCCCCCTGTATTCAGAGATTTTAAGGGCAGGGAGGGGCCACTGTAATCCTGTAGTGTGACCTCAAGAAAACGTTTTTAAAAAAGAGATCATGTCATAGATTCTCAAAGGTATTTAGGTGCCTAACTCTCATTGCAATAAATGAGTTAAGTGCCCAACTACATTTGAGGATCTGGGCCCATGTGATTTGTCCAGTGTGACATACCAGGGTACAGTCGAGACCAGTGCTTAAAATGTAAACTTCATTTAAAATAACAAGCTGTGCATAAACCCTAGTTTACTATGCCACTGTGACATGCCAGGATACAGTCCAGACAGTGGGGGGCTGTGTCACCCCGTCCTGCAACCTTGGGTGCCCTACAATGCCTTGCTGAAATAGCTCCCACGGGGGCTGCTCAGAAACAGCCTTCCAGCATTCAGGCTACACCCTGGTTGTCTGTGTAACTGCAGCTTGCCAGCCACTTGGGTTACACTCTGGCTCTCACCAGCCTTAGTTATACTGCAGGGTGACCCCAACGCACCCCATTCTCAGATGTTTCCCTAGAAATGTTTGTTCTGTACTACTCACTTCTCTCCTGGACAGTACAAATATTTTAAATGAGTTACTCCTTAAAGGGAATAATATCCCAGCTTATTATCTAAAATAGTTATTCAGACACTTCAATTTAAACACTCCGGATTAGATAAAACAGTAAAATAAATGTATTAACCACAAAGAGAGAGATTTTAATTGAGTATAAGTGTAAGCAGAGTCAGGATGAGCTCCACCCTGACATCTGGTGGTGAGTCATGGCAAAGCACTCCAGGGGCTGATCCAATTTGCATAGGCACACCCACCCTGCCTGGTACGAACCATAGTGGCCCAAATGGGCATTTTGGGCTGCTGTAGGATCCTCAGTTTTCTGTATTGGGGCAGGAATTTCTGTTATTGGGGCAGGAAGAATAAACTGTTATACTGCTTATGTAAATCATGGCCAGTGGAACTGTACTTGGCCTTTTGTCATGTTAAAGGGGAACTTGCCATGAACTAAACAACACTCGCCAGCCAAGGGACATGGGTTCCAAAGCCCAGTGAATTGAGAGAGGCTGGGGACAGGGGATTGCTTCTTGGCTAAGATCAAGCGTAATACCTGGTGGTGTAGGACCCTTGTGAGGGTCTGAGACACCAATTGCAGCGTCTCTGCCTCTCTCCACTGTGGAATATCAGAGCTAATGTTGAGTTCCTTGAGAGTCTGGTTTCAGACTGCTGAATTGAAATCACTCTGGGCTAATAGTGCAACTGAGCACTAGGGCTCCCCTAAACTACAAGCTGAAATCACTAAAGTGCTAACAGCCTTCTGAGCTGAAATCACTAAGCTGAAATCACTGAGCACTGTGTTAAGTAGTGGGGGAGCCTGAAGATAAGTGGCTGGTGGAGCAGTTGGCAAGACAGCTGATGGTGTGGTGCTGCTGGCAAAGCAGAGCAGTTCGTGAGGACAGTCGGAGTGGTGCTGCTGGCAGAGCGGAGCAGCTCGTGGTTGCAGTTGGAGCAGCTTGCAGGACGGCTGGTGGAGCGGCGCTGTTGGTGGGACAGAGCAGTTCGTGGGGACAGCGGTAGCGGCTTGCGGGACAGCTGGCGGAGCAGAGCGGCCAGTGAGACGGCTGGCGGAGCAGAGTGAAGCCCCACGGAGGGGTGAGGCAATCATCTTCACGCCACGTAAGGTGCCCCTTACCCCCCGCCCCTTCCCATTGCTGCCCAGGCGGGTGGCGTGTAGCACCCTGCAGATGAACTTTTGAACTCTGGGACTGGACTTTTGGGTTCGTGGACTTTTGGGGACTTTGGGTGACGTTTGGGTTGCTGGACTCAAGAACCCAAGGGACAGGGCATGGCCCAATTGGCTGGGGTGGGTCTTGCTCACAGTTTGGCTTATAGATCCTAGTTGCGGTGTTTTCCCAATTTAAGGCTGGTATTGTTTACCTGCTGCTATTAAAGATTTCTGTTACACTGAGGCTCTGTGCTTGCGAGAGGGGAAGTATTGCCTCTTTGAGGCGCCCAGGGGTGTGTATAAGATCTTCCCAGGTTACTGGGTGGGGGCTTGAGCCGGTTTTGCATTGCATTGTTGAGAAGGGAACCCCTATGTACTGAACCTGGCCCTTGCTGCTGTCAACTCATCCTGGCAGAAGGGTTACATAAGTAATGAGGCATAGAAGTCAGAAATGGTACAGAGTCTATATGGAAGGATATTTCCTGCTGGCTTTTTTTACCTGTTTGAACTTTTTGTCTTCTCTTCCTGCTTGATGACTCTGTTTACTGCATAAATACAAATTAAGCAGAGCAAACACTCCTTTGTTTAGGACAGACCAGTTTGCCAACTTGTGTTTTGGCAGGGCTGTGGGGTTCGAAACGTGTTAATAATGCCATACAGGGGAATCTTATAACTTCACATACAATGGTGCCACACATATTTTACCTGAACAATAATGACCAGCAAGTTGAGTTGTCAAATGCTACCTTACAAGGCATACTTTTTTACAAAAATCATTACAATAGCATGTGGTGTGTGAACACAGGGGTGTATTCTGTCACACCCAGTATTTCACAGGAAATCTGTGGTACGGCCTGGAACTCATCCCAGAGCTCCTGAGTTCTTGGCCAGTGCTTTAACCACAGGACTGTTCTTCTGCTCTTGTCTTCCTCTGTTGTCTCCTCTAGAAACAAAGCTAGGTTTCGCTCAGTCATTCAGATTCTTTGAGCCAAATTCAGCCAGGAGTAAGTGGGCTGTGAAAGTCACTGGGCCAAATTCAGAGCAGACATAAATGGTGGTGTTAATTGCCAGCCAGTTGTAATTGGGTCAGAAATCAGCAAAGTACTGTGGCCTGCACCACTCTGGCAATCAGTGGACTAAATTCGCCCCTCAGTTTCACCACTGTACATTTGGAGTAAATGAAGTAAAAATAAAGGAGAAATATAACACCTATTAGCCAGAAGTAATGGGAAATTGTTAGTAGGCTGGTGGATTTAGTCTTGATGTACACCAATGAGGAGCAGAAATGAGTCCTATAACATCTATCATTTTTACAGTGCTTTCATCATTCTGAAAGCTCACATTGTTTAACCTGAAAAACTCCTATTGGCTCATGAGAAAAAGACAGTTCCCTTAGATTCTTGAGATCTTTTTTACCCTCTCCAAAGCAATACTTCTTGTGGGGTAGTTACCACTACTCACATCTGAATACATTTTTTAAAAAGTCATTAATGTGGGAATAAAGCAAACACTGTGACAGCCACTTATTCCAAGATGTGTCTCAGGAGCTTAGAGAAATAAACATAACTGCAATACATTAAAAGTAATCTGTTTCTAGCTCTGCCACAGATTTCCTGTATGACCTTGGCCAAGTTGCTTAATCTCTCTATACATCTGTTTCTCCATTGGTACAATGGGGAGGATGATATTTATCATTTATGTAGCTTACAAGAGGGATTTTCAATGCCCAGATTTCAAGAGTAAAAGCCAATGGATGTTGTGTGTCAAAGTTCCTTAGGCACTTCTGAAAATCTGGCCTGGATTAAGGCCCTGATTCAGCAAAACTCTGAAGCACATGCTGACGTAAACTTAAATTTAGGGCCTAATATTTGTAAAATACTTTGAGAGCCTCTGTTGAAGGCACTATAAAATATTGCTTGCAGTTATTTAGAGCAGGCATATTTTGTATTGCAAAATAGATTACTTTAAAGTGCCATTTAAGTTTATCAATAATAATCTAAAAAAACCCTCCAACAAACAGCGTCATGATCTCTGCACATGAAACTTATATGGGAAATAACATCAGCATGAAGCTGATACACTGATTTTTTTATTTTTTTTAACATTATTAAAATTCTGTGTTATTTTTCCTTTTCTTGTTTTGGTTTTGCTGCTGTAACTGATGTTCCCAGTGATAGAAATATTACTCTAATACCCACTGTTTATTTGAAATGGCTTGCCACTGGGACTCTGCCAAGAATGCTGGCAATGTCATCTTTTCCAGTTTTCCAATTCAGTCTGCATGTTGTCTACTTTGCTTGCTTAGCATGTCAGTATCTGGAAATCTCACTGGAAATGCACTTGTGTTTCTTGGCCCTTCACCTGTGCCAGGAATGTAGCCCCAGCCTCAAGTGCTGTGCAATCTCTATGGTAGCCCCTTGTGTGTTGAGTCATTGCTTAGCCTTTTTGTGTCTGGATTTAATTTAAGCATTCCAGGAAATATAAAGAAGAGCTCCTGAATACTGATACAGCCAGTACCTGGTGTTACTAATATTCTGACTCACATGCTTAAGACTCTCATTCCTAGACAAATTTAAGGAAAGCTGAGTTTCAAAAAACAGATTTGCAATATATTTTATTCTGGACATGGAAATATCCTCCCATATTAAAAAGCCAAAACATACTGTCCTCATTAACATCCCATTCATGTGTTATCATGCGATTTTAGACTATATGGAAGAACATTTCTTTTATACTGCAGAGGAGGTAGAGTGAACAATCCTGATGTTT
Source organism: Macrochelys suwanniensis (assembly GCA_033296515.1). NCBI lineage: Eukaryota > Metazoa > Chordata > Testudines > Chelydridae > Macrochelys > Macrochelys suwanniensis. The sequence goes on along the minus strand of CM065776.1, from coordinate 98,057,038 downwards.
TTACCGGCTTTCTTTTATATGATATTTTTTAAAATACCAAATAAAGTATAACATTCAGGTTAATTCTTTGACAAGTTAGACTTCACCGATTCCACCCTGATTTAATTTCAGTTATTTAAGTCACATATTCCTACCCACAAAAGTTCCATTTGAAACAGATTCCTCTCTCCCTCTCTCCCTTCACCCCCCTTATTCTTCTTTCTCTGAATTTCTAATGCATCAGACACTGTGAATTATATTGTCTCATATTTGTAGGAAAACCTGAAAAACTATCTGACCCTCATTTGGATTTGAGTTTATTTACCAATGCAGCATTCAGACCAGATTCATCAACATTTTGCTAAGGTTTGTGAAATTTTTGAGCACACATGGGCATAGTTTTAAGTCAGCCTTTAAGTCAGTCAATCAGTTTTAAGGTAGAGTTTGCATAATTTGGGTCCAAAGTGGTTTCAAATCCAAACCCCTCTCCCCAAAACAAACAAACAAAAGTGACACTCTATTGTTCTGACTGAGATTTACTTTGATATTTTGAGTTTGTTTGAACCTGAAAATCAAAACAAATTTGATGAGAGGGGCACGCTCATGAATCAAACTCTCAGAAATTTTTCACACAAACATTTACGAAGAGCAATTGCAGAGGTTTTTTGTGGCTCTAATAAGTGCACACTGGTAAATTTAGGATGCAAATATGTTTTTCCAGCTAGCTGTAGGCACATATTAGGATATTCAGAGCTTTGAAGTGCTTTTTAAACTTGCACCCAAGAAGAATTGCACAGCCCTTTTCATTTATTTTCTCAGTAATTTCTCATACAGAAAGGAAGAAAACGAGTCTGCTGTCTGTGTAGAAAATTATATGTGTATATGTATGTATATGTATATATAAACTTGGGTGATGTATGGTTACTCCATTTTGAGGTGTTATTGTTTCAGATTTGTTAGCCAGAGAAACACAATCAGGTTTCTGATGTCCATATGTGCTGCAAATTGAGACTTAGAGGTACTTTTTCTTGCAAATTCAGAATGCCTCTAAGGGCCTTATGACACTGCTTGCTAGAGCAGGAGGCAGGCCCCCAAGGTGGCCAGGTGAGTTTCACTGGCCAGTGCAGAACGGGGGCATACAGTAGCTGTTAGAATATGTGAAGCTGCTTTTGGTGCTAGACCACAGAGGTCTTTTTGATTAGGGGTGAAATGGTTGCTGAACCTTGACAAAGTATACCCATAATCTGGAAAAATCAGTGCTCAGTCAGTCACTCTTCCCTGCATTTGAATGGTTTATTTCTTGCTGCAGTCAGGCCTACAGGCAAAGTTCTTTCACATCTTTTATTGTTTGTTTAAGGGCTCTTCTATGACTGTTTAAAGTGCAGTCAAACTTTGAGAGGTGACTTCCTAAGGATTGTTACTACAGGATCCCATGATTGTCTTTCAAAGATTTCCACAGTGAATTTGCTTAGTTTAGAGGTAAAAAGATGGTTGTTTTTTTTCTAACCACTCTCCATGCAAAGTGAACATGAGATTTAAGTGAATCTTTCTGGCGTGTACTTCATCACAGCTAGTGCCAGGTTTACATTAAAAAGTTAGATTGACCCAGCTGCATTGCTCAGGGATGTAAAAAATCTGCACCCCAGAGAGATATAGTTAAAATGATTGTTAAGCCCCAACATGTAGACAGCGCTAGGTCGATGGAAGAATTCCACCTCTGGGTGTGGTGGATTAATTACACAGCAACAGGAGACCCCCTCCTGTCACTGTACTGAGTATTTACACTGAAGTGTTAGCTGCCTTGAAGCTCAGCTGCAGTGTTTCTAGTGAAGACATAGTCTAGCACAGATTCTACAATGGGGACTCAGTTAAGAATTCTGTTGATTCATGAGGAAGAATAGAACTTTTTCAGAGAAGATATTTCAAGATTTTTATGGCCCCATTTTACAGACAGGGAACTGAGGCAGATAAAGGCTAAGTGTCTTGACCAAAGTCACATGGGAAGTCTGTGGTAGAGTGGGGAATTGAGCCCATATTCCCACCTAAGTAACCTAACTACTGGACCATCCCTGCTTCAATCCAGCTCACTCTCCCGTAGCAGTGCTATGGTCAGAGGAGTAAAAAGGGAGTAATCACTTTTTTTGTTGTTCGAGAAATAAGCAGATATAATCCTGAATATGTGCAGGGAACTGATCCATTGAGTAAGAAGGTGCCATTATTACATGGTTAATTTTCAAAATAGAACTGCACTTTTAATGGTGGGTTTTCTGTGGCTCCAGTTAGCCTTGACTTTTAATGAAAGCTTTTACATTTCTTCACACTGTGCCTGAAAACCCTGCACACACACGGTGTTCAAAGATTTCATTGATACTATTTCCAGGTTAATTACTGCATTGGTCCTCTTCATTAAGTACTTTGTGTCATGTGACTGCCTGTATTTCTATATGAAGTGTGAGTAGTTAAAAAAAATCTCTGCATCATCGGACTATTTGTATATTGGGTGTGTGGAGCAGTGGTCAGGGACTGGGAGGGGGGGATCATACACTTTATATGTTTTCCAAGTATTTGGCTGTCTGTCTAATTTTACAAATGGAACAGAGATTTATATTGCAAACTGTTGTGATTTATGAAAAAAAACAAATTTACTAAAATGTATTATTCAAAGTGAACAAAACTAAGCCATTTGAAAAGGATAACATATTTAGACAAGCAAAAAAGGCAATTGAAAGTATTTTCTTGTTTAATTGCCATATATGAGTGATGTATTGGACTAACACAAACATTAATAATAGAGATATAAAATTGAACTCCCTTGAAACTGAACCAAATGTTTATTGCTTATAGTACTTAAAATTTTAGATAGTGACTTCTATTGAAGCTGGGAACCTAACTCCCTTAGGTTGCTTTGAAAATCCTAGCCTTTAATCGTACAAAACTTAACTAAGTACTTAATAAAGGGCAGATCCCAATACCCACATGTGATGGGACATACTCCCTAAAGGGTTCTTGAAAGAGTTAAATTAGGCCAGGCCAATTGGCCCAATCAGCCAATTACGTTGCAAACAAGAGATTTAGGCTGTGTAGAGGTTGCTAATTAGGAGGAAGCTCACTTCTAAAGGAACAGGTGGGGCTTCTATAAAGTTAGGAGGCTGGTAACAGGGGAGGCTGCAGGGAGGAAGCCTGTGGAGTCTCTCCATGAGATGAGGAAGGGGAGATACGCACCCATGAGAAAGAGTTTACCTAGTAGGTCTAAGGCAGAAGGGTATGACTAGGAGGGCTGGAGAACAAAAAGCTTGGAGAAGCACAGTAGGAAGTAGTCCAGGGGCAAGAGCTGTAAGGTAGATGTAGCTGCAGACCTTAACTGCTTGCTACAGGGCCCCGGACTGGAACCCTGAGTACAGGGTAGGCTTGGGTTCCCCTGCCATCCACTGCAGAGAGTTATTGCTAGGGGCAGTGAATGGGAAGATTGCGTGAGTCACTGCAGGAGTGACATAGTCAGGGCAGCAGGCATGAGGACTGCCTGACACTGCTGGTGCAGAGGGACTTTCAAAGGGAGGAGAGTGGCAACAATGGACAGAGAAGAAAGGGGGCGCTGAACCAGGCAAAGCTAATCCCCAGAAGGAGGTGCCACCCAGTGGTGAGTAGATGCATTGAAAGCAGTGGGACTACTAGCAAAGTAAGGTGCTACTCAAGGTGAAGGCAGTAGGTTGTGGCCTTATGCCTCTGGTCATTAATGCAGAAAAAATACTAATAAACCTATTTTATAGATGTGGAAACTGATGTGTCCAGAGGTGAAGTGATTTGCCCTATATAAAACTGCAAGTTAATGGCATAGCCAGGAACAGAACCCGATATTCCTCTCAATAACTGCTTGAATCAGTGTTTCCTCACACTTACTGTGTGCTGGTGTCTTTTTAAATTTACTGGCTTGGTACATTAGTGGAGCTCTCAGAACAGATTAGCAGACAAGTTACAGAGACTACGACACTAACAGAGAGAGAGAGGCATGATTTGACACCCTTCATTATGCAAACAGTGGGAATGAAGGGTCCCACAATACTATTATCTATATTTCTGTAGGAAGTTAAGGCGGCTAAACAGTGGACTGGACTACCCCCGCCCCCCTAGAAATATAATTCAATTTAATCAGTTACACCAGTGTAACAAACCAGAATTTTGCTCTCACGTACAACATTGTTAATAAAGAGTAAGTCCCGTGGAGTACACTGGAGTAAAACTGATATAAATAAAAGGAATGCTCCAATGTACTTTACTATATACATGTATAACAGTTTGGCTTGCCCCTTAATGGCTAGCGCCCTGGTGCCAGCCAATCCTAGTAACTAAGGGAGGGGAGTAGCTGATTCTCCTATAAAGAGCAACAGGAAGTTGCAGAGAGAGGAGATGCTCAGGAAGACCAGAGTAGAGTACAGTGGCAGCTGGGAGTGAGTAAGCAGAGGATCTGGGTTTGGGTTGTGAGGCTATAGGCAGAAAAGGCCTGCGGAGGGATCTGATTAGAAGGTAAATGGATGGATTTGAGATGTTGTTTTGAATTGTTTTGTTAATAAAACCAGACCCCAAGGAAGGGGTGGCATTGGATGAAAAGAGAGGGCATGGAGTTTATTTACGGAACCGATTGAAGGGGGAAACTAAGACAGGCCATGAGCGGGTGCTGGGAGGCTGGCCACCTGATGACAATATACTATATATACACTTACCGGTGGACTTAATGGTCACAGCAATAGCAAAAGCTTTGTAGAATATAGAGACCTAGTGGTACCTACTGGATGTTTGATGTGGTGATAAATCATATTTAGAGCGAACCATGCTAGTAACTTATTACAGTCTCGGTTTGGAGTTACACTGTGTAGACAGGGCATTATGTATTTCCTTACAGAAACTACAGAATCATTAGTTCAGTACTGCTGACCTACAGTAATTAAGGCTGGTTGAAAATTTTCCATAGAAACAATTTTTCAGCAGAAAATTGAGCTTTTGCTGAAGAAAAATTTTGTCTGCTGGAAAACTTTTTGACTTTTCATCAAAAAAACAAACACCTGCTAACTTTCAAGTTTCAAAACTGTTTGCTATAAACCAAAAAAATTTGAATCAGAATTGCCACTGGGGTACTTCTGGAGAGTTGTTGCTTGGGTCCTTTGTGTCCCCTTCTTCTCTATGGGCCTAGTTCCCTAGTCAGACTACATCTGCCATGATACACAGTGGCCTGGGACACCCATGATACATCACTCATTATGAGTCACTGTGATGAATGTCTGGGCTCCTCAGCTGGATATACAGGAGGATCTGGGCCTGGGGCATTTGAACTACAACTCCTATGAGATACCAGGATGGTATTTTTTTTAAAAAAAAAGTTTATTTTCCAAAAAGTTAAAATTTTCCAGGTGGAAAGGTAACTGGGACCAGGTCTTGTGTCAGAATTCTATTAAATTGAAATTCTGCAGACTGGTTTACAAAAGCAGCTTTCGGTTATGATTGTACTCCTATATCTTTACCACCATTTGAGGTAGTGATATGACACTCCTTATAAATCAAAACCAATTTTTTTGCTAAATATTTAACAAAACTGAGCAATGGCATGTTTACAGATCTTTAACTGTACTGGGATGGAGGATTTGATTGTGCTCCCACTTACTTACACTGGTGCAAATTATAGGAGAATCTTGATCCTAAAATGGAGGGGTTTTTTTTCAAATCACAAAGTATTTCTCTTTCTACATGAATCAAACACACTTATACAGGAATATTTTGATCTATTAATAATAATTGGCTTAACACTATTAGAACAAAGTGATACTGACATTCTTAGTATTAACTGCATTCCTGTCAGAGCCAAATATCAAATAAGGAAATATAAAATGGAACTTGTTTAAACAGGTGCCATCTTTGCACAATAATAAAATTGGAGTGAATGAGAGAGGAAAATTCTCTTATTTTGGCATGAAAACCATAGTTCTTGCAAGTGTGCTGGCAATCGGTCAAGTCAGCTTTTCTTTTTATGGCTACATTCTTCCACATACAGTCTGCAGACATGGGTCACCAAAGGGATTAGCATTTGTTGCTGTTCATCTAAGAAATGGCTAAGTAGAAAGTTAACAGGAGTAGCCACTGAACTGAATTCTAAAAATACAGGGTGGGGATTTCTAAAGGGTTAAAGTGCAGTTTTTCAAAAGCATTTAGACTCGTAATGATGGCGATGGTTAGGGATTGTCAAAAGTGCCTAACCAAGTTAGATGCCTAATTCACGTTGATTTCTGTGGGAGTTAGGCATGTAACCTATAATGTGCTTTTCCCCCTACTTCCTTTAGAAAATGTGGTCCCAAAAGGAGGAAAAGTGTCACTGGCTCTCAGTCAGACTTTTCCTCCTAAGTCACTTGGGTCAAGGTTTTAAAAGGTATTTAAGTGTTGCTGCACTCAGCACTGTAATAGCTAACTGATTTATGAGCCCAACTCTCCCTTCAAAAGGGATTTAGGCACTTAATCTAAATCTTATCTACAGTTAATGAGATTTAGACTCCTTAAATCTTTTTTGAATATGAGATTTAGCTCCTAACCCCTTGCCCCCTTAAGAAGATTCACTAATTGATTCCATTCAGGTACAGTACATTAAGTAAAAATAGAAGTGAGGAAAAATTGCTTTATATTGTTAGGCAAGGCAATTCTAAATTATACATTCTCATGAAAAGCTGAGTAAACTTGCCTTGGACTCACTCCATTAAGTCTGAATTTGTTTTTTGTTGAAATTTCAAGATAGGTGAGAGGGCTTTTTTTTTAACATTATTGTCACAATGCTTCATTGTGTGCACCTGCCTTTTTCAAATTATGTATACATGTCCAATTTTAACATACTTAAAACTCACCTTTAGGATGGCGTGATGCTCACAGCTTCAAAGGGCACATGCTGTTTTTCAAATAGCAACTTATTTTTTATGCAATAGCTAGACTAGTGGTTCTAAACCAGGAGTTTTAGGGGAGTCACCAGGCAGGGCCAGCATTAGACTCGCTGGGGCCCAGCACAGAAAGCCAAAGTCCTACTGCATGGGGCTGAAGCCTGGCCCTCTGAGCCCCGCCACCTGGGGCTGAAGTCGAAGCCTGAGCAATGTAGCTTTGTGGGGGCCCCTGTGGCATGAGGCCCCAGGCAATAGCCCTGCTTGCTACCCACTAACGCTGGCCCTGACTTTTAGATGCAGAAAACCAGTTGTTGTGGCATAGGTGGGCCATGGAGTTTTTATAGCCTGTTGGGTAGGGAGGGGCGCTCAGAAAGAAAAAGGTTGAGAATCCCTGAGCTACACAACATTGTGCCAGCATCAGAAGCAAGGAAGAATATTTAAGCCATATGTAAAGATGGTTGCACATTCAACTGCCATTTTTATGACCTTTTCAGTAACCTGATTTCACATAATCTTTCAGGGCTTGTTGTGGGAAAACAGCATGTTATTGGTAAAGGTATAAAAACTTATCAAGATCTGCTATTCTGTGCATGCAAGGTACTGGAATATAAATACGCTATTTAATGTTCCTATTCTCAGCTGGATAATGCGCATCATTCAAATTTCATACACTTTGACCTAGACTGAACCTTTGCTTCTAATGGATCATGATTAGTTTCACCATGCCAGGAAGAGTCCTGAGAAGGGAATTGCAACTCAGACTCATAGTTAGGGCTACAGATTTGTCGTGGCATTTTTAAAAATCAAATCATGGAGGAGTCACGATAAATTTAGTAAAAGTCACAAGGGGGAAATAGTGGGTAAAGCCACAAAAATACCATTTAAATGGGGTAGCCATGCTGGGGCGGAGACAGGACAGTAAGCCTACCCTGAACACACCCCAATAGTGGTGGCTTCTGTCATGCAGGGCTGGGCCCAGCTCCCCGTTCCAGGTGTTACAACCTAGTGCATGAGGCCACAGTGCTGGGCCCAATCTGAGTGGTACCCTGACCCCATATGCCAGGTTGCATCATTCTGCACTGGGAGATGGGCCCAGCCCTATGAGCTGGGAGCCACTGCTGCAGGGGGAGTACATGGCAGACTCGATCTCCAGCCCCGCCACCCTTCCAGGCCTACCTTATACAGTGGGACAGGGCAGGCTCATTCTCCAGCTTCCCCTCCTTGGGGCCTCCCTTCTGCACTGGGTCGGCAACCCACTGTTTGGAAAAGGTACAGAGAAGGGCTGCAAAAATGAAGAGTTTGGAACAGCTTTTATATGAGGAGAGATTAAAAAGTCTAGGACTATTCACTTTGGAGTACAGATAACAGAGGGCGGGAATATGATAGAGGTCTATAAAATCATGAATAGCGTGGAGGAAGTGAATAAGGTAGCGTTATTTACCCTTTCACATAAAACAAGAACCAGGGGTCACCCAATGAAATGAATAGGCAGCAGGGTTAAAACAAACATAGGGAGGTGCTTCTTCACACAGCTCACCATCAACCTCTGGAAATTGTTGCCAGGGGATGTTGTGAAGGCTAAAACTATAGCTGAGTCCAAAAAAACCACCCCTAGATAAATTAATGGTGGATAGGTCCATTAATGGCTATTAGCCAAGATGGTCAGTGATTCAACCCCGTGCTCTGGGTGTCCCTAACCTTGACTTCCAGAAGCTGGGACTGGATGACAGGAGATGGGTCACTCAATAATTGCCTATTCCGCTCATTCTCTCTGAGCGTCTGGCATTGGCCACTGTCAGAAGACAGGATACTGGCCTAGATGGATCTCTAGTCTGACCCAGTATGGCCGTTCTTATTAAAATCACAAACACAAAGAAAAATCATGGACAAACACAGAAATCACAGTATCCATGACATTTTGACTACCATGACAAACCTGCCACCTACTCATAGTCACAGTTCCATCCCAGCTTGCTTCCAAAAAGAAGTAATCTATGCCTCCCCTTTCCTAAGGGGAAATTACTTCCTTGCCAGCTGACCTCTAGAGTTGGTCGGAAAATTTTTTACAAGATGTGTTTTGCCAAAATATGCTGGCAACGCTGAAATGTTTTGCGGAGATGGGATATGGGGCTTTGATGGGAAGGTTTCTGAGGTCTCTTCATTGAAAGAGAAGGTGTTGGTTTCATTCCAACATGGAGCAAAAGTCAATTTGAAAACCTCAAACATTGTTGCGAAATGGAATGGTCTTCTGGCCAGCTTTACTCACTCCTCTAACCAAAGTTTCATCCTCTCTCAACTCTTCCCTGCCTGCTCTCTGTCCAACTGCTCTCAGTTGGGGATGAATGCACAGGGGATCTTATTTCCCTGTTTAGGTATGATTGATTTTTTGGTAAGTAAGTCATGACACTTGTGAACACAAACCCCTTCCGATGACTCAAGCACTCACTGTGAAGGTTGAAGCGACTCTGAGAACATTTTAAAACTTTTCTTTGTTGCAGAAAATCTCGTCATTTCTTATGTGCTCATAAAACCATGGGGAGGGCAATGTGTTGGAAGAAAGGATGCCATGACCCAGTGGTTTTGAGATATTATCTTGTGTTGCTGAGTGTTTCTCAATTGTTTGGTTTGTGTGGGTGTGAAGGGAAAAGCAAGTTTATATGCTAACGCTAACTTTTTTGAGATCCACCTTAAGCATCTGAGGAGAAAAGAGAGTGCCCAAGCAGGGTGATCTTTAGATGATAATGAAGAATCACATCACACCAGAGCACATTTTTCCTACTAAAAATAGGTTCAAAAACCTTGAATCCAAATATGGAGATTTCAAATCTGGACTCAAGTCTTATGTCTCGGATCCTATAATGCACATGTTGTTGTGCACTTGCCCCAGATAAAGGCAAGGTCAATAACGGTGTGCATAATGTGTAGAGAAAAGCGTAGGTATAGAAACTGGAAAAATAAGCCACCTATAGTCACTGCCAATTCTGGCTGTCTCTTCAGATGTAATCCCATAAATGCCCATTAATATAAAGCAGGCAAGTCTTTCCCTGGAAAGGAGACCTTCAACAAGAAGACTGTTGCTCACCAGCTTCTGAGAGCCCTTCCCAATGTCCATATTCTCAGTAAGCAGGAGCAGAAAGGGGGATGTTTGCTCCCTGGAAGTCTATGAAGTGAGCCATTCATCCAGTGCTAGGTGGGGCAATATTGAGAAGTTCCTGACTCCAGGTTTAGGTTCTACCAAATTTTGGGAAGCATTGTGGAGGCTTTGTAGTTAATTTCAAAAATCAAATTATGGCCTGTGCATCTTATGGTGTGTGTATATTCTAATCTAATCTTGATCAATATTTTCTTCAGTAGTTGGGGTTGGCATTTGGGCTAAATGCTTAATTTGGAAAGGATTCATATGACCAGAATGACATTTTCAGCCTGTTACACTCACTCCCTAGCAGCTGCGCTATGTTTATTTAAGAGTCAACAATTGTTTTTGCTGTGCTCAAAAAGTATCCGACTAGAAGAGGCCTTGCCCTGTACAGCGTGCTCCTGCTGTGTGACTCAAGGGGCACTAATGCTAACATCAGTGCTAAAAACCTTGTAATTGGAGCATGTTAGAGAGATGTGTAGCATCAGCCTTTCTTAGTGACAGCCAACGCACTGAGGCTGGCACCAGTTGGGGTGAGGAGACGATGTTCTGTAAAAAGGTCGCACAAATGTCACTGCTGGCATATTCCCTCAACCTACCCAAAGATACTGGCCCTGATTCTGATCCTCCTTACACTAATATAACCCCACTGGCTTCTGTGGAGTAGTGCCTGATTTATACACATGTGAGGCAGAATGAAGCCCATTGTTCCCACCTTTCTAACACAGTGGCCTGCGTGCAGCTAATGTGAAGACTCTTCTGTCCTTTTCCCAGCTTCCATTATTTATAGATTCAGAGAATTTAAGACACTTTTAAGATGTTAAGGTCTTACTGTGATATCTGTGCAACCTGTAAATGTTACACTGTGCACATGAAGATCACTTTCCTTCTCTTATCCTTTGTTTTTGTTTTTTCTCTGTTCTGCTGCCCTTTTGAGGGAAGGCTAGCTTGCATTTTGTGAAAACTCTGAAGTTTGTGGCCTTTCCGATCTCTCCTTGCCAAGAAATCCTGGTTCTCTCTGTGCATGACTGGCATTCAACAATATTTCTTGACACTCCAAGTTTTCATTTTAAACCCCCTATCTTTTCTGTGTGACAAATATGGTCATTATAACAAGAATGGTTTAGAAAATCTCCTCCAGCCAAACAGCGATAGCAGCAATTGCAACCCCATCCCCTTTTTGTCTAGAAGGTGTGTGATTTTCAAAGTCTAGTTGAGATCATTTCAATGCTATCGTGAATGTCTTGTTTCCTCCTCTTCCCCCCTGCAATTTGGACACATCATTAGCTTGCTGCTCCCCCCCTCCCCCCGCCAAACAACTGAGTTGAGAAAGCACATGCAGGAGGAGGAATTCCCTCCTTAAGACAAAGTAGCTACGTAGCAAACCGCCCCCCCTTTCCAATTCAGCTCTGTGCTTGGTGTGCCCTTTGTGTGCTCCCTGAGGCATGAGGCTTCAAACTGTGCAGAGTGATCCTGTATGCGCTCCACAAAACTTACCTATACCAGTTTTGCTGCCAGGAGGCCCTCCACATGCGTGGAGAAAGGGGGACATGATTGGCACTTCAGTGTAGTTTTTACTGTGGGGGGGGGGGACCTCTGGCAATGGAGGAGGTGTTATCTAGTGGCCTGAGTGCAAGACTTGGAAGCCAGGAACTTGAGTCATAATCTTGGCTCTGACACCTACTCCAACTGCAGTCTAGAACAGTGTTTTTCAACGACTGGTCCATGGACCGGCACCTGTCCCTGAGATCTTCCTGACACAGTTTAGGAAGGCAGCAAGCCTGTCCTTTGGTATCAAAAAAGTTGAGAAACACTGGTCTATAAGACTCCCAAAGAACAACTTTCTCCTGAAATATCCTGAGCTCTGGGCTCATAGATTTATCCAGAGGACAGCTAGGGTCACCAGACAGCAAGTGTGAAAAATCGGGACAGGGGTTGGGTCGGGGGGCGGGTAATAGGAGCCTATATAAGAGAGACCCAAAAATAGGGACTGTCCCTATAAAATCGGGACATCTGGTCACCCTAAGGACAGCGCACCTTTGGTTCATCCAGTAAATATTCTTCTGCTGCCTGTGAGGATTTTGCTTTGAGTGTGCAGGATACCTCCACAGCGAGTCCAGCACAAGATGGGAAACTCTTCTAACTGTCTTCTCTAATGTCTGGCTACCACTTGGCAGGCTCAGTACACTGACCATTTGTCTATTGTTCTTTTAGAGTCCTATTATTTGAGGGGATAACCTAGAATCCAAGCTCTGCTGAAACAAGACAGAACTGCTAAATAGTCTCACTGCAGATATCCAGTGTAAGAACAAATGAGCCAACAGCTCTCTAGACAAAAATGCTGGACAATAGAAAAAAAAAACATAGAAAATATCTACCTCCCCCTCCCCCCGTGACCTGGGTATAGGAGCAATGTAATATGTGATAAAGCTGTTTTGCTTTCCTAGTAAATGCCAGCCCTTCATAGCTAGCTAGCTGGCTGCTTGGTGCAGCATGTTATTGTTCTGTTCCAAATGAAAACAGGCTGGATGGAATTAAGAATGTGTGGGTCAATGCCAAAGAAAACATTTCTCTGGCCTAAAAACCTGCCACCACTCAACACCTGTCTGGGCATGAATTGAACATTGTAGCAGTTGATCCATTGCAGTCTGACCGATCAATGTGTGAAATTTTTAGCTGTGTGTTCTCAATGCTTGAGCACCCTCTTGGGAAGAGGCATGTGAAGCACTTTGGCTTAACCCCTTTTGTGGACTGAGCGACTGGAGTGTTGGGTTATTTCTTTCTCTCTCTTTGCTGCAAGTGCAGGCGGCTGTTGCCAACAATTGTTTGTGAAGATTGGAGAAAGGGAAAAACACAAGAAAGCAAATGTGAGTTCAAGTCGCTGTTAAATAAAGAGCCTAGGAAACAATGGAGAAGGGCAGTTGAAAGTAGGGAATGAATGAGAGAAGTAAGGGATCAAGAAATGTACAGCGTGTTCTGCTCAGGAAGAGACAGCTTGGCTAATTTTTTTTTTCAAATTTCCCCCTTATTTTCTGATTCCTTTTGATACAAACAGAACTAGACAAGAACCGAATGGTTAATAAATAGTGACTGAACCATGGTAAATTTGAGAGGTTTACTAGCTTGCAGACTGTGTACTTTCACCTGTTTATCCCTGCTTTAAATCTCCAGATAAAGCTGAAATGATCTGCAGATGTCAGCCATTCTCCATGCAAGCCTGTGTGAGAATCGTTTAAAGGGAGGAAAAGCTGTGTAAAGGGCAAATCTTACTGATGGTCAAACTGGTTCTAATAAAATAAAAATTTCCTCTCTAACCTTCACCCCTAATTGAACCCTAACTGAAACTTTATGGCTCAAAGTTTGGATTATTGCACCTAGGCACATACACACTCCATCTCTTATTTTTACATGTTTTTGTACTTTTGAATTTCATCGGAGACCAAAAGTGCAACTTCAGACATTGAATAAGAGACTGTTTTGACTGTACTTCCAAACCAGCCTGAATGCAAGATGCGTCAGAAATTTTATGAGAGCTTTTTCTCACAACATTTCCAGTCCGAGTTTGCTGACTCAAGGCATTTGCTTTAGAAATAAGTTAGAATTAGAACACCGGAGCACCTACCATGTCTGAAGTTTCAGAAAAATCTGGACCTGTATGTGAACTTTGTGATTAAAGCCCATCTTTAGACTGACTAAGCATCAATGCTTTTGGATGCTGCTTTGAACAAAATCTTTAGAATTTTTACTGTTGAGTGAAAAATGACAGTGCTTTCAGGTAACTCCTCTTGATTGGAAGAGCAGTTCCTGTTGTTTGTCTGTACAGTTTTTGGTTACTGAAGTGAAGTTGAGTAGCAATAATTGAAACTGAAGGGAAAAAGTGACGCGCACACATGGATCTGTTTTTCCTTTTGGTTGCACTTGTCACCAGGGTTAATTTCTGTTTGTGGGATTTTCTGTGATTCATGTCAGCTACAGCAATGCTAAAAAGTCCAGGATAGAATCAGCTTAATGGACAAGAAAGCTGCTACTGTGCTTACCAGAATCCTTGTGCTGAAACTGGACAGTGGTAGAAACAAGCTGTTGCTGCTACAGCTGGTACTACTGTTGCAGCTGTTGGTGTATCTAGTGCCACTACCTCTGAGGTTCAGTCTGGATAAGCACATACAAGTTTTCGATGTTTATCTAAAGCTTATCTTGGGTCTATATATTTGTACTGGAAATCCATAAAAAATTAGCGCGCTCTCAAGATTTATGGTGGTTCCTGCTTCTGCTCTGGCTGGAAATATTGGCAGAACAGGTTTTATTTCCCCTCAGAATCCAAAAGAGGAGGGATGAACAAAAATGAAACACACAGACTAGAAAGAAAAACCCAATCACACTTTTTTTCCTCAGCAAGTTCCTGTGTACTTAGGGTTTTCAGCAAGGTTCATGGTGATTATTCCATATTCACCCAGTCCTCATAAAACTTCACCTGGAGAGATCTTGTGAGTATTTTTTTTGTTGAGTAAGGAAAAATGGAAAGAAAATGCCAGTATTAGGCAGCATTGGTGTATTTGATACAGATGATCAGTGACTGGAGCTTAGTATAATACACAACTATTAATTTGCCAGGAATCCTACTTCCCTTCCCACCATGCAAAAACAAAACAACCTAGTGCTGCTGAAGGATATGAAGGGAATTCTGTCCATTCAGATCAGGTTGAAAGACCATACTGGGTTGAGAGGATAGTTAAGAGTTGAAGTCAGCAGGGGAATTTTTCCATAGGTTTTACACATGGCTTCAGATATATTTCCCCTTTGTGACACCAGTGTCCCATTTCTGACACCAGCATTGACCTTCTGCCATGCAGTAGCAGATGTCCAGGGACGTGCAGTTTGGCTTCCAACCAGAGAAATCAGTGACATGGAGTCTGGGTAGACTTCATGCTTTACTTGCTTTAATGCTAACTTGCTTTAATTACATGCATACACCAGTCCCAGAATGGAGATGGACACAAACAGGCAGGGCAATGCTTTCCTTTAGGAATCTCAGCCCAGTACCAATGCCTGGTTCCCAGGGAGCAACTCAGTCTCCACAACTGATTTTAATGAGAGACCAAGGCAGAGAGCAAGCTGTCCTGATATTCATACAGTTCTCCTGGGACCACTGCATCTACTCACAATCTTGCATAACAAATCTAAATCTGAATCCTTCCTTTCTGTAGCATCAGGGAAAGCATGAAGAAAACTCCACCACCTTAGTTTGATGGAATGGCTACCTAGTTGTGTTATAATTTATTTATTTTTAATGAGGCTGGGGTTGTTTGCCTCTCTGTCAGCCCCCAGGGTGGAGAACCAGCAGACTGCTTTTTGTCTGATTCCCTACTCTTTGACCTGTCTGACTTGAGTGGCTTCATCAGGAGTTAAAAATCCTCCCAGGATAGCTCTCCTGGTCATTGGAACACACAAACCTTTCCATCACATGAAGGTGCAGTCCCCAGGGAAGTTTGTAAGAAAAACACATCAGGTCTTCCCAAGACTGAACATTTGTTTGCACACTAAAGGAAAAAAAATGGGAAGACCGTGTAACAGTGGCACATGCTATAATAGTACTATAGGCCACAGCACAGAAACAAAATGACTTTTTCTGTCTCACCACCAGCAAATCTTTTATTTACTAATTCTGTATTAAAAGTAAACAGATGTGTTGAGAGGACAAGTGTTTTTTTTTTTTTTAAGTAAGCGGAATAGAGAGGTCATAAGTATACAGAATAGGAGAATATGGCAATTCTGAGGCAATATGAGTTGCAGAAAGTATACTTTTATAAATTATATCCATTATTCTTAACCCCTTCACCTTTTCTTAACAACTCTGTTGTCAACCTAATACAGACCAAATTTTGCTGTATGTTATCCTACTCCTAATGTAATGTCCACAGCAGTGTAAATTAGGAGTAACTGCATTTGAAATCATTGTAAAAATGGTCTGACATAAGAATCAGGCCAGTAATGTTGTTCTGATTTTCTACTGATATAATTTAGAAAATAATTTGGTTCTTTCTTCTCATTTTTCTTCCAGCTTTTATTCTTCTGAACCACATATATTCTATAAGAACTTAGTTTTGTCATGACAGGGATGATCCATTATGGGGAAATTGTGGTTTGTCCTATGAGCCTGTATAGGGGAGTTAGGGGATATAAAAGGGCCTACCCACATCATTGGTTACAGTGCTGGCGAATAGATGCCTCCCTGGAGCCATTACTCTCCATCCCATAAAAGTGGGGAAGTGGGAGTGGAGAAGTGGGTGGATGCTTTGACCCATATGTGGAGGGAGAAATGCTCTGCAGCAGAAAAAGGGGCTGGCACAGCTTTATGCTTGTAGCAAGGTGGATAACGAGGGACCAAATGGTGACTCTAGCAACTTGGTCCATGGTCTGGTCTTGGGATAGCATGTATTGGCACTGCCCCCATGTTGGAGCTTGTGGTATTGAGCCCTTGATGGATGTAGTCCGAGATTCTAAATAGGTATCTCTTTTAATTTCAGTAAACCAGGGTGTTTGACTACAACATTTTTAGATACTATTGTTAATATCTCTCTGTTTATTAATGGGAGTTTGAACAGTGGGAATCGTGTACATATTTAGTTTGAGTTTTTTAAGGCCAGCCATTGTGAGGATTTCAAAATCTTGGAAACTTAGTACATTCTTGGTCAGTTGGTCACATTGCTAGGTTCCAATGGGGCCAGCAGTTTGGATTTATCAAATTGGGCTCGAAGGTGGGAAATGTGATATAGCCTTTTTTTGACTTCTTCTATGAGTTTTAGAAGACTGACTTCTTCTAGATGGGTGAATTGGAAGGAGTGAGTGTTATGGGAATACCAGGAATGTTTGTATTTCAGGTTTGTTAAGGGATATCGAGATACTGGAATAAACTCTGAAACTCTGGTCATAATAAAGTGCAAAGTGACTAGTGACTTTGCGTACCCAACTTGAGATGTTATAAAGGGGCCTGATTTTCAAAAAGTCCTCTGCTCCTGTCCTCTGAAAATCTCACCCCCTTTAAGATGTCTGAACTTGGCTGTCCAAGAATGGAGGCACTGAAAATTTTGGCTTGTAGCTCTGGAATTAATGATAATGAATTGATACAATGACAAAGGGAGGAGCCCTGCTGGTAACCCGCTCTAGGAGGAATATTAAGAGGCTACTGGTTGTGACAGTGAACTGCTAACTAAATATTTTTGTATGCTCTCATATAGCATTGGTGTTAGTGGAAATCAGGCAGGAAGCCATTTAGTCTGGGCTACTTCCTTGTGTTTAAGAGTTGATTGGAATCTCTTACAAGAAACATTATTCCAGCACATTTCTTTGCTTGGATAAAACCTCCAGAAGGTGAGAACCTAATACCAGGCATACAGAAATAGGATTAAATTTCAGTGTTGTTCATGGGAAGAATTTTAAATTTAAAAGGAATCATACCACATGAGAGTCTCAAGTGATCTTAGCAGAATGGTATGCTGGGACCTCTAGACACCAACTTCTCCCTGTCATTTTGTATCAGAGGAATAGTACTAGTAATGTATTTTGTGAGAAGGAACATTTGTCCCCATCTAGTTACTCACTGAAAAAGAATTACTGAATTATTCAGACTCCTAGGTTCAGATGAGGCTACATTTACCACTTCCATAGAAATACAGTTCAAGAGCATGTTAAAGGGACATTGAAGAGACCCAAAGACACTTCCCTTCCTGGAATGGACAAAGCAAAATCGCTAACACTAAGCCAATGGAAAGAACACTGCACTTTCAAGGCAAAATAAATTAGGGACTAGATCCTCAGATGGTTGACATTTGTAATCCAGCCCCACTGGTCTACCCTGGAAACACATTCAGCATTTATAGGCTGTGAAGCCTCTTACCTTATCCCCACCCCCACCAACCATATACCCATTATCAATTGCTCTAATTAGATAGCAATTTTTTATTACATGGTTGAGTCCCCATAGTGCAAGGGGCTTGAAGTATATTATGTGAGACAATCCGTGCGATGAAGAGCTTAAAATCTTAAATAAGGCAGATAAAAAATGAGAAAAGAAACTGAGGCACAGAGGGGGAAGTGACTTAAAATCACACAGTTGCTCAGTAGCAGAACTAGGGACAGAGTCCCCAAGTCCCAGATCAATGCCGTACCCGCTGGACCATTCTGCCTACTAGGTCTGCATTTAAGCTAAAGTTAGAAGCATTATGGCTGGGATTGTCACAGGAGCCTAAAGAAGTTAGGTGTCCAAATTCAACAGAGGTCATTGTGATTTAGGCATTCAACTTTTTTAGGCTATTTTGAAAGTGCCCACGAAGAAATGAACTTAGTCCATGTCTGTTTTAATGTAATGTATTGCTCATATGTACAGTATGCTCTACTACAGCCTCTATTGATACTTAACCTTTTTATGAAGGGAAGGGGAGTGGATTTTTGCTATGTCACCACTACCGAATCCTCTTTTTTTGCTTGCCTGCCTGAATCTTTGAAATATTTATTACTTGCAAGCAAAACAAAAGTGGTGTTGAAGCAATTTTAGATACTCGGGGTGTTGCAGGACATTTATAAAAGCATCTAACAAAGACAATTCAGGAAAGACACAGTTAAAGATTAGGCTGTTGTAGGGAACCGCGGAAGATTATGTTACGGCCTAGCTAGGGTAGCTGCGCTTTCTCGGCGGCCAGTCACTGTAGGGCACAGTATGCCAGTTATAACCTGCTTTAAACCGGTTTGCACCGCTTTGTATGGCTTGTTGCCAAGGGGCGGACAGGTCCTGTGGAACGCCCCTATTTACATATGTATGAGCTGTTTCTAGTGTTTTCTATATAGCTGTGTGGGCCCAGCCCCGCCTTTGGACTCCATACCAGGCCGAGCTTCGGTGCGCTGGGTTCCCCGCCTCCGTGACAGCAACGCCAGGAGTCCCCGTTGCGGGTGTGTCATTTAGTCTTCAATAAAGCCAATAATGCACAGTGTGTGTGGGCCTCGTTCTTGCAGAGCACTCTGGGTAGGCCCATAGCCTCCCTCGAACCTAACAGCTGTCTTCCTCATTTGAGGGGGGGGGGGGGGGGGAAAAAGGCATGTGCACAGTGTGCCTCTTTTAATTCAATGATAGTTGTTCTGGAGCCTTAATTGGAAATGTTGACATCCTGGACAGAAATTCAAGCCAGCTGAAATACATTGCATGGGTGGAATAAATGTTATGTGCATCGATTTATTTTTGAAATAGGAAGCACCCAGGAAGATATTTTTCACGCTGAAACTGCAAAGTGTGTTCCTCTTGTCTATGCTGAAATCTGTATAAAATAGTTAGGAACACAGTCTGTACAATTACTAAGGTCAAATTTGGTGGAAGTCAGTAGACTGTAGCAAACAAAATATTGATTATTATTAAAAGATTATTTTTGGATCAAGCTTGTCTGGGTTTTAGAATTTATTTTAAACATTCAAATACAACATGGTCTCCCAGCTGCTTTTATGAATTGCTCTGTTTGTTAGCGTAGTTGGCTATCAAGGGAACAATTAATCTATTTATATAGAGGCGTGTCAGGTTTCAGTGTATTTGGCAACATTTAGGATAGTGTTATTAAAAAGAGTAAATTAAAAATTTTAACTGGGATAATTGAAATATTTCTGTTAGCCTCTCGTTAACTGCCTCACTTGGGATATGACTGGTTTAGTGACATATTCCAGAAGTTTTATGCTAAAATATTATTTACAGAGAAAGTCAGCATCACTCAGGTAAAATATGTCTTCCTGGTGTGAGTAAAGTGTTGCTATTTGGATTAAAAACTGTGATGCATTTACTTTGGATCTGACATTCTTCAGGTATGGCATACTTACAAAGTGGTGTGTTAATACTTTGATTAATTGCACAACATCAACTTGAAGAACTCATGGTGTTTTGAGATCAGCCTTTTCATCTTCACTGCAGTGGAACTGGAAGCACCCTTAAAAGTGCGTTTGAATAGCATTTGCTTATCTCATGACAACTGGCTGCTTGACCTTCTTGCTGATAACATTGATTATTTTTTCCAGTTGTAGACTAGTGTTGTCTTATGATTACATATTATTTGTAATATATGTTCAGGAATGGACCTCACACTAGCTCCCATCCCACTGTGGGAGACTTTGGAGTAAATATCCTAAGCGGTGGGCAAGGAAGAAGGATGCTCTTTTGGTTAAGGATTGGGATGCAGGAGACCTGGCACAGGCTTTCCGTGTGAACTTACAATATAAGTTAATGGGGTTGGGTGACCAAACCACGCTTGAGTCTTTGAAAATTGTACTCTCTCTCTATATGTTTCTGCCACCTTATACTATCACTAACTTATAGGACATGTCCCATAATATAAATAGACTTTGATGCCAGGTACTTACAATTCTAGGGTCCAATCCAAAGTTAAAGGGAATCTTTCAGGCCCATCTTACTTTCTAACTATAGAATTTTATTTATTTTCCCTACCTAGTGAGGTGGGTTCTAGTTCCTAAGAAGGCCATCTCTTTGACTCCACTTGTTGCATCAGCAGGCAAAGTAAGATGGGACTCTAGGGGTAAGAGACCCAGACTTGGTTTCAGATATCTAGGACCTGGTGGCAGGAGTTTTTTCGTGCCCAAAGTCTGACCTTTAGGGCACACTGCATGGTCTATATCTTCCTGAAGTGTTTGCTTGCGGGGAAGATTTGAGATTGCATTTTGTGGAATGTGCTTTGCCCTTTTGCTTCTTGGATACATGTGTGTATTTATTACATCTCCTATATGCGCCATGACATATTGAAATATATTTTATGCACCAGTGAAATAATACTGAATGCATTTTGCTATCAAACCATTTTCTAAAAATCCTTGGCTATGACGTTAACTGTGACATTAAGTTTTAGCTGTTCTAAAGATAACACTATTCCCTGGGGTCTGCACTTTGGCATGGTGGGAAAGCTTGAGTGTCTGAATGACCCAGACAACTTGGTGGGCAGGATGTTTAACTCATGATAAAATCATCCAAGCCAGACCAATCAAAGAGTAGGGATCAGAAAAAAAGCCATCCACTGGTGCTCCAAGTTGGGGGTTGAATGATAGGGCAATGACCTATCCTCATAAAAAAATGTTAAATACATTTAAAATGTTCAATGTAGAAACACAACAGGGTGCCAATTTTACAAATGGCACAAAGATAAGAAGGGTGGAGCCTTGTTTGTGCGCTGGTGGAATGGGAAGCATTCAGATTGAGGAAAAATCTCTATTTTGTAGCAAATCTTTACCCATAAATCTCTTGGATGTTTTTTAAATTATGGATAAGGAAACCTTACAAATTTCTGGGGTTTTGAGTTAGCTTCCAGATAAAATTATAGCCAGATAAATGACATATATGGCTGTAATTCTTGTATCTTATACCTGATGTTACCCATATTATTGGAGAGATGTTGGATCAGTCGTAAGATAGCCAAACAGAATATAGCTGTAATATTTTTCAGACAAAATGATCAGCGGAAAAACAAACATCATAAACCCAGCATATTACATTTTAAATCGGGGGAGGGGGACAAATCTCCTTCAGTTGAACATTAACAGTAACTGCTTAATTGCAACTAAATGCCCTACACTACTGCATATAAAAATGTTTGTGTAGAGGAGAAAATACCATTTAACTGTGATGTAGAGACTTTACATATAATTTAAGTAGTCCTAATCAAATTTGCATTTTACATGGTACTGTACTTAACCTTCATCAAATGTAACACCTTGAGGGATTTAGAGCTTAAACTATTGCACAGAACTATCAGTAGTATACATTTTAAATGAGATGTTCCATCCTGTATTAGCAGGTTGCAGATTTCTGGAAAGAAAATAAGTTTCAGGACTATCATCGTACTGGAAAGAAAACAGCCATTAACTGAAATGTGTAGACTTGTATAGCTAGTAGTTTAAAATATTGTACGAGCAGGTGTAACACTGAAAATAGAATCCCCTGTGTCAAGATCATCCTGTAAAGCTCTCTGTTGTTTACAGTTTATACAGTTTTATTTTGGGGGAGGGTTTGCAGTGATAGTATATTGAATAACTGAACTGAGCAATGAACAGAACAGGCAGAATAGCCCACAAAGCAAGTTTTAAAGTGCCCTACCTAGTCCAAATAGTTGGTCATAGAATTTCAGAGCTGGTGAAAGGTGCCAGATTGATAATCTTGGTAATGAAGTCCTTTTATTTATCCACTGAAAAAAAAATTAGTAACTGAAAATACCTCACTTATGAACACATGGATGTGCCTAAATCATATGCAAGTCCATTCAGTTACTTGGCTACTCTACCTAAATTGTCAGTATAGGAGCTCATTTTAAGATTGGGTGTCCAGTTCCGTAAAATATATGAACTAGTGCAATCTGTCCAAAATTGAAGTCAAATGAACTAAATCTGAACATCACAAATTTGAGTTTGGTCAGGCAGAATTCCAAACAGGAAGAGGAATGTATGGGACCTGAAAGTGAAGGGTGACAATGGAGCAGGTTAGACTCTGCAGAATATGTGGGGAGGGTTATAGCATTACTGGCTGAGGGGTATGCCAACAATCATTCTTGCCATGATTGTGAATAATTTATTTTACAGCTGGGAAAAAAATGTATTTTAATGCCCTGGCGGCCAGGATTTCAGGGTTTATCATACTCGTGCCTGCTTTGCTAAGAGCTGGCTGGCAGCTGAGCTCCCTGGAGACATTGCCTTGAATTCTTTCTTGAAAGAACATTTAGTTTATGGAGTGAGGAGTTATAGGGGAAAGCAGGATGGTTTTGGATGGTGATCAAGTGGAGGCTTATATGGTGAATGTTACCAACCTGGTTCCCTGGAGACACTCCACTGGCTGTGCTGTTGTTAAAATGTAACATACTCCTTGATCTTGGCATGTTCTGGCTATTGATCAGAACACTGAGTTTCTCTCATTTCCCATGGGAGACGTTTCAGGAAGTTGCTCCCACCATGAGTCTGGGATCCACATCAACGCACGAGTGGCAATGCCATGGTAGCGTTGGACCGGTTTGGGGTTGGTGGACTGTCTGAGGCCCTATAACACCAAGTTGTCATAACAGACAAGTTTTATGGCACTGAACCTCATTTTACATCAAGTGAGGAATCTCCATTGACCTCCATTGCCACCAGCTGAGGATCTGACCCATTTCTGAGAAACACAGAAAGCCCTGAGCAGTGGCTTACTACATGGAAGTGCTCATTGTGGAGGTTATTCTGTTTGCCCTCTTACCTCTTATTATTTTGTTTTCTAGCTCTTGCTGCCTTTGTGTTCAGTTTTTAATACCCATTATCTCTGTTTGTTTATAATTCTTGAGATTTGTGTTACATTGTACAGTGTGCACTCTGACTTAAGAGGGGAAAGACCAGAGATTCCATGAACACCAAAGCAAAATATTTTTTACCGTGTTTTTAGTGTCTTGATTTATGACTTTTGACTGTACTCTAATGTTTTCAATACATCTCACATAGTAATAGAGAACTTGTGGTCAATTTGAGAGCTTTAGAGGAGAGAATTTATCAAACATAACTGGAAAAATTGAACACAAATGCACAATAATGAATTGCATCCCCGTAAACAGCTTGAAGTGATACAAGAAGTCATTCTGACTTGTACAACTGTAAATGGTACTTCTGGCCGCCATTTGGTGAGGACTTTGATTTAGTTTTGCAGCTTTTCCATTTGCCATCTAGCGTTTTTAAAGAAACTGAAAAAAACTTAGGCCAAAACCAAAAAGATTTAAAATGTGCATACGTGGGGTTTGGTTTTTTGTGTGTGTGTTTTTGTTTTTTGGGAGAACTTTTCTTCCTTCAAACTGTCCAGTCCCTTTTCCCCATAATTTCAAGGACCATCTTTTAATAACCAGATGCATTGAAAAATTTAATCTAGAATTTCACATTCAAACTGCAAATGAAAGTCTGTGTTTCTAATACTAAATAAAGTTGTATATTATAAATGTTAGGTATAAAGCACGTTATGGGTAGAACGCTAACTATGAACCTAAGGGATACAGGCAGGCCTGGATTAACCATAATGCATCTGGTGCCCTTGCACACGGCTCCCATCCACTCCACAAAAAATCCCCAACCCAGCAACAAACTGGAGTGGTGCTGCAACCCTGAGAGCCAGGTCACAAAACCAGTCACTCACATTTGGGCCTGCCACCCCTCTTTTATGTGATCGGGGTGTGACGCTGTATGGAATATGGGTGACCTGACCACTTATAATATTGATACCAATAATACAAAACTGCAGTGAATCTTACAAGATATGCCATGTAAGGTATCAGTGGAAAAGTTATTAATTGCTAAATATGACAGTTGTGTGTATCATCTTTGTATTGTGAGTTATAAATGTGTGGTATATTTGTATATCAAACTTGTGCTGTGTTTCTGAGTGACATCCCCAGACAGATTGGCATCAGCACTATCCAGCCTGCTTAATGGCCTGTCAAGGGCAGCCAGCTATACAATGAACCCATTGAAAGAAGCCTGGGGCTACACCTGAGTCATCAGGACATGTAGGGACATGCCTATGGATAGGGGGCTCCAAGTGCTTTTCCATGTCCATGTGCTGTGAGCTTGTGTTTGGGACAAAGGATGTACAAGCCACATGGCAAAGGATATAAAAGGTAGCCGCATCTTCTCCATTTTGTCTTCAATCCTGCTTCTCGCCTCTCGAGTAACTTCTCTACAAACTGAAACTTTGAATAAAGGACTGATAGACCCATCCAGGCTTTGGATGTGTTCCAGAAGGACTCTACAAGCCAGCAAACTCATCAATGCTGCTAAGAACCTGATATATGGACTCTGAAGTCATACGTATGTATCTGACTGCTTTGACCATTTAACAACTCTTCTCCTCTTTTCTTTTTTAATACAACCTTTAGCTTGAGATACTAAAGGATTGGCTGGCAGCATGGTATTTTGGGTAAGATTCAAACTAATATTGATCAAGTAATGTGGCCCTTTGGGGATCAGAAGAGCATTTTGTACAGTGAGCAGAGTTTTTTAAATAATGCCTCACCTTACTGGACCTATTTGCTGATTGGGAGCCAGAGAAATGGAATGAAATAAAGGGAGCCGTGTGATGATTTTTTTTCTTTTTTCTTTCTAGCTTCTTGATAACCACTATGGGGGATCAGGAGCACATTTTGTGACTGGTTGTTGAATCTAACTACAATGTTAACCACCAGTTTTGGAAGAATCTGCTCTTCTTTTTGCAGCCTGCCCTGACCTTGACATTTTCAGTGTGGGCTACCCTAAGCACTTTGGCTCACATGGGTGAACGGAGCTGGGTGGCTGGGATTGGGAGAAGGTGCCCTAGCCTGGGTGGGGGGCAGGCAGTGGTGAGTGGCCAGGAAGGTCCTGTGGGTGGTGGGTGAGGGCTGAGGGAGAGGTGTTGGTGGGCTATGGAGTGAATGGGGAGTGCTGTGGGGTGAGAAGTTGGGGGGTGTTGGGGACCAGGATGTTGGGGGCTGTATCCAGTAGGGCTGAGGTGTTGGGAGCTGTGGCAAGTGGGATGTATGTCAGAGCTGCTGGGATGTGTGTGAGGGTGTCTGGATAAGTGGGGGCTGGTGGAGTGTTGGGGTGTGTGGGGGGGATAGGAGGGGTGTTGGGGTATGGTGCTTAAAGGTGTGTGTGTGTGGGGGGGGCAATTTCCACAGTACACAGGTCCCCAAAATTCTTTAATCTGGGCCTGAATACAGGTTCAGTATTGCCTGATGACATGTCCTTTTTAGTGTGCTGAATCAGCATTATTGGATGGATTTCATCACATCTGGGTTAATTATACAGTCCTGCATAGCTTGTGCTCCATAATAGCATGCTGGTGCCAGTTCGACATAATGCAATGGTTGCGGCTCACTGAAATGAAAGGAACATATCCCCTATCTAATTAAAATACATGCTGCTATTCAGATAGCAAAGATTTTTATTCCAGGCAGCATTTAGAAGAATTTGGACAGCCTGTTGTTTGCTGACCTGACTCACTTCCTGAATTATTGTTAATATGAATTCCTGATATGTTACTGTTAGCAAGATACCTATTACTCAACGTATTCTGTAGGAGAATTTTTCAGTGTAACGCATGAAAACTACTGCTGTTAAACCAACAGTGGTAGGGGGATGAACTAGGAAATCAGAAGTCTTGCTTATTTCTAATTTTCATAAGCTGAAGACAAAACTCAGCAGAACCTTGAGTTTCACGTTATTTAGGTTGACATAAAGATATAAACTCCCTCCAGTACTCTAAGCTTAAGTGAAACTCTATCCAGTTTGAGAACCTGGTGGAACTTAAATCTGAGGTTTAGGTTCATATAACTAGAAATGACTGAATAGTGTAAAAACCTGTTGATGAACAATGCCAGATTGAAAACTGAGTTTGTACTTCTGCCTGTTCATATCTGTATTTTGTTTGCTTTGCATGACTGGAGGTTTTTGTATACAAACATTGACAGAAAGTGAATTTTGGGCCCATCAATGGGATTTGTTGAATCAAGCAATAAACTTCATTTAACGATAAAACCAAATACATTTCAGATGGAAGTAGTAGTAATAGATCATGAAAGTTCCACTATATAATAATGCAATGGAAACAATCCCAGGTCTCAAAGCTTGAACAATGAGTTTTGAATATCAAACGACTGACTGAATACTCACTTCTCAAATGTTTGTGAGCAATCCTTATGTCTATATTTGCAAAAATAATTCATCATGCAATTTCAAACAGTGAGAAATGAGTACAAATTATGATGTGGTGATTTGTGTGCATGTGTGGGAAATGTCTGAATGTATTTGAAAACTCTCCCCCCACCCCCCACTCCCTCAACCTCTACCATGTGCACAAAACCAATGATAGCTGCACTGTGTTCAAA
Source organism: Macrochelys suwanniensis (assembly GCA_033296515.1). Lineage (NCBI taxonomy): Eukaryota > Metazoa > Chordata > Testudines > Chelydridae > Macrochelys > Macrochelys suwanniensis. The sequence goes on along the minus strand of CM065776.1, from coordinate 98,030,117 downwards.
AGCTTCTCTGGCACTCACCTGGGCTGGAAGTTTTGGCTTCACACTGGGTTTAGTAGATGAGGTGGCAATATCTCTAAGCAGAACAATTACAAAAAATTCTGTGGATTGTTGTTGAAAGGTTTTGCTGCAGAATGTTTTAAAGAGCTATTTGAATGAAGAGAGGCTGGCTGTCTGATATGTGAGAAAGAGCAGACTGTTTCATTCAAGGCAGAATGGAAGAGATCTTGAATTAGGATTAGGGTCTGTAGAGTGGTGGGAGTCTGTGGCAGAGTGCAGGGAGTGAGAGGAGGATCAGAAGCAAGAGAGCAGAGTTTCTGGGTGACATCACATCATAAGTTATATCATAATAGTGCTTTTACCTGAAAGTTAACTCTTGGAACCATGTCATGCTACAGTTTTATGTTGATAATTTTCCATGAGAGTCATTAAATTTTTTTTAACTATTCTGTCCTCACCTAGCATCAAGATATAGACTTCTGATATGGAACAACACCTTAATAAGCACCTTTCAGTCTCTGCTTAATTTAATTGCTTTCCTCTTTCCTTTTCAATTTACACTCATCCCATCACTGAACAGAACATAAACTGCTGGTCTTAAGCTATAATGCACTGAGACCTGGCTACTTCAGACACCCTTAAACTCCATAACTCTGTAAGAGAGTTTTGCTCTACAGGGACAAAGCAGCTAGAGAAACTGAAGTCTATACTATCAAACATTCAAAGAGTATTCTTAGAAGTCTGTCTAGAGCTGGTTGAAAATCTGAAGTTGTTTTTTCCTGTTTGTGTTCAATCTATCTTTTTTTTTTTTTTTTTTTGATTTATTTTTTTTTTTTTGGATAAAATGTTTCATTGGCTATTTGGAAGACCTTCTACCAGTTCTGGCTAACTCTGCCTCTTGAATGCCTTGCCAGAAGAGATCTAGTGGAATGCAAGTATGACTGGTTAGATCCAGGTCTAGGACAACCTTTTTTTAGGGAGCCTTACTCAGGAATGACACCCATAAACAACACCACCACACATGACTACACATGACCAAAAAGCAAACTTCCTTACCCCACTCCACTAGCCTTTGTTCAGGAGAAATGGAGAGAAACAACTCCATTTTTATTACGGATAGATCTTTGATACTGTATCCTGTTAATGCTTTGATTACTGTAGATTTCGGTCCCAATTGTGCAAACACTTATGCATAAATTTAATTTTGAGCAGGAGAGTAGTATTGTATTTGTATCCCATTGTATTTATATTAATGTTTAAAGTTAAGCACATGCATAAGGGTTTAGAAGACCAGGAACTTAGCTGTTTGATTCCTGAATAAGATGTAAGTAATGCTTTCCATAGAATATTTAAGAATGTACCCATTGCTTTGTTCTCCTGGGTAAATATATTCTCTGTGTATACATATATACATACATGTATACAGTATACATGTATACATATATACATAGACGTATACGGTTTCCTATTACCACCCTGCCACCGTGGTAATAGGAAACCATTATGCTCTTCGTGATACAGGAGAGAAGGAATCTCCCCTACAGCAGAGGAGGAGAAGCCTCGTACTCCTAAGGCTGGGAAGTCTGCTGCCACCACTGCGAATAGGAAACATAGGGTAGTGGTGGTCAGAGACTCTCTGCTGAGGGGGACGGCGGCGCCCATCTGTCGCCCTGACATTTCATCTCGGGAGGTATGCTGCCTGCCGGGGGCCCGTATCCGAGACGTTATGGAGGCATTGTCAAGGATTATCCGGCCCTCTGACTACTACCCCAAGCTACTCATCCATGTGGGCACAAATGATACTGCGAGGTGTGACACTGAGCAGATCAAGAGTGACTACAGGGCTCTGGGTGTATGGGTGAAGGAGTTTGGAGCGCAGGTGGTATTCTCTTGGATCCTTCCTGTCAAAGGTAGGGGCATGGGCAGAGACAGGTGCATTGTGGAGGTGAATGCTTGGCTGCAAAGATGGTGTCACTAGGAGGGCTTTGACTTCATCGACCACGGGATGTTAATCCAGGAAGAACTGCTAGGCAGAGATGGCGTTCACCTTTCGAGGAGGGGAAAGACCCTATTTGGATACAGACTGGCTAACCTAGTGAGGAGGGCTTTAAACTAGGTTCGACGGGGACAGGTGAGCAAAGCCCACAGGTAAGTGGAGAATACAGGGACCTGGAAGATGGGTCGGAAATAGGAGGGAGCGTGGGCTCAAATGACAAAGAGATAGGAGGGTCAGGGCAAAACTGGGAGGCAAGATCAAATCAGTATCTTAGATGCCTGTATACAAATGCAAGAAGTATGGGTAATAAGCAGGACGAACTGGAAGTGCTAATAAATAAATTCAACTATGACATTGTTGGCATCACCGAAACTTGGTGGCATAATACACATGATTGGAATGTTGGTATGGATGGGTACAGCTTGCTCAGGAAGGACAGACAGGGGAAAAAGGGAGGAGGTGTTGCCTTATATATTAAAAATGGACACACTTGGACTGAGGTGGAGATGGACATAGGGGACGGAAGTGTTGAGAGGCTCTGGGTTAGGCTAAAAGCGGTAAAAAAACAAGGGTGATGTCATGCTAGGAGTCTACTACAGGCCACCTAACCAGGTGGAAGAGGTGGATGAGGCTTTTTTTAAACAACTAACAAAATCATCCAAAGCCCAAGATTTGGTGGTGATGGGGGACTTCAACTATCCAGATATATGTTGGGAAAATAACACGGCGGGGCACAGACTATCCAATAAGTTCTTGGACTGCATTGCAGACAACTTTTTAGTTCAGAAGGTTGAGAAAGCTACTAGGGGGGAAGCTGTTCTAGAATTGATTTTAACAAATAGGGAGGAACTCGTTGAGAACTTGAAAGTAGAAGGCAGCTTTGGTGAAAGTGATCATGAAATCACAGAGTTCACAATTCTAAGGAAGGGTAGAAGGGAGTACAGCAAAATAGAGACAATGGATTTCAGGAAAGCGGATTTTGGTAAGCTCAGAGAGCTGATAGGTAAGGTCCCATGGGAATCAAGACTGAGGGGAAAAACAACTGAGGAGAGCTGGCAGTATTTCAAAGGGACACTATTAAGGGCCCAAAAGCAAACTATTCCGCTGGGTAGGAAAGATAGAAAATGTGGCAAAAGACCACCTTGGCTTAACCACGAGATCTTGCAAGATCTAAAAAATTATAAAGGAGTCATATAACAAATGGAAACTAGGACAAATTACAAAGGATGAATATAGGCAAACAACACGGGAATGCAGGGGCAAGATTAGAAAGGCAAAGGCACAAAATGAGCTCAAACTAGCTACAGGAATAAAGGGAAACAAGAAAACTTTTTATCAATACATTAGAAGCAAGAGGAAGACCAAGGACAGGGTAGGCCCACTACTCAGTGAGGAGGGAGAAACAGTAACAGGAAACTTGGAAATGGCAGAGATGTTTAATGACTTCTTTGTTTCGGTCTTCACCGAGAAGTCTGAAGGAATGCCTAACATAGTGAATGCTAATGGGAAGGGGGAAGGTTTAGAAGATAAAATAAAAAAGAACAAGTTAAAAATCACTTAGATAAGTTAGATGCCTGCAAGTCACCAGGACCTGATGAATTGCATCCTAGAATACTCAAGGAGCAAATAGAGGAGGTATCTGAGCCTCTAGCAATTATCTTTGGTAAATCATGGGAGACAGGAGAGATTCCAGAAGACTGGAAAAGGGCAAATATAGTGCCCATCTATAAAAAGGGAAATAAAAACAACCCAGGAAACTACAAACCAGTTAGTTTAACTTCTGTGCCAGGGAAAATAATGGAGTAAGTAATTAAGGAAATCATCTGCAAACACTTGGAAGGTGGTAAGGTGATAGGGAATAACCATCATGGATTTGTAAAGAACAAATCATGTCAAACCAATCTGATAGCTTTCTTTGATAGGATAACGAGTCTTGTGGATAAGGGAGAAGCGGTGGATGTGGTATACCTAGACTTCAGTAAGGCATTTGATACGGTCTCGCATGATATTCTTATCAATAAACTAGGGAAATACAACTTAGATGGGGCTACTATAAGGTGGGTGCACAACTGGCTGGATAACCATACTCAGAGTAGTTATTAATGGTTCCCAATCCTGCTGGAAAGGTATAACGAGTGGGGTGCCGCAAGGGTCTGTTTTGGGACCGGCTCTGTTCAATATCTTCATCAACGACTTGGATATTGGCATAGAAAGTACGCTTATTAAGTTTGCAGATGATACCAAACTGGGAGGGATTGCAACTGCTTTGGAGGATAGGGTCATAATTCAAAATGATCTGGACAAATTGGAGAAATGGTCAGAGGTAAACAGGATGAAGTTTAATAAGGACAAATGCAAAGTGCTCCATTTAGATAGGAACAATCAGTTTCACACATACAGAATGGGAGGAGACTGTCTAGGAAGGAGTAGGGCAGAAAGGGATCTAGGGGTTATAGTGGACCACAAGCTAAATATGAGTCAACAGTGTGATGCTGTTGCAAAAAAAGCAAACTTGATTCTGGGCTGCATTAACAGGTGTGTTGTGAGCAAGACGAGAGAAGTCATTCTTTCACTCTACCCTGCGCTGGTTAGGCCTCAACTGGAGTATTGTGTTGAGTTCTGGGCACCGCATTTCAAGAAAGATGTGGCGAAATTGGAGAGGGTCCAGAGAAGAGCAACAAGAATGATTAAGGGTCTAGAGAACATGACCTATGAAGGAAGGCTGAAGGAATTGGGTTTGTTTAGTTTGGAAAAGAGAAGACTGAGAGGGGACACGATAGCGGCCTTCAGGTATCTAAAAGGGTGTCATAAGGAGGAGGGAGAAAACTTGTTCATCTTAGCCTCTAAGGATAGAACAAGAAGCAATGGGCTTAAACTGCAGCAAAGGAGGTTTAGGTTGGACATTAGGAAAAAGTTCCTAACTGTCAGGGTGGTTAAACACTGGAATAAACTGCCCAGGGAGGTTGTGGAATCTCCATCTCTGGAGATATTTAAGAGTAGGTTAGATAAATGTCTATCAGGGATGGTCTAGACAGTATTTGGTCCAGCCATGAGGGCAAGGGGCTGGACTCGATGACCTCTCGAGGTCCCTTCCAGCCCTAGAATCTATGTATCTAATAATAGAATATATATACATATGTATATTTGATATTTTTATATACCAATGAATATTTTTTCTCTTTAAAAGCCTAGCAGGATTCAAGAGCTCATACCATTTTTTATGTCCACTAAACTATTGTTTCAGAATCATAATTCTTCAATATGTTTGAATACAAGTTCTCCATTAGAGTTGTACCCACTTAAAGTAATTACATTACAGTTAGTGCTGTATTGGAGTTGTTCTCTACACTGCCCCCTTCTTTTCTCTTTCCCCCTCCCCCATCCCTGGCCCATTCTCTCTTCCTAGTCCATGTGGACCAACTGCAAGTAAGGATAGCATATTGAGTAGAACCTTCATATACAATAAGTTCCATTGAAATCAATGGGACAGATGGCACAGTGGGTCCTTGATCCTAGAAAGACTCAGGGCTTATCTATGCTTGAAACTCCATATTAGCAAAGGTAATCCACCTCCCTGAGGTCAGTCTAGTGCTGTCTACACTGGGTATTAGGATGGCTTAACTACACTGTTCAGGGGGTGTGGATTTTTCACACCCCTGAGTTACATAAGTGGGTCAACCTAACTTTTTATTGTAGACTTGGCTTTATTCCTATGCTAAACTTTGTGTGTATTGTGAGTAAGCTCATGAAGTCAACGGAACTACTCGGTATGTAAAATTAAGTGTGCACATAAGTCTTTGCAGCATCAGGGCCAGAGTAAGGTTGGCAAAACTGTCCATTTATATTTTGAAAACACATTACTTCAATGAGACTTTTGATACAGACACTGAGAAAAAGTAAACTGAGCAAAGAATTCAATTTGTATACAGTACTAAAAAATGTATGATTGTTTATTTAATATTAAAATTAGTCTAATACTATATATACTATATAAAATATATAAGAAATATATATATGAAAAGTACAACTATGGTACTTTATAACAAGAGCAACAATACAGTTAATATCCAAAAGGTTTAATGAAATTTAGGAAGAATTAAATTTAAAAGCAATTAGGATGATAGAATGTGTCCAAATTACCTCATCACTAATCCTTTCTGACTAGAAGGAAACCAGAAATGACAGTGCAATTGAAATTAAAAACTTGCATTGTTCTTGTTCTATGACCATAGAGAGTTTAGCTGGAAAAATAATTGATGTCCTTATACCCAGAGACCAATTTTCTGACTGCAAAGTCAAAAATTTTATTTTTGCATATCCGTGTAGATTTTACAAAATCAGGGAATGTTAATTATTTTCATATGGTAAATGTCAACATTTTAATTCTGACCACATCGTTGCTAGATTTTTCTATTAATATGCTGTATTGTATTAAGCAATAAATTAATAGTTTTTTCTCCGTTTTATTCCTTGGCTAGTCTATTGAGAATATTCTTGGTTAGGAACTTAATATGCATAATCCTTTTCAGAATTGCAGTTACAGTATGCATCATGCATGTGCAGAGTATTTTACAGTATAAAGCCCTGACTGTGCAAACGTTTACAAAAGTGCTTACCCTTTAAACACAATAATCCCATTGATTTGAATGGAACTACTCACATACTCATGCATTTAATGGTAGGTATTTGCTGAATCAGGGCCTACATACATACAGTTTAGGCCCTGATTCTGCAATGAGCTCTGTGCGCATCTTTGTGCCTGAACTTTATAGTGTAAACTTAAGGAGAAGTGTGGGCACACACACACACTTATATGCTATAAGGGATCTCAGAGAAGTTAAACTACAATTAGAATAGATTTGTGCGGGGAGGGGGTCAAAGAAAATGGTGTGTCTAAATATACAGTACTGATGGGTTTTGAAAATGACTATCCGTTTACCATATTGTGTGGATTAATCCTTTGTAGTTCAAGCCCTCTTTTTTTAAAAAATAAATCAGACTACAGAATTAAAAGAGCTGTTTGCAACAATATTGATGCTTTAAAAAACCTTAGGAGGAAAATGTATAAAACTTTCTGGTATGTCAGATGGTAAAGGAAATGTAAATTCTGTAAAATTGGCATCTTTATTTAGCTGTTAAATTTATCATTACTGCCAAGGTCCAGCTATACAATAACAAAACACTTTAGCATCTGCAACTTCTTAAAACCCTGTTAAACAGATGTAATTCCTGGCATAACTAAGCTCTTGCCAGCACTTTTTGTTACATTCCACCAAGACCAAACAGGAAATATATTTCCTCCAGTCTAAGAGTTTCAGAAAAAATGAGCTTCTCTGTGTACCATGAAACACAAGGAGACCTTCATTGCTTCATAACCATCAATTAGCAGGCCAATGGTAAGAGGAAATGGGCAGCACTCTTAGTTTCTCAATGAAGTGAGTAAATTTCTTATGCAGATTCATTTTTTTCCTCTTTGGTTGGCATATTTAACACTATTTTTCTCCCACAGGTGCTTTGGGCACATGATCATAGTAACACTTTCCTGTTCCCTGGTGCCCTTACTATTATTATTCAGAAGAAATCTTTTTCTTTTTTACTATCCTGGTTCTAAAGATATTTTTCAAGTCCATACTTTACCACTTTCCCATTCGAAAAGCTTTATGTACTCATATTCAGGTAATACCAATATATCTATATTGCATCTGTACATTTTCAAAAGTGACTATGGGCCAGATTTTTAAAGGTATTTAGATACCTAAAATGCAGATATGCATCAGGCCTAGGCACCTAACTCCCGATGAAAGCAGTGGAAGTTAAGGAGCTAGGTGCTCTTGGAAAATCCCACTAAGGTTCCTAAATAACTTTAAAAATCTGACTGTAAGTGACTTATGAGTATGCGTCCCACTAACTGGATTTTGTGCTTTTGAGTTGCTTATGTGCTTTTGAAAATCTTCACCTATAGCTATAGGGTGAGTTTTTGAAAGTGTCTAAAGACTTTTGGGTGCCTCCATTTTAGGATGCTCCAATTTGAACCAATTTAAAGGGGACTGATTTTCAGAGGATGAGTGCTCAGCACTTCATATAAATAAGACCTCTTTGGGTACATGTACATAGCCTGTGGCAGCGAGCCTCCGAGTCCGGGATGACACTCGGGTTCATGCTACCACACTGAAAATAGCTGTGTAGATATTGTGGGTCAGGCCTTGTCTACGCTACCATGGTAAGTCGCCTTAAGTGAATAATGTAGCTGGAGTCGACATAGCTTAGATCGACTTACTGTGGTGTCTACACCACGCTGCATCGGAGGGAGCTGCTCTCCCATCAACTTGCCTTATTCTTCTCATTCCAGTGGAGTACCGGAGTCGACCAGAGAGCGCTCTGCAGTTGATTTAGTGGGTCTAGTGAGGACCTGTTAAAATGACCTCCTCTGCATTGATCGCAGCAGCATCGATCCCCGATAATTGTAGACATGGCCTCAGGCTCTGAAGCCTATGGAGGAAGGTGGACTTCAAAGCCCGAGCTCCAATCTGAAACTGAAAAGCACTATCTACACAGCTATTTTTAGCACAGCAGCACAAGCTCTGCAAGCTTGAGTCTGCCAGCCTGCGCTTGGGGACTTGCTGCCATGGGTCACTGCTTGGTCTATAGACATCCCTTTCATGTATCTTAAGTTAGGCACCCAAAATCGCTGATCATTTTTGGAAATCTTGTACATTAGATATAGATATACATAAGCTGGTTTCGAAAAATTAAGAACCAACTTGAATCTTCACACAAACATGAAATTGAATTCAAACTTATTTTAGGAAGTTCATTTTAGGGTTATTTTGTTTGTATATAATTTCTTCTTGTGGCTCTTTCCTTCCTGGTTTCAACCAGGACTGGAAGCAGATATACTTAAATACCTTAAGAAATATTATTCTTGTTCTATGTTTGGCTTAGAGAAACCACAGAGTACTGGAAATCCCATGAGGAAACCAGTTCTTGTGAAACTTCCAGCCATAATTCCAGACCTCTCTAGAAGCCCTTGACATTACTTAACAATACAACAAAGCTGACACCAAAGTATAACTAAATTACAACAGCAGATTGCAGTGTAACCAGCCACTTGAAAACCAAGCTTGTCAAATTTTACATCCTCTTTCCAGCAAACTCCTACCTTCTTATAATTCCCTCCAAACCTCACATTTCAAACACCTGTGGTAAAAAATGAGTCTACATAAGAATGGCCTACATACTGAGTAAGACCAATGGTCCATCTAGCCCAGTGTCCTGTCTTCTTGCAATGGCTGGTGCCAAATGTTTCAGAGGGCGTGAACAGAACAGGGCAAGTATCAAGTGATCCACTTCTTGCTGTCCAGTCCCAGCTGCTAGCAGCAGAGCTACACCCAATGCATGGGGTTGTGTTCCTGACCATCTTGGCTTATAGCCATTGATGGACCTACCTTCATGAACTTATTTAATTCTTTTTTTAAAAACCAATTATACTTTTGGCCTTCACAACATCTGCTGCCAAGAAGTTCCACAGGCTTTACAGTACGTTGTGTGAAGAAGTACTTCCTTATGTTTGTGTTAAACCTGCAGCTGATAATTTAAGTGGGTGACCTCGGTTCATGTCTTATGTGAACGTGTAAAGAACACATCCTTAATGACTTTCTCTACACCGTTCATGATTTTCTAGACCTCTATCACATCTCTCCCCCTCCTCCCTGCCTTAGTTATCTCTTCTGTAAAATGAACAGTCACAATCTTTTTAATCTCTCCTCATATGGAAGCTGTTCCATACCCCTAGTTTTGTTGCCCTTCTCTGGACTTTGTCCAATTCTAATATATTGTTGAGATATATAGGTTATTCATACATATACCCAAATTCAAATCTAATTTACTCAGGTGTAAATCGGAGGTAAATAATCTGAAGTAAATGGAGACCCTGGATTTAAATTGGTGTAGCTGAAACTTCTTGTTCTGCTTAGTTTAAGATTCCTTGTAAAACTTGTGTGCATGCATTTCCTCTTGCAGTAAATTAGCCACCTAAATTGTGTGTTTATCATCATGCACTCTACTCTATATGTACAGGGTCAGATTGTGACCTTGCTTGTGTATGCTACCAGAATTGAGGACAGGGAGAAAAGCAGCCTCCAAGGGGCTGTTGTGCTGTCCCTTCCCTATACAAGTGGGCATAATGGGTTAGAGAGTGGGCAGAGGAAACCCACTAGGGAAAATACGTTGCCCCAGTATAGACTTGATACTGGATAGTCTCCCCTACTCCAAGGGGGGGACCCAAATTATAGATGGTGACTATCAGAGTCGCACTCTGACTTTAGATCAGCTTCAGAAGCAGTGCAACAACATGTTGCCCCATGTTCATGGTTCATGGTAAAGACACAATTGAGTCCACATTATATATCCTGCATACTATTTTTGTACAAATTTCACTTTAATGGATTTATTCTACATCTACATTGCTATAACTGAGAGCAGATTCTGTCCATTATTTCTTAGGGTAGATATTTTTAACCCTGATGTCTACTGCTAAACACAAAGTATGCCGCAAGGCATATCTTTGATCTATAGGCAATCACAGACCTTATTAAAGCTGATGGGCATGCTAGCTACCATTCATTCAGGCTAACTGGAAGAAGCAATTAAACTCCTTTATGGAAGGATAGCTGGAGACAGTGGAAGCCACCACCCAAGTCACTATGCTGCATGCAAGGTCTAGGCAGAGGTTGGGGCTGATTGCAAATTCAATGGCCGGGGCATGAACTGGTGGCAGCTATGTGTGTGCATGCATGTCAGAGGCCAAGAAAAACCAGAAAGCATGCAGGCAGTGAGAAGCAGTCATGCATTAGGCCCCGAGAGAGCAAAGAGAGCTCATTGGGGCACAGAACTGACTTGAATCGGGGACTTGGATTTTATGAGCCAGGAAATTGTCTGCTGTTTGTTCCTACTGTGTTCAGGGAAACAGAACTTAGTGTACCTTCTTGGTAAATACACAGGATTGTACCAAAGAATATACCTGTCTCACTTAATGAATTTCTTCTTCTAAAGGAAACAATCCAGCAAGTCCCTGAATATTGGGTTAAGGCACCTGGGCCAAGAGACAAAATATACTGCTTAGTGTTAATGTGTCTAACAGCTCAATTAGATATAGCATGCTTAAACTGCTACTTTAAACTAGGGCTGTTGATTAATCACACTTAACTCCCATGATTAACTCAAAATCAATCGTGGTTTTAATCGCACTGTTAAACGATAGGATACCAATTTAAATTTATTAAATATTTTGGATATTTTTCTACATTTTCAAATATATTGATTTCAATTACAACACAAAATGCAAAGCGTACAGTGCTCACTTTATATTTTTGATTACAAATATTTGCACTGTAAAAATGATAAAAGAAATAGTATTTTTCAATTCACCTCATACAAGTACTCTAGTGCAATCTCTTTATCATGAAAGTGCAACTTACAAATACAGATTTTATTACATAACTGCACCCAAAAACAAAACAATGTAAAACTTTAGAGCCTCCAAGTCCACTCTGTCCTATTACTTGTTTAGCCAATCGCTCAGAAAAAAAACAAGTTTGTTTACATTTGCAGGAGATAATGCTGCCCACTTATTATTTACAATGTCACCTGAAAGTGAGAACACGCATCGACATGGCACTTTTGTAGCTGGCATTGCAAGGTATTTATATGCCAGATATGCTAAACATTCATATGCCCCTTCATATCCAGAAATATTTAAATAGAATATCATCTCTTATTTAACAGTGTGATTCATTGCCTTTAATTTTTTTTAATTGCTTGACAGCCCTTCTTTAAACTGTTGTGTAGTTGTGCTGTTATACAGGGATGACTTCATTCAGCATTCACACACCATCCTATGGGGTGATATATTTAGGTTGCTTACGTCTGGTATATAAGGATAAGTTTGTAGAGTATGTTGGGATCTGTTTCTCCTCTAGGTATGTGTATGGACCCATCAGCATCACAGGAGAGTCCATTTGGTTTGAATTGGTCTATATTCACCTTATGATCATTATGCAACCTGTAAAACACCATGTTGTTGGGAGAAGGATATTTGCAGTATTTAAGCTACGGCAGCGAAGTTTTTATAAAGGTGTGCTAATTATCTCATTGAGCACATTGGCTAGACCGGGACTAGAGGATATGCATGAATTCCTGGCACCACCGAACACAATGGCAAAACTCCTATTGACTTCAGTGGGGCCAGGAATTCACCCCATAAATCTAAGCTAAGGGGAAAAATACATAAGAAATATTTGAGGAAAATTATTTTACAGAAGCGGAATGAACTTCCTGCTGAAGTGGTGGAATCAATATGTATTTGTTTGAACAAAAATTGGATGACTACATGGAATGTTATTAGTCAATATTGTGCTTGGGAGTAGCTGACCACCTTTTCTGGAGCTCAGGAGACACTTTTTTTCACTTGCCATGTTTTATTCCCAATATTGACTATGGTTTTCGGCATGGGAAACTTTGTTCTCCTCTGGCACAAAACATTATTTAAAAGTTAAAAGGATTTTTAAAAAAGTATTTAAAACATTAAAACCTTTCAACGTTTACAAAAATATTAACACATCATATAAAATCAGAGATGGCATCAATCCACCCCGAGGTCTATTTTGGGTTCCAAACTGCTATGTAACTAATTACAGTTCAGCCAGAGCTAGATGCTAACAAGGCAGCATAGCTGACTCTGTTATAGGCATGGGTTGCTGTGGACAATGCCATGTGTTGTTTTTATACCCAATGCAACAAGTTGTGTGGAATAATGGTGCTTACATGGTACCTAAAGACCAAAAAGGTAAGAGACCTATATTAATAGATGAATTCTATATCCAGGGGGTTCTATGAATAATTTCTTAAATATATTAAGCTCCCTATACTTATGACAGAAGACTCCTGTGAGAAATTTTCGTATAAAATTTGAGTTTTTTCACTTGTGGTTTTTAATATTAAATGTTAATTTGATATAACTTCAATTATGAAAAATTCTAAAATTAAATCCTGAGGCCAGTTGATTTTGTATATAAATTCTATAAATTGCTGATCCCCTCCCTGTCTACTTTTCCTCAAGATTTGCAATAATGCTTCTGGCAAAAGAATGATTCCCACCATAAGAATATGGTCTTCTACCCATCTCCTCACCCCCATTCTTCTCCCCCACCTGCACCCCCCATTACCCTATAATAAAACAGCCTAAAGAAGCAAAAAATTAAGTCTAAAGTATCAAAGCCAAAACCCCCACCACAAATAGAGGTTTTATTCTGAAAAGGGAGAAGTGCCAGAGACTCCATGAAGTCTCCACAAAGAAACTTTGCTGTTGCTACTGATTGTACATGCAAGGCACTCAGATACTGTGGTGATGGGTGGCAGAATAAAATCTACAGATAGATTCCAGATATGTCCACCATTCTTTGTATTAAGCCAGATAAAGAAGCCAAAAGCTATGCTTTCCTCTACCATCTTGCTCCTTTTTGTGGTTGTCTTGCTTTCTCATGTTGGTGTCTGTTTTATTAATTAGAGCCATAGACGCCGACTCAGAGCGGAAAAATGGGTGCTCAGTACCCACCACCAGCCCTGCCGATCAGTTTCTCCCCCTCCCCCACAGTGCATCTTGCCCGCTGGTGGACCCCACTGATCAGCTCCTCCTCTTCCCTCCTGCCAGTGGTCAGCTGTTCAGCGACATGCAGGAGGCACTGGGGGAAAGAGAGAGGGGCTCAGGGGAAGGGGCAGAATGGGGTCGGGAGAGGGGATGGGAATAGTTAGGGTGAGGGACTGGGGGAAGGGATGGAGTGGGGGCAGGGTCTGAGGCGGAGCGGGGGTCAAGCACCCCCCAGCAAATCACAAAGTCAGTGTTTACGATTAGAGTGAATAAAATGGTATTTGTGGAGGGGCAACAGTATGGAGCATGCCGCTCTTTGCTGCCTGGGACTCATCTGCAGAAGTTTAGAAGAGGGGAGGCTGTAACTTAGTGGTATTGCAACTGCTGAAAGGGATGAGCAAACAGTCAGTATGTACACAGGTGTGGGGAGGAGGGGGAAAAGCCACATAGACCTGGTGGTTTTGGGGGTGGGTCTGCCCCATACTCCCTGGCTGGGGGAGTGGTAGATACATTCAGGACACAATGTTTAAAGGGCACTGTGGCAGAGTAGTTGGGATCTTGTTTTTGCTGACTCATGGGGACAGGCTGGGTTAATCAGATTCCACTTTCTAAAGTAGGAGTGACTCTCTTGGAAAAGGAAATGTGTAGGGCTTTTGGGATAGAGAGGGATCTCTACCAGCTTACAGGCGCCTTCTTGGAAACTTAAATATTACGAGCTGGGTGGAACTTTTGTTATGGGTGGAGTAAACCCCCACCCAGGGCCGTCCCTACCCATACGCAAAGTACACAGCTGCGTAGGGCACCAGGAAATTTGGGGCACCACATTTCCTGGTGCCCTGCGCAGCTGCGTACTGCTCCAGCCCCTGCTCCGCCTCTACCCCTTGGCCTCTGCCCCAGCCCTGCCCCCACTCCGCTTCTTCCCCAAGCCCCTACCTCTTCACGCCCCTGCTCCACCCCAGCCCTGCCCTCACTCCCCTGAGGACTGGCTGCAGGGGTTGGGCCTACACTTACCATGTGGTAAGTGGAGCGCTGCCGGCGAGTGCTGGGGGGCGGTTCCCTCTGGTCCCCCAAGGCTGGGAGCCAGGGGAGCAGAGTGGAGCAGGCTGGAGGGTGGTTTCCCCCCTGCCACTCTCCCCCCCCCCCCCCCCCCCCCGCGGAGGCCTGGGGCACCACACAGCGGGGGGGGGGGAGGCTGTATAGGGCGCCAAAATAGCTAGGGAAGGCCCTGCCCCCACCACTACCACCTAAGACAGTTTGTTCTCATCCACACTAGGTTTTATTTTGGGTAGGGGCATGTGGGTGTGGGGGAAAAGCAGAACTGAAAAACTGGGAAAGAAAGACAGAACTTAAAAGAGAAACTGAAAGTACAAGGCTGATCCTGGAAGAAATCTGGAGAGAAGTTTGTGGGTCAAAGAAACAGGCTGAAAACTGTGCTTATGGTGCTGTGAACAAAAGAAGCTGTTTCCTATTAATTCTTTCTGTGTTCAGAGACACAGAACTTTGTAAATAAACAAAACCCCATCAAAGAAAACACCAGAATTGATCAATTTCTAATTCCAGCTGGAACATCTGCAGGGCCCTGTAACTTTGACTAGCCACTCAAGTCAAAAAGGGGCAAGACTGGTGTGAGACGCAGGATCCAGTTTCCAGGGACAGAACTTGTGAACTGCTATTCCTGTTTGAGCCAAGAGGGAGCAACTGATGGCAATGCTTGTGGAAATCAAAGATGGTCAAAAGAAATTGAAACAAGAGTTAAAACAGGACCTAGAGCCTTTGCAAAAGGAACTAAAGCAGCATCTGGAGGATTCTATGAAAAGGCTGAGGGTCATGCAGGCGGAGGCCAGACATCTGTTGGCGCAGACTATAAAGTGTCCAGGCGTATTGGGAAGCCCAGCTGCAAAACTCTCAGGCTGGAATGATAAGACTGGTCAAAGAGGTGATGAGCAACCTAACTGCATAGATCGGAGGCTTTTTCTTCCCTGAAACAGTGCAGACCAGTGGTAAACTACCTTACACACACACACACACACAGTTAGTGAGGAGGGTATTTCCACTGTTAAAAAGAAAATTGAGGCTGTGTAGAGCTGGCCAACTCCCCAGACACACTCAGATGTTCAGAGTTTTATAGAGCTCTACTGGATTCATTTGTGGGTTTGACAATATTTCAAAACCACTGCATACGTTGGGTGAGAAAGGAAAATCATTTCAGTGGTCAACAGAATGAAATGTAGCATTTTCAGAGTTAAAAAAGGCTCTTATGCTCACTCTTGTCTTGGCCTATCCATTTTTCAAACCCCCTTTCATACTGAACACAAACAGTAGTCCTTGCAGTTTTTAATGGCAATACTAACAGAAGGGACTTGAGAGGTTTATAGATTAGTATAGTAAAAGTCTAAATTTGCCTGAGAAATTATTGCACCACCAGAAAGGAACTCCTGGCAGTGGTTAAATCTATAGAACATTATCATTGCTATTTGTATTGGAGGACATTTATGGTCAGGGCAGACCATCCTTCCCTTCAATGGCTCCAGGAATCTTGAGGGACAGCTTTCCAGATGGTTGGAGAAACTGCAATGCTATGGTTTCATAATCACACACAGGCCTGGTCATCAGTGTGACCAGACGGCCATGTTGGGAAGCCAGTTGTAAACACTGCTCCAAACAGGAGAGCAAGGAATTAGTTACTCAAGGGGATCGGTGTACCTCTTTTCCTCTACTGTGCAGAAGTACTCGTGTTCCTGGTTAATCCATCAGTACAAGGGGATGGGATTGGAGGAGTGGGCTCCAGAGCAACTATCACCTTACCAGTAAGAGGATTCTAATATCAATTTAGTGTGTGACTGGAAAATCACACAACCACCCTGGAAAACCCTGAAAAACACAACCACCCTGGAATTTAATGTCGCCTCACATATCACAGTAAAAGCTTTCTGGTCTCAGTGGGAAAGCTTGGAGTATAAAGATGAAATACTATATAGGAGCTGGTAGAAACCAGGGGGTGATGGGTGCAGGTACCAGCTGTTTGTACCCAATATCGGAAGTTTTGAAGTTGTCATGATCTTAAAACTGCTGGACATTCTGGGGCTGCAAAAACCTTAGCTAAGCTAAGGGAAAACTTCCATTAGGTAAAAATCAGGCCGAATGTTGAAGATTGTTGCAGGAAATGTGGTGCTTGCATTGCAAAGAAGGTCCCGCAAAAACTGAGAGAACCCCTGGCAACAATATCTTGTGGGGACATCAGTGGAGTGCATTGCAGCTGATGTTCTTGGGCCCTTGCCTGAGACAGAGGTTGGCAACCAATACGTGCTAGTGACTATGGATTACTTCATGAAATGGCCTGAGGCTTACCCAAATAAGAGATCAAAAGGCTGTGATAGTAGCAGGTGTGAATGAATGTATGAATTCTTAGTTCATTTGTAATGAATGAATTCTTCACAAGATTTGGGGTCGTTGGTGAGTTACACATCAAGGAAGAAACTTTGAATCCACACTGTTCAGTGGGTTTGAGATTCAAGGGATCCACAAAACTAGCACCAGCCCAGTACACCCACAATCTGATGGAATGGTAGAAAGTTTCAATAGGACTCTGGGGGTTCAGCTGGCTACATTTATAGGACAGCCCCAAAGAGACTGGGACCAGCATATCCTAGTCATTTGGATGACTTGTAGAACAACAGTCAATGAGATCACAAAGTGTTCCCCAGCACTCCTTGCATTTGTGTATGTGCCAAGACCACCAGCTAACCTCTTGTATGGAATTCCTGAAGGGGAACAAAGGCATTTGAACCATTTGGACTATGTAGAAACCGTACAATCCCAATCTTGAAAAGTTCACACCTTTGCTAAGGAAAATTTGAGGATAGACTCTGACAAAATGAAAAGGTCATATGACCCAACTTTTAAAAGAGGGGGCTAGTGTGGTTCCACAGTCCTAGAAGAAAGAAGGATATTCACTGTATAGTGATAAATCTTAGGAGGACCCTGTAAATAGGTTTGGAAGAATGAGATTTATTTATCAATAAATGGTGGTAAAAATTGATTTCACCATACAAACAAAAACAATATCAAAATTATTTCCGTTGACGATAGAAATTTCCAGATAGGCAAAGTAAGAAAAAGGCGGACTGAGACTGCAGTTTGATTTAAAGATATTTACTTTGTATATTTTGGTGTGATGTTGGCAATTTCTATTTTTAACAGTTACAAAGCTTTAATTTTGAATCTCAATGTGTATTGTCAAAAAATTGTCTGACTCCCCCATACATTCCTGCAACTGTAAAAATTAAAATAGATAAAAGTAGGAAAAATGCTTAAAAATATAAACATCAATATTTGTCAAAACTATAAAAATACAATTGAATTATCCAAGCCTACATAGTACACACCGAAATCACTGACATGGTGTACAGGATACAGTTGGGTGCCAGGAGTAAACCCAAAGTCACCCATAAAGATAATTTGAGAAGATACTGGGGGACTGAATTTCAGTTTACCTGCTCCTTGAATCTGACCATGCAGCTGTGGAAGTTCAGGCTGGGAAAGTTGTGACAGTAATAAGTCTGCCACTCAGCAGAATGGGCAGAGTCTGCCTCAGCCAGCAAATTCCACCCAAATAATAGACGCACCTCAGGAGCACACAGAAAGGAAATCCAGGGAAAAGGAAGCCTCAACGAGATTTGGGTGGAAATAAAATTATGTTGGGTTGGTAATGTGAAAACATCTTGACAGACACTGTATATATGTAAATAGTTAATTTCCCTCCCCCCCCCCCACCCCCTTTCTGTTTGATTTGGGTTATTGAGTGTAACCAGGTTTGGCCTCATTGGGATGATGACTGAAGCTGAGGTAGGGGCAGGGTGTTACGAGCTAGGTGGAAACTTATGTGTAAACCCTTCATCTAAGACAAAAGGAGGGTGTGAAGCTGCCCGGGAGTTTTTGTCTGAGTATTGTTTTGAGTATTTGAGTGTTTGAGGCAGTCAGGTCGGGGGGCAGGTGACAAGCAGAACAGAAAAACTGGGAAAGGCAGAGAGCAGCTGAAAAATCAGGGTGGTTTTTGGATCAGGGAAGAGGCTGGAAAGGGTCCTTTTACTGCTATGAGCAAAAAAATCTGTTTCCTGTTAGCTGATTCCTTCTGCGTTCAGAGACATAAGAGTTTGTACGGTCTTGGTAAATAAACAAAACTGCATCAAAGAAAATACCAGACTCCATCAATTTCTACTTCTAGGGGGGAACATCCCAAGGGTCAGACTAGATGATCATAATGGTCCCTTCTGACCTAAAGTCTATGAATCTGAGACCCTGAAAATAGCTGCTCATATAAAAAAAAGACAATATTTTTTTGGAAATGATTCTATTAAATAAAACAATACATCCAATTGATGATGCTTTAATGCAGTGGTGGGCAGCCTGCAGGCCACACACAGCCTGTCAGGGTAATCTGCTGGTGGGCCACCAGACAGTTTGTTTACATTTGTACGGCCGCCTGCAGCTCCCAGTGGCCATGGTTCACTGTTCCCAGCCAATAGGAGCTGCGGGAAGCGGCGGCCAGCATGTCCCTGTGGCCCATGCCTCTTCCCGCAGCTCCCATTGGCCGGGAACGGTGAACCGCAGCCACTGGGAGCTGCAGGCGGCTGTGCAAATGTAAACAAACTGTCTGGTGGCCCACCAGTGGATTACCCTGATGGGTCACACGTTGCCCACCGCTGCTCTAATGCAATTAAATCAGTCTTTTTGATGGTTCTATTTTGCTGCTTTGTTTTGAGGGGGGATTAGTTTAATGAAAACAGCCCTGTATGGAACTGATTTAACACACTCAGGAGCCACTTAATGGTTGACTGCTGGAAAATTAAAAATTTGTTTCAGTACAGGGATTTACATAATTGCTTAGGATTATTATGGGGGAAAATGAAAAAGGAAAATACATGAGCAATGATCGAACTGTCTTATAGCTGTTCCACAGTAATAAATCTAACATCGTCCTGGGTACTTACATGTCTTTGGAACTCAATGGCTCCTTAAATAGCTGTATGAAATTCTTTTTGAAGACTTTTTTTATACCAAAACATTTTTGGGTATTTCAGCTTCGTATACTTCACCCAAATTGTGTCAATTTCCTAAAATGATACAAAATTCTCAGGGCACAATCCACCTCTTGTTTTATGATCCAAGTTAATTTTTCCCATTCCTCATTTAATTCCTCACACTTTATCAAAAGCGCTGAGACACAGCCCTGCTTAGCCCATCTGAACTGTTGAGGCCATGTGCTACCCTTGCTATTTGCTCAACTCTCATTGACCTCAGTGAGATACACACGTATAATGAGGTCATTAAATGCCCCTACATTTGTAATTCCAACATTTGTTGTGGTGGTTTTAGATAATTACCCAGTCCAATGATGTCATCTTGAAGAAATCAAGAAGTATAAAGTTTGATCACATATTTTAGATCTGGGTGGGAATCTTTCAATCAACAATTTTTTCCACCCAAAAATAAATAAATAAATAAAAGCAGCAATTTTTTGAAAATGAAACTGTTCAAGAAACAGCCAGTTTCAATAAATCTCCTGACTCCAAAGTTTTTTGAAAAATTTAGAAGTTTGTTGACAAACCCCATTTTGACAAAGGTTCAGTTTTTCAAGTCTAAACCTTTTAATTTTTTTTTTTAGTGAATTTAGACTAAAAAAGGCAAAATTGAAATTAAACCTTTGGAAATTATTTAAATGAAATGTTTCAATTGGTCCAAATTAAAAAGAAAAATCAGTTCACAAAAATTCTCAATATTTTGAATTTGTCCTTATTTGGGACAGGAAATTTTTACTTTTTGAAATCTCAAATTCAGAGAGGATGTGAAAACCACTTCCCATCTATCTCTATTTAACCTCCCTTCTTCCCCCAATTCCCGTCCAAAAACACAAGCAAACAACCCCTAAAGAGGCATCTCAATAGGATAATGTTGAAAAACAATGACATGATTATATTGCCAAGGGGCTAATTCTGATGCTCCGACTCCGGTTTAATAGTAACCCTGTATGAATATTCCCACTGAAGTCAATTCACTTATTCATGGAATGAGGTGATATGTTGTAGGAGTATCAGAATCTAGCCCACAGAGAACGTTGTTGTACTGGCAATTGCTTCATATATCTCCCCCTCTAATATCTTTTTTTTTCTG
The DNA here is from genome assembly GCA_033296515.1 of Macrochelys suwanniensis. Classification (NCBI taxonomy): domain Eukaryota; kingdom Metazoa; phylum Chordata; order Testudines; family Chelydridae; genus Macrochelys; species Macrochelys suwanniensis. The sequence continues at coordinate 98,009,310 of CM065776.1, read as the reverse complement.
GATTGAGATTTAGTTCTCTTCTGTTGCAGCAAAAGAACATTGACATTCATGAACATGGAAACAATGTGAATAAATTGGCATGTAGAAGTGAGTGAATGAACATTCCTGGCTCTATAACTAGTTCATTTGTCTTCACCCTGCTACTTGCCAGTTTGTTTGCGTTGTTTTGAGACTCTCACTACCAGACGCGTAGATGTAGTTAAATTACCATATTGTTTATGTATTTTGATTAAAGAAGAGCTAATGTCCAGTGATCTATCCCACATTTTGATAAACCAGGCTGATGGCAAAACAAGGTATAATTCGGAGAGGGACTGTCTCTTGCTATGAGGATGGATCGCTCCTAGCACAACAGATATCTTATCTGGGTCCTCTAGGCCCTACTGTGAGACTAATGAACAATAATGCAGAATGCATTATTTAATGATAGTACTTGACATTTATCAGAAATTAGGTCAGATCAAAACTGTGGGTAAATATATCGCAAAACTGAGATGTGCAATGTGGTATTTATAAAGCACGTATCAGCCATTAATTACAATAGTTTTACTTTAAAAATCTGTCTTTAGCTTTTTATCTGAGCCTTATTTCAGATGCTGGGTTACTTGATATTCAGTATTCAGCTGGCAGGTTCAATTTTATCAGGGGTTTGTCAATTGCCGGTGGGTGGTGGTTGTGTGTTCTGTGCACACAGCAAGTCTAGCCAGTTATTAGGCTAGCTGTGATAATGCATGCATTGGTGCAAGCTTAGCCAGGATCCAATGGCTACCAAACTGGTTACTGTTTTGGGGAGGGCAGCTAGTGAACAGCCATGTTTTTCTTATATTGTTCAGGGTGCAGCTGAAATCTTGGAATAGTCTTGAATTGCATTTTGTTTTGCAACACTCTTAGGAATCCTACCAGCTACTATTTATTACTTAAAACTGTCTGTGGAAGATCAGAAACCTGGAATGTCAGAAATTCCTGCAAAGGATGGAGTGTTTCCACCAGTAAATATGTTTCACTGTAATTAACTCATAGTATTAAAAAAATGTTTTATTAGGGATTAGGTCAAAGAATCACAAACCTCTCTGGCTCTGAGTTCTGAAACAGGGCTTCAGTGCTGTGGTGAGCGCTCAGAGAAGCCTCCTTGTAGATGTCTCAAATGCCCTGAGACAGGCTGTGTAGAAGATTGTCCTGCCTGCACATATTGTTCAATTGATGTTTCAATTTACTGTGCACCAATCCTAGAGTCTTCCAAAGCACACAGCATGAAACTGCATTCATGATGCTGCCTTTTTGCACTGTGCTTGCATGTTCTGAGCAAAGCCCATTTCGGTCTGAGAGAGTTTAAATATGAATCCATTTACACGTCATCATTTAAATAGTTGGCAGACAAAAAAAACAACATAGTTACTGGAGAGACAGGGTATATGAGGCTATATCTCCTATTGGACTAACATCTGTTGGACAGGACAAGCTTTTGAGCATCCAGGAGCTCTTCCTCATGTCTGGAGAAGGTAACTGGAGTGTCCAAGCTAAATACGAAATGGGACAGATTGTTAAGCATATGGGCATGTGCGAAGCCCTTAGAAGACCACTTATAATGAAATGAGCAATTAAGGGTTAGCAGGCAGTAGCATGTGTGACAAATTGCTGAAATGTGCCATAAAACCCAGCATCTCTGTTAAGTCCATGGTTTTTGGTGTCCAGCAGAGTTATGAATTTAAGTTCCCAGGCTCTTTTTTTGAAGGTGTTGTGCAGGCTTCCTTTGAGGATGAGGCCTGAGAGATCAGATATGGAGTGATAGCTTTCTGAAAAGTGTTCATCCGTGGGTGACCGTGTGTTTGTCGTTATTCCTATGTGAGTTCATTCAAGATCATAGTGATTGACTGTCTTCACCCTTACATAGTTGCTGGAGCATTTGATCAATTGTATGAGGTACTTACATGTCATAGGCATGTGTAGGACCCATGGATCTTGAAAGGTGTGTCATGGGGGTGGGTGTTAATCATCATAGCAGTGGAGATATGTCTGCAGGGTTTGTGTACTATTGTTCTGGCAGGATCTGGTGCTGCTGTGAGTTGGTGTGCCCTGGTTTGTGGGGAGCTATGTTTTGATGATATGCTTGGTGAGGTATGGGGTTTGTTTGAAGGCCAGAAGAGGGGGTTCTGGAAGGATGTAGTACCCATCGAGTATGGGTTGTAATTGTTTGATGTCCCATATGGATTCTAATGAGCGGTGTTAGGTGACAAGTAGGCCTGTGCCGTTACGTTTTTTTCCCCTTTATTGAAGCAGGGTTCTCTCGGGGTATTTTGGTGGCCTATTTCATGTTGTGATGCATTTCTCTGGAGTGTCTTCGTTTGGGGAGGGCAATTTCAATCATGTTTTGGTATGTATCCTGCACTTTCTCTTTGGAGCAAATCCTGTGATATCGGAGTGCCTGGCTGTATGTAGATAACAGATTTCTTGGTGCATCTGGGTGGTTGCTGGATCTGTGGAGGTTAAGTCTGGTGATCCATGGGTTTCTTGTATATAGTCTGTAGGGTTCCAAAATTATTGACACTTAGAGGTAAAAGAGGGCTTGCCTAATCTTACAGACTTAGAAGGGCTGAAATATTGGCTGCTTTTTATATTGCACAGGGACAAATAACAATTTAGAGCATTATGCAAATGAATACAAGTTGGCTTGGATCACAACACTATGTAGTTGTATTTTCTGGTACAAGTATCTAATGGTATGTAGAATTTGACTATCACCTATTCTAAAACAAATGGACTTTCCCATTGGTACAGTCAAAGGCCATGATCCAATGTCCCTTAAAGTTAACAGAAGTCTTTTCACTGACTTCGGTGGGGATTGAATTAGGCCCAGAAGGTTCATCTGTTATGTTACTTTACTTCCCATATGACTTGTGACGTGACGTTTCAGAGGTAAGCAAAACAATTTCATAATATTGCATATGACCCAAGTAGTAATCACTATACATCACGTTGTAACTAAAATTTAATTAACCTAATACTTATTTTTTAAGTAGTAGGCCAAGTTGATGAATGAAGTAACTTCCCTGAAGCTACTGGAATTGTAGCAGGGACAAATCTGACTTACCTTTTGTTTCTCTCTACTGTAATTTTTGTATATAAATTATTTGCTATTTTTATTGACACCTGTTTAAAATCTTTTCCAGATAATTTTAATACAAGACATGATCTATGCTCTTTCTATGAGAGTTGCTGGGTAAAATATGTACAAAATACTATACTTACCAACCTCATACAACCATTGTGAGGGTTAATTACAGTAAATATATACTTGAAGTGAAGTATAAAGGCTGAGGATTATCATTAAAATCAAGCAAAATTAATTGGAGAAAAATATACATTGGGAAAAAATGAGTTACAATTTCCACAGAGTAAACAAATCATAGAAACATATTAAAATTACCGCAAATTAAGAGCTTGATCCTAAACCCATTGAAATGAATGGGAGTCTTTCCATTGATTTCACAAGGCTTTGAATTGGGCCATAAATGAGTAACTTCGCTGAAATGTAACCTTCAAGATTATTTGAGCTCCGATCTTGCATTTATGCATGTTAGCATTTAGCATGTGAGTAGTCCCACTGTGAAAAGTGAGAAGTCAGTGGGACTGTTTGCTTAAAGTTATGATGTATAAGTATTTGCTGGATTAGGTTCTTGGTGTCATTATTATAGAAATTATAATTATAATTTCTAATTATAGAAATATGCACACGAAAATGGGAAAATAATATATCTTTTGGTAAAAAGCTTCTCCAATCAACCGTTTTGATAAAGATGATTTTAATAATACTTTGCTTATATAGCCCTTTACCTCTTCAAAATGCTGCATAGAGCTACTAAGACTCTGCCTTACATACAGGCTGCTAGATTCAGTGTAAAGTTAATGTTAATTATTTAAAGCTTTTTAGCTTTCTAGATCCAGCAGAACAAATATCATAAAGGAATTTATGCACGTATTAAATGTGGAGGATGGGGGCTCAAAAGCTCTCTTGAGGAGAACAACATACCTCTTTGTATTACTTGCATCTTAATGTCAACACCTTGACCATACTGTAACAGACACTAAAATTATTCCTAAAATGTGAAATGACTCTTGATGTACTGAACCTACAATATACTTGGTGCTTGCAACCCCACCAAAACTTGTTTCAGCCCATTTCGTCTCCTATATAAACTTGCAAGTTTGATATCAAATGTCGATGTAAAAAAATCACAAAAGGAAGAAAAGCATTTATTAATTGACCCATATAAATACGCAAAGTTTCAGTGATGACATTTGTATCTATTTCTTCCCCTTTTCCTGTATTCCTTTCCACCTGTACTCTTCAAATGTCCCATCAGACTGTATTTAAAAATACTACAGTATTTAAATATTTAGTGGTAACATTAAGTGCTGCCAAATTATGTAGTGACTCTGGGAAGTGATGAAATAAGGCTTGATGGACAGCTTTAATATTTGTTTTACACTGAGCATTTTTCCAGAATGACAACCAATGGTTAATTATAGTCCTAGAAAGTGGAGTGTGTGATAGGGGGGGATTTGGGGAAATACTTTGGGATCCGCATTTCCTCTTTTTATCCTATATGATGAGGTTTTTTTGTACCCACACAATCATGATGAACACTTTCATTGTTCCCTCAGGTGGAGAGTGTGAGGAGGGATATCCTGCTAAGCAGCAGTGTATGCGTGTGTGTTTGAGTTAAACCTTCTGGGGGTTTTCAAAGTCCCTGCTGGGAGTACCTCCCTGGGATGAATTAATCAAATACAGCTGAGCATAGTTAGGCTCAGAACTTTACAAATGGAGTGGGCTACCTTAACGTTTCCCAGGGAAAGGGAATTTACTCTCTAGGTAGGCAGAATAGAGTGCTAGAGGCAGAAAAATGATTTCTTTATATTGTTTTGTATTTGTAGATGAATTTGTTTTGGAGTTTCAGTATTTAAGATGCATGAGAAAAAAGTGGTCATACGGAGATTTTTTTGGTGTGTGTGTGTGTGTGTGTTTGTGTATGTTCTTTTGGTTGAACCAGAGCCTTGTAAAATAAACCTCGCCGCCCCAGAAAGGGTGTGGTGGTGAATTTTTGTTTGACCTGGGCCTCTGGCAAAGTTTCACTCCAGCTGCACAATTGCTGACTTTGCCACACATCGCCTTCAAAGGAAACCCTTCCTTTGGGCTGCAGCATGCTATGTGGTCCCTTTTCAGCGCTCTTCAATGCCTCTCCTCAGATGACTAAAGGCAGTCACTAGAGGCCAAGTACAGGAACTCCCTTCCTTCTCCTTCGATCTCAGTGTTCTCAGTGCTTCCAGCCCCTATTGGCTAAGGGAGGACAGAATTGAGTCCATGACACTAACTTAAATTTCTCCATTGGGATAGTCCATGGTGCTGGCACCTATTTGTTATTTTGGAGCTACACTGAAGGCCAACTCTTCAAAGAGGCCTCAACGTGGTCTCTGTCATTGAGTACCCAAAATTGCATATTTGGTCATAACCAAGAACTTGAACACTGCACAGTCTATTTATGAATCTATTTATACGCAAACACTAACCTGGGAAGGGGATTTTTGTTTTGAAACCCAAACTAGTGTGATCTAGAGTGGCCTAGAATTCTGTCAGTCTATTATGCTTACAATTTTCTGTACCTTTTAATCATTGTAAGCCTCTCCCAATTTTGTGTGTATGCGTCTTCCACAATAAAAACATACTTTAAAAGCAATGGTTTTTTTAAATCAAGAATTATGCAAGGTTTCTCTCTCAGGGAAGATCTTACAGCTCTCAGTGCTTCAGGAGATGCATAGAACTGGCTCAGACTAGACTTTTTTTTGCTAATAGCTGCAAATCAAAACCCAGCCCTCTGCTGCAGCGGTGGCTAATATGTGTTTCGTGTTCATTACCCTTTTAGGAATCTCTGATTCTATTAGAAATTTTCTATTGAAGAAACCACACATGATCAGATTTCCAAAAGAACGTAGCAGCGACACCCAACAGCTCTTGTTTAGGCACCTATACGAAGTGGGCAGGTCTTCAAAATTGTTCAGCTTTTATTAGCTCCCACTGAGAACAGTGGAACTGTTGGGTACTGGACAACTGTAGAAAAAATGCCAACTTCATCACATGTATAAAATGAGAGATGAGCTCTTTTCAAAATCTGGCCCTAATTTGCTTAGGGGTAATTTAGTTGAAAATTAGTTTCTGAAATATTCAATAACTTTCCTTTCTTCTTTAAGCTGAGCCATATTTTGGCCCATGTTGCTCAAAGAACAAGGAACAGACATTGGATGCCAAATTTATCACCTTCCCACTTGCTTGTACTGTACATTATATGCTCAGCACAAAGCAAAAAGCCCTTGTGAGAAATTCCTGATTCCTTAAATTTTTTGGAAGGTCCATAGTGTATACAAATCTATTTTAAGCAGCTGGTTATAGGAAGCACAGTTTTAAATATTCCATGTTTACTTTGGCAGATAACCATGATGTTTGAGCTTCAGCCTGGACTTAACTTTGACATTCATTTCAGATCAGCTGATATGAAGTTCTTCAAGAAATATATATTTATATTTTTAAAAAATAAATAGCTACATGTATTCCATATCCTGCTTTCTGCAGTGCTAACATATCATTTGATGCTGAGTATCTTACTGCATTTTTTGGGGAGCTATCTTACTGCAAATTACCGCCAACATATCTACTGCCAAGCTGAATGATTTGTTCTTAGTAAATCCATGCTGGCTGCTAGTGAGCACACCTACATCCTACAGGTGACTGCAAATTGAACTTTTTATACATTGCTCTAATACCTTCCCAGGTATTGAGGTCAGGCTGACTGGTCTATAGTCCTGCTCCTCCTTTTTCCACTTCTCAAAGGTGGGCATTATGTTCTGGAATCTCTCCTGTCATCCATGAGTTTGCAAATATTATTGCTAATGGCTCTGAGATTTCTTCAGCTAATTCCTTCAGTACCCTCAGGTGAATAGCATCAGGCCCTGCTGACTTGAATTCATTCAAATTAATCAGAGGATCTCTGACATGTTCTTTACTTATCCTGATGTGCATCCCTTCCCCCTTAATTGTCCATGATAACTGTTGGTTGTCTGGTCACATGTTGTTTTTTGTGAGAAGACTGAAGCAAAGTAAGCATTGAGCAGCTTTGCCTGCCTATCATCTTCTGTTACCAGCTCGCGTTCTCCATTGAGCGGTGGACCCACACTATCCCTCATCTTTCTCTTTTGTCTGCCATATCTATAGAACCCCTTCTTGTTGTCTCTAACATTCCTTGCCGTTTGAAATTCATTCTTTGTCCGGCTGTCCTGATTTTGTCTCTACATGTTTGTGCTATTCCCATGTGTACTTCCATGGTGACAAGCCTCTCTTTCCTTTTCCTGTATGTATCCCTTTTGGTTTTTAGAGAGCTAAAAAGCTCCTTGTGCAGCCACATTGAACTCCTGTGGCTCTTCTTATCCTTCCTCTTCATCGGAATAGCTTGATGTTGAGCCCTAGTATTACAACTTTTAGGAACTGCCAGCCCCTTTTCGACTCCTTTTCTTTCTAACTGGTCTCTCCTTGAGACCTTGCCTACTATTTATGAGTTGGTTGAAGTCTGCCTTTTTGAAGTCCAGTGTCCTTGTTTTGCTAGTATTATAATTTTATTAAGATCCTTCCCTTAGGATCTTAAATTCTATCAGATCATGATCACTTCTTCCCAAGTTCCTGGCCACCTTCATGTCTGCAACTAATGTATCCTTGTTGGTCAAAACCAGATACAAAATGGATGTCCCCCTCGTTTGTTTCTTCAACTGAATCAGAAAGTTGATTCACTACACCTGCTTAGAACTTGCAGGACATATTATGTTTTGCTGTATTAGTCTTCCAAGAGATATCAAAGAAGTTAATATTCCCCATTAATACCTGCTCATGTGTTAATCTTGTTACCTGCTTCAAGAATGCCTCATACACTTCCTCTTCTTGACTTGGTAGTCCATAATAGACCCCCCACCATAACATCACTACTATTCTTTTTCCATTTTTCCCCTCACCCAGATACTATCAGTAGGTTTGCCACTCACTTCCTCTTGGACCTCGGAACAAGTGTACATTCTTGAAGTACAGCACAACTCCTCCTTTTATTCCCCATACCTATCTGTCTGGAACAAGCTATATCTCTCAATGCTGGTACACCAATCATGGGGGTTGCCCCACCAAGTCTCTCTGTAATACCAATCAAGTAATAATTTTCTTCATACAACATGACTTTCAGTTCAACCTGCTTATTCCTCAAACTCCTTGCACTGGTATAAAAGCATCAAAGATATTTTTGCAGACTGCTCTGTTTTTCTTCTTGCCTCTTTAATGCAGTTGTGGTTTCTAGTCCCTTCTCCAGAATTTAGCCCCATCCCTTTGTCTTCATTACTTGAGCCTAGATATGCATTGGCTAGATTTTTGTCACCATCCCCAACAAAACCTAGTTTAAAGCTCTCCTTAGCTAGAGACTGTCCAAAGATGCTCTTCCCAGTATTTGACAGATGGAGCTCATCCCAGCACAGTAATCCTCTTTTCTGGAACATCAGCTCGTTGTTGAAGAAGCCAAAGCCCTCTTGCCAACACGTAACCACGCATTTACTTCTACTAGTCGATGGTTCCTGCCTGGGCCTATTCCTTCAACAGGGAAGATGGATGAGAAGACCATTTGCACCTCACACTCTTTTATCCTTCCCAGAACTGTGTAGTCTGCAGTGATCTGCACAAGGTCATTTTTTCCAGGTGGATTAAATTAGAGTGTGACATTGATCTACTTCCTCCTTTCCCAAAATAGGTATCAATATCTAATTGTTGAGAGCTAGTGTTGTTCAAACACTTCTTGATCAAAGTGCTCTTTTGTAAAGGTCATGAATGATCTAATGTGCCTAAGGTTTGGGGGAATGCATGAATTACACACAGGGCTGGTGTAACCACTTGGCGAACTAGGTGGCCGCCTAGGGTGCCAAGATTTGAGGGCGCCAAAAAGTGGTGTCCAAAATGTCTGGGATGCTCGCCCGGTGCCGGCTAATGTGTAACCCTCTTCCTGCCGCTGTGCGAGGGGGTGCTGCAGCTTTTATGGGCTCCGGCTGGCCGGGAAGTGAGGTCATTCCTCTCCAGCCACCAGGGGTGCTGCGCTGAGGGAGCCATGCGGGCTGCTGCCTGGTCCAAGGCACAGGCCCTCTTGTGGCTGCTGCTCCCCTGGCCCTGGGGCTCCCACTGCTGCTGCTGCCTGGTGGGTCCCCGGCTGCTCTGCTGGGCCTGGGCTGAGTCCTGCTGCTCAGGCTGCTCCGTGCACTGCTGCCCCAAGCCACTCTCCCCGTGAGTACCTGCCACCTGGCCTGCAGCCAGCCCCTATCTCAGCCCCTACCGCACCCCCTGCCCTGCTTCTAGCCAGCCCCACACCCCCTGCCCTGCCTATAGCCAGCCCTGCACCACCTGCCACACCCCCTGCCCTGCCCACACCAACCCCGCACCCCCTGCCCTGCCTATAGCCAGACCCGCACCCCCTGCCACACCCCCTGCCCTGCCCGCACCAGCCCCGCACCCCCTGCCCTGCCTCCAGCCAGCCCCGCACCCTCTGCCTGCAGCCAGCCCGTCTCCAGCCCCTGCCTCACTCCCTGATGTACCCCCTGCCCGAAGCCAGCCCGCGTCTCCAGCCAGCTCCACACCCTCTGCCCTGCCCACACCAGCCCCACACCCCCTGCCCTGCCTCCAGCCAGCCCCACACCCTCTGCCTGCAGCCAGCCCCTGTCTCCAGCCCCTGCCTCACTCCCTGCTGTACCCCCCTGCCCGAAGCCAGCCCGCGTCTCCAGCCAGCTCCACACCCCCTGCCCTGCTCGAAGCCAGCCAGCCCCACACCCTGTCAGGTTATTCATTTATTTTCATTAAATATGTAGACTAAATAATGAAATTAATAAATGTTCAAGCCGAACGTGCATTAATTCTAATGAACAATGTCACATTATGCAGTATTCATTTTTGAAAGTTTATAATAAGTGATGCTTTGGGGGCGGGGAGGAGGGGGTGCAAGGTGGAAGTTTTGCCTAGGGTGCAAAATGTCCTTGCACCGGCCCAGATTACAAGTAGCCCATAAAGTGATCTATTCATGTTCACTTAGTTATCATTTCTTCTGGAAAATATGATACAACCATTTAAAAAAGGAAAAATATTAGCCCTCTGAATTTGAAAAAGAAAACAAAATGCAGTTCCTGGAGGTGAAAAACTCCATGAATATAGTTCTCTTGAGGCTTTTATGTGTCTCTTGGTTTACAAGGGAGAGAACTGTAATCCATGGGAGGTGAATTTTCAGACAGGCTGTGTACATTGCTATGTACCGTGAAATAATGCATGGTATTTATTTGATAGATATTTGTGGACGAACACATTTATCAGCAATTTACAAGTAACCACAAGATGAAATTTGTTCCTCATGGGCAGGATGTTATCAATTTAATGAAAAATTTAAGAAGGAGAAAAAACCCACTTGAAAATACAGAAGAATGTTACCGTTTTATGAAAATAGAATTTACAATCAAATAAGTCCTTCCCAAAGGAATTTTAATAGAATTTCTTTAACTGTGACTTAGCACTTGGGGGGCAGGGGAAGATTTTTCTAATGCACGAAGAGCTACTAAAATCTTTCTGTAAACTTGTGAAAGATCATATTGTACATTGGCCCCTGCCTCTTCCTGCCACTTCTTTGGTTTTACAGACACATTTTCCTGTTTTGCTAATGTCTCTCTCTCTCTCTCCTATGATGCTGTGCTAGAGACCCTCCCCGCACCTATTCACAAACAGAAAATCTAACTGAACCTCGATCCTGCAAAAACTAATGCACATGCTAATGTTAGGCACAAAATAGGCCCATTGATTTTAATGGGACTACTCACCGTGCATACAGTTAAGCGCACATAGAAGACTTTCCGGGACTCGGACCTAACTCAGGCCACCGCTCTTCAATTCTGCAATTTTGTCCTCTAATCTTTCAGTTCTAGTACTCTTAGTTGTTACTTGTAACACTAGGTTACAAAAGCCAACAAACAAAAAGCCCTTCAAACCGAACTATGAATTGCTTTGGTCAGTTTTTGTCCCTCTGAATACAGAGAAGTTCTTACGAACTCTTGGGTAATGTATGTTGAGGATCACTTACAGCTGTTATGGAACCAATCTCTCTTATGATCCTAAATTTAATTAAGTTTGTAGCTACAGTGTAAGAATAGATAGTAAAAAATTGAGAAGGGTGGAAATGTAAAAACTTAATCTCCTATGTCAACTTTAACTTGGACACTTTGAATATACCTACAGAAAAGGTTCTCATGATGTTATGCTCTTAGATGCATGTAGGCAACTTTCAGTGACTCCACTAGTTGCCAGACTCTCACATCTGAGGGTAGAATTATGGTGTACAGCTTTCCTGAATGTTCACAATTTTCTCATATCAAAATACATCTGGCTTCCACAGAAATCCTGCTTTTACATGTTAGCATTAGAAATGATCCACAGTTAACCTGCTGGTGCCTTCGTTTGATTTGGTCCCTAAATGAAGAAAAATGTACATGCTTAACATTTAAAAATTGTTCCCATTGTAAGTCAGAGACAGGCATGAATATTAATAAGAAATGTTTACTTTCTGGTTTGTTGAGCCCTTTCGGCATCAACTATTGTTTCATGGATTTATTGTCCTTTCTTATTTTGAGGGTATGATGACCACCAGAGCACCCGTTTGCATCAGGGTGTGATATTGCATCTCCAGCACCCCCTGTAGGCTGTGTGCTATGAATGCAGATCAGTCCTCTGGTGAAGTATCTAGTTCAGATCCTTGTTGGGGTAACAGTAGCTCAAATTTAATGTCCAGAGCGTCTCAACAAACCAGCCCTTCCTCTGGGCTCTGTCTTCTCAGCTACTCTGGAGTCTTCTTCTACAGCCCTGTTATGGAGCTCTGACTCCTCAGACCAAGTCTTCCTGAGGTGTCTGTTCTCCAGCAGACTCTGTCTTAGGCCCCTTCACAAAAATCCTGGTGGTTCTTCCCCTCACACTAAGCACCCTCCCTTTTAAGAGACCCAGGTGCTTATTAAGTCATCCCTAGTGCCTCTTTGTACATTCTCTCTGGCTGAGAATTAAGTCACAGGGGCAATAGATGTCGCTAAGAAGTTCTTAACCTGCTCTATACCATGATGGGGCTTCACCCAGGACATAGGCCTTTATTTCAGTACTGAATCCTTAGCCTGGCATTGACAAATTTTGCTGATGGTATTTTAAATATCTTGCTATAAGTCCATGATTAATAAAGAAAATAAAAATTGCTTTAATGTTTATCCTACAGTGTCATTGTATACATGTTAACACCGGGCAACATTAGTGCCATGCACTTGTCATCCTTCAGCTCCTTAAAGAACTTTTATGCTGTCAGATTTGGTGTTACAACATTTCCTTGATTAATTCTGCAACAATCAGAGTTAGAGTGGAGCATCTTTTCTTAAATCTAAGTTTTCCATATGGAGATTTTGCCCCTGAAGTCTCTGAAAATCCCTCTTGCAATTTACACTGGTCTTTTTTAAACTATGATCAATAGATCACCAGTTGACTTCAGATCCCTCCTCTCTGCTATTCAGAAGGAAACCTGTTGAGATCTAAGCAGTATTGGATTCCAGTGACTGAGTGGTGGGAAGAAGAAATGCATCCATGATGAGATCACAATCTTTTATTCCACAGAATAGATTGGAAATATTGGAGAGCCCTCATCCTCCCTCAGAATGTTTAATACGTATTTTCTTTCATTCCATTAAAATAAATTTTAAAATTCAGATACAAAAACCAGCAAAAGCAATTTCAGGAAATCTTTTACATTTATTATTGTACCCAATATTAGATCTGAAAAACAGGCATTGTTTCATTTTTCTGAAAATGGGTACAGATGCAGGGTATGCTTTTGCAATGCTCACATTCCCTACACAACTTAACTGTGTTTCTAAAAAGTCTGTAGAGAAGGCGGAGCCATGCTACTTAATGTCTATAACTGTGGGTATTAAACAAAAGCTTTCCATGGAATGCTAGCCTAGCTATAGACCTTTTTTAATGCCAATGATATTTTCTACTCGGTAATTGTCCACCATGGAAGCTGAACAAACACATTACTATTCCAGTTAATTGACCTCAAAGATCATTGAGAAAATTAGTGATAGCGATGTTTTCCATGTCTGCCAAGCCCTGGTTGTACAGTCTGGTCATCTCATCTGCTAAAGAAGACGCCAAATGGGGCTTTATTGCTGTAGTGTCCCTGCATTACTTTTATTAGAAGACTGGTCAATTGACAGCACAAATGTCTTTATCACCAATTACAATTTGTCTGTAGCCTTCTATATCTGTGGGTAATGGTTGTCTGGGAAGTGGGGAATAAGCTGTAAGTATTTTTTGACATTCTTCCCCTGCAGGGAAAAGATCTCACTGTTGACAAATATACAAAGACAATTGTGATGTAAGGAAGGGTCTGGCTGAATTTTCCCTCATTTTGTCCAGTTCTTGCTCCAACGGGAGCATGAGTAGAAGACCTGGTTTAATGATGTTTTTTCAGCACTGAATTTCTCTATGGCAATCATAAGGGGTTTTGAGGTGTGAAGTAGGTGTTTCAGTATGGTCCATTCTGTGGAATTGAGAAGAATGCCCTCCTAGATGATGATCATGACGTACTCAGTTACTGATTTCTGAGCAAGATTACATTGTCATGTCCTCTCTGGTTTGCTTATCTTAAGTGAGCTGTTGAAGTGTATTTTCACTTAGCTAAAGCTATGTTCTCATGAATTTTGTAGAATGATGACAATGGGTGTGAGATGTGTACCATACTGAACATCAGAGAGTGAGTGGAAAGTGAATGGGCAGAAAACTCAGAACATACAGGGTCTAGTGGGAATAGCAGCGGTCGACTATCTAGACTTGAGGCCAGATCCCTGTATCTTTGCTACATCCAACTGAAAAGTGGGTAAATGGAGGGTGAGGGAGAAAATGGGGAGGCAGATTACTGATCAAAATGTGCACTGACCCATACCCCATGACAAGCATACCAGCTTGAGTTCAATGTACCCACAGTCACATGTCTCAAGGCTTTGCATATGGATGTTAGGGGGATTAAGGGCTCCACACACACAAAGCTGACAATGTAAACAATAGGTAGTGTGACAAAGTTCCTCCTCTATCTTGGTGGGTCCTGTGCTTATTGGCGGATTTTGCTTGCCTCAGAGATCTTCCCCTCTGGTAAAACCCACAGTCCAGGTTAACTCCTCCTGTGTCTGATCAGGAGTTGGGAGTTTTGGGGGGAACCCGGGCCCGCCCTCTACTCCGGGTTCCAGCCCAGGGCCCTGTGGACTGCAGCAGTTTAGAGTGCCTCCTGGAACAACTGCACAACAGCTACAACTCCCTGGGCTACTTCCCCATGGACTCCTCCCAACACCTTCTCTATCCTCACCACAGGATCTTCCAGCAGTATGCCCTCTTACTCTCAGCTCCTAGTGCCTCTTGCTCCCAGCTCCTCACACGCAACCTCCTTCCACAGCTCCTGACATCCGCCCTTCACTGACTCACTGGGAGGCTTTTAACTAGTTCCAGCCAGCCCTAGATTGGCTTCAGGTGTCCCAATCAACCTAGCCATCTCCACTGCTTTTTCTAGAAGGATCTTAATTGGCCCCAGGTGTCTTGATTAACCTGGAGCAACTGCCATTTGGTTAACAAGGTATCAGGCATTTGTTTAGCCTGGGGCTAACATACTGGTTCCTCACCACTTTCCCATAGCTATCTGGCCTTGCCCCGTCACAGTAGCCATAGAGTGGAGCAAGTGAGTTTTGTTGAGTTTTTAAGGGGTATGTGCAGGCAAGGAAAATTATCCGGTAATTCTCTTTCTGGGACATAGCGGCCTGTAGTAATGTGCCTCTTTATGGTTAGGTGTTAATGGACAAAGAAAGGAGCACCAGAGGGAAGAACAGCTACTCAAAGCAGCATGTTCTCCAAGAAATTATTCATAATATGTTCTTTCTGCTGTGGGCAGCAGTAACTCCCCTGTTGTGGCTTTCATCATGAGGAAGTTTGGCTGCATGCTGGTGGTGGGATGCAAGGAGACAGCCAGTGACAGTATGACACCTTTGGGAGCCATGCTCCCTTTGTTGTGAGGTTCAAAGATGGTTTGGAGGCAGTGGAATACTTGTGTACAGCCTGAGATTCCATGTGTATTCCTGTACACTTCCAAGAGATGTGAAGAATACTGGGCTCACCCCATTTTGATCTGTTCAGCTGCCATCCCACCAGCTCCAAGGGGACCTGTGACTTTTTAAAAGCTGCACAACTTTGGAAGAAGTACTCCAATTTTTTTGTTTTTTTTTTTTGCTGGAGGGAAGTGTCTAGCTTGTGCTTTATCCTTCATCAACTATCAAGAAATCCTCAAACTATTATTAGTCAGCTACTATTTAGCATTTATATTGCAGTATCATTCTACCCACTCAGGTATGTGGCTTCATTGTGTTAGTCACTGTATAAGCGATAAGGAATGCCATAATCAAATAAATTATAGACACATTGCAGATGTGTCCAAAGGCCTTGCTTGTACTGTGTTATAAGAATCGGTATTCCCGAGAAGGTGCAGGGGTTTAGGATCCAATCCTGCTTCCAATGTAATGACATTTCTTATTAACATCGGTGGTGCAGGATCAGGTGCTTGGTTTGGATAAAATCCAGATTATCAGATGCTTTGGTCTGGAGATCAGGATAGGAGTCTCAAGAGACCAGTCTTCCCTTGAAATTGACTATACATTTGGATTACAGGTTCAGTTCTTATTTAACTGTAACCTGTTCACCCAATCTGAATTTAATTCAATCCAGCTATTCTTTTCAAAAAGATCTTTACAGTGTTCTGAGTTTAAAAGCCATTCCTTCTATGATCCTTGGAAAAGTTACACGTATAACGTGGTTATTTTTTAATTTCAGGTATATTTGCAGAGCTAAAGATGGTCTAAACTTTGCCTGCAAGATTTAAACTAAACTCAGATGAACTGTACCATATATGAAAAATAAATAATAATCACTGTCTCCTGCTATTTAAATGAACCAGTCTAATCTGCAACTAGGTTTGAACAGTAGGAATAAGATAATACACTTCTAAAAAGCCACAGATGCAGCATAAAAAGTTCTCATGTAGGAAGTTTTACCTAGGGTCACTGTAAAGATCCAATTATGATGAATTTTTCCTGCAAAATTCTTTGAAATTAGGAACTGGAAATTTCATATCACATGAAATGGAAGATGGGAGGGATCAGCAAAGAAACCTACCTTATTGAGGTCAGAGCATGTAGGGATAAAGTGAGACAGGCTAAAAGACATGTAGAATTGGACCTTGCAAAGGGAATTAAAACCAATAATAAAAAGTTTTATAGCCATATAAATAGGAAGAAAACAAAGAAAGAAGAAGTGGGACCGCTAAACACTGAGGATGGAGTGGAGGTTAAGGATAATCTAGGCATGGCTCAATATCTAAACAAATACTTTGCCTCAGTCTTTAATGAGGTTAATGAGGAGCTTAGGAATAGTGGCAGCATGACAAATGGGAATAAGGATGTGGGGGTAGATATTACCATATCCAAGGTAGAAGCCAAACTTGAACAGCTTAATGAGAGTAAATCAGGTGGCCCAGATAATCTTCATCCAAGAATATTAAAGGAACTGGCACATGAAATTGCAAGCCCATTAGCAAAATTTTTTAATGAATCTCTAAACTCAGGGGTTGTACCGTTTGACTGGAGAATAGCTAATATAGTTCCTATTTTTAAGAAAGGGAAAAAAAGTGACCCGGGTAACTACAGGCCTGTTAGTTTGACATCTGTAGTATGCAAGGTCTTGGAAAAATTTTTGAAGGAGAAAGTAGTTAAGGACCTTGAGGTCAATGGCAATTGGGACAAATTACAACATGGTTTTACAAAAGGTAGATCGTGCCAAACCAACTTGATCTCCTTCTTTGAGAAAGTAACAGATTTTTTAGATAAAGGAAACGCAGTGGATCTAATCTACCTCGATTTCAGTAAGGCATTTGATACAGTACCACATGAGGAATTATCGGTTAAATTGGAAAAGATGGGGATCAATACGAAAATTGAGAGGTGGATAAGGAACTGGTTAAAGGGGAGACTACAGCGGGTCATACTGAAAGGTGAACTGTCAGGTTGGAGGGAGGTTACTAGTGGAGTTCCTCAAGGTTCAGTTTTGGGACCAATTTTATTTAATCTTTTTATTACTGACCTCGGCACCAAAAGTGGGAGTGTGCTAATAAAGTTTGCAGATGACACAAAGTTGGGAGGTATTGCCAGTTCAGAAAAGGATCGGGATATCCTACAGGAAGATCTGGATGACCTTGTAAACTGGAGTAATAGTAATAGGATGAAATTTAATAGTGAGAAGTGTAAGGTTATGCATTTAGGGATTAATAACAAGAATTTTAGTTATAAGCTGGGGACGCATCAGTTGGAAGTAACGGAAGAGGAGAAGGACCTCGGAGTCCTGGTTGATCACAGGATGACTATGAGTCGCCAATGTGATGTGGCCGTGAAAAAAGCTAATGCGGTCTTGGGATGCATTAGGCGAGGTATTTCTAGTAGAGATAAGGAGGTGTTAGTACCGTTATACAAGGCATTGGTAAGACCTCATTTGGAATACTGTGTGCAGTTCTGGTCTCCCATGTTTAAGAAGGATGAATTCAAACTGGAACAGGTACAAAGAAGGGCCACTAGGATGATCCGAGGAATGGAAAACCTGTCGTATGAAAGGAGACTCAAGGAGCTTGGTTTGTTTACCTTAACCAAAAGAAGGCTGAGGGGAGATATGATTGCTCTCTTTAAATATATCAGAGGGATAAATACCAGGGAGGGAGAGGAATTATTTCAGCTCAGTACCAATGTGGACACAAGAACAAATGGATATAAACTGGCCATCAGGAAGTTTAGACTTGAAATTAGATGAAGGTTTCTAACCATCAGAGGAGTGAAGTTCTGGAACAGCCTTCCAAGGGAAGCAGTGGGGGCAAAAGACCTAACTGGCTTCAAGATTAAGCTAGATACGTTTATGGAGGGGATGGTTTGATGGGATAACATGATCTTAGTCAAAGGTCAATTAATTGCCATCAGTGGTAAATAGGACCAATGGTCAATGATGGGATGTTAGAAGTTACTACAGAGAACTTTTTCCTGGGTGTCTGGCTGGTGGGTCTTGCCCACATGCTCGGGGTTCAGCTGATCGCCATATTTGGGGTCGGGAAGGAATTTTCCTCCAGGGTAGATTGGCAGAGGCCCTGGAGGTTTTTTGCCTTCCTCTGCAGCATGGGGCACTGGTCACTTACCGGAGGATTCTCTGCATCTTGAAGTCTTTAAACCATGATTTGAGGACTTCAATAGCTGAGACATAGGTGAGAGGATTATTGCAGGAGTGGGTGGGTGAGATTCTGTGGCCTGCATTGTGCAGGAGGTCAGACTAGATGATCATAATGGTCCCTTCTGACCTGAAAGTCTATGAGTCTATGAAACTGGGGGTTCTCAAACTTCATTTCACCGTAACTCCCTTTCTGACAACAAAAATTACTACATGACCTCAGGAGTGGGGAGCCGAAGCCTAAGCCCGCCTGAGCCCTGCTGCCCTGGGCAGGGGGTCCAAAGCCAAAACCCAAGGGTTTCAGCCCTAGGCCGGGGACCTGGGCAGCGGGGCTCAGGCTTCAGCTTCAGCCCTGGGCCCCAGCAAGTCTGCTAGCCCTGGTGACCCAATTAAAATGGGGTTGCGACCCACTCTGGGGTCCCGACCCACAGTTTGAGAACTGCTGCACTAGCACACACTTAATTGATGCAGCACTTTTCATTATAAAATGCTAATACATTGACTGTCTCATACCTGAGTATTAGTAATCTGACATGAAGATTTAAAAAAAACCACACACATGTAAATTACCAAATATGTCACAGTGGGGGCGGGGGGGAAATCCAAATACTGGAGATATACTTGGAACAAAAGTTCAAGTTTTCCTACACTGTAAATTCAATAAATAAAGAATCCTAGTGATATTTAAGGAATTTGGCCAGAACAGTAAGGCTATAACTGGAGACTTGAATCCAGGCAAAATATGAAACCTGAAACTTGGGCCACATTCTCCAAAATATTCACAAATCTCCAGGGTTCCTATGAAAATCTACCTATTTGTGTGCTCAGGTGGACACCAAGTGAAACTTTGTGGCTTAGGCTGAGCTCATAATGTTTGTTGTTTGTTTATATCACTGTAGCGCATGGGACCCTCAGTCATGGACCTCCTCTGCAGCATGTGGGTGCGGGTCACTTGCCAGGATTATCTGGGTATATTTCATTGTCATTTTCCTGCCACTTCAGGGGCTTCAAGCACTGATACACCTTGGTCCCTCCTATCTCTGCTGGTAGCACATTAGGCTATTCTCCTGTGGTCTGTGATACTTGGGTCTCATTTCAGTTATTGGGTTTCATGGGCAGGTGCTGAACGGTGGCATCGGCGTCAGCCTGTGATTTATACAAGAGGTCAGACTAGATGATCTAGTGGTCCCTTCTGACCTTGAACTCTGTGGACCCTATAATATCAGGTGCTCTACAAACACAAAAGTGAAGGACAGTCCCTGCCTCAAATAGCTTATTTTGAAATTTTAGGTAATTCAAACTCAAAAGTGGGTGCGAAACCACAGGAAGTAAAACTGAACATCTAAATTCTCACCAACCCCTGTGAGGTGATACCACTGAGCTGTAGGCTGTTCCTGATCTTGCGACTAACTTTTTAAGAGTTTGATGCACACGTGTCAAGAATGAAAACTGATTAGTTCAGAAAAAGAACGACATGATTTAACTTATTTCTCTCTGAAGCATGAAGGGGTTTCAACCTGGTAGTGTTTTGAGGAGAAAAGCCAATGTACATAGTTCAGAATTTACATCAGTTTTTCGTAGATGTTGCTTAAAATGTTGTGTTAAACATGTGTTACAGTTTCTTGTGCATTCCTTGTTTCAGAAGCCTGTTGAACATTTTGTGGGCCATATTCTCTGTGGGCCTTCACCTTGTGTAGTCATTTACACTAGTGCAAAAAAATTGGGTGTACCATTCTAATTTTGTAACATTTTATTGTAACAATTTACACCTACTTTACACACTCAGTGCAGTAAATGTGTAAATGACTACACAAGGTGCAGAGCAACTGTGTCCGGTCCCGTAGGTATGTGTCTTTTTCACTTGGAGATAAAAATATTTGTACAGCTGCAGAGAAATGTGTAGTGTTTGGGTTGCATACTGTACAGATGTGGATTAAAGGAGGTAGAGTAACACTGAATAAATGACCAGTAAAGCCTCAACATAATGCACTGAATGCTGATGGGTACTGAGAAAGCAAGTCTTTGGAACAGTGCATGATGTCTGACACACAGGGCCGGCTCCAGGCACCAGCGCAGCAAGCGCGTGCCTGAGGCGGCAAGTCGCAGGGGGGCAGCCGGCCTGTAGCTGCGAGGGCGGCAGTCAGGCAGCCTTCGGCGGCGTTTCTGCGGGAGGTCCACCGGTCCCGCAGATTTGGCGGCAATCTGGCAGTGGGAAACGCCGACAGCGCGGGACCCCGGCGGAGCACCCGCAGGAACGCCACCGAATCCGTGGGACCGGCGGCCTCCCGCAGAAACGCCGCTGACGGCTGCCTGACTGCCGTCCTTGGGTCAGCACAAAACATAGAGCCGCCCCTGCTGACACACTGCCAGCTGAGTGAACTTGATTAGAATTCCACGCTCTGCAGCACTGGTATTCACTGCTGTTTCAATGCAATACTAGTGTGTGTCACTTCTTTCTCTTCATGTGCATCTGGTGAAGCGAAACCAATTAGGATTACGGGCTCTGAAGTTTTGTCCACTGGTTCGACAGAAACTATAGTTCTACTCAGTTGCATTTTGCTGGCAGGTGGAATACAAGAGAGACGAGAAAGGTGTGGTAAACCATAATGAGGGCAAAGGGAGGAGAGAGAGAGGGTGCACTAGAGAAAAGAAACAGGAGAGAGAGAGCTGAATCAGTAAGAGCACAGATTAGGGAATAGTGTTTTATGTTCATAGCACCTTTCATCTGAACATCTCAAAAGAGCTTGGGCAACAGATAATTTAGGCTTTATTCACTGAGCCTCAAGACATTGCTGTCAAGTAGGTAAGTGTGCATTATCCCGGTTTTATAGATGGGGAAACTGATGCACAGAGAGGTTAACCATATTCATATAACCGTGATCTTGCATATAAAGCATGCCTTGTAAGGTATCAGGGGAAAGGTTATGATCTGCTGAAAGTCATTTCAATATCCATGTATGCATATCATTAATGCATATGAAGTTATGAGAATTGTATAGTATGGTTGTCACTAAAACATGCTGTAAGTTGGGGGAATCAGCCAGATATTAGCTCTCCAGAGGCAACAGCAAGGAAAGTAACCAATGCCAGGCAGGGTGTCAAACAACCCATCAACAGCCATTGTCCAGCAAGGGAGCTACAATGCAGTGACTCAGCTGCATGAAGCCACACCAGGGGATTTGCTCAACCTTGTTTGGAGAGACTCAGTAATGCTCACCTGACTCTGAAAGGGGTGTGGGGGTGGGGGGTGTGGGGGTGGGGCGGGCGGGCGGCAAAGCCAAGAGGGACAAAATGACATGATAAAAGGAAGAGACTTTTGCCAGGCGTTTCCTCTCTTCCGTCTACAGACACACACCAAGCAACTGAAGCGCTGATCAAAGGGGATCACCTGGCGAGCAGCCAGCCTGTGGTGAGAAGCATCTAAGGGCGCTGAAAGTGTAAAGATCAGCTTAGAATGCATTTTGCTTGTATTTCATTTGACCAAATCTAACTTGTGCTTTGACTTATAATCACTTAAAATCTATCTTTATGGTTAATAAATCTGTTTGTTGATTCTACCTGAACCAGTGTGTTTGGTTTGAAGCGTGTCTCAGATTCCCCTTGGAATAACAAACCTGATACATATCGATTTCTTTGTTAAATTGATGAACTCATGTAAGCTTGCAGCATACAGCAGGCATAACTGGACACTGCAAGACGGGGGTTCCTAGGGTTGTATCTGGGTTCGGAGATATTGGCTAGTGTCATTCGGTTGCACAATCCAACGAGCAGCTTACATGCCAGAGGCTGTGCATGAACAGCCCAGGAGTGGGGGGTTCTCACAGCAGAGCAGGGTAAGGCTGGCTCCCAGAGTCAAGGATTGGGGTGACCTGGAAGATCATCGGTCTGGATAACACCAGAGGGGAACGTCACATGTGGTTCCTGTTGTTTCTTGTTTTACCTTTCCCATTGCTTCAGATCTACATGCATTCTTTTGCTGCAGTGATATAAGGTCCAATGTTGTAAACAGCTACAACTGTGTAATGCCATGAGCAGTAGTAATTGTTTGCAGGTTTGGGTCCTTGATTAGCCAAATGGGGAAATGACAGTAGCCTTAACTATATCTGTTGTACATGGAAACTGAAAACAAAAGCTGAGTGCCTAACGTTAGGCTGCTAATCCATATTTATATTCTAAAAGCAGTGTCCCAGTTCTCAAAAGTGCTAATCACTGAGAAACTCTCTTCGAAGTCAGTGGAACTTTGGGGTGCTTTTGAAAGTCAGTCTATTTATTGAGGTACCTAAATAAGGATTTAAGGACCTAATTTTAGGCACACATTTTTAAGGCTTGGCCATAGCAGTTAACAAAGATGTGTAACCTGGGAGGGAAAAATTCCAGTTTATGTACATTTACTTTCTTTGAAGTATTTAAAATAAGGTATTTATGATATTTTTTCAATTTCTGTGGGTATTTGGCAAACCTCATGCAATATGTGTGTTGAATTATTGAAAAATTGCATGTGATTAGGCCCAGTAGAGAAAGGACTGTTTCAAAGTTAGTACATCTCTATTGTTATGACAAGATTGGTTTTTTTTTTTTATTATTCTTGGCTCATACTATTCCTGGAAATGAGATTTAAAGTGATAAACTAAAATGGATTGACAAGTGATCATATCTTTATGACCACTTAACGACTTTAACTCGTAATGCTACCTTTACTATGTTGTGATCACTAGTTTTCCGAGTCGCTTTTGAATCTAATGTAATTTATTCCAGCAATCCTCTGTTTCATTTTTCATTTGTTCCTTAGTTTAGTATTTCAATATAGAGTACTGGGGTCTGTCTACACTGACCCAAAAACCCCGCAGCAGTGAGTCTCCGAGCTCAGGTCAGATGACTCAGGCTCCTGGTATGGGGCTAAACCTAGCAGTGTACATCTTTCTGGGGCTGGATTCTGGCCTCTGAAAGTGGGGAGAGTCTCAGTTCCTAGGCTCCAGCCTGAGCAGAAACATCTACATTGCTCTTGTTAAACCCATGGCATGAGCCTGAGTCAGCTGACCTGACTCTCTGCCATGGGTTTTTCTTTTTTTTTTTTTTGGCTATGTAGAGTTTAGGCTAAAAGTGACCACCAGGTCATCTAATCTGACCTCCTGTATATCACAGGCAACCAACAACCAAAATTAGACTAAAATATTACTTGCTATCCTGGTCTTGTTGGCTATATTGTTACATAATACTATGTATATAATATTTTTGTCAGTCTGCTATTAATATTAATAAAATATGTAACTATTATAAAAGAGTATTTACAACTTTTAAAGACAAATATTTGAGGCATATACAGCATAGGATAACCATATTGAAAGAACATGTTGTTCAACTATTGACATTCTTTTCTTAGACTGGTCCGCTACTCGATTTATTTAATTCTGTTTCAAACACAATTACACCAACAGGATATTGGAAACAGATTTGACCTTCTGACCTCCTGGGCAAACATATGGTCTTAGCCATGAGTATCAGCATGTGTCTAAATGATATCATGTGGTTTGCAACACCCCTGGGAGGGAAAACATTACACTGCCATGTTGCAGCTAGGTAACACTATAGCCTGAAAGTCTGAAATGCACATACAAGTATTCCACAACATATTCAGTCTATTCATCAGTGAGATACAATGCCTCTGCTGTAAGCTGATAAGATGTTGAAAGGGCTGCAATTGGTCCATCAAAAGATGCCTGCAGCTTAAATTTGTAGTATTTCACTACATGAGGCTGCAGATGGATTTTACAGAGCAGCTGCTCTTAGGTTATAGACTTAGTTACATAATGAAAGCTACAGTATGAGAAGTTTGAAGCATCCAAGAGCAGTTAATGCTTTATTCCCTTAGATTGTACACTGTATGCATCATGTGGAATATGAAGCTAAACAAGGGAGAAAGTCTGCAACCTTCAAACCTCTAATAGGCTACAGGAAATTAGTTTGAAACAATGGAGCAGATTCTGATTTCAGTTACACCAGTGTATTGGTTTAGGAGAATTACACCAGTGTAAATCTAAGGTAACTGAGGTCAGAATCTCTCCCTCTATTCACCCTCATCTTCTCCCAACATCAATTGTGAGCCTGCTGCTTTTTACCATACACAAGCTCTTGTGAGCATTTGTTGTGTACCTTTCAGTCTAAAGTTCTTAAGTATGAATTCTTCTGTGAAAGGACAAGAGGTAGTTACCACTGCCTGCTTGATGGCACTTTTAGTCACCAATTGCTGATTTTATCCCTGACCTTTTAAAAGTATTTCTCTTTTTACTTCAAGTTTCCTTGTCAATCATTTTTCTCCACTTTTTACCCCATCAGTGCAAGTCTAAATGTGCAGGTCATGTCCCTCCTTCACCCCACCCAGTCCCAATGGTTGCACACTTGCAGCTGTCTCCAGTGACTTGCATTCAGACAGAAACTATTTTCTTTTTTTATTGGCTCCTGGGGCCTGTCACAGCTGGTCCCAGCCAAGGAAAGTGTTCTGTCCCTTGGAGTTTCTGTAGAGATCCTTTATATTAGTGAGAGTCTTGGGGTTTTAAGGTTTCAGTGGTGACACAAATTAACTTTGGGGTGACCTTACAATCTATCACAATAAAACATACAAGCCATTATGGGAATAGGGGAAGGCAGCTTGGTCTGACATACTTGTCCTCTTTATGCTTTACCTGCCTGCTTTTTTACCAAACCCTTTAATGCCATTCCCTCCAGAAACAAATTTAGGGCTAGGTTGTGCCTTACCCTTACATAGCTGTACAAAAGGGTAAGGTGGAGTTAGGACCTTCCCTTCCCCTATCTTAGTTTCCATAAGGCCTGGCTGTACTTGCAGCCACAGCACTCTGGGGATAATAGAGGTTGCGACTCAGATGCTTCTCATTAGGAGTAACTGGACAGAGAGTAGGCAAGGAGCAGGCAAAACAGTGGCTCCCTCAAAGTGCCAGCCAGTGGATATGGCTAGACATGCTGGGGCACATTTGTCATTACAACTTTTACACAGGTGAAGTAAATTGCTCCCGCCACCCATTGCAATGGGGGAGGCCTTAGAGGCAATGAGCATCTTTAAATCACAGTGCCTCCAGGTGCTTGCTTTGGGGCAGTGCACCGTTGCACTATCCCTTAATAATGCTGTATGCTGAAACCCAATCGCGGCCTTAGACTGAGTTGCCTTGATTCAGAAGCCTACATCAGTGTACAAATACTCTCTAGCACTTGACCCCTTTTGCAGTTTCACAACCTTTTGTGAGGCCACCCTGAAGCCTCCTCTGTTCCAATGAGAATAAGCCCAAACATCATTACCTGTCCTTATTTTTACGTTTCCCCTAGGACTGCATATGAAGGAATCCTTTGCATAAAGGTTTTCCCATGCCTTATGGGAAGTGGGGTTCAACTACCTCCACAGCACAAACCCTGTTGTCCTGGACCTCAGGAAGAGGACTCTGAGGTCAAGGATCCATGCCTGGGGTAGGACCTGGAGGTACATTCGTTGACCCTCCCAGCAACCTCATGAGGATTTTTCTCAGACTTTAATGCAGCCAGAAGTTCTGTATTGCAAATCCTCTGAGCTGTAGAAACCTGTTCCATGACCCTTTATCTTAAATATGAATTTCTTAAATAGACCATCATAAAAATGTGACACCACTATGTTCACTGGAGTTACTGTGTGATATGTCATGATCGGCTGTTGTGGAGGATTTTCGACATAAAATAATGCTACTGGATTTGTAGGTCTAACATCATCAAGCCTTTTCTCTGGATGTAATGTAGCAGTGGTGATTGCATAGGGTTGTATAGGCTCAGTCCCAAAACTACTGCCTGCAGAACATTGTGGGATCAAAAGATGGTCTGCCAAGGTCTCAAATTGCTTAGTTTTTTCCAGGGCTGATTGATACAGCTGTTGGATAAGGTCAAACACTGTAAGTTACTGCCCTGGTTATTGGTAATATCCTTGTACATGGCCCATGGAGGTTAATCTCATTGTCTACTGCCTGTTTATTAGACTGAATTTGGAAACTGAGGTTGAGTATTGAAAATGCCAGTGATAGTTGAGTAATAGAGTAGACCCAAGGTGAACTTCTGTGATGGTCATAATTTTGAGTCTTTGCTGCCAGACACAGGACGATTCTCTGGCAGATCATCAAAAAATGAATCATTATGGAAAAGTGTCTTGAAGTCAGGGCCGTCCTTAGGATTTATGGGGCCCTGTGCGGTATTATTAAACTGGTGCCCCTATGCCCAACGGCAGCCTGGGCTCGCATGTATATTTTAATAAGGCTGGTCTTTTGAAGGATTTATTTAAAAAACCATGTCTGAAGATGCAATCATTTGAGGCTAAAGATGAATACTCAGATTGTACATCTAAAAATCTATGCAAGGATTTTTTAGAGATGTGATTTTATAATCTTCAGCAACACACTAATGAAATATTTTTAAAGCAAATTTTAAACTAAGGTCCTGTAGACTAACATTCTGAGTAAATATTGCAGTAATGCACAACTGTTTTTGTCAGTAAATTCAGAAACTGACTGAATATACCTGGGGGTTGGCAAATGCCTGTTAAATGGCTTCATTACCACTTGAATGGCTCTTTAACAGTTTCAATGTTGTGCTAATAGGTCTGGCAGGCTGGAAAGCTTTTTCACTTTTAAGTACTAGATCCTCTCTAGAGGAAGACTCACCAGGCTGCAGCAGCCAGCTGTGGTGGGAGCCTGCAGGAAGGGTCAGATTAGAACAGGGATAGGAAGAGGCAGGAGGGAGGACACTAAGACCTGGGGTGCCCCAAATTTTCGGGTGCCCTATGCAGCCGTGTATGCTGCATATGCCTCAAGACGGCCCTGCTTGAAGTAACTGAAAATAGAGATGGGCCCAACCTGCAAAGTCCAAACCCCCCCCCCCCCCCCCCCCCGCAATATTTGGAGGTGTTTTTATCTGGTAGTTTTGATTCAGTTCACTGTAGAAATAGCAGGCAGTTGAAATCCAGACCAAAACCTCTCATCAATACAAGTGTGTTTGGACTATCTCGTTGAAAACAAAGGAAAGGAAAGGAAGATCACAGTTCCAATAAAGCCAGATTCTGCTCTCAGTTGCACGGGTGTAACTCAGGAGGAACTCCACAGAAGCCCATGGAGTTACTGATGTTAAAGATGTTGTATGAGACCAGGCCCATAGAATTAGTTTCATTCCCAGCAAAAAATACTGTAAGTCAATAAATAGAAATATGTCTGACATTCTCTTAGGGTGCTGAAGTTTTAGATGTCTCTACCAACTGATAAAATATAAATGCACTTATATTTCCAAGTACAATAAAGGAATAAGGAAGTATACCAAGCTGACATTCTAAAGCTTAACATACGGGGGCATGAGTGCCTAAGGAAAGGCAATATTCTCCACATAGAAAAGCAAGAACTGTCAGAAGTAGAGTATAGCAACAGAAGCTGCTCCTTATATAAAAGTAATCTGCAGCTACCAGTGAGTTGAGACCTTGGAGTTCAGCCTCCTCATAACAGAAAGTAATGCATCTTGAGGTCAATTGTACAGTCAGTTTTCAGGTAGTTCCCCTTTTGAATAGGTAGGACAAAATTAAATCTTTTTACTGGTATCTTAAAAAGAGTCTAACGGGCAAAAACACCCTGAAGAGATTTAGAATTTAACATAAAGCCTTACTTACCATATGTCTTAATTGTGCTGTCTTAAGGAACAAGACAAAAACAAACAACCCTGCATTTCGCACTGATGCATGTTAACTGTCCTTCTCTTTTTCTCATTAAAGATTTCTACTTTCTACTTAAAGATTTAACAGCTGTGGTTCTTGATTCTTGAAGGACTTGATCTAATACTGTTTCAGTTGTGTAAGGATCTGATTGGTTTTCTCAGGACAAGGGTCCCTAATGTGACTGACGCTTGGCTGATTATATTGGGGATGAGCCATTATGTCTCAAGCCAGAACACACATGTACTGGCCTTTGCTTATGGGAAAAATTCTCGCCAGTGTTCCGGTGTGGGCCTGTATATAAATGTGCTGAGTCTCTGTCTAAATCATATACATGGTGGTTGCTCACACTTAGTGATTTTTTACCTGTGTGTGAGAGATTTCCTATATGTTAAATGTTTTTTTCTGAATGTAGCCCTGCATAAGTAGAGTTGAGTACTTGCATTGCCTCAGGAAGACCCCAATGATGTGGAGAATTACAGTTCTTCCTGTGATCCCTTCTTGTTCTCGGTTAGTGAGGAAGGAGGAATCAATTTACGCAAGTTTACAGTATATTTCCCCACTGTGGGGCCAGCCAGTTGTGGGGGGCCAGCACATAAATGAAGGAAGAGAGAGGAAGCCATGGCTCCACCCGTATTTTGTCCCTTTCTACCCTCTCTCCACCTACTAGTATTTGGAAGACAGTCCCTACACGCCACACTAGCAAGTAACCTCTATGTGGCTGCACAGGGGGGCTGTGAGTTGATGCTTCAGTCCTGTGTGTTCGGGTCATTTAGGGCTAGTCAAAATCTAGCTCATAATGAGGAATACTGGTAAACTGTCAAAATGGTAGAAATGTTGAGTGTTTGTACTGTATAACCCCCATTTTGTCAAACCAAGATACTATGCGCCAATAAAACAAAATAACACATTCCTTTCAAATGTAGAATTTTGAGGAAATATCTCCAAGAATGTCACACTCTGTATATTTGCCCATGTCTTTTTCAACCAGCCTTCAAAATGCCAGAGAGCTTGGAAATGTGCTACAATTTTTTATTTGAGTAATTTTTAAATAATGCCATTCTGTACTGTACATTGACTACAGTGCCCTGAGAAGGAAAGGTGGTTCTTCAGTAATATAGATTCACAGACTTCAATGTCAGAAGGGACCATTGTGACATCTAGTCTGTCCTCCTTCACATTGCAGGCCACAGACCCTCACCCACTCCTGTAATAGTCTCCTAACCTCTGGCTGAGTTACTGGAGTCCTCAAATCATGGTTTAAAGACTTCACGTTACAGAGAATTCACCATTTACACTTGTGATAAATGAACAGGGGGGGAGGGGAGCTCCCTTTTATGGACACTCAGCCAGCCAGTTAACTATAAAGTCCCTCTTGGTGGCTGTTCTCTGCTTGCTTTACCTGTAAAGGGTTAACAAAGTCCCCCAAGTAATGGAAAGGGAGTGGGCACCTGACCAAAAGAGCCAGTGGGAAGGCTAGAACTTTTTAAAATGGGGGCGGGGGGGGGAAATGTCCCCTTTGTCTCTGTTGTTGCTCTCTGGGAAAGAGGGGAACAGGGAGTAGTTATGCTATAAGAAGCTTTAAGCCAGGTATAATCATAGATTATCAGATCATACCTAGAACTATTTATTTGGAACCCCCAAATGTGTAAGCAGATTGGAAATGTTTAGAAAGACGTGATTAGGTTTATTTCCTATGGCTAGTGGAGTCCTCTGTGCTAACCCCAGATGCTTTTGTTTGCTTGTAACCTTTAAGCTGAACCCCCAAGAAAGCTATTTTGGGTGCTTAGTTTTTGAAATTGCTCTTTTAAAATCTAGCAAAAACCTAAGTTTCAGATGTATTTCTTTTCTTTTTGTCTTTAATAAAATTTACCTTTTTTAAGAATAGGATTGCATTTTTGGTGTCCTAAGAGGTTTGTACGTATGTTGTTTAATTAGCTGATGGCAACAGCTGATTTCCTTTGTTTTTCTGTCTCAGCTCTTTTTGGATTTTTTTTTTTTAAATGTTGGAATTTCCCATAGAATGGGAATTCCAGTTCCTGATCAGCTTCAATTTCCATGATGTTTTGGAAAGGTGGAATATTTTTGTTCTTAGGCAGCTCTTTTGATTGTTAATGTCAAGGGCTTTATGGTCTATTCTTGTTGTTTCATTATTTTACTGCTTGGATACCATACAAGTTTAGGTGCACTTCACTATACTGGCTTAATATTCTCACACCCAAAAGGGGAATACAAAAAAATAAATAAAAATCCAGACCATTGGCAAAATTTCTCCCCTTTTAACTCTGCTAAGGTCAGAGATAAATGTGTTCCTCTGCATTAATCGCTGCTTATTGCGATGATAGACTGGAAAGCGGCTGAAAGTCACACAGAGGCTGTTCGTTCTTGTGCACCATGCAACAAATTGAGGCTGCCCTTTTAGGTGTGTAGTGGGGATTTAGGTTTCAGGGAGTCCCTGTCCTGCCCGCTGCCCCTGGTAGTGTATCCACGCAAGAGGCAGCTAGAAAGTTGTTGCCAACACCTTCTGAGGGAAAAGGAGTAGGCTGGCTAGTGAGGCTGATGATGCTTTTCTTCACAGAGGGTAGACCAGGCAGGTTAAGTTGAGACCAAGGCTGTGACTCTCCACCTTCCCATGTACTTGACAGCATTCAGGGTGTTTCTGGACAGTGGAGTTCATGCTGCCCGTTTTGAAAGGTGACGTAAGCTCTGCTTTGATGCTGTGTGTATCCCTACTGCCATCCTTCCTTTCTTTTGTTCTGAGAAGGCAGAATGCCTTCAGCCACTGCTGCCTTGGTGGCTGAACCTCCAGACCCACCTCACATACTCTGCAGCTCATGTGAGGCTATTTCTGAGCAGAAAAGGAGAGAAACGAAGGTGAACTTTCAGTCTTAATTTTAAGCTTTTGTGGGGAAAATCTTTAACCTTTTGTGGCTTGGATTTTAGATAAATTTGGTCAACACAAAACTGGCAATACGAACTGAGCTTCCATACCACAGTCAAAGAAGCACCTTTTTATTTTGTATGTAATTATTTCTTTCAACCTTTTGAATTCCAAACCAGAATAACTGACCATATTAACACATGCTCTCTTTAATTATAAAGGGAAAGGGGCAAATGGTCTTTGATTATTTCCACACAATCCAATGTTTTGCCATAAAGTCAGTTAACATAAAATGATAAAGTAAATGTAAACAATACATATGTTTGGGGCCTGAGTTTCATAAGTGCTAAGGCTCCACAACCTCAGAGGAAATCAGTGGGAGCTGTTGGTGCTCAACACTTCAGAAAATAGATCCTTGAAAACTATTCTCCATAATGTTGATATGATTTTCAAGTTTCTGCCTAGCTCATGCTATAAAGATGCATTTCTTCCATAATGCGTCTAGGATAAATTTGTTAAAAGGGCCAAATGTTTAGAAGTAGCTAGTAACCTAAAGATGCGGATAGTTGCCTACTTGGATTTTGAATTATTTTGATTTCTTTGCAAGTGCTCTTGTAAATTCCGCTAGATGCCTACCTACATCTTTAGGCACCTAAATACCTTTAAATATCCAGTCCTAAGTCTTTGTGCCTATTGAGATCTAGGCTCCCAAGTCACTTTGGCACTTTTGAAAATGTTATCCCTACTGTTTCTACTTCCAACTGTAAGTGGATGGTAGTAATTATATCAATTTACAAAAAACCCCTGACATTTTGCACTATTTTGATTTAGTAAAGCCAACAGTTGTTTTACCACTTGAGATATAAGTAACTGCCTTCTCCAATAAATACTTAGATATTAGAAATAGGTTGGGTTTTTTTCTAATAGTTTCATATTATATTGAGTTGGAATAAAAGGTGCCTGATTGACACCCACTGAGGATCTAGTCCTGAGATGATACTACTTATTGCTGTCATGGTTTTGCATTACAATACACCTTGTTGTGTATCACAATATTAGGGTCCTGGATGGCTTTGAGGAGTGATAAGAGGATACAGAGACTTTCTTTCTTAGTATCCTATTCAAATCCAGCATAAACCAGTTATTGACCCAAAGTTACCATCTGACAGCTCTTTAGTACCCAATGTGAAATCAATTGGTCTTTGTTTAGTTACCTGTGAACAGGCATCCACATTACAACACAAAAGAGGATAATTATAAAACATAAGTAATAGCTACTATGACAAACGTCAGGCTTAACAGCTGTAAGAGAGTGGTGAAGGGAGATATATTAGCCCTAGAACAGAGGTCTCCCAACTGTGGGGCATGCCCCCATAGTGGGGGTGCAGAGGAACCTGGGGGGGGGGCATGGTGGGACCCGGGCCATCCCCAGAATGGGTGGGGAGGGTGCACCACCCAGCCCCTCTGCATCCCTAGCTCCACTCCTGGCCCTGCCTCCAGCCTCAGCTGCTGGCCGCAGCTTCATTATCAGCCCAGGGCAGGAGCAGAGCCACACCTGGCCATGGGCCCTGCTGCCAGCCCCCCACCGCAGTCCGGGTGCAGCTCCACTCCTGCCCCCAGCTGTGGCCCCAGTCTCGACCCCCTTATCCCTGTCCACTTCCCCCCCACCCCGCTCCAAAGCCACATCCCGGCCCCAGGGGTGGGTGGGTGCGGACAGGGGTTGAGGGGTGTAACCCTCAAAAGTTTGGGGACCATTGCCCTAGAATGATAAAGGCTCTTTTCCATAGAAGCTGAAAAGGCGCTACCTCAGGTCATCTAGGGACACTTGAGTCCAATTAAGGGCTGACTGAGACCTGGTGAGAGAGGAGGAGAGACCAGCAGCTGAAGGACTAGTGGCAGCAGGGAGAAAGGCTTCCCCAGGATGGGAGGCTGTTCTCCTTGCTTGAGGGAAAGCTACCTGACTGCCTAGTTAGAGGAAGGACTGGCACCCCAGGACCAATAACAAGGCCTCCCCCAGAGACGGGGGTAGGAAAAGGTATTCCCCTTTGTTTTGTGTTGTGAATTTGTTTGTTTGGTGGAGGAATATGCCTGGGGCCTGCCCCCAAAGTCTTCCTTGAAAAGAGTGAGAAATAAATCCCAATTGGGAAAATAATGCCTCCGCTGGAGGAGGAAGTGCTGAGCCCAGCGAGGTGGAGGAGGTGCCTTGACACACCACATTCTGACACTATTCCTCAAGTAAACTAGTGCCTTACTACATGAGGACTTCTGTTAATTTCAGTGAGATTCCTGGTGGCATAAGATAGCGCTTGATGTAAGTAACGGTATCAGAATCTGACCCATACAGATTTGTTAAGAAACTACATGATTCTGAGAAGGAGCTAGAGACTAAACTGGAGCATACATTTGCAACATCATTGGGAATAAGTAGTTAATTTTTACCACTGCTGCAAAATTACTTCTGTATTTACACATTTTCTAGGTTAAAAAGGAAAATCTAGACATTAAGCTGTCTTCTTCCTTAACTCACTTCAAGGTGCTCACAGGTTTTGCATCATGCTCCCAAGGAAATCTGAAGGCTCGAGGAACAAAGAGACAAGCTAACATAATCAAAAACTGTCTGAAATCTGTGTATCCGTTTTTTAAAAAAATGGCTGATGCGAGTACAGATTTGGACAAATATTTTTAGCTGTTTTCCATAATGTAGAACTTCTTGGCAAAGCTGGCATTAGGCATAAGCAGATTAAACAATTTCTTAGGGCCCTGAGCAGCTCAAGGGGACTCCCTATTGTCTTTTAGTGTATTGAGTGTAGGGCCTCCTTCCCAAAATATTTCTGTGTAGGATTAGCAGCACCTCTAGTTGTTGCCATTAACTTGTGCTGCTGTTCTTTCTCTTTCCATTCTGATAGTTCAATGTGATTTGGAAAAAAATATCATGTTTTAGCAAAAAAAAATTTCGACCACAAGTCTGTGATCCCAAGCTCTGGTAAAAAAGCAGGTGGAAAAAAGTTTCAAAGTTCACATACAGTGAAGACTTTTCACATTGGCAAGGACTGCACAATTTGAGAAGGATAATTTTAAAGATGTTTGAATGTGTATACAAGTGTACACACTATACAAGCTTTATATAATGAACTGTCTCAGTGATGGAGATCCACTCACTTCTTCAAAGACATTTGGAATGAATGAATTGTAGGCCTACAAATTATATTAATTTCTGCCACAAGGTTTTTGGCCAAGCTTGTCATTTTTTTCAGGGGAAAAAAGAAGGAAACAATATGGAAAACATTAACGCCGGGGGACAACAAATTGAAAGTCCTGAATCCAGTATTCAAAGATTAAAACAGGGAAGAGGCAACAAAATGAATGGGAATGGAGAATAAATGAAAATATTTGAAGACTCAAAGACCTGTGGCCTGATTCTGATCTCACTCTCATTTTACTCAGATGTAATTTCATTGACTTCATTGAAGTTATTCCTGGTTTACACTGGTGTAAGTGAGGGCTCATCTACATGCTGCATTAGTCCACAGCATAAGAGTGTAAATTCTAGTGCGCACTAGCGTGATTGGGCTGGAGAATCCTATATCTCAAGATCACAAGACTACTTTACAAATTGCATTAACAATAGCAAGACAAGTGTTTACAAGACCAGTGTTTACATATCTGTTTATTTGCCTGTTCATAAGTTTTCAGATACCATGCTGATGGGCCCAGTCTGAGAA
Organism: Macrochelys suwanniensis; assembly: GCA_033296515.1. NCBI lineage: Eukaryota > Metazoa > Chordata > Testudines > Chelydridae > Macrochelys > Macrochelys suwanniensis. The sequence continues at coordinate 97,974,565 of CM065776.1, read as the reverse complement.
CAGAGGCCATCAATTAGATATATTATTTGTGGTGCATGATTGTTCACCTGAGTCGCACAGTATTATTTCTGCTGCCTAACCAAATGATGATATTAACAAGTGAAGAGCAAATCAGAAATCTCATAATAGCAAAGAGCAAATTTTAGTGGCAAGACAGTTTTTTGTATGAATAGTCAAAAAACTTTTGCTTGACAAAAATATTCTTGAACATTTGTACAAGGGATGGGTATTTTCTCACCAAAAACCAACTAAAAGGACAACAGATGACATCCAAGTGAACTTGTAGGGTTGTTGGTTTGTTTTCAAACTAGTGTTCTTGCATAATTGTTGGCAATATTCTTCCAGCTCTATAAAGCAGATTAAATATTTCTGGATAATTAAGGTTTCAGATAAATCACCATGTTTTCAATGTAACCTGGTGGTTATCAATAAAATCAATATTAATCTTTCTCACCCACCCCAAAGGGCCAAATTGGAGAAGGAGAACCCATTGGGTTTTTTACTGAAGATCTATTAACAGACTTTGGGGATAATTATGAGTAAGATTTAAAAAATAATGGAAGTATAAGCTGCTTCTGCCTTCTGTACTGAATGACAATGTAGTTGCATAAACTATGGGCCAGATTCTCAGCTGCACCCAGAGCAGGAACAAAGGAGCCAGTTATGTCTGCCATATCCCAGTGCCTGTTCTGCACCAGCCCCTGCCTGTAGACATCTCTGTTTTACACCTTCTGGCTCTTGCCATCTACCAAACTGGTATAGCTGGAGTATAACCTATTCCAGCCACATATCGTCACATCAGCAAAGTGGTGCAAAGAAAATGGATTAGGTGGGGAAACGCTATTCTAAATGCTATTTGTGATCTTGAGAAATAGGAAGACAAGTGATAATGCAGCATTACAAAGATGTTTCACCTAATTCAGGCTTCAAGTTAGGGGCAGATGATATCCAGAGCACAGAACAAAACTTTTATGCTGCTTCATAAACTGTTTCCATATGTCTATTACTTGGATAAGAAGGGAAATATCTTAAACACTGTGGGACAGATCCTCAGTTGTCATTAATTGAAAGAGCTGCATTGTCTTTGATGGAGTAACACCATTTTTAACCTGCTGAGGATCTGTCCTTTTCCATGGAAATACCTTACTGGCATGAAAATGGGAACAGACTTTGGCGTAATAATATGAAGGTTCTCTTTCCTTTTACCATCTCTTTTCTGTTCCAAGGGTTACATTTTGCTTATTTGTGCACTTGAGGATTATGCTGTTGCAACAGGTCGCTGTTGAAAAACTAGCCTTGATCCCCCAGCTCTTAGGAACAACATAAGAACATAAGAACAGCCATCCTGGGTCAGACCAAAGGTCCATCTAGCCCAGTATCCTGTCTTCTGACAGTGGCCAATGCCAGGTTCCCCAGAGGAAATGAACAGAGCAGGTAATCATCAAGTGATCCATCCTCCATTACCCATTCCCAGCTTCTGGCAAACAGAGGCTAGGGACCATCCCTCCCCATCTGGCTAATAGTCATTGATGGACCTATCCTCCATGAATTTATCTAGTTCTTTTTTTGAACCCTGCTATAGTCTTGGCCTTCACAACATCCTCTGGCAAGAATTTCCTCAGGTTGACTGCGTTGTGTGAAAAAATACTTCCTTCTGTTTGTTTAAACCTGCTGCCTATTACTTTCACCCCTGGTGACCCCTAGTTCTTGTGTAATGAGAAGGAGTAAATAACACTTCCTTATTTGCTTTCTCCACACCAGTCATGATTTTATAGACCTCTCTCATATCCCCTCTTAGTTGTCTCTTTTCCAAGCTCTCCATAAAGTTGCACCAGAGCAATTTCCAATGTCAGCTGTGAGTTGTGCCTAAGCAAAGATTTACACGTACAGGCCCTCTGTTCCATATTAAGCATTGCACAAATTTTCTTAATAAAAATACCAATTTAAAAAAACTTGGTTTAAAATAGAAATGGCAATTCCAACTGGTCCTGGACTCAGTTGTGATATGTATTTTAACTTTAAACCTTTGTTTTCCATGATGGATCTCACTAGATAGAAATACGTTTCTTTTTCTGAATTAATCTCTGTTTTCATTCTTTAAAACATCATTTCTCTGCTAATTTGAACATTTTGGTGCCATTTTTGGAAAGTTGGCGGCAAAAGCAGGTACATAATGTCCTGTGAGTCAGCAGTTCTGCAGATAGAATAGGCTTAGTTTTCCTTCCTTGTTAAAAAGCCAGTCATGGCATTATTGACATTATATATTTAGCATATCTAGGTTCCATTCTGTGTTCCATTCACACTTTATTAATTCGACAGTAAAGCGAGCAAAATATTTAGAATCTGATTCTCAGCAACAATAACTCAGGATTTATATTCCTGATGTTTGGTTGTCAAGAAAAACAGAGCAAAGGGGCTAACAACTAAATATGAAAAGTAACATTTGTTGGTAACTATGGACCAATCCAGCTTCCACTGAAGACAGTGGAAATCTTCTGTGGGAGCATGATATGGCCCTTCATGATGTTCTTTGGTTCCATGCTAATGCAGGTGATAGTGCTTATTTTTGTATGTTTTCTTTCTGTGCCTTTATTAAGAAAAAAACATAACAATCTTTTCTTTATACAACATAGAAAACCACCATTATAAGATTACTTTCCAAACGGTCTATATTTTTTTCATGCCATTAATAGGATCTTTTTCTGACTCTGGGTACTAGTTATGGTGTATTAATAATTTTCACATAGCATATACTTGACCATTATAAATTAGGTCTTGCAACTCTCCAACCTGAGAAATTGGTATTGATATATCCATTTTACAGATGAGCATGTTGAGGCATAATGAGGTTGAAGCCAACATATTAAAGTCTGGGAGCCTAAAGTTAGAGAATAGGGCATGTGACTGAGGCAAAGGGAGCACGGGCAGAAGATATGTTCAGACCCTGTGCTCTGGCAAGCCAAAAGCATAGCCTATAGTGATGACTGGGCCTGTGAATTTACCCTAATTGTGAGCTAAACTATGGAAAAAGTGGATGAAAGTTAAGTGCCACAATAATCTGTAACAATAAATGTTGATGGGAAAAGGTGCACAAGGACAGAGAAGCTGAATTAGTCCAGACAAAAAGGCCTCCTGATATAACTCAAGGATTGTGTAGCGATCGTGCCTGGTAAATAAGAGAAGTGTGGGCGTGGAAATCCGTGAACTAAAGTTGGTGTGTTGGCAATTAGACTTGGTGGACAAAATAAGAAGAGGATGGAATATTCTGCCTATCAGTCCATTTTGGGGTCCTTAAAAGACTTTGCGGGACAAAAAGATGTGAACACTGGCTGACTGAAAGATGAGAGAAGGAGTGAGCTTTATCGTGGCTGCCACCCCATCAACTACTGGGGTCCCAGGATGCAGTGTGTCATCATTGTGCCTTTTTTGTCCTAAGCCTGAGAGAGGTCCTGACTCTGGCTCTGGGTAAATCCTGAATACCACCTGGGATATGGACTCTCTCTCACCCTACCCACACCTCACCTGCCTTGTGTATCCTTTTCCTTCCCCACCTTATATCTTCTCTTTCCTATTCCTCTCCTTTTGACTTCTTTTGGCTTAGCTGGCCAAGACTGTGTATTTTGCAGCACTGCCTGTGACCAGAAAAGCAGCTACGAGCAATGCCCTAAACTGCCCAATGCTGGTACAAATCTGCCTGATCTTGCAGCAGCAGATAAAACCATGCGCTGTGCCTATGTCATTCTAGAAGTGAGGTTGCATATGACAGACAGAAGCTGCATTTTTGTATCTTGTCTGTTCTTTTCTTTGTGTTTGTCTTGTGGGAAATGGGATCGGCCTGAATAGTAACAGTTCCAGCCCATCTGAGCTAACTTTTTCTCCTTCCCCAAAGTGACAGTTATTACTATCTTTGATACCATATAAGAGTCATGTAAGATGGGTTTTCCTTTTAAAACCTCTTTCCAGCTAAAGGGAGAGTGAGCAAGACATGTTGTTGAAACAAAATCCTTACCTAATACTTTATATTCTAAACACTTTACCTGTTTTTCCTCCTTTTCTGTATCCTTAATAAAAGATTAAAATGATTTTTAATTGTTTGCCTTGTACTAAGCAGGCTGAGGTCTCTGCATACCAAACACTGAAACTTGTTTAACACTCTTTAATGTTGGACAGAGGCAGTATCACGTTAACATCTTTGACTCTTTGGGCCCATTTATGCAGGGCCGGCGCTATAACTAGGCAACCCTAGGCAGTCGCCTAGGGCGCCAGGATTTGTGGGGCAGCGGGCGGCTGCCTCCCGACTCCACGTTCAGCCGCTGAGCGTGGAGCCGGGAGGCAGCCGGCGAGCCAGCCGGCGAGTCGCCCCCCTGCCTCCCAGAGCTGGGAGTCAGCCGCGGCGAGCCGCCCCCTTGCCCCACGCTCAGCCGCTGAGCGGGGAGCCGGGAGGCAGCTGTGAGCCGCTCCCCTGCCCCACACTCAGCCATTGGGGGGGGGGAAGGAGGAGGGGGCGGCATAGGGCTGGTGCAAGGAAGTTTCACCTAGGGCACGAAACTTCCTTGCACCGGCCCTGCATTTATGCCATCTAAATTCATACAGTAGGCCTCTTGGGGCTGTCCGCAGCCTAGTGCAATTTAGAACAGCCTTAGGCTAGTATAAACTGTGCAGGGAGGTGAATCGGGCTCTAGCCAACCCAAGAATTGGAGTGATGCAAGGGTGTCATGAAGTCACTTTTCCTGGCCCTCTGCCCAGCACAGGTCAGCTGAACCTACAGATCCTGCCTTCTTAATTCATTTAAGCAAAACTCAAGGGATGCAACCCACATGAACTGAAACTACCACAAAAAAAAGGGAGGGGAGGATTTGCACAGATTCTTATGAATCTAAACTGCGAAGTTTTGTCCAATTTGTTTCTCCCCTTAATTAAATTTTTAGCGGTGGCATCTTATGATGACATATACATTAGAGATGTCAATGCTTAATGAAATAATATGAATACATATGAAATACTTTTCAGTTTGCACGTTTGCATTTTGCAACATTAAAAACAGCTCTGCCAAAGAGAAGCTGAAATTAGCTACCAGGCTGTAGTTTCTGAAGGAGAGTTACTAAAGTGCTGGGTCTTGGCTAAATTTGCAACTTTTATGTAAATGTAAAGAAACCACATAAACCTTCAATAGATATGTTTATTATAACAGCCACAATCTCAACTCCTCTAGTGTTATCCTTTTGATTGCAGGAATGCTTAAGAAATCAAACAAATGTATGTGCTGTCTACTGGAGGGAAGGTGAAATCAAAGGGCACTTTTCAAAGAAGTAGAAAGGGGTAGCCCCTATTTCCCCTCATGATTTCCTCAAACATAGAACCAAAATAGAACAGGAACTGGTATATTAATAACCTAAAAGCTTTTTTTAAGCTCCTGTTGGTGCAGATCCAATATTTACAAGCTTGTGCTTTTGAGTAATTGGAAAGATTGCTACCTCTCAAAAGAGCAAATTTATTGTTTATTTCAGGTAATGCCCACTTAGTGCTATGCTCGGTGCATTCTCAACAGGAAAAAACTCATAATAGACAAAGAGAGGGGAAAGGTTACAACATATGAGTACAGGAGACCCCTGCTAGAATGCGCGTCAACATAGCGCGAATTTGGTATTAGTGTGGGGGCGACCATGGATGGATCCGAAAATAACGTATTTACATTGGGATCCATGGTAACACCCACCCCCCCGCTCTAACGCGGTCCCCGCGTTAACGCGGTACCGTGAATGGCTCCTGAATCCCATGTTCTAGATATTGATTAGCCATGACTTGGTAATATAAGCTTATGCTCACGTTTAAGGGTATACAAACTGTTCCCAATTACCCCTCAAACTTGTCATTATCCCTCAGCTAGTTTCCCATACTTATCACAGCAGATGTAGCTCTTCAGGAGCAATGTGCCTACAGAGACGGTAGTGGCCTCTTGAATGAGTTCAGGAGTGGCATTCCTTGCTGCAAAGGGATGTGTGGGAGAAGGCAAGGAGAAGATTGGGTGACAAATGGATAGATGAGGCTGGCATCAGTGCACAACTGGAGCGGATAAGGGAGGTGAGAAACTTGTAGAGAACTCTCCAACAGTTACTGCTGTTTGCAGAAAATCTTTCTTAATCATCCCTTCACTGTATCCTTCATGATGGCACTTACTGGAGAAGGAGAGGTGATATTCATGTTTCAGACTGTACTTATTCATGCAATAAAGTGGATAGTTCCAAGAAGTACTTCCTATCCACTTTGTCCACCCCACACCCTGATGTGTTACACTGTCTTCCCCTCGTCCTATAGCCTATGAAAATGTTGGTGTCGTGCATATTCAGCTGATTACTATCCTGGGCTGACTTGAACTCTCCAGGTTACATGGTAGGTAGTGGTGGTCAAGTGGAAATCTGGCCTCAGGGAGTGTCACTGACTTCATTGCCTCCCCACAGCCCTTTCCTGTATCTGGCTGAGGACCAGGAAGGAACTTTAAGGAGTCTCTATGCATAAACGTAAATGTGGCATGTTGTATAGTATTTTCTCCTTACTTAGCAGTTATATATAAAAATCCCTTCTTTCAAAGGGACCTGCTGCATAATAATGTCAGGTTTTACTTGCGCCCAGGAGTGGCCTGTTTTTGATAATTTAGAGCACCATGCCACCAAGTGATATAGGATATTGTTACTAATATGTGCATTATAGTGGCACTTAGCAGTCCCAGCAGAGATCAATACGCTATAATTCACATAAACACACACTGAGAGACAGTCCCTGCCCTGACGAATCGCTGTCAGTAGACAAGACAGACAAAGGGTAGGTGGGGAAACAAAAGCACAGAGAGATGAAGTGACTTGTCTGAGGTCAGACAACAGTTCCGTGGCTGAGCCAGGAATACAACACGCATCTCATGAGTCCCAGTCCAGTGCCCTGACCATGCTGCCTCTCTTAATAATTTATACACTAATATTGCCTCATTGTGTTTAATTTAGATAGGATCCTTCAGTCATTTTTGACGTTCACAGCGTTCAGAAGACACTGGACCATCGCTTTGCAAAAGTAGCTAAGACAATGGGCATTTTTTCTTGCTCTGCCACAGTTGGGATGATCTTGACACTTGGCTGAGAACGTTCCAAATGAGCAAACAGCAGGAGACACTTTCACAGCTGAGATCATTCTGTGCAATCACATGACAATTTGGAACAAATGGTTAAAATCAGCCAATTCAGTTTAAGAACTCATTTGAAGAATATGCAAAGGTGTTTGAGCCAAAATATAGCTAATTTGGAGAATGATACAGTATAAAGCAATATTACTACATTGAAATAACTTTATGAAATTTTACATTGCTTAGCAGACCTTACCGTAACTTTAAAGTAGCTTTTCTTCATGTTAGCAGTATAGGTGGTTCAGTACATTTATATACTTAGACGCAGAAGCCACAGTAAGGGAAGTCAACTGTGACTTAATCAAAGTGACAAGGGGGCCTGATTCTCCTCTTACTTCTGCAAGTGTTAATCAGGAGAAAATCCCTGAAGATGATGGATTTTTTGTACCAGTGCAAAAGGGGTATGACTGAAAGGAAATTTCAGCCCAGTTCAGTTATGGCAATATGCTAACAAGGGCAGGAAAAACCTTAATTTGTCTAGCTCTTTTGTACTCTGTGTAAATTATCATTGCACCACTCAGTACCTGTTAGGTTTTTAAAAATGAATTCATTTGACAGCTGGAGCTGTGAGAGCCATTTATAATGTCACTAAGTGAAGGGATAACATTTTGGAGAAATAAACTATTGATAAAATGTAATGGCTGGTATCACAACCAAATAATAGGATGACAGGAGTCCTTTGATAGAAAAGATTGAGTCAAATGACAAAAGTGATAAAGCAGTTGTTTGTAAGCAGTTCTCCTGTCTTTGCCAGTCTTCTGAATAGCATATGGGGGATCTTATTGTGCCTGATTTTGAACTGAGAGAGAGAGAGAGAGAGAGAGAGAGAGAGAGAGTGTGTAGAGAGAGAGAGAGAGTGTGTGTGTGTGTGTGTGTGTGTGTGTGTGTGTGTGTGAAAGTAGGAGTAGAATTCAAAACTTCTGACGTTTGTGACTCATTTAGGGCCTTGACAGAAAACCACACTTACCCTCCTCCCTATACTCTATGCCTGGGAGTTAACAGGAAAGCTACCCTAGCAAGTGAGAGCAGTGCTTAATTTGTAATGAAAGAGATGCTGGGGATCAAGCAATTTTTTAACTTTCATTACTGATATGGCAAGCCTGGAGGTGCCAGGGATATGAACTGCCAAGCGGCTAGAGGTGCCAGGGCTTAGCCCTGGCATAAATTAAGCACTGAGTTAGAGTGATCATGAGAGAAGAACTTTTTCCTCCCTTCTCCATCCATCTTATCCCCTCCTTGAATTGCAATGAAGGCAATAAGCCTGCTCCCTAGGTGCCAGAGAATGGAAGATCAGGGGAGGGAGCAACCTGTCATTCTCAGAAGCCAGCAGAGGAGACGAGGTAAGCTACAGACCTCCACAAAGACTTCACAAATAAAGGGGAGCCCATGGCCAATTATGGTGAAAAGGGGCTTTGTGAGATGCTGACAGGTCCCCTTCTCCTAGGAACAAAGTATACTTCTCATTTTTACTTCCCTTTCTGAGGAGAGCCAAGGTTAGCCGGGCCACAATAGTTCTGATTTTCACAAATATGCAACCTTGATGAGCAAACTTCAAAACATCTTTAGAATAATTTGTGAGATTCCCCTATCCAGTTACTTCCATATGGTGAATTGCTCTTCCTGGGCCTGATCCTGTCTTTACATGTGGTAAATCAGAAGTAATTCTACTGGAGTAAATGGTTTTGTGCCAGTGCATAAAGCAGTATAGGGGAGATAAGAACCAGGCTCTCATGACTTTAATTATGTTGTCAGATTCTTCCCTGGATTCTGTTCCTGGTTCTGCTACTGAATGATTTCTGGCAGATCTGTGGCTGTTTACTGTACCTATCTTTAAACTTTCTGTTGAGCAGTATGCTCAACTTACCTCACTGGGATGATGTGAGGTTTAATTAACTAATACCTGCAAAGGGCATTAGATGTCTGTTGCTGTGTAAGTACAAAGTATCATTATTAATTACCAACGAAAGCCTAAGTTCGACTCATTTTAAGTCACTGACACCATAAAACAGTCATGACCTGAAAACATTGTCAGGTATTTTGAAGGCTGAACTTTGCTATACATAAGCAATTCGGCTTCCCATTTCTTCAGTGCAGCATTGCTGAGTGTAGGTAGATTTAGGACCCTGTCCTGCAATGATCTCCATGCCATCAGACTCGTGCACTCACGTGAAACCAAGAGTCTGACCATATAGGGTTCACTGCAGGACTGGGGGGCTTAATTTTTAAATGGAGAAAAAAATCTTTATTTTTTTAAATTCATACCAAAGGAATTTTACTTTTGACTAAAAACCATGCTCTCAAGAGTGATGGATGCTATTCTGTGCTGTGTTTCTTTAAATGTACAGTGGGCACAGTGGTAGAATGTGTTCTTTATTAAAGAAGCATATGAAATGCTGAGGATATTGTGCTTTAACTAAAAGAAACTTTGCTCAAGGCAGGGGAGCTGTTTTTAAAGTAAAACTCCTTGATTGTGTTTAGGAAGGGTGCACTGAAGCAAGCTGAGATCACCAAATAAAGAACATCTCTCTTCTCCTGCCTCCAATTGTTTAAAATCTATCCCAGGAGAGTGCCAAGTTAAATTAAGCACAGATAATGTAGTTTAAATTGTCTGCATTTGCTCATTTTTCTAGTTGTCTTGTGTATTGTTGTAAATTCTAAATCAACAGTATGGTCACATTTTGAATGTTGTATTTTGAGTTTGGCATAGTAGTACAATAACTCTGCAGCATCGTGAGATTGTATATTCATCGTCTCAGAGTAATTTCTAAAGACAGTGATCAGTTTGCAAGTTAAAAGATGTTTTCTAACTTCCAGACTTGGGATCTGAAAACTCAGCTGCAACTTCATTGCTACTAATAAAGATTATGTGGGACACAGGTGCCCTCGGTTATTGCTGTGTAACCCCACTGACTTAATGGACTTTTCTCAGGTGTCACTGGTTAAAGCACAATAAAAATGCTCTATGCGCAGAAGAAGGGATAGAATACAGCTTGCCCTTTCTATCAACTTTGTTGGCTCTGCAGGGCTCACAGGTGCTTTAAAAAAAAAAAAAAAAAAAAGCAGCAGCAATCATTTATTCACTTAGTGCTTCTTTTAGTCACCATGAAATACACAGAAGGCTGATTTCTCAGCTTGTCTAGTCATTTACATCTGTGCTCTCACTGCTATGAGTGGGTGGAGAATTCTGATTTGGTAGCATTGCACACCTACTTTATACAAGGTTAAATGATTACATGAGGGGCAAGGCAGTGGAGACTCAAGATAGTAGGGAACATAGCTGTTGAGCAAGGAAGGGACCACAACAGCTTTTCATTGTACAGCCACTCTTTTAAATCTACCACAGCAGGGTGTTGGGGCTGATGATGCAGCACTTAAGCATCTTTGCCAATATTTCTTTGTTCCTTAATCATATGCATAGATGTCCCACTGAAGTTTGGAAAATGCTTTTGCAATTGCTCCTGATATTTATTTAGTGCTAGAAACATGCTTGGCCTTGTACAAGATACAACTAGAAAGACCCTCTCAGCCCATGTGTACAGTATAATAAAGCTACTTCTGTTGGAAAACAGTTTGTCTTCTGTCCCTTTGGCTTCACAGGATTTTGTTACAGCAACATTTTGGGGGGAAATGAAGAGGTAAGGCAAACTGCATTGGTCTTATAAGCCATTTGACTGTTTCAAGACTTTATTTTGTGTGTGTGTGTGTGTGTTCACTGTATTTCTGTCATGTTACTCATGTTTCTCTAAGCAGTGTTAGTTTCTGTACTTGCAAACCCATGGGACTGCTTTTTAGAATGGTGTTAATTGGGTGTATAAATGTTTTCAGGATCAGGGCCTTCACGTGTTACACTTACAACTCTCTTTGCTAAATGTTTTAGTGTAAATGAACAAATAACATCTGGTTGTCAAGAGTTTCTTTTGGCCTCTGGGAATTAATAAATGTATGACTAATTTTTTTTTTTTTTGGTGTAACCAGAAGTTTAATAGAACATCATTAACTTTTGTCCACCTTTGTTTTGGTAAGTGTCATACTATGGTCTTGGGTTTTAGTCTCTACACAGGCAAAGGAAAAATGGAGACTAGGTAGGTTGTTACTTCATGTAACATACCTCATAGTGTGCTGTTTATTAAAATATTCACTAAACAATGGAATGAGTCATCTACAAGCTCAGTTCCTATTTCCACAAACTCCTGCATAGAAATGGTTCCCTATTGATGTCTCTATTCATACATTTGAATTTGTAGGATCAGGGTGACAAGTAGTCTCTGACCCATAATAAGAACCCAGAGTTTTGTTTGTTTAGGGGTTCTAGCCCATATAGAATGTTGGCAAGGAGTTCAAGCCTGGTTCTGTGAGCCTGTTGCTCAACCCCCTCCCTACCCTGGCTTCTGCCAGTCACTCCCCATCCATCTTTTCATGACTTATTTATTTAGCTATATTTTTGTGTACAGTCTTACAGTTCAGTCAGTCCTTAGCTGTCTCTGGTCAGCAGGAAGTAGGGTTACCAGATAGCAAGTGTGAAAAATTGGGACGGGTGTGGGGGGTAATAGGAGCCCATATTAAAAAAAGCCCCAAATATCGGGACTGTCCCTATAAAATCGGGACATCTGGTCACCCTAGCAGGAAGCAATGAGTTATCAACTCCATCCACCTGAGAGAGAGACACACATATGAAGGGGTGGGGGAAGAGACAGAACAAACACAAACTTTTTGTTTCCCATTCATTTAATTGGGAGAATGCCGCATTGCATATCTGCTACTATGTGAGGTTATTAAGCAGTAGTAAGCTAAGGGCTAGTCACAGAATTCCAAAATTGGATTTCTCAGAAATTAGGCAGGATCTATTTCAAGTACTTTATATATAATATAAAATAATATATAATATAAAGTTCCCATCACCATAGTAGCTGAGCACCTCACAGTCTTTGGTATATACTTACAGTGAGGTAAGGTAGTACAATTGTCACCATTTTCACAAATGGGGAACAGGCACAGACAGAATAAGTGGCTTGCCCAAGTCTGAAGTGGGTTCTCTTCTTGACTTTCCCAGGTTTCAGAAGTTTTCTTTCCCCCCTACTATCCTAGAAAAAATATCTAGATATTAGACATATAACATTATATTGATATATTAAATTAGTCTCTAATCATAATCTATTCTGGTGGTCTTTATCAAATAGGTTGGTCTTGGACCTTGCTACAAAACTAGTCAGACTTTGACTCCGTCTAAAATCTTCTGGTAACTTGTTTCACAAATGAACCAGAACCCTGCAAAAGAAAACTTTGACTGTGATGACATAGTAATGATGGTCATGTGGGGTTACAGAAGAATGAAAAGTCTGTTTTACCTTGACTTCAGTAGGAGATGCCTGGGCTAAAGTGGTCTAAGTTGAGCATTCAACCACTGACTTCCAAAATCACTGGCCTCTTTTTGTGTGGAGCAGCATCCCAGGTGCCTTTAATAAAGGACCACCAGTGTGCTGTAAAATGCCAGAAACTATATATGAGAGTCCCTGGCCAGGAGTTTCTACCCTTGCTGTCATTTTGCTGGAGAGAATTGGAAATCTGGTGAAGAGTTGTTCCCTTTCCCTCTAGCCTGCTACCAGATAGCCCTTGGAATAGCCCTGTTTTACTATAGAGCTTGCATCGGGGATGTTATCCACAAAAGAGAGGTGCCCCAAACAACCATTTGCTTTCTGCGAATCACAATGCACCAGATGCAATCCGACAACTGCGAGACAGTAATATAAAATCACATAATGTCTCTGTGGTTCACTTAAGATGCTATTATAATAGGCAAATCATTGTATATTGGAAAAAAGGTTAAATCTTGACATAGTAAAACTGGAAACAGTCTAGTTCAACCCACCTCTACACTGGGCAGATATTTCTACATGAACGATTTAAGCCAATTCAGGGATGCACTCCAAATCCTTATGGGAATTTTCTTTCTTAAACTCTACTTCTATATCACTTCAATGCCCAATAATAACAACAAAAAAGACATTAAAACTTAGACCCAAGTGATTTTCAGCAATTAAAATAGCTCTGGTATTTTAAAAGCCAAACACTTTGACATTTGCCAGACATAAATGCATTTTCCATTTACTCTGCCAGAAGAAGTTGGACTAGTAAAAGTCTTTAGGGCACAGGCTACAATGCTTGCTGCAGGTTTTGTAAGGTGGGATCCTGGTCAGTTTCATCCTGCAGCAGTGCTCTTAGGAAAGCATTTGTGTTCAGGAGCACCATGCTAATCCACTTTCTGTATGGTTGCCAGCCTGGTTGAAAGGAAGAGTATAAAAGAGAAACTGAAAGATGGAAAGCAGGAGGAACAAATCATGTGCTCATCAGGCCTCTTCATTGCTGCTTGTGGCACTGACTCTGCACAGTGCAGCTAGTGCTGAGTTCCTCAGTATTTAAAAGAAAATGGGCATAAAACCATTTAAAAACCTATAATGGAGTTGCCTAGTCATATTTTTGTTGTCTTCTAGTTAGTGTAGATACTCGTGTCTGTTAAAAGCTGATTTGCAATCTTACCTTTATTACAAGACTAGTACCGGTCTTCTAACTTTCTGAGACATTAATGTTTTGTGATGAAATTTTCTGTGCCCCAGTGGAAACATTGTTTAAAGTTCGAGCAAATCCTTGCAGCTTTTTTGGAATTCAGAGAGGATGAACAGCAGCTGAAGTCTGAGACCTTACAAGAAAAGGGTATTAGAGTCTGCCCCTTAGGATGCATTTTAAATTGCTGTCCCAGCTATCCCACAAAGGATATGTCCACCCTGCAATAAAGAACCCAGAGCATGGCCATCACTGGCCCATATCAGCTGACTTAGGCTTGTAGGGCTTGGGCTGCAGAGCTAAAAATTGCAGTATGTGTTTGAGCTTGGGAGCATCTCAGAGCCCAGGCTCCAGCCCAAGTCCGTACATCTACACTGCAGTTTTATAGTCCCCCAAGCCCAGTGAGCCCGAATCAGCTGACCGAGGCTCTGAGACTCTATGCAATGGGTTTTTTATTGTAGTGTAGACATACCCGGCCTATATGATCTTTTTAAATTCTTGGATGGTCGAATATCTGTATGAAAAGATTAAAATATTGTGTCAATTGTAAGGGTGTGCATGTAAGTAAAAATATAAGAATTTGGAAAATATATAGAATTGTGGTCATGATCATTTTAGAACTGAAATAATCATACTAAGAAATGTGCAAAGGGAGTCAGAGATGTAAATTCTTTTTTCCAATACATGATGGAATCAGACAGTCCCAATTTGTTAAGTAAAATCTAATCTGAATGTTTTTCCCCAACAGTAAGACCAGGTAGGGACTAATGGAACTGATGATTAATACAGTAATGTGAAACACTGGATTTAAGCCCTTTGTTGATTGCATGGCCCGTCTGTCATCTACAGAATCATCTAAGCTTTTGTTTAAAAAACAAAACAAAAAAACCACACCAAGTGTGCTTGCATTCATGGGTGTGAACAAAATCTACCAATGTCAATGAAGTGTAAGCTAATGCAATATTGTCTCCTGAGTCTGCACCTAGCCTGAAACAATAGCTCTGAGAGGTATAAACTCCCTAATTTAAACTAATTTCATTGTTAACTCTTAATCCTAATGATGTTTTAAAAGTCAGCATTACTTATGTCCTTGGTGAACTTTTTAGCAGATGGGATGGAATGGTGGAAGTGAAGCAATGTGCACGTTTTTCAGTCTTGCTGGGTTTTTTTGATTAATAATTACTTAAGACATTTTATATGCTGACTTCTCTTATCTCTTATACTTTAGTAATTGTGTCAACATGAACTGTATATTTACATTTAATCTATCTATTGTATATTCCTCATATAGATTTAATAGAATCTGTATGTCTGGGATACACAATACTGAGTACTGTAAGATTCTACAGATGTGTCCAATTTTGTAGAAAAACTTTTATTACAGCTCATCTAATTATAATGGTCAGGATTGTTAATGGCTAATGTAAATGTAATAGGGGATAGAGTTAAGGTGTTGTGTGACTTTAATGTCATTTCTTGACTTTTAAATTCTCAACCTTGCGACCCTAATGTTTTCTAAACAATAATTTGGACATTGTGACTGTGTGAACAATCAATGTGAACTTTATCAGATTATTAGCACTTCAAATTATTAGCAATTCAGCCTGCAATATATCATTCAAAAAGTAAGTTTCTCTATTTTTATTGCAAAGTCAGAGAAGTAACTTACAATTTCAATGGTATGTGGCATTCATCTTAACAACATTAATACAGGTATCATAGAGGCGCATCAATGTTTTGCAAATTTGGTTTTACAGTGACAAACTCAATGAAATAGCTAAAATGTCAGAACTTATTCCTGCAACCCTTATTCACTCAAGTAACTCTTCATTCTTTGGAGTGAATGGGACTGCTCTCATAAGCCAAAATTTGCAGAAGTATTGATATATTTCATTTTCATTTAATAGATCTGTTCCTCATATGAGATCTCCAAAAATATATGTTGTTCAGAGCAAAAACAGTGCCTCAAACAATTAAATGGATTGTTCATGTGGGTTTTTTAAATGAGTTGAGGAAATAATTTAATTATTTTAATTGTTCCAAGTCTGGAAAGCCAGTGTCAACTTCAATGTAAATTTTATCCTTTCTGTGACTCTCTAAAGCATCAAAAGAAAAGTAAAGGAAAGGCTTTGTTTCTTGAGTTGTTTAACTTTTTCTATGGCTAATTTGTGCACTGTCCTGTCATTTCACGCAACATATATTCACAGGAAGCTCAGGATGTCAGGTCTATGCACACAAGAACATCAAAGTGTTTTTAATGTACACAAATTTAGAAGATGCAGTGCGGCTTTAACTGTGAAGCATGTAGGTGGCCAGATGAGGTTTGGATTCAGATGTTCAAGTCTCAGCTAAAGTACAGAGTAAATTTTCCATGCAATCTGCAAGACTTCAGGTAGACTTTACTTGCACAGCCATCTGTAAGGGTAAAGTGAACCCTATTTTCAATAAGACAGGATTTTACCAATCATTCTCAAATGAATATTTTTTGTGGTCTGGTTTTCATTATAGTAACTTAGTGCAGAACTAATTTAATGCTGTGCTACTATCAGAAAATGCCAGCAGGAAGTAAACTTAAATGCCAAGAACAGACCATATGCAATTCACTTTTATTTTTTAATCTCTTCCATAAACACACACAGATTAAATTAGGAAAGCTAGTATAGGTTTTTTGGTTACATGTGGTATTTAGTTAAATACTGAAGGATAAAAATGGAAACCAGGAAGCCCACAAGATTCAAATTTATTTTGTGGGCCGCTGGGCATCAGAGACAAATTGGATCTTTAAGATTTTCTTTATGGATGAGAAGTTAGCCCTAAATTCCTTGCTACAGAAGAAATGTCATGACATGCCAAAGCCCTGCTAAGCAGGGATATTAGCAGCAAGTAGTTACAATGCAGTTTGTCAGTTAATGTAATACATTTAAAAAAAGTTTAAATCACTTTTTTCCAAGTGTTGTGTAGCAAATCATATTTCAGGTTTCACAAATAAAAGCTACAAAGCTGTCTGCTACTTGATTCATTGTGACTTCTATTCTCCACAGTAGAGTCCAGAGGAGGATTTACAGTAAAACACAGAGTGCCCTGGCACGGGGCCCCCCAACGACAGGGGGCCCCAGGGCCAGGCAGCTGCGGGGGCAGAAGCTTGGTCCTGCCGGCTCCTGGGGCTCCTGCTGCAGGCTCCACACCCACTGGCAGCCAAGCTCCCTCCTCCCCTGAGCGTGACGTGTTCCCGCCCCTGTCCCTCTCCCTTCCAGTGCTTCTCCCGCCGTCAAACAGCTGTTTGCTGGCACTCAGGCCACCCTGGGTGGGAGGGGGAGAAGCGGGGCCACAGCGTACTCGGGGGAGGAGGCAGAGAAGAGGAAGGGGCGGGGCCTTGGGAAACGGGGTGGAATTGGGGCAGGGTGGAGCAAAGGCGGGGCCCCCACACTCCCCGTACACATATCACCCCTGCCATGAGCTGCTCAGGGCCGGGGGCTGGCAGCACCCCCAGAACCCCAGTCCACACTTCCAGACCCCTGCCCTGACTCCTGCACCCCCCAGCCCCCTGCTCTCCCTGACTCCTGCACCCCCCACGGTCCCCCTACCCTGAACACCAAATAGGAGCTCCTGCATCCCCCCCCACATCCCTACCTACACCCCTTGCACCAAATGGGAGCTGGCCCAGGTAAGCGCTCCACACCGCAACCCCCTCATGTCAAAAGACCTAGAGCAATCTGGCATAAATTAAAAAAAGGAAGAGGCTTCTTGAAACCTGAAGTCTACAGTGAAGTGTCTTTAATCTCAAAACCACAGGATAACGTTCTGGCCACTCGTAACTTTCCTTAGATAGTGCTCCCAGAAATGAAGGTTCAGGCTTTCACTGCTAAAGGAAGCAGTCCATTTCTGAGTTTATTTATTCTGTGTATGGGGTTTTGCTGGGCCATTATAAAGGCACCTAAGTGTTATGGCAATACGAATGTAATATAATAATAATATTTAACCTATTCATTTAAGCAGCATGGCCCACAGAATTAAAGCCAGTGGCTTAAAATCTTACTTTTATTTTTATTTGTAGAGACCGGTTTGCCTTTTTGCTTATAACCAGAATGTATTATTGGGACTACTTTTGTGTTGTAAATGTTGTGATGTGAACTTTTAAGCACAAGCATAACTTCAGAAGTAGAGTGACCACTCTTTAAAGGTTTCAGAGTAGCAGCCGTGTTAGTCTGTGTCAGCAAAAAGAACAGGAGTACTTTGGCACCTTAGAGACTAACAAATTTATTTCAGCATAAAATTTTGTGGACTAAAGCTTATGCAGAAATTAATTTGTTAGTCTCTAAGGTGCTAAAGTACTCCTGTTCTTTTTGCACTCCTTAAAGGTTCATGCTGCTTTTAGAGGCGTTGCTGATTCCAGCTGTATTCCCAATCACTGGATCAATAATGCCTCTAGAATTAGAATGAACTTTAAGACTAAAGTCCATGCTTGTGTTTAAAAGTTCACAGCACAGTATTTATTGTACAGATCTATTGTACAGATCCATTATATCCATCCAGTCATTCTATTTATTATGATTGCTCATTGTGCCTTTTAGAGACAGCCCTGCCTACAGCTGACCTTCATGTTTTCCATAAAAAATGAAACTTTTAATCCACTTTTAACTTGTAGGTGCCCCTACAATGCCAGTGCCTTAAGGCATGTGCCTAATTGGAAATCCAGCCCTGGCAAGGACTTGTGACTTGGACGTACATTTTGAGGCACAATTTCTCCCGGGCTCCCCTCTTCCAAAGTAGGTGGAATGTGGTGAGTCACACATAGCTATCTCCACTGGTTGATATTTAGTGAGTGGACTCACCTCATCCCAGCTCACCCTTCTGGAAGGAGGTATTGGACCCGCGGGTGCTGCTTCCCTCATACATGCCTGGAGCAAAAATTTAGGCAGGTCCTACCTGGCTATGCAGGGAGGGGTGGGCCACTTACTACTCTACTCCTCCACATAACCCCATGGGACTAGGACACAATCTAGTCCTAATCATTTGTTGCCAGATTCTGTCACCCTTGGTCATGTGGGAGGAGTTCTTTAATCCATGAGTTTTACTGAAGTCATTTGAACTACTTGCCACATAAGGTATACACATACCCTGTGAGTAAGTATGATGGAATCTTTCTCTTAGCTCCCACTGCGAACACTTGCAGAGTTTTAACAAAGAGTATACTTGGCACACACACAGAGCCAAGTTCAGCTCCCATTCGGTCATGTTGTACCCTTGACATGCAGGCAGAAGTCCTCATAGATTTCATTGGGGATGTCTGCTTAACTGCTGGCATGACATGGCTGACTTGAAGATGAGCTAAGGACTGTCCTGGGGTTACTTGTTAGAGTTAGCAAGATGTTTGTGTAAAGGGACTGTTATCCCCTTACTAACATTCAGTGGGGGTGTTTTGATTGCTAGCTCCCAGTACCAAAAGGGAAAGGGTTGATGGGACTGACAGTCCCCACGGGCAATGGGGAGAGGCCAATGCTCCAGGTCAGCTCTGATTGACAGGGCGGGCAGGCGAATCGGAGTCAGGAGGTCAGGGTGGATCCCGTCCTCCGTGTGAGCTGAAGTTGCCTGAGTCAGAGTGAGTGGGGCTGAGCTGAGGAGAGGGCAGAGGCCAGAGCTGAGCTGGGCCAGATCTGGAGGGGCCAGAAAAGCAGCCCAGAGACACAGACCTGCCCTGGGGGGAGAAGCTGCAGCAGCCAGAGCCAGAGGGGCCAGGGCAACAGCCCAGGGAGCTGGAGGCGGAGCAGCAGCAGCAGCCGTGCTGAGGCAGAGGAGCTGGAGCTGAGGCAGAGCGGTGGAGCTGGGGCTGGAGCAGTCCAGAGCCGGGTGCGGTGAGCAGCTGGGGAGAGCGAGGGGAACCCTGGGCAGTGGGCCCAGCGCAGGGAGACGCCTCAGCCAAGAGGCCCTGCAGGCCAGACGTGGAGGGGGATCTAAACCCCGACAGGGCGGGGGCAACGCTGGGAAGAGGGTCCTGTCACCCAGAGCCTGCGAGCGTGTGGCCACCGCCGGAGCAAGTATCCAAGCCACAGCGTCCCTGCAGCACAGCCAGGGCCTGAGAAGGAGCCTGGGACTTACACAGGAACAGACTGAACTGCCCTGACATTGCAGAGACACTGTTGTGATGTTCCCTGCCACAGAGCGGCGTGATGTGTTTTCTTAACCTTTCCCATTTTTCCTTATTCCTGTTACAAATTAATTGTTAATTAAATAATTTGCATTTGCTTTGAATTGTATGCAGTGATCAGTGGGTCAGGGAAGCATCCTGTTTAGAGAGAGTACCCCGGAGTGGGGACACCCTACCCCCTGACCTAGGTGACCACAGCAAGGTTGGGGGTCGAGCCCCCCAGGAATCCTGGGCCCAGCCTTGTTGGGGTTACGAGGACTCTGCCAGACAGGAGAGTGCAAGGGGAGTCCTCGAGGGCAGGGAGGCCTCTCGGTAAAGGAGGTGGGAGCGAGGACTCAGATCCTTCCGCTAGCCCATTTCACCGGGGTAGTGCAGAGACGAGGAAAGTTCCCCACAATAGCGGGACTATTCCCCCGCTTACATTTGGGTTGCAGAGATGCTATTGTAAAGTGCTCTGCATTGAATAGAGCTGAGCAAAAATTGACAGCTTTGCTCATGAGACATTTGTGCACATTTTCCCCTTGGTTTTAATCTATATTGGGGGTTTACCCAGATTTTGTTTTCACTTTAAAGTTCAAATCAAAATCTGAAAGCAAAATTCAGTCAAAAATGCAGTGTCATGATGAAGTGATTCCTCTAGGTTTAGTCAAAACGGGGCTGAGGATTGCAAACCTGGGCTGGATGTTGAACAAACTCATAATCAGGAAAGCCTTGTATGCTTTTGGGTTTCCTTGCAAATATTTTGATGAGCTCTAATAGAGAGCAATATGTTGTTCATTTATAGAGCAATATGGTCAGAATTTCTCATCTCCCACACCCCTTCTTAATTATTTATAACTGATTCAAATTTTTCTTACCTAATATTTCCCCCCTCCTGCAATGTGCATTCACATATTCTGTCTGTTTGTTATAGGCTTGTAACTGCTGAGATGCTGGCATGCATGTTGGTTTATTTCTTATTATTACTCTATTGGGGAAAAGGGCATAAAATGTTTTGAAATAAAAACTCTCACAAAGCATTACGTGGACTGTGCAAAGAAAAGTTTAGCCAGATTAAGAGCATGTAACTGCTGACTCTGTTCCTTTTATCCCTTTGCAGCAGTGACAAAGATAATATATTGGTGTTCTTTTAACAGTAACAAAAGAAACTTTCTGATCCATAAACCTTTTTAAATTTACATATTTGGTTACATTATTCATGTCCATCTGTTTAACGAATCCCATGTCTCATCCAATATCTCATCTCATCTTGGAGACTGTCAGACAAATACCTGAAAATCATATAACATATATCAAAACAAAATTCTTTAAAAGAATGTTTCAACAATCAGTAGCTAGGGCTACAGGAAACTGTGGATTTGTAATGGCAAAACTAGCTATTACATACTGGATCCTGAGGTACCTAATGAAACACTCAAGGGACTTGGACAAGGTAAAATTTAGGGCTGTCAAGCGATTAAAAAAACAACGATTGGTGTGATTAATTGCAGAATTAAACAATAATAGAATACTATTTATATAAATATTTTTATATGCTTTCCACATTTTCAAATATATTTATTTCAATTATAACACAGAATACAAAGTGCACAGTGCTCACTTTATATTTATTTTTATTATAAATATTTGCACTGTAAAAATAAAAAATCATATATTTTTCAATTCACTTAATACAAGTACTGCAGTGCAATCTCTTTATCATGAAAGTTGAACTTACAAATGTAGAATTATGTACAAAAATAACTGCACTAAAAAAAAAAGTAAAACTTTAGAGCCTACAAGTCCACTCAGTCCTACTTCTTATTCAGCCAATCTTTAAGACAAACACATTTGTTTACATTTACAGGAGATAATGCTGCTCGCTTCGTATTTATAATGTCACCTGAAAGAGAACATGTTCGCATGGCACTGTTGTAGCCGGCAACGCAACATATTTACGTGCCAGATGCGCTAAAGATTCATATGTCCCTTCGTGCTTCAACCACCATTCCAGAGGATATGCGTCCATGCTGATGATGGGTTCTGCTCGATAATGATCCAAAGCAGTGCAGACTAAATCATGTTCATTTTCATCACCTGAGTCAGATGCCACCCGCAAAAGCTTGATTTTCTTTTTTGGTGGTTCGATTTCTGTAGTTTCCGCATCAGAGTGTTGCTCTTTTAAGACATATGAAACATGCTCCACACCCAGTCCTGATCTGATTTTGGAAGGCACTTCAGATTCTTAAATCTTGGGTCAAGTGCTGTAGCTATCGTTAGAAATCTCACATTGGTACCTTCTTTGTGTTTTGTGAAATCTGCAGTGAAATGCTGGGTCATCATCCGAGACTGCTATAACATGAAATATAAGGCAAAATGCTGGTAAAACACAGAGCAGGAGACATACAATTCTCCCCCAAGGAGTTTAGTCACAAATTTAATTAATGCATTATTTTTTTAACAAGCATCGTCAGCATTGAAGCATGTCCTCTGGAATGGTGGCCAAAGCATGAAGGGACATACGAAGGTTCAGCATATCTGGCACGTAAATACCTTGCAATGCCAGCAACAAAAGTGCCATGCAAACAACTGTTCTCACTTTCAGGTGATGTAAATCAGAAGCGGGAAGCATTATGTCCTGTAAATGTAAACAACTTGTTTGTCTTAGCGATTGGCTGATCAAGAAGTAGGGCTGGGTGGACTTGAAGGCTCTAAAGTTTTACATTGTTTTGTTTTTGAGAGCAGTTATGTAACAAAACAAATCTACATTTGTAAATTGTGCTTTCACAATAAAGAGATTGCACTACGGTACTTGTCTGAGGTGAAAAACAAAATAAATAGCATTTTTGAAATCATTTTTACAGTGCAAATAATTGTAATAAAAATAATATAAAGCGAGCACTGAACACTTTGTATTCTGTGTTGTAATTTAAATCGTATATTTAAAAATGTAGAAAAACATCCAAAATATTTAATAAATTTCAATCAGTATTCTATTGTTTACCAGTGCGATTAAAACTGCGATTAATCGCGATTAATTTTTTTGAGTTAATCACATAAATTACACTGGTCTACAATTTTTGAGAAGTCGTCTGCTTCAGAGATAAAATGTGCTATTTAGTATGTATTTTGATGTGCTGAATTCAAATATGACAATTAAAACAACTGATTGGCTACTGTTTCTAAGATATTTAAGTTTTTACATTTTGTGTCTATGTATATTGTGTAGATAGTAGAGTTTTAATCATAAATCTGTCCTGTTTATGTAACACTTTAAAAATCAGCAAAGGGGTTATATAAATAAAATTTATTATGAAACAAAAGGCAAAAAACTATTATGTACATAGTTTAGTCCTATTCAGTGTCTACTCGGCGCTTCTTGGCTTGTCTCTTGTATTCATTAAATGGAGCATCTCTTGTCACTGTCCAGCAATAGTCTGCAAGCATTGATGGACTCCATTTGCCCTGATAGCGTTTCTCCATTGTTGCAATGTCCTGGTGAAATCGCTCGCCGTGCTCGTCGCTCACTGCTCCGCAGTGAGGTGGAAAAAAATGTAGATGAGAGTGCAAAAAATGTATCTTTAGTGACATGTTGCAACCAAGGCTTTTGTATGCCTTGAGGAGGTTTTCCACCAACAACCTGTAGTTGTCTGCCTTGTTGTTTCCGAGAACATTTATTGCCACTAACTGGAAGGCTTTCCATGCCTTTTTTTCCTTGCCACGCAGTGCATGGTCAAATGCATCATCTCGAAGAAGTTCATGAATCTCAGGACCAGCAAAGACACCTTCCTTTATCTTAGCTTCACTTAACCTTGGAAATTTTCCACGGAGGTACTTGAAAGCTGCTTGTGTTTTGTCAATGGCCTTGACAAAGTTCTTCATCAGATCCAGCTTGATGTGTAAGGGTGGTAACAAAATCTTCCTTGATTCAACAAGTGGTGGATGCTGAACACTTTTCCTCCCAGGCTCCAATGACTGTCGGAGTGGCCAATCTTTCTTGATGTAGTGGGAATCTCTTGCACGACTATCCTATTCGCAGAGAAAACAGCAGTACTTTGTGTATCCAGTCTGCAGACCAAGCAAGAGAGCAACAACCTTCAAATCGCCACAAAGCTGCCACTGATGTTGGTCATAGTTTATGCACCTCAAAAGTTGTTTCATGTTGTCATAGGTTTCCTTCATATGGACTGCATGACCAACTGGAATTGATGGCAAAACATTGCCATTATGCAATAAAACAGCTCTAAGACTCGTCTTCGGTGAATCAATGAACAGTCTCCACTTATCTGGATCGTGAACGATGTTGAGGGCTGCCATCACACCATCGATGTTGTTGCAGGCTACAAGATCACCTTCCATGAAGAAGAATGGGACAAGATCCTTTTGACGGTCACGGAACATGGAAACCCTAACAACACCTGCCGGGAGATTCCACTGCTGTAGTCTGCAGCCCAAAAGCTCTGCCTTACTCTTTGGGTAGTTCCAAATCCCTGACAAGGTCATTCAGTTCACCTTGTGTTATGAGGTGTGGTTCAGAGGAGAAGGATGGGAGAAAATGTGGGTCCTGTGACATTGATGGTTCAGGACCAGAAGTTTCATCCTCTTCCTCGTCTGACTCAAGTGAGAATGATTCTGGTGCATCAGGAACCGGCAGTCCTTCTCCGTGGGGTACTGGGCGTATAGCTGATGGAATGTTTGGATAATGCACAGTCCACTTTTTTTCTTCTTTGACACACCTTTCCCAACTGGAGGCACCATGCAGAAGTAACAATTGCTGGTATGATCTGTTGACTCTCTCCAAATCATTGGCACTGCAAAAGGCATAGATTTCCTTTTCCTGTTCAACCACTGGCGAAGATTTGTTGCACAAGTGTTGCAGCATATGTGTGGGGCCCACCTCTTGTCCTGATCTCCAATTTTGCAGCCAAAAGAAAGGTGATAGGCTTTCTTAACCATAGTGGTTATACTGCGCTTTTGTGATGCAAAAGTCACTTCACCACAAACATAGCAGAAGTTATCTGCACTGTTCACACAAGTACGAGGCATCTCTGCTCACTTTGGCTAAACAGAAATGTGTCCCTTTGCAAAATCAAACACTGACAAATAAGAGAGCACGACACTGTATGATTTCTAGAGCTGATATAGGGCAATTTGTTCAGCAGAGTGATGTAAGCTTCGTTATGATTGCATCATCCATGACTTCTAGGAATAACATGATGCAATTCATATCATGTATGACGCAATACCAGCTTCAGATTGCATCATTCATTGTTTTGCCTAAAAAGCAAGTACTATCCAAACCCAGTCATAGATTTATTCATAGATCCAGTCAAAGATGTATTTTAGTCATTTCTGGTTTAAATTGAGATCCCTTCCCTTTATAACTGCCTTATCCTCCGCCATTCCCAAGTCAAGGGTTATATATACTGACCCAATAGCATGTCTTGAAAACTAGAGCCAATCAACAATTTTAAGCATCATTTTCGTTCTCAGTGACCCAGAATTAGTAAAGTTTGACTACATTTATTTCAGAAGCATTTTGGCTGTAGAGCAGTGTTAACTGTGATTAATCGACAGCCCTAGTAAAAATCCTTTATTTTTTAAAAATACATCTCTTACAAATGGTAAACTGCAACCTCAATACAACTCACTTATGCATGTGAATAATTTTATCATCTGAAGAGTCACTCTGAACTCAGTAGTAATACTTGTATGTTAGGTTACAAACATGTTTTCAGGCATGGGACCCTAATATAGTATTCATAAGAGAGTTCATACATTTCTCTTCGCCATTTGTACTATTTGTTTATTTTCTGGATATCTCAACAGTACAAATAGCTTTGCCAGTTTCACTTTTATTTCTAGTCAATTTGTTTGTTTTAGGCACTAAGACCATACTGTATTGTTTCGATTAGCAAATTGTCAGGTGTGGTTGTTTTTTTTAAGAGAGAACATTAATAGATTTAAAAAAATAATCATGGAAGCCTTTCTAGTAGTGTTAAGTTTTAAAACCTTATCTTTGGGAAACCTATTTTGGGCTAAATTTGACCTGGTTCTGCTATGTTAGTGCTCCAAATCTTGTTTATAACCAAACTGCTGAAAAACTTTCCTAGAACTAAAACACCTATTCTTTTCCTGTTGTATTTTTTAGCTTTAATATACTTGTCATCCCCCAAGGTCCGAAATAAAAAATTGAAGCATGATTGCTTAGTTTGTTTATATGAAATACTTAAAATGGAACCCTAACAAGGCATATTGTTTGGTGATTCCTATTGTCCACAGCCAGTTGGACGGATTCCTTCATTTTTGTCTTGGTCTGCTTGTGGGCAGGCTGGTAAATAATCTGCTAACCCCAAATCCAAGAAGGATCTTCTAGGAAGGAGGTAGTCTGACTCCTTAGCTCAGCAGCAGCAGGACCAAAATGTATGTGAGCATGAATTGTGGGATATCTTAGGCCTCAGGATGGGGTATGTATCAGTAGTAACCCTGGGTTTGTCTACATTGGAATTTACAATCGTGTTTTCATGTTATGTTAATGTATGTTATCTACCAAAACTGAAAGTATTATGATTCATAGATTCATAAATTCTAGGGCTGGAAGGGACCTCGAGAGGGCATCGAGTCCAGCCCCCTGCCCTCATGGCAGGACCAAATACTGTCTAGACCATCCCTGATAGACATTTATCTAACCTACTCTTAAATATCTCCAGAGATGGAGATTCCACAATCTCCCTGGGCAGTTTATTCCAGTGTTTAACCACCCTAACAGTTAGGAACTTTTTCCTAATGTCCAACCTAAACCTCCCTTGCTGCAGTTTAAGCCCATTGCTTCTTGTTCTGTCCTTAGAGGCCAAGATGAACAAGTTTTCTCCCTCCCCCTTATGACACCCTTTTAGATACCTGAAGGCCGCTATCGTGTCCCCTCTCAGTCTTCTCTTTTCCAAACTAAACAAACCCAATTCCTTCAGCCTTCCTTCATAGGTCATGTTCTCTAGACCCTTAATCATTCTTGTTGCTCTTCTCTGGACCCTCTCCAATTTCGCCACATCTTTCTTGAAATGCGGTGCCCAGAACTGGACACAATACTCCAGTTGAGGCCTAACCAGCGCAGGGTAGAGTGAAAGAATGACTTCTCTCGTCTTGCTCACAACACACCTGTTAATGCAGCCCAGAATCAAGTTTGCTTTTTTTGCAACAGCATCACACTGTTGACTCATATTTAGCTTGTGGTCCACTATAACCCCTAGATCCCTTTCTGCCCTACTCCTTCCTAGACAGTCTCCTCCCATTCTGTATGTGTGAAACTGATTGTTCCTATCTAAATGGAGCACTTTGCATTTGTCCTTATTAAACTTCATCCTGTTTACCTCTGACCATTTCTCCAATTTGTCCAGATCATTTTGAATTATGACCCTATCCTCCAAAGCAGTTGCAATCCCTCCCAGTTTGGGATCATCTGCAAACTTTATAAGCGTACTTTCTATGCCAATATCCAAGTCGTTGATGAAGATATTGAACAGAGCCGGTCCCAAAACAGACCCTTGCGGCACCCCACTCGTTATACCTTTCCAGCAGGATTGGGAACCATTAATAACTACTCTTTGAGTACGGTTATCCAGCCAGTTGTGCACCCACCTTATAGTAGCCCCATCTAAGTTGTATTTCCCTAGTTTATTGATAAGAATATCATGCGAGACCGTATCAAATGCCTTACTGAAGTCTAGGTATACCACATCCACCGCTTCTCCCTTATCCACAAGACTCGTTATCCTATCAAAGAAAGCTATCAGATTGGTTTGACATGATTTGTTCTTTACAAATCCATGATGGTTATTCCCTATCACCTTACCACCTTCCAAGTGTTTGCAGATGATTTCCTTAATTACTTGCTCCATTATTTTCCCTGGCACAGAAGTTAAACTAACTGGTCTGTAGTTTCCTGGGTTGTTTTTATTTCCCTTTTTATAGATGGGCACTATATTTGCCCTTTTCCAGTCTTCTGGAATCTCTCCTGTCTCCCATGATTTACCAGAGATAATAGCTAGAGGCTCAGATACCTCCTCTATTAGCTCCTTGAGTATTCTAGGATGCATTTCATCAGGTCCTGGTGACTTGCAGGCATCTAACTTATCTAAGTGATTTTTAACTTGTTCTTTTTTATTTTATCTTCTAAACCTTCCCCCTTCCCATTAGCATTCACTATGTTAGGCATTCCTTCAGACTTCTCGGTGAAGACCGAAACAAAGAAGTCATTAAACATCTCTGCCATTTCCAAGTTTCCTGTTACTGTTTCTCCCTCCTCACTGAGTAGTGGGCCTACCCTGTCCTTGGTCTTCCTCTTGCTTCTAATGTATTGATAAAAAGTTTTCTTGTTTCCCTTTATTCCTGTAGCTAGTTTGAGCTCATTTTGTGCCTTTGCCTTTCTAATCTTGCCCCTGCATTCCCGTGTTGTTTGCCTATATTCATCCTTTGTAATTTGTCCTAGTTTCCATTTGTTATATGACTCCTTTTTATTTTTTAGATCTTGCAAGATCTCGTGGTTAAGCCAAGGTGGTCTTTTGCCACATTTTCTATCTTTCCTACCCAGCGGAATAGTTTGCTTTTGGGCCCTTAATAGTGTCCCTTTGAAATACTGCCAGCTCTCCTCAGTTGTTTTTCCCCTCAGTCTTGATTCCCATGGGACCTTACCTATCAGCTCTCTGAGCTTACCAAAATCCGCTTTCCTGAAAGCCATTGTCTCTATTTTGCTGTACTCCCTTCTATCCTTCCTTAGAATTGTGAACTCTGATTTCATGATCACTTCCCCCTAAGCTGCCTTCTACTTTCAAGTTCTCAACAAGTTCCTCCCTATTTGTTAAAATCAAATCTAGAACAGCTTCCCCCCTAGTAGCTTTCTCAACCTTCTGAAATAAAAAGTTGTCTGCAATGCAGTCCAAGAACTTATTGGATAGTCTGTGCCCCGCCGTGTTATTTTCCCAACATATATCTGGATAGTTGAAGTCCCCCATCACCACCAAATCTTGGGCTTTGGATGATTTTGTTAGGTGTTTAAAAAAAGCCTCATCCACCTCTTCCACCTGGTTAGGTGGCCTGTAGTAGACTCCTAGCATGACATCACCCTTGTTTTTTACCGCTTTTAGCATAACCCAGAGACTCAACACTTCCGTCCGCTATGTCCATCTCCACCTCAGTCCAAGTGTGTCCATTTTTAATATATAAGGCAACACCTCCTCCCTTTTTCCCCTGTCTGTCCTTCCTGAGCAAGCTGTACCCATCCATACCAACATTCCAATCGTGTATTATCCCACCAAGTTTCAGTGATGCCAACAATGTCATAGTTGAATTTATTTATTAGCACTTCCAGTTCTTATGCCAAGACTTCTTTGTTTTGGCTGGAGGTGGTACCACCTCAAATGTTAATGTGCTTGCCTGTGCTAGGATTGTCAATCAGTTAAATTTTAACTTCACTTTCTCTGTGTGATCATGCTTGTAACTTTGAAATGACCTTCAGCTATCATTTATGCAAGTAAAGCTCAGTCACGCAAACATTTGTAGTAAGTAAACAGAATGAGTGTAAACATAGTTAAAGCAGTTTTAGGTTCAAGCACATGTTGGATGAACTGTTTTGTCTTTCTGATGCTTCTGGGGGGTTCCAGTGTGAGGGGAAAATTACTACCACCTGCTTTTACATTTCCCACCAACCACAGACCAGTTATATTGAATCTCTTAAAGAGATGGTTGGCATCATTTTAGGGCATAGGAGGCCTGGGTGCAAAGTAGGAGAAAAAGGAGGTAATTTTAAAGGCAATGACAAGGATGCTGAAGACTTCTAGAGAATATAAATTGTTTTTATCTACCCTCATTGTCTTTCTGTAATTGATTCCTTTTCTTTTGTGCACTTGGTTCCCAAATGTCTTTGTCATATTTTCTTCCAAATGATCTGATATCTGCAAGATTTTTTTTTTAATTTGAAAGAGCAATGAAATAACTGGCTAATGTTTACCCTGATGCAAATTTTAACCAGACACATGCACCTGATTAAGTTTTTCTGTACTGAGATTTCTGTACATTAATTGACTAATGAGGGATAATTCCAGGGAATTTCAATAGTCACTTTAATTGTTTGCCTGAGCAACTAACAGCTGATGGAGCTTCCTGGATGACGCCAAAGAACACATTGTTTAAAATCCCATTGAATTTTATATTAGGAGAATCTTATTGAATGGCTCTGGAGGAATCTTTTGTTTTATGAGAAACTTTTGTTTCTGAGAATGAGTTTAATTTTCCTCAGTAAAATTATGAAAGCCAGCAATGTCAATGGAAAAATCCAAAAGGGGATCATTAGTGTTTTACACACACAATTTCTGTATGCATCCATATGTTCAAAACACTCATTCGCATATTTGTGTGCAAAAGAGGGTATGCAAACATACAACCGGGATTACTTAATCTCCTTAAAGTTAAGCATGTACTGACATGCTTTGCTGAATGAGAACCAGAGTGCTCAATGAGAGCACTCAATAAGACACCAGAGGGCAGCATTGAGCTCATACTTCTCAACCCCTCTGGGTTTATCATTTTCTACCTTGTGTCCTGTAGTATTATGACAGTGTCCTTTTTATACAGCAATTTCATCTCTGTATCCCAATAACATTTTGTACATGGAAGTGCCTTGTCTTTTTATTTTGGTTGTTGATCTAGAAACATTCTCTCAAGCTTTTGTAAGGTTGGGTCATTTTGTGTTTCTCATTTGGCTGTTACAAAGAGATCTTTAGAACAGAGGCAATAATCTGGTGCAGGGTGAGCAAGTGTTAAGCTCAGTCAGCTCCTGTCTTTACATAACTTTTCACTGTTGCCAGTTCTCAAGAACTGACCATGAATTTCTCAGTATATGGTGTCTTTTGTTGGATTGCAAGAGCTCATGGTGCAATGCGGTGGCTAAGAGAGCCGATGTGGTCCCTGGATGTATTAGCAGAGGCATAAGTGAGGGCATATCAAGGAAGACTAGGGAGGCGGTATTACTTCTGTATAGTGAGACTATTACTGGAATACTGTGTCCAGTTCTTGTGTCAACCATTGTTGACAGATTGGAAAGGGTTCTGTAAAGAGCTACAAGTATGATCAAAGTCTTAAAAACATGCCTTACAAGGTGAGACTAAAGAAGCTCAATCTATTTAGGTTAACAAAGAGGAGGCTGAGATGACTTGATCACGGTCTATAAGTACTCATGTGGGGACAAGATTTTGATAGCAGGAGGGCTCTACTCTAGTGGACAAAGGCACAAATGAGATTCAGTGGCTGGAAGCTGAAGTTAGGTACATTCAGACTACAAAAAGAGTGTAATTTTTTTTTTTTTTTTACAGAGACAGTAATTAACTATTGGAACAACTTACCTTAGCATGTGGTGGATTCTCAATCACTTGAAGTCATTAAATCAAGACTAGATGTCTTTCTAAAAGTTACAGTCTACCTCACCCTGAAGTTAAGCCTATGTTATGCAAGAGATAAAATTAGATTATCATACCAGTCTATTCTGTCTCTAAAAATCTGACTCGGCTTCCATTTGAAAAAAAAAGAACGAAAAAAAAAAAGAGGAAGTTTTCAGCCTTCATGGTTACAGAAAAGTGCTTGAAAGTGTGAATCCTAAATGATTGAATCCAAAATTGATTATTTAAAAATCTTTTGGGTTTTTTAAGGAAACCTCATGAATTTTAAATGTCTGTGTTTGGTAATGCAATTAGAGGTCTACTTATCTTTGCTTCTCATCACTGCTACTACTTGTCTGTTATGAAAAGCTGCCATTTCATTTTGTATCATGTGACTAATACATAATGCCACAGGCAAGAAATGGTTCTTACTAACATTTGTGAGTCTTAGTCAGTTTCTAGTAAGGTGACCAGATGTCCCAATTTTATAGGGACAGTCCCGATTTTTGGGTCTTTTTTCTTATATAGGCTCCTATTATCCCCCGCCCCCTGTCCCGATTTTTCACATTTGCTGTCTGGTCACTCTAGTTTCCAGAAACTTATGTTGATAAATCTGCAGAAGTTAAATTTAGGTCATGATAGGAGGAAAAGTAAAGTAAGAATAATTTATCTTAAGATACAAAGTCCCAGTTCTCCACTGCTTGTTCACTTGCAAAGTACATTGAAATCACTGTTGCCTTACTCAAGTGAGGCCAGAAGCTGCAGGATTCAACCTCTATGGTAGCTCTCTTGGAGTTCTTCTGTTCAAGGCTGCTATCCAGAGTAGTGATCCACTTGACTTTTTTTTTTTATTATTGGAAAAAAAATTGCACAAGTACAATCTCAGCAGTTTATTTCTCAAAATACCAAAAAAACAGTTAGACAATATCACTGCTTAAATTCATGATTTTTTTTTACATCTTCATGGTACAAAACAAAATATTGCTCAAACAATACTATTTTGGTCCAGTTGTAAACACCCGACAATGTCAAATTTAACGTTCCAGTCTATATTACTACTGCTGCTATATTTTCTGTAAGAAGTCCTTTAGAATAGTTCCAATAATGTCACCCAAACTGAGAAATTCTTTAGACTGTATTAAGACTTCTGCAGGAATCATCTCACGTGATCAGAGCAGATATTCGTACGGCAGAAACAGATCATGAAAGATTAAATTAAAAATGATCACAAAATTAAATTTGCAATGGATTTTAGCATGAGCTAATAATTTTATTTCAAACTTCAAACATTTTTGATACTGAACATGAAAGGCAATAGCAGTGAATAGGGTAGGCCAAGGAGAAAACACCAATTACAATGTGTAAAATACCTTACATTTACATAATATGTAAAGCCATATTACCACATGAGATACTTGATATATCAACTTTACAATGCTTGTATGTGTTATCCTCACCCAAAGTTGAGGAGATTGAAGCTGCTGTTCTTGTATTTGGGACATATGCTCCTCTTTGTAGTTAAAAGGTGTAGAAAAGGGCTAAGAGCTGCAACTGTTTTGTCAAAATACACCCTGATTTTGGAGCTAGCAGATCTTCTCTATGGGACCATTTACAAAAAAAGAAAAGAAAAAAAAATAATTCTATTGGACTGATTATCACTGTTAAAATATGGAATGTTTCCTCAATATTGCACTGATCTTCCTCATTATGGAGTTTTGTCATCTACAATGTGTAGTTTACCAGTGTGGAACAGGAAGGCTTAAGGTAGATAAGATGTATACAAAATTGAGAACATCTAAGGTGATATGGGGACAACCACAGGCCTTCGTTGAAGTTATGGCCATCTTTATCAGTTCTGCTCTAAGAAATTACCATAAAAACAGTGTTGCGAGGGTCCATATTTTTGTCACAGTAATTTCCTGATCAAATTTGCTATATTGACAAGTACATAATCTTTTGAAAATTAACAGGCGACCTTGAAAATGTAATTTAATGCAATTGAAGAAACAAATGGTGTTCTTTCTAGCTCATGCATCACCACCATTAAAATGTACCCAATTAATAAATGTAGTAAAGGTGCAAATGAAGCGCAGATCTCTGTACAACTCCAAGTAAAGATTTTGAAATTGGAACTGTTGTAGGAGCAGCAGTGATCTGTATGCTATGTATAACTTGTTGCTCAAAAGGTCTGTTACACTCCCCTTCCCTCCCCCCGCCCCGCTTTTCTCTCCTCTCCCCCTTTGAATACCTGTGAAGTGGCTTCCTCCCACCCCCTCCTGGAATGCTTGTGGGATGAATAGGCTGCTTAAATAACTGGAAGATCAGAAGAGCCTCCAGGTAGACAAGATGTCTGGGACTGTAATTAGGCAGCGCTCCCACATCCAGTACAGGGACATTGCATGGACACTGTGTTGGAGTGTGACCAACCAGTTGGGGCCAAGTCATCTCTAGTCGCAGGCCATGAGGAGCAGGTCCTTAAAAGGGGGAGGGGCCATGTGCTCAGGAGTGCACTCACAAGATTGTACCTCCCATAAAGGACCTTTGCCTGGACCGCCTGGTCAGTGGTTTGCTGAGTTGCA
Organism: Macrochelys suwanniensis; assembly: GCA_033296515.1. Classification (NCBI taxonomy): domain Eukaryota; kingdom Metazoa; phylum Chordata; order Testudines; family Chelydridae; genus Macrochelys; species Macrochelys suwanniensis. The sequence continues at coordinate 97,940,707 of CM065776.1, read as the reverse complement.
TTCCATCGTGCCTCAAGAAGACTTACCTTCTTCACACCATCCATCACTGTGCTGTGGGACACTTACCTTGAAGGATCCTGACATCTCCAGTGCTGTGCCTGTCCTGGAAGCGTGAGTATGCGGGTGTGAGTGTGACCCCCCCACACACTTCTTTGGAGCTTAGCTATCAATGTAATAAACGTGCTGCTTTCTGCCAAACTCTGGTCAGTCATTAGTCCTCCCTAAGCTTACTAGCTGGCCCAGTAGACTCTCTGGTTCAGTCTCTCATCGCTGTGCTAGCTCAATGCAGTGCTAATAGGATTAAAATCAGGAAAAAAATATTTTGTCATCCAAGCTGATTTGAGTAAGGATGTTCCACTTGTATAGTCATTTTCAGTGTTGCTCTCTTCCTAGGTGTGTTAGCTCAGTGGGAATGTACGCTACTTGCTGTGGAGAATCATATGTTGTATGAGCAGTAAACAGTGAACTTCTTGATGAGGAAGAGCAAACCTTAGGCCTTTGTGACTGAGTTGGCATGTGAGATCTAGCTCACTGGCATGGAACTCCTGTCCCCCGAGCCAGAAGAGTGGGCCGCCAGCCCAGCTCAGAACACATCTAGGCTTGCCCACATTTGAAAGTTATCTCTTCATGAAGTAGGGCCAGTGGAGGGAATGATTGATGTGTCCAAGCTCATGATGAGGCCTGTCTCCATTCTGAGGGTAGGAGTGTGTGAGAGAGAATGGAGAGTGCATGTGTGTAGGAGGCAATGGTATGAACCAGGAAGAAGAAAAGAGAGACTAATGGAAAGAATGAAGAAAACTCGACTTGACCACGAGAAAGGGAAACATCTTGTGTTGTTCTGTGGCAATCTTGGTTGAGTTAGCAGAATTATTGGCCTTTAAGGCATCTCTGTCCCATGCAGATCTTCTGGCTAAAGGACAGTCTCGATGAAAAGAAGACCGAGGGAGGGAAATGTGATATAAAGCCAGAGGGTAGGATACCATGAGTACTTCAATGAGGATAAAAAGTAAAAAAGACTGGCATAATGCCCCCAGTCTCTCTTGCTCTCCCCTCCCCCCCCCCACCCCCGTTAATAGGAAAAAGGTTAACCAACCATCATAGAATTGGCCAGCCATTGATAGTAATTTCCAAGTGTCTTAAAAGTTTCTTAAAACAACAATAAATTATACTGTAGACTAAGGATTTTAAACCAAGATAAACAAGGAATATTCATCTTTAGCACTGCAACTATTGAGCATTTATCCACTAGTTTGCAATAAACCATTCCTGATTGCTTAAAAACACATGTGTTGAGATTAAATTCAGCACTCTTAATTCCTGCCATTAATGTATTACAGGAAAATGAAGACTCAAACTTGCTTATGCTTTTTTAAGCTTTATTTTTATACAGAGAATCCAGAGAAAAGTAGGAAAATCTCTCACTATTGCTTGGAGATCTTTTTGTCATTCTAATAGGTAACTATTTTTATGAGTAGGAAAGTAAATGTAGAAAACCTGTTATACAGTTAAACATGCTCAGTATCTGTGTCATAAAAGCTCTGCCAAAAATGTAAATGTAAAACATGAACATGTAAGTCTTTAAGTCGACAGGGATTTTAAAGCAATAAAAATATGAAACAGTGAGTCTAAAACAGTCCTCTGGGACTATTAGTGCACATTCAAAGGGTAGAACATAAATGGACATGACGAGCCCGAAGGACAAAGCCCATTAGGACTAACCCCAGTAATGCGCCATTGAGTGACATTTCAAGGACAAAGATTTTTTTTTTTTTTTAGATGGATGTATGTTTCATCCTCACTCAGACCAGCATGTGCTTTTTCTTATGAAGGAGAAGAATGTAAAGATACTCACATCTTTTAAACACATGGCTTGTAAGTTATTGGCTTAACAACCATGGATATTGAAGTCTCCTATTTTTCCACAGAAGGGACATAGAAAGAGAGGATTATTATTGTGGAGTTAAGGTTGTGACACTGCACCCCATATTCTTGAATCATAATAATATGATATAATTATGGCATAATTATGATGCATTTTGTACAAGATGGGTCATGTGAGGTGTCATTGGAAAATTTATGATTGATTATCCTATTTGTATGCATGTATCATTTTTGTACCTGAAGTTATGAATGTTGACTAGGAATCTGTATTTCAAATGGGCTTACTCTGGAAAACACCCACAGCCAGCCCTTCAATTAAAAAATGAAGAAGCCAGATAGGGCTGATGGCCCATCAGCAAAGACAATGTACTGTGGAATAGCTTAACCTTCCTGTGGGTGTTTTGGCTAGCCTGTAAGCAGTGGATGCTATAACGCTGCAAGGGCATGTGACCAGACCACATGTCTCTGGACACCATCTTGTGATGTCAATATTTTTCCACAAACCAATCTGGGAACCAAATTTTGAAACAAAAGGTTCTTGCCATATGCTAAAGCTATATAAGGCAAGGAGTGACATCATCTGTTGTTCTTCACTCCCCACACAGGAAGACTCCTAGAAACACCTGAGGAACAAAGGCTGAATTGGGGGAAGTGCTGGACCCAGGCTAAAGGGATTTCTAGCCTGTGTATGAAAGACCTGGGGATTCCAAGCTATAAAGCAAGTACAGCATGTCCCTTAAGAATCTGTAGCCTGCTTATATCATCAGCTAGGATGAGAATTTGCTAATTCATACCCTGTCTTTCTAGTATCTTACTTAGTTTGCATTTTTGTTTATTTACTAGGTAATCTGCTTTGATCTGTTTGCTATCACTTATAATCACTTAAAATCTATCGTTGGTAGTTAATAAACTTGCTTTTGCTTATCTAAACCAGTGAGTAGGAGTGAAGTGCGTGGGAAATCATAGCTCAAGGGTCAAAGACTGCTGCATATTCCTCTCCACATTGAGGGGGGACGCACTCTGAGCTTATGCTGTACAGTTTCCTGTGCAGCGCAAGACAGTATATTTTGGGGTTTATGCTCCAGAAGGGGTCCATGCCTGGGGAGCTGAGAGTTACCTTGGCTTTAGCCTGTTCTACTGTTGGTTCGTGCAGTGGCTAGTCAGAGAGCCTGCATGTAACTGCAGCTGGGTGTGTCCTTACCTATTTGAATGCTGGTGGAGGTGTAGAACCAGGAGCGGGTCTGCAGCTTGTCACAGCAGCACAGTGAGAGGGAGAGCCTAGGCTGGTGGGTCAGAGAACTCAGTGGTACCCCAGTTCCAGGTGGCACCCAGGGGTAACCTGTCACAAAGGCATTGGACTAGACTTTGGGGTTCAATTGCTAACTTTGCCATAGTCTTTCCATGTGACCGTGGGCAGTTCACTAACCAATAATATTTTTGTCTGTTTCCCCACATGTAAAGTGGGGAAAATATAACTGCTGCTTCTAGTGCTGGTCCCTATGCATATTCCATACATTGATATTCATGGCCACCATGCACCTGAGATTGGAGATTTCTAGCGGGTAGTGTCTGTTGGTCCATGCCTATGCTGTTCTCTTGCTCTGAACCAGGGCGGTGTGGAATGATACCTCTCCAGTTTCTTCTTACTACCCCATTCCAGACCATGAATAATTTGATAAGACAAGTCACTTTTCAGGTCACTTGTCAAAGCCTGCCTTTTCCTACTAAGCCATGTGGCACTGTGTACTTATGTAACACCATTTGCCAGGCTTCACCTACGTTGCCTACTCACCTGCTTCTAGTTCTTTTACTCAACAGACAGAAACCACATAAACACCAGGCTAATAATCCCTACCAAGGTCATTGCTTCTCTCACCTGGTTGACAACTCACACCTAATGTGACAATTGCCACAGAGACATTCCTAATTGGATAGGGAGCCCACCCAGACAACCACACCATGGAAGGCACTTGGTCTCCTTGGGAGGCTGGACTGCATTTCAACCTACTACAGCTGAGAGCAGTCCATCTAGCCTGCAATACTTGATGTTTCCCATTTAGTTGATCCAGCCTTATCCAAATACTGTCAGACAACATGACAACTGTTTTTCTTTTACATAAACAAGGTTGATCAAAATCCCTTCCTCTGTATTTAAAAGCAATTTATGGAATTGATGCATCAGAAACCACACAATTTTCTGTGATACATAACTACCAGGTACTTAGAATTCTCTAGTGAATAGTTGCAGCAGTTTTCCACAGCCCATGAGTAGAACATACACAATTCCATCCTAAACAAGTTCTTCACACAGTGGGGAACGATGAGATCTTTGCATCCCAAACAAACAAAAAGTTCACCCTCTAATTCTCCAGGGCAGCTCTGGGCCATGGCTTCAAGGGTGATGTCTTTCTGTTATCATGGACAGACCATCTTAGATGTGGATTTCCATTTATTCCGCTCTTACCGTGAGTTCTACAGTAAATTTGTTACAACAAAGGTCAAATTAGTCTATTAGGACCCAACTGGCGCACATAATTCTGATTTCTGGACCTTCATCAGAACATAAGAACAACCATACTGGGTCAGACCAAAGGTCTGTCTAGACCAGTATTCTGTCTTCTGACAATGGCCAATGCTAGGTGCTTCAGAGGGAATGAACAGAACAACATCAAGTGATCCATCCCCTGTCGCTGAATCCCAGCTTCCTGCCCATTCTGGCTACTAGCCATTGATGGACCTATCCTCCATGAGCTTATCTAGTTCTTGTTTGAACCATGTTCTAGTCCTGGCCTTCACCACATCCTCTGGCAAAGAGTTACACAGGTTGACTTTGCATTGTATGAAGAAATACTTCCTTTTGTTTCTTTTAAACTTGCTGCCTATTCATTTCATTTGGTGACCCGTAGTTCTTGTTTTATGAGAAGGAGTAAATAACACTTCCTTATTTACTTTCTCCACACCAGTCATGATTTTATAGATATTTTTTGTTGCCCTTTTCTGTACCTTTTCCTATTCCAATGTATCTTTTTTTAGATGGAGGGAGACCAGATCTACACACAGTATTCAAGATATGGGAATACCGTGGATTTATATAGAGGCAATATGGTATTTTCTGTTTTCTTATATATCCCTTTCCGAATGATTCCCAAGATTCTGTCAGCTTTTTTGACTGTTATCTGGTTAAATGGAGGCATTTCTCTTGCTGGGTGCAACATTATCAGTTATCCAGAATCTGCAGATTTCCCTGCTATCCGAGACTATTTCCAATCCTGAAAACGTCAGGAAGTTCCATTAGTTTGCCGCTAGATGAACTCTCAGTGATGAGGACCTTCCATCCTCTGGCATTTTTACTTACCCAAGAACAATTCAGTTTCTGAAAGATCGAGTTAGGGCCTTTCCACTGGTGGTGAAAACTGCACTGCAATGGGACCTCAACCTTCTACTATTGGTACTTACAAGAGCACCATTTGAACCACTGGCCACATGTTCTATTATCAACCTTTCCATCAAGGTAGCCTTTCTAGTTGCCATCACATGAGCCAGAAGGGTGAGTGAGCTGGGAGCACTTGTAGCTGACCTGTCTTATGAAAAATAGTGTCAGAAGATTTCCCTTTGTCTTTACCTACTGTCCCAGAAGTAATTTCTGAATTTCAAATAAATGAACCTATCCACCTACCAGGATTCTTCCCAAAACCTCATGTATCCAATGAGTAGAGGAGACTTCACTCTCTGGAGTCAGATGAACTCTGATATCCTACCTGCAAAGGATGAAACTGCTTAGAAAATCACAAAGGTTATTTGTTGATACAGCTACTCCTGGGGACATTCTGTGCCAAAAAGTTGAAAATTCTGCAAATTTTATTTGTCACAATAACACTAAGTAATCATGCCAGTTTCAATTATTTTGGTAATTTATTTCAAAATACCTGTGAGCAAGTGTGTCTGTAAAATACAGACACACACAAAATTTCCCCCAGGAGTAGAAAGTTAAAGAAACCCCTATGACAACCCAGTTCCTGTTTCTTTGCCTCTGCACCCCAAGCCCAGCTGGGAGACCAGACACCCACACACCCTCCCCACCAGAGCCCAGCCGTGGGGCCTCTCCAGCCCAAAAACCTGTTCCTCTCCCATCCAGAGCCCAGGAATCCAGAGGGAGAAACAGCTTGATGCTCAGTGCCAGGCTTGCATGGATTTTCCTGCGCACCACCATGTCCTTCCCTCCAGGCATGCTGGGAACTGCAGCTGCCAGGAACCCTCTAGCTCCCTGTCCCTCCCCCAGCAGTGTCTTCTATGTGCAACTTGTGCTCCACCGGATCCAGTGGCCCCTAGCCACAGCTAGCAGCATTGCAGCCCATTTCTGTGGGGGGAAAGGAAATTCTGTGCGCGCAACCATAATTTATACAAAATTGTGCAGTGGAGCAGAATTCCACAGGAGTATACAGCAGAATTGTGTAAATGAGATTAATATTTGTCCCCTTAGCGTGATTATATGGAATCAGAGTGCATTCTAAATAGGAGGTGCATATAAAAAATAACAACCAGGCCTGTATACAGCTAGAATTCTGTCTGTCTGGTTTAGAAGAGACCATGCTCTGTCTCGAATTCTGTACAGCACGCAAAAATACCTAATGTCCGAATAACATGTCATAAGTAATGCATCATTAAAACAGGGAACTGAATTGACACCACCAAATTATTTTCATGGAAACCATCTATCAACCAGAAGATGGTAATGGTTTTCAGTCATTATTGACTTGTGGTTGATTTCAATCAGTAACCTAGAAGAGAAGGACTTGAGCCATTACCAGTCATCTGAACCATCTAATGCATGAAGTAGCCAATATATTTTAAGAGCCCTGTGCTTTCCTCTGTTGTCAGTATCATGCATAGTAAAGCAGTCATCGAGGGGTTAACTGGGTTACTCAGCCCTGGTCTACACTATCAGTTTAAGTCAAATTTATTAGCATTATATCGATTGATCCGTGCACCCGTCCACACGACGAAGCCATTAACATCGACTTCTAGGGCTCTTAAAATCGATCTCACCACTCCACCCCCAATGAGGGGATTAGTGCTAAAATCGATATTGCCGACTCGAACTAGGCTTAGTGTGGACGCAATTCGACGGTATTGGCCTCCTGGATCTATCCCACAGTGCAACATTTGACCGCTCTGGACAGCAGTCTGAGCTCGAATGCTCTGCCCAGGTACACAGGAAAAGCCCCGCGAACTTTTGAATTTCATTTCCTGTTTGGCCAGCGTGGTGAGCTGCAGGTGAGTGCAGATCTCATCAGCAGACCATGATGGAGTCCCAGAACCGAAGACGAGCTCCAGCGTGGACTGAGCGTGAGGTACGCGATCTGATCGCAGTATGGGGAGATGAAACCATGCTAGCAGAGCTACGGTCCAAAAGAAGAAACGCCAATACATATGCCAAAGTCTCCAAGGGCATGCAGGATAGAGGCTACAACAGGGACACGCAGCAATGCCGCGTTAAAATTAAGGAGCTCAGGCAAGCCTACCAAAGAACCAGAGATGCAAATGGCAGCTCTGGGTCAGAGCCCCAGACATGCCGCTTCTATGACAAGCTGCATGCCATTCTAGGAGGTGCAGCCAGCACTAACCCACCCATGTGGTATGACTCCGTGTGTGGATCATCAGAAACCACAGAGGAGCATTTTCGGGAAGAGGAAGATGATGATAATGATGCTCAAAATAGCGCACAGACACAGCAAGGAAGCGAAGAAGCCCTTTTCCCCGACAGCCAGGAACTCTTTGTCACCCTGGAGCCAGTACCCTCCGAACCCACCCAAGGCGTGCTTGATACCGGAGAAGGGACCTCTGGTGAGTGTACCTCTGTTAATTAATACATGTTTTATAAGCAAGCGTGTTAAATGATTAATTCACAGCCAGTACAGCTACAGCTACTGGAAAAGTCTGTTAACATGTTCGGGGATGGAGCGGAAATCCTCCGGGGACATCTCCAGAAAGCTCTCCTGGATGTACTCCCAAAGCCTGTGCAAAAGGTTTCTGGGGAGGGCAGCCTTATCCTGTGCTCCGTGGTAACACACTCTACCATGCCAGGCCAGTAGCACGTAGTCTGGAATCATTGCATTACAAAGCATGGCGGCGTATGGTCCCGGTGTTTGCTGGCATTCAAGCAACATCCGTTCTTTATCTGTCTGTGTTATCCTCAGAAGAGTGATATCATTCATGGTCACCTGCTTGAAATAGGGGAATTTTATTAAGGGGGTATTCAGAGGGGTCCGTCCCTGCTGGGCTGTTTGCCTGTGGCTGAACGGAAATCTTCCCCACTGTGACCCACGCGGTGGGGGGAGGGGGAACAGCGAATATCTTGGATGTGTGTCTGTGTGTGGTGGGGTGGGGGTGTCGATTAGGTTGGCGCTGCACGTTAACTCGAAAACCACTGCCCCTCCCTTTTCAATTGCCAACCAGTTTTAAATTGCCAGCCCAAAGGCTGTTTGTTATGGGAAATGAGGGGGTTGCTGTTTGAAACCATTCCCACATGTTATGAAGGTTAAAGAAGCCTATAGACTGTGGCTTACCATGGCTGCCTGCAAGCCGAATTCTGTTGCCCGCCGGACCTGCTTGTGTGATCTCTCACACCAAACCGGCAGACCCTCAATATAACAGGCAAAGTGCAACCTTGGACCAAATGCACATGCGATATGTAATGTTTGGAGCATTGTTCTCTAATATGTGTCTTTTAAACTACTCCTCTCCCGTTTGTTTCCTCCCGCAGCTGCAAATGTTTCAATGCCACCCCTTTCATCACCGTCACAGAGGCTAGCGAAGATTAGAAGTTAAAAAAAAGGAATCGAGACGATATGTTCACAGAGCTCATGCAGTCCTCCCACACTGAAACTGCCCAGCAGAATGCATGGAGGCAGACACTGAGGGAGTCCAGGATGGCAGAATTTGATCGCGCGGACAGGTGGCGTGCTGAAGACAATGACTGGCGGGCTGAAGTGAGTAGGTGGCATCAACGTGCTGAGAGAAGGCAGGATGCAATTCTCAGGCTACTGGAGGATCAAACGGAAATCCTCCGGCTTATGGCTGAGGAAAGGCGTATGGTTCAGGAAAGGCCGCCTGAGCCCAGACCACTGCTACAGCCCCTGTGTAACCAACAGCCCTCCTCCCCGAGTCCCATAACCTCATCACCGAGACGCCCAAGAACGCGTTTGGGCGGCATCCATGCACCCAACCACTCAAGCCAAGAAAACTGTCCAAGCAACAAAAGGCTGGCATTCAATACATTTTAAAGTGCTGTGTGTCCTTGTCCTTCCCTCATCCCCTCCTCCACCACCCATCCTGGTGCTTCCCTTCCTCCACCATCCATCCCAGGCGACCGTGGCAGTTACCCCCAGAGTTCCCCCTATTTGTTTGACGAATTAATAAAGAATGCATGATTTTAAAGCAACAATGACATTATTGCCTCTGCAAGCGGTGACCGAGGGGGGGAGGGCAGGGTGGTTTGGTTAAAGGGAAGTAGAGTGAATCAAGGGGCGGGGCTTTTCATTACAGGGGAAAAACTGAACTTTCACACAGCATCCTGGCCATTCAGGAAACTGGTTTTCAAAGCTTCCCTGATGCGCAACGCACCCTGCTGTACTCTTGTAATAGCCCTGGTGTCTGGCTGCTAGTGTCTGGACACCAGTGGCCAGGTGATTTGCCTCAACTCCCATCCCGCCATAAATGTCTCCCCCTTACTCTCACAGATATTGTGGAGCGCACAGCAAGCAGTAATAATAATGGGAATATTGGTTTCGCTGAGATGTAACCTAGTCAATAAACTGCGCCAGCAAGCCTTTAAACGCCCAAATGCACATTCCACCACCATTCTGCACTTGCTCAGCCTATAGTTGAAAAGGTCCTGACAACTGTCCAGGCTACCTGTGTATGGCTTCATGAGCCATGACATTAAGGGGTAGGCTGGGTCCCCAAGGATAACTATAGGCATCTCAACATCCCCAACGGTTATTTTCTGGTCTGGGAAGAAAGTCCCTTGCTGCAGCAGCTGAAACAGACCAGAGTTCCTGAAGATGCGAGCGTCATGTACCTTTCCCGGCCATCCCACGTTGATGTAGGTGAAACGTCCCTTGTGATCCACCAGTGCTTGCAGCACTATTGATCTTTCGGTTTATGTACTCGCTGGCTTGGTGGTCCGGTGCCAAGATAGGGATATGGGTTCCATCTATCGCCCCACCACAGTTCGGGAACCCCATTGCTGCAAAGCCATCCAGTATGACCTGCACATTTCCCAGAGTCACAACCCTTGGTACCAGCAGCTCTGTGATCGCCTTGGCTACTTGCATCACAACAGCCCCCACTTTAGATTTTCCAACTCCAAATTGATTCGCGACTGACCGGTAGCTGTCTGGCGTTGCAAGCTTCCATAGGGCTATTGCCAGTCGCTTCTCTACTGTGAGGGCTGCTCTCATCTTGGTGTCCTGGCGCTTCAGGGCAGGGGAAAGCAATTCAAAGTTCCATGAAAGTGCCCTTACGCATGCGAAAGTTTCGCAGCCATTGCTGATCGTCCCACAACTGCAGCGCTATGCGGTCCCACTAGTCTGTGCTTGTTTCCCAGGCCCAGAATTGGCGTTCCACTGTATCAACATGCCCCATTACCACCATGATGTCCACCTTGCGGGGGGGCCTTTTTTGAGAGAGGTCTGTGTCCATGTCCTCATCACTGTCCTCAGGGCGCTGCCGTCGCCTCCTCGCCTGCTGTAGCTGTAGCAGCTCCTGGTTCTCGTTCTCCATATACTCCTGGATAATGCGCGTGGTGTTCATAACGGCGATAACAGCTGCGGTGATCTGATCGGGCTCCATGCTTTCCCTGGTATGGTGTCTGCAAGACAGCAGAGTGGGAGCAGAAGCGGCGGGTGGATAACAATGGTGTCAGCAATATGGCGCCCGCATGAAAAAAGGCACGAAAGGATTTTGGGCTCCCCCCTCTGCTGCTTTCACGGAGGGAGCGGGGAGCAAGGGTTAGGTGCCTTCCCTTCTAGCTGCAGATGGTTCAATAGGCTTGATATCCATCATCATCTCCGGGCCCCCTCAAGGATTGAACTCACAACCCTGGGTTTAGCAGGCCAACGCTCAGACCGCTGAGCTATCCCTCTGCCCGTGTTCCAGGCAGTACTGAATCTTCCTTAAACAAAACGAAAAAAAGAGAATGACCAGAGTCACTCTGGTCACTCCTATTTATGTCCAAGCACCCCCGGCCAGCCACAACATAGGCCGCCGGCCAGGAGCACATTTATTTCAAGCATATTGTACGATCTGCAGTTAGAAGGCAAGGAGCTGCTGCTGTATGGTCCCGTGACCACAACCATTTATGGCATATTGCACCATCTGCAGCTAGAAGGCAAGGAGCTTATGCTGTGTAGTCCCACGACTACCAGCCTCAGGCAGAATGGCCCCCTCAAGGATTGAACTCGCAACCCCGGGTTTAGCGGGCCAACGCTCAGAACGCTGAGCTATCCCTCTGCCCGTATTATAGTGTGACTGAATCCCCACTAGACCTAATGTCCAGGTGTACGCTGGAGATGTATGGTAATTGTGAGTTGAGCGGGCTCCATGCTTGCCGTAGCAAACCCGGAAACCCCGTAAATCCCCGAAAAAAGGCATGAAAAAGGTTGCTTTCACGGAGAGAGGGAGGGACGGGGGATGGCTTGACGACATGTACCCAGAACCACCAGCGACAATGTTTTCTGCCCCATCAGGCTTTGGGATCACAACCCAGAATTCCAATGGGCGGCGGAGACTGCGGGAACTGTGGGATAGCTACCCACAATGCAACGCTCCGAAAGTCAACCCCCCGATACTGTGGACACAGTCCGTCGACCTCATGGTCTTAATGCTCTTTAGTGGGGGGACACACAATCGATTCCATAAATTCGGGTTTTAAAGTATCGACTTCTATAATTTCGACCTAATTCTGTAGTGTAGACATACCCTCAGAGTTGCCCTCTCTTATTTTGTTTATGTTGGTGTTTTCCCCATCTTTTTGTTATGTAGTTGAGTAAATCCGCACATTCCCAGACTGCAGTACTATAAGTAAAGGGTGTATTGCTTGATGTTTTTGAACAATAATCTTATGGATCTCTTGTATGGAAAACTATAAGCCTGAGCCAATAACTTCTTCTTACTGGTTTTCTGTCATGGTAGCTTTCTGCAATCTCTATGCAAAAGCTCTCTTGCTTCTAGCTTTTTAAAAAATTAGTTTCCTGTTCATGCAAATCAAATGTATCTAAAGGTGAAGACATTGTCTGTCTGTATTTGGCATTCGGTCTCATGACTTATTCCTTGGTGCCAGTTTTGCAGATCTATTAGTGTGGTTATGATCAGAGAAGTAATTAAATGTCAAATAATGGTATCCAAATGACATCTTGATATTTCATACTTTTTCTGTTTTTGATCCAACTTATAGTAGTGAAACAAGATAATTTTACAAACTAAAGATATCACACAGACAGCATTAGTAACTGAAATTTCAGCTTTCTGTGTTCACAGTATACTGTACTTTAGTATGGACAGTAGCAAAGAAAATTTCCTCCCAGTCTCATGTCAAAGTACTTCAACCTTATATCGAAGGGAGGAGAGGATAATTCCTGTGGTGTATTGCTTTGAGATCGACTGATAAAAGGCGCTGTATCAGAGATATGTATTATTTACCCTGCAGTGCCAGCAATAGAGAGAAATTAATATACTAAGTATAATTAAAGTAATTTATATATATTAACCTGAAGTGAAATAAACCTGTAATATGTTTGTTTCCGTAATCAATTAATTTACAACATACTGTCTTTTATGAATTCATGGTTTCCCTTTCAGTGGGATTTGGGAGATCTTAGGTAAGCTAGTACCTGCATTTACTTTTTCAACACAACACAGTTTCTGTCCTGCACATTCTATTTTATCTCCAATGCCCTCACATTTTGGTGGTCTCCTGTGAATTCTTTTTTTCCCATCTCCTGTACTGTTTGAGATCTCATGTTAAGGAAATCCTATTTCTCCCCCCCCCTCCCCCCAGTTTGATCCTTTTTTCTTTTGCAACTGACACAAACAAGTCCTTAATATTTTATTATAGCAATTTGGTCTTCATATCTGATTGTATTCCCCTGTTTGGCATGCTTGCTTACTTTGAGTCTTTTTTGTGTAAGTGGGAGGGCTAGGTATTTCATGTGCAACCATAATAGTATGTTAGTTATCCAAAAAATAAGTTTGTCCATGATTTCTTTCAGGACCCTGCCAAAATCTTATGCTGCCATCTGTCAGTTTTAAACATCAAAAAGTTATGATGCCTTCTTTCCAACTTTCCTGTACTGTGTTGTATTGAGGAATTACAATTGTTATGGCATTTTCTGCAGAAAAAGTATTCAGTAGGGCTTAGATCAAGGGATATGGATATTGACATGGGGATGGTGGTGTTAAAAAAGAGTCTCTAATCTAAATAACCAATTCTAGTAAGAGCTTGTAGGTATACTTAAGTTTTTCACAAATTAGTTAACAATACTTGTGTGTATATGCATGTTATTGTCTGGAAGCCTGTTAATGTTTGGATGATTACTCCTTGGTGATTCAAGCCAGCCAGCAAATGGAAGCCAAAGAAAAAAAATGTTCTGTACCAAGGCAATTTACTTATTCTTAAAAAAAACAAAACAAAAAAGAAAAACAAGACATGAAATCTCACAACCTTATTTTTCTTTCCATGTTTTAAATGTTTTATAGTGTAGTGAACACTTTTCAAAGGAGCATTTTCTGGTTGCTTTTGGCAAAGTTGCACCAGTATTTCCACTTTAACTTTTTTGTTTAATGATTCCAAAACTTAATTCTTCTGGTTTTGATTTTTTTGATTTTGTTTTGTTTTATGGGTATTACAGTTATGTCCAGCTGAGCCCTATTATCCTTTCATTCGCACCCCACCACCCCCAACTTTACATAGTATGTGTTCTCCTTCCCACTATTTTCTGGAAATTGCTGACCTTTCAGTAAGTGAAATCAACCAAGTCAGGATTTGCACTACTGAACTGTAAAGAACGTCAACACCTGTCTAAACAGTATATTGAGATAGAACACAGCAAAAACTTGTAGAAACCAGTTAATGTTGATTCTTTGTTCCTTGTTTAGAAGGAGTTTCAACTTTCTCCCATGTGTACCTTCTTGGCTCTGCCAATTTAATGCATCTCAACAGTCTCATGGTTGTGTCCTTTTGCAAATGAGCCCTCGCATTCTCTTGTGCGGCCTTCAAATGCATAGAAGAAGATTGTGCATATTGCAACCTCATTTTTCTCCTTCCAATCCCCCCTCAATTGCTACTACTTTCAATTAGTTTTCCAAAACTAACCTCCATCCACCATTCATGTCTGAGGGAACAAATTCAATCTTCTAACGTAATAACAAAAATAGGAATATAATCTCATGTAAACTTCATCCTTACCATATCGTTCAACTCTTATCCTTGTGTTTGACATCCTTTCTTGTCCTAATTTACATTCCAATCCAGCAAAGCTTTTAAATGTGGGCTAATGTCATTTGTTACATTGGGACCTTGGATTTTAAGCTCTGTAGATAAGGTACTTCTCTTATTTTAAGTTTACTTTACAAGCCTATGGCGCACTAGAAATAATAAATAACTACAAAGTGTGTTTCAATACTTTTGGTTGAATGTAATCTGAAAGTTTTATTTTTGTTTAGCATGGTCCACTGAAGAGCCAAAATCTGCCCTTTGGTATATAATTCCTACTCTCCTGGAAGTAGTGTGTATTTTGAAGGTTGAATGTAGGCCTTTAATGTGTATGAAACACACAAATGGATTTTCCACATTCTTAACAAAGGCATACTGTTGTACATAAGGTACAACCAACCCCCTAAGGAGAGGGGTGGGCTTCAGAGCCCGAACTCCAGCCTGAGCTGCAGCATCAGAGCAATGTTTACCCAGCTATTTTTAGAGTATTAGCTTGAGCCCCCCATGCCCAAGTCTGTCAACCCAGGATACTTGCTGCTGCAGGCTGTGTAGATATACCATAAGGGGCCTGGGCTCCCATGGAAGTCAGTGAGTAAGTCCACACAAGGGAAGACTCGCTTTCTAATTTAAGAATAACTAGTATGGTTGGAATCTAAACTCAGCTGTGACTGTCACGCATTCTGTGGAATTACCTGTATTCACAGATCAGATCAATACTGCCCCCACCTACAAATTACTGGGCTCTCTGACATCCTGCCTAATGGAGGAATGGCACTGCTGGGATCAGTTGTTTGGGTTTGACTGAGATATAGTGACCATTTAAACACTGACTTCTGGAACTCAAAGCAAGGTGGAGTCAACCTCCTAGTGGATTGGTGCAATAATGGAGATTCAGTACCACCAATGCCATCCTGTTGGGAGGATTACCTAAATTAGCTGCTATCTCCTAAACTGAGGAAACAGTCAATTTTGTGAGTGTCTTGGAAAGAATGAAGGTGCATGGAAATCTTGTCAGCTGTGCACAGAGCTGTGTGACACCTATGAGACACTGGACCTGCAGCATGTATGCAAGAAATTCTACCATGGAAGCTGTTAATGTGGGGAAGGCAATTCAGACTTCTAGTTCCAACATACAACCTGATTTTTGCCAGGCACTTTAGGCATTCCTAGCAAAAAAAGGAAAGGCTTTAAATAACTTGTGCAGTCCTGTTTGACCCCTATCCTGTTGCTACCCTGATTCAAGCATTAAGATTGTTCAAGGAAAATGCTACAAAGTCACTTTTGGAGGATAGTCCCATTAAAAAAAACCCATCATCACTTGTTCTCTGCAATGAAGCCACCTTGGCCACATGAGGACAACTTTGATCTCTAGATAGAACAAGCCACTCAAATATTCAAGAGCAGCAGTGCTATAATACTAAAGCAGAAATGCCTGTGTGAGAATTCTCACAAAATTATTATGGGTGTCAGTCATGCACTCAGGGATAGCATACCTGATGCTACTGCTAGAAAATATCTCTTGAAACACTAAAAGTGGAGAAGAGATTTTCTACAGACTGAGAACTGCTAATCTGCAGATGAGAGATGCTGTCCCACAATTTCATTCTGGGGTTAAAGAAAAGAGTGTCTATTGGTGGACCAAACCAAGTGAGACTGGGACAGGTCTGAAGAGGAGACTTTTTATTCTGACCTTTTGCTGAAATATCTTCACTTACCAGAGCTTCCAGTATTTTCCACATTCTTAAAGAACTCCAGGAATAGGAACATTGTGAGGCCCCTAAGAACCCCTTTTCATGGGTTTGCGGCCAAGGCCTTTGTCTTTGGTTCCACCCCTTGGCTCAGTTTTGAGACTGGAGTCATTGCACACTTGTAGGACATGTAGCCGCCCATTTGGCAGCTCCTACATCATCATTTGTTAATGGCCAGGGTCTTTCATACTAAGAAGGCAATGGAATAACTCTAAATTTACGCTGTTGTAATTGAGAACATCTTACCCATAATTTAGTATTTTTACAGTCTAATTTTTTTTAGTATTTCCTGATATATTATTTCATAGCCAAGTGTACAATTCCAATATAAATTAGCCAAAATGTCAACGTGAACTGGAATATGCATTCTGAGCCTGAAAATTATAAAGTCAATTTGAATGTGAATTGTATACATGTTAATGAAATTGGAACAAACCCTCAAATTCAACCCTGAGTCAACAGTAAACATCTTAAACTAAAGGTTAAGAATAACTTTGATCCTTTATAGCAAAACATAGATTTAAAATTTGACAGAGAACACTTTTCTAGCCTAAACACTTCATTTTGTATTTAAGCTGGGGCATGTTCACCTAAAGGGTCGGAATTATTGCTGTGTGCGATAAGCCACTACTGGGAATTCATTTGAAAATAGCTACATTGCTAATTCTGGGAAAGATTCTATATCGCATGCTGGCACTGAGTGGTACCTTCTGCCTGGAGTAGTCCATTGAAGACATTTTTTGAAGCCACTCAAGTGCTAGGATGATGGGTGCAGTATAAGAACCTAAATAGAAAAGATTATTGCATCCTTTTTTCCCCCAAATCAAGTTACAGATCTGTTATCACTCATCTGATGCTGCATTCCTTTCACTCCCAGAGCTCCCATGGACTTCAGTAGAATGTGCAAGGATTACAGGATGAGGTCCTAAATGTGGAATATTTCTCTACACCACCTCCATTCCCATTCCATGCCTCTTTAAATTTGAACTGGATAAAGGGAAAGCACTTTTATGAGCAAGCCCATAAGGAGCTCAGTGGAGATCTTGGCTGGATCATTATACCTGAATGAAATCAGTTGGGATTGGGGGCCTGAGTTTGTAAATAAACCATGACCCACAGAGAGCATTTTGGTGCATTTTGTTTGGTTTTAGCTGTTCTTCATTTCAGGTCACTGAGAGCTTCAAGAAAAAATACCCTTGCATCCCAAACCCTAAACTTGGAATTTTTTTTGCAGCATTTTATGCATTTAAATTCTAGCATATGTAAAAGCTCTGATTTCCACATGTACAGTATATGGTGAGACGCTTAACTGATACACTTACTAATACTTTTATTTTGGCCCTTTATATGAAACAGGCTTATTTTCAGAAAATGTTACAATTCAGCAAATTGATGCCAGAGTCCTTTTTATAAGTAATTTTTAGAGAAATATTTTAAAGTGTATTTCCTGCCTATGAAAGAGTTGAATTAACATTCAAAAATAAAGTTTTCAAATAATCAAAGAATGGGTTCTCTGTGGTCAGTAACTGATCAAATTTCTACTAATATTGCCCCATTGATATGTTTCAACCCTGTTCCATGTTGTGAGAGCAAGTACAAGATACTTCAAGAGAAGACTCAAGAATTCCAATAACCTGCCCCAAGGGAATTTTTTTCATAACCCTAGTGGTTGTCTTATGCCCTGAAACATAAAGATTTAATATCCCTTATATATTTTTTTATCTTGTCAAATGTAATTGTAGGTGCCATCATTATTCACATGACTCTCTAATCTTATTTTTAATTCTTTTGGAGTCATAGAGTTTAAAGCCAGAAGAGACCACCAGATCATCTAGTCTGACTTCCTGTATCACAGGCCTGGTAGCATCCGGCACCCTCACACTACACCCAACAACCAAAATTAGACCAAAGTTTATAACCCACAGGAGACTAGACTATTATGTGCCACAGGCAGACAGTAGGAGGGACCAAGGTGCAGAGAAACTCTAAACAGGAGTGCATTACTTAAATTTTCGCAGTAATTCAGTATTTTGTATGCCTCTACTTTATATGCCCCTCATATCTGTCAGCTCTGTAGAAGGTCCTCATGTCATCTCAGAAGGCTTTCTAATTGCCCATATTTTGACTTTTAAATGGAATGCTTTGTGGCTTAGGGGCAGTGACATTGTGCCCTGGTCTACCCTACAAACTTAAGTCAGTATAACTGCATCTCCCAGGGGTGTGGAAAATCCACACCCCTGAGCAATGCAGTTATACTGACCTAACTCCTGGTGTAGACAGCAATATGTTGTCAGGAGGTTGACATAGCTATTGCCTCTTGGGGAGGTGAAGTACCTATACTGTTGGGAGAAGCTCTCCTGTCAGTGTAGGTAACGTCCTCACTAGTGCTACAGTGGCACAGATTCCATCACCGTAAAGTGTAGACAAGCCCTGCAGGTGTCTGCATGGCGCCTGGAACATTAGAGAAGTATTGTAAATGTTCTATAACTCTGTTAACAATTCATTCAGTTAATTGGTACCAAAGTAGGGTTAATTGATTTGAAATTCCCAGGATCATTCCAGCACATTAACCCTTTTTTGTGACCCTTTTTTAAGCATCTCAGCCATTTAACATTGAGTTCTGTTAGAGCTCTTGGATGAATCCCACCCAGTCCTGGCTCTTAGCTCATTGCTCTTTATTAGTTTGTCCCAGTGCTTTCTGTTTTGACATCTCAGTGTTAATACTGCTTAATTTTTATTATATGAAAAGAACCGTCTCCATGTCCCATTCATTTATTGACATCTGCTGAGGCTAGCAAGGGAGTTAGCTGAGATGGTGGCATCTGTGAGATATTTAATAGATATTTAACAGCTTTCTTTCATCTCACTGTCTCCAAACGATATTCAGTGTCAAAATCCGGATCAAGAAGAGTCTTTTGAAAGATGAAATTTTAATTGACAGTAGAGCAAACCAAGAGATGATTAAATCCCTTTACTGCTTGCTGTGGAATAAAGGATACCAGGAAAGATGATGGTACCTCTACCCTATCTCATGACCTAATTCAAATATTTTATCTGGTTTATAGTGGATATGGATAAGCAATTTATCCATAATACAGGTCCTTGGAGTCCTGTAAGACTGAATAATATTCATTCTTGGATTAGATAAATGTTTGGTCAGGCTGGAAATGACATTCCCTCTTTCTTCATACATTCCACTCGTGTAGCTGTTACTAGAGACCAAAAGAAAAGTTATGAAAGCAGTTCATCGGTCTGGGTCAAAGACATTTCCATTGCCCTGTTCTTTGGCTTTAATGAAGTACTTTTGATATCAGATTCCACATTAGAACAAAAAGCTTTTACCACTGATGTGATAGAAAATGGACTAGCCAAGTTGAACTTATGTTTTCAAGAAAAATTAATCCCTTTTCCTCCTCTTCATAAGCATCTGATATAAGTGCTACTTTCCCATTTCTTTCCCATCTCTTTTAAAAAACAAACAAACAAAAACCATTCCCACATAGTCACACCAAGAAGGTGAAGCCTAAAATAGAACAATCGAGGCATTTACTATTTCCAGTTCCAGAAGAGGAAGAATTACTTGAACAATTTCTGTGGACTTTGACTTTCATCCAGTTCCTCCAAACTTTTTGTCTGTTATCATGAGTTAGACACACTTCTGACCTACGCTTGTGGTGCTGTAATTTTTTTTTGGCGGGGCGGAGGGTGGGGAAGGACGCTCATACTCCATCACACAGCAGTGGAGTAATCAGGCATTTGCTGCCCTCATCAAAGGCCTTACTGCCTGGCCCTAAGTAGGTGCCCTGCTGAAGGGAAGAGCAGAGAGTTCAGACCTCCAGGAGTTGCCTGCAGAGGTCTCCCTTACCAGTTGCAAGTGGAGCAAGTAAGACTTGGTCCTCTGACTCCTCTTTTGGCATCTCCTTGTTCTTGCATTATGAGAAAGTAAATAGGTGCATTTGTCTCCTTATTTCTATATCATTCATTGCCTCTCAAACATCTGTTATGTAACTTCTTATTTATCTCCGGTCTAAACTAAATAGTCTCATCGTTACTCACGTGGAAATTTTTTCATACCTATAATTTTCTTGCCCTTCTGTGGACTTTTTCTGTTTCTGCTAGTTCTTTTCGAGATGAGGTTGACAAAAGGGAACGTGATGTTTAAGATGAAAGGTGTACTTTCAGTCCTGTTCTCCATACAGCTTAACTACTTGTTCTTTATTGGGTATGTCCAGATTGCATTTTAAAATCCATGGCAGCAAGTCTCAGAACCTGGGTCCGGAACCTGGGGCTCACACAATGGTACTAAAACCAGCTGTGTAGACATTTGGGCCTGAGCCACAAGGTCTGGCTGGTTTTTAGTGTTTTGGCATGAGCCCGATTCTGTAGACTCGGGCTCTGAAACTTGCTGCTGCAGGTTTTAAAACACAGTCTAGACATACCCATTGGCCGCTGCTGCATGACTATGATCCTAAGTCTCTACAATAACTGTTTAAAAATCAATCAGTGTATAAGGATATGGTTCCAACAGTTTCATCTAATATATATTATGTTGCAGTTGTCAATATTGAATTGTTTCATTTAACTGACCAAATACCAGAGTAAGTTTCACATGCCTGTAATCCTCACAACAAACCCTAGCAAGATTTTAAAAAGATAGGTGCAACATTGGCTACCCTCCAGTCCTCAGATAGTGCCTCCTTTTTATTACATGCAAATGAAAGTTCTAAGGTAAATATTACTTCATGGTCATCTGTGCATAAGTCAAGACTAAATACAAAAAGTGGTACCTCACTGAATACATTTCCCTCCTTGTTTACTCCTTTTATTCTCTGGCAATCAAACAGATCAAATGACACTCTCACAGGCTTCCTTCCACTATACTTAAGTCATTTCTTATTTGTCTCTGGGTTCTTAGCTGTTAGTTCTTCATAGTTCCTCATGTTCCTCCTGACTTCCAGATTACATTCTACCAACCACTGCTTGTCTCTTTCTATTGACGTCCTTTATGTTGAATTTCCTCTTTGTGAAGGAATTTATTTTGACTTGAATAAAGTTTAATTTCTTGCCATTTTTCCAGACTGTCCACCCCCACCCCATTTCTGTTTTGTTTTATTTATTTATTTGTGGTGGTTTGTCAGTATGCAGGGGATACAGAAAAGGTCAAAGTCAATGGGCCCACTCACATGCTTGAAGTTAGACATGTACTAAAGTGAGCACTTTCCTGAACAGAAGCCAAAAGGGTTAGTGGGATGTCAAGAAACTGACAGGCTTGAAAATTAATTATCTAATAAAAATAGCAGAAGGAAAATAAGCTGGTGATGTTGGCATGATACCAGATCTTCATTACTACAGATAATCTAGATGGGCACAAGAAAATATAGAACAGAAAATTTTGTTGGTTACAAATTAGACCAAAAAAAAAAAAAATGGAAGAAAAACTTCATAATTACAGCTCTTCTGTTGATCCAGGGCAAGTGAAAAATGCTTAGCATTTCCAAGCAATGAATCAGTCTCCTCTGCTAATAGTATTAAGCTATTATGAAGGCAAGCAGGACTACACATGTCTTGTTCAGGACTCTTGCTGAAATGTTTACCTAAAATACAGTACCTAACAAATCTTCATTTGAGTTTAAGCTCGGACATTGGCATCACTTTCTTCTCATAGAAGCGAACGAGCATGCCCATGCGGATGGTGAAAGACCTACTGTACGTTCAAAAATGGTGATTCAACGTTCACTAGTAATAAAATTAGCTCAACTGTTTAGTAATTCATGATAAACATGCCACTTTTAAATGACTAATAGCGCTCAGTGGAATTTTCCAGGTGCATCATAGAGGTTTCTTAGTTATGGGGGTTACCTGTAGAAGCTGGAGTTCTTCTCATTGAGCTTTGACTACAGTGAAAGACATTGAGAGAAACTTAGTGAGGTGGAGGTTGGTGGTGGAGGGGCTGGGGAAAGGGGCAAGAAGGAAAGTGATCAACAAGCTACAGAAAGCCTTAGAATGAGTCAGTATCATTTGTTTCCTTAGCTGGAAGTCTTGAAAAAGAAGAAAATCTTTCTCATTAGTCTATAATGTAGGCTGAGAAGGATTTATGAAATGCATTTATTGAACATCTTGGAGCCAAAGAAAACTCTCAGATCATAACAAAGCAATGACTTATTTGAGGGAAGTTGGCAAAAGAAAAATAGTGAGGTTTCATTATTGACACACAGCCCTGAAAGATACTTGAGTTAACTGCTTTTATTCTTTACCTGGCAGCTTCGTATTTGAGAACATCAATTGGCTCTGCTATTCCTTCTTGATCCCTGCCTGAAACTGCTGCTTTCTGTTAAGTAGCTGACATCTTTCAGCCTGAAATGTAGTTGCACTTCAGAGCTGGGTGCAAGGGACTCCTGTATACT
Organism: Macrochelys suwanniensis; assembly: GCA_033296515.1. Classification (NCBI taxonomy): domain Eukaryota; kingdom Metazoa; phylum Chordata; order Testudines; family Chelydridae; genus Macrochelys; species Macrochelys suwanniensis. Next base: position 97,918,181 of record CM065776.1, on the reverse strand, counting down.
GCATTCACAATGCACCTTGGGATCTTTCTATGAGTGTACCTATAGCACTGTTCTGGCTGCACATTAACCCTTAACAAAGTTTGTGAAAAATGAACTTAAGGGATATGACAAGTCTTGAAAAGCAGAATAATTACTTGACAAAAATCTGTAGCCTTTGTAACTCTTCCATTGGATCATCTAAGGAATCACTTTTGGTGCAGAACAGTCAAGTGGATGCCCCATAAAAAAATCACATGTAGGCCAGATCCACAAGAAATGACTGTGAAAACCCATACATCTATCTAGATCTTTATACAATATTGTCATATTTGAATACCTCATGAACATTAATACATTTATACCTACCATAACAATGTAGGGAAGTATTTTTATTGTATGGATGGAAAACTGAGGAAATTCAGTTCCCCATCTGCCGGAAAAGAGAGATTACATAACTTCCCTCAACTCATGCATGCAATAACTACCGCAACTTTACGTCCCAGTTCAGTGCCTTAGCCACAAGACCAGCCTTCTGGTTTCCAGTTAAATGTGGGAATTTCTGTTTCAATGGCATGGCATTATGACTGGTGCTCTTGTGACTCCCAGGGGATCAAGGCACAAAGTGCATGGAGTGAAAACATGACTAATGAATTGTTACTCTTTTTGACCTGAAGTTTTATCCCAAACATAGGGGTCCTGCCCTTGTTCTAGTTAGGAAAAAAAATTGATGCTGGAGTTAGGTATCTGTGAGGCAATCCTATTTATTTAGAAACAATGTACAAAGTCCTGTTTCCCTGAACATGAGGGGAATCAAATCACAGGAGGCAGTTTCTTTATTTAGAGTTCCAAGCCCCTTTCAGGCCAAAAGGTGTGTCTAGCTGTTTCCAAGGGCCACGCTTCCATTGCTTGCCCAGGCTGTGTCCTGGGGTTTCTGCTCCACTGTATCCTTCTGTTGTCTCTTTTCTGTTTCTCTCTTCCTCACATGCACACCTCTCTACTCAAAACAATACCGAGCACAGTGTCTCTGACCACATAGTTCACATTCCTAAGTGGTCACAGAAGATGTGGGCAGAGATGTGCTGGTGTTTTGTTGAAGCCTCTGTTTATCTGGTTCTATAAAGGAGCTTAATTCCTCTTACAACTATCTTAAATGAACAGTGGTGTTTTTACACCTACCCCCCTCCCCCGCCACACAAGTTCCAAAGAGATTTAACCCAACTCATAACAGGCACCTTTTATGCACTTCATGTGGGGGATATATCATGTAGAACAGTTGTTCTGTAATATTCTTCCTTCTGACAGGTCTTTTTTTTTTTTTAAAGTTCATTTCTATAATAATATAATTTGGACACAAGCATGGTGCCGTCTGGTTATTGTGGAGCTGATACATTTATTATTGTATTTCCCCTCTAAGTAGTGTTCATTAATTCATTTCCACCATGTGACAAAATGGGAATGTTCAGTAATTTTTGAGTTATATTTGTGCCCCAGTTTCCCCCATACTTTGCATTGCTCCCCAGTGAAGGGAAAAGGATTGTTTGCTCTCAGGGCACACTAAGAGACATAGGTGTATGCAGGGCCGGCTCTAACTTTTTTGTTGCCACAAGCAACAAAAAAAAACCCCAAGCGCCGCCCCGCCGAAACAAAAAAAACAACCCCCCCAGTGCTTGCCGAAACAACCCCCCGAGCGCCACCGCCCCGCCTAAACAATCCCCGCCCCCAGAGTTGCGCTGCAACAACCCCCCCCACCCCCCACCCCCAGCGCCTCTCCCATCCAAAGTGCCGGTGGGAAGCGCGGCATGCCCACGGCCCCACTCCCCCGGCTGGAGCGCCGGCGGGGAGCCGCTCTCCCGGCCAGAGTGCCGGGAGGAGCGCAGCATGCCCGCGCCGCCCTGCCGCAACAACCCCCCCGAGTGCCCCGCCGTGCCGCCCTGCCAACAACCCTCCCCGAGCGCCGCAACACCCCCCCGCAGCGCTCAGCCGAAATAAACTCCCCCCTCCCAAGAGCACCGCCCCTCCGAAGTGTGTTTAAAAAAACCAAACAAACAAAAAAACCCCTGAGCACTGCCCCAAGATTGGCCGCCCGAAGGTGCCGCCCCAAGCATGTGCTTGGTCGGCTGGTGCCTGGAGCTGGCCCTGGGTGTATGTGTGTGTCACCTACCGGTCTGGGTTGAATGGATAGTCTAAAAGATCTGGGGGCAGAGGCAATGCACTACAAAAGTTATCTAGGGCATCTTAACTGAAACACTTGTCAGCTACATATAGCTTTGAATAAAACCATTAATTTTTTTTTATTAATTTAATTTATTGCTACTATCATTCTGTAATAGCATTTTGCTTAAATCTATATGCCAACAGCTTGCCAGCTCTCACACCTGATTCCTGGTAGTTTTGCTTTAAACAGAATAAAGCAAACTCCACCTTTTGGTACAGAAGTTTGTTGACTTCATATTTTAGATTGATGAAGGTTCTGCAACCAAATACACAACACTGAGGTTTTCTTGTGATGCTGCAGAAACATAGTCTACATCTAAGGCCTTAATTTCCTTTGCAAGGATATCAAGTCTATGTTCTCTCCATTTGTTTAGTGATGATATAAGAGATGATACAGTCTCTGATGAAGGCTTTAAAGGCTCCCAAACTGTGGCAGCTGATGAAGCAGTGGGCACACTTTTTTAAAAGTTCTATCTCCTAGTGGATAGAGTTAACAAGTGATGTATCAGACAGCAGAGAGGTGTTTAATCTCCACATTTTAGTTGGGGATGCATACCCTGAGGGAGCCTAAAAGACACATGTATCAGAGAATGGCCTTTATAACAATAGTACCAATGCCACAATTAGTGACAGAACAAAGAAATAGTCCAATCTTGAATACATTGAATGAGCTTTGGGGGGGTGGGGGGGGGTGGAGTGGGTGGGAGGGGAGAGCTATAGTCACTGGCTGTAGGATTACCCATCTCCATACATATATGGCTGATTGAGGCCTACAGGATGTGCGAAGTACCTGAAAAGTATTAGTGTTTTTATAAGGAGATGGAAAAGATTTGTCAAAGATTGGGTTTGGAGTTATGTTAAAATCTCCAACTATAATAATAGGATGGTGGCCCATGTCATTTATACTCATACATTTATGAAAAAAATTGGGATCATCCTGATTTGGCCCATACAGATTGACAAAGATTATTATAGAATTGCCAATTTCAGCCTTAAAGACAGCAGATCTGCCCTCACTGTTAGGTCTTGTGCTCAGAATATTAGCATTCAACTTTATGCACTGTATAGCAATGCCCCTCACTTTAGAATTAAAGCAACTAGAATACGAGTGGCCTACCTAATCTCTATTCAGTTTACAAACTTCAAGTTCTGTCAGATGTGTCTCCTGGAGCATGGTGATGTCAACATTTGCTCTTTTTTTAAAAAAAAAAATCATTTTGTATATATTTTTTCTTTCAATAGGGTTATTACAACCCTTTCTATTCCAGGAGGCTCATTTAATTATTGGCGCCTTCATTGTTAAAATACACCAAATAAAATATAAAGTCACTTTGTGAATAAATGACAAATTATAAATTTTCCTGAGCAGCAAACCATTCTTGCCTATTTAAGCAGCAAACGTTATATAATCCCAGTATGTATTCTACAGAGTGGGGAGGAAATTCCCAGATTGGGAGGGTAACAGAAGGTGGGGTAGAAAGAGAAATTAAATAAGTGAAAAAACAAAATGGAAAATGTAGTGGAGAGAGATACACATTACTGCCATACAATCAAAATGAATGTTATTTAAACAGTCCAAAATACACACTTAACACCCAAATGGGGCAGCCAGATCAAGTGAAGCTTGGAGAGCCTCACAACCCTAGACCTCCAAATATTACAACTATAATAATTACCTATTATCAGTAGAACCTTAATATATTAGTCCATAAGCAAGCATCATCTAATAAACCAAATATATATATAATTACTAAGCAAATGCTAGATTTTACATTGATGCTCCTTTCCCATGAGTTAAGGCAATGAGACATAAGTTGATGATAACCAGTCAGCCCTGTGAGAGAGAGGAAAAAAGGAATTAACATATGAATATCAATTAGGGCCCATCAACTAGTTTTCAGCAGCCATAGCAGATCTCAGAGAGCAATACATACATTCCATAGGGTCAGATCATTCCATAGATGCTTCCTATTATGAGGGAAGAGTTTGCAGATTTTTGAGGTATTTTTCTGCGTCCTGAGGGGAACTGAATGATACTATCTTCTTGTCATTCTTAATATGGAGCATTGCTGAGTATTTAATAAAATACTTCAAGTCTGTCTTTCTGGCCAGTTGTTTAACTTGGTTTAAAGCTGCTCACATCACAGGCATGATCTTGAAAGAGCAGTGTTTCAATTGCTGCTTCTCCCCAGAATAGTTTTTTTCCCTCTGGATTTCTGCACTGTAAGCTCCTTAGTGGTAAACTTCAAGAACTTCACAATCAATTCTCCAGGCTGATCTCTTGTAGCTAGCTTGGGGGCCAGGGCCTGGTATACCCATTCTAGATCAAAATACAAATCTGCTGGCTGATCCAACAACTTGGTGAGCAGTTTGGGCACAAATTCAGAGGATTTACCTTGCTCTGTTTCCTCAGGGACACCCACAATCCTGATGTTACATTTTTGTGGGTGGCTTTCTAGATCAATTAGCTTGGTCTTAATAGTCTTGATAACCTGTAATAGTTCTTCATAACCTGTAATTTGTTCTCTTTGAGATCATCTGCTAATTTAGAAATTCTGTTTTCTGCTTCACCTGTCCATCTTGTAGTCCACTCTGAATTTCAGTCCTGGTGGTTTGGAGGGTGGAAACTGTAGATTTAATTTCAACAGTATCTGCAACCACCTGTTGTAGTACAGCCATCTGCTGTATGCCGTCAGGTTCAAGAACCATTTTGTTTGTAAAAGGGTGTGAGGCTCCTCTGCTTTATTTGGTGCTTTCAGATTCAGAGGGGAAGATGCAGAGCTAGAGGGTGTCTTGGGGGTTTCAAAAGTCAGGCACAGTACTTTTTGGGGTTGGATGGTGAGGTTTAGGGAATGATGCTTGAGGATTCCCTGTGGGCCAATTCAAAGCTCAAGCAACCTGCAGACACCTCCACGTGGTGTTGTTTTTTAAAGTAAATATCAAGCACTTTAGTTGGCCTGGTTGGTATTAGCCTGTCTGATTGCAAGGAGCTAAATCAAAGGAGGGTAGTTGAACCAACAGAAAGCGAAATGATGATAAAGTGCAGTCCATAGAATATCAGAAGACCATGAGGAAACAACAGGGAAACTATTAATTGGGGAATACCCACTGCCAGGCTCCAACTAGGCTGACAAATTTTAGTTCTCCCCCTCCACCCCCAGACTTGAGCCAAGGTACAAAAGAGATACTAAAATCTTAAAGATCCTGGCCTGGGTAAGAAGGAAAGAAGGATTGTCAGCAACTTCCCAGAGAGAGACACTAAGAAAGAGGGACAAAGAGCATGCTGAAGCAGGGCAGTCTCTTTCCCAACCCAGAGGTGGAGGTAAGTGGGTTAAAAAGAACTTACAAAAACTATCAAGGAAAGCTTAGAGTGTAGGTAAGAGCCATACGAGTAGGCCTTTCTTGTTTTTATCCATTGCTCTGCATTCTATGTACATTTGAGTGAATAAGTAATTATAGATTTTGAACAAGCTGATCTTGAGTCATTTTGATCAGCCACTGATCACAGGCTCCTGGAGGAAAAGGGTTTGCAGATGCCAAACACAGTTGAGCCTTAACTGTGGGTTAACATGGCTGGTAAATGGGGGGAGAAGAGGAGGACTGCAGCCTAGATGTCTAGTCTAAGTGTGGAAGGACCACAAGGTTCCACCCAGAGAATGATGAAGGTAGTGGGACCTGTCCCAAAGGGGTGCACTCGAGAGAGACCAAAAGGGGTCTAAAGCACAGCTCACCCTGTAACCATGACACTTGTAAAATAAGATGATGACGCTTTCCTTATTGTTAGAGCACTTTGAGGTCCATGTATGAATAGGACTTGTACAGAACCTTGTTGGAAGCCAGGGGTTGCTAGTAAAAGGCTCTTAGCTGTGGAATTTACCAGAAGTCAAGGCTGAATCCAAGTCTTGAAACTTTCAGATTGTGATGAGGAATCTTCTTTCACCAGGCATTTCCTTAGTAACCAGGCTGGAAATAGGGAGGATGGGTGAAATGACTTCTCTCCCTGAAGGTTCATTACACTATGATCTATATAGGAGTGCTTTCATACTATGGTGATTGTCGCCTTAGAAAAGCATGCAGCCATTAGTAATACTAATATCAATTTGATATATGGGATGCTTTCTTCAAGATAAAAATGTTTAAGGATAGAAATATTAAGGGGTAGGAAGAACAATCAAGGACGACTCTTTTTTTAAAGCTCTACATTCTCACTAGTAGAATTAGCCCCAAAACTTGAACATGAATGTTCATTTGTGCTTGAATGAATTGACTTTGACTCAATTCATATCACTCCTTTAACTTTCTTTAAATATTCTAGCAAATAAATTCTAATTTATTGTCAGGTATGTTCATGGAAACAGCATATTGTATGCAAATATTGCTGAATATTTGTGATATTAAGGGCATTAAGAACAGAAATGTCATGTGAGTTATGTTCAAAACAGCTCAAATTTTGAATTTCCAATACTGACTGTTCAAAAAGAATTGTTTGAAAACAAGATACAGATTAATTGTTTTGAGAAATTCTGCAAATAATTTTTAATAATAAATAAGTTCACAAGTCTTAATAGGTTCACAATTTGTGAACAGAAAAAAGTTACATTTCTCAGGAGACATCTATGTTAAAAAATTGACTTTTAAAGTTTCCTCCTCTTAAGCCTCTGTAATATATGCAAACTCATGGTCTATGATCAGATCACTGCTGTTGGTAGCCTTATTAACATTTGTCTTGGAGTTGTATACTTCCACTGCCACTCCTCATCTTTTTTTTATATAGCAAAATAAGCTGCATTATTGTACGGGACTTCAATTTGAATGACACAGGCTGAAGATATCATGCTGCCAGTAGTAAAACCTCATTAGAATTTCAATTGTAGATGACAATTTCCTAACTCAGAAAATGTTGCATCAAACACATGGGTGTTGTATATTAGACCTCATCTTGGCAGATAAAGTGGGACTGGTCACAGAACTAAAAATGTATGCTAGCTTACATACAAGTGATCATGACTTCATCACATTTATAACATGCAAACAGAGTGTGTGTCTCTCTCTCTCTCTCTCTCTCTCTCTCTATATATATATTTACACACACACACTAATTGAGAATTGTTTAAGAACACTTTACAATATATATATATATATATATATATATATATACACACACACACACACACACACACACACACACACACACACACACACACATGGAAGAAAGGGGAAGTTAATAGTAATGAATAGAAATCAGGAGTTAGGAATTGTAGAAAATAAATAGAAGCGACAAAGGGTCCTGTGGCACCTTATAGACTAACAGAGGTATTGAAGCATAAGCTTTCGTGGGTGAATACCCACTTCTTCGGATGCAAGCAGTGGAAATGACCGACATTTCCACTGCTTGCATCCGAAGAAGTGGGTATTCACCCACGAAAGCTTATGCTTCAATACCTCTGTTAGTCTATAAGGTGCCACAGGACCCTTTGTCGCTTCTACAGATCCAGACTAACACGGCTACCCCTCTGATACTTGAGAAAATAAATAGAGGAAGCAAATGGTCACAAGGCTTGCAGAGTTAAGGATGGTAAGAAGGAGTTTTTCAAATATATTAGGGACAAAAAGAATCTTAGCAGTGGTATTGGTCCATTATTAGGTGGAAATGGCAGAGTTATTAATAATAATGCATAAAATGCAGAAGTGTTCAAAAAATATTTCCATTCTGTATTTGGAGGGAAAACAGATGAGGTAGTCCCATCATATGATAAGTCTTTTCATTCCACTAGCATCTCAGGAAAATGTTAAACAGCAGCTACTAATGTTAGATGTTTTTAAATCAGCAGATCCAGATAACTTGCATAAAAAAGTTTTAATACTTGTCTAAGGAGCTTGCTGGACCATTAATGTTCCTTTTTAAAAGTCTTGGAACAATGGGAAATTTCTGGAAGACTGGTAAAAAACTAATGTGCCAATATTTTAAAGGAAAAATGGGATAACCCAGGTAATTATAGGCCTGTTAGCCTGACATCAGTTCCAGGCAAGATAATGGGGTGGCTGATACAATACTTGATTAATAAAGAATTAAAGGAGGGTAATGTAATAGACATCAACATGAGTTTTAGGAAAATAGATCCTGTCAAACACGCATGATGTCTTTTTGACGAGATTGTAAGTTTGATAGATAAAGGTAATAGCATTGACATAGTATACGTAGACTTCTGAGAGTCATTTGACTTGGTACAGCAGGAAATTTTCATTCAAAATTTAGAATGATCTAAAACACACCTAGCACACATTAAAAGCTGGCTAACTGATAGATCTCAAAATGTAATGGTAAACAGGGAATCATCATTGAATGGGTATGTTTCTAGCAGGATCCTGCAGGGATTGTTTCCTGGCCCTTTGCTATTTAACATTTTTATTAATAACCTGGAATAAAACATAAAATAATCACTGATAAAATTTGCAGATGACACAAATGGGGGAGTGGTAAATAATGAAGAGGACAGGTTACTGATGCAGAACTATCTGGATCACCTGGTAAACTGGGCACAAGCAAACTGTGTTTTGATAAAGCTAAATGTATACATTTGGAACAAAGAATGTATGCCATACTTACAAGATGGGGAGGGGGGAACTTTTTCTGGGAAGCAGTGACTGAAAAAAATTTGGGGGTCATGGTGGATAATTAGCTTAATGTGAACTCCCAGTGTGAAGCTGTGACCAAAAAGGGTAATTATACATCTTGAGTAGGAATACAGAGGTTATGTTACCTTCGCATTTGTCATTGGTGTGACCGCTGTGCTGGAATACTGCGTCCAGTTCTGGGGTCCACAATTCCAGAAGGATGTTGATAAATTGGAGAGGGTTAAGAGAAGAGCCACAAGAATGATTAAAGGATTGGATGCCTTATAGTGAGACACTTAGAAGCTCACTCTATTTAGCTTAACAAAGGGAAGGTTAAGGGGTGATGATTACTAGTATTTGATAATGGGCTCTTCAGTCTGCCAGAGAAAGGTACAACATGGTCCAATGGCTTGAAGTTGAAGCTAGATACATTCAGATGGGATATGTAATTTTTAAAAAATTAACATTGAGGGTAATTAACCATTGGAACAATTTACAAAGAGTCATGATAGATTCTCCATCACTAGCAATTTTCAAATCAAGATTGAATGTTTTTTTCTAAAAAATCTGCTCTAGGAATTATTTGGGGGAAGTTCTGGGGCCTCTTTTTACAGGATACTAAACTAGATGATTACAATGGTCCCTTCTGGCCTTGGAATCTAAGTAACTGTAATACCTGGGCACCTTCCATATAAAATCAATAGCAACAGTGAAGTCCCTAGTGGACTTCACAGTGTGTCTGGTGCATCTCTCTCTTTTTGGGGGCAGGGAAACTTTGCTTTTTTGGGGAGCAGGGGTGGACATAGGAATTTAGAGGTAGAATGGGCTGTCAATTTTGTAGAAAGGCTTGACTTTCTTAAATAAGAGTTGAAGAATAGAGTCCTTATCCGTTTATGCCCTTAAAAAAACCCTGCAAATGAGACCAGTGGTATTGCTATTGAACAGTAAAGAGCTGATCTGTGCCTCAGGATTTAGTCTTTCTTAGCCAAAGAGAGACCAGGTTGGAAATCTTGAGAGGGATAAAAGGACCCCAAGCCCCTGAAATAAATGTCAATAATATTCTGATTAGTTGTGTGACTAAACATTTGATAGAATGTCCAGAGTCTAGGATAAGTGCATTTTATTATTGTATACCTTTAAATGCAAAAATAAAATAATATTTCACAAAGTCAGAAGTTCATACATGCCTCCATGTCAAAAACAAATTGATGTTCAAGAAGTAAAAGAGCTCAGTTGCATACTCAGTTCCTGTGTGGCCTAACCATTTAACGGGCCCAAAAACAACTATAAAACCTATAAAGCTGTCGATGTAACTGCCAAAAGAATCACTATCAGGCTAGATTTTATTGCTGAGAAATATCTTCGAGAGCGTGGCATTTGAACTTCTGATTTTCTGATAAAAGTCCAAGTGGAAGGAGGAGAGATTAGTGAAATGCTACCATCCCTTGCTGTTGTCCTAGAGATACTTAAGGCAATATAGTAGACCCCATTTTATGTTCTGTGTGCTGGGTAATAGCCTGAGAAGACTCTGTTCTTGCAAAACTACATGAGCTCTTTATTAAGAGAACAATTTACATAGATGCTGCAGCTGGCATTCAAGCCATATGCAAAAAGAATGGCTTTCTGGTGCCTTTTCCAACCTTTTCCTTTGTGCAAGTTGTGCTTTTCCCTCTATGTTCCATGCAGGAGGCTACAAACTTGTTTGTCATAAATCTTGAGAAAGGTCAGTCTTAGCTTCAGCATTGGACTTTTTAGTGGACTGTCATCAAAGTAAATTTGAATTAAGGCAAACTCCTGTGTTTTGAAGACTGAAATGATCTGATCATTTGGAGAAAAAATAATTTCCTTAGTACTCATGAAGGGAATTGAACTCAGGATAATTATTTTGCAATACAAGCTGTCGGTCTAGATTCTGCTATTCTTACTCATTTTAAGTATATATTTACTCTGATTAGTACTACCCAAGGCAAGTAAAAGTGGCAGAATCTAGACCACAGTTTTCCTACCTAACAAGCAGGGCCGGCTCCAGGCACCAGCCAACCAAGCATGTGCTTGGGGCAGCACCTGGAGGGGGGCGGCGCTGAGGTTTTTTTTTTTTTTTTTTTTTAATTAAAAAAAACCCCAAAAAACCACGCTTCCCAGGTGGGGCAGCGGAGCCCCGGGCAAGCCCCGCTCCCCGCCGGCGAGCCCCATTCCCCACCGGCGGAGCGGAGCGGCGGGCATGCCGCGCTCCCCGCCTGCACCCCGGCCGGGGCAGCGGGGAGCAGCATTGCCCTGGCCAGGGCAGCGGCATTGCCCCAGCCGGGGGAGTGGGGCGGCGGGCATGCCGCGCTCCCCGCCGGCGCCCCGGCCGGGGTAGCGGGGAGCGGCATCGCCCCGACTGGGGCCTGGGGAAGCCACCCTCCCTGCCGGGGCCTCGTCTGGAGCCGCGGGGAAGACGTGTTCTCCAGCAGCCCCCCAGCCGGGGTAGTGGGGAAGCCGCCCTCCCCGCCGGCGCCCCAGCCGGGGGAGTGCCGGGGCAGCGGGGTGGCGGGCATGCCACGCTCCCCACCGGCGCCCGGCCTGAGAGGGGCGGCCGGCGGCTTTTTTGCCTGGGGTGGCAAAAAAGCCAGAGCTGACCCTGCTAACAAGCATGTTGAGATGCTTGCTTGCTTGATTTAGAACAGCTCTTTAAGATCATCAGTAGAGATACTATGTTACTCTAGAGTCTATATTATCTGTGGTGATGTTCCTGAAAACAGTGGGTTTTGCCTGTAGTAATTATTACTTAATGAATAGTACTGCATGCTGGATATAATTCTGAAGCTCTTAGTATTTTTATCAATAGTTTTCATTTTTTATTAGTATTTAGCACACTTTTAGGGAACAGATGTTTTCAGACCTCTAAGTCCAAATTTTTCCCAGAGTTGTACTAAGGCAGCGTCACCACAGTGAAGTCAATAAAATTATCTGTGTGAACTTAACAAAATAGGCAGATCCCTCAGGACCTTGTTCAGGTTTTATTCAATATATACTCGGGCAAACTCACATCAAATAGGGGTTTTCCTGAGTTAGGAATAGTAAGCACTGGTCCAGTATAAGTCCAATGGGGTAACTCAGTCTCTGAATTTGGCTTACAGTATTTATAAGATTTTAAAAAAAATTAAACTAGTTTTTAAGTTGATAAGGGCAGATATTGCCAACAGAGAGAAACAGACACTCCTTGTTTGAGGAGGTTTGTGCAGCTATGTACAATTGTGTGGAAGAAAAAAAATGAACAAATAACTGAGCTATCAGACTCCTCTTTCCAGCCGCTGCAGGAATATTTCTTGAATAACAGAACAGACGGAGAGGTGCCATAGAGCCCAGTGTCTTGGCCCTCTGATCTATATGCAGAAATGGTAGGAACTATCAGCAGATTCGTACATGCAGGAAAACCTCTGAAATACTACAAGAAATGTATACAGTTATAGGTAGCACCTGGAGTTGGTAGTTGGGTTGGATAACAAATTCTTCCCAAAATCTACACAGTCAACATGCTAGTGTTTGAAACCGAGAGAGACTGAAAGAGAACAAACGTATGGCCTTGATATTATTGGGAAATGCCAGCGCTTGATATCAAGGTTTAAATAAACAGCCGGCTTCTTTTACTCATCAAAAACACAATATTGCTGTCCAGTTATTCAGTTTATTAGAAGATGATTCATTAAAACTAGCTATTAGAGTGACTCTTTTCTCTTACACAGAATCATAAATAGGATTGGGCAAGTTGTTTTTAATACCTGATGGTTTCCCCCCAAATTATTTAACTCACCAGCCACATGATGGCGGCAAAGTACTGAGGAAGCTTAGTTGCCTCCATTATCTCCTTCCTGTGATGATAACACATCATTTCAGAATATCAGATTGGTCATATTATATGTTCATAGACAGATCGCATCAAACCAAGGTACAAATAATGATGTGTAGGAAGAGTAGTTTACTTAGGTACAAAAAATATAACCGTTATATATATCCCTCTGTGGAAAATTTTTGACTACCTATTTTTCTGAGCACCATATACTCAGTGTGCTGAATACCAAAGTTGATGATTACAAGCTAAGTCTATGGTTTAGAAATTCCAGTTCAGCTTAAATACAATTCAGCTTCACTTATAAGGTTCTGATCTCAGTTTACATCAGTGTAAATCTGGAGTGACTTAAAGCAATTTGGTGTATACTTGGAATAATACAGTTGAGTAACTGACCTCAGGATATAGCCCATGGACTGCAAAGGCAGGTCATGATTCTCAAACATTATTCAAAAAGAGAACCATCTGCTGCAATTGTATTTCTAAACCAAGGCAACCTAAGATACTTCTGCATAGTGTAGTTGTGAAATAGTAGAAATATATTGAAATAAAAATTGCTTGCCGACCAGAACACAAATGAAAACAAAACTGAACTGAGGCCTTTGTTTTGAATTCTGGTTACGTACTGTAGCACACTCCTTTACAAACTGACTCTGCAATAAAAAAGCAGTGTGTACATAACTTGAGCGCAGAAATGCTCTTGCACAAAATGGAAATTGATTTAGAGCTGCTAGAGGTTAAAGCCTATAGCTCAGAATCCATACACCAACAAGGCATGTTATGTAGTACTTCAATAGAGAATTGTATTCTAAATGGACGTGATACACTTCTTGTCAAAGAGGGCTGGCCGTTCAATGCATCATTTCACTTGATTTTTGCGTGGGTTTGTCTGTAAGCCTAATGTTTCATAAAATTAGGATTATTTCCCCGCTGCAGGAACATGAGTATTGTTGAATTGGAATTGCTCCATTTTGTCCAGTTGTCCTGTTACCGACGGTGACCAGTGACAGATGAGTATAACCCCATAGTGCACCTGAGCAGTACAATAGTATACCATTGGGGATTGTTTTTCCTGAGCCCTGTAAGTGATCAGTTTGACCTAAAGCAGGAAGATCGAGAGCTCTTGTAATTGTAAATTCCTTTTAAACAATACTACGACAAATTTTCACCTTGCTGCAGCTTTTTCTGGGGTGTTACTCAGTTTTGCACTATGTTGGTGCATTCTACATCAATCTGCAGGGGGAGCATATGAGACTATGTTAAGTAAGTGTTTTATTGGAATAATAAAAGGAATAGGAACATTTAAAATTTTTAAATGTTACATAAAAAAACTCTGCCATTGTTTAGTCCACTTTCATGAAACTAAAGAGCATTTAATCTTTATTTTCAGGAGAATAATGCTTGCTGGGCATTACCTATAAATAGACCTGAGTGAATGCCATAAATTATTTATTTAAATATCGGTTCTGATTTTTGATTAATTTTTTTCAACTATGTTCAAGGTCCCTTTATTTGTTTTTCATGAATGTGCTAGCAAACGGGTTTCTTGGCAGGAATGTTTGCTCCAATAGCTTTTTTTTTTTTTTTTTTTTTTCCCCCGCGAAGCAGGCGAATATATTTTTCATAGAAAACAAATTTTATCTGAAATGTTCACTCTGGGAAACTTATTCTGAGAGTTATGGCTAACCCATCAAGGAAGAGTAATATGTAATGTGATCTATGGATCAAAGTAAAACAGCTAAAATTTAAGATATCAAATACTCACAAAACAGACTGCAGGCTAAGAATGACTCAGAGAAATTTTCCAGCAAAAAAATTTCAGCGTGAATAAATCACAATCTGCCATTAATTTGTGCATATAAAAAGCAAAATTTTGTGAATAAGTTCTTTTTTTAAGTTATTTGCCCAGCTGTACCTAGCACACTAACCCACCATGGTAGCTTATTGTTTATGAGCAAAATTGAAATGAGTTAATGTATTTGAATATTTATGATCAAATTAATTGTCTTGGGAAAATTGCATTTTTTTCATGTCCTTAAAGGGGGAGGCCAGAGAGCCGGGTTCAGTCTGAGACAGCTCAGGGCAAGGAGTCAGTGAAGACCGAGGCCCTGGAAGGGAGATTGTTTGGGGCAGAGAGGCCCCAGATAAAAAGGGGAACCCACACGGGAGCGGGACGAGCTATAGTGGGGACCCAGACAGACAGGGGAATCCACATGGGAGTGGGACAGGCTACTGTGTGGACCCAGACTTTAGTAGAGGGAAGCAAGTTGCTCTCTTAATAGAAAACCTGCAGCAGGAGAGGGACCTCCTGGGGCCCAGCTGAGAGGGAAGCTGGGGAGATAGAACACGCCCCCAGTGTGTGGTCTTAAGGGGGAGGGTGTGTGGTGGGGTGGCTGCCCCACACAGAGAGAAAGGGGTTAAAAACAGCACCAGGGAGGGTGCCTCAGAACCCACTAATCAGGAAATGGCTTATTGCAGCCATCAGTAGGGGGAAGGCTTGCTGGAGCAGCCAGTCAGGGCTGGCGAGGGCCATATTATATAAAGGGCTGCTCAGCAGAGCACAAGGGAGTCTCTCCCTGGAAGACAAGGGAGGAGGACTGGCTGCCTGAAGAAGCTCCATAGATAGAGCAGTGCTGGGCAGGGGGGGCAGCAGAGTGCTAGAGTGAGCTGCTGGCTGACCACTGCCAGGCTGGGACCTCACTACAAGAACTGAGAGGGTGCTAGGGCTATGGGGGAAGTGGATCTGGGGAAATAGGCAGCAGGTTGGAGGAGGGCAGTGGTGGCTGCTGGTTATAGGGTCCCTGGGTCGGGACCCAGAGTAGCGGGCAGGCCTGAGTCTTGCCCACCTTGCCCCCACTTGCCACTGAGACGAGTGGCTAGAATCGGGACTACAGTTTCCCACTGAGGCAAGTGGTTGGACTAAGGCTTGTCGGTCCCCCAGATGGGGGGAAAGGACTGACTGGGACACTGCCAGAGGGGTGTGTCCAGAAGAGGATGACGTGGTCCAGGGAGCGACGTGGGTCCTGGAAGTGGAGACAGACGAGACAACGGGTGAGACACCACCTGAGAAGGGTGTACTGGCAACCCTTGAGCTAATTACCAGGACGGCTAGCAGGAGGTGCTGCGGTGGTGAGTCCCGCTTTGTTACATGGACAAAATAGCTTATCTGCATAACCCATATTACATGTGATTTCTTCTTCAAAACTATATGCTTCCTTAGGCATACTATTGGCAAGTAGACATGTAAATGAGCATGACATTTTTCTTTACCCTCACATAGTCTAAGATGTCAAGTATCAGAGGGGTAGCCGTGTTAGTCTGGATCTGTAGAAGCGACAAAGAGTTCTGTGGCACCTTATAGACTAACAGACGTATTGGAGCATAAGCTTTCGTGGGTGAATACCCACTTCTTCGGATGCATCTGAAGAAGTGGGTATTCACCCACGAAAGCTTATGCTCCAATACGTCTGTTAGTCTATAAGGTGCCACAGAACTCTTTGTCGCTTCTATAGTCTAAGATGAAACATGAATATTGAGTTTGTGATTGCTACAGAGCTTTGTACATATACTAGTCTACTTATTGTTCTTTAAAACGTGAGATCATTAACAAAATATTAAATACCAGACATCTTCACTAATAGTCCTCTCTGTTTTTTTGTATTCTATTACATTTTCATGTGTACTTAGATGGACAACTATAACAAATATATATTTTTTAAATGTACAAGTGGAATTGTCAATCCTCTCCCTTGATTCCGGAAGATTTTGTTAGTCATCCTGATGTGAAAGGTAATACCTTATGTATGTGAGTATGTAGCTAAATTCAACACACACATTTACTATAACTAATAAATTCTGTCTGATCCATAAATGACATGCTTTCATTGCATTCTCTTTTAGTTTACCTAGGAGAAAGTGAATAATACACTTTGCAGCATATGAAAAAAATATTTTTGCAATGAATAATCTTTTGTTTTCCATTTGTAAGTCAATACAGTCCCTCGACTCAGTTCTGTACATGAAGAGTCTGCATTTCCAAAAAGAAATACTTTGATTCATCACTAACTTTACAATTATGAGAAGAATCAGAGCTGTTAACAACAATAGATTATTGAAAAGAGTATAGAGTAAGGGCTTGTGATTTCTCTTTATTGTAGCAGCACCTTTAGAAGACTCTGGTGGAGTTTCAATAATACTATTACTTGCAATATTTCAGTATTCTCCATTTCCTTTTTGCTATATAGAAAATCATATAATATGATATATTTTAAAGGGATCATATAGAATCATATAAAAGCTCTGTAATTACCAAATATAAACTCTCTCTTATGTTCACAGCATACACACACACAAGTTAGATTAAAAACATAAAATACTTTTGCTGGAAGGTTGCAACATAACACTATTTCTTAAAATTCAGAACAATAACTCACTAACCAAAAAAGGGGAGACAAAGCAGGCTGCTCCTTAAGATACAGAGATATAACTCACCGCACCTTGCTGGAGGCTTTTCAGACTGACTTCTGCTAAGCCTGGCTCTCACATACTTATCTATAGAGCTCCCTAAACTGCAAGCAGGAGCAGTGAATACTCTGAAATTGAAAGTAATAGCTTACACTTTAACACAGTTTTCAGTACATAATTTATTGAATACCAATTGACTCTCAAGAGTTTTAGTTAAAAACCACATAAAGTTAGAAACCCAGGAAATGAGGAGCCCCTGCCTTTACTCCCATGAGCCCCTACACCCAGGGCCAGATTTAGGTTTTTTGCCGCCCCAAGCCAAAAAATTTTTGACTGCTCCCTGCCCCCTTCTTTGGCTTTTACACATGTTCGCACTTTGCCATTTTTTTGTTGTTTTGTTTTGACTGTTTAAAATTGAAAAAAATGAAAACAGAGAATTTTTAGTTAGTGAAATAAAACAATTTCCTACTAGTGAACTCATTTAATTTTAAAAAAATCACAATTACAAACAATTTGGGTTCAACTATACACTGTAATGAAAAACAGTAGTGTCTTCTGGTGCGCCCAGTTTCTCATAAATTTTAAAAGAATTTATATGAACTGAATTTTTCTGGTTTTTATACTTGCTTAGTCTTTTAATGTCAGTGAAATCTAAATTTTTTGCAATGGTACTTTCAATTGAAATTAATGTGAGTCCTGACAAATGATTTTGAGACATGGTGGATCTCAAATAATTTTTTAGTAATTTCAGTTTTGATAAACTGCGCTCACCAGAAGCCACTGATACTGGTAATGTTAAAAGAATGCGTAATGCTATAGCAGTGTTTGGAGTGAAAAAATCATTTCTTGCTATAAATTCTAATACTTTTAGAGAAGAAGTTTTAGGACTTATTAGCTCAGATAAAGCTATTAATTCATCATACAATTTTACTGCCTCAATGTCAGCAGCGTTATCAGTACTGAGCACTAAATGTAGGTCTTGGCAGTGCTTCATGAGGTCTTCTTTGAAAAACTGATTTTTAATATTTGCAATCTCGTATAAAAATGCACAAGTTTCAAAATCACCATGCAATTGATAAAATCTTTCTTCAGTGGAAGTTATAGCTACATCCAAAATACAATAGAAACATTCAACTTTAAACGTTTCTTTTGGATCGAGAATAGGATCATCACGAGCCTCATAACAAGACTGTCTTGTTTTTTTCCCGAGGACAAATGAATTGTTGAGGTGCAAATATCGGTTCAAAATCAAGATCCTCTGCTATTGTTGTTGCTTCTTTGACAGTTTCTTCAAATCCTTCATCTGAACGGTATTTTTTTAAATATTCCAGTGTTTTATTCAAAATAGTCTTTGCCTCGGATATGTCTATGGTTATGTTCTGCATAACTTTGCTGGTCAAATTAGATTTAGAATATTATGCCAAATAACTGTGCAACATGAAAGTTGAAACTGCATCATTTTCTGAGCCAATGTTTCAGCTTCATGTCGAATGAGGGATCATACGACAAGTCCTGGCTTATTTCGAATAGTGCATCATAAATCTCTCCTGATGAATATCAGAATGGTCTAATAGCGTCTATCCTGCTTTCCCATCTAGTTTGTCTTAGAGGTTTAAGTGTGAATTTTTGCTCCCATCCTTTGCAATCTGAGCTGAATCCCTGCCTCCAATCAATCAAAACCTCTCCAGTCACAAGGTCGCTTTGGTCTTCAGTTGAAAGCATAAGACTGGACTCAGAACATCTGGGTTCCAATCCTAGCTCTGTTACAGACTCATTAAACCAGTTGCCCAATGGTGTGTGGAAGCACTAAAAAAGTTGTAAATTGCTTGCACTGTGGTAAAATATGAAACAGCATTTTTAGGCGATTTGGCAGCATCACTGACAACCAGATTGAGCGAATGCGCATGGCAAGGAATGAAAAAAATCTCAATTATTTAAATTCAATATTCTTTGCTGTACACCTGCATGTCGTCCTCGCATGTTTGAGCCATTATTGTACCCTTGCCGCACGTATTTTCTAAAGATATTCTATAGTGTTCCAATCTCTGTAGAATTACATCGGTGAGGGCTTTCCCAGTATTTTCATTCACTGCTATAAATTCTAATTTTCACTTCTGCATTTTCATCAATTTTCACAAATCGTAAAATTATTAACATTTGCTCGGTTTTGCTCAGATCTGAGTACAATCAACTATAATTGAGTAATATTTGGCATGTTTCAAATTCAATAAAATTTAATTACACACTCCATTAGAAATTAATTGTATTATTTCATTTTGTGTATTTTACCCAAATAATGGCTGTGACTCTCTCCATCTTTCACTCTTCATACATGCTCAGCCATAACGTTATCAAATTTTGCCAATAACTCAGCCAATTTCAATACATTTCTATTGTTATTCTCATATAAAATATCCGAGGATCCACAGAATGCGAGGCACTGTTCGACTAGGAAATTAATGATTGCCCGTTAACGTTCCAACACAGTTTGCCAACACAGAATTTTTGAATTTAGTAGACATTGCTGTACCGCATTGATTGTTGTATCAGAATGTAATCTGTTTGACAGCTCAATCCAATTTGTCAACGAGCATAAATGATTTTTTGATGTTTCACGTTCTTTCAAATGCTGATGCAAATTTCACCAGTCATTAAAACCTGCAGTTGCCAGAAGAATGTCCGAGTTACAGAACAGTTTGCAGCAAAAACAAAAAACTACATCTTTGGTCTGTGAATACACTAACCACGATCTATTAATTTGTTCCCCGTTTTTCATTTTTTTCTTCATACTGGATGGCATAAATTGACGATTTGACTCATTAAATGGATATTCAAATGTAGGATCTAGTTTTGAAGGACCTTTTTTCACAATAATCATTCGCATTGCATCATTAATTATTGTCGGCCATGTACTTGTACCCAATCCTATATCAGCGTCTCCACCTTCCAATAATTGTTCTTCAGTTTTTGATTTGGAGAACAGTTCTTCATTTCTGGACTCTTCAGCTGAAGAAGTAAATCTTTGGATGGATTGTGATTGTTCGTCTTTATTAGTTAGTGAAGATAATCTTTGGTCAGATTGTTGTTCATCTTTATCAGTTGATAAAGATAATCTTTGGTTCGATTGGTCTTCATCAGTTGATGAAAATCACCTTTAATGCCTTACCTAGAGCTTTTTCCTTGATTGTCGACTTTTAAAAATTCATATAAGTATTATGAGAGAGTTTTTCTAATTCTTTTTGCCATTTCTCTCTTTGTTGCCAGTAGGCAGCACCGGAAAGTCATTTTCATTTTTGTCCCAGCATTTTAGCCCTATAACTACTGGCACCGATGCAAAACTGAAATTAGCACGAATGGCACAGATAGGGTGGCACAGTACACACAAGTAATCGTGATTCCTGAGTGACTGTGTCACGATGTGACATGATATTTTTCACGTCACGCTCCTATCGCACTACTGTACTTGATGTAGGTAAGGCACTAGTCATTGGGGCGAGAGAGGTCCCCACAAGCTCGGACACACACTGTACCCAGCCCTGCTGGCGTTTTCCCAGTGCTGAGGCTGCCCAGCTGGGAGCCCGAGGGGTATGCAATGGAGAGAGCTCCGGGGCTGGGCTTTGGCCAAGGAATAGGCGGTAGGCTAGCTGGATGGATGCCGCCCGTCTCTGCCCAGTTGCTCACCCCCTGCAGTGGGGCAGGCAGGAGAAGATCCCAGGCACTGGTGCGCTGTGCAGGGCTGGGGAGGGACACGGCAGCCTCTGGGGCTCCAGCAGGCAGAAGCTCCCCAGGTGTCCCGCCTGGCCAGCCCGGCGCTTACCTTGCTGTGAATCTGGCCCGAGGGCAACTCCTCTCCCGCCGCCGCCGCCGCTCCCACCACCGGAGGTTGGGGCTGCTGCTGGATCTCAGCCCCGCTCATCCTCGCCTTGGCCCCAGCACGAGTTCGGCTCAGCCTGGGCTGCTGCTCCCCTCCCTGGGCAGGAGGCGGCGCAGGGGGGAGGAGGTGGAGAAGGCGGAGGCAGGGAGAAGCTGAGGAGGAGCTGCAGCCGGTGCTGCAGCTTGCTCAGTGTGCCCCCAGGACATGATCATGAACAGCTTCCCTCTCCATCTTACTTAATGGCATCTCTGGCCTCTGCCTCCCTCCCCTTACTCTTCCTACTCGCTTGAGGTTTCCTGTGCGCTGAGACGAGCTGCCACGAGATCCAGCAGGAGGGCCCACAAGCAAATCAGGACTTAGGTGCCAGCCGTGCTCCCTCCAGAGCCCCTTATGCCTTTTCGCCAAGATTGCTGTGTGGCTGCACCTGCCTGTAGCTTTAAGGGAATGTTCTTTGGACAATATTTCATTTCAGAAGACACAAACAGAAAATTACCCCAAGGTCACAAAATTGCTTCACGTTTTAAGTATTTACAAGTAGTGTTGGATGAAGTTCAAAAACTTTTGGTGGCTTACTTGATTTGCCTAAATTTGCCTTGTATCAAATATCTGGATATAAATCTGAAGCTTTCCCCAATATAATTGATGAAGGATTAGTAGTAATTTGCATTTCTATAACATCTTTCCGTTTCTATAGGCTTTTCTATAAGGGAGTGTCTCTCATTTTTCTGACTTCTAAAGCTTTCCCTCCCACTTCCTTCTCTGTTCCATTGCCCTCTTGAGAGGGTGCATTCCTTCAAGATCCAACTTCCATCACAATATGGGGATGATGTAAGCTACTGAGAAAAGTAACGTAAGGACCAATCTGAAACCAATGGGAATGTTTTCATGGACTTTTTGGGGAGTTGGGTTGGTCCCATAATTGACCAGGTCAACAGAAGTAATTTTTAATTGGAAATAAACCCAAACTGGAATCTCTCTTATTTATATCCCTGAATGCTGGCAGTTCAGATAAAATGGAAATTTAGATACAAATTGTTTCTTGTTTTAGATTTGAAATCTAAAACCTGATGACAAGATTTTGTGAAACCAAATTCAGGGTTACCCTTGTTTGCCAGTATTCTGTCTATTCTATGGTAAAATTGAACTAAGCCAAAAACTTGTACTTAAAAGTTGTAAGGAAAAGTCTATTTTATAATATTATCATATTTGAGGAATAGAATTTGATTATAACAAGGAGTTCCATATTTATGTATTGAATAATGTGTGTGTGTGTTGTGTTTAATATGTATATATTGCATGTTGTGCAATGCCTCTGTAGCAAAAATATTTTTGTGGTAATAGTACTAAAATATCCTTCTGATATCCTTAATGAAGGAGCTGATACTACATGATGCTGATGTTGAATGGAAACTACAACATGGGCACCTTGCAGAATTGAGCCCCAAGGTAACCTGATTATAAGATTTTATGATTTACAAGTTCAATTTATAGTATTTCCTAGCCAGCCAGTGCACTTCATTGATATCTTTAATGTTTGGAGCAGTGTCCATATGAAATGAATGTGGTTGGTAGTGATGGCAATAACTTGATGTTCATTAGCAACCCTGTGAGGAATACTGTTATCTGTGGGAGCTATTCAGAATTGCATCAGATGCCAGACCAGTGAACATGAGCATGTCTGCATTTGCAAACAATCAATGATGGGTGTAGCAACTTACTACATTGTTTTGTGGTGGATCAGGACATTTTTACTATATTTCTTAGATTTAAAATGTGTGAGATCTTCTTTTCCAGTTCAGAGGGATTATAAAGACACTTCCCTTCTCATAGAGTATTGCGTATGTGTCTAGAAAATCGTGCTTTGTGTTAATCCTTTTAAGGTCAGAGTGCTGCCCAAATTTCCAAGAAAGCATGCCAGGAAAAAGTTTAGACTTTGGGGGATTTAACCCATGAAACTAGAGCAGTGGTTCCCAAACTGGGGTTCGTGAAATGTTACAGGGGGTTCTTGGGGAAAAATTCCCTAATGGCGGACAGAGCTGTCCCTAGGGACCGCGGACAGAGCTGTCCCTAGGGACCCCGGGCAGCACGGGGCCAGCAACCCAGAGCCCCTGGACTTCCAAGAGCTAAGCAGATCAAAGCAAGCATATCTATCACACTGAGGAGATTTAAACTTCAAGACTCCTCATAAGAAATGGAAAGGGAGGTGGATATTTTTTGCTGTTTTTAAAATTAAATAGGCAGCTAGTATTGTTTTTACAATTATTATGAAGAACAAGTTTAAGCTATGTTGTAACGAGTGTTGTTTGCCTGGACTACTCAAGACCTGAATGCTTGTGTAGGAGGAACTCTTTGAGTTGGCTTCTTAAATACCTTCATGCTGTTTCACATCTGATACTCCTTGATGAAACATAGGAGCCTTGTCTTATAACAGGCTTATTCAAAGTGATACAAGCCATGAAAGTGAGATCTTGGAAGAGTGTTGCCATTTTCATAATGTAATAAAAATACTATAATAAATAATAATAATAATAATAAATAGTGTGTAGTAAGCATGTCATAGAAACAATTGTATGTTTCCAAGATCACTGCTTTTATAATTTATACTCGGGTAAAGGAGAAAATCCCTGGAAATATTCATTTTTAGGAGGAGGTTCGTGAGACTGGACATTTTAGTGAAAGGGGTTCACAGGTTGTTAAAGTTTGGGAACCACTGAACTAGAGGCTTTCCAATAAGTGATCAGCAGTTTACTCTTGGGTCACCAAAAATCATGGGTTAAATTTAAGGACAATAGTATTTTGGATTATCCACCAGTAGGTCCTGAGGCCTTTGTAAGAGCATAGAATAACAGTTTATTTGTTCACATCCATTCATTTAACTGAAATGTATTCCTTATGTCAGGGGCAAAACATTCCCTCACACCTAATGTAGTATGTTA
This sequence comes from Macrochelys suwanniensis, assembly GCA_033296515.1. Classification (NCBI taxonomy): domain Eukaryota; kingdom Metazoa; phylum Chordata; order Testudines; family Chelydridae; genus Macrochelys; species Macrochelys suwanniensis. The sequence goes on along the minus strand of CM065776.1, from coordinate 97,894,270 downwards.
TTGCAAGTACTGTACTTAACATGTTTCTGCAGATTAAATTTGTGATTTTTTGTTATTCTATTTTTGCTGCCCTTGCACTATTTGTCAACATTCAAGACCATTACTGATTACGATTAGAAATATTTACTTTGTTGTCAGTCTTCCAGAGTTGGAGTCTTACAATCTCAAAGGCAAATAAGACATGTAAGTCACATTTGACCTATGTCTCTATGTACAGAATACACCACTGAAAAAATATCTGTGCTGGAGAGAGAGAAATAGGTATGCCTTTCTCCTACTTAAAATAATAACACAGGTTAGGGAAGGCAGGTTAGAGCTTCATTATTAATTACACAGAAGACACATCAAAGAGTGTCAGCACTACCGGGAGTAGTGAGATTGACATCATTCATCAAGTAATTAACCAGGTGAGTAACTTTAAGCATGACTACTCTTATGTTTCAAATTACACACATTCTCATGTACTCATATGCTTAAAGTTAAGTACCTTGCTCTCAGGGCCTGATTATTGAAGTGTATTCAAGAACAAAAGTGGAAGTAAAGGGACTATTCATGGGAAGGTAGAAGATGGGCGTTGAAATACGGTCAAAGTTAAGGTTTTTTGGAGGAGAATAACTGTAGTTTAGAATTCTGGGCCTTGGAGGCGATGCAGCGCTGTAGTGCCCCAGAGAGAGCAAGCATGCCTAGGCAATGACAGTGTGGAAAGGAGTGCACAAGTGGCTGAATGCAATGTTCCCACCCTCTCTGTTGATTTACACTAGGGCCAAATTTGCCCTTATAGATACACATGTTGAGCCAGATTCTGTGGTCATTAATCAAGCTACATTTCCACCAAATTCAGTAGTACATTTGCTTTATGTAAGAACGATAGAATTTGCCCAATTGTTGTTAAACAGCACTGACCATAAGTGATTGGGCTGTATTACCATTGCTGACACTGTTAACCTGGGATCCTATCCTAAGTTCCCTCTAAGTTGTGCCACCGCACAGGCGTTCAGGGCTGCAGCAGGGAGAGATTCCTCTCCCACAGCCTTGGCCCCAACCCAGCCTCGGCCTGGACCTGCTGCGGCTGTGGGAGAGGTGCCCCTCCCCCAGCACCAACCCAGCCCCGGCCCAGACTTGTGGCAGAGGTGCCCCTCCCTCAGCCTGGACCTGTCGCAACCGTGGGAGAGGCGCCCTCTCCTGCGGCCCCAGCCCCGGAGCTGCTGTGGCAGGGAGAGGCACTCCTCCCCCACAGCCCAGGTGCTGCCGCGGGAAGAGAGAGCTGGGGGGAGTCCTCTCTCCACACGTCAACTCCATATTGGTGCACATAACAAAATTCTTTCCGCACATGAGTGGGGAAAAATTAGAGGGAATGCTGAATTCCTGCCCCTCCCTCAGTTAGCCTTGGCCATGAAAACAGCAGCAGTTGTCCTTTACTTTGTATTTGTAAATGAAATGCGAGTGAGGGAGGGGTATGGAAGAGGGAGGTGTGGTTCTTGCTGTTGCTTCTCCTTAATTATTGGGTAGCATTGTGGAGGACAGCTCTATCCAATTAACCTGATAACACCTAATCAGGAGGAGGTTTATTTCAGCCAGGCAACACTCTTACAGAGCAAATGTAAAACACAGCTGGAAAAGTAAATACACCATGCAGGGACTTGGGGTGGTGTATGGCTTTATACTCTGAGAGTTAGAATAATGTAGTAAATCACTTTGCCTTCACCAACACAAGCCACCCCTAAATATGCCTTCTACTTAATTTAGTTGTGTCCACTTTACGTAAGGGACTGAATGTGGCTTTAGAACCCAGTGAAGTGTTGCAGTGGGAGATGTATTGAGACACTGCACCGATGGCAACAGATAGAAGGATTCTGCCTTAAGAGCACACAAGCATAATGTACATTTGGGTGCCTGTGATACCTGTGCAAGAGTCATAGACTTTACGGTCAGAAGGGACCATTAAGATCATCTAGTCTGACCTGCACAACGCAGGCCACAGAATCTCACCCACCCACTCCTGTAATAAACCCTTAACCTATGTCTGAGCTATTGAAGTGCTCAAATCATGGTTTAAAGACTTCAAGGTGCAGAGAATCCTCCAGCAAGTGACCCGTGCCCCATGCTGCAGAGGAAGGCGAAAAAAACCCAGGGCCTCTGCCAATCTGCCCTGGAGGAAAATTCCTTCCTGACCCCAAATATGGCGATCAGCTAACCCCTGAGCATGTGGGCAAGACTCACCAGCCAGACACCCAGGAAAGAATTCTCTGTAGTAACTCAGATCCCACCCCATCTAACATCCCATCACAGGCCATTGAGCCTATTTACCTCTAATAGTCAAAGATCAATTAATTGTCAAAATTAGGCTATCCCATCATACCATCCCCTCCATAAACATATCAAGCTTAGTCTTGAAGCTAGATATGTCTTTTGCCCCCACTGCTCCCCTTGGAAGGCTGTTCCAGAACTTCACTCCTCTGATGGTTAGAAACCTTCATCTAATTTCAAGTCTTAACTTCCTGATGGCCAGTTTATATCCATTTATTCTTGTGTCCACATTGGTACGGAGCTTAAATAATTCCTCTCCCTCCCTGGTATTTATCCCTCTGATATATTTATAGAGAACAATCCTATCTCCCCTCAGCCTTCTTTTGGTTAGGCTAAACAAGCCAAGCTCCTTGAGTCTCGTTTCATAAGACAGGTTTTCCATTCCTCGGATCATCCTAGTAGTCCTTCTCTGTACCTGTTCCAGTTTGAATTCATCCTTAAACATGGGAGACCAGAACTGCACACAGTATAATGTTCAATAGTGGCAACAGTTTAACCCCTTAAAAAGTACAGCACACCCTGCCCATCAGCATTGGCCTGTCATCATGCTTTCTAGCACTATCACTCCTCACTCAAACGTTATAAGGGAATACAGGGAATCTGGCTAAGCATTCTCTGCAGACAGGGCCGGCTCCAGGCACCAGCCAACCAAGCACTTGCTTGGGGCGGCACCTTCCGGGCTGCCAATCTTGGGGGGGCGCTCAGGTTTTTTTTTTAAAAAAAAACCACACGCTTCGGCTGGGCGGCGCTCGGGGGAGGGGTGGGTTTGTATTGGCTGGCCGCTGGGGGTGTGTGTTGCGGCAGGGCGGCGCGGGCATGCCGCCCTGCCTGCAGCGCTCCGGCTGGGAGAGGTGCTTGGGGGCAGGGGGAGTTTTTGCGGTGCAACACTGGGGGGGTTGTTTCGGCGGGCACTGTGGGGGGGTTGATTTTTTTGTTTTGGCGGGGCGGCGCTTGTTTCTTTTTGTTTTTTGTTGGTTTTTTTTTGCTTGGGGCAGCAAAAAAGTTAGAGCCGGCCCTGTCTGCAGAGGAATTAGTAATAGCATCTTGTGCGTTTCATTAGCAATAAGGTAGGAAACAGGCAGATTTGTAGGAAAGAGATCTTGACTGAGCATGCAGGGAGGCCAGTGTTATGTTCTGAGAGGCTTCCGTTTGTCTGGCAAGTAGCCTGTACCCATAAGCCCCTGGTATCAATCAAACCAAGTCTTTCTGGAAACCTGGCTCTCTTTTTCCAGTTTGATTCATCATGCTGCACTGTGTACATGCCCAATTACTGTAGAATAAGGATGTTTAAACTAAGAAAGGCATCTGATTATGTTTACACTGGGTAATTGGGTTTGTTTCTTGCATTTTCCTGTCAAGTACATGGAGGAAAATTCAGTTCAATCTGGTTGTGATGTTCTACTATAATTTCAAATCTACCATTTTTGGTCTACTAAGGTAACTTCAAAGTTCTCTTCTATATGACTTTATGTGGGAGTTTATCTCTCTGACAGCTTTGAAAATCCTAACCTTGGTGCATACTGTTGAGTGTTTAAAATATGAGATTTTGTTGGTATGGATGACCAGCCAAAAATAACTTGCTCCTCTTTTTAAGGTAGATTTGGGCGGGGGGGAGGGGAGGAGAGGGATTTTGTGTGTTTTTATCTTGCTGGGGTTATACAGAGAATAAGTGTGGTATTGCATCCATTTCTTAGAAGTCAGTTCATTCCTGGGTAAATAAGCACTTCAGTTTTAATTTACAAAAGATGAGTTCGCATTAATCTACCAAGTCAACGTTTTACAGGTGAAACTTTTGTAAAGTCCAGATAAAAGAAATTTTAGCAACTCTAAAAAGATGATTATCTAATGATTGAAACTCTATCAGATGTTTAGCATATCAGCCAGACTCCCTCACTCTCTTCCCCCTTCATGGATCCAACAAGGACTCTCTCAAAATGCCAGCTAAAAGAAAAATATGGAGAGGGTATTTCCAGAAAAAAAAATACAACAAAGCAAAAGCAATACAATCTTATTTATAATAAAAGGGAATCATTTTTGTACATAATATTTCTTCACAGTATCATATAGATTGTGTCAGACAGAGATCGCAGAGCTTTGTATTCATTACATAAGTCTCAGTGCATCTTATGACTTGAGAAGAATTTCCCCATTTTTACAGAGGAGCAAACAATGGGTCTAGAAGCTTTAGGTGACTTGCCAAATGTCCCACATTAAGCCAATGACAGAGTTGGAATTGATCCCAAGAGGACTGTCCCATTCAGATCATGATTATAGGTTCTGTAGGGTTGCCCTGAATGAAAACTATCAGAAGTCCCCACTTAAACTCTGACAACTAAACTGGCAAGAAACAATACAGATGAAGGAGACATTGAAGCTGCAGGAATATAGAATCCTAAAAGATTAGGGTTGGAAGAGACCTCAGGAGGTCATCTAGTCCCACCCCCTTCTCAAAGCAGGACCAACCCCAACTAAATCATCCAAGCCAGGACTTTGTCAAGCCAGGCCTTAAAAACCTCCAAGGATGGCGATCCTACCACCTCCCTGCGTAACCCATTCCAGTGCTTCACCGCCCTCCTAGTGAAATAGTTTGTCCTACTATCCAGCCTAGACTTCCCCCACTGCAACTTGAGACCATTGCTTCTTGTTCTGTTATCTGCCAGGACTGAGAACAGCCTACTCCATCCTCTTTGGAACCCCCCTTCAGGTAGTTGAGGTCCACTATTAAATCCCCCCTCACTCTTCTCTTCTGCAGACTAAATAAGCCCTCTTCCCTCGACCTCTCCTCATAAGTCATGTGTCCCAGCCCCCTAATCATTTTCGTTGCCCTCCACTGGACTCTCCAATTTGTCCACCTCCTTTCTGTAGTGGAGGGCCCAAAACTGGATGCAGTACTCCGGATGTGGCCTCACCAGTGTGGAATAGAGGGGAATAATTGCTTTCCTTGATCTGCTGGCAATGCTCCTACTAATGCAGCCCAATATGCCGTTAGCCTTCTTGGCGACAAGGGCACACTGACTCATGTCAGCTTCTCGTCCACTGTACTCCCCAGGTCCTTTTCTGCAGAACTGCTGCTTAGCCAGTCAGTCCTCAGCCTGTAGCAGTGCATGGGATTCTTCCGTCCTAAGTGCAGGACACTTGTCCTTGTTGAACCTCATCAGATTTCTTTTGGGCCAATCCTCCAATTTGTTTAGGTCACTCTGGACCCTATCCTTACCTTCCAGCATATCTACCTCTCCCCCCATTTTAGTATCATCCACGATCTTGCTGATATGAGATAATAATCAGAACAATTATAGTATAGTCATCTTTTTGCAAGAGATTTTTGTTTTGCTTTCTTGTGTGTGATTTGCAAGCATGGGGCCAGAAGGATCATGTTTGTCAGGAAGTAACAGAGGAAAGAAATGAGTGTATTTTAGAGATGAGCCCAAAAACAAGTCCAGTATTCCAACATTCCTAAATTTGGAGATGTTCAAAATCTAGATCTGAAGTCAGTTCAGATTTGTCTAATTTTTTCTTCATTGCTGTTTTACATTGCCTGAGAGGAAGAAGAAAGATGGAAGAGCATGAATAAAGTCTCAGCACAGGAGCATGTTAAATAACATTTAAAAAAAAATTGTAGTCTTGATACATCCCTGGGAAGAAAAACAATACTCAGCTGTGCATCTTCCTGCCAACTTCCTCACAACTTACTTTGAAGCAATTATGTTTAGAGATGTCACATACAGATATAAAAATCACCCCAAATTTCTTCACCTTGCTCTATGCTGGCTCTCTGCAGACTGACTGCACTGGGTCCAGATCCCAAGATTCCTTATAAAGCCCATTAGACTGCAAGCAAGAACAAGAAACCCCTTACAAACTGGAAGTGTTAACTTTGAATTTTAGCAGTGTTCAATACACCACAGTTGCATATCCTGATCTTTAAATTTATCTCTTCTTTCTTAGCTGGGATTTTAAGAACCCAGATGCTAAATTCTGCTCTGATTTGCACTGGTGAAATTAATGGAGTTCTGGTATACATGAGATCAGAATTTGTCTCCTATCTCTTCTTTATCCATGACCCGTCAACACCCTTACCTGACTGTACTGTGGAGGCGTTCAGGTCTACCATGTTGCATTTGCTAGAAATTCGTCTTTTGAGTGACTTATGTTCACCTAACTATAGTTCCCCTCTTTCTGTGTTGTCTGCTCATTTTTTTCTCTTTCTTTATTTCTGTCTTCTGTCTTACTTCTTCCAACCCTCCTCCAGCGTGGCTGGGTTTCTGTGTGGAAATATCATAGGAATGGCCGATTCCCATGATGTCTAATTGAAAATATTAGAAAAGGTTGTCTTTAACATTCACACAATATTTTTCCACTGGATGGACCCTGAACCCCAGATTGTGACTTTTACCTGAGCATGGTCCTCATTTTAATATAGCTCTATCACTTGCTTCTTGAAGGAATGCTATGTATCATTAAAAGAGAAAATCAAATATAATTGTGAAGTAATTGTAAGGCATTATGATATACAACATGGTAAACATCTTGCAATTTAAAGTATTAAAGGATCAAATTAAGATACTTAGCACACAGTTCCTTGAAAGTCAAATGAGTTTTCTGCTTACACCAGATCTGCAATTGGCTCAATGTGTTTACTTCCCAGCTTCAGTCAAGATGAGTTCTAAATAAACAGGATGGTTAGCTAATGTGCCTTTCTCATGTGTTGATTAAAGCTCTTTATGACTGCTTGCTACTTTGTATTGTATCATAGAGAAAAATAATTCAGGTTGAATTTTGAAACCCCTTTATATATAAATGTGTATGTAACACCATTAATTGCTTTTCCTGATCTACCATGGACATGCTCTTAAAAACAAAAACAACCACCCCCCACAAAGCAAAACAAAAAAGCACTTCTAGTTGGAACTGCAAATAGAATAAAACTAAGCCTAAAATCATTTGCTAACTGAGTAACTGGGGCACCTACATATCCCATATATGTTCTGGATAATTTTTCTTTTGTTTTTTTATAAAATGGATTCACCAAAGTAACAGAAACAAGGCAAAAGAAAATAGGTTGAATAAGACACAATGATGCTGGCAGCTGTTCTTTATGTGGAATGATTTTGTGTAGAGTTTGGTATTTCAAGATGTAGAGTGGTTTCAGCTAAACAGGTACACACATTTAGAGCTAAGTAATTCTATTTATTTATGTTTGACAAATAGTACATTTGCCAAAAAAAAAATGCCATTTTTTCAGTGAACCAAAACAGTAGGTATCTCTACCCTGCACACTACTGGTGGCGCTATGTGGGGAACATGCCACACTGAAAAGTAGGTTGCACCCACACTGCAGTGTTTAGCTACATGGGGCAGTCCAAGGGTCTGACAGTTGGGAGGCAATAGGAAAAGGCTCCTGAAGCAGCCTTTTCCCCCACTGCTTCTCCTTGCCAGAGCCTTTTCCTGCTGCCATAGTCTTTTCCTGTAGCAGGGAAAGTCTCCAACCCCGCTGCATGGAGCTGCTGGAACCTTTCCCTGCTGCTGGAATCTTCCGTAAAGCAGAGAGAGGCTCTGGTAGTAGGGAGGGACTGGGACACGACACAGTGCTAAAAATAGCAGTGTAGACGGGGGAAGCAGTGCTTGGACATATAGAGATCTTTGCAGGGTACATACCCTAAGGGTTGATGAATGTCTTTACTTGCCTAAGCAGTGCCTCACTGTGTTCACTGCTATTTATATCCATGCAGTGTATATCCTCGACACACCGCCATAAGGAGTATGCAGTGTAGATACACCCTATATGTGAATTTTGACGTGAATTCACCAAAATAGTTTTAGCCACATTTGGGGATGGGGGGGAAAGGGCCCGAGGCACCACTTATAAAATGCGGGGAGGGTTGTATGCCTTCCTTATAACTTTTCTCCCAGTGGTTAAGGTACTGGAATATAGGAGACGTGGGTTCAGTGCCCTTCTCTGCATGATGTGGCAAAAGAATTTTGAACTTGGGTCTCTGCCATTACAGGAGAATGTCCTAATCACTGGGCTATGGCATATTATGATTTGGGGCTTTCTCAATCTCTCCTGTTGAAGATGTTGCCTGTTGGATAACTAACTAAATACTCATTGGACCAGAGATATGAACTTGCATCTCCCAGCTTGCAGGAGAGTGCCTTAATCTCTGGGATATAGGAGAGTCTGAGGTGGGACTCTCTTTTTTTGGATACGTAATTAATTGTTGGGCCAGAGAGAAAACGACTGTAGCCTGGAGAGAGAGACTTACATCAGCATAGCCTATATCTCAGTGGCTGGGACACTCCCCTGCAATGTGGAAAATCCTTTCTCCACATCAGGCAGAGGAGGGAATTAAACCCATATCTCCCACATTCCAGGTGAGTGCCCTAACTACAGGGCTAAAATTTATAAGGGGGCGGCAGGGCTACCTCCACCACCTCTTCTTTTTTATCTGGCCATTTTGTGAACTGAACTTGTGAACAAAATGTTTCAGGTGGAATGAAACCTTTTGTTTGATCCCAAATGAACTGTTTAGAGTTGCCAGAGCTTTTCAGAATTTTCATATTGGGTTTGACCTGGACCAAATTTTGTTTTGATTTTTGGGAATTGCCAGTTATTCCCCCGGATCTACACACATGCAGGCAGAGTGAACCGGCTGAACTTCACTGTCTCATCTCTTATAATTCACCTATTGGTCGTATACAGTAAATTGTACCCCCCAGATTCTTCAACACTTCATTGGGTTCAGAACCAAACATCAGAACTGTCCCTTTTTCTCTGTGTTTGATGTCTAAATGCCAGATTTGAACACCACTGCACTTTGGGGAAGTTTGAATCTAAATTCACATATCACTTTAGCAGCATGGGCCTATCTCTAGGTATTAATTTGTATCTCTGGTTTAGGGGACTCGGGCTTCTTGTACCATTCATGCTGACTCCTATGTTGTGGCATTTATTGTTAAGAGCTCTTTTAGTTTGTGTTTCTTCTGTGATTTTAAATAATCGTTTATATTAAATGTCTGAATTGGATGGAACAACCAGCTGAATAAAGCCCTATTTACAGGAGGCATGGTTTGGATAGTACACAGGTCACTTTGAACTTGAAATACTTTCCTGTGGGAAGGAGTAGTAATAACTTTTTTATGAATTATAGCATGTTGTAGTTATTAGCATTTACAGTTTACAAAGATTGAACTGATGTTGGTTCTCACTAATTTTGATTAACTTACATGTTATGTGTATTATCCATTGAGCCAAAATTGGTTTCTGGATATTTTCTTGGAAATTGATCTTTTCTTTGTGCTTATTCTTGGAAAATGTTTCTTAAAAAAATAAATATAAACTTAACTTTGACACTTGGAGATTGCAGTGCTTCTTGCTTCTTTACTCAGGTACACTACAGAAGCAAGATTGTCAGAAAGTGTTTTGGATAAATATTTGATCAGTGGTGTAGCTCCTTGGACAAGGAGAGAATTCCACTTTTCCTGATGTGGAAATGGTTCTACTATCTCAACAGGCTGTTTCTTTATTTGGACTTTATTATAGCAGGATGTGCTTGCACCATCAGGAAGGAAGGTTTTTTCTAAGATGGGGTTTAATCACGGGATACGGCGGGATGGCCAAGATGTAGCAGTTAGGTTATTTCTTTGTGTAGATTAATACTTTCTGTAAGACAGGTCATCCATCAGCAAACTGGCAGCGAGGAAAACTTTTATTTGCATCTTCCTTTCTTCTTAATGTTTTTTGGCTTCGAATTTTTGAAAGTGATTCAGAGGAAGTAGCTGATGAAGACTTGGAGCTATGGTCAGTAAGTTTGCAATATCACCTCTTTTAAAGGTTACACAAACATACACATGGGTGCAAATACTAGGCTCCCACTAGCTTAACAGAAGAATTAACCTTTCATCTTTAGATACAATCTGTTTATCTGAACGATAAAGCATCATAAGTGCCTCCCGCTCCAGGAAATGTGGATCGTGTGAACATGGGATTTCACTTACCGGTCACTTTTTATGAGCTGTTCTATGAAGATATAAGTTATATGCTTTTAAAAACCATTTAAAAGAACATTGACCTCCAGAGTGACACATCTTGCATAGGAAAAACAGAAGTTGTATCCAGTTATCGCATGAAAAGACATCTTGATCAAAGCAATGCAGAAGTTGCATTTAAACAGATTACCTTAGATGTGGATGTCATCACAGATATGCACCACCAACAGAGGGGAAAGTACCATGGACAACAGTTCCTTCCCTTCCTACTCCCCAAAACTCTGTGGAGTTGCATCCAAAGCTCCCTGAAGATTCCTCATGGTAATAGAGTAGAGGACGATGCGTAGGATGATCAGAAGTTCTGTTTTTAAAGGGATAGTCCCGTATTTAAGCTCTCCTGCAGGTGTCCCGACTTTTTCTTTAAAACGGGCAAATTGTCCTGTATTTTCTGTTTCCCCTCCCCATCAGTAGTGGCGGGTCCTGCTGCAGGCTGGATCCCTGCTCTCCAGCTGCCTGCCCACCAGCAGTAAGTGGTGGGGTCCAGTGATCGACGATCGGGGTGGGTGTGCAAGGCTGGTGGCAGGGCAAAGCTGCAGTGGGTGGGGCTGGCCACTCCCCTTGCTGGTCCGTCAACGCAGCCCCCTCTGCATGCCGGCTCTGCCAGCAGGGCCCCACCCAAGTCCCATTTCCGGCCAGCAGTGGCCGTGAGCTGCGGTGGCTGGTGAGTGCAGGTAGGTGCCAGGGGGCGGCCGGTTACATGTCATCTCTGCTGCCCACCCATTGGCCCTTTATATGCTCCCCTAATCACAGTCCTCTCCCTGCTTTGCCTCTACACCCACCTCCAGCCCTGCTGCTCCTTCATATCCCCTCCTTCCCCTGGCGAGGTGCGTCCTTCTCCCAGCACTGTGCAGAGAACCAGCCCCTAGTCAAAGTGCTCAGCTCACCAACAGCCTGGCTTCCTTCCTTCCTTCCCCCGCTGCCTCTGGCTCTGTCCCCTAGGCACCCTCTCCTGCTGAGCCACCTCTCAGGCCAGGTTCGCTGAAGCCCCTGAAGTCAGGTTCCCTGGGCTCTGGTGCACAAAGCATCCTTAGGGAGTAACCCCTTCCTGACCATGCTGTAGTTGGGGGACAGGTGGTGGCTGGGTTACGTCTGTGGCCAGCAGTAGCCTTTCGACACTGTGCAGGCAGGAAAGGAGCAGATGCTTCCAGCCACAGGGGAGTGGGGAGGGTGGGTGGGAAGAGATGAGTTCTGCAAAGACATGGGCAAGATCATCCCTTTCCCCCTCCCACCCAGTGGCGGAAGGCAGCTCCCATCCAGTCCCTCCAACACAGTGCCAAAAGGCTGTGGCTGGCCGCATTCTGGTATGAACCATGGCAGAAATATGGGGAGGGGAGCATGTGACCCTACATGCCCCCACACATTACCTCGGGGACACGTGGTGCCAGGTACCAGGAAAGGCAGGTCCTTCCAGGGTACCCAGCCAGGCATGGAGGGCGGAGAGCGCCAGGGACGGTCAGGTCGGTTGGTCACCTCCCCTGTGTGAGAGAGGTCTATGGGAGTGTGTGTGTCCATGTGAACCCTAAAGCCTTAAAGATAAGAAGGTAAATAAAAAGAATCCAACTACGCAGTATTTCTTTTTAGCAGGGGCTCAGTCAACTTGATAATTTAAACGTTTGTACTGCATAGTTCTGATTGATTGCTGTTGAACTCTCTTGAATATGAGTAGTTTTACTAGGTGTCCCATATTCAGCATAGGGAAATATGGTCACCCTAATGATGCCATAGTGCTTGCATTCTTCTTTCCCCTCCAAATGCACGAATTCACTAATTGTTATCTACTAATGCAACAAGTATCCTATTGGCAGGAATGGAGGGGCTGAACAAAGTCTTAGTTTACATCCGCATGAGTTGTACCGGGGCTCCTGCTCCTAGTAAGCTCTTCTACCTCTGACCAGACACAGAAAACACCAACTGCACTCACATGCAAAAGCAATCTTTTATTTGATTTTCTAACTCACACAATGATGTTTTCTGTTACAACAGGACAGAAGGAAAGAGCACTTGGTGTAGACAAGACCTTAAATCTATGACTCTACCATTTTATATGTAATTGAAACTCCTGACGCTCAAATTTTGTCAAATGTGTAATCCTTTGAGACCTATTTAAAATGCTCTGTTTTACACAATTTAATGCTTGCAGATGTATTTGCTTATTGTTAGGAGCAGAGATTCTCGATGACTGACACGGGCGAGGTGGCCCTTTAAAGGGAGTCAGGATCAGCCTTGCCCGTGGCCTAGCAGCTAGTCATGATATGGAAACTTAATTACAATAAGTGACTCTAGATGTGAAGGGTTGGGAAAGACTACTTAACGGGGAGGATAACCTAGTTAGAAAAGACCCAGGAGAGAGGAAGGTACCTTCTTTCTGGAAAGGGCCTGGGGAAGGCAGACTAGAGAAGGCCCAAGAATGGGACTAGTTCCTATGGTGTGCCCTGGAAAGGGGGCAAGGCATAAAGGGGCAGTCCTAAGAGAGTGGGTTTTAGTAGAGAAAGAAGAAGCTGGGAGGACCTAGGGAGAAGCCAGCAGCCTGGGGCTCAGAGGAGAAGTTATGTTAAGCACAGGCTGCAGGGAAGCAGCACAAACAGCTTGGGTAGAAAGTGGCCCAGGGAAACAGTGACACATCTGATGGAGCATACCTAGCTGCTTCATATAGGGTCCCAGGGCTGGAACCCAGCTAGAAGGTGGGCCTGGATTCTGTTACCAGACTGAGGAAGAGGTGTCCAAGCCCAACATAAGGACTTCTGAGCCCAGAGTTGGGTTGAAGACTGAGCTTAAAGGACAGGTCAAGGAATAGCTCCAGAGAAGGCAGAAGGATATTTTGGGTTGGGATGTTTTTTGGACTTTTTAGTACTTTTGTTACCCCAGAAGGGGTCCAGACTAGACGAGACGTGGGCTGAGTCACAGACAGAATCAGACCATCATAGCGCTAACGAGACAATCAGCAGGGGATGCTAGAGGTGAAGACCTCTGCAGTGCCAAGACCTGATACCTAGGGGGTGCTACAGCAGAGGGTACAACGACTTACAGTGACCAAAGAAATTAATAGAAATATGTTGTCAGGGTGTTCTCCATGAGGAGCTGTCACTCTCCTTCTTGCTCTGAAATGACTCCAATCTTGTGGACTTCAGCATACACTGCAAACACCATCTCTTTTGCTAGATCTTTCAATAACTACTTTACTTTGTATCATATAAAGCCAAATAAAAATACATCCAGGCTCATATTTAAAATAATGAACGTTGTTAGCAGTGTGTGTGTGATGCTCTGTACCTTGGGAGAACATTCTACACCACCATGTTCATCTTTATAAAATGATTTTGTGGTATCCAATGCAAAGTTTGGCATGTTGGGTGTCTTCGGAAGGCTCATGATGCACTGAGCATGGTTGTTATAATGATGTTAGAGTATCAGAGGGGTAGCCGTGTTAGTCTGGATCTGTAGAAGCGAAAGAGTTCTGTGGCACCTTATAGACTCATAGACTCATAGACTCATAGACTTTAAGGTCAGAAGGGACCATTATGATCATCTAGTCTGACCTCCTGCACAATGCAGGCCACAGAATCTCACCCACCCACTCCTGGAATAATCCTCTCACCTATGTCTCAGCTACTGAAGTCCTCAAATCATGGTTTAAAGACTTCAAGATGCAGAGAATCCTCCGGTAAGTGACCCGTGCCCCATGCTGCAAAGGAAGGCAAAAAACCTCCAGGGCCTCTGCCAATCTACCCTGGAGGAAAATTCCTTCCCGACCCCAAATATGGCGATCAGCTGAACCCCGAGCATGTGGGCAAGACTCACCAGCCAGACACCCAGGAAAAAGTTCTCTGTAGTAACTTCTAACATCCCATCATTGACCATTGGTCCTATTTACCACTGATGGCAATTAATTGACCCTTGACTAAGATCATGTTATCCCATCAAACCATCCCCTCCATAAACGTATCTAGCTTAATCTTGAAGCCAGTTAGGTCTTTTGCCCCCACTGCTTCCCTTGGAAGGCTGTTCCAGAACTTCACTCCTCTGATGGTTAGAAACCTTCGTCTAATTTCAAGTCTAAACTTCCTGATGGCCAGTTTATATCCATTTGTTCTTGTGTCCACATTGGTACTGAGCTGAAATAATTCCTCTCCCTCCCTGGTATTTATCCCTCTGATATATTTAAAGAGAGCAATCATATCTCCCCTCAGCCTTCTTTTGGTTAGGGTAAACAAACCAAGCTCCTTGAGTCTCCTTTCATACGACAGGTTTTCCATTCCTCGGATCATCCTAGTGGCCCTTCTTTGTACCTGTTCCAGTTTGAATTCATCCTTCTTAAACATGGGAGACCAGAACTGCACACAGTATTCCAAATGAGGTCTCACCAATGCCTTGTATAACGGTACTAACACCTCCTTATCTCTACTAGAAATACCTCGCCTAATGCATCCCAAGACCGCATTAGCTTTTTTCACGGCCACATCACATTGGCGACTCATAGTCATCCTGTGATCAACCAGGACTCCGAGGTCCTTCTCCTCTTCCGTTACTTCCAACTGATGCGTCCCCAGCTTATAACTAAAATTCTTGTTATTAATCCCTAAATGCATAACCTTACACTTCTCACTATTAAATTTCATCCTATTACTATTACTCCAGTTTACAAGGTCATCCAGATCTTCCTGTAGGATATCCCGATCCTTTTCTGAATTGGCAATACCTCCCAACTTTGTGTCATCTGCAAACTTTATTAGCACACTCCCACTTTTGGTGCCGAGGTCAGTAATAAAAAGATTAAATAAAATTGGTCCCAAAACTGAACCTTGAGGAACTCCACTAGTAACCTCCCTCCAACCTGACAGTTCACCTTTCAGTATGACCCGCTGTAGTCTCCCCTTTAACCAGTTCCTTATCCACCTCTCAATTTTCATATTGATCCCCATCTTTTCCAATTTAACCGATAATTCCTCATGTGGTACTGTATCAAATGCCTTACTGAAATCGAGGTAGATTAGATCCACTGCGTTTCCTTTATCTAAAAAATCTGTTACTTTCTCAAAGAAGGAGATCAAGTTGGTTTGGCACGATCTACCTTTTGTAAAACCATGTTGTAATTTGTCCCAATTGCCATTGACCTCAAGGTCCTTAACTACTTTCTCCTTCAAAATTTTTTCCAAGACCTTGCATACTACAGATGTCAAACTAACAGGCCTGTAGTTACCCGGGTCACTTTTTTTCCCTTTCTTAAAAATAGGAACTATATTAGCTATTCTCCAGTCAAACGGTACAACCCCTGAGTTTAGAGATTCATTAAAAATTTTTGCTAATGGGCTTGCAATTTCATGTGCCAGTTCCTTTAATATTCTTGGATGAAGATTATCTGGGCCGCCTGATTTACTCTCATTAAGCTGTTCAAGTTTGGCTTCTACCTCGGATATGGTAATATCTACCCCCACATCCTTATTCCCATTTGTCATGCTGCCACTATTCCTAAGCTCCTCATTAGCCTCATTAAAGACTGAGGCAAAGTATTTGTTTAGATATTGAGCCATGCCTAGATTATCCTTAACCTCCACTCCATCCTCAGTGTTTAGCGGTCCCACTTCTTCTTTCTTTGTTTTCTTCCTATTTATATGGCTATACTAACAGACGTATTGGAGCATAAGCTTTTGTGGGTGAATACCCAATCTGAAGAAGTGGGTATTCACCCATGAAAGCTTATGCTCCAATACGTCTGTTAGTCTATAAGGTGCCACAGGACTCTTTTTCGCTTCTAATGATGTTAGAGTAATTGCTACTGTAATGTTATAGTAATGTTATAGGTTATAATTTCATGTATATAGTTATGAGGCTGAAAATGTATCCTCATGGCTTAAAGCAAGCCCAGGCAAAAACTCTCCAAGAACAGAGAGGTAGTTCACACCTCATCAGGGCATGTAGGGGACAAACCCAGCCCAGCCTCACAGGAACAAAGGACACTGGCCAAGCCAACAACAAAAGGATCTGTTAGACTCTCGAGTGAGTCACCCCCCTTCCTTTGGTCAGTTTGGAACTGCGATGAGGTAATGTTCACCTGACTCTGAAAGGGGTGGGGAAGGGCAAAGCCAAGAGGCAAGAAAGGACATGATAAGAGGGAGAGACAATTGACATGCTCTTCCTCTCTCTTCCGCCAACATCTACAGACACCACCACCACCAAGCGAATGAAGCACTGATTAAAGGGGAGAGCCTGGCTGAAGAGCAACCAGCCAGCCTGTGGTGAGAAGCATCTAAGTTTGTAAGGGCACTGAAAGTGTTAATATCAGCTTAGAATGCATTTTGCTTTTATTTAATTTGACCAAATTTGACTTGTTATATTTTGACTTATAATCACTTAAAATCTATCTTTTTATGGATAATAAATTTGTTTATTCTACCTGAAGCAGTGTGTTTGGTTTGAAGTGTGTCAGAGGCTCCCCTTGGGATAAAAAGCCTGGTACATATCAATTTCTTTGTTAAACTGATGAACTCATATAAGCTTGCAGCGTCCAGTGGGCATAACTGGACACTGCAAGATGGAGGTTCCTAGGGTTGTGTCTGGAACCGGAGATATTGGCTAGTGTCATTCAGTTGCAAGTAGCTGGGAGCAGTTTACATGCCAGAGGCTGTGCGTGAACAGCCCAGGAGTGGGGGTTCTCAAAGCAGAGCAGGGTAAGGCTGGCTCCCAGAGGCAAGAATTGGAGTGACCTAGCAGATCACTGGTCCAGATAACACCAGAGGGGAACATCACAGTGTGGTCCTCAAAAGATTCATGGGATAACTGTGGCCTGAGTATGATTTTGTTTTCCAGGTCTGTCTTCTCTGGTGGCAATTGTGAAAGGTTTCAGAATCTGAGAATTTTTTTTCCAATATAATGCCCCCCTCCCCAGCAGTGCCATTGTATATGAAATAGTTAAAGATTTGTTACTTTCTGGTGATGAATATGTTCAGAGACATAGGCAGAATTACAACTAGATTACATAGGTCAGATCATTTCTGGTATAAATTGGTGTCATCCAATTTCAGTTTCACAGTTCATTTGAGGATCTGGTTCTAATATGTTGGGGTTTCTCTGGCTGGTTTCTAACTACGCTGGATTTGTGCAAGAGTCTCAGAATGGTTTGGTAGAATGATTAAAGGCTGTAGGAAAACTTGAGCACTGTCCCATGCATGCCGGTCAACTGTCATTTGCTATCACAGAAACTCCACATGATCAGGTCACGATAATGGGTGACTCAGCCAATGCGAGTGACCTATTTGAAACAAAATAACAGTCTCACACAGGCTTATCTGAAAATGAACCATAAACTCCCCTTGGCTTTTAATTTCCCCAGTAACCCCGTGTTTGACGAAAATGGGCAACTTAGAGCAAAGTCATTTTCTGGAAAATGCTGCTTCCATTGGCTGCTTTTAGTGGGGGTGGAGCCACAAGTACTGCTGCCAGGTTCAGAGACAATGCTAGAAATAAAGTACTACCTTCATGTTTCAGGCTCTGAACTAACCCAGGATGGTGGAAGAAAAAGATAAGCAACAGGTATGGGGTTTAGTAGATTTTGTCAACACTGTAGCCAAAACTGAAATTAAAATGGTTGTAATTCACATCTTTAGTTACAGTGAAAATCAGTGTGTGGATATTCTTATTTCGGAATAAGAGTCCAGTTTTGACATAACTTGATCTTTTTTTTTGTACTGACTTAAGTTGTATCAAAGTAGGGCATGCTTTTTCTGAAATAAGGGCAGACTTCCACTGAAATAACTAAAGATGTGAATTTTACAACCCTTTTAGTTATTTCCATTCCAGTTACCATGTAAACAAACCCATAATGTACAACTTGGCATGCTCTTAGGCAAGAAGGATGTCTTTGATCAATAGTAAGCGGTCAGACTAAATGATCTGATGGTCCATTCTGGCCTTAAATTCTATGAAAAATAAGCTATCATAAATAAGAGGCACAGCAAAGTTGGAGCAGAACAATTTGCTTTGGAGGGAATAGTTTGGTTTCCAACATGCTATAACTATGTACAGGAAAAAATTATAGACAAAAAACCATCTCTGAATCCTGTCATATTTAGGGACTTTAAATATCATTACATTTTGTTTTCTGTGAAATCTAAGGTTCCATTGAGTTGTTTTTTAGTATTGAACTATATCAAGCCAATAGAGACAAAATTAGTCTAACATAAATAAGGTAATTTATTCATCGGGATAAATTATTTAAATAGCACAATTTGTATTAAAAATAGCTCAACATGAAAAAATTAGAAGTTCATCACATTAATTACAGTTGTTAGCTACAAGTAGTCTCGAGTTAATCAGGAAAACATTACCTTTTTTGGCACAATTGCCAGTACATCCTCTTTTAAAACCCATCAACATCTTTCTGCTTGTTTGGAAGAAAGAGTACTGAGCCAGGAATTCATCTCAAGCACACTGAAGCTTTTTTCCACATTTGTAGGATCGTTTTAAAGGTAATTGAGATAATATTAACCACAAACCTTTGTAGCATTATCTACATTGACACTAGTGATTGACAAAAATAAACTGCTAGAAAACTCAAGATTGTTGATGGTTTTTCTTTATAAGAAGACCAGATCTGAGACCAGAAATTATTTATTGTGCAAAGTTAGAGCTTTTTTTTCCTCTTGCAAAGATAATTTCCACAGCATTAAACGCTTGCTGCAAAATAGGCTTTATTAAGAAACTGGTTTATACCATTTATTTAATAATAATAATTAATAATAAAAAAACCTAAAATGAGTGTGCAGCCGTGAGTTGACCTAATTATCTAATCTCAAGAATGCTACATCAAGAAGCATTCTTAAGTGTCAGAACAAGGTGAGGGAGTTTCCTGGTTGGCAGTGAAATTTTAGCTTTCGGGTCTTTTCTCTAGGTAGTACGTTATTACCATTTTAGCTTGCCTTGCTTGCTTATCGACTATGAAAAGGTGATCAGTAGAAAATTCTCTTGTATCAGTGTCACTTCTGCTGTAAGGCACCTCTTCTAGTAGTTCACTTTCACTAATACTGGCATCCCGCTCTTCCTCCAGGGGGTGAAGTGGATAAAATAAGCCCATTTTCCGTCCTGTGATGCGTGGGTGCAACTCATGAGTTTTGAAATTAAACTTCCGATTCATTTGGTACTTACGCATATGTGAGTAGTCCCATTCACAATTCAATGGACCTACTCATATGCTTAAAATTAGGCATGTGTTTAAGTACCTCACTGAATTGGGTTTTAAATGGGCATATGGGGGGGGGAAGGTACTTGTTTCTTCTTATCTGTTAGAGTGTGGTTGTTAAGATATATAACATATAGGAACGTTTTCAAGTGATACTTTAGAAAAATGATCATTCATATGGAGAGCTGCAAATACCTCCCCTGTTAATTTTAAATTATGTTGTTGTCTCTTTGACTACTCAGTGGTGACAAGGATGTACAGACTACACAGGTCTTTGTTGGAATATTGAAAGCAAATATGCTCTGACCTACAGCTGAAGTTTGAATAATTCAAGAGACAGGTCTTTAAGCTGTAGTGACCAGTGTAGGGAATTTGTTCATTCTGTTTCTTTCACCAGCTTGAAAGAAGGCCTGTGGCTGAAATAGTAATGTTCAGAAATCCAGGGCCAGATAAAGATAAACCCAAGATGTTAGATGAAGTCCGTGGGTGTTAGATCCATAACTGCCTTAAGTGCTTTTGTAAATCCTGTTAGGCACCTGGGACAGGGTACAAGTGTACTCCCTAGCCCTGGCGCTAAAGGGTTAATATAGCAGTCAGTTAACTTTGATCTCTTAGGGCTGGTCCACACTGAGGGGGGGGGGGGATCGATCTAAGATACGCAACTTCAGCTACGTGAATAACGTAGCTGAAGTCGAATATCTTAGATCGATTTCAAAAGTACTTACCGCTGGTCCACACCGCAGCAGGCAGGCTCCCCCGTCGACTCCGCTTACTCCTCACGCGGAGCTGGAGTTCCGGAGTCGACGGGGAGCGGCTCTGGGATCAATTTATCGCGTCTAGACGAGACGCGATAAATCGATCCCAGAACATTGATCGCTACCCGCCGAATCGGGCGGGTAGTGTGGATGTAGCCTTAGAGGAGGGAGCAGGGGAAATATAAAGGCTGCCTGAGAGGCAGCAAGGAAGAGGAAGGAGGGAGGGAGGGACAGCTGGGTGTTAGCTGGAGCCTCACCCACAGGTCTGAATGGAGAGACTTGCTTATGGCTGCTGTCTTTGTTTTGTTACTGCTGGTTTTCTTAAAGTCTCATATAGGTGGACCTGGGAAGAATGGGCCACAACAGATTGAAAGCTGCCTGTTTTATTTTGTGGGCTGGGAAACAAGTGCATCAGCCCACAGAACTTGAGCTCCTTTTGAAAATCTGACTGCCAATCTATATGCATCAGCCTATATAATGCTACAAAATTCCATGAAATGTGAAAAGCCAGACACCCAGTTCTTATAGGTCACTGTAGCAATCAAACTGTCTAACCCCTTACTAGTTGTGGCTATCAGGATAGCTCTCTGAAAGTCTGATCATGGCCATCAGCAGAAAGATTAGCCGTGCTGAGCATTAGAAAGGGAAAATGTTTGTTTTAAAATAGTTAAAGATGTTCTATTCCCCTTATTGTAATAACAAGCATACAGAAACATACCAGCTGGAACTTGTATGTGGCTCTATTAATCAATTTCACTAATGGACTTAAAATGCAAAATTCATTTCCAGTTCAGTTCCAGAGTTTGAATGACCCAAAGTTTGGGTTATGTTTCCTTGATCAGGGTTTTGGTTCAGGCCCAGATCTAGTCTATTAATGGATAACTGCTAATAAACTTTAAAATTGGCTGCTATTTATTTTTTTGCTTCTTGGGGCTGATAAGATTTAACAAATGGCAGCTGACTTATAAAGGGAGTGTTCTGAGAGTGCATTAGTGATTGTATAAAAATTTCAAGACAGTCTGGCACACTTGTAAAAAAGATTCCTATTTTCCTATCTCTACTTGGCCTCAGAGTTCCCTGGTGGCTACCCAAAGAAACCTCCCCTCTCCCCGTTTTAACTTTGAAAGAACCATGACCCCCCCACCACAGTCTTCCATTAGCCACCTCAGCAACCAGGCCTCAGGTTCACACAAGCCTGGCTGCCTCCAACTTCTGAGGTAAAGTTCTCACAGCAATATTTTTCTGTTGGTTGCAGCCTCTGCTGGGAATCCAAAGTCCCTTCATACTGCTGTTCGTGGTGATGTAATTTCCTTTTTCCTACAGTGACTCACATTGATTTTGTTTTATTTTATTTAATAATCAATTGACTCATTTATCCTGTATTACGTATGTGCGTAATTGACTCCTTTATCTTGTTCGTCATCCAATGCATATTTGGTGGATCTCTCCAGTTTTGTTTCAATTGCATAATAAATTGTTTGTTTCCACTTCCCTAATTGTATCTGTTTGGCACTATCTTGTGCTAAACATCCAACTCCCTTCCAGCTCTCTCTCACCTCCACATCTCCCTACTTGCCTGCTCTGCCACCTTTCCAACCCACTTGGCTTCACTGTATTCACCATTTTTGCTTTCTGTTCTCACTGCCACATTTTCTCCCCTCTTCTTTCTTTCCTTCCCTCCTCCTCTGATTCCATATCCGGATCTCGTACTAGAACTCATCTTATACTCTCAAATCTTCATGTTACCTCCACCACTTCATTGATCACATCCTTGTCCACCTTAGGCCTGGTAACATCATCTTAGCCTGACCCTCCCGGTATACCATTATTTTGTTTCTCATCTTTTCTTTCACTCTTGTTTCTCACTTTCTGCTGCCTACCCCAAAGCCTGTTATCAGTGGCATTGGTTGTCTGCTTTCACTCCTAATACAAGCTGCATGGCCATCTATCTTTTTTTCCCTCCCTTCTCCCATGGCATACCTATTATCTACCCACAAGCCTTCCCTTTCTCTTTCCAATTGGGCCGCTGTATTTTAAAGATATTATTCTTCTTTCCCTTTTTCTCATTCTCTCACCTGATTGTCTCCATGACTATCCTTCCCTTCTCCCTCCCACACATGCATACACGATCTGTTGAGAGATCTGTCTAGAATTCCCCTGGTATACATTGTCTTTGTATGCACCTTTAAAGCATTTTGTGCTCCGATAGCACTTCACAAATCAAACATTAAATCTTGTATTATGATTTATGGAGTTTGCACTTCCACTGCCTTCCGGTATTGCTGATAAGCCCTAATGCCTCATTCTCTCTTTGTATTTATCTTTGCAGCAAGCATCTGCCCTCACCTTTAGGAAAGTGCCTGAATTGGGCCTACTGCCAGACAATGACAATAACATTACCCCATGAGGGATTTAGATTTGCCTACTTAAAGAAACGGGAGTCTGCAGCTATTTCTGAGCGCAGTTCCCATAAAATGCACTGTCAGATTTCCCTATACCAGTCAAACTGCTGCCTTAGTTATAAATTCTGAGCAAATTTCTGCTCTTTTAATAATCTAATTAAAAACTATGACCAAAATCAGAAGAAAACATTGGAGCTGCAGTAAAACTTCATACATAACATGTCAGGATTTCTTTATTGCCAACTCAGATAATGTCCTCTAGGAAAAAGGGAAAAATTGAGTCGTCTTTTCTGTTTCTGTGGTATGTAAAATATATTAACCAACTGGCATCTGTCAAGCTCTTTAATCAAATGGAATCCGGCTTTATGCAGCATTAAATCATTGCTTGGCTTACAAGAGACATTATGTATGATACATTTTGCCTGTACTTGAAACTTGTAGGGTACAAAAAGATAATTCCCTTTAGAAAGGTAATGAGCCAATAAGAATTATGAATTTGAAAGAAGAGAATAGATGACTGTTAGTCTATTTGCTGTTGCATGCCATTTTATAGCCTTAACTATGGACTTTCAAAACAGTTTTCAGCTCATTATATAACTCCTTTTCTGGTTGCAGACTTTCTAACTGGTTTGGGTGCACTAAGGTTTTGGAATTAGGGAAGATGTCATTGTTCCTCCTGATTACTCAAAAGTAAAAACAAAAAAAGCTCTGTGTGTGTGTGTGTATGTATACACACACATACACAGCTTTTTTTTTTTTACTTTGAGTAATCAGGAGGAACAATGACATCTTACACGTGTGTATATCTTTTATTTATTTTTATATATATATATATATATATATATATATATATATATATATATATATATATATATATATATATATATATATATATATATATATATATATATATATATATATAAATAAAAGATATACACACGCGTAAGATGTCATTGTTCCTCCTGATTACTCAAAAGTTAAAAAAAAAAAAAGCTGTGTGTGTGTGTGTGTGTGTGTGTGTGTGTGTGTATGTGTATGTATACACACACACACAGCTTTTTTTTTTACTTTGAGTAATCAGGAGGAACAATGACATCTTACACGTGTGTATATCTTATATATGATGTCATTGTTCCTCCTGATTACTCAAAAGTAAAAAAAAAAAAAAAGCTGTGTATGTGTGTTTGTGTATACACATGTGTATACATATACACACAGAGCTTTTATATATATATATATATATATATACACACACACGTATATGTAGGGATGGATTTAAAACATTTTGCAGTATATCACTATCTAAAATCTACATAATTTTGCAGTATGAAAGCTAACTTTTATAATTAAAATCATTTTTGCATATTTTCATAAGATAAAATATTTTTTGAGAAGATCAGCTATTTTACAAGAACATTGTCCTTTTGCCTTGGGAAAGAACGTATTTTAGGTGATCTTGGATCAAATCTTGTTTGATATTTATTTTTGGCATTGGAAACCCTGTTTTTGTTACACTACAAAGAGACCAGCCCAGATGATGTTTACATAACTTTTTTTAACAAGGGTCCTAATATTCATAGTTTGTATATCCCACCCTAACTTAAAACATCAGGGTACGATGACTGAATGAAACATTTTTTCCATCACAGATTAAAATGCCCATCTCTGCCCTGACATTACATATTTTTGTTCAGTCATGTTTCCCCCCCATTACAATAGCCACTGCTGAGATCTTTCTTTCATCATCTTTCATCATCTACATATACACCTAGAACCTGATCCAAAGCCTATCAAAGTCAATAAAAAGGATCTCATAATTTCAGTGGGCTTTGGATCAGGCCTATAAGTCATAAAGCAAAACGTTTGGCTGACTAGGTGGCACTGTGGGCAAAGTGGGTAAAATATATGCTTCAAGGTCCTCAGAAAAGAAAAGAAAGGTTGGCTGGTGAAAATATGAGAAAGATGAGGGCCAGGGCAATTGTGCTGAGCATGATTAATTTGCTAATGTAATAATATTTAACTCTTTGTCTAGGGCTTTTCATCCGTAGATTATAAATAAGAATTTATACCCAACTTTTACATAGTTCTTTTTTGGACTATAGATCTCAGTGTTTACAAAAGAGGTCAATATCATTATCCCCATTTTACAGATCTCAAGTAATGAATGCCTGCAGCTCCCATTAATTAATTCTATAATCGTGTAAGATGCTTCTGTTATAAAGAGTTCCCCCTTTCACTTGCTTTGGAGCACTGCACAGCAATGAAAATTGAAAGAGCAATTGTATATAAACATTGTGCATACACCCTAAAACCCACACTAGATACTGAAATCCAAATATTACTTCATGAAATATGAGGAATGGGAGAATACTACATTGGGAGTCAACATTCAATTGTTTAAAAAACCTTTTTTGAACTATATGGGTTTTTTTTTTAAATGAAGATGGATGCACAGAATCAGATGTCTGAGGATACAATGGCAGAAGCTTGGTCATCCACAAAACTAAGATGCAATGATGAAAACTCCAAAAGCCAGGTTTTTTTTTCTGGATTATGATAAACATGCATGCTAAAATATAAGGTCATGTCCAGATATTCTAAAGAGCTTTTCCCAAACATGGGGTAAAAGGCTGGTCCAAAAAATTTCAAATAAAACAATTTCCAGTCAGAAAAATAGTCTAATCTGAATTTTTCCATGTGGAAAGATTATTTTGGTAGAATTTTCCATGAGGAAAATTTGCAATGAAACATTTTGCTTTGGGTTAACATTAATCTCTGCAATTGCCTGAGCAACATCTGTGCCTCATTGGAGTTGGAGCTCTGGGTGCCTTATGCCTCTCTCTCTACTATGGGCCCTGCTTCTGGCTAGGCTATATTTCCCGTGATCCACTGTGGATCCCTATGGCTGAGCTGCCTGCCATTGAGCATCATTGAGTTCTGATCAGATCTAATTGGGAGCTTCTGGATGCTCTTTTTTTAAAAAAAAAATCTGGTCACTTCATTTAGGTTCCTAAATGGAAACTGAGCTCTTCTGAAAATCTGGGTTTTAATGATTCTATCTTAAGAGACATGCAAAACTCTCTGAATGGAAAGCAGTCGTGTGTTAGCAAGTAAGGCTATGAAAAACATAAAGTAAAAATAGGAATTAAGCATGGACTAGTTTTCTGCGTATTTCAGGGACACAACATATATTAATGATAAAGCAGTTATTTATTACTTGTCAAGACAGAGTGTATCTATACACTGCCAGCATCATTCTGTAGTTCTCTGTAAAGATAGCAGCAAACCAGTCTGAACAAATTTTGTGGCTGCAGCTCTTAATTGGGGCAGTACAATAATAATGATAATTCTAGGAATACAATATTGTTAATAATAGCTTAACGTATGTTTTTAATACAATACAACATATGTTTTCAGAATATGTTTGTTTCTGTAGAGATACATCTTAAACAGTAGCTCTAACACTGTTCCTGGGAAGTTTTAATTTGATTCTTATTTGGGAGGGTTTGTAACAATGGAAACTATCTTGTTACAAATCCTGCCATTCTTACTCAGGCCAAACTCTGATTTATGTCAATGGACCAAATCAATCCCTGGTATAACTCCAGTAGAGTGAGTGCAGAAAATAAGGTTACACCTGGGATGAGTTTGGCCCATTGCCTTAAATAAGAATTTTGAGTGAATAAGGGCATAAGTCAGTAGAGTTACCATAGGATTGAATTTGGTCCAGAGGCAGTTGCGACTAAGGAAGGACTAGAGAAGTCTGTCTCTAGTAAATGAAATGAACCACTGGTGGTCTTTCAATGTTAATGATGCTGTCCCGTGCAAATAATTAGTTGGACGTTTGTACTTGAAGAGTGAGTTTCACTGCTTTTTGCATCATCATCAGTTTGGAAATTTTAAATTATGCTGAACTCAGCGGTGGTTGAAACCAAGGGCCAGATTCAGACTCTCTTCTGCATAATCAAAAGCAGAAAAGGAGCCTAATGGGACAAAAACTGAGGGTTAATTGTTGCTCTCTACCTTCTGGGGACATCATTGATCTGCTTCAGCTGGGGAACTTTATAATGCCTGTTTTAACCCCGTCATTTTTTTCTTGGATACATGTGTGACGGTGTACCCCATAAGGCTTTATGGGGAGATGCTTTTAAATGTATATATGATATAACTGGAATATGTTTTATGCTACATGTGCCATGTAAGATATCTCTGTAAAAGTTATGATCTACTGAATTTATTCCTCCTGTTTGTATGCATGTATCATTTTTGTAGTTGAAGTTATGAATATTGGTTGTATACTTGCTTGTTGTCTACATAGCCTTAGTAAGAGCATTTGCTCAGGGTCTGGAGAAAGGAATGTGCAGGTTAAGTGCCCAATCAAGAAACACTTAACAGACAAAAAGAACTTGCAGACACCAATCCACATCTGAGCTCGGCCAGGAATGTGGCTTGGCTCCTAAGGAACTGAGTTGTGCATGGACATGTGACCCCAAAACTCCATCTTGTAACTGGATGCTACACAGGGAGAGGGAGGGGTGTCCAGCCAGAGGAGAGAGTCTATTTATACCACTGGGAGACCCCTCCATCTTGTCTTCAGCTGGATAAAGAAAGAGCCTCTCCACCCGCCAAGGACACACCTGAAAGAGACTGAACAAAGGACTAGAACAATGGTGGGGGGGGGGGTGAGTGATTGCTGGACCCAGGCTAGGAGGACCATAGCCTGTAAAAGGAAGTTTACTGGAACTGGTGATGTTTTTATCTGTATTCAGTGTGATTAGACATAGACTTGCGTGTTTTATTTTATTTTACTTGGTAATTCACTTTGTTCTGTCTGTTACTACTTGGAACCAATTAAATCCTACTTTCTGTACTTATTAAAATCACTTTTTACTTATTACTTAACCTGGAGTACGTGTTCATACCCGGAGGGGGGCAAACAGCTGGGCATATCTCTCTATCTGTGAAACAGAGGGTCAACTATTTATGAGTTTACCCCATATAAGCTTTATACAGGGTAAAACAGATTTATTCAGGGTTTGAACCCCATTGGGAGTTGGGCACCTGGGTGTCAAAGGCAAGAACACTTCCTAAGCTGCTCCCAGGCAAGCCTACAGCTGTTAGGGGACGTGGTTCTGACCTGGGGCTGGGTTTGCAGCAGGCTAGTGGATCTGGCTCAAACCAGACAGGATTCTGGAGTCCCAAGCTGGAAAAGGCAGGAAAGCAGGGGGAGGAGTAGTCTTGGCACACCAGGTGGCAGTTCAAAGGGGGTTTCTATGATACCAGCCCGTCACAACATGGTTATATTAATCCAATCACTGCACATACTTAACTTGTGGAATTCACTGAAACAAGATAAATGTGGGACGAGAACTATGAATTAAAAAGGTATTTGAGAACATCCACATCATTAGGTAGGGATAAAAAAAATGGGTTTTGGCCTAATTTTTTTTTTGAATTTTCACCAAAAAGTCAATTCTCTGTGTGGGGTGGACGAGAGGAAGGAAACCTATTTTTCATCCAGCTGTAAGAAACTAGTTCTAACAGCTAAGGGCAAGATTTTGATAACTTTATTCATGTACCTTTTCAATGAATAATACCTTATTCATTTCAATGGACTACTCATGGAAAAAGCCATATGTAAAAACTGAATGTGGGGAAAGGTTTTGAAATATGCCCTCAAATAATTGCCTCTTGTAACTCTCTGTAAACTAGCCAAAATAATCACAATAATCAATAGGTTAAATTACATTTGAAGTTTCTGGTCCAAATCATTTTAGAGTTATGAGGTGAAAAAAAATAGATTATGACTCCTTACAGCTCTGAAATTTGCTCTACACTTTCCAATATAATTCTACACTGGCATGCTATCATGACCGAGAAATATCAGGAGAATCGGCTTGGTTTTGGAGAGGTCAAATTCTGTTGAGGGGGGGTGGGTAAATTTAATTTTGTCATGAAGTGTAACATTCCAATTTAATTATGACTAGGGTAGCATTTTCCCCTTTTACAAATTTTTATGTGAGGGTTGGTTGTCTCTTTCATGAACTCGTTCACAAGCTTCTTAGTTTGCATGACTTCTGGATATGTTTAACCAGCATGACGGAGTGGCTTGATTCTTAGTAATAAGGTTAGTAAATCAGAATAGCTAATGACAGGAGGCTTACAGGCTCCAATAATGATTTTGAGCACGCAGAGACAAGAGGATGAATATACTCCCTATCATGTGATGATAAGATGATTGCACCAGCATAAAAAAGAAGTCATTAATTAAAAAGACATTTTATTTTATCACAGAAGATTAACTTGGACTAGAATAATTATCATTATGTTTTCCTTATGTGCATGAAGAATAGCGGGTAATATGATTACAAACATCCCTTTGGTTACATTCTTCTCAAGGCTGCACTGCAAACATTCCAGATTAGAATGAAATATAGCAGAGAGAGGTGAATGGAAATGTTTGGTGTGTGGGGAGTACAATTCTTGTCTTGTTTAGACTGGTGCTGCATGTTTTTCATTGTGTAATATGTTTGCTTGGCTTTTGTGTCCATTAATAGGTTTGTCCCATTACAAAATACAGTCCTAATAATACAGGGGGGAGGGAACCAAAAACAACAGTATTCCATTTCTCTGGGTGTGTTTAAAAACGAGCAAAGGAAGAAAAACAGAAAAGATCTGATAGCAAATTGTATTATAACTTTAACATTGTATATATCTAAATGTTGCATGTCTCTGATGAAAATTATGCATGCTTTTGTTTACTAATTGGTATTACACATAATATTAAAAATATTTCAGCATTGCTATATTATGTGCTGGATGCCTCAGTCCAGTTTTAGTACTTTCCCTTTTCTATAATATATTTATTTACTATATATTTTATGAGTTCTCTCCCACCTGTAGAAGCATGGAGAGCTTATTGCTGGATGTTTCTCAAAAACATCTGTGTGCATGTATTTGATTTTACAAGATGCTGCATGTGTTACAGGGACAGATCAATATCTGAAGGTAGGAATCTGTGTGAATGTTGGAAGTAATATTATTTACAAATATCTGTTGCCAAAAAAGATAAAATAAATCCCATAAAGCTGTATACAACATACATTTTTTTTCAATACAGCTAATTATATAATGATGGAGGCATGTATGAGCCATGGACTGTCTTCAGTTTGTGGTAGAATTGGGTTCTGTCACCTGGAACATTAAAAGTGTGGACATAAGTTTTGAAAAGATACTAGCAGGATGTTGTTTTAGCATCTCTTGGGGATTTGATTCTAGATCACTGACTGGAAGAGAAATGCAAGAATGAGTCAGTAGGGTTGAGTGTCTACCTACAGCTGGATAGCTGAAAAAGTTGGATCTGAGACACAACTGTTAATTCCAATATTTGGAACTTTTTTCTTTTAATAATTAGCTGTACATATTTTTTCCATTATTCAAGCAGCTCTCCTGGTCTCCTCAGACCCAGAAAATCAGTAGACAAACTGGAAGCTATCCTGAGATGATCAGTAGAAATGTTTAGGAATGACTGAAGAGAAAAGATTAAAAGAAATGAAATTATAAGGTATACAGTGGTTTGGCCCTACAGTGTAAAAAAAAAAAAGGTGTATAGCAAATTGGTCAAGAAGAAGTAACACTAAGGACAGATAGGAATTGTGTGTGTGTGATTCCAGGAGTATAAATCCAGCTATTAAGATGAATCTAAGCAGAGAAAAACTAAGACATTCTTTAATAGTGTAATACCTATTAAACAACAGAACAGTGTCCCAAGGGAAGTGATGACTTCAGACCAGAGTTGATCATATTATTCACCGAGAATCATTTATTTGATGATTTTGACGTTTTTCTTCAGACAAAACACAGGAGATTATATGGTACAGAATAACCTTGCTTTGGAGAAAAAAAAAGCATGGGTAAGGTGTCTTCAAATGTCTTCTCCAACTCAAATTTCTTTTCAAATTACTGTACTTAATGGAACACCCTCCCTAAACTTATCTGCAAGCCCACTGGTGTCTTCTCAAGCCCCTTCTCCTCCACAGTGTCTAAGAAGTCAAGCTAGTAATGATTGCTTGTGGGGAAGATGCAGTTAGCTGTCACTTTATCTATTTATAATAATTTTAAACTACTACTAATCTATGGGTGTATAAAACCAGTAGCTATTTGATTGCATCCCTCTCCCCTCTGTGTGTGTGTGTCATAGATGATACTGACTTCCTTTGCAAAGCACTTTGAGATCTGCTGATGAAAAGTGCCAATTAAGAGTTGGGTGGTATTATTCCCTGATGCTTCAGACAGACAGGCATGTGCTTAATGTTTATGAGTAACTATTTGCAGGATTTGAGTTTTAGCTTGGAAACTGTTTGCGACTGGGGCTATGTCTCAGGATAAGTCAGCAGCTGAGAGGTGTAATTTGTAGCTCAAATAGATGTACATGTGCTAGCTCTGCTTGAGCTAGTATCTAAAAATAGCCATATGGCGGTGGCAGTTCAGACGGTGGATTGGGCTAGCTGCCCAAGTATGTACCCAGGTGACTAGTCTGCGCTGCTGCCTGTACCACTGTGGCCACACTGCTATTTTTAGGCATGATCTCAACCAATGCGTGTGCATCTACCTGAGCTGGTAATCACGCTTCCTAGCTGTTGTGTAGACGTAGCCTATCTGTGCACCTAGGACAGTGGGCCCCCCTGTTCCTGATGGCAGCTTATGGACCCTACTGTCCTATAAACATTAAATAATGGTAAACTGCCATCCTGAAACAGGTTAGCATGGATTTTCCATAGCAGAGAGTTGTAGAATCTTACCACAAGAGAAGGGAGGGATTACAATCAGTTGTAATTGTTGGCATGTGTCTATGTGCCTTTAGGCAACCCCAAAGGACTCTCAGACATGCTTTCTAATTATCAGGAGACTTACAGTACTGTCTCCTGCTAAGCCCACATCAGACACAATATTTCAGTAATTAGTAATCAATTACAATTTTACTTTTGAGACAAGCTTGCTTCCTACTCAATTATTCTTCGCTCATAAAAGCTGTGCTGACAAGTAGTTGAGTCATATCTTTTACAAGCCTGCCAAAAGCCACACAGCAAGCACAGAGAAGGAAGATTTTTAAGTGAAACCATGTGCATTGGATCCAAAAGATAATTAGATAATTATCCATAACACTAGCTGCTGCTATGAATTTATGTTGTTAAGCCATAGGTTTCACAACAAAGATGCTGATGTCTGGTGAAAAGGGTCTCTTGAGCTCCAAGAAATAAATCACAAGTGCTGTAATGCATCAGGGATATCAGGTGTTTTTTTACATATGATTTTCAGGTGCTCAAACCCCTTTAAATACGCGGGAATGTCTTTATAACACCCAAAGGAATGGAGGTGGAGGACCTAAGATCGTTCATGCAGTTTGGGTTCTTTTCATGCAGTTCAAAGATCTTTTCTCTAAACTCATGCCATGGACCAGCGGCCAGATCCTAAGTCCATTGAAAACAATGGAAAGATAATATTAACTTGAATTGAGTTAATCAGGCCCCCGGTATGTACTTCCTGAGTAATGCATCCAAATTGTGCCTACACCCATTTGCACAGCTGAACCACACCACTTCCAGTGCCAAGGGGAATCCTCTGTGGCTGTAGATTTAAATGGAAGACTTGCTCCTATATAGTATCATATTTAAGCAGGTAGAGTATATCGTGGTGCATATGCGCAGTGGAGCAAGATGGATGCACGTTCAACCTTAACTTTCCCAGTTCCTGACTGTTGGCCATTTAATTGTGCAACATTAGTGTTGTAGTCAACCTTAATGCTGACTAGCTTCTTTTAATATGCAATTAAAATATTTAGCTCTATATAATCTTCATAGGAATATAAATATATTGACATGAATATACTTGTTAACCAAATATATTTGAATTCTTCATCCCAAATCCTTGAAATCTGAGCCTGCTTACAAAATATGGTTGAATTTTATCACTCTGTAAGCCTATAATGGAGCTGGATCACTCATATTTTGGCCTTAGAGTTTTGTCTAACCTTATGACTTTGTACATATGGTTTTTTTCTTTTGGAACATAACGTTATAAAATAAAATGTGAAATGATTGGAAATTAATTTCATTTTGTTGTTTTCTATAAGATTTGTTTGCTTTTGGTGAGGAGTCTTTCGTATTTTATATAATTTTATATTTCACTTGTAAGTATGAACCTGTGAATTTTACTATAACCCATAATTGTATTTTTAATTAATAAAATATATCTATTTTTAAAAGTTCAGAGGCTATATCATTGTTACCCAGGCTAGCAAAAGTGTCTGTTATAATGATGCATGTCATAGTAAAGGAAAGTTTTAGTTCAAATAATCTGAGCTTTATTCACACGTCTGTGAAAACAGTCAGAAATAATGAATCACTCTTGCTGTGTGGCTAATCCTTCTCAAGCGGCACTTCAAACAAACCTCAGAGCTAATGACCCTTTCTAATTGGGACCTTGTGGTTGATGTTGGTGCCTAGTGAAATATATTTGCATTGGATTCACTGGTGATTCTTTCATGAATCATGGAACTGTATTTGCAGGTCTGAATCTAAAATTAAGAGATCTATATACTAATTAAAAATACCACTGTCATCATGACTAAAACAACATGCAATACTGAGCTCATGTAGCCATTCTTATTACGTGCGGATTTCCCTGGGAGGTGAGTGGGGGGAGGGGGAAGGTATAGAGGAAGCAGTTCCCACCTACCTCAGTTTGCAGAATGGTAACACAGCCATTTCATGGCTGCTCCTGTAACCTAATTCTACTGCAGTGTTCCCCAAACTTCTGAAAGGGTATTTTCCTCTCCAGGAAAATAAAATCAATCCGTTTCCTTTTGAGTTCATTTTTCTTTCCCATATTTCACCTTGGATCGTCCATCATCACTTTAAACTTGGTGAAAACTGACAATTGTCATTTACCCTCCCAAGCCTTCTCCTCTCCCTTCTTTCTTCATTATCCTAAAGCCCACTGCTTGGTTGTGTTCAACATCTCTCGCTTCCATTTTCCCCACACCCAGGCCATCACTGTACTTCCTTTACAATACTTCTAAAATATTTTCTTCAATCAGTTCCATGAAAAACAACCTGTTCCCAGCCTTGGTCATATTTCAGCTTGACTACTGTGTAACCACTTCCTTTATGGCCTCCCCACATCTAGTCTTGCACATGTAAACATTCACCCTCAAACAGAGATCTGGCCTGGAAAATGTCTGCTTGAATGGTGAAAGTTTGGCAGAGTTAAAAGCAAATAAAAAGCTGCTTTATAAGGGTGATACTTACGCTTCCTTAGCTAAAGCTGTCACTGTGTGCTCCAGCTGTACTAGAGGGTACAAAAAATGGAATTTCTTATACATATTATTTAAGTTTGTAGTACTGAGTTTCAGATGTCCTAGTTTTGGGATGGTGAAGGGCAGGGGTGAAAGTAGATTTGCTGACTTATTGGTACGGGGGCTGGGCTGGGGCCGACTCTGGCCCCTGGAAGGGACGGGGCCTCAGGAAGAAGGGGCGGGACTGGGGGGTCAGAGCCAGCCCCAGCCTTCCCTCTACCGGTAAATGACCCCCCACACACACACCTCTCCCTCTACCCCCCTCTCCCCCGGATTCCGGCAGCTATTTAAAGTACCGGGGCGGTAGAGGCAGCGGGAGCCTCCGACCCTTTAAATAGCCCCCGGAGTCCCGCCGCCACTACCCCAGGGCTCCGGGGGCTATTTAAAGGGCCTGGGGCTCCCCTTCTTCTACCGCCTTGGTCCTTTAAATAGCTGCTGGAGCCCTGGGGTAGCAGTGGCGGGAGCCCCTGGCCCTTTAAATAGCCCCCCGAGTCCTGCCGCTGCTACCCCAGGGCTCCAACAGCAGGGCTCTGGTGGCAATTTAAAGGGCCTGGGGCTCCAGCCCCTGCTGGGAACCCCAGGCCCTTTAAATTGCCGCCTGGGGAAGCCAGCCACCCTGATATGGCGGACCAACTCTTGCCGGTACCCTGTACCGGGGCGTACCGGCTTACTTTCACCTATGGTGTAGGGAAGCCTTAGTTAAGGGCCATCAGAGTTTGGAACAACTTGAGTTTGGAAATGGGCAAACTGAGTTGAACAGTCTCCTGCAAATTATTCCCTACTTGTAATTCTTTTGTCTTACTACCATTCCTCATCACTATGAGCGTGGCTACTGTGAGAATGTTTTCCAAATGGGAATTTATGGATTACACATGTATTTGAGTGCAATTTAATAAGATATAGTAATCTGCCCATTAGATTTTAGAGCTGGCCTGGGCTAGTAGAAATGCTGGCTTTGGGGGCCTCTAACTCTGTTAGATGAAACTGCTGTTGTAAGCTTAAGGGAAGTTTACTGATACTCTAATTTAGTGACACAAGATGTTTCCTTCTTGTAACTGCTGGTGCTTGCACTTTGTTGCCATTATTATGTTGTAAAGATTTTAATCTTTAAACCACAGTGAGTGACTTCTGTGATTGATTTCACTGTTCTTTACTCACTGATTTTTCCATACTGTATTCTCCAGGGCATCCTGGTCTGACACAGGAAGAGAGAGACGTGAATAAATGCTTGTATCCATTGCCTTGCCACATTTGTAATCGTTGGAATAAATAATGAATCATGAGGAAAAGAAATCAGAGGTAAGCCAATCACTAACTTTAAGTACTTTCCAAAACCAGCACTCGGTTTAAACTTGAAGGCAATAATCTTGACATCCTATTGATTTCCCCAAAATTCTATCTTTGTCATGACAGAAAGATTTAGTCCTACAAGTTCCTTTCAAAATAATAATAAAAATTATTAAAACATATAATCAGAAAAGGATACCATCTCTCCTTTTTGATCCAGATTTCACATATGTTCCACTATCAGTAATTTTGTCCATATCATTGACTAACATTCTAAACTCTTGAATACATTTAAACAAACACTAATTTAAAAAAAAAGCACTGCCTGTTCTTTCTTCCTCAAACATGGAATTCGCCTTTGATTGAAAAAAATGACACCTGCCCAAGGCCTCCAAGGCGTAAGATTCAATCCAGTGCTACTGACAGCATTTCTTTATGAAAAAAAATAATTACTTTAAAATCTCTTATTTCATGACCCCACTGATCTAGAAAGGAGGAAGATTTTCTCCCATTGGGAAGAGGAAAGTCCCATCTTTCCTTTAGCTTATGCACTTGTTTCTTAATTTGGAAGACCCTGGGAAAATTGACTTTAAAGTCAGGAGAGCCAGAGCCTTGTACAGCTGGACTCTTGGTAATTAAACCACCTGGTTCTACAGGTGAGATTCAGCCCATACCATTACAATTAAAATAATAAGTCTAATATTTCTAAATTATTCTGTAATATTTATAGTACATAGAGAACACTGGATATTTGTGTGGGATACTCTGTATAACTCATTTGTGCTTTACCTCTCACCACTAATCCTGCCCTCCCAAATTCATGCCAATTATATCTTTATATTCTCACTATCATGTATTCCATAATTATATATTTTATATACACATATATAATGTCACTCATCAAAGCCTATATAGGTATAAAGATTGGAAGATCCCATAGTGTTCTGCTTCCTATTTATGCTTCGCATGTGGGTTTTCCTCTTCTTTCTTTATCCGGTTGGTTGTTTTGTTACATGATCTTTGCAGTGTGGCACAATGCATGTACAATGTCATTGCTTCGAGTTTGCCTAACTTGGCAGCTAAACTTTGAACATCAGTCAGAACTTTTATGTCCCCCCACTGTTTTCTGTACTGGTTTGGGAGTGGAAAATTGTCAGCAATATAATGTTATAAGGAGGGTTCAAAGAATAATGTAATTCTTTTGTCCCATTACCATTCCTCCTCACTGACGTGTCATGAGGGTGGCTACTGTGAGATATCTTCCAGCTGGGATTTTATGGATTAAATACCTGTCTAAGTGCAATTTCATGAGGTATGGTAAGGCAACAGCCTTAGCAGAAGTGGCAGCAGTAGAGAAGCAATGTGCCAAAGGAATCATGTTCACTGCTTCCCCTGATGTTCTTCCTTGTGACTCTTGCCACTCATATCAGTGCCACTTATGTGGGTTTTCCCCCTCTGAATTGTTACAGCATTTCCAAGAAATGTGAAAGGGCTCAGTTACTCTAATGATGAGTTGAAAAACAAAGCAGTTTAAAGCTTATTTGATTGATGATTTTTTTCTAGTCTTTATTTCTGGTTTTGGTGGCATAGGTATCTTTTATACACACTTTATTAGAGGAGGGAAACACTTCCTTTTCAGTAGAGACTTACAGGAAATTTATCTTGGATTCCTTGCCCTGCTCAGAACAATAAACAGATATAGATACTGACATCATAGCTTGGGTAGAGAGAGACTGCATGAATGATGAATTGTGAATCATCTGTGTCCATTCAGTGGCAGACTGTGAACATGTCACGTCTCACAAGCTCAGCAAGGTTAGTAGTTGGATGGGAGGCCACCAGTCAGAATTATCCTTGTACAGGAAGTGAGTCTGGTGATTCAGTGGATGGCACCCTTCCCTCTGAATCACTGCTGAGCCAGTGTAAGGGGCAGAGTGCTTCTGGAGGTGCTGCCTTTCAGAAGAGATTTAAAATCAAGTTCTTAATTACTGATATCATTAAATAACCTAGAGCAGCACTCTTTGCGAGAATTAACAATGTTTCACTTCAGTATTGTGACCAAATTACACTCTACATAATTGCATTTTGCTAAATTTTATTCACTAGGCATTCTCTTTTGGAGAAATTATCTTTCATATCTTTTCCTATACTATTGCTGTGAGCACTTGATATATTTCCTGTTACCGCTCAGTGTTTTAGTGGTAGGAATTAGTGTGTGTGTGTGTATGTATGTAGTATATAATATTTATAATGTGTATACATATATCTCTATATGTAAATGCCAACCTAATACTAAATGTCGCTTGCCATTTGTGTGTGTGTGTGTACACACATCTCGTTACATGGTAGTTTTTAAAAGCACTTGAGGATCCTACAGAAATAAAAAGATGCCATATACACATGCCATTATTACCCTATAATTCAAATGATAATTTACCCACAGTTTCAGTGCGTGTCTATTAACTTCCCTTCACCTAGGCTGGTTACTTTTTGTACAGACGTGTGTACCTTTTATTTCTGGTTTTGCACTTTTTTAGTGGCTGAAAACACCCAGCTGTTACTCCTTTTTCCGCTGCAAAATAAAGCTCTGGTTCTCCATTGTGATTGCAAGGCCACACTAGTGTTCTGACATATACACTCATTGACTTCCCTTGGAATTCTACACAGCCAGCCACCTGCTTTGCATGGATCACAGATAAAAATGAAACACTGAGGGCCTGATTCACCATGGCCTGCAGCTTTCATAGTCATTTAGACTGGTCCAATGTGGGTGTAAAACATTGCCAGTCCAATATGGTAGTGTTTTACACTGACTCTGCTTTGATACGTGACTACATAGGCTGCTGCAAATGGTGAATCGCTCCCATAGCACTCAAAATTCATGCAGCTGCAAAAATTTAAGTCAGAGTCATCAGGCTAAGTTCTTCCTTTATCCAGTGGACAGAGGTTGGAGATGGGACAGAAGAAATATTAACAAAAACAGGAGAACAAAAGCAAAACAAACCAGTGTTCCTAGGGCCCCAGATAATCTTAATTCATCCCTGACCATAAATATATTCAGGATTTGGATCAAAGCTGTCACAAGGTACTCTCATTTATACAGGTTGCAAGATTTTAAATGCTTATATCTCCCCTTTAGTTTGTATTGCAAACAATGGAAGGGTCTGTCTGACAGTGGCTTCCCAAGAAGATTCAGACTGGAAAATCCAGCTGTTTTTTTACTTTGAGTGTGCATGACAGAAAAAGTGCCTTTGTGAGGGCTGCCGTCCTGCCCAAGAGATCAGGGATTGAAGTGGTGACCTCCAGAGCTAAAATCATGAGCTGCTGCAGCTTGAGTTAAAGAGCAAAAACTCTGTAATTGGGGCTGTCACAATTCATATCCTCTGTGGATCAGCTCAGAGAGGGGTCTGTAAAACACGCTATCAGAGAGCACACATTAACATTTACTTTCAGGAGGAAAAGTTTTTGTTTTGTGTTTTAATCATTTCATAGGCACTTTTTAAAGCAATTTGAAGAACTAAAGGATTTTGGTTTAACTATAAAAAGAAAAAAAATCTTCTCTGGCCTGAAACTACAAAGCATGATAAAATTTCATATGGCAAGAAGTTTTACAAAGTTTTGCGCATGTGAGAACAGGAGATTATAATTAAAATCCTGTTGTAACCTTAACTATAGCTTTCATTAATATGAATTCTATAGTCTTTTTTTTTTCATTTCAGTGCTTTGTGCTGTGACTCCAAGATGATCTGACTGCTCTTTTATAAGAGCAGCTACATTTTTCAAAGTGATACATTTTCAAATTCATTGACAACTGTAAGCGATTTGCTTTGAAGATATATCAAGTCAGTTTCTACGCTGAATAATGGTTGTCCTGGAAATCTAAAACTGGAATGTTCAGCTGTTCAAGTTACAGTGTGAATAAAAAATAAGCACTCTATCATTTATTTTCAGTGCTAAGAGGTTTTCCTTTTCTGAATACCACCTCAGCAAGTGACAAATTTATAATGCTGAATAAAATGTCATGTAACTGGACCTTGTTCCATTTAAAAATTACTTTGCATGGATGCATTTTTACCTCCAAAACTCTAATGTTCTAGATTAATTTAGCAAAGCAAGGAGAGCTGGAAACTCGCATCCATTTTGTGCTCAGTAGTAGCTTTTAATTAGAGATAAGACTAATCTTATACCCCAGATCAAAACAGTCACAAACTTTGGGAGAGCTTGGATCTAAATCCAAACTTTGTGGTTTTGGGCTTATATATACTTCTAATCAGAGCTTTGCTCCATTAAAATCAGTTGGAGGAAACAGAAAGGAAAAAAAATACACAACTGGCAGCCAGACTTAATAAACAAACTTTAAACATGTTGGAGTAAAGGGCCTTACTGAAGAGACAGCAAACGAGGTAGAAAACAAAACAGACAGAGAAAGAAAAGTGAAAATGAAATTGAGACGAAAGAAAAACAAGAGTAAGAATTGATGACTTTTCTAAATTATGTATTTTTCCCTCAGGAGTCTTAGCAAAATATAATGAATCAGCATTTGTTCACCATTCATTTCTCAGGCAGTGGAAGCAGTGATGTGCAACATCCAGAATGAGGTCTGATTAAGTTTCATGTAAGGGAATTCCTCTGTGAATGTCCTTTGTGTTGCCTTCACACCTGCTGAGCTAGGAGAAACATAACAGCCCCTTTCATTGCTTCAGTTAAAGCCTGTCACAAGGATGACATCATTGCTCTCAGAGACATTTTAACTTAGGGTCCAGGAGCCAGACTTTCAAAATGCTTGACAGATAAAAATCTGAACATCTTTAACTGATTGTGTTCAGTAACTTGCCAGAGCTGATTCACGCATACAGTAGGTTATTTGGCTTGTTTTAGAGAATCATGCCTGTGGGCTAAACAACCTATATTATGTTGGTTTTAGACAGAGATGGGTTTCTTGTGAAAAGTGACTTTATGCTAGTCTGGTCCCTGGCTAAACTCCTCAGATACCTCAGGGGTTTGATTCTCACTGACATGACTTCTTGGCCTCTTCTCAAATCCTCAAACAAAGAGCCCCACAGATGGCTCTAGTGCAGTGTGAGTTTTCAATTTTTTGACTAAGCAAAAAAAAAATTATTAAGTGAGACTTATGAACACAGATTAACAGAACAGCCTATTATTCTGGACTCTCTCAAGACATTTTAGTTAATTGTTGCCATTGAAACAGTGTAGAATGGGAAGAAGATTGTCAGGGGGAGGAGGGGGAGAAGAAGGGCGGGGGTTGGGATGGAGACACTTCTCACATCTTACTTAACTTTCAGATTAGCCTGAATGGTAAAGAGGGTTATCTCCTCGCTGGCATTTTTGAGCACAAAGGCTGGTTTAATTTTTGTGTGTATTGTGTTGCAGATTATGTATTCCTTACGTCATCCAATCCTAAAACTGAACTTCGCTCTCCTTGATAATCTGTACCTTATCCCCTGATAACCAGAAACTTCTATGCTTAAACTCTGTACCGTTATTTTTATTTTTAACATTATCTTAGTAAAATTTTTAAATCTGAAATGGAAAGAGAATTCTCTGATTAAACCTTTAACTGACAGAAAGCACAATTTCGGGAAGAGGGATTTTAATTTTTGTTGGGAAAGTAAGAACATTTGCATTGTAGCCCATAAGCGAAACCGAAATGAAAGCAGTGGATGTATTTTTTTTAAAATGTCTATAGCTGCAGAGCATTGTGAAGGAGGGATCTGAGCCATACGTAAAGCTGAGAAATAACTTTCAGAATGAAAAACTACTTTCTGCTCAGTAAAAGGTCCTATGCAGCTGTTCCAGGTAGGGGCTGTCCTCATGTGTAACATCTAGCGCAATATAAGTGCCTTCACTTACCAGGGCTGCAGAACAGCGTCATGATAACAGTATTCGTTGATAAGAATTTCGACACTGACTTCAGTATTAGAAGGATTAGGCTCGTAGGCTTCAGTCCTACAGTGGAGTAGACTGCTGCATATAGTCTTGTCAGTGGGCTTCCACAAGGATGCAACAGTGTGCTTGAGTGCTACACATTGCAGGATCGAAGCCTTAGTTTGCACTCTTCAGGGCCAGATACTGTGAAATATGAGTGCTTCCTGCATCCTCAATTCCTATGGAAGTTGATGGGAATCTTTCTTGAGTAAAGTTTGGCCCTTAGTGAGCAGCAGACAATTTCAGATTTTGGCTACTGACTTCATTGGGATTTCAGTATGCTCATCCCCACTTCACCCCCCCCCGCCACTGGAATTACAGAGCCCCCTTGTTTACTGTGAGTGGTGAAGGGCGAGGAAATCTGTATGAGAAGCTCTGTGATGATCCAGAGGGAAAGAATGAGTTCTTGCAATTACTTGCTCATGGGTGTCACAGATTCTGTGACTATTACTTCAATTAACTGTAAAAATCGGTAACCAGCATATATATAAACGTTTTTAAAACCTTTACTTTTTGTCACATCAGAAGCAACTACAGGGGGGACTCTTTTGTACTGCTTCCTGCTCCTCCCCTAGCCTCTGATACCCACAAATGCAACCAATTGTACAGTGTCATAATTTGGTTGCGTCCGCCACCATCCCCTCCAGCCCCACAAAAATCAGGGTAACTCAAGTTAAGGGAATAGTAGTCCATTCTTGATATCCAAGGTGCCCCAGGATACATTAGTGCTTTTTCCATGAAAAATATATATTTCCACTTTCAGCCACAGCAGTGATGAGGAAATATGTACCCTTTTTAAAAACAGAAGAAGATTCAACTCAGGCAGGGAGTAGGACAAACATTTGCAATGGCATTCTTGGCAAGAGTTCTCCTGTTTTTCATTCCCTGCCCTAGCTAAGACGAGTAAACAGTTGTTACTCATCGATGCATTTGCTGAAGTCAACTGTGTTGTGTCTTGGATGCCATCTTAGTAGTGCTTTATGCATATAGTTGGCAAACTGATTTGGAATCCTTTGAGATGAGCTGCTGTAGATGGCCAAATTTTTACTAATATGGTCGCCTTCAGTTGTGCAAAAAGGCCCACATTTTCAAATGGCAGTACCTACATTTAGGCACCTAGATCTATATGCAGTCACCTAAATAAGTGACCTAATTTCCAGAGGTGCCGAGCATTGAAGCTCACATTGGTTGTATCTTTGAAAATCAGACCACTCTTTTGTGTCTAAATATGGATTTAGATGCCTAAACTTTGGGCACTCAAGTTTGAAAATGTCTTACATTTTCTGTCCTATCATTTGTGCATATGTGCATTTGTGATAGAATGTAAAGTACAAAGTGCAAATCAAATTAAAGTGGGTTTTGCTTATGTAAGTTCTATCACTTGATTGCACACACACACGCACACACACACAGTGCAGAGGCAGGTGATTTAAGCATGTTGTGTTAGGGGATCCTTGGAAATGTTTTGCTGTATAAATGTGAAATATTAGTGTACTGATCCTGAGCTAATAGAAGTTCCAGTTTACCAGGCTAGACAATATCCAGCTTGGTCTAGCTCTTACTGTGAAGTAGATTTAGCAGTCACATTTTTATTAGGGATCTCTCCTTGGGTCTGGCTTTGAGATTTATTATGGGTAAAAGTCATGATTCAGGTAGTACCAGTACTTCTAAAAATCTGTCAAAGATGAGGCATCAGAGTGTAAGCAATAATGGGACTTAGTGCTGAAATCAAACTCCTTACATCTTTCTGCTCAATTAAGGTAAATTCCTGTTAAATTCCCAAACTGCACCATCTTCCGCAACCTTGCTGATATCCCACAGAATTTACTTTGGGGTCTTAGCAAGTCTGTGCTGGACCGGCAGGTGCCTCTAAATCTTTCATAATCCAGGGCCTGCCAAAGGCTTGCAGTGAAGTCTGGAGTGTCTGTGTCCAGAGGAAGCCATGAGAGGATGTGAGATTTGAAGACTGCAGCTGCCTGGCTAGGACATCAAACCTGCTTTGAGACCCTTTGCAATCAGCAACTGTTTGGGTGGGAGCAAGGTTGTTGGGACTTGGAGAGAAAGTAGCTAGACAACACCTCAAGGAAGAAAGAGACACATTACAGTTGAACAATGGAGTCGTCAGTGGGTATAGGTCCATAGGACCAGTGTGGGAAGTGAGATCACTTTAAGAAGAGAAGCACTTCTGAAGTAAAACTAGGCCTATTGCTAAAATATAGCAATCATTCCGGTTAGATTAAGAGTGCATGTGGAAGAGCGGGGGGAGGTGTGCATGAGGGATAATTAATGGAGATGGGTTTGAAATAAAACTCCAGAGCCAGGCACCCACCCAGTCTTTGTAAAATTTTGGCTCTAGATCTGAACATTGAAATTTGGCCCCTCTCTCTACTGTCAGACTTCAGAGTGTGGGAAAGTTTGGATGTAGATCTGGACTACACAGCAGCTGGGGCCGCTTCTAGTCAATATAAATATTTCCACTCTCTACCACATGTGTAATACGCTGCATTGTGCCTTGACATTGTGTCGCCTGAGAGCAAACATGAATAAAGGGTGCAGGGATTACCCTCTGTGGCTATAAAATACTGTAGGGTTAGAAATAGATTAAATCTGTTGATATATAGCAGCAGTCAGACAGAATACAGTATTTAGTGTCCAATGTAATTTCATAAATGGAGACAGCTATCATTGCAAGCAAAACCTAATCAGATTGTAAGGCTTTGTTTTACTGCTTAAGCACTACTCTGGATGGTATAGCTCTGTGTTCTATTGAAATTAATGGACCAGTCTCCCATATCACATTTACATGAATAAAAGAACACATTTGAATTGAATGCATTAGTGGGAAGCATTAATGGCTATTAGCATTTTAATATGAATGCTATAACATAAGACCATTGATTGCTCGACTGATAACTGCAGCATTCACATCCAAGAGACATTCTGCA
The DNA here is from genome assembly GCA_033296515.1 of Macrochelys suwanniensis. Classification (NCBI taxonomy): domain Eukaryota; kingdom Metazoa; phylum Chordata; order Testudines; family Chelydridae; genus Macrochelys; species Macrochelys suwanniensis. Next base: position 97,850,054 of record CM065776.1, on the reverse strand, counting down.
CCTGTTGATCTGAAGACAATGGAAGCCCTTAGCAATTCAGCCTTGATGACAAAACAGAAGAACTACAGTGTGTGCAAACTGTTCTGAATTGAGGGCAATGTCTGCTTAGCAGCAAGACAATCCTTGACTGGAGGTAAAGTTCTAGTTTGAGTTGTGTGAGTAATGTTAATCTGAAATGAGTCTTATAGTTTATTATGTTATAGATTGAGGAGTAATAAAAAAAACCCCAACAACATAGCACATCATTGTGAAGTTCATGCTAATAAACTTTTAGTACGAATGCTATAAATGGCTTAGTGTAATTAGGTTCAGGATAACTTGGCTAACAGACTTTTTGATCATCACTTTTTTCTTTGTGTGTTTGCCAGCTCCCCACCTATGGCGCAGTTACATATATTTCACACACATGTGATTGGATCCCTTTAATAAAACAAATATGTATTTCCAAAATACACCATGTTACTCAACTTGCTACTCCTTCTCATAGTATCATCTTTGACACAGTTTCTTGTTTCTATATTTTGAATTTAAAAGAGGCCTGCCATGTGTTAGCTCCTAAATATTAAAGTTTTGGCTGTTTTGCAAAAGACTATAAAAAGGACTGCAGGAAAAGACCTACACTGAAAAATCTAATTTCTACCAGTCTTGTGAAAAGGAAAATATTTTACAACTTCATCTCAAATCTGTCCCTGTTTTCCAGCAAAAGGTGACTTTCAGGTTAAACATTTTTTTTACTGCACAACCGATTGTGAAAGTGACCATCCTCTGCCTTCGTGAAATGTGTTGGGAGATTTGAGATGTATTCCAGGGTAGAATTTTGCCACTTTTTTACCATGATAAATGTTGTGCTGATGGTGAAAATTCACACAGCTATCAGGGGAAATCTTTTCTAGTACAGACAAGGCTTAGACCGGAAATACTGAGAGAACAGTAAGTCAACATTTCTATCATTTCCTTTCTTAGTTGAAAGCGAGAAATGCAGGAACACATGACCGTGGTTTTCTCAAAAAACAAAACAGACAAATACACCAATAACAACCACCCCAGAACAATTCAGTGATGGGAGGAATAAATGGGCATGCAAAGAAGTTCTCTAAGACTGTGGTAGCCTTTCAAAAGAAACTGCTTAAATATATATTTCATGTTTGAATATGGATAAAAATGTAATCTGCACAGTCGTGTTGCATTTACATAGTGCTGTCTGAAGCAGAAAGGTCTTTTTTAGAAATATTTCAATAAATGGAATATTTATTTTTCTAAATTAAAGGTCATGCATATCTGAGTAAATATTTGTGGCATTGTCTTTCTGATCCTTGAAGTGTTATATTTCTCTGCTCTGTCTTTTTATTGACTTATCTCTATCACATTAATTTAATCATCATTATTATTAATAATTTCCAGTAGTGCCTACAGTGTGCTAGATGCTTTACACACAGAGAAGAAAGCCCAATACCTTACTCACAGTCTAGAGGCACATAAATAAGCAGAAAGCTATTGGGTGAAATTAGGGGAGCAATACATATATAGTAGGCACAATGAAAAGTTCATTTTGGTTCTAGAAATATTAACAGTTCTTTGGGTGTTTCCCATCTTAAGTATGGGACATTTAGCTGTAACTTATGATACTGTTAAAACCAGAATGAACTCTTTAAACTGTACCACTCTATAGTCAAGATAACAAATAAAAAATAAATAGGGCATGCAAAATAAACCCGAGGTACTCATCAAGCACAATGTCAGTTAGTAAGCTCCTCGTAGGCACAGGTCTTCAGGAGTGACGTGAATGTGGAGAAGGTGGGAGTCTTGTGAATAAGCTTAGCCCCACATAAGGAAGAAGGCACAGAGATGATTGTTGAGGAGCTGGAGAGGACAGTTGAGGATGGCAGCATATGTATTATGAACATTTTGACGTGTTTTTAGGCCCTGATTCTGAAGACACTTAGGCACATGCCTCATGTGAGAATGTCCATCTGAGAATAGTTTAAAATGTTGATGATTGCAAGGTCATAGACTTATTTTCCTTCAGATGCATTCAGAGGTCACTGGCCACATTCGTGAGCCCTTTCCCTTCCACAGAACATGTTGGCAATAAAGCCCAATGAAGTAATTTGTTATTGATCAACCAAAAATTACTCCAAGAAGTGAAGGCCATAAGATAAGGCCCTAAGGACTATTTTCTTAAAAAAAGAAATCTTGCATTTTAGCTTTTGATTTTTAACTTTTCCAATTTGGCTGCTTTTCAGAGGTGGTATAATGATGATGGATGGTATTGGTCTTAGTAGAAGGTAATGAGGAAAAAAATATGGCAAAAAGCCATTGTTTTGTTTCATTCATATTTTGTTGAATTTAATGAAAAGGCATTCATAAGATAAAAATATTACTTAAAGAATATGTACATACCTAAATGAGTTCAAACCTGCCCCTGCATTTCCCTGTGTGTGCTTGCACACCCCAGGTTTCCCTCTTTCTACTTCCCTTCCTGTAGAGTAGATCTGGTGCATTGGGTAATTTTTGAAAATAAATATTTAGGATTATTAATAATTATTGTTGTTACTGTATATAATGAAAGTTTAGGCTAAAGAATTTAATAATTCTCCTTCAGAGAGAATGCATAAAAATTGCCCTCTTTCAAAATGGCTGCCAATTTCCATTGTTCTCAACAGAACTGGGGCCATGGGGTGCCTTCAGTTAAGTACTTCCCCTGTTCCCGAGGGAGTGAACTGAAGTTGCCTTCAGGGAAATTGGTGACCTTTTATGCTGTCAGGAAGTGAAGAGGAAAGCTGTGAGGAGTTGGTGAATGACAATGAAATCCATCTTTAAGGGTAGCCTGTGGTCTCAGTCCATTGAGGATGGAAGGAGATGGCAGGCGTTTTGAAGACCTTTGTGACATTCTCTGAAATACAAAATGATGCGCCACTCTGTTTTGAAGAAAGAAACTTTCGGTTGTGAAGAATAATGGCAAAAAGTGATTCCTTAATGCCAAAAGAAATTATTCAAAATGTAGCCTTGCACCAAACTTTATTGACTTTTAACTATCATGGGAATTTTGAAGAGTGTATTATTCTGTTGTTAAAATAATTCAGGATAAAGAAGGTGGTTTGCTGCAGGATTCTACATTTCTTAAAGGACCCATTTTAAAATAAAATTTAACTCCTAAAATACTTACTGACTTAACTTGTAAATTCTCAGAAAATTCATACTGTGCTAAAGAGTAACTGTATTTTTTGTACACAAGAAAGTGGTTGAATACCTGCATTAAGTAATAATACTGACCTTTTTAAAATGCTCTGACATCTACTGATGAAAAGCCCTATAAGAGGTGGGTATTATTATCAGAATGACAAGATCTTTCTCTCTTAGCACAGGTAACATTTGCAAGAGCCTTGAAGTCGGGGAAAGCTTGATCTGTTTGATTTTTTTTTTTACATTGCCTCATATTCTTTGTATTGAAATTTTAGATAGGGTAGATACACATGGTCAATACAATCTATGTATGTTAAACTCTCCATAATGACAAGAAGTCATGTACAGTTTATGAAGCTCTCTTTCTTTCTTATACTGGGAAGCTATTTCTTTTAAATACACGTAGGATCATCTTTCTTTCATTGTCCCAATTCACTGCATGTTGGCTGAGCTTTCAGCACATTTCATTATTTGTCTTCATTCTTGACAAATCTGCTCAGTTCTTAATTTACTATTTTTTGACTCATTTTCTGACAGCATGACATTCATAGCCTTCCTTCATTCGTCATTGTTTGCCACGTGTCTGCTTGCCATATGTCATCTTTCTTCATTCATTTTTGCTCACAGCATGTCCTTCTAGAATTGTTTCTTTGTCTGCCTTCATTCTGCATATTCACTCAGCATTCATTGATGTTTCCTCCATTCATTTGCATTACTTGCACATTGGCTCAGCATTCATAATTTTCTCTTCTACATCCTGTTCCCTTCGCATCCATTCAGCTTTAGTTGTCTTTTCTTCATTCATCACCACTACATTATTTAATTTGATTGACACCTACTGGCAGTACACGTCAGAGTAATAACATATTGTGGTTTTAAAAATGACTTAGTGTAGCACAGAGTTAGGCCAAATCAGTTTGGAAAGTTTTAATCATCTGTAGATAAGAGGATGTCCAGTCCATGTATCCAAATGTAAGATCTACGTGTTATATAGACTGGGATATTATTCTTAATTATTATTTAATATTTGTATATTAACACCTAGAGGCTTCAATCAGGATTGTGGCCCATGGTGCTAGAAGCTGTTCAAGCAAACCTGATCCCTGCTACTGATCAACGTATTTGAAGGCTTCCCATGCCTCAGATGCCGCTCATTCGTTCATGGGATCTCTCAGCAACTGTATGTTGCTCTTATTGTCAGTGTCATGGACATAATGTCAGAGAGGGAGGAAAACCAGAACATGCTATGATTTCTTTTAATACTACTAAAACTTTTAAAACTAGAGCAATGCAAATCTTTTTTTATAATGAAAGCCAAAACCAGGTAAGTGTCACTTTGCTTTGGTTTGAGTTACAAGCTTATAATTCAGTTAAGATGTTTTGCTTAAGTGTGTGAGCCTTCCCAGCAAACCTTGCATAAGCAAGGCTTTGTTGATTTATGATTTCATGTCACTATTGTGCAGCAACGTGTGATTTCAGCATGAAACAAGCTTTGTTAGTCTGTGTGAGGTATGAAGAGGATTTTTGGCCTCTTGTTACCTGCCAAGCGAGCAGGCCTTGGAAGATATTACACCTGGAAGTGGTTTATCACAAGGCATTTATTTAGATCTCTCAAACTGATTGCATATCCTCTACAATTCCCTAGCTTTTTAGCTGAAAAACCAGATTTTCCCTCTTATGATGATCTGAGTAATAGTACAATCTCCTATGCTTCTGACGGGTGAACAGCATTGATACCCAACAACTAACTGGTTGTGGCCGATAGAGACCGGCTCTCCCATAGTAAGCAGCCATCTTGCCTTTGAAAAATGTTGATCATGCTGAACTCCATAATCTATTGTATATAGTACAGAATTCATCACACAGATGGAATTTGGTGGATTCTCCTGGGGTCCTTTTTGAATTCTGAGGTTCATTAAAAGCAAACGTCAAGTGAATTTGTACATGCAACCTGCTGCACATCGGAAGAGGAATAACATTTTAATGAACGCTTGGGAAGCAAAACTGCTCTGGTTTGGTCAGTCATTAGCTGGGATGCAAATGAGGCTGAATGGTCTGGAGCCACTGCCCTACTGGAGATCTCATGTTGTGTGTAGAATTAATCTTTAAATTCTCCCCCATAAGCATGTCATGCTAGGCACAATATCTGTATTTATCTCTCCATTGGGCTTGAGCTACAAATCCAGTATAAAGAGGTGGAGCCACTTCTGTAATGTTTAGACTCAGATTTTAAATACCCAAATTTGGGGGCATTTTTAGATTTAGTTTTCTGCGTTGGGCTCATCAATAATGCTGTGTTTCTTTCTGGCTCTCTCTCTCTCTCTTTCACACACACACGCGCGCGTGCATCTATGTAGAGGCATGCAATGTGCAAACAGACTTCCTTTTACACAAGGCAAATAATTTTATGGATAAAAGTAAAGTAAGATAAATGAATACAAAAGAAGGTACAGGTTTTGGAAACATACATGGAAAATACCTGTTTCTGCCTGTGTCTTGTGCTTTTGCATTCTCAGGATTGATAGTGATTAAGTTATTTTTTAAAAAGTGACTGTTTCTCAAGCATTTTAATGTTAATATTGCAGAAACTACAGTGGAATGAACCACAAAGTACCAACTTAGAATACAAAATACAAAAATATTTTTCCTAGAGGAGTCTGGAACTATTCATGGAAAAATTTAGTACTGTCCATCATGAGGGTTCTGAGATTAGTTGGCCAGCCCCACTATTGCTTTGCTTCTAATGGGTATCATCACAATAAGAAAAATACAATTTACCAGTGAATAAAAAGTGTTTTTTCTTGAAAGCTTCCTCTGCTATATCAATGTTTCAATAAAATGTGCTGTCTTCAAGATGAACTGAAATGATTAAAAATATATATCCAGTGAATTAAAAAACTTGCAATTATTTACATAATTAAGGACCAGATTATGGACTCCATGCTGTCATAGGTAAGGATTTATTGACATGATTAGTCATAGCAAAGTAATTGGGTCTTTTTGTTTGAGTAGCTGCACATCAAAGGGAGTTTCATAGTCTGGTCCTTACACAGTATGTGTGCCCAATTTAAAGTTACAATTTAGTTTTTTTAACTAAAGTAATTGAAAATATTAGTTACCTACCAAGACCTGGGTTCAGCATTGCATGTTTGCCTGTATAGGTTAATGTTATTGTTAATACCTAAAACAGGACAAGGAACACATCTGCTTACAAAATTCTGGGCATCAGCAGTGTCGTTAGCTGCAGCAAGAGATTGATAGAACCTTGAACTTGAAGTCCTGGCCGGTTTATTTAAAAAGAAAGAAAAAGGGAAGGAAAGAAATAAAACTTTTCTGTTGGCTTTTAAATCTAATTCAGGAAATGTCATACTTTGGCTGTAATAGGTAACAAGTTGCAACATGAAACTGTGCTATGCATCTAATAGTAAATACAGTCCTCAGGACACCTGAAATCACAGGGGGAAAAAGGGTGGGGGGGCAGGCTAAGGGGAAAAAAAAAATCCTACCACACCAAACACCCCAGCATTTCTATGACCCAAGCCCCATCTAACCCAACTATGCATACAGGCCTGCATTTGAGCCTAAATGTAGTAAATGTTTATTGGGAGGAAGAAAAGGGTATAAGGTTCAGCTACTTCATGCACTGTGTTGTAAACAGAGAGGAGTAAAGGAAGTGTTTCATTTGCAAGGATGAAGCTGAATGCAGGTTAAGTTGAACATGTGGAACTTTATTAAACCCTGTGCCCTGCTCTGTCCTAGGGTTGCCAACTTTCTAATGGCACAAAACTGAACATCTCTGCCCGCTCCATCCCCAAGGCCCCACCCCTGCCCCTTCTCCAAGGCCCCACCCCCAATCACTCCATCCCCCCTCCCTCTGTTGCTTGCTCTCCCCCACACTCACTCACTTTCACCAGGCTGGGGCAGGGGTTTGGGGGTGTGGGCTCTGGGGTGGGGCATGGGATTAGGGGGTTGGGATGCAGGAGAGATATCAGGGCTGGAGCAGGGAGTTGGGGTGCAGGAAGAGGGGTGAGGGCTCTGGCTGGGAGTACAGGCTCTGGGGTGGGGTGGGGGATAAGTGGCTTGGGGTGCAGGAGGGGGCTCTGGTCTGGGGCAGGGGGTTGGGGTGTTGTGCAGGTGTGGGCTCTGTGTGGGTGTTTGGGTGCAGGAGGGGACTCCAGGCTGGGGCAGGGGGTTGAGGTTCAGGGTGTGGAGTCATGGTGGTGCTTACCATGGCTCCTGGCCAATGGAGAATTCGGGGTGGGGGCAGCACGCAGAACCTCGCTGGCTTCCCATGTGCCTAGGGTCTGCAAGTACCTGGCGTCTGCTTCCGGGAGCCGCACAGAGCTAGGGCAGGCAGGGAGCCTGCCTTACCCTTGGGCCCCCGCTGCACCACTGACTGGACTTTTAACGGCTCGGTTGGCACTGCCAGGGTCCCTTTTCAATCGGGCGTTCTGGTGGAAAACCGGATGCCTGGCAACGCTACTCTGTCCATATGGCTGCATTGCTTCCAGCCATATTTCCCATACTTCCAGTTTTTTCCTAATGTCTCCTCAATAATAGTTCCTCTGGAGAACATAGGCCCTCTGATTCCACTGATTGTGATACAGGAAGGAGAAATACAGTGCTAAGTCACAAAATGGGCTTGATCTTGCACTCCTCATTCAGGAACAACTTCCACTGAAGTCAGGTTAGCTGGAGTAAGAGGTGATCAGGTGAACAAGGAGTGTATGTTTGCCTGATGGTGTTAAACCAAAGAGGTAAGAGCTTGATGTGAGACCTGGCAGCAGGGCCGGCTTTAGCGGGTGCGGGGCCCCACGCGAAGAATGACGACAGGGCCCCGCACTCTGCAGCCGGACTTGTCGGAGCAAAAAAAACCTCTGGCCGGAGTTGTCAGAGCAAAAAAACCGCTGGAGCGGGGCCTGATTCCATGGAATCGGACGAATCGGCTTAAGGCCGGTGCTGCCTGGCAGTTTGGAATAATGAGTCAAGAAGATTAAAATAGACACTTAGATCCAACCAAATATTCTCGACCAGACTTTAATTATTTCAGGGCAGGAGAAATATGAACAAAAAAGAGCTTAATAAAGTGTCTTTAAAAGAAAATGGTTATTATGAGGTTCAAGGTGAATAAGAACAGAAACAGAAGATGGGCAAAGGGAATCTAAACCATTAAATATTCATTTTGAGGTAATTTATTGTTTATGAAAGCAATGTGCTAATAAACCTGACTAGAATCAGACAGCGTGGTCCTGAGGAAGCTTCCACACATGGTTCTTGCAAACTGCACATACCATTCCTGATTGACTGTTTCATGAGTACTAGGCCTTCAGCTCAATTTGATCTCATTAGAACACTTCATTATCCACTAACTTGAAGTGCTTCAAAAATGATCTGTATAGTGTGGTTGAATGCATGTATTCAATATCAAATCAGTGTATTGGACTCACTAGTGACTCTCGTGACTAATTTTGAAGTTCACGTCATAAATGCTACCTGTGAACAATGCAGAGCCTGCCAAACATTATTTGTGGAATATTTTCAGATACAGAATAGATATGTAATTACAGGACTGAGTTGCAAATATTTTTCAAAACTGAGATTCTCTGGATCAGTAAATACCATTCAGTGACCTCTAATAAGAATGTATTGCAGACATTGCCCCAGGTAAGCAGAGAAACATAAGAAAAGCATAGGACTGTTAGGCTTAGAGTGAGTGAGAATTTATCAGGAACTGAGAACAAATGTATGAAGATTTATGTTTGTGCCACCACAGCGCTTTCCCTTGACTGCTGGGTATTGCTACAGGCCTTGACTAGTTCAGCTGATAGTGTATGGGCATCACAGATTTTTTTCTCAGAAAGAAGGAAAGCAATGAATGACAATGATAATGAGCTTTTTGGGCAGACAGCAGCGAGCATTTCGGATTAGCGTATCATTTAAGCGGATTAGTTCACAAGCACAGAGCTTTTGCTACTTAGTAAAATTAATTTACAGGTCTAGAACTGGCTTTGAGTTGTCTGAAGTGGTTTGATTTATAGGCTGAGGCTTATGGATTAGTGTGTGCAGACCTAAGTCTCAGAAATAGCCTGTGTATTTTTTTTTGTTTAGTTATTTTTAATTGACACAAAGACAGTTATAAATGCATCATCATTTTAGGAGGTCCGTGCTGCTTTAAAAGCTTCAAATTCTGGCTGTTCCCATGGGATAATGTGTTGTAATTTGTAAGAAAGAGAACAATCTTTTTTTTTTTTAATAAATTGCTAATTTCAAAGAAAAATTGTGAAATGTGTTGGAAATCAGAACATTTTGTTTTTTTACAAAGCTAATGTGGGAAGAGCTGCTTAATCTGATCTTTTTCTTATGTATGTAGAATGAAATGCTTTTACCTTCAGATACTGTAGTTTCTGCTGGAACTTTCATAACTTCAGACAAGGTCTGCTTGTTTCCCATATTAATAAATGAATTCCTGGGCATAACTTCTTTTATGTACTATGACGGGGCAAGGCCAGAGGGCTATAGGAAAGTGGTAAGGAATCAATATGTTCTTATTGGGATCCGGGAAGTGGGCGGGCGAAGCCCGCCCACTGCTAAAGGATCCCCCCCTTCAGCCTAAGGGGAGGGATCCACAGGACCTGGATACCAAGTGAGTCCGGGGGACAAAAAATGAAAAAAACAGGAATGGGAGTGCGGTCAAAGGGTCAAACAAAGCGAACCAGATGGGGACACCGAGCAGAGAACCCCGGACAGCGCCCACTGCTCCTCAAAGGTGTCAAGGGAGCCAGTGGATGCTGCCCAGAGGAACTCTGCCCGGATGCGTGAACGAACAGAGGATCGAAAATAGGCCCCACAGTCAAAGGAGCCTCCATCGGCCAGCCTCTTCAACCTGGTTTTGTAGATGGCCAGTTTAGCTAGGGCCAAGAGGAGGTTGACCAGGAGGTCCCGTGACTTTGTGGGGCCGCGGATTGGAAGTGCATAAATAAAAAGGTGAGGGGAAAAGTGCAACCAAAACCTCAACAAAATGTCTAAGAGGAGCCGGAACAGGGGCTGAAGCCTGGCGCACTCTAGATAAATGTGTGCCAGGGTCTCCCTCACACCGCAAAAGGGACATGTGTCGGGGATAGGGGTGAACCGCGCCAAGTACACGCCCGTGCTCACGGCTCCATGAAGGAGCCGCCAACTGACATCCCCGGCGGGCCTTGGGACTAAGGAGGAGTAAAGGCTGGCCCACCGGGGCTTCTCACCCTCTAGAGGTGGCAGGAGGTCTCGCCATTTCGTATCGGGGCGGGACGTGAGGGTGAGGAGATGAAGGGTGTGGAGCACGAGCGTGTATAGATGTTTCCTTGGCGCGGTCTGGAAGCGGACCGGCTGCAGTTCGTGCAGCCGGCTCACCGTGAAGGGACAGGGGATCCGGTTGGGTCCACGTGGCAGGGGCCCGATAAAAAGGTCCGGAGGGCTTGGGGTGAAGGGAGGGCGGGGCGTACCCTCTCGCAGGACCCGGTCGAGGTAAGCCCGAGCAGTGGGCGGCAAAGCAGCCTTCACCTCCTGAAGTACGCGCCGGGGAGTACGAGGTCTGGAGAGCCCCATGCGCTGAGCAAGCGTCAGGGGATCCAGCCAATCTCCCCGGTCGTAGTCCAGGAGGTCTCCGACCCTAGTGACTTCTGCCAGGACCAACCTCTGGCACACCCAGGGGGACTCCGCCACCTGCACACGGAGCTGGGGGTTGTGTAGCAGGGGCTCCGCGAGGAGATCTGCCCCCTCGGTGGCCGCCACGGACCTGGTCGCTGAGAATAGCTTCCAGGTCCGGAGGAGGTCCTGGTAGAAGACCGGCAGCCCGTAGAGGTCTCGCGGAAGACCTCTCGGATGGAGATAAAGGAGCTGCCGGTCATATCGGAGCCCTCGGAAACGGCGCAGGAAGGCGTGCGCCAATACGCTCCACGCCGGACTACCTGCACCATAAAGGAGCCTCTGCAGGGCCTGGAGACGGAAGACATGGACCTGAGTGTGTGGACACTTCAGGCCCTGCCCACCCTCCTCCAGAGGAAGATGGAGAACCCCTGCAGAGACCCAGTGCAGTCCTGACCAAAAGAACTCCAGAATCGACGTCCGGAGGTTGGCCAGGAAACCCGGGGCCGGGACCAGGGTGTTGAGCCGGTACCAGAGCATGGACAGGACTAATTGATTGATTACCAGTGCTCTCCCTCGAAAGGAGAGGCATCGGAGCAGTCCTGTCCATTTCCGGATCCGCTCTATCACCCTGCCCTCTAAACCTTGCCAGTTCTCCGGCGGGGATGGATGCGTGGCAGAAAGGTAAACGCCGAGATAGAGCAGCGGACCCGCACTCCACCTGATGGCCTGAAGCGCGGGTGGGAGAGAGCTCGCCTGCCACCCGTCCCCTACCACCAGGCCAGAGCTCTTGACCCAGTTGACCCGGGCAGAGGAGGCCGCCGAGTAGATCGTCTGGCAAGCCTCCACCCGCACCAAGTCGCCCGGGTCCTGGACCACGAGGAGCACATCGTCGGCGTATGCCGACAGGACCAGCCGCAGCTCCGGCTCTCGGAGCACCAACCCCGTCAACCTCCTGCGGAGGAGACAAAGGAAGGGCTCGATCGCCAGAGCGTACAGCTGGCCCGAGAGGGGGCACCCCTGCCGTACTCCTCGCCCGAAGCTGACCGGCTCGGTCAGGGTCCAGTTGAGCCTGACCAGACACTCTGCGGAGGCGTACAGCACCTGGAGAAAACCCACAAACTGGGGCCCAAAGCCAAACGCTCGCAGAGTGCTCAGGAGGTACCCGTGATCCACCCTGTCGAACGCCTTCTCCTGATCCAGAGACAGAAGGGCGAACGACAGACCATCCCTACACCCAAGCTCCAAGAGATCCCGGACCAGATACAGGTTGTCGAGAATGGTGCGGCCCGGGACGGTGTAGGTCTGGTCTGGGTGGACCACGTCCGCCAGCACGGACCCGAGCCGCAGCGAGATGGCCTTTGCTACGACTTTATAGTCCGTGCTGAGGAGCGAGACGGGACGCCAATTCCGTAAATCGCGGAGGTCCCCCTTCTTCGGCAATAAGGCGAGCACGGCTCGCCTGCACGAAAGAGGGAGGACCCCGCCCTGCAAGGACTCGGCCCAGACGGTGACAAGGTCTGGGCCGAGGACGTCCCAGAACACGCGGTAGAACTCCACGGTCAGCCCGTCCAGTCCCGGAGATTTATTAGTTGGCATGCGACGGAGGGCTTCCGAGAACTCGGCCAGAGTGAGAGGCAGCTCTAGCCGGTCTCGGTCGCCCGTGCTGACCGTAGGGAGTTCGTCCCAGAGCACTCTGCAAGCGTTAGGATCGGTCGGATCCGGGGAGAAAAGGCTCGCGTAGAAGGCCTTGGCCCTCCCGCACAGCTCCACCGGATCCGTGAGGGGGGTGCCATCTTCTGCGAGGAGACAGGTGACGTGTTTCTTAGCCCCCCTCTTTTTCTCCAGGGCGTAGAAGAAGCGGGAGCCGCGATCCATCTCCCGAAGGAGACGGATGCGGGATCGAATGAAGGCGCCCCGGGCCCGATGATCTTCGAGTTCCCGGAGCTCCTCCCGCTTCTCCCGGCACGCCCCACAGAGGGATGGATCCTCAGGGCTGGCGGCCAGACGCCTCTCCAGCTCTAAGACCTCCCGTTCCAACTGCCCTATCGTCGCATCCCTCCGTCGGCTGGCGCCCCGGGTGTAGTCACGGCAGAAGAGCCGGGCGCGTACCTTCCCTAGATCCCACCATCGCCGCGCCGAGGGAAAGGCGTGCCGTTGCCCTCGCCAGACCAGCCAGAACTTCCGGAAGGACGCCACGAAACCCACATCCTCCAGCAAACTGTTATTAAAATGCCAATAGGCCGGCCCCGGCCTCTCCGCGCAGAGAGAGGCCGTCACGGTAGCGAGATGATGATCAGAGAACGGGGCCGGCCGGACGCTGGAGGAGTGGGCCCGCGAAAGGTGAAAATGTGATAAATAGATGCGGTCCAACCGGGAGTGGTGCGACCGATGGGCCTCCACCCGGACAAAGGTGAAGGTTGAGCTGTCGTCCGGGTGGTGGTCGCGCCAGACGTCCACCAGGGAGTGATGTTCGACAATCTCCCTGAGGACGTCCGCGGCGGCCGGGCACTGCTCGATCCCCGAGCGGTCCCGTTTCTCAAGGGTGTTGTTAAAGTCCCCGCCCAGGACCAGGCACTCGCGAGGATCCAAGGTGCCGAGGAAGGTGGACGCCTGCTGATAGAAACGAAGTTGTTCCGGGCCCGGTGTCGGGGCATAGATGTTGATGAGATTGACCACGAGCCCCTCCATACGGACCCGTAGGTGCAGCAGGCGGCCCGGCACAGCCTCGGCAACCCCCAGCACCTCAGGCCGTAGGTCGGGGGAGAACAAGGTCGCCACTCCAGCCTGGCGAACAGAGAGATGGCTGAAGTAGACTCTGTCCCCCCATTCCAGCCGCCAGCTGTCTTCAGCGGCTGGATCCGTATGGGTCTCCTGCAGGAATACTACAGAGTACCCCCCCTCCCGAAGGAAGGAGAGCACCTGGCTCCTGCGGAGACCCATCCTACAGCCCCGGGTGTTCAATGTTGCGAAGAGGAGAGATGCCATGAGGAGGGCTGGGGGGGATCCTTGCTGGCAGAGTCACTCACGGCCCCCATCGGGCCGCGTAACAATCCGTGACCCACCCCGTAGGCGAGGAGTGAGTCACGGAAAAGGCGGACCCGTTGGTAGGCCGTGGCGGCCTGCTTCCCAGTCCCTTTGCCCTCCCCCATGAGGGCCCTCGCGGCCCGGAGGATTTGGTGGAAATCCCCCCATCGCTGGAGAGCGAGCTGTACTTTGTTGCGGGAGCCCCGGACGTCCTCCAGGAACTCCCGCAGCTCCTCTCGCAGCGTATGGGGGGCCGGGGTTACTGGCTCCCGGCTATCGAAAGAAGGGGCCCCGGGCACAGCCCTATGGCCCACCGAAACGGACAGGCAAGGGGCGGACCCTCGACGCAGCTCCTGCTGGGCCGGCACCTTAGGGCCCAACCCGAAATTCGGCTTAGTTGGGAGAGGCGGCGGAGGGAGAAGAGCAGCCTCTGGTGGGTCGGGACGAGGAATTACTGGAGCCGCTCCCTGGGGGTCATCCTCCGAGAAGGGGAGGGAGACAGCCCCAGAGGCGGCAGTGTCATCATGGGAGGTGTGGGAGATTGGGATGGCATCAGGGGCGGGGCAGGGATCAGAAGTAGGGGCAGGGAGCGGGACATGAGCAGGGCCAGGCTGAGGAACGGGTAGAGGATCCTGAGCCGCAGGAGCTGGGCCACTGGGAGGTGGCCTCTCTTGGTGTGGCTGAGGGATCTGGGAATTGGGAAGGGGACCCCCCACGATGCCGGGCTCTAGTATGATGGTGTCTGTTATAGCCACGGCATCGGGAGGTGGACAGATACTTGCGGGGTCCCCGCCTGGGAAGGAGAACTGTTGTCCCACCCCAATGAGGGGTACCCTCTGGGATTCGGGTCCCGGCCGCAGGGCACCGGCCGTTGCTTCAGGAGGCTTGGCGGCCGTCAGCGAGGTGTCACTTGCGACCGGGCAGGTGGAAGAGCCCAGGGGATCCTCAGAGGTGGGAGCGGAACCAGCGGTCAAGGGGAGGGAGCATGGGGAGAGGGGGGAAAGGGGCACCGGGGTGAGGTCATTGAGATCGAGTCCTGCTGGTAAAGGGTCGTCCTCCCCCTGGGTGATTGGGGTCAGACCCAGGGCCTCGATCTCCTCGTAGATGGAGGGCAGGTCACCTTCTGCCACCCCGGGGTTCTCCCCGCCGGCACCTGAAGCGATGCTCGGATCGGGGTGCGCAGGGTCGACAAAAGGGACAGAAGGGGCTCTATCAGGGGCTTCCGAGAGAGGGGCGGTGATACCTTCCGGTGCTGCCACGTCTTTCCCAGCCGGTTCTGGCGGACAAAAGCCGCTCGGGGGCAAAGCGGAAGGCTCGGCATCAGTGCCCCCCTTCCTGGTTTTTCGGGGGGCTTCCGCATCGGTGGAAAGGAGCGGGGCTCGAGCCTTCCGCTTGCCCCGCTTCCCCTGTACTAAGGCCCAGCCCTCCATGGCATCATCTGGGGGTCGGCTAGTAAGGGTCGGGTCAGGGGGGAGGGATGATTTCTTAGGGACTCGGGGAGGTAGTGGTGGGGCAGCATAAGGGAGAGAAAAGTCTCTCTGGGGCGGGCCCTCTCCCACGCCCGGCGATATCCCTGCCTCACCCTCCTCCACAGGCCTCAGCAGACTGTTCACAGTGGGCCTCTCCCGCTCATCTGGGCTCACTGGGGGAGGTACTCCCAGGGCCCGAGCGGGAACAGCGGTAGACTGGGAAGGAGGAGGGGCGGCTCTGGGCACCGGGCATACAGGGGCGCCGGCGATGACGGGGCCGACGCCCTGCCGGGGCTCGGGGGTCTCGGATGCTCCTCCTTGCCGGGCCAAGGGACAGTTCCTCCGGACGTGTCCCATCGCCCGGCAGAGGTAGCACCGGGCCTCCCCCGTGGAATAATACACCCGGTAACGGGCCCCGTGATAGGGGACCATAAAGGACCCCTCGAGCGCCTCCCCGTCACGTGCCGCCGGCGGCATTTGGAGCTGCACCTGCCGGCGGAACGAGAGGATGTGACGGAGGGCGGGGTCTTTGCAGCCCAGTGGGAGAGGGCTGACAACAGAGATGGGTCTCCCCAGGGCGGAGAGGGCAGGTAACAGGGCGGCATTGGGGAGGAAGGGAGGGACGGAAGTGAGGACTAGGCGGACGCCCAAGTCCTCCAACGGCTCTAATGGGACGAACACGCCCCCCACCGCAAGGCCCTTCTCCACCGCCTCTTGGGCCGCGGCCTCCGATGCGAGGAAGAAGACTACCTTCCCGTACATTTTGGAGGCTGCTACGATGGCCGTGGGCCCCACCACCCTCGCCAACGCCCGCACATAGGTTTCTACGTGGGGCGAGGCGGGTACCAGGAGGCAACGGACGCCATGCCTCCTGGTCAAGGTGGGAAAGGGGCCCCGGCCGCTATAGATGGTAGCTGAGGCGGTGGGCGGGTTAGGTGATGTTGCGGCAGGTGGGGGGTTGCCGCCACCTGGGCGTACGCTCTGGGGGCCGGAGGTGGGACACCCGCAGAGCTGGTAGAGGGAACAGCAGGGAAGGGCGCCGTGGCCGGTGGCAGGGCCGCAGCAGTAGTGGCTGCCTCTGCCATGGAGGGTCTGGCCTTTGTCGCGGGGCCCTTACCCTTCTTTTTACCCTGGCCCTTCCTGCCGGCTGGGGGGGCTCCCCCAGGATCATGGGGGGCGAGGGACGTGGCAGCAGCGGAGGTCTCTTCAATGTCCGCCACTGCCGGTGCCCCAGCGGGGGCGAGAGCAGGTGGTTCGGCAGCGGCGGTCGAGGTGGAGGCTAGGGAGGGTGACGGGGGAACAGGCGGAGGAGGGGCGGCCGTGCCGTCTGGAGGGGCTCCTCCCTCCATGTCGCCTGCCATGACGAACAGGGGGGGAAGGGAAAACTCCTGAGAGGGGTCGGGGAGAGGAATTGGGGTGACCGCTCCTCCCTGCTAGGCTGCAGGCAGGGGAGGAGGGCAATAAAAGTGGGGACAGGGTTCAGGGTTATCTCGGACTAGTGCGGGGGTAGGGTTCAGTCACCGACACAAGATGGGAAATCCGGCTCCTCTTGTTGCACTAGGGGAGGGGATGATATAACAGCATGGGGGTGCAGTGAGATAGGGTCAAAATTAAACAGGGGAGGGGCACGAGCGCATGGGAGGGGGCGTGGGTGCATGAAAGCGGGGGGCTAATCAGGGCAAACGGAGCTTCAGGGGGAGGGAGACAACCAACTAAGAATGGGGCAGAAAAACAAGGGACTAGTTTCAGGGCTAGGGTAGGGCAAACAAACAAGGCTGTAGAGGGAGAGGGGCGGGGCAGGCAAAACTGAAACTGGCAAGGGGCTGGGACCAAAAAAAAGGGGGCAAACAACTGCAAGGGGTAAATGGGGCAGGTGGCAAGGGACAAAGCAAGGGACGTGCTGCTGGGGGGAAGAGGGTCAGTCCAAGGGGTATGGGAGGGGGCACGTGCACCCACGTGCGCTTGCACAGAGTCAATGGGTGGGGCTGGTTGCCACTGCAGGCCCAAATGTTGTTAAAAGGTCGTGGCGGGCCATGGAAGCAGCTAAGTCCAGAGGCCGTAGCACAAGGCAGATGGTGAGCAGCCAGCAGAGGTGGTGGAGGGGGCAGCGGTGGTGGTGGGGGTTATGGGGGGGCACAGGTGGACCAGGGGGCAGGCTCGGCACCACACCCCCTGTGCCCCTACAAACACAGTCAATACCCCCACCACTAGAGCACAGTTCGAAAGATTACTCAGTTCTTGGAGGCCCCCTCCACGGTGGTCTGCAGAGTCTCCGCCGACGGTCTTCCGGGTCTTCCTCCTCTGGGTACCAGCAGCTTCCTGGCAGCAAACAGGGCAGCAGCAGCAGCTCCAGCAACTCCAGGCGGTGGTCCGGTGGTCAGGCAGGACCCCTCACAGATGGTGGTGGTGGTGGTGGTCACAGCAGCGGCTGGAGCAGGAGCCCCTTACACCCCTCCTCTGGGGAGAGGGCCAGCAGGCCCCCTCCCCTCCAAGGGGTTGCTGCAGTAGCAGGAGAAGCAGCAACCAAGGTGTTGGGGGGGGGGGTTCAGCTGCTACGCAGACAGCAACCAGAGAGTAGAGCAGTGGGAGGGGTGTCTGGCCCAGCCAGGGGAGAAGCTGGAGCAGCAGTAGCAGCAAACAGCAGGTGGGAGGGCCCAGGGCCTAGCAGTAGCCCCAGCAAGATGAGCAGGAGGAGCAGCAGCAGCAGTCCTCTACCTCCTTCCCAGCCAGAGGGCTATAGGAAAGTGGTAAGGAACCAGTATGTTTGCCCCAGGCTAAACAAATCCCTGATACCTTATGGCAGTTGCTCCAGGTTAATCAAGACACCTGGGGCCAATTAAGAACTTTCCAGAAGGCAGGGAGGTTGTTTGGGACACCTGAAGCCAATCAAGGACTGGCTGGAACTAGTTAAAAGCCTCCCAGTGAGTCAGTGAGAGGTTAGGAGCTGTGGAAGGAGGTTGCGTGTGAGAAGCTGGGAGCAAGAGGCACTGGGAGCTGAGAGTAAGAGGACGTACTGCTGGAAGATCCTGTGGTGAGGATAAAGAAGGTGTTGGGTGTTGGGAGGAGTCCATGGGGAAGTAGCCCAGGGAGTTGTAGCTGTCGTGCAGTTGTTCCAGGAGGCACTCTAAACAGCTGCAATCCACAGGGCCCTGGGCTGGAACCCAGAGTAGAGGGCGGGCCTGGGTTCCCCCCAAAACTCCCAACTCCTTATCAGACACAGGAGGAGTTGATCTGGACTGTGGGTTCTACCAGAGGGGAAGATCTCTGAGGCAAACAAAAATCCGCCAATAAGCGCAGGACCCACCGAGGTAGAGGAGGAACTTTGTCACAGTACACAGATGACAACTGTCAAGTAGAACTGTGCAGGAAATGCTCCTCTCCCCTCCCCCAAATCCTGCAGCTATTTTTGATAGTTACATTTTTTCCCCAATTCAATTGGGACATAACGTAAAAAATCTTCATGAACTGAAAGCCTTTTTTTTTTTCCATTTTTTTTTTCATTTTGAGTTAATCAAAATAAATTGTTTGGGTACTTTATAAACATTTCAGTTTGATTTTTACCTTTAAACTTTTTTTCAGTCTAAATAGCTTAAATTTCTAAAGAAAAGGTCATTTTTTTGAACTGGAAAACCAGATTTTTTTCATTTTGAAAATATTGAAATGAAACATTTCAACAATTTTATAACTTTTTTTCTTGACATTTTTTTCAAGTCCGGACATTCGTTGAACCTGATCCTGTTTCACAATCAGTTTCAGTTTAAAAAAAATCAGCATTTTTTTGAAAAACAATTCATTGAAAAATTCCCAACCAGTTTTAGTGTCAAGTATCAGGACAAATCCCATAATGTGATATGGGTAGGAAGTATGCACTGATATACATATCAATGAAATCAAACCATTTGTGCTGTTTACTAGGAACGTGGAGTCCAATCCTGTGAGGTACAAAGTTTCCTACACTCCCATTGACTCTAATTGCCTTGATTTAACCTCTTTTATTTTTTGCATTCATGCTCTTGCAGACTGTTTCACAACAGCTAGTGTAGTGTGGAGGAAGGGAGAGAAATTGCCAGTGTGTGTAGGGAAGTTTAAATTAAATTAATTTTGTTTTTAAATTACATTAGAAGTTACTGTATGCAACTTCCTTTTATTACCATTAGGACTGGATGCCTGAGCAGCTTCAAAACTAAACTAAAGCCAAGCCATGTGCTTGAGGTACAAATTACATAGCCTGCCTCTAGAATGATTACTGTCAAATGAAGATTTGAATAAACTATTTTCAATGTTCCTTTCATCATGCAGATCCCTATTTACGGGCAAGTTCAGTCAATGTGTGACGCATGGTATCTTTTTTTCAATTTGGTGTACTTCCCCAGATCTGGAGAAAAACTCTCCCTCTTTTGTTAAAACGATTAAAACAATTTCTAACCTTTCTTGCTTAGCAAATTATTACAGCGGGACATTTTTCTGTGTAGTGGAAGCAGTAGAATCCTAGTAATCTCTTATGGATTCCAATGGTTCCCAACCTTTTGAGGCAGTGGGTCAGGAGTCTGGTTTTACAGATGGGGGAAGTAAAGCTCTGAGCTCTTGTGATTTACCACAAGTCATACCAGAAACCTATGAAAGAGCTGTGATTAGAATTTAAATCTCTTTGGTCCAAGTCTGGAGTCATAACCATGAGACCATCTTTCCATTCATTTCTGTGAATAATATACCATTAATCAACCACAAATGCAATATAGCATAGCTACTAATATGAGACCCGGTAAGAAAATTTCCATCAAAACAAAATTCCAAAGAAATGTTAAATATTTTTCACAAATGTTTTCTGTGTTCTAACTAATTTTACTTATATTTGCACATAATATAATAATGAAAAAAAGTGCCAAGGTTCTTGTCACTGTTGATTCCTCCTGTATGGATGACAGGAGGACACATTTCAAAAAAATGGAGGGTTGAAGTGCACATGCAAAAAATATGTCTGATTTTTTTATGCTCACTTACTGTAACTGTGTGTACAAACAGGTCAATGTGTATGATGCTAGTTAGATGTTTACCTGGCTACTTTTGCTCACCTTTCCTTAGGTCCTGCTTCTGCACTGAGATACATGCATGCAGATACACCTGTTTGTGTCATTTTGGCTCCACTGAGGCAGAAGGGTCTGCCTTAATCCCTGATCCTGTAAAGATGTACTCAGGTACCTAATTTGGCACACATGAGTAGTCCCACTGAAATCAATGAAAGTACTCATGTGCGTGAAGTGGAGCATGTACATAAATCTTTGCAGGACCACAGCCACTGTTTGTGCAGTTAGTTACAGGCAGGTTTCTTTTGATTTCCCCCAACTTGCAGGTGGGAGGGAATATTAAAGAGAAACAAAAAATCCCATGAAGGCTTTATGAAATGGATCAAAAACCATATACTATGTCATTCTATGTGCATATTATTCCGAAACAAAAAGAAACCCATTATCTAAAATGTAAAGTGTGCAGATCTGTAAGTGGAAAAACAAGAACATGAGAATTTTGGCCCCCGTCTGATAAGTAGTAGATATAGGCACTGTGGGCCAGTAACTAAAGCACCAGCTTGTGGTATCATGTGATTACATCAGAATCTCAGTTTTGAATTTAATACACCGTACATTTTTAGCCCGCGTAGTTGCAAAGGAAAACTTGAAAATGTGACCTGAGTGACAGATGTGGTAATGCCAGCCTGAGTCTGCAGACATGCAGAATCAATACCTGTAAGGGGGGTGAGATCCCCTATTCATCTCAGTGGCTATGTCTATACAGCCTAAGCTCTAACACGTTTGAGCCCAAGTCCCCCTTCTATCCACACACACATCAGTCTGACTCAGATCAGCAAACACTCAGGATCCAGGTCCTAGGACACTGGTAATGGAGTGGGTCAGAGCCCTGGTCCACTGAGACATAGGTCCAAGCAGGACCGGCTCCAGGCACCAGCGTTCCAAGTTGGTGCTTGTGGCGGCAACACGGAAGGGGCGGCCTGCTGGCCGGCTGCGGCAGCAATTCGGCGGCAGGCCCACCCTCAAGCCGGCCGCGGCGGCAATTTGGCAGCAAGTCAGCCCTCAAGCCGGTCGCAGCAGCAATGCGGCAGCAGGTCCACCCTCAAGCCGGCCACGGCGGCAATTCGGCGCACTGCGTGGGCAGCACAAATAGTAGAGCCGGCCCTGGGTCCAAGCCATGTCATTTTGGAGTGTGGACACAGTTCAAACTGCAGATCTGAGTCAGAAAGTCTGCATAGTGCAGTATAGACATGTTAGCACAGCTGTGAGACCCAGGTCCATCAATTGTAAGCCCAGGTTTACAATGCAATGGTGGAACCTCAAGAACAGGCTTGAAAACACCAAGTCCACAAGCCCAGGTCCCACAGATGCAATGCAATGTAGATATACCCAGTAAGATGTTAGCACTGAGTCTTGATGTTATGAGGGGCCGGACAACACTACTCAAGCAGAGGACTCTGGTTGCATCAGGGTGGGGTGCAGACCTGTCCAGTCTACGGTCAACAGCACTGGCACTTCCCTATTCCTCTTCTGAATATGCCTGTGCAGTGTGAGCATGATCTCCTCACACAAAAAAGCTAGATCCTGTACTTAACACTAGCTGCCAGTATATTACAGGATATGTTAAGCCCACTCTCGTCAACAGTCTCCACATCCTCACAGGTATTGCCCCTCCTGAGAGATGCTGGGAAATTGCTAGTAGAGTAGAGTGCACAAGGTAATGCACAGATCCAAGACACCTGCTATATGATGTAACACCATTGCTCAGTTGACTGAAGTCATGGCAGAGTTTTCTTGCCACCATCAAACCCCTAACATTGTCATCCAAACACACAAGCATTCAGTTACGGCAAACAAAAATACAGACACAGTCTGTGTGCTCTACCTCCCACCAGTTGAGCACCAACCTCCCAGTGCAGATCAACCCTGGACTATATGGCACTGCCTTAATCAACTCCAGACTGGAGTTGGCCAGTATAGAGATGTGATGATTAAGTGGGGTTACATCACTGGTCCCAATACCTGACAGTGTCGGAGAACCTCAAAATATGATGATCTGTGATGCCATATGCTTGAGCTTGAATACTCTTCTAGTGACCTGGCAGAGTGCAATGGTCGGGCAATCCCATGTGCATGGATGTGGGAGAAGCTGTACAAGGACACAACAAGAAGATCAAAGCAACAGTGTAGTGGGCCAAACCCACCCACACAAGATACACCCTGGCTGCTGGGGTAAGTAGTTTGTCACTCCTCCCCAGGGTGCAAAGGGAAATTCTGCTGCCACTCCGGGAGGAAGTGGGGGCGGGAGAGGAGAGACAAGAGCCTGATACCACTGGGAGAAGGGAGATTCAAGTGGGGATTGGGGCCACAGGGGGCCCTGTTTCATGGTATGTCCAGGATCCTAGATTGTCTTAATCCACCCCTGTTCTCTGCTCTTTTGTGTCTTTGTTCAGATACCAATACACTTTTACCTATGTATTTGCCTTTTCTACATCTAACCTATTAAAGATGTTTGACAAAACACTCTGACAATGTTAAATGTATGCCTGATTGACTAGGACAAGCAGGTGCATGAGTGACAGACAGGCGGGATGGGTTGAAATGGCAGGCTGCAACTTTATTAGTTATACATCAGGCAGGGGTGCTACATTGCCCACCCCTTGCTCTGACATACCAGACATTTAATTGGTTCCAGAGTAGGTTACAGGGTTTGACCCACAAATCACACAATAACTGGGGGTAGACTCTCTCTGGTCTACCCCACAGACTCAACTCAGTTGTGAAACCTCTCCTCCTCTCCTTCCCACTCATAAAGGGAGTGGAGTGACAGAGGTCACATGGCCACCAGTCTGCAAAGATTTCAAGCTCTTCCCCACTTATGAGCACAAGATCCAACTACTCAAACCAGGTCTCATTTTAAGTCTGGGAGCTAATCAGAGCGTAAGAGGCTTTTGAAAAGGCTGGGCTTAATTTAAATAGGCAAGAGTCGGGAGGGGGCACAGCAACCAATTAGCTGGCCCAAAGCTCCTTTGCCCAGACAATGGCCAAGCATAGAACCAAAAGGAGGGAGGGTTGGAAGGCAGCCCCGTTTCCATGCCATGCATGCATTTGGGCTTTTTCTCATTCCCTGCTCTCCAATTGTAACAGGGTGTGGGTGGCTTGCCCTTGGGCTGGAGAGCCTGCAGCTAAGCCAACTTTGGTTACATGATGAGCCCCATCTTAAGGGAATCAAGTTCTCCCAGGTTAAAAGGCAGCAGGAAACTGCAGGAGGTAGGGAGTTGAGAGAGTAATTGTGACTACAAGAAGCAGGAGAGAGCTTCTCTAGGTAGCAATATTTGGGAGAGACCTTTCCCAAGAGGTAGGGGAGACACTGACAATAGACCCTCAGGGAAATGGGGCTTTTCCCTAGATGAAAAGTATGAAAACTGTATAAGTGTGTGTGTTTTGTTTTGAAAGACTTTGTGCTGGACTACTGGGAGAGAGACACTTAGGGGGCCTAGGTGCACCTGACCACTAAATAAATGGTATCCCTGTGATGGTGTCCCCAATAAGACTTTATGGGGAGATGCTTATAAATGTATATATGATGTAACTGGAATATGTTTTATGCTGCATGTGCCATGTAAGATATCTCTGTAAAAGTTATGATCTACAGAATCTATTCCTCTTGTTTGTATGCATGTATCATTTTTGTAGTTGAAGTTATGAATATTGGTAGTACATTTGCTGGTTGTATACATAGCATTTGTAAGAGCATGGGATCATGTCTGGGCACATTCCTTTCTCCAATCAAGAAACTCTTAAGTAGACAAAAGAAGGTGCAGACCCCAATCCACATCTGAGCTTGGCCAGGAACGCGACTGGCTGGACTGGTTACTGAGTGGTGCATGGACATGTGACTTGCCCATGTGATCCCAAAACTCCAGGGTAACATGATGCTACACAGGGAGTGGGGAGGAGCGTCCATCCAGAGGAGAAAATCTATTTAAACCCCTGGAAGACCCCTCCATGTTGTCTTCAGCTGGCTAAAGAGAGAGGCTCTTCACCCCCTCAAGGACACACCTGAAAGAGACTGAACAAAGGACAAAGACAATAGGGGGTGTGAGCGATTGCTGGACCCAGGCTAGTAGCCTGTAAAAAGAAGTTTGCTGGAACTGGTGAGGATTTTATCTGTGTTGAGTTTGATTAGACATAGACTTGAGTGTTTTCTTTTATTTTACTTAGTAATTCACTTTGTTCTGTCTGTTACTACTTGGAATCACTTAAATCCTACTTTCTGTACTTATTAAAATCACTTCTTACTTATTAAGTTACCTGGAGTACATGTTAGTACCTGGAGGGGGCAAACAGCTGTGCATATCTTTCTATCTTTGAAATAGAGGGTGAACAATTTATGAGTTTACCCTGTATAAGCTTTATACAGGGTAAAATGGATTTACTCAGGGTTTGAACCCCATTGTGAGTTGGGCACCTGGGAGTCAAAGGCAAGAGCACTTCTTGAGCTGCTTCCAGGCAGGCCTACAGCTGTTAGTGAACGTGGTTCAGATCTGTGTCTGGGTTTGCAGCAGATCAGCGGATCTGGCTCAAACCAGACAGGATTCTGGAGTCCCAGGCTGGAAAAGGCAGGAAAGCAGGGGCAGAAGTAGCCTTGGCACACCAGGTGGCAGCTCCAAGGGGGTTTCTGTGATATCAACCCGTCACAATCCCTTCTTGGGTTTGTTTGAATAACTTAGCTAACTGTGAGTCCTTGACAGACCACTGAACAGACAGAATGGCCACAGATGCGGAGTGCCGCAGAGTGACCTCTGCCTCTCAAGCACCCTCTCGTAGACAATAAGCGGCCATACTGCAGCACCTGTTAAAGTACCTCCCTTGATAAAGCTGGTAGGAGGGTTCTGTGATCCAGCAAACTAGGACACACTCCTTAGCAAATATAAATTGAGGTTAGAAAATTAGTTCTTGAGGTTTAAATGCCAGAAATATAGAATTGTTTAAATGGACATGATGACGTTCCCATTTAATTGAAAATTTCAAGTTGGCCCCATTTTAAATTTCCATGCTAAAACTCAACTATTGAATAAAAATAGGTCCCAATTTGAGTAAAATTGCTTTAATTATAAGACTATGCAAAAAATTGCAATTTCACTTCTTTAAGCCAGTTGTCTGTCTTGGGCCCACGTTCGCCAGCTACACACTCTCATACATACATGCCACAAATTACGTTTTGATTTGTTACTCCTTTTTTAACTGCTTTCTACTTTTTACTGCTTTTTTTGCCTTTCTGTTTGCCAAAATTGAATGTGTACTTTCTCTTACAATGGAAAAATACAAAAGATAAAATTTCCCCATGTAGTACCTGTACAGGCTTTTAGGGGCCAGCCAGGCAGTTCATATTAAGCAAAATGCCCATTGCCGTATCTAAGGTCAGTTATTTTAACTGATGACCATTTTATTCCCAGACTTAAAAACCTATCAGCCACATTCAGAATAAAAATAATTCTTATATATTTGGAGCATTGATTAAAAAAAACACCTTAACATATGCTGAATAAAAACACATCCATCATTTCCTCATTGCGACATATTTCAATGCTTCGGTATGTTTTGTATTAAATGTGGAGGAAACAGTAACTTTGTTCTCATTTACTTGCTATATTAGGCATGAGCTGCATTTTTCATTTCAAGACAAAAAAAAGCTGAGTAGTGCTATGGATTTGTGAGTTTTAATCATATTGTCAGTCATGGCAGCAGATTCTGCTTCCATTGAAGTCATTGGTAAAACTTCCATTGTCTTCAATGGGCGCAAGAGTTGGTCTCAGGTCATGGAAAATAAATGGATTTCAGTGGAGTTACACTGGATTTACGCCCTGTAAATTAGAGAAGAATTTGGTTCGGTAACTTGAACACGACCAGTAGCATAATCTATTATTATTATTCAGTATTTAAATGAAAAGTTACATAGGCTTTTGCCAAATATTTCTAAAATATGCGGATATGCTCTAGTCTTTATTTTGCTCTTTCCTGTAATGTACTTTTTGGCATCACTTGAGGGAGACAAGTTCACTTCAGGACAGGTTTAGAATGGAAGCTGTTTAACAGCACTTTTTTCCCCTGAGATAATATTTTTGCTATGGTTCTTTGTTTCTTATGTATTTATAGTTCATTTAACCAGTCACTGTGAGGTTGTGTGCGTGTTTTCATTTGTAAGAAATCCATTGGCATTGTAGTGTGACATTCAAGTACCATGCCACTTTCTACCTGCTGAAATTTCAGTGGAAGAGTTGGATTCAACCCAAAATCCTGAGTCCTTCAACACAGAAGTTGGTTGAAAATGTAACTATAGTGGAGTCAACAAGGCCTTATTCACACTGGGGATTTGTTCTGATTTCAGCCATCTTGTGGCAATGATTTCTGCAGGTTAATGATGCATTAGGTTAATTTCTTTAATTAGGTTGCCTTTCATTTTAATTGAATGTCCCCTAGATCTTATATTGTGTGAGGGAGCAAACAGGGGGACCAAGTTTTCATTTTTGTGCATATCTCTATCATGTCTCCTAAATTGTTCCGATCTTTTCATATGGAAGTTTTCTCAAGCTACTTATCATTTTAAACACCCATTGCTCAACACCTTCCATTTATACTATAGCTTAGGGTATGTCCAGACTATCTGGGGGTGATTGCAGCTTGAGTGGACACATCTAAACTAACTTTAATCTATCTAGCTCAAGTCCCAAAGCTGTGGCAGTGCAAGATTCAATCACACCTTGAGAATGCTACATAAACATACCCTTGGTAGGATTCCAAAAAGTTATAAATGCCTAATACATAATGAGAATATCCCTAGGATGTTTAATTTTTAAAGGGATATTATCTCATGTTTCAGAACATAAGTCGGCCATTTGCTAATGTGAGTTTTTAAGGTACTTCCTCCATGGTCAAATTATGCTAAATTTGTCCACTGTAGCCAGTCATGTCCCTTAGTAGCATCTGATATGAACCATTCATAGAGACAGAGACTATATTGACTGTAATTGTCCCAGTTATAAAATGCTCTGACAATTCTTGTGTTCCGGTAAAAACAAAATCCTGGATGTAATCACATCTTAACTATGATAAAATTCATCTCCTGATTGTGTCTGGCCATTTTCTCCAGGACGGGCCAAACAAAGCCCTGGATTCAAACACCTCATTGAGCGCTGGAAAAATTCACAACCAGACAATGTGTTTCAGATGTGCATCTAATTCCAACATTCCAAATATTTACATTTGCACCGATTATAGGTACATGCTTCATAAGATGCATTCTTTGTTGTAAATGAAAAAGAAAAGTAAGAGGAAAACTCTTACCCGTCGGATCGGCGGGTAGCAATCAATCTATCGGGGATCGATTTTTCGCGTCTCGTTAAGACGCGATTAATCGATCCCCAATCGCGCTCCCCGTCGGCGCCGGCAATCCACCTCATCGAGAGGCGGAAGCGGATTCGACGGGGGAGCGGCAGCGATCGACTCGCCGCCGTCCTCATCGCCAGGTAAGCCGATTGCGATACGCCGACTTCAGCTACGCTATTCCCGTAGCTGAAGTTGCGTATCGTAGATCGACCCCCTCCCCTAGTGTAGCCCTGGGCTTAGAGGCATAAAGCATATCTTTCAAGAGCCTGACATTTAGCAAAATGCATTTGGTTAGCAGCAGTATGGGCTGCCCTGTAGCACTGAAGTATTTGGGAAGAAGCAAAGGGCATGATGTGTTTACATGGATTGTTTCTCCAAAATAATAACCAAGTTCTTTTTTTTTTGTTTTGTTTTAAAGTGAGTATTATGGGAAATAACTTTTGTTATTGTTTATAAAACAGCTGTTTTAAGTAAATGCTACTTCCAAGAGTGAGTGTCTGTGTGTCTGTCTGACATCTCTTGTGGCCTCTTCCCTAACACTGCAGCTGCAGATCACAAAATTCTGTGAAACTAAAAAGAGTACAGAGAGTCCGTACAAAGAATGCGTCAGGAAACTTGGGTTGTTTTTTTTAGAGCTCCAGCCCCCATAACAAGAAAAATAATTATATAATGGTCATGTGCTTCCTTTTTTCTTTTGTCTTTGGCTCTAAATTTAGAAAGTTCGTTTGACATTATTATTTTTTTCATTTGTCTTTTTTAAGGGTGGGGCGGGGGAGTGGGGAAGTCCACATCTGTTAAGAGGAAAGGACTTCTCTGGTTGGAGATAGTCTTAGGGGGGAATACAAGTGAGCTGAAAAATCTGTTTCCACAGACTAAGTGAATGTTTTCACAAAGGGCCCAATCTTGTTCCCAGCTGAAGTCAATTAGAGATTTATCATTGGTCTCAATGGAAGTAGGACTGAGCCACTCACAATGAACCTTTAATAGGTATTATGCCCTGAATACTCCATAACCAGGGCTCATGTTATTAGCCCAGTGGTTCTCTTTCATCAGCCTGGTCTAACTTTGGTTCTCCAATAATGCTATGATCACTTTTCCATTCACTTTAGTTGCCTAATATCTTGCATTTTTGAATATTTCCTTCTAACCGTGTTACAATATCTAGGTTCCCATAACTTTTATTGTAAGAAAACAGAAATTAAAGCTCTTCAGCATACATTACTGGCTGTGTTTTCTGCAGTCAGCTAATACAAAGAATTTTATTATAACTCTCATGAAGAGGATGAATATGTTTGGGAGCAGGTCATGTGAACAGACAACTCACAAAGTAACACAACTGAACTGACCAACTTCTCATATAGGCACACCGCCTGTGCATGTGCGCACACGTTTTTTTTATTCCAAGCTAAATCTGCAACATGGGATTGTTTGTGGTTTATAAGTAATGCAAACAAAAGCTTTCACTATAACTCATTACTGATCCATGTAATGAGATGACATCACATTTAACATTACAGCATTGTTTTCTGACTTATGCATCAAAATGTTAATGTGAACAGTGAGCACTAGCTGTTGTTCAGAACAAACCAGCCAGAAGCAGAGATCATGAATATTAGTTTGTCCTAATTACTGGAAATTAAAAACTCATCCCCCCCCCCCCCCCCCCACTCACACACCACTCAGGCAGATGAGACTGAATGACAGCTAATTAAACAGGGAATCTAACTTTGTCTCTAAACTGACAGAACTCTTATGGATATTCAACTAACCAAAATGTTGCTTAGTCCTGGATCACACTCGTGAAATTCTATGAGACCTAAAATGTAAGTTATCTTTCCCAACTCCACTTCTTGCAAAGAACACAGTAGGTTATGGACACAAACTTCACAATAACCACACATTATTATATAAAGAACTTTAATGGAATCCTAGCCCCGCTGAAATAAAAGGCAAAATTCCCATTGACTTCAGTGTAACCAGGATTTCATCCATGGTTACTATGTAGCAGCTTAGCATCAACAACGACAGAGCAAAATGTGGTAGTCTTAGGGGCCTCTACAGAATTGCTTAACTGAAGGGCTTTTAAAAGAACATTCTTTCAGATCATGACAAGATACAGAAAACATGTCCAAGTTATGTATACATTGGCAGATGAATGTACACGCTTCTGTGTATTATTATTGCTAAACAAGGTACGTGTCAAAGGAAAAAGAATTTTCTTAAAGCTAATGTTAAAATTATATAATATACAGTAAATAACACACTCTTGGACCACTGGATGGCTAATGGGATGGGTAAAGAGTTGCATAACTTTTCACTGCTAGGCAATATATCCAATGTCAGCAGTGGCCTAGGTCCCAGACACATAGCTGGTTATTGCCTTTTGGGGAAATGTATCAGTCTATTTCCTAGTGTACAGCTATCCATAAAGCAAAAACTGCCATCAGATTTGGCTGCCTTGCTGCAAGTCCTGGAGGAGAGGTTAAGGGCTGAGTGAACATGGAACGTAATTGTTCTCATGCCCAAATCCCTCAAAATCAGATGGTAAATGTATTGATGGGGTGGTTTAATGATTCTTGCATGACATTTTGAATGGAAGCACCACTTGCGGTCAAACAAAGAGTTTAAAGGACTGCTGGACCCCACAATTGGCTCCTCACAGGCTTTGTGCTTCTGGGAAGTAGAGAGGAGTCTAAGGCAAGATGGCACCCTATTCTGAAAAAGATTCAGATGAGTAGCTGAACTGAGTGATTTTAAATGTTTTACTAACAGGAAAAAAGAGAATTTGGTGCATAATATTTCACCTCACAGAGAGTCTTTGTACTCAGAAAACTTTATGAATAGGACCGTTGTTTAGTGGCCTTTGGAGAAATGAAATACCTTGATGAAAGTTTTCCTATATCTTACTATGTATCCTTCATATTCACTCGTATTGAAGTAGTTAGTTTTAAGTAATTCTGTACATTGTTAGATGCCTAACATATTCTAAAAGTATATTCCAAATGCAAAAGCACCCTTAACAACAGGTTTCTTATTCCATAGTAGCTAAAACATGCTTTTCTCCAAAGATGCTAACAAATGTGTAATGTTAAGGTTTTTGTATACACTCTTCCAATTTTTAACACTACATTTAGTTGTAATTTCTACTATTACATGAAGCAGCAGACATATTGTCGATTTCTCCAGTATCTCAATATTGGTGGTTTTGGTTCAAAGTTTTATTGGTGCTCTATATAAAACTTTAGCCCATTGTCGTCATGGGAGACTTTATGTTGGTGCTGGTTGGATCCTTTTTTGTTAGATAACCTGGAAAATGTCTAGGAAAATACCAATTTTCAAAGCCAGTTATGGTTTCTCCTTCATTTTACACTCATTCCCAGAAGACAATATAGCTTGTTGCTACATTGGATTTGGTTCCTTGGTGGATCATTCATAAAATAAATCCATCTTGTGAAGGAATAACTTCAGGGTCCCTGGGTTTTTTTGCATTTTTTCTTTTCAAAAGATAATCTTGTGAGTTAGGATAATGATTTTACCAAATAGAAGCATATTCTGAGCATCCACATTTTAAAACAAGTACTTGGATTAATGTTTGTTTTCCCACATATAATACAGTTCACGGTGTGTGTGTGTAGTGGGAGGAATATAAAATATTTCTTCAATAGTTTTTAGAGCAGAGGCAAGAACAAAGAGATCATGGGAAAGATTAAATGCTTTTTAGTGTTTGTAAAAGATACTAGTTTGACAGTACTGGAGACTATTAAATCAGCTGTTATCTCCTGAATGGGAATACCATGTTGGAGCAGTTGCACAGGTTTCCTGTTATCCCTTGCTAAGGTGCCTCATTATTGCCGATGAGAAGTGAGTATACTGCTCCTATCTGTTCAGTCTTTTCATTCTCTGATAAGGCTACCGAGTGTCATTTATGACACTGTTTTAGCATTGTGGAGATTTGTTCATTCAGTGACTGGCTTGAAGCCACCAACTGATTTTATGTAAAACACCTTTGTCAGGATATATCAACACTGCATTTAATATACTTTTCAGCTCAATGTCTCCTATTTAGATTCCTTTTCCTCACCATCACCATTCTGACTGGACCATCACACCACCGTACACCTATGAAATGGAAAAGATTGTTGAGCATTGTTGGATTGGAACAGGTGCAGTTAATGTTTAGAGAACTGGTGTGTGCAATTTAGTTTCATATCTAACAGCCAAGACATATTTTTTTAAAATATTTGTTTTATGTCTAAATTTGGCACAGTTCAGTTTTTATTTTGATGGATAATATCAATGCTTATTTGTAAGCACTTTTATTTGTCTTGCTTTTAAATGTTCACAAGTGTGCACAATTGGGAGGGGTCAGGTAATGGGGGCTCAGACAAGAATTTAATGACAGTTGATGGCGAGATTCAAAAAGTTAAAGCTTTATAATTGTTAAATCAAAAATTATATATTTGTCATGCATAGTTGACAAAATAAATATTCTTAAATTAAATTAATAAATTCTCAAGCAGCATTTTTCTTACTTTGGCTATCTGTAAGTTTGATTATTATCAATGTAAATATTTTTTCATGTACGTGTTTTTTGTGTGTGTGTAGTGAAATCAACATTGACTCATAGAAATCTAATTCTTCCAAGCCTACTTATTTCCAGTCAGAGACTTACTGTTTATTTTGGAGGCTCAGGTCACAACTCCATATTTGAGGGTGAGTTCTTTTTTGCACTTAAAACTGGGGTTCAGCCACTTCTTTGATTTCTATGAAAAATACAGTGTGCCCTCCCCAAATTTGCACCACATATTCTTTAAGATTTAATTAGCAGATATATTTGTATTTGTGGGTGTGTATTTGTTCTGATGAAAAAATGTTTACATGGACCCATCAAAATAAACTTCATATTTACATTTAAATCACTTTTGATATTAAGAACTTAAGAAGAACATAAGAACGGCCATACTAGGTGAGACCAAAGGTCCATCTAGCCCCATATCCTGTCTTCTGGCAGTGGTCAATGCCAGGTGCCCTAGAGGGAATGAACAGAACAGGTAGTCATCAAGTGATCCATCCACTGTCGCCCATTCCCAGCTTCTGACAAACAGAGAATCATAGAATATCAGGGTTGGAAGGGACCTTAGGAGGTCATCTAGTCCAACCCCCTGCTCAAAGCAGGACCAATCCCCAATTTTTGCCCTAGATCCCTAAATGGCCCCCTCAAGGATTGAACTAATTATATTTTTACACTTCATTTGCCAGAGTTCTATTTTTTTCACTAGGATTTAACTTCCACTTTTTAAAGGATGCCCTTTTGCCTCTCACTGGTTCTTTTACTTTGTTGTTTAGCCATGGTGGCACTCTTTTGTTATCTTATTGTGCCTTTAAATTTGCGGTATACATTTAAGTTGAGCCTCTAGTATGGTGTCTTTAAAAAGTTTCCATGTAGCTTGCAGGGATTTCACTTTTGGCACTGTACCTTTCTGAAATGAAATGCTACCGTGTTGGGCTGATGTGGTATTTTCCCCAACACAGGGATGTTAACTGTAATTATATTATGGTCACTATTACCATGTGGTCCAGCTATATTCACCTCTTGGACCTGATCCTGTGCTCCACTTAAGACTAAATCAAGAATTGTCTCTTCTCTTGTGCGTTCCAGGACTAGCTACTCCAAGCAGTCATTTAAGGTGTCAAGGAACTTTATCTCTGCATCCCATCCTGAGGTGACAGGTGCCCAGTCAATTCAGGGATAGTTGAAATCCCCCATTATTATTGAGTATTTTATTGTAATAGCCTCTCTAATCTCTCTGAGCATTTCACAGTCGCTATCACCATTCTGGTCAGGTGGTCGGTAGTATATCCCTACTGCTATAGTCTTATTATTCGAGCATGGAATTACTATCCTTAGAGATTCAGTGGTACAGTTTGGTTCATTTAAGAGTTTTACTTCATTTGATTCTATGCTTTCTTTCACATATAGTGCCACTCCCCCACTACCGTGACCTGTTCTGTCCTTTCTATATATTTTGTACCCTGATATTGCTGTGTCCCTTTGATTATCCTCATTCCACCAAGTTTCTGTGATGCCTATTATATCAATTACAGGCACAAGGGTAGATTTGAAGGTGGACAAGATGGCAAATATTGACTCATCCTTTCTGTGCTGAGCTCCCCACCTTGAATTAAATTCTGGTCCTAATGAAGTCAATGAGAGTTTTGCCATTGACTTCAGTAAGACCAGGATTTCACTCCTGGTGAGGCAGGATCTTGAAGGATCTCTTAATCAAGTCCCTATCACTTCACCCATACTCAATTTGCTCATTGAACAACCATCCTTAAATCTATGTTACACAGGAAACCAAGAATATATAAGGGAATATTTTCAAGAGCACTCAGCATTGATCTAACTCTACTCCCAAGTTAATGGTGAATCTCCCATTAACTTCAGTAGGATCAGAATTTGGCCTGGACTGGGAACTTTTGAGTATTTTGTTTTCCATCTCATGCTGGTTCAGCGATCTAGTTGATCAGCTCATACTATTTGATTGATTCAAGATTTGTTTTTACATTTTGATTGCAAGATAGTGATACATAACTCCCAGTTGGGCAGGGAAATTGAGATATCTGAGGTAACTTGGTCAATTTTAATTAGTTTAGTTAATTTTCAAACTGAAAATTTTTTGGTGGAATGCTGATTAAGTTGTTTTATAGATTAAATATATCAGGGTGGTGCTAAATATAAAATCTGATACAATTATAGTCATGTAATAAGTTGTTTATACTTATATTATTTTCTTGAAAGGCAAGTCCAGAAGAACGCACTAGCCATCCCTGTATTCTGGCTAATGGATGGTGGAAATATGTGATAAGAGATCGTATGTGAAGACGATTTAAATGAAAAATGTGCAAAATCAGAGATTGGTTATGCAAACCTTTTTCAGTTAGGTTTTTTGGGCGTTGGGGGGAGGGCACGAGTAGGGATTCATAACCAAATCCAGAGGCTGTTGGATATAGTTCCTATAGATCAAGACTGGCATGTATGGGGGAGCAACCTGCATGACATAAAGGAATATAGCAGAGGGTGCATTCTCCTTACATGCCAAGGAGTTTGATATATGGAATGGCAATATAGATGTTTGGGCTCTGGCTGCAGCCCAGGCTCTGGAACTCTCTCCCTCCCCCACCCCACCCAGTCCTTGTGGAGTCCAGAGCCTGTGATCCAGCTCAAGCCCATATGTCTACATTCCAGTTTTATAACCCCATAGCTTGAGCCCTGTAAACCCAAGTCAGCTGACCGAGGCCAACTTATTTTATTGCCGTGTAGACATATACTTAAAATGCATTCAATTGATTGCTGTACATAGATTGGTTTTACCCATCTGGTTCCAAGAACTTCAGTAGGGTCAGTAAATATTAATGTCCATTGGGATTAAATTTGGGCTCTATGTTGTAAACTGAGGTATGGTATTGTCAAAAGACGTCAAATACAATCAACCCTGACTCTTTCATTTTGCCTGTCAATTACTCTGTGAGCATTTTTTTGGTAATTTCTGTGCATATCTTATTTATTAGTTTTACAAAGTGTTTGAAGGTCTCGATTGTCTATTGTAGCTTTATCTGAAATAAGAATCACTTAGAACCTGAATTCCGATGCAGATGGATTTTAAGCAGACCACTAGGTTGCTTGTAATTTTGATCATAAAAAAATGAATTTACTTGAAGTAATATGAGCTTCCTTCTCTCCTACCCCTTTCATATAAATTATTTCTGCTATGATCATCCTTGAACATTTATGGTACCATTCTGTTTAAATCAAATTACACATTTCCCTATCATGCCTAACAGGGTTTTTTTTTGCTTAATCATGTCATCTAAAAGGACAGGTTTTAATTTATTGTCTGTATTTAGTATTTACAGATTGTCCCATATAAATTTTTTTAATCCAAGAGTATACCCTATCAAATATCCCTTCACTCTAGATGATCTTCTGCTTTGGAATACAAATCTCTATTGTCTTGTTATAACTGCATGTGGTGTTTGTCTGTAGTGTTTTAAACAGACTTTGTCTAGCCAACCTTTTCTGCAGTATTTCAAAATCTGTTTCTCTATATATCATCATCTTGTTTACTTCTTAGTAGTTGTTGTCA
Source organism: Macrochelys suwanniensis (assembly GCA_033296515.1). NCBI lineage: Eukaryota > Metazoa > Chordata > Testudines > Chelydridae > Macrochelys > Macrochelys suwanniensis. Next base: position 97,814,192 of record CM065776.1, on the reverse strand, counting down.
TCTTTTCCTGTCACTGGTATTCCCTGGACTGGAAATCACATAACATTGTGTTTCCTCTCAGAATTTCTTGTCTGCAGATGTTGACCTAATATTGGAGGCCTTTACAAGGTATCTTTCATATACATACTTTTTCCTGGAGCAAATCCAACTGTGTTCTCAAATCTCATTAATTTTATTCTGAATCCTCAGCAATAGCTTATCCAAACTTTTTGTTCTCACTAATGCTAAGAATATAAGGGAATGCTACGAATATGATGTGTCTGTCATTCATGAACTGGACTTCCACAAGGTTGAATCATGTTACATAATCATGTAGCATGATCCTCTTTTATTCTCTGTTTGAGAGTGTCTGCACAATATCTTTTGCTCACTCTGCAACCTTGGATGCATACTGCACAGCTCTCATTTGTTGTTTGTTTGATAACTGTGCTGTAGATTTTTAAGACCAGAAGGGACCATTAGATAGGGTTGTCAACTTTGTAATATTTAAATCCGGACACTCCAGCCTGCCTCTCCCCGCACCCCAAGGTGCCTGCCTCTTCCCCCCACTCCAAGGTCCAACCCCATTTCGCTCCTCTTCTCTCCTCCCCCCATCTCTCACTCCTCTTCCCCTTTTCCTCTCCTTCAGGAAGGGGCTCACCTGTGGAGCCGGGGCTGGGATCTGCAACCACCTGATGCAGATAGGAGGCAGCTCCGGCTGAGTAGGGGCTGGCTTGGGTGATGACCCAGTGTCTCTCTGCCCACAGTAACCTGTTTTTTGGTGTCCGATCAGTAGATCTGACCGGACACTGTCAGATCCCTTTTCGACCGGACTTTCTGGTCGAAAACCAGGCACCTGGCCACCCTATCATTAGATCATCTAGTTTGACTTCCTGCCTAACACAGGCCATAGAATTTCACCCACTTAGCCCCGTATTGAGCTCTATTACTTGTCTGAGTAAAGCATATCTTTCAGGAAGATGTCCAGTCTTGATTTGACTTCAAAGGATAGAGAATCCATCATTTCCCTTGGTAGTTTATGTCAGTGTTTAATCACCCTCACTGTTAAACTGTGTTGCCTTATTTCTGAATTTGGATGCATACTTATCAAATTACTGGAATGAGCTATATCTCATAGAGCTGGAAGGGACCTTGAAAGGTCGTTGAGTCGAGTCCCCTGCCTTTACTAGTAGCAGGATCAAGTACCCTCCCTGACAGATTTTTGCCCCAGATCCCTAAATGGCCCTCTCAAGGATTGACCTCACAACCCTGGGTTTAGCAGGCCAATGCTCAAACCACTGAGCTATCCCTCCCTCCCTGCAGAAACCTTGCAGAAAGCTGCACTTTTGGGGTGTGTGAAAGTTGTCTCTGACAAGTTTTTTTGGAAGGGACAGGACACAATATCATAGCTCCTACTCACATGAGAAGTAAAAAGACTGTGAGACCAGGGCCTTAGTCTTTTTATTCCTGTTCTCCCAATTCAGTATTGCACTGTTGCAACAGTAGAAGGAAGGGGGGAGAATTCAAAGCCATTAAACAAATCAGTTCTTAATGATTTGGCATATTGTGGGTTAAATATTGCAACAGACTCTTTACAAAGGATCCTCAATCTCTCTTGTCTGCCAATTTCTGGAAAGTGAGAGTACATGTAAAGCCTCTAATAAGCCCCTGCTGGGCGGAACAGTGTGTGGGAAGACAGAACCCTAAACAGTGTAAATATGCCTTACAGAAGGTTTCCACTGTTCCTCATTCCTCCTCGGAAGAATCTAAATCTAATATGAGTTTAGGATCTCCTATGACAACACCAGTATTCTGTTCCATAGATCTTCTGCCATGATTAAGTCTTAGTCAACAGTTGCCTCATGACTTTTAATTAGGTTGAAGTTGAATGCACTCTTCTCCCCCACTCCGCCCCCCAGCAACTCTGTTTTTTTCTCCTCTGTTGAAAGACTGATGAAAAGAAGCTGAATGCATCAACCTTACTGCTCAGCACTTCTTCCTAGCCATATTTCCTCAAGCCCTTTTAATGGCTAATCACCCTTTGAGAACGTGTGTGTTTTACTTATCCCTCATTGCTTTCTGTCTCAGTGATGTCATTTTGTTTTACCTAAGCTTCCAGCTTTGTTGAATACTATTATTACCATGCATATGGTGAAGGGCAGCAGTGCTTGTAATGTTTGCTTTGTAATGTCATGAATAAGACTCCATTGTTTGTGTTCTTTGAATAGGTTTTCTGAATAAAGGTACTTATTAACCTAACAACTTTCAAAATAGCTGTCTGGAGGCAATGGCAGAAACAACAGTAACAGCAACAGCAAAAACCACCACCCCAGCAAAACACCAAACAAGAGTTGAAGAAAGTTTGCAAGTCACGTAGTTTACACACTGACAACACATAATTCATTTACTATTTTTTTTTGGATGGGAGGGGCTACAATATCGCCTATATTGTGCATGCAGTTCCATCCTTGCCTTTCAGTAGCCCTTTTGTCTACACAGCAAATAAAACCAGTCTTGTCAGCACACAGGTACACACATACACAAGGAGAATAAGGCCATTGTCAAGAGCACGTATTCATCTGCATGTAGGATAAGAATAACACAAGTTACTGGTGGCCCCTGCCTTTATTGTGTAACAACCTCTGTGTCTCTCAAAAAAACCCAAACAAAATACCACCATCTTAGTACAACCAAATGCAGAGATTATGTTTTGATGGGAAACTGGATGGAGCTGACTGTCAGTATTGTTTCTCTATAAACATGAGTATGAAGAGATGTCCCTTGTCTGATCTGAGTGTTACACTTCTGAGAAATAAGGTTCTTTCAAGTCCCTGCTAGTTATCATGCTTGCAAGAGACTGCATTTAAAGCTGACCTGCTTTTCCAGTAATCATTGCTAAACCACAAGGTGGGGAGATTTTAAAAATATACTGTACTCAATAAAATCTCAATGATTTATACATAGTTTTTTATTAAAAAATCTTTCCTAGGGCTCTTTCCTTTCTGCTACATGAGGGATATTTTCTGAGGTAACTTCCATCAACATGAAAGGGTTTCTGAACAAGGGGTTGTTGTGGCCAGCAAGAAAATAAAGTGTGTAGGTGGGGAGATGGTATAATTATTTAGGAGAGTTGCAAAGCACTCTACCACAGTCTTTAAGTGGATAGGGGCAAGTGGGCATAGCTATAAAACGATTCAAGAGTCCTTGTTAAGTTAGAAAGTGTAGATGCCATTTTTGAAGAATGAAAATCTTTTAAATTTAAATTAAAATCTTAAAAAAAACCTTAAAGAAACATGCAAAGAGTCAATGCTCCACTACGCTTGCATAATTGTACATACTGTGCTTTTCATGTATCTGGCACAGCAAATGAGACCACCCCAGATTATTTTTGCATCAGTCTCATCCCACGTGAAGATTGCTTCCTTTGCTGACTAGAAAATGACAAGTTTAAAGACTTCCTCCCTGCATATTTGAGTATAATTTTGGCCAAGCCAAATGACTTCTTGAACCTGTCAGCACACAACACAGGAGACTGGGATAACCGTGGAAAGAATGGCGCAGGGCTATTGTTATATTATATCAGTCTTGATATACACTGAGAGGAAAAGAAATGATGAGTGGCCAACCTACTCTTTATTGTTAACAACTTCAGAGACGGAGGGAAATGACTGAATGTTCAATGAAAGGAGCGAGTTGAACCAAGGTTAGTGGTGATAGGAGAATATACCAATTGTGGCTGAACATTATTGCCTTTGGATCACAAATTTCTGCAGGTGTAATATTTCAAACCAAATGCTGATGACTAATATCCAGAAATAACTACATAACTCAGGGAGTTGGGAGAAAAGAAAAGAAGGTCAATGAAGAACAAAATGGTAATGTAGATTAAAAATAAATGACCTCTGTCCCAGAACTGAATGATATAATAGTTGAGAAGTTGGTAGAGATGATAATGTTGGTTTTTGACTGGAGTAGATTTGGTCACTTAGGCTGATAAAACTATTGTCATGAACTGAAAACAGTTAGCTAACAAATTGTGAAAACAGCAATGCTGAAAGGCCAATCTGGTGTCTGTCTCTGATTGGGAATCCAAACATTGAATTTTATATAGGATACAAAGTGTGATAGGAAATTGCTAAGGCTTCAAGTGTTTATCAATAGAGTCTACCTAACACACCAAAAATGTATAATAATATACTAAAATAATTCTAGTTCAAAACAGCCCCAAAAATACAGTTATGGTGCTTCTCTCTTCTGTTTCTACCATATTTTTTGTAATCTCATGCAGTTTACACCAACCTATGCTACATCCCCTTGTTGTAGTCAATAAAACGAAAAATAAGAATTAAAAAATAATTTAGTCCTGCATTAGCATATGTTTGCTGTTACTGTGAGATTATGTTGAGTGACATGCCTTTTTTAAAAATTTAAAAAAGAGGAAAACATTACAATCTCTGGAGTTATGGGGGGTGCTGTATTGTAGAGCATGCTAACCACTAATTAACATTCTGTACAGTTTTAAATAAAAGCTGACTATATGTTACAGTACTTTGAAAGCAGTACTTTGATAAGGAAATTGGATTACAATTTCTTCCTAGTGTATCCATCTATGCTTAACATGCATTAATACAAATTAAGAAGGGGCAATGTTAAGTTATTGCAAATTTTATTGTGAAACTGTTTCTCTCTCCTTTCTCAGAAGCACCTGTTAGTATTTTTGGAAGGATTAGAGGGAAAATGACAAAGATGCATAACAAATGATTTTTTGTTACCCCATACAAAGGTAAGCAAGGAAGAGTTCAATTGGGACTCAGTAAAGCTGGGTTATAAAAAGCAGTTAGACTCCTAAGACCTGAGTCTGGAGGGAAAAGGAAGAGGAAAGGTTGCCCAGCCCATTTATGCCTCACAATCAGGGAGCAAGAGGAAACTTGGAGGATTATACAGCTAAAAGACTCAGTGAGCTGAACGCTGTTCGCTTAAAGTTACTTCTGCTGGGAACAAATAATTTATCTGTTGCTTGCTGGAGATATATAGATAGAGAGATAGATCAGGCTGAAGAAGGCTCCAATGGTAGCAGCCCCACATGCATTCAAAAACTATGAGTCAGATCCAAAGAAGCATGAGATTAAAATAAATAAATCATGCTGGGTTTTGGTCTACCTTTTAACTTTTTTAGTAGGCTAGGTTCACTGATATCATTAGGATTCAAACCTCAAAGCACTCCACATGCAGAAGTAAATAAATAATAACAAAATATATATGCAGAGAGCTTGCAGGATCAGCCTCTTAATTATCAAAGATGACTAATAAGTAATACGAGTGAAGTTTTGTAACATATTGCATAATTAATTGAATATCGATACAATTTAAAAGTGGGCAGTTTTCTTTCTACAGTGAATTTGTTTAGCTGTTTCTAGCCAAACTGGATCATTAGCTAACTGAATTTAAAGCAAATTAGCTCATTAAAATGGAATTTTCTTAACCAAATCACTTTGGCAAGAAGTTTGAAGAATATAAAATTTGTTTTCTGTGTTAGTACCAAAGGTCAATAGGAACATTATACAAAGTGTACTAGCCAATATTCATCACATGATAGCTTGTATCTGCAGTTAGGGAAACCAAGTTTAGAACAAAAAATTGGATTCTATTGATAAGCTTCTTGAATAATGTTTATTACTTTAAATATAAGAGAGAAAAGGGAAAAACTTACATTTGCCAAATACTTGTTTGATCCTGGCCAAATAATTTAATCTCTCTTGCTCAGTTTCTCCATCTTTCAAGTCAAATTGTAATACTTATGTACCTTACAGAGATGTCATGAAGATTAATTAGCTAAAGTTTATGCAGCACATTGAACATGTGCCATGTATTTGCTAGATTAATATTGTATAGCATATATACTGGCATCGTATTATTAGAAAGTCCTCAAACTTGTCGTCTTCTGATCCAGCTGCCATCCCCCATTTTCCCTATATATTCTCTTTCTCTTGGTGGGAGAGGGAGAAGCAAGGAATTTGAGGCAAGCAATTGTGTTAAATGACTCCCATAGCAACCTTAGATCAGTTGCCTTGTAAATATATGTAATGAAATAAGTCTTAAGGCTTAGGAGATCTCTGTGCTAACCTCTTTCTAGCATTGGTCAAGTTGGCCATTTGTAAGTCCAGGAGGAGGAGTTGAGAGTAGAGGTTCTCTTGGACAACAGGAACATGTTTTTTGGGTGCTTATAGAGAATGCGCCTGTGCGGATTTGCGGGGTGGGGGGGGGGAGGTGGAGAGGGTTGTGTGTGTGTGTGTCGGGGGGGGGTAATTGTGGCAGTATTTTTGCTCTGTTTTCAAATAAAAATTGTAAAGTGCAGAGTTCTCAGTGCTGGCATCAAAATCTTAGTCATGGACCCAAGGCCCAGTCCTGGTCTTAATTATATGAAGGCATGTATTCATACTACATATTATTACCTGTAGTTCAGTCTTCTTGAACAGAGTCAACGTGAGAAGAATGCTGACCCTTATGTTAACTGGAGAATTTGGCTGAGTTGTTAAGGTTTTGCATTGTTTTTCTTTCAGCTCTTTATCTTCAGGTGTTTTACCACAACATGCTTTCATTATGATGTAATTGTTAAGTTTAGAATTGCCTCACTGTCAGACAACATTGAGTTAATTACCTTTATCAAAATATATCAAACAATGCACGTTTGGCAGACAAAATATGATTTACGATCGTTTTGTCGCCAAGTATGTGCACTTATGACTGAAGATTGTTTTTCTCTTCACTCTATTTTGATGCTTGAAAAAGTCGTTACTCTGCCCTACACCACCAGAATCCAATTTCTTTCTGACCCAGATGCTGCTATGACAGTATAGCAGATCTTGGTGGCTTTATTGTGCTGTCACCACAAATACAGTTGTGAAGCCACACTGCCCAGTCACCACCTTCATGTGTTTTATTTCCAATTAATGTTTTAATTCCAGCTAACCGTGCTGCCTTCAATAGTCCCTGGACATTGGCTCACCTGTTGGCTGCAGTGATTTCAGGCACTGATGATTATTTACATTAAAAGAATGTGTAAAGGCTCCAGTGTGGGCCCCAGTGTTAGGCAGTGTACAGACAATTAAGCAGAAGACACAATTCCTACTCCTGGGAGTTTACAATTGTGTGTGATGTGTTACTTGGTACATTCTCTAGCCAAATGGCCCCAGAGCACACTTAGTGATTAGCAAGGACTAGATTTGCCTCTTGTTCTTTCCTTGGAGTAACTGTCTCTAGCCAGTGTTATTAGTTGCTTACATTTATAAGTATTAAGTTCACTCACCGATTTTAAAATGTAAGGGGAATAAAATGACTGGTAACTTGAAATGTCTTTAAAAGACATGCATTGGAACTGATATTTGTATAGTAAAAATCCTTTAGCTACAGCATTTCAGTATGCTAAGTGAGCTGATTAGAGAGCTATGAACTTGAATAAAGGCTTCTTTTTAAAAAACAAAACACATTTTAACACCACAATCCATGTAGTTTGCAAAAATATTACCAAAGACTTACAAGCCTTTAAAACTACTCAAACTAGGGTGCATAAGACAAAATATGTTACATGAGGTACACACAGATAGCTGGGAAATGGTTTTCCCGTACTGTGAAAAATTGTATGATTTCAAAAATCTTCCTCTTCTGCTTGGGATAGTACTAAAACCTTTCAAACTATGTGTGTGTGTGTGTGTGTGTCCGGGGGTGTTTTTGTGGGGAAAAGAACTAGAAAGAGAGAGAAGACTAGCCAGTAATCTAGTTGTTAGGGTACTCATATGAGATGTAGGAGACTGATTCAGAGCAGGGGCTTGAACCTGGGTTTTCCACATTGCCGATAAGTGCCCTAACCACCAAGTTATTTCCCATTCTCGGGTTTTTGTCTGCCTGACTCTCTCTGGTTTTGATCAGAAATTCCATCCTGGACCTGAGAAACCTTTCCCTACAAAAGTTTAATCAAAACCAATATGTTTCTTTTAAAAGATTTGGTTTCAACAAATCAAAATTTTCCAGTGAAAAAACATTTTGTCAGAAAATTCCCAACCAGCTCTTGTTACATGTTTACTGACAACTGAAAATAAGTGGTTGCCTCACAGCTTCCATTTGCCAGTAATCATGGGATAAATCAAAGTAACATTTCTTTCCCAGGAACCATATCATTTTACTTTTGATTTTTTTTCTGTTGAGAAATGCAACTAAATTACTGTAACACGATTATAGCACTGTTGGTGTAATACAGTGGGTGCATAAATATTAAATCACGTGCAACTATCTAGCATGCTTCAGGCAAAACCTCTCAGGGAGCTTTTAGTACAATAGAGAAACATATTCAAAAGCATATGCCCAATCATGAAAGATGTGGGCCATATCAACTGGAGTTTAAGGCTAATGAGTTTAGGAGTGCTTTTCAGTGTTATCATAGAAACATATACTTAGTAATAGCAGAAGAGTAGCCTAGCAGTGGTTTAGTAGCTTTGCTGAACTTCACATTGTTCTGCTCTCAGCAATACCATGGATCATGTCTAGGATTACTTTTTCTTCACTCATTACAAATGATACAATTTGCCTTATTAGCAGCATTGTAGCAATTTATATTTTATTAGGTCATTGTTAAATTAATTTTTTTAAAAACAATAATAAAACCTTATGACAATTAAGAAGATATTCTGCCTTTGTCAGGTATCCAAATGCTGAGATGCATTTTGTTTGTTTTAGAATGAAATTTGTGCACAGCTTAGGAGTTTGTCCTAAGACAACATAAACCCTATGGATCCCAGTTCCAGAAGTCCATGAAGGAAAAAGTGATGATGGCACAAAGTGGCTGCAACTGTTTTTGTCTGTTCTACTAGAAAATTTGGGTTCCAAAGTGGTACATGCTGATTGTGATGATTGTGTGGATGCTTGGTGTTGAACATCAATCTGTTCCCCAAAATGTGGTCTTTGTGTAGGATTTCTGTGTGGGATTTCTGAGGTGGTGTGTTGGAACATCAGGGGAAGCAGACAGTTTCAGCACACTGCCTAGCATTCACAAGGATGTGACTGTAAGCTATTAAGACTGAATGAGTCTAACTGCTAAACAATGCATCATAATCTTGGATGGCCTGCCTGGTCAACTGGGGAAAAACTGGTCAATGAAAAATGGTAGACTTCATCCTAGGACCTGTGACAAAGGCCTTTGAGCAATATGGAAATTAGGTTTGGGCTTGCAAAAGGAGGGTGGGGCTTTATGAAAATGGATTTTCTCTGAAAGCGGGAAAACAAACTGGGGAACACGCACACTCTGGTAGGCAAACTGAGGCCTGGTATACACTTAAAAGCTAGTTGCTTCCATCAACCTAGCTACTGTTGCTCAGAGAGGGAATGTTCCTACACCAACAGAAAAACCCCTTCTGTCAGTATAGGATGTGTCTACACTACGGGGTTATGTCCGCATAGTCTCTGTGGTGTTGACATACCCTGTGTCCTGGGTGAGGGGGTGGGCCTTTAGTCTTGGGTCCCTCTCAGGACTCAGACTCGATTGCTCAAAAAATGTAGGTTAGGTCTGGTTTGCTCTGTTCCTGTTAACTCTTGAGGGAGGCCCATCTAACTTAGCTTGTAGTAAAGTGTACAATTAGATGAGTCTAAATAGGTGTGTAGGCTTCTTGTAGTCGTAAAATCTTTTTCTTCTCCAATACTTGGTTCAATTTGCTAAATACACCTACTGTTTTAAGGCAGCAGTTTCACTGTATAGCACTGGTCACAAGAACTCAAAGGAAGAAACTCAGGTGTTCGGTCATACCTATTCAGTAGGCATAGACAAGGTGCTGAACCCAGATCCTGGTCTACAAGTGGGGGAATTCCAAAATTCCACTCCAGATAGACCTAACACGGAAGGGAGCACACTCAGAGACCAAAATTGGGGGTTGTGGGCAAGCAGCCCCATGACTATGGCATTGACAAAGGCCAATGAGACAGTGGAATGGGCTGATTCAGTGCATCCCCCAATTGAGCTTTAGTTGTAGGGTTTTGATAGTTCATGGACCTTAGAGCTAGCTATTAATATGCATTAACAGACTAAGGCCCTGATCCTGTGACTGTGCTTAGCTTTACTTGCTGAAGCTAGTCCCATGGATTTCAGTGGTACTACTCACTGTTTATAAAGTTAAGCAAAATTCTTATCAGGTTTGGGGCCAAAGCAAGCCTCTTCCAGTTCAATTGGTATAGAAAAACGTTTTCTCACAAGTCCATCACTAAATGGCAGTAACTTCAAGCAGGTGCAGTGCTTTATATGCAAACTGGCAGTAAAACATACCCTGTGGGAAGGGAATGGGAGATACATGAGACAAACCCTGTCTCTTCTTTTTGGATCTGAATCTGACATCTTTACACACACTTCCATCCTGCCAGTCACTATAGTGTAGTTGCACTTCAAACAAGTGATTGGGTTCTATTAAAGATATGGAAAGGTATATAATTTTCCATTTTGAGTTAATGGAGAGCTCTTGGGATGGGAGAATGTGAGTTCTTTGCATGCATTTACAAGTGGAAAGAAGGGAAGGGAAATTAAAAACAAGCAAGTGAAAGATCAGCAGATTTAGTAGCATCAAGAGTAATAAAAACTCTTACCAGAAAACATCTATTGATTTCCCCCCCCCCCTTTTCCTGTCAAAACATCAAAATGCAGGAAATCTACTCAGTGAACAAAATCTCAAGTAACAGTGGCATTTCCAGTAGCTGGCACAGCCCAGTAGTGCTGCCACAGACCATGCAGTTCTCTTCACCAGGCTGTCTGACTCTCCCTTCCCTACCTACACGTTCTCATTCCATACACTCTTTAAAACGTCTTCCACAGCAAGGCCCTGTGTGAGGCAGTCAAGTACCGTCGTGTGAACAGTCATCCTCTCATCTATATGCACAAAATAGACTCTGCTTTTTCAATTAGTTTCCATAAAGCTTCAATACAACGTTGTTTCACCTAAAAAAAAATATGATAATCTGAAATTATCCTAGATGTGCTGAGATTGCAGCGAATCATTTTACTTCCCACATTTTGAGTGTGTGCTGTAAGATTCAGTGCCATGCAACTTTTGCAGATACATTCCTGGTGTGTCTCATTGGTCCAGAATGATGCATCTTCCCTTTCAAATTGATCGAATAGGAAAGAGGCCAGATGTACCCCTTTAATGCACCCTAGGTTTAATACCTGTGTAATATATGCAATACAGGTCTGCATGGTTAGCTTTATTGATAGTCCAAGTGTCCAGTGCCAATCACAGCCTTTTCTGACACCGAGTAAAGCTTCTAGGCTGTGGGAATGAGGAGAGCTACTTCTACACCTTCCTATGGTGTGTGCATCCAATCACAGCTTATGATTTTCATTATTGAACAGGATCATATGGTGGATCCTGAGCCAGCACACATTTTTGAATAGAGAGGAGGAGGGCTAATTACAGTTATAACTAGACTATTCTAAGATGACTCCCTACTCAAAAGAGAGAGTGCTTAAAGCATCGCTTTTAGTAGCTGGTGTTGTAGATAAATACCAATCACTAACACAGAGTACCCATGAGTTTGACAATTCTGCCTGAGGCTATCTTAATTCCCAGAGAACCATTTCATTGCTTTGTGGTCATAAGGCTGTGACTGCATGCATGCATGGTGTCTTGATCTGTACCTGGCTCGTGCTTTTCATAAAATACCTACAAATATTTTGGATTTAGTTACATATGTTCTTGTTGTTATCAATGAGTGCTAAATACCTGTTCCATATAATTTACCTGTAAACTTGACAGACCCAGTTCGTGGGGCCTCTTCTGACATTGAGGTGGCTCACATAAGACTGAATTTCTCTAGTTTCAGATGAACTGCATCAGTTCCTTTCTTAACCATTAAATGGTGATTTTGATTTAAGGGGAGCCTTTGGTAGCACAGTCCTGTAGTTTTTTAACTACATCATGCTCTGTCAGCTGCAGTAGCTTTTAGGGTGGTGCAGCTGGACTGTTTTCATTTGCAGTGAAATTATTTGGCTAGCATAGTTAGTTGAGTGGGACAGGAAGAATGAAAAGATGTTTAAGAGCATGCCAGGATGGTTAATGTAATCTGTTACATCATTTCACGTAAACTGTTTTCTGATGCCTAAAAGAATGTTGTTCAGGTTTTAAAAAAGACGTATTAAAGTATGTGGAGAGTGTGATATAACCTGGTCAACTAGACCAGCTGATGTCAGGGTCAAGGTTAGGTAAGCAATATAGAGACTGCAAATCCAAAAGTAATGACAAAAATCTCTATTTGAGTATGGTAAGATAGGAGAGAATCACCACATTATTTTTTGCATACAAATGTTATTTTCACATTAAAGAAGAACACTGTAGCAATCTGCTGCTACTTTCCTTCCTTAAGTGAAGAACTCCAAATCATATTATAAGATAGATCTATGGAGCAGAGCTCAAATTTGAATTCTGATCCAAATTTAGGAGTTTTCAGATTAGGAGTTTTGGTTCAAGCCCATTGGAAAAAGAGGCCCCCTGTTGAGTAGTTTGGATCCAAATTGAGACCCAAAGTTCAACGTAATGTACAGTTGGATAGCGTCCCTTTCTATATAATACCAAGATAATGCTCTGTATAGCACGGAGACAGCCAGAACACTCTAATGGAAATCCTCCTTGTTGTGTGTGTATATTAGTAACTCTCAATTAATAAAGTATTCACAATCAGTTTATACATCAGAGGGAAGAAAAATCTCCCCAGATGGTCAGACACTACTATCTTTGCTTTACTTGTTGTTAGACACATAGGAAATAAAATCTAAGTGGAAATATGAAATGTCTGATTTAAAGTGACCATATCGCCCTTAACTCACTGCATTATATCTCAGAATTTACAGGCTCTCGTGCACTGTGTGATTTTGCATATTATGTGTGCTTCAATACTTAGACTTGGTCTACACCGAAAATGCAGGTTGACCTAGCTACGTCACTTAGGACTATGAAATATTTTGCATCCTCTGCGATGTAGTTAGGTTGCCTTAACTCCTACTGTAGATGCAGAAATAAAGAAATCTTCCATCAACCTAGCCACTACCTCTTGGAGAAGTGGATTATCCACAGTGATGGAAAAACCCCTTCCCGTGATGTAGGAAGCATCTACACTACAGTGCCACAGAGGTACAGCTGCAATGTACACAAACCCCTAGTCTCATATGTATGAGGAAAAGACAGAGCAGCAACATTAATTCAGGGTTCCGAGGCAAGAGTCTCACCAAAAGCGGCTACTGATTACCTTGATGTTCTTCCTTCAACTGTTTAGAAAAGTTTCTTAGGCCTGGTCTACACTAGAAAATTCACTGTGAAAAATTCACACCCTTGATCAACTCAGTTAAACCAACATAATTTCCAGTGTAGAATTCTCCTGTTGACCTAGCTACTGCCTCTCAGGGAGATAGATTACCTACGCCAGTGGGAGAATCCCTCCCATTGGCGTAGGTAGCACTTTGGCTGACGTGCTACAGTGGTGCAGCTGCAGAGGAACTGCTGTGTTTTAAGTGTAAAGAAGCCCTTAGTTCTGAAAGGGATATGGTCAGTGACAAAAGATCTAGGCTGACATGAGGAAATGTGAAAAAACAAAATCTATTTTTTCCTTATGAGTATGCCGTCATGTTTTCAGACACAGATGGGAAGGAGAGATTTAGGCTTTGTCTACACTGGCACTTTCATTGTTACAACTTTTGTTGCTCAGGGGTGTGAAGAAACACCGACCTGAACGCCATTGTAAGGTGTGCAGTGTAGACAATAGCCTTAGTTCCTACTTATAAAGTCTTGGTTTCAAAAAGGCTAGTTTAGAAAGGCTTTCAGATACTGAGGCCCTTATCAACAGAGTGATGGGGTTCTCATTCCAAATATTCCCCAAAGTGCTCACAGATCTTACTACATGGGTTTACATACTGTTAGAAAAGTCCACGTGCAAATTTCTGGAAAGAGGGTTTCCTTGTTTTAGGGAAATAGCAAAATTCACAACCAGACTCATGGCTTTTCTCTGAATTCGCAAGACAGTTATGAAACAATTATTGTCATAAAAAGTCCTCCTAAGTTTCATCCTTGGCAGCTCTCACCCAGATCTTTTGAGTTTAAAACGGCTTGTGTTCTCAATTATAAATAGTCCATCTTTTCTCAAAGTCTTTCTCTTCAGTTTTAGAGGGCCATGATTTAAAAACCACCATCTAGTTCACTAACCCATCACAAACCATTGATTAGGAACCTGATACAACATCCATTGTTGTTGATGGAAGATCAGGTAGCTGAGTAACAAAACCAAGCAAAATAACAAATTCATGGTATGAAAGGGTAAGATTTGCCCTAAGTACACTTACAGAGAAATAAATGTGTGAATCTTACATTAAAGTAACACTGAGCATATATACTGAGGTCTAAAGTTAATATATTGTACAATAATAGAAAATAGCATGTATGTACTTGAGGTGCTGTAGTTCTTTTGTAGTAAAATCTCATTGTGAATGTTACATTAAAGATTGTGGTTTTTTCCTTTGTGATCCTCTTTTATTGATTAATGGTCCCCCTTACTGAGTTCTTCTTGTCATTATAGTATCCTCCACTTACTTTGATCAAGATAATTCATCACTTTAGGTGTGAATTTAGCAACCTGTTTTAAATTAATCTCAACAGATGAGTGCCAGTTTGCTTATTGAGAAGGTCTTGTGCTATGCAGTCCTAGGAACAGATAAACATTTCTTCTTCTTCACTTAAAAAAAAAAGTTAATCTAGAAAAGTAAAATTAGCAACCTAGGGCATTTGATGATGAGCAAGGACACTAACTTGAACTTGACAACTCTATTAATCATACTGCAAGCAGAATAAATACTGTGCAGTGGAGAATATTGCTAGTACAACAGCAAAGGATAATTTTTCTCTCAGTGTAAAAAATGAGACTCCTGAGTGTAGTTACAGAAACCATGACCTGTTTATTTTAGGTCTCTCCAGGTGCTTGAACAGAGAAGGCATTAAGTCTTTTATCCTTTCTGTGTTTACTCAGCTTTTGGAGTTACCTAATGAATTTAAAATAAGTATTGATAGGACATTTTAAAATTCACACTTAGAGCCTTATGCAACAAAGGCAAATTAAACTATCAGTGATAGTGGAGTCTGCGGTTCCAACAAGTTATTTTCTTGATAGGAATATAGAAATACAGGACCAGACCCAAAGTTAGTGTAAATTGACTTCAAATGGAACTAATGCCAATTTACACCAGATGAGTTTCTGGGCTTTCCTCTGTAAAGCTATGAAATAAGAGCCAAATGTGGATCTCAAGGCAGCAAGTACTTTGCTCACTTTTTCAGGTGTTGCAAAACAAATGAAAATGCAGAAATTGAAAGGCATGTGTGTGTTTTATAAGCTGATTTGAAATGGTGAAAATTGTCTGTTTACTCCCAACTAGAAAATATATTTATTGCTTGTCAGAAGACATAGCAGTTTCTGGGGTAATAAGGGGTCCATATGTGGAAAAAGTTCAGGGCAGACTTGCAGTTTCTAACCAGATGAATTTCCCAGGGGTTTCAGTGAGAGATTTGCCTGAATGAAAGTTCAGGATCTGACTGTTGAAATGGTGGTGATTTTCTAGATTTGAATCAGAAACAAATTAACTGAAGAAGACTTCAGAGAACATGTTCTGAACATGCAATATGACAATGTATGGAAGTCTGATCCTGCAGGCTTTAGTCACATCAGTAGTCCAAGGCAATGTGAATGATTCATATGAGTAAAATCGACAGCATGAGGTCTACATGCTGAAGTTACCTTGCTCCCTGCCAACACAGTAACCTCCAGGATGCCAACCATCGAGAATAAGATTACTTATAAATATGATAGATCTGTATTGGTAAATGCAAGATTACAATGGTTGATTCAGATCTTTCCAGTAATGCTTGGATTTTACTTTATTTTGAGACTATTTTGTTTGCCTGACGTATAAAAAAGAAAATGATGATAGTAGATACTTAAGAAATTGGAAGAAGCTGAAATAGAGGAATTGAACCATCTACCTTTATGTTCTGCTCCCAACTATTGCTAGCATGAGTTGCTTTACTGGAAGATGCAAAATCTTCCAATAATGCACCAACTCAGTTGTGTGCTGCTATACATGAAGAGGGAAAATTCCTTCCTTACTCTTGGAGATGTCTGCTTCAAGGCCTGAAGCATGATGTTTAATCACCCTATTTTAACTTGCATAATTATAAATGTTATCAGTGGTTATAAAATTATCTAGCCCTTTTAAAAATCCAGCTGCGCTCCTGCAGTAGAGAATTCCACAGGGTAACTCAGAATAAAAAAGTAGTTCCTTTTGCTTATTATACCTTTTATTTTATTAAGAGGTACCCTTGCTCTTGTGTTGTAAAATGGGAAAAAGGGATTAACAGACTACTGTTCATTACACATTTTTTAAAATAATTTTGAATAAATCAATCACATCACCTTTAACTATCCTCCATTCTCCAGAGCTTTTGGTTTGGTAATTACCTGAATGAGCAATCTAAGTAAATAATTACCTATAGGCATATTTTTCTATGCAAAGGCTTTCATTGTCTAGTGTGTGAAGGTTTACATCTGCACAGGTATAAGCATGCCTGTGTCACAGAGTTCACTCACCTCACATGGTGTCTCCTCCTGGCAGCTCTGGGGATTAGCTCTTGCTAGGCACTGCCCTCCTCTGAAGGTGTCTCCGGAGCTGGCACTAAGCATAAGCAGACTAAGCAATTGCTAAGGGCCCTGAGCAGCACAAGGGGCTCCCTATTAATTATTAGTATGTGTTAGGTGTGTGTGTGTGTGTGGGGGGATATTCCTGATTAGGACCCCCAATGGGCTAGCACCAGCACTGGGTGTTTCTACCCATCATCTCTTTCATCCTGTGACCCCTCTCACTCCTGGAACTACAGCTTCCTCTTCATGGCTTGGCCCTCCAGCCAGGTCACTAAGGTCCTCCCCTTCCAGGGAAGTCAAAGTCCTTCCAGACCAGCTGTCCGGCTGGCTTCTCCAACACCTGTGCTACTTCCCAGTGACTGATAGGGGAGCCCAGGCCTGCCCTCTACCGTGGGTTCCAGCCCAGGGACTCTATTACAATCAACCAAGGTCTGTACAGACCTACCCTTGTAGCTGTTTCCCTGGCTTCTTCCTACCTCTCTGGCTTCCCCCTTCTCTCGGTTAGCTAGCCCAAGCTCCCTCCTCCCAGGGAGTGACTGTAGACTACTTCCTTTCAGCCCCTGGTCTTTATACGGGCCCATCTTGTTCCTGCTCAGCTAAGCCCATTTCCAATTGGTGTCCTGCTCCCTGTCTTCTCCTTCTGGGCAGTTAATTGGCCTGCCTAACCACTTTAACACTTCAAGGCCTTCGGTGGGGTGGGCACCCCATCACAGCCTGATATATAGACAGCCGTATGTGTTTAAGATTGTTATGTAGCAGTTAACACTTAGGGTATGTCTATACTACGACATTAGTCTGATTTTACAGAAATCGATTTTTGGGAACAGATATTATAAAGTCGAATGTGTGTGTCCACAGTAAGCACATTAATTCGGCGGTGTGTGTCCACAGTACCGTGGGAAGCATCGACATTCCAAGCGATGCACTGTGGGTAGCTATCCCACAGTTCCCGCAGTCTCCGCTGCCCATTTGAATTCTGGGTTGAGCTCCCAATGCCTGATGGGGCAAAAAATTTGTTGCGGGTGGTTATGGGTAAATGTCATCAGTCAACCCTCCCTCTCTCCCTCCCTCCGTGAAATCAACGACAGACAATCATTTTGCGCCCTTTTCCCTGGATTGCCAGAGCAGACGCCATAGCACGGGGAGCGTGGAGCCCGGTGAGATCATCGCAGCAGTTATGGCCATTGTAAACACCTCGCGCATTATCGTGCACTTTATGCATAACCAGAACTTGAAAAAGCAGGAGAGGAGGCTACGGCAGCGCGGTGACGACAGTGATGAGGACATGGACACAGACTTCTCTCAAAGCACGAGACCCCGCAAATTGGACATCCTGGTGGCAATGGGGCAGGCTCATGCCGTGGCACGCCGATTATGGGCCCGGGAAATGAGCACAGACTGGTGGGACCACATAGTGTTGCAGGTATGGGATGAATCCCAGTGGCTGCGAAACTTTTGCATGCGTAAGGGCACTTTCCTGGAACTTTGTGACTTGCTGTCCCCTGCCCTGAAGCGCCAGGACACCAGGATGAGAGCAGCCCTGACAATCCAGAAGCGAGTGGCGATAGCCCTCTGGAAGCTTACAACACCTGGCAGCTACCAGTCAATCGTGAATCAATTTGGAGTGGGCAAATCTACCGTGGGGGTTGCTGTGATGCAAGTAGCCAATGCAATCGTTGAGCTGCTGCTATCAAAGGTAGTGACCCTGGGAAATGTGCAGGCGACAGTAGATGGCTTCGCTGCAATGGGATTCCCTAACTGGTGGGGCTATAGACGGAACGCACATCCCTATCCTGGGACCGGACCACCAGGCCAGCCAGTACATTAACCGAAAGGGCTACTTTTCAATGGTGCTGCAAGCACTGGTGGATCATAAGGGACGTTTCACCAACATCAACGTCGGATGGCCGGGAAAGGTTCATGACGCTCGCGTCTTCAGGAACTCTGGTCTGTTTAGACAGCTTCAGAATGGTATTTACTTTCCAGACCAGAAAATAACTGTTGGGGATGTTGAAATGCCTATAGTGATCCTTGGGGACTCAGCCTACCCCTTAATGCTGTGGCTCATAAAGCCGTACACAGGCTCCCTGGACAGTAGTAAGGAGCTGTTCAACTACAGGCTGAGCAAGTGCAGAATGGTGGTAGAGTGTGCATTTGGACATTTGAAAGGTCGCTGGCGCAGCTTACTGACTCGTTCAGACCTCAGCAAAACCAATATACCCATTGTTATTGCTGCTTGCTGTGTGCTCCACAATCTCTGTGAGAGTAAAGGGGAGACATTTATGGCAGGATGGGAGGTTGAGGCAAATCGCCTGGCTGCTGATTACGTGCAGCCAGACACCAGGTGGGCGATTAGAAGAGCACAGCAGGATGCGCTGCGCATCAGAGAAGCTTTGAAAACCAGTTTCATGACTGGCCAGGGTACTGTGTGACTGTTCTGTTCTGTTTCTCCTTGATGAGAACCTGCCCCATTTGTTTACTCTAATTCCCTGTAAGCCAACTGCCCTCCCCACTTCGAGCACACCTTGCTAGGAAAGGAAATAAAGGCACCATTGTTTAACAACCACACATTCTTTATTCAATAAGTATTAAAATAGGGAGAGAACTGACAAGGTAGCCCGGGTGGGGTGTGGGCGGAGGGGAGGAGGGAAGGAAAAGGCCGCTTCAAAACTTGTTGAATACCAGCCTTCTGCTGCTTGGGCAATCCGCTGGGGTGGAGTGGTTGGGTGCACGGAGCCTCCCCCCCTGCGTTTTTGGGACTCTGGGTGAGGAGGCTATGGGACTTGGGGAGGAGTGAGGGCAGTTACAGATGGGCTGCAGTGGCGGTCTGTCATCCTGCTTCTGTTCCTGCAGGACCTCCACCAGATGGTGGAGCATGTCGGTTTGCTTCCGCAGTAGCCCCAGCATTGCCTCAGTCGCCCTCTGATCTTCCTGCCGCCATCTCTCATCTCGAGCGTCCCTCCTGTCCTCACAGTCGTCCCTCCTGTCCTCATGAGTGTCCCTCCTGTCCTCACGTTCACTGCCCACTCTCCTGTATTGAGCTATTGTGTCCCTCCACACATTCTGCTGAGCTATTTCAGTGCGGGAGGACTACATGAGCTCAGAGAACATTTCATCGCGCGTGCATTTTTTTTTGCCGCCTTATCTGAGATAGCCTTTGGGACGGAGATGCTAGGGGGAGGCTGGAAACAGTTGCAGCTGCAGGAGGATAAAATGGGAGAGAAGTTTTTTAAAAGATACATTTTACAGAACAATGGGTATACTCTTTCACGGTGAACACCACCATTCACAGTACATAGCACATGTGCTTTCAGTGCAAGGTCGCATTTTGCAACTTTATATTGAGTGCCTGCGGCTTTGGTGTACAGATCACACACGCAGGGCCTGGCAACAGAATTCGGCTTGCAGGCGGCCATGGTAAGCCATAGACTTTCGGCTTCTGCAACCTTCATAACAGCAGCACCCCCCTTTCCCGTTCCAAGCAAAGCCTGTTGAGTTGGTCATTTAGTGCTGCGCTTTCCGGGTTAACGTGCAGCAGCAGAAACCAAACTAACCCCAGCCATCCAATTCTCTGGGATGATCGCTTTACCCTTCCCCCCACCACATGGCTGGTATCAGGGAAGATCCCTGCTAGCCGAACGCAAACCGCTCAGCATAGGGCCCCCCCCCCACCACGTGGCCGGTAACCGTGGGGAGGATTTCTTATCAGGCTCAGGCAAACAGACGAGTAGAATCGGACACCTCTGAATGTCCCCGTAATTAAATTCCCGTATTTCAACCAGGTAACCATGAATGATATCACTTTGATGAGGATAACACAGACAGAGAAAGAACGGATGTTGCTTGAATGCCAGCAAACACTGGGGCCATATGCTGCCAGGCTTTGTCATGCAATGATACCAGAGTACTTGCTACTGGCGTGGCGTGGTAAAGTGCCCTACCATGGAGGACGGAATAAGGCTGCTCTCCCCAGAAACCTTCTGCAAAGGCTTTTAGAGTACCTCCAGGAGAGCTTCATGGAGATGTCCCTGGAGGATTTCCGCTCCATCCCCAGACATGTTAACAGACGTTTCCAGTAACTGTACTGGCCACAAATGCATCCCAAGTCCTCAGGGCAAATTAATCATTAAAAACCACTTGCTTTTAAACCATGTCTTTTCTATCAAAAGATACACTCACCAGGTGTGCCTTCTCTGGCTTCACGGTCCGGGATACCGCCTTGGGAGGGTGGGGAGGGTATTTCTGTCAGGGTGATGAAAAGATCCTGGCTGTTGGGGAAATCGGTGTGCTGTGTGCTTTCCACAACCTTGTCGTCATCATCACCATCATCATCTTCCCCGTCTGCCAAATCCTCAGGCGTTGCGACTGATGAGAATACCCCATCGTCGTAGTCCACGGACGGGGTAGTGGTGGCGGCCCCCCCTAGAATGGCATGCAGCTCAGCGTAGAAGCAGCATGTCTGGGGTTGTGACCCGGAGCGTCCGTTTGACTCTTTGGTCTTCTGGTACGTTTGTCTGAGCTCCTTAATTTTCACATGGCACTGCGTTGCATCCCTGCTGTATCCTCTGTCCATCATGGCCTTGGAGATTTTTTCATATATTTTTGCATTCCGTCTTTTTGAATGTAATTCTGATAGCACGGATTCATCTCCCCATACAGCTATCAGATCTAACACCTCCCGTTCGGTCCATGCTGAAGCCCTTTTTTGATTCTGGGACTGCATGGTCACCTCTGCTGATGAGCTCTGCATCGTTACCTGTGCTGATGAGCTCGCCACGCTGACCAAACAGGAAATGCAATTCAAACTGGCCAAACAGGAAATGCAATTCAAAAGTTCCCGAGGCTTTTCCTGTCTACCTGGGCAGAGCATCCGAGCTCAGGTGCACGGTGGGATAGCTAGCGCTAATCCCCTCGTCGGGGAGGAGTACAGAAATCGATTTTAAGAGCCCTTTATGTCAAAATAAATGGCTTCGTTGTGTGGACGGGTGCAGGGTTAATTCGATTTAACGCTGCTAAATTCGACATAAAGTCTTAGTGTAGACCAGGTCTTAGCAATTTATTGAACTAACTGTAGAGATGCAGTCAGGGAGAGAGGTCTTTTGAAGAGACTACTCTTGAGAACCTCAGACTGCACAAGGCTTGCTGTTTATGACTCTTGGGAAGCTGGTATCCTTTGCTCTTTCCTCATCACCTTGGGTCTCTATCTACTGTCTGTGATAGGAAAGGATAATAAATCATCTTTTATCCTGTCTCCTCTTCTTCTTCTAGCCTTAGTTCCATCTATATAGGGTCAGCTCTTCAAGTCCTTCTCCATTTGAGTCTTTCCTGAAGCAATTCTTGAGAAATTCTGCAGCTAACCAAATCCTTTAGCATGACACCCATCCATCCAGTTTTCGGACTTCTAACCCTTCTCTTACTTTCCACTTCTAAGCTTAACATCCTGTTTCCTATATATTCTTCCAGTCCCCTTTTCGTGTGATCAAAACATCTAAGCTGGATTCCCTCAGCTTTTCTATGATTGGTTTCCCTTCATGCTTTCCCTAATTTGTTTATTTGAACATGATTCCTCATTGTAATGCCAAGCATCCATCTTAACATTTTCATTTAAATTGTAATCAAGATATTCTCTTGTCTCTTCCTCAGTCCCCAGCATTTGGAGTCATACAAAAGTGCAGGTCTAATTACCATCTTATAGATCTCACTTTTCAATTTGATAGGAATCCTCCTATCCCAGATCACTACAATCACTTCTGTCCATTAAGTCCATGCCTTCCCTGCTAATTGTTGAGTTCACCATTGTCCTGTTCTATCAAAGCTAGGTACTTGAACTTCTGTACTTTTGGTAGTGACTGGCCTCCCAAACGTATGGTCTCGTCTGCCTGCCTGCAAGGTATCATCAAATCGATGGATAATTTGCTCTGTTTTATTTCTGCTGATTTTCATGCTGTTTCTTTCAAGTACAAATCTCCATCTCTCTAAATCTTCTTCCACTTCCCGTTTGCTCTCCCCATGAGCATTGCATTATCTGCATTATTAGCATGCATCAGTCTGCCATTCTCAAGACATTTTCTGTAAGTGCATCAAGCACAACATAAACAACATGATCTTAGTGCTGAGGCTTGGTGTACCCTGACTCTTGCTAGAAACTGTTCAGTTTCTCCACATGGCCTTCTAACTGTGGTGACAGCATCCTCATATGTCTCCTGGATGGGTCTGATACAGTCTTCAGGAATCTGTCTCATTCTCATATGCCATCAGATGACTTCTCTTGGAACAAGTTCATAAGCCTTCTCAAGATCAATGAATACTATGTGGAGGGTTCTCCTCTTTTCTCTATATTTTCCACAAGCAATCTTAATGCAAAGATGGCCTCCATTGTTGACTTTCTTGGCATGAACCCAAACTAATTGTCACTGACCTTTATTTATCTTTGTTGTTTCATATCAATAACTTTCTCCAAGATCTACATCATGCGGCTCATGAGTTTAGTGTCACAAGAGTTGCCATAGTCTTGTATATCTCCTTTTCCCTTAAATATCATTGCTAATGTGCTCTTTCTCGAGGCATTGGGCATTTTCTCAGTCCACCTGACGCAATTAAACAGTTCTCAATATATTCACACCTGTTTGCCACAGGCACTTCCATACTTCTGCTGCCATCAGGACCAAGAGCTGTCTTCTTTTTCATGTTGTTCAGTGCTTCTGCAACTACTTCTTCTAGGACTGGGGCCACCAGAACCTGGTTTGGTTTTATCATATGGTGTGGTTTTCTTGGATTATCTTCATTCATAAGCCATTTAAAGTAATTTCTTTGCTATTTCTTAATCTGGTTCTCATTGATTAGCATATTTCCACTTTCATCTGTAATAACTTTGATCTCACCAATGTCTTTAGTTCTCTTATTACAGATCTTTGCCAGTCTGTATGTTTTTTCTCACCCTCCTTTGTTTCAAGACTGATACATAAGCCCTCCACGGGCTTAACCTTAGTGTCTACCACCTCTTACTTTGCTATCTTTTTGTCTTTTTTTATGCTCCAGAAAATCTTGCTGTTGAAACATCACTTGCCAAAGTTTAAAACACTTTTTCTTTTCCTTCACCACCTCTCAAACTTGAGGCTTTTGTTTCACCAAGCAGGCTCTTTGCATTCCTTAATTTTGCTTGTCATAGATTTGTATTTTCTATTAACCCTTCTAAAAAGATCTTCTTCAACACTTTTGTTTTAAACTTCTTTCTAACTTTGTTTCCACCACTTGGATTTGTGTACTGTATTGGTCCATTTTCTTCTCATGTATGATACATATTCACAGTCAAGGCCCAGCATTCTGTGTTGAGTTGCAGTGCTTTCACCTAGATTACTTTACCGTTTCTGATGTTCTTCAGCTCAGTTTGATTTATCAGGAAGTAATCTATCAAAACCTTGATACTGCCACTCTGATAGGTAACCAAAAGTTCTTCCTTTTTAGTGGAAAAAAAATATTAATGACTACCAAATCATGTCTGGGCATAGCACATAAGAATGGCCTTACTGGGTCAGACCAAAGGTCCATCTAGCCCAGTATCCTATCTTCTGACAGTAGCCGGTGCCAGGTGCCCCAGAGGGAATGAACAGAACAGGTAATCATCAAGTGATCCATCCCCTTTCGCTCATCCCCAGCTTCTGGCAAACAGAGGCTAGGGACACCATTCCTGCCCATCCTAGCTAATAGCCATTGATGGACCTATCCTCCATTAATTTATCTAGTTCTTTTTTGAGCCCTGTTATGGTCTTGGCCTTCACAACATCCTCTGGCCAGGAGTTCTACAGGTTGACTGTGCGTTGTGTGAAGAAATACTTCCTTTTGTTTATTTTAAACGTGCTGCCTATTAATTTCATTTGGTGACCCGTAGTTCTTGTGTTATGAGAATTAGTAAACAACACTTCCGTATCTACTTTTGCTACACCAGTCATGATTTTATGTACCTCAATCATATCTCCCCTTAGCTGTCTCTTTTCCAAGATGAAAAGTCCCAGTCTTATTAATCTCTCCTCATACGGAAGCCGTTCCATACCCCTAATCATTTTTGTTGCCCTTTTTCTGAACCTTTTCCAATTCCGATATATCTTTTTTGAGATCGTTTCCTATTCCTTGTTCCTGTGTCCATATCCATGGCTGCCGTGGTACCTTTTGAATCATTTACCATCTCTCCCCACATCACCATTAGGATTGGTTCCAGTGATGATTCTTTCATTCTGTATTACTTTCTCTACAAGTGTCAATTTCCCCCCAGAATTCCTCTTTTTCTTGTTTATCCTTTTTCTTTTATCCTGTCTAATCTGTAGTATCTGCAACTCATTCCCTCCCTTCCCCCATCCCACCAGCCACAGGGAAGGAAATTGTGTATTGTAATAAAACTATAGTCAAAACTGTGGGAACAACAATTCTATTCTTTTTGAACAGATTTGTGGTTATCTCCAGACATTCTTTTTGTTTTGACTTACGGAAAAATAATAAAATATAACTAAAAAAAAGTGGTTTCGGTACTGTGGTTACAATTGACCTTCTTTTCAGATTAACTGTACTTTACATGTGGTTTTGATTAAGAACATCTACAAATAAAATGAAGATTTATTTCAGCTAAACTAATTTGTCCACATGGTCTGCACAAGTCCCTCCATCTGAACTGCAGTTCAGTAACACTTGCATTTTCATAGGGGCACCTTCTGTGGAGCACACGGGATGAAAACATGAGGTGATAATTTTTTGCTTTTAACCGCAACAAGCAGTGGATGCATGCAATTTCACAGGGGATATGACAACCATCCCAGAAATTACTTCAAACAGAACTCTGAAACACATCTCTGTTTCCTTGGGAGAGTGAATGGCCACAGTGATGGCGTTAAACAGCTTCTAAGAGCTCCTGTTTTTGTTGGCATGTATTTAGCATAGTCCTTTTAGATATTGTCCATTCTGGTCTAAGTTGCATGTTTGGGCAAAGGGAGGGAAAATATCTTCTGGCTGAGGATCTGCACCTTAGTGGTCCTCAGGAGATAATACAATGCTGCTATGATGATGTATCACATGCTACCAGTCCATTTCCATAGTTGTTTTCTCAGTGCTGGAAAGCAGCCAACCAGCAGGTTTTGGTGTTATAACTGAGAACTAAAAAGGGCCTGAGTGGGCTTTTCTTATTAGGGCAAAACTCTTTTTGACTTAATTGAGAATTGTCTGTAAGATAAGTACAATTCTGCCCAAAGTGGGCAAGTCTATATTCTTTCCATGCAATGTAGTGTCAGGTTACTACCCTAGCCATGCATCATAAGCACGTTGAAACTGGGCACCCTGAGGCTTAGCAAGTGTGTCTCAGTCCGGAGCCTTATTGCCTTAAAATAACCACCTAACTTCATCCTGCACATTTTCATTGTACTTTTTAAATTTTCATGTATTTTTAAGTAGTGTAGCTTGGTTTCTTCCATTTTATGAACAGTGCTCCATAGTGTCTTTAGGTTTAGGTTTTAAGTGCTGCTGGAATGCAATTCCCTCCCCACCCCCATTTTTTTAAATCATGTCTTAATATGCAGATTCACAAGGATATCTGCTGACCTTTCCAGGCTTGTGGTATCAGACAAATACGAAAAGAGTGGTTGTGTAACATCTGTGGTATTTTGATCTATGGCAGAGCTGGTTAGGAAATGTTTCTCCTGTCCCTTTAATATTTCTGAGAGTTCAAATTTGGTACTTAATTTGTGAAACAGCACATTAAAATTAGCGACTGACCTGAACCAAACATTCCCAAACTTGGGGAAGTTTAAATTCCAGGTCTGGATCCAGATTTTGCAATTTATGGCATTTATGGACAATGTAAAATCCCCATACCTGTTTCTTGAGATTGAGCAATGATTTACGAATTTGGTAATCCTTTTGCTTTGATCATTTCCTATATCATGGTTTATGGTTTGTGTGAGGGATCACAATGTTCTTTGCCTTGTGTGTTTTGCTAATTAATATGGGATATGTACTCTACATGTGTTGCATTTTTCTTAATATAATCTCATTTGGTCTAATTTTATGGTGTTTCTTAGGCACCTATCATTGTAGTGTTTCATTGCTGATTTCTGGCATGTTTTTTTTCCAGTTTGGTCATGTTCTTCATTATTACTTGAGTTGAGTAGAGTTTTGTGACACAGGTTCTTCAAAAAAATTTTCAGACTAGGACTGCAATTCACTGTTGTGGAGATGCCAGGATTCTGACAGGAAATGCTGATGGTAGGAAGTCAGTTATGCTGAGAAGCTTTACAGGAATCAATTTCCACCCACTCAACAATAATGAGTGTAAAATGCAGACCCATAATAATATGTATGTACTGTGGCTATTCTGCAAAAATGACTATATAAAAACAAGATCTTCTAAGACAGAAAATCAGCTTCCTGAATTTATGCTAATGCTTGCCTGCTTACTTTAGTGACAAAAATGTTTGTATCACTTTTTGCACCTGTTAGCTCAACTGAGCTAATGCAGAGATGAGTGAGTGAGTGAGATTCCCTGCCTCCTCAAATGTCAGTAATAGAATTATTAACTGAGTTCCAATTGTAGGACCAAATTTTGCCTTAGTGTAAATCAGAGCAAAATCTGGCTTCCAGGATCTCTGTTACTAGTGATGTGTGAGAAGGAAGGAACCCAGCTTGAATTTCAGATCTCAAGGTGAGTTTGCAAGCCCGATAGAAAAGTCATAGTCTTTGCTTAAAACTAAGCAAATTGGATATAGGATCATTGTGATGCAATAAACTTGGATCACCACAATCATAGTTTTAGGGTCACTTTTCAGATCAGGGAGATATCTTAACACCAGCCTGTAGCTGATAGGGGGTATCCACATCTGTATCTACTAATGCAAAACAATTATTCTTAAGGCTACTATTTGCTTGCCATTTTCATTTCCTTACATCAACTTTTTATTTTTATTTTTTTACTTTGAACATCTTATTTTACCAGGAATGATATGGCCCTGTGTCCTTTTAGATAATTTGATTTATTCTCAGTTAAAAAAACAAAAGCATTCTATAGTTATTCTTTCCCCCAACTTTAAGTATTTGCAGTTTTAATGTTTACACTTGCAATTAGTCCTCCTAGTTCTCTTTCACATTTAAGAATAGAGTTGCTACATAATTCTAAGGGTGAAAATCTAGCTCCATTAGAATCAATGGGAGTTTAGCCATTGACTTCACTGGGGCCAGGATTTCAAGTGTCTTCATCGGATAATAAACTTTCAAATCCCGCAATATGATGTCGTCATCATCATCATGATGATAGTAATAGAAAACACAGTCATCGGGGACCAAAATTGCTTTGTATCTGCTTTTTATGTTAGCAATATCCACAGTTTTGAGGGGCCAGTCTCCCACATTAAACTCACATAGTGTGAAAAGTAAACACAATTCCACTGAATGTCTTAAAAAATCAAAAACAAAACACACACCTGCCCCAATTTGCAGTATTAGTTCAGCACTTCATTCAGAAACCATATTTTGGTCAGGACTTCCACTGCTTCATTTAATTTAGAAACATCAGTTCTGGTTTCTGTTATTTTTCAGTGTTTCCATCGTTTCATGTGAAAATGCAGGAGGCATCCATTTTTTTAGAAGCCTGTCGGGAGTTGTTAACAAAGGATGCAGGCATGTGAAAGTTTACATATGTAGTTTCCTCAGTAAGAGAATACCATAAATGATGTTGAAAACTCCCCAGTGGAAACAATACATCTTTATATGCAGAAAATAGAAATGTAATTGGTTGTTTTAGTTCAGTGCATCTTTTGTTTTATATTGCATTTAAAAATGTGTGTTTTACTTTAAACCTGGGACTACAAACGATTAGGAATTTTTATATATAAATCATTAATGTGTATGGTAGAATTTCCACAGTTAGGAGGTGGAAACATCAGACACACGCATCTGTTAGTCAAATATAGGGAGGAGCCATTATCTGTGTGTGTCCAGATGGCTTGGCTATCTTCGTTTCTACCCATCAGAAAACTTTCTAATTAAGCACATCTCTTCTTAACATTCAGCCACTGGATACCCTTCAGGGTATGCAGGCTAGGTTTTGTCTATCCTGTTTTAAACAGAGGACAAATGTATGAGTTATACCTGCTGCTGAGAGGTAGCAAGTGACTGTTGGCATGTGCGCATGCACACGTCACTTTTATCTCACCACTTTTGGAATCACTAATCTTCACTTTTTGAGGTGACTGTCATCTAATCTCGATTTTTAGTGCTGCAGTGTATAAACGTCTTTGTAACAATTAAAAATGCTATTAACTTAGCTTAAGTAAGTATTAATAGGGTCCTTATCCTGACACTTAATAACTATTTTTCCTTTTGCTTAGTGCTGTCCTGCTAATAATAGGTTGATCTTTGCCTCAGAGATTTGCTAGTGCTGCAGAGCCAGAGCCTGTGCTGTTTAGGTGGTAAATTATACTATTAAATTACAGTTATTTGTTATTCCTCACCTCTTTTATAGGGAGTTTGGAATTAGCATGTACCCACAGAATTCGGCCAGTTTCTCTCACGAGACTTTCTAGTTGGGTGTTGTGTTGGTTCTGTAATCCAGCCAAATATTAAATTGATGCTGCTCCATTATAAAATTTAAGGAGGTTTTCTGGCAACACAACCACTTTCTAAAATAATAAAAAAAGATAAGGTAAGTGCGGGTAGGTACAGATCTGCCATTTTTAAACCTTTTAACCTCTACCAAAAAAAAAAAAAAAAAAAGTAAAACATCCACATAGAGTGGGCAAAAAACCCTTTCTTCAATTGAAACATATATTTGGTTGAAATTTAGCCCACGATTTGGGACACTTCAATTTTTGGGCACCAAACACGAGACACCTTAACGAGATCTGATTTTCAGAATATCCTGAGCACTTGAGCTCTGGAAATCAGGTATTTCAAATTGTGCCCCCAAAATCACTGGTCAGTTTTGAAAATCCTGTCTCAGACCCCTACTAAATAAGTAGCCTATTTTTTTCAAAAAGCACTGAGCACCCTGTTCCCCTTAAGCCCTTGAAGTCAGCAAGCGTTGCTGGGTGCTCTGTACTTGTGAAAATCAGACTTCTTGTATAGGTGCCTAATTATGGGCTTAGGCTCCTAATTGTTCAGTTTTTAAAATCTTTGGGAAGATTTTTACAAAGAATTTTGATGTCTGCGTCCTTTACCCTATCGCAAGGAAATAATCCAGCCCATTTTAGTGATAAGCAGAAGAGAGACTCATTGTGCAGAGAAACATGCAGGTTCTTATAAAAAGCCCTGGCTACTCTCTCAGTAGTCACATGGTGCGTTAGGCTGGATATTCCTGATATATTATCTCTGTCATTAAATGGGTACTATGGCTCTGAATTTGTAACCTATACTAGTTATCTTATCTAAAGTGACCTTGTTGCACGGTGAGTAATTTTTTATTTGAATTGTGAGATAGTGTTGTAGTGTATTTTAGAATGCAGCATTTATGCCAGTGAAATATGAGTACTAGAATCTAATCTTTTAGCATCCCCATTATGATTCATGTAGTGATATGTTCTGTTAAGAAGATCAATAAACATCAGTTAAAAATAAAATTGCTATCAAGAAAGTTGAGAGCTTTAAAGCCAATGAGATATTTTGAGTTAACAAAATATGGGACTAGCTATTTGCTGAACACTGAACATGTATTTCTAAACACTAGGTGCATGTTAGCAAATTGCAGCATGGGTCTCTGATAACTGTGGTTGAGATTTTCAAAACAGACTAAGGATTTAATTGAATCCTGTTGATTTTCAGCTGAGAAGCAATACACACTAATTTCCTTTTCCAATATGTAAAATTCTGAAGGAAGCTCACACAAGTCTTAACAATATGCCAATTTAAAAGAGAAACACAGCGCCTGAGAAGAGCAAAGTTCTCTTCCTTCTCTTGTGACGTGAGATGTGAAAAGCAAAAGGAGTCAGGAGGACTACGCAGAGAAGGGATCAAAGAAAAAAGCATTTCTCCAAAAGGAGTACCATTATCAAGGGGATATAGCTGGATATAAAGGGCTAGGTGCAAGAGATGCAGCATAGGTTCCTCAATGTTGGCCACCTCCCACCAAGGAAATTCTGGTTTTCTAATTTGTAGGGCATGGGAGCTATGCAGGAAAAGCAATCCACGTCACACCTTTAACAGAAATGTGAACTGTTTTTTAAACTACTGATACTATATGCTGGAAACCCACCCTCTATTTTTGTAATCAGAGTTATCCGAGAGAACAGTTCATGTCATGTAGATGTCTACATGGAAAATCTATACAGTGGTACCTCATTTTTACTGTTTTCCTTTTCTGCAAAATTCCTGTGGTAAGGGTTGACAAATGACTTGTACTTTACCTGTTTGCAGTGTTGTTGTAGCCGTATTGGTCCCAGGATATTAGTGTGACAAAGTGGGTAAAATAATGTATTTTATTGGACCAACTTCTGTTGGTGAAAGAGTTGGTGTTGACCTCTTCTTCAAGTCTTTACCTGATTTTTGGGCACAATCCTGTATTTAAGCATCAAATAAGTAGCAGGCACAAGAATGGAGACCAAGTTGAGATCCTTTTTAACAGGGCTTTGGAGCTGTGCTCTGGCTCTGCTCCAGCTCCAGGCAAAAACCTGCAGCTGCACTGCTCCGGAGCTGCTCCGCGGGCTCTGCTCCAAAGCCCTGCTTTTTAAACTCAGGCCCTACATGTATATTTTCAAAATGGCCTGCAGTGTGTTACATGTGTAATTCTTTATGAATTTTACAAAGATGTATGCATTTCACAGCATTAAGCAGTGAGTGTTGTGAAAATGCTGAAGGAAGTCTGAAGCCTGGTCTACACTACAGAGTTAGGTCAACATAAGGCAGCTTACGTCGACCTAACTCTGTAAGCGTCTACACCAAAATGTAGCTCCTGTTGCTGTAACTCGCCTACTACTCTGACTTAATAACTCAACCTCCATGAGAGGGGTAGAGCTTAAGTGGATGTAGTTAGGTCAATGCAGTGTCGGTGTAGTCAGTGCATTGCTTGCATCGACTGTTGCTGCCTTTCAGAAACAGTTTCACAATCGGTGTAAGCACTCTTGGTGAGGACGCGCACCGCCGACACAAGAAGCATAGTATGGACATGTAAAACCAATTCAGTTACTGTGGTGGCTGTATGTTGATGTTACTTAGGTCGATTTCATTTTGTAGTGTAGACTTGCCCTAAATCCAAAGAATATTTGTCTGAATGTGTTACAGCTCATGAATTATATTCAATTGACAGCCGTATAGACAGAAGTCCTCTAGTTGCCTACAGAATAGTATCAGTTTGGGAAGCAAAAATACTTCTTCACGCTACCCTCTCAAGCAGGGGTGGGGACCCTGCAGGCCGGATCCAGCCCATTGCTTAATTTCATCCAGCCCACAGCAAGTCTTGATGCCCCCCCCCCCCCCGCAGAACTGGAGCCGCAACCACCAGCTCGCCCCACCGTGGGGGGAAAGCCCTGAGTCTCGGCGCCCTCCACCCCACAGGGCTGGAGCCATGAGTGCTGGCTCGCCCCACTGCAGGCGGGAAGGCCCCAAGCCTCGGCGCCCCCCCGTGGGACTGGAGCCGTGAGCACCGGCTCGCCCCAGTGCGGGGGGAAGCCCTGAGCCTCTGCGAGCCCCCAGGCAGGTGAGTTGAATATTTTCTTTCTCTCTCTCTCTCTCTCAGCCCCCACCCCCAAATTAAGTTGCTTTTTACTTGTGTGTGGCCTGCCATTGATTTTTTTCTGTGAGTCAATGGCCCATGATAGAAAAAAGGTTCCCCACCCCTGCTCTAAATCACTCAACCCTTGAATGCGACTTACAGGGATGATCTGTAAGGAGAGTTTGGTCTTCGTGCCCATTTCAGTCCTTCTGTGACTGTCAACATGAATGCCAACTATGATGTGATTACTTAGACACTGTGAATTGGATTGAAATTGCAAACTCATTTCACATAGGCCAGAAAACAGTCATCAGAAGGTAACAATTTGTGGTCACTATTGATCTAGTTTGATTTGAACTGGTGACCTAGAAGTGAAAGGCTCTGTGCAACATTACTGATCTTCTGAGCTATCCATTTCTCCAATTTTTCAAGGATTTTAAAAGTTTTAAGGGTGCAATCAAACTGCTTATTATAGAAGTTGAGCCATTTTTTGAGTAAAACCATATCCTGTCTTCTCCAGTTACTGTATATCTTCTTCTAACCTTGTTCTTTTGATCTTCATATCCTGTCCTTTTCATACAGGAAACACACAATAGAAATGATATATAGGCTTCTTTTTGTTTCTGTGGCCTTCCACCTCAATCATAAATTTATTTTTCATGACATAATTGCCACATGAATTCTTTTCACTGGTGTCTGTGACAAAAACACAGCTGCAAGCTTTTCACTGGCCCTTTAACTTTAGCGATAACATGCCTCCATAAATTAACCAATTAGTCTGGGTTTGTGGTCATATATGTCATCGCTTAGAGGTCTGTAGTGGTTAGAGAATATGCCTAGAGTTACTGGGGTTAAACAGTGGAAAGATTTGTTGCAGGGAAGGATGAATTAAGAGTATTCATACAAATGCTTCACTTCTGCACAAAAAGGTTTTCCACTGTAAGTCTGTTCAAATTAAATGGAGTTCTCTTGATTTTGTCCATATTTATACTCTGATTTATAACTCTTTCTGACACCTTAATATAAATAGCCTTTGACAGCATTAAATTCTAGTGCTTGCTTTGCTTCCAAGAATATGTCATTCCCCATAGCATTCAACAACACTAATAGGATTTTACTGAAAACACTCTGGTATTATTCCAAGAACCTCTGCCTTTTAGAGGTGTGTACTGAGTGGGAACAACACAAAAACGTGTCCGTTTCAGAGCAATGTTTCTTCAGTTGTGTCATGATTTGGACCACTTTGTCAGAGAGATCTTTTCATGGTTCATCCTTTTGCTCATCCCCTTGGGAATTTTACTCGGCCTATCAACAAAATAGTAATTCTCTCTTTTCAAATGTCCTCCAACGGGAAAAAAGAAATTGCTCATACTTCTAAAATGTGGGGCTGTAACAGTCATAATAAACCAGTTCCACTATTGGAAGGAACATTACAGCAGATGTTGGAGACATGCCACCAGTCTTTTTTTGTACTTCTGAGCTAACTGGATTGAAATTGAAAAAATTCCTGCCCTTTACATGGCTTTCTCATGTTGAATTCTCTTTGAGATAAATTAACTATATGTACTACATAGCTACATGTGAAGGTATTTTTATTGCACTCATCACCATAGTATCTGGCTGGAAACTAACATGATGCCCGAAGTTTGGCTGTACTCTGAAAAGTAACTTTGTGAAACTGATTCCTCCTTGGGCAACAGGTTAGATTGTCATTGTCCTATATGTTGACTTCAGTGAAAAAAAAATCTAATTTTACTACTGTTAATTAGGTTGGTTTTGCAGTGCTATGGGAAAGTGAGCACAATTCTTCTATCTTGAGTATCTTCAGCACCGTTGTTAACTAAGTTCCTGTTTTATGACCACATTATGCCCTCTGATAAAGCCATACTACCCTACTGTCTTTGATGGGTCTGCATGATGTAGAATTTGTATCCCTCATGCTGGGGTATGGTTAAAAAAAATCATACCCCAATCCCTAACTTGACTTTAAGTTCCATATTTGAATTTGCACACTAGCTTGTAAAGCAAACAAACTTGTTTGTAAATTGAGCAAGTTTGGTATGGACGTCATTGCCAGTCAATAAAAGAGAGACCCCATGCTGCCTTTTTACTGAGTCATTTTTTAGAGAACCACACTATAATTGAATGAAAACATACCACTATTTGAAAGAATTAGTCACAGAGTAATGTTCTTGAAGAGCAGGATGTTTTATCAGTTTCAATCCTCTGCCAATTTACAAGTTCACAAAAACAGAATCACAGTTCTCATCCAGTAACTTCAAAATCCAGGATACCCATTCAGCAGGTATATTAAATGTAAATGCAGTACCTGTGTTTTGTTCTACTTTCATTTTTTTGGGCCATGAGCTATGGTTGGGAAATGTGCCAATGAACAGGAAGAAAAAGCTGACAAGAAGGATTTGAAAAAATTAAAACATGAATTATAGGGAGAGGAAAGAAGGGAAGAAGAGAAGGGGTATCAAGAATGCAATGTTCTGGTCCCCATTCAGCAGTGTCTATATGCTTTGCTGGAGCTGGGCCTCAGAAAAAGAATGAAATGCGAGGCCTTTAAGAAATAGTAACTTTGCCATTGGAGAAAATCTTGAGCCCAGCACTGGGTCTGAGTTGCTCTGCTGGGGACTTGGCAAATGTGTTCAAAGAGGTGGAAAGAATCTTGGCTCAAATGATATGGAGTGATTGTGGGTATGCTCAGTGGAAGTCAGTTTACAGACACACAAGCTGTGTCTACAGTAGTGCTTTTGTCAGTAAAACTTTTTTTGCTCAAGGGTGTGAAAAAACACATCCCGAACGACACAATTTACACCGACAGAAGCGGTGATGTGGACAGTGCTATGTCGGTGGGAAACGCTCTTCCACCGACATAGCTACCACTGCTCATTAGGGGTGGCTTAATTATGCCAATGGGAAAGCTCTCTCCCGTCGGCATAGAGCGACTACACAGGAAACCTTACAGCAGCGCAGCTCCATCAGTACAGCTGTGCCGCTGTAAGGTCTCTAATGTAGACATACCAACTGCCATACTGTGAATCAGACCACCAGTCCACGTGGTGTAGAAGTCTGTGCCTCAGCGGCAAGTACCAGATGTTTCAGAGGGATGTGAAAGAAATCCCCATAAAGGAATAACCTGTCCAAATCGGAAATATTTTCCTAACCTCCATGAGTCAGTGTTTGGTTTATGCCCTGCAGAATGAGGGTTTACATTCATTCTAAGATAAAAACCTGTATCATATTTAGTGTAACTGTGGATGTTCTCAATCCATATGTAAAGGTAAGGAGGAGAATGGTCCCACTATTGTGGGGAAATTTCTTGGCTTATACACTACCCCAGTGAAGTGGGCTAGCGAAAGGATCTGAGTCCTTGCTCCCACTTCCTTTACCCAGAGGCCTGCCTGACCCCAAGGGCTCCCCTTCCACTCTCCTGTGTGGCAGAGTCCTCATAACCCCAACAAGG
Source organism: Macrochelys suwanniensis (assembly GCA_033296515.1). NCBI lineage: Eukaryota > Metazoa > Chordata > Testudines > Chelydridae > Macrochelys > Macrochelys suwanniensis. The sequence goes on along the minus strand of CM065776.1, from coordinate 97,778,364 downwards.
CTGGGCCCATGATTCCTGGGGAGCTCAACCCCCAACCTTGTCATGGTCACTTAGGTCAGGGGCTAGGGTGTCCCCACTCTGGGGTGCTCTCTCTGCACTGGATGCTTCCCTGACCCACTGGTCATTACATACAGTTCAAAGCAAATACAATTTATTAAACAGCAGTCAATTTAAAAAAATAAGGAAAAAATGGGAAAGGTTAAAGGAAAATACATCACCCCGCTCTGTGGCACGGCGACATCACACCCAGCATCTCTAGAATGAGAAGGAAATTCAGTCTGTTCCTCACAAGTCCCAGGTCTCCTTCTCAGGCCCTGGCTGTGCTGCAGGGATGCTGCGGGTTGGACACTTGCTCTGGCGGTGGCCACGTGCTCTCAGGCTTTAGGTGGCAGCAGAGGTGGAAGTAAGCTGGTCTGGTCCGGCACGGTGTATCAGCAAGAGCCAATACGCCGTGCCAGACTGGACCGGCTTCCTCAGGCCGACAATTTAAAGTGGCGGAGGTGGCTCAGGTGGTGATTTAAAGGGCCCTTTAAATCATCAGTGGAGCCCCCGGCTGCCGCCATGACCCCGGGGGCTCTGGTAGCGGGGCTTGGGCAGCGATTTAAAGGGCCCAGGGCTCCGGCCGCTGCGGGGAGCCCCGGGCCCTTTAAATCGCCGCTCGAGCCCCACTACCGGAGCCCTGGAGTAGCGGCAGCAGGGCTCTGGTGGTGATTTAAAAGGCCAGGGGCTCCCGGATGCCCCCAGGGGATTTAAAGGCCCCACCTCTAACAGTTGAGGCCATATCTCTTCCGGTTGAAGCCCCGCCCCTGCTTTTGACTCCAGCGTACCGGTAAGTCCTTTCAGTTACTTTCACCCCTGGCTAGCAGGATCCTTCTTCACAGCGTCGCGCCTGCCCTGTCAGGGTTATGATCTCCCTCCAAGTTTGGCCTGCAAGGCGTCTTGGCTGGGGGCATTTCCCTGCACTGGGCCTGCTGCCCGAGGTCCCGCTCGCTCTGCCCAGTTGCTCACTGCACCAAGCTCCGGACTGCTCCAGCTCCACTCTGCCTCAGCTCCAGCTCCACTCTGCCTCAGCATGGCTGCTGCTGCTCTGCCTCCAGCAACCTGGGCTGCTTCTCTGCCCCCTCTGGCTCTGGTTGCTACAGCTCTTTTCCCAGCACAGGTCTACTGTGGGCTGCTTCTGTGATTCTGCTCCCAGCACTGACCTGATTCCTGGGCTGCTTTTCTGGCCCCAGTGGCTGGCACAGCTCAGCTTGGGCCCCTGCTTTCTCCTTAGCTCATTCCCACTCTGTCTGACCCAGGCAATTCCAGCTCACACGGAGAACAGGACCCCCCTGGCCTCCTGACTCCCTGATTAGCCTGTCCACTCTGTCAATCAGGCTGACCTGGAGCACTGGCCTCTCCCCATTGTTCCTGGGGACTGTCAGTCTCAGGGTCCTAATTTCTCATCGACCCTTCCCCTTTCTTTTGGTACTGGGAGCTAGCCAACCAAAAAAACCCCACTGAGTTTTAGTAAGGGAACAACAGTCCCCTTACACGTATGTAAAGGTATAATCCTTTTTTTGGAATTCTACTAAGCTCTTGGTGTCAGTATAATAACCTTGTGACAGTGAGTTCCACAGATTAATTATGAGATGTGCAAAAGAGTATTTATTTTTATCAGTTTTAAATTTGTTGCCTTTAAATTCAATTAATTATACTCATGTTTTGTTGTTCATACAAAAAAACACTGTCAATGCAGACTTTCGTCTGCTGTCATGCTGTCCATTCTTTTAGCTTTGTCAGCCCCCTTCAGAAGATCCCCCTGGTGTTCTTTCATCTCAATTTGGCTAAATAATGTTGAATTATCTGTAAATTTTGCCATTTCATTGTTCATTCCCTTTCTCAGACTAGTAACTACGGCCCAGATTCTGATATCCTCATCTCACATAGAGTAGTACCTTATTCGTTGAGTGGTCTCCATGAAATCAGTGAGACTTTCCAAAGAATAAAGTACTTCTCTGTGAATACACATGGTAGACTCAGTGTCTGACCCTGTATGGCTGGAGTAGATTCCATGGACTTTTGGGTAGCCTTCATGCTGGGAAGACAGGAGGAGCTGGGTAGCTGTGGGTCCCGCCAGCTACTGGCCTGTTTGTACTGCTATGCAGCGAGCTTGTTCAAGGAGAATGGGGCTGAGTTTGTCTCCTAAAAATCCACATGAATGTCTGTTTTTGGATTTTGTTTTCCTACATTTTACTGGTTAAAGGCATTCAGACGTACCCTGGAAAATTCGAAATGGGAAGAGCTTTGTGTGGGTTTTTGCATATTTGTTCATGTAGTGCACTGATGTCAGTATCTTTACCATTCAAAGTTAATTCCAGATGTGTGCCCTTGTTTTTCCCCCCTCTAAATTATGAAATAACATTATTCTTTCCCATTAGTCTTTGGTGATTACATTTTTTAAAAATGTCTTTAAATTAGAAACATAATGTGAGACATGCATCAACCTATGTTAGGAACGGAGCCGTGTACTGGAAACTTTGACCCTGCAGGAAGAATGTTAGCTTCAACCAGGACTTTACCTTGTTTGACCCTCTTTTCATCAACTTCCTGCCTGTCAGATGCTGTAAACTCAGTTTCCCCAGCTGTTTCATAGCTTAGTGTGTTTTCTATTTCTCAGTCTTTTGTAGATTTGCTAGTGCTTCAGGAATGTGAAAAGAGTAAATACACTCAATTTTCTCCTTTTGCAAAACAAAAAAAGAGAGAGTTAGGGTTTAAGTTAGAGAAACTCTTGTCAGTTCTCTAGTGGCACTTCTCTAACGGCTCTTTGTCCACTATTCTCCTTCCTTAATTGAGCAGCACATATCACTGCAAGTTGAATGGTAGCTAAAACATTCTAGCATTTTCCTATATCAAGTTTCCATGGGCAAAGTTGCTTTTTTGGGTTTTTTTAGAAGTTTTTTCTGATAGATCTCCAAAAGGTGTGTTGCTTTGATTGCACCTTAGCGAGAGCTTGAAGGATTTTACTTGGCTCTTCCTGTGCTCTAATCCATATTTTTGTCTCATATTTTTATTTGACTTTTGCAGTGGGACAGAGGGATCTTGTGTGTTGTTTTAAACAGAATACAGCAAATCTTGTCACAACAGTGAGATAGGCACAAGAAGGATCTGAACATATGAAGAATGTTATTTTTTGTGAACTGTACATCTTTAACAAATTAGACAGAGGTCAATTTGGAGACATTATTATTGTTATATAAAGGCCCCATGGAGCTAAATTCTGTACAGACATATAGTAACACAACAGTGGCTGCAACCATCAGCCTACAATTTAATAAGAGACAAAGGGCATGAGAGAGGGGTTGGGAGTTGGAGGGTAGTTTTGTTTTTTTTTCTTTAAAAGGCAGTGTAACTTTTCGATGGGATAGAGACTTCCATAATGCTTACTTGTTGATGTAAAACATATAGCCCAGATTGGCATAACAGATAAAAAATAATAAAACTTTCTATTTAACTAATTCCTTTCATCTGAAGAAGTTGGACATTGACTTAAATAGGAACAGTATTGAATCCACAGTGAGTCAGGGACACACCAAGAAACAGAACCTGTGTTTCCCGACACTCATGGTATGTCTACACCACAAATTAAGTTGTAATTATAATGTGGTGGGCATACCTCCACTACCTTTAATTTAGCTAGCGTGGGATAGTAGTGAAGACATGATAGAGTAGGCCTAAGAATGGGCTTAGCCCATCAGAGACTCTGTGCATGTACTTGGGTTGCTAGCCTGCACTGAAATCTGTGCTGCCACATCTTCACTACCTGCACTAGCTATGTTAAATCTAGCATGGGTATGTCTGTCCGTGCTACAATCACATGTATGCTGTAGATATCCTCAGTCTGCTGCTCTATTTTACACCATGGTCACATTTTAACAACCTAAATTTATATTGGGTACTTTATTAATATCAATATCTTTAGCATCTTGATGGGCAAATAAATTCATCAAATTTCAAATCTTTTCAAGCCATTCAAGCCATTTCAAATCAGCCCTGAGAACACCGCTATCTTTAAGTCCAGAGGTCCTCAGGATACAGCCATACCAATAAGCCAATCTTATTAGCACTCAGAGCCTGATGAATAAAGATATTTAACCCACAGAGGCATAGTTCAGTGGAGCTGCACCAGGGGTGGGTTTGGCCCACTGCATGGTAAATGTTGCCTTCTAAATTTTCTTTCTTTCGCCTCCATATCCTTTGAGGATATGTTTCAGACATTCTTGCTCAATCTTGCTGGCAGTGGCTTGTTGCATGTCAGAGAAACAAGGCATTATGAATTCCACTTGAAGAGCTAGGTAATAAAAGTAGAAGTTTGGCAAGGCCAGGAAAGGAACCATTCCGAAAACTTTCATGTTAGTAGTAGGGAAAACATTTGTACATGCTCATCCTGTATAGCTGGCTTCCTGTACTCTTTGCTACTTAGAAAGTGAAATATGAGTTGACCTTTGCAGAAACATAAATGTAAAGAAAAATTTATACTGGTGACATTTAACATGAATGTCCACTAGAGTCAATGGAAGTCTGTCTGTCCATTGACATCAATGTCATTTAGATCAGCCTGAGATGGAGGAAAATTTGTAAAAATTCATGCATGTGACTTACTTAGGAGCAGGCTGGCCAGAATGACAGTATTATTATTTCATAATTATTACAGACTGAATTACTGACTTCAGTAGAATTTAAAATTAGGCATATGCTTAAGTAACTAACTGAATCAGGGCCTCAAGAGGAAGCTACTTTGTGGCTGAATCTAGCTGCACAGATTCTCATGCATAATACTCTAATGCTTTTACATTACTTGTGTCATTTGTTTAGCAGTAGCACCAAACTCACATGTAGGTTTTCAGTGATGCTATCTGACATTGCAGCTTAGTAATTATTATTATCATTATTAAAGCTAGAATTTCTAACAGGATTATGAGAGAAAATCAATTTGATTTTTTTTTTTTAAGAAAGGTCCTGGTACTGTTTCAGAGCATTTCAAAATACTAAGTGTGGGTTATTTTACATGTCACAAATAACTTCTAGCTGTAGGGTAGAGTTATGGCTATATCTAGTGTTAAACAAACAAACAAAGAAAAAACAGCTTTTCAGATGGGAAGTAGCTTAAGAACCAATTCGCAAACCTTTGTTCCTGTGAGATGATCGAATGGTAGTCGTCAGGAGAGCTGCTTTCAGTTCCCTGCTCTGCCACAGAATTCCTGATTTTGGACAAGGCCAGAGGCTTAGTCTTTCTGTCTCATGGTATGTCTACGCTGCAATAAAAGCCCAAGGCTGTCCTGGTTTAGCTGGCTTGGGCTCGCAGGGCTCAGCCTGAGGGCCTATAAAATAGCATTGTAGACAGTAGGGGGGTTGGGCTGGAGCACAGGCTCTGAGACCTTGCAAGGTGGGAGGGTCTGGGAGCTCAAGCTCCAGCCCAAGCCCCAACATCTACATTTCAATTTTATAGCCTTTTGAGCCCAAGTCAGCTAACCTAGGCTTTGAGTCTCAGGGCCATGTTTTTGTTTTTTTAAATCACAGTGTAAACTTATCTTCCATTCCCCATCTGGAAAATGGGGATAATGGTACTTACCAATCTCATAGGAGTTGTGAGGACAAGGACATTAAGGATTGTGAGGTGCTCAGATATTACGGTAATGGAGGCCCTATAACAATCTTAGATAGATGGATAAGTAGTCCTTGGAAGCCCATGAGAATATCCATGTAGATATACACTTAACACTTGAGTTAAGGTATGTGGGAATTGTATGGCTGCATGTATTGTTAAGGTTAGATGTTTAAACTCTAAGATATAGCTTCAACAGCCCCCTCCTCTGCAACCTATCACAACCTGCTCATTTAAAGGTACTCAATGTTTTAATTTTTTTTAAACAAATGATGATGGAAAAATACTTTTGCTTGTATTTTAATTTTTTGTATTTACTTTATATGGTTTCCAAGACGTACCAGTGCCGTTATTTTCTGTGGATGAGTTCTAACCATTTTAATTGCAAAATAAAAAGATTGTAATGAAATTAATGCAACCCAGGACATTGTAATATTTTACTGTTTACTCAGGACTTTGGCCCTTTTAATCATGAACAGACAATGGCTATTGCTTTAAGCTGGCGTGACACAACACTTGTCTTAGGACCAGATCGTGCCATGGTAGTATGTCCGAGTTATAACTGCAAAGAGCAAGATGTGATTGACAAGTTGCCTAAAGGAATTTTGGCTTTTTACACACAGAGGGATTCTGGGATACAGTCTAGTAGCTCTGTATTTGTTAGGTGACACAGACCCTTTAGAAAGCCAGCTTACCTGGGTCCTTTAAGATTCCCCCATGAAAAGGGGAATCCTCAAATGGTTTGGGGCCAGAGTAATAATAATGCCTAGCTCTTAAATAGTGCCTTTCATCAGTAGATCTCAAAGTACTTTACAAAGGAGGTAAGAAGTATCCTTGTTCCTATTTTACAGGTGGGAAAACTGAGGCACAAAGATGTGAAATGACTTGTCCCAGCTGACCCAGCCAGGACAGTGGCATAGTCAGAAATAGAATCTATATCGCCCAAATTAATGAGCAATGCTCCATCTACTAGGCCACACTGCCGTCCATATTGTGGTAGTTCTGCAAAGTAAGGGACATTTCTCAGGAGAAAGGTAGCGTGGCCAGAGTATTCCTGTTCCCTGGCAATCCATAGAGGCTGAAATGGATTTTTGGGTTGTGCCAACTGGGTATAATTTAAACACGTCTGAGGCTGCTCTAAGTTGTGCCGGCCCCCAGCTGACAGGGAGACTACCAAGGTGGGTTAGATCTCCCTTTGTAACTTACCTCCTTATCTACATTAAGTATGTTTCAGCCACAGTCCAGAATGTCAGCTGCAAAAGAATAATAGTAAAAATGCAGAAGAGAAGTTGGTCTGTTATTGTAGGTAGACAACGCTATGGTACTTTCACTGGCTAGAGCATATCATGGCATATACCATTTGTTTTTTCTACATTTTCTATATCAAAAAGGGTTAATTTGATGCAGCACATTGATTATGGAGTGGTTAATGCTCTCACAGGTAAAACTGGATTTGGCTTGAGGATACTGGTAAGAGGATTCTCAGTAAAGAAAAATAGTGCTTTATTGGTTTGTAGTGTTGCCAAGAGGCTATAATAGAGTCCTTATCCAGTCAAAGTTAGGATTCAGAAATGAGCTTATATGCTTGACAAACATTTTTTTGAAAGGGTGTTAAGTTCAAGTTTGGGTAGTTCAAAGCTTGTACAGCTCTGGTTTAAAGAACATTCATTCAAGGGCACTCAGTCTCCTTCAGGCAAGCAGACCATTTTCAGATTTAATCGTCTTTCACATCTTCGTTAAACTTGAAAAATGTTCTAACAGCTATACAACAGGATGAGGGGTGTGTTTTGGGGTTTTTTGTTTTTGCATGTGTTTTCCAAAATAATTCAGTATGGAAGGAACAATATGTTGACTGTTATCTCTAAGGCCAATTTTATTTTTAGACTCTCTGTTAATTCATTTGAGGGAGTCTTGAGAAGGAGAGAGAGCTTGCAACATCCCAGTGTGTCCCCTGCAAGACTGAAAAGTTCATGCCTCAGAGTTTTCTTCAAGATTAGCAACCTTGAGTTTTATTTTTAGTGTCTATTTTTCCTCTTCCTGGGAAAGAAAATAAAACATCTTTACCTCTGACTTCAAACATAAATTTGGAGTGAAGAAATTGCTGTAAAATTTTTTTAACATGGACTGTTGATTTATGCTGTTGACTACAAGGACCTATCATGAATACATTTTTATGAATTTCAGTGACCAGAAAGAACTGGAAATTAACAGATAATATTTAAAAGTTTACTTTCCAATGCAGTGCATATATAGGTGCTTATACTATGGGTATTAGAGTTGCATACATTTACTATCTGTGATCATTAAATTTGATGCAGTATTTGCATCACAGCCTTTTTCTCAGTCACTCATAACATTATGAAATATTCCTCTATAAGGCTCTCAAACTGCCTTGCCAGTTTCTGCCTGAAAAAGAGGATTTTTGGAAACTTTGGGTAAAAATGGTTCAGCCATTTTAGTGTGTGAGAAGAGTGGGGAAAAAAAGTTTCCCCATTATTATAATAAAAAAATCTTGTAACCTTTATTTGAACCACTTTGCAGTGGCAACTGCTGGGGTTGAAAGGTGGAACTTGACAGGGGCAAAGACTTGATTGAGTAGAAGTGTCTTTGGGCTAGATCCTTAGCTGGTCTAAATTGGAATAGGACTTCAGTGAAGCTGTACCAGTTTACAACAGATGAGAATCTGACTCAGTGAGTATTCTGGTGAAAACTGACTGAGGCTTGGTCAAATTATGAGGCTTAAAAGCCACATGTTGCAAGTGAAGTTAATTTTTAGCAATGATAGTTTCTAGAAATACCATGTATCTCCCAATGTTTGGAAGGTGATAGGTTGCACTGCAAAATGTGTGGGGCTCTGGGATAGGGTTCACCCCATACCAGACCTTCACAGTTGCACCTGATGGGAGACCCGGGAATTTTTAAATACAAATTGCTGCTGGAGCCCAGCTGGGGTAAAACTGTGAAAGGATTATAAAGAGGGAAAGTTTGTAGTAGTAGAGGCTTCAGGGAGAGACTCTGAAGTCACTCTCTAGGCTCTGAGATGGGGAGGAGGAAATCTGGGAGGGGGAGAGTAAGTCCTGGGATCTGAGCCCTGAAAGAAGGGTCAAGCCCAAAGGAGTTGTGGGGAAAGAAAGCCTTAGATGGCAGCACAGGAAGAAGCCCAGGGAAACAGCAGCAAGGAGAGGGGGACTGTGCAGACCTTGGCTTCTGGTTATAGGTAGGGTGACCAGATGTCCCGATTTTATAGGGACAGTCCTGATTTTTGGGTCTTTTTCTTATATGGGCTCCTATTACCCCCAACTGCCTGTCCCAATTTTTCACATTTGCTGTATGGTCACCCTAGTTATAGGCTCCCTGGCTGGAACCCATTGTATATAGTGTTCCCCTATCAGCCACTGGGAAGTGGTGCAGCACTGTTGGAAGTGCAATCTAGACAGCTGGTCTGGACAGCTGGTCTGGTCAGACTTTGATACCCCAGGAGGGCTATATTGTGACCTAGTTAGGGGGCTGACTCTCGAAGAGAGAGCACTGCAGTGATGGAATCAGAGGGGTAGCCATGTTAGTCTGTATCCACAATGAGGAATCCGGTGGCACCTTAAAGACTAACAGATTTATTTGGGCATAAACTGATGTGATGGAGTGACCATCAGTAGGTGGCGCTAGCTGAGAAGAAAGCTGCTATGCCACTCCTGGCCAGGAGGAGGTGCTCTTGTGGTGAGGGAAGCATGTTTCAGGATCCCTTAATTATATGGTAATGTGCCCATCATTTAAGGTGTGCACTGAATACAAAGCCCTGTCTCATTTATCGTAGTATAGGGCTTTTATTTTCCTGCCTTGTTCTCTGTCCAGTAAAGTCCATATTGATAGTGACAGGGCCAAATGCACTCTTCTAAAGTATGGGTTCTCAACCCGGACAGCTGAAAACTATACTTTTACTGCAGAAAGTTTTTAATAATACTGAAAATGGAAAGGGTGCATCTACACAGCCTGCGGCAGTGAGCCTCCAAGCCTGGGTCGACAGACTCGGGCTCACACTTAAAATAGCTGTATAGACGTCCTCTCTTGGAGGAGAGAGGGGTGAGCTTCAGAGCCTGAGCTTCAGCCTGGGTCGCAATTTTCCAGTGATGTGCTCACTCAGTGAGGCAGGGTTCTACCAATTCCTTCGTTTGGGTTAGGTTGTGCCATGCTTGCTTATATTGAGTAGTAAATTATTATTACATGAGTAAACATATTGAAGATAGCGGGTATAAATTGGTTTCCACTGGCTGAAGTGTACTGTAATCTACTTTGTGGTTAAAGTACTCAGTGAGGGTGACAGAATCTCACATTTGATGAGCAATTGATGAGTCAAATACTCCACACACTCTGTCAAGTAGCCAGTGAATGAGGTGGGGCTCCACAGGTGCCTGAGCTTCGTTGACTGTGCCTCTTGCAGGAGTCAGGAGATTCCAATGACTTCTAGGCAAACAGTTTCAGATTAGGTGTGTGTGTGCTTAAATAAAAATAAAATAAAAAAACCTAGGAAATTCCATTAAAATGTAAGTACAGTAATGAAGCTGCAACTTTTAGCATTTTAAACATTCAGAGGTCAGGAAATGTCAGCATTAAGGTTGCATTAGCACTTGGGTCAAAAATAAAAGATAATTCAATTTCCATTTGTTTTACTTTTTGAGGTTAAATAATTCCTATTAATTCTGATAGTGAATTATGCAAATTTAAAAGTGGTTTACAGTAAATCACATTTTCATAACAAGTGAGCTGTAAATTTATGTGCTCTCTTTAATAGTATCTGGATAAAGCTGACACTTCTCCAGTAACTACTTTTTTCATATTCTATTGTTTTTCTATATGTGAATGTATACTTATTTCAAAGATGTTCCTTTTGAATTTGAAAGGATAGTTCAGGTTTAGATGGAAGAGTCTAGTAAGTAACTTTTTAAAAGTAGTATAACACTTTATAGAGCTATATGACATAACCTAGCCTTAACTGAAATAATTATTTGCACTTAATTTTCTTATACACTTATGTCAGTTGGAGATTAGGTTGCATAGAATTTAAATAATGTACAAATATTGTTTTAAGGGGCAGCATTGATTGCCCTGTGGAACTGTGACATTCCCCAAGGTACAATCTGGATGATGGACAGCTGTCCCCCCTCAATTATCCAACCTGTGGTGCCTTTTTACACTGCTTTGAAGTGAAAGCAACTACTCTTGGTCTGCTCGTACACAGCTTGTAAATCACACCCAGCTATATTGTAGAAGTGCTATAGTCAGCCACCCATGAATTACACTGCAGGGAAACACCAGCAAACTCTCAGCCCCAGACTTTTTCCCAGAAATGTGCATCTTGTACTGCCCAGCATCCTCCTGGACAAGACAAGTTCATATAAAGTCTGTCATTTAATTAATAAAAAAATATATGCACAAATCTAGTTATCCTAAATAACGTTTCCCAAACACTTCAATCCAAACACACACTGGGTTAGATAAAACAATAAAACAAGTTTATTAACCATGGAAATATAGATTTTAAGTATTTACAAGTAATGAGGCATAAAAGTCAGAATTGGTTAAAAGAAAATAAAAGGTAAAACTCAATTAATATCTAACAAGCTAAATGAATTCAAAGCAAAGGTTTCCCTCACCACATGCTTTAGCAGTCTTACTGGCTGGAATCCTTTCAGCCTGAACCCCTTTCCCAGTTCAAGTGTTACTTTCCTTGTCCTTCAGATGTTGTTAATGCCCTGGGCAGAGAGGAAAGGGAGGAGTCTTTTGGGGTGTCTGTTCTCCTTCTTTATAGCCATTTCTTTGAAAATCATCTCTAGCTGAGATTCAGGAGACAGAAGGTCGGGGCGAATGAGAACATATAGCTTTTCGTACTCATACCTTTTTCCTGACAAAGATTTGCCACTTAACTGGGTGATAGTCCATCTGAGTTTGTTGACACCTGGCTGAGCCATCCGGTTTGCCTTTTGTCTTTGAGGAACTGATTTGTGGCTGCTTTTCTAAACTTGGAACATGTCTCAGTAATGTTCTGCAGTAGAATCTTATAACTTAGACCGCTCCTGTAACACCACCTACTAATACAACCAATACTACATTGCTTCAAAACTAATATTTAAGGTCTTTGTCCCAATGCCCTCCCAGTCCTTCTCAGACCAATACACTGGGGCTGTTACAGACTAACCAGGAGAACAATTTCAAAAGCTGAAAGGCCCTCACAGAGAGTGGCCAGCTGCCTCTGTCTCTTACACAACTGAAGCTCTAGGTCAGGCACCTCTGCTAATCTCAAATGTGGGCCCCAGACCATTTAGATATTAGATAATAAGACCATTCTCCTAAAGAAAGTAGAGCAAAGGAGTGGGATGACTTGAGGGAATCATGTATGTCCAGCGAGGCTTTCGTCTTTAACTTATTGGTTCAGACCAGTCCTAATCAGTACAGGGACTAAGTTATTACCAACTGTTTGGGTAGCTGTTTGGGTCATTTTGGTCTACATCAGACTTCTGTGCAAGTATCCACAGTCATAAAACCACCATTACTACTGGTACTCATGATGTCAGTCTCAACAGGGAGCCTAATGACAGACTGGGCACAGAGACCTAATTGACTTCTCACCCTCTAAATGTGTTTCCACAGAATCAAAGATGAGACATACTGGCAAAGCAAGAAGAGGAAACTATCTTTAAGTGTGTGTGTGTGTGTGTGTGTGTGAAAGTCAAAATAAATAGCAATGTCACCTGTACTTTAAGGGCAAAAGTCTCCCTTGTATGAATGTATATAACTCTAATTGAAGTTAATAGCCGCAAATGGCACCTGAGGACCGAATCTGACTTTTAATATGAATGTTTCACAAATGTTTTAGGACACTTTTTGGACAGATATATTTACACCAGTCTCTCCTTCATGGGAGCAAAATTTCCTCCTGTGATCATTTTAAACAAAAATGTAAAGAAACAAAACCATAACCAATTAAATGATTGCAGATAATGCAAAGGAAACCACAGTGCCTCTAGCTACCGCAGTCTAATTACAGATTATTCTTCTCCATTCAAAATTGAGCCAATTTTCAAACTTTTACAATTATGCCTTGTGAATTGGAATGGCTAATCACTCAAATATAAGAAAACAGTAATCATGTAGGAATATAATTTATAGTTTGCTGCTAAAATAAGATGACAAATGCAACAGTGAGTACATATTATTCAAACTATGATCTTGCCTTACTTATTTTATGATCTGGTTAACTATTATGGGTGCTGTATTAAATATGTATAGTATCTCTTATTTGATAAGTGTTATCATTGTCATAGTTCAGTTCTGTTGCCTGTCCTGGTTATTATAACATACTCCTTATGAATATATTTTTGTTATAGATGTAAAGTTCGGAATTAGATCTATTTATGTCAAATTTCCAATGCGTTTGGGATTTTGCTTTAGGCGATCTTTAATTTATATATATTTAAAGTCTGGGAAAGAGTGATATTCCACATAAATAAATTCAAATCTTAAATTAATGAGTGTTGATAGCTGAGTTTATTTTTGTAAATCAGTGACATTCTAGTAAATTTATGAAATAGTTGAGTGATTCTTTTTTTTTGCCTGTATATTTCCAATAAGAAGGTCATTAACCTCAGAATAATAGGTTTATCTAGTTGAAAAACACAAAGCAATTTGGCAGAAAGTTTTGGGACTCTCTCACTTTCTCAGGGTTTAAAATGGACCCATTCTGTGGGGAGGAGGGTTATTTTGTTTGTGTTTAAAGTTTCTTCAACATTTCCATCAAATTTTAAATTAAAATTTTTATTGAAGTGGTGTTTTGAAATTGTTAATTGAACCTTTTGGTTTACTAAAACAACAATTTTGGGAAAATGAAAATCCTTTTCTAACTTGTCAATGGACATTTTTTAACTGAAAGCTGCATTTTTGCTAAACAAAGATAATAATTTTAAACATGATTTTGATTAAAAACTTAGATTTAAATATAAGTAAAGTTGTGGGAACTTTTATTTACCCCCAAAAAAATTTGTGGTGAAAATTACTATTTTTGTTTAAAAAGGCATTTTTCATCAGATGAATGAAATGTTTTGTTTATGAAAAATTTCCACCAACTCAAATAGATTGAATACATGGCAGACATTATTTTGACTGTAAGGAAAGTTACCTTGTGAGTAATGGGTTTGCATGACCTGAGAGGATGGAAGGCTTTGTGATTAAAGCATTAGACTGGAATTCAGGAGATTGAGTTCAGTTCCAGGATTTGCCATAGACTTCTTGAGTGATGTTGGGCAAATCACTTGATCTTTCTGTGTTTCAGCTCCTGCACTTGTCAAATGGGGATGATGATACTTCCCTATTTTATGGAGTGTTGTAATTTTATGGAGTGGGTAATTTTTCTTATGTGTTCAGATACTAGGCTTATAGGGCCATAAAAGTACATATAGATGAAAGGAGCTAGGTGACATTTTTTAACCAATTTTTGTTTTTTAAAAAAATGCATATTTGGATTGACCAAAACATTTTATGAATTTGTGTTGATTTCAGCCGTTTTGTTTGATATGGGGGGAAATATTGAAATGAATCATGTAAATTTTTCAGACTAAATTCACAAGGGGATTTAGTCGTCATTCTCAGAAACAGTGGTGGTGAGAGTAATCCCCATATATATCCAATAGCCCAGTGATTAGAGCAATCACCTGGGATGTGGAGAGCTAGCTTCAAATCCTTACTTTGTAGAAGCAATTTCAAGCTAGGTGTCTCCCCTCCAAGGTGAGTCCCCTAAAACCCTCCTCCCCCTGGCTTTAGGGTACTGTGGAGTAGGTCTGTCTCAGTCTTTCTTGTTGAAGCTGCTCCACGTTGTATAAAATACTTGAATAGTCATTGGGCCAGAGAATGAGTGGAAATGACTCTGTAGCCTGGTGGTTAGGACATTCACTTGGGAGAGGGAACATCCAGGTTCCAGTCCCTGACCCAGATTGGGGGATTCAAACCTGGGTATCCCACATCCCAGGTGAGTGCTTAACTACTGACTCCTTGGGTTTTAGGGGGACAGCACGTCCCTCTTCTCCGTTTTTGGAAATCTAGCCCTTCGTTTATTTTAAATAAAAGCAAAGAAAGATTTTTAAAAAACATTTTGTTTAACCCAAAATGAAAATTTTTCAACTTTTCTGTTTGCTGAAAATTTCAAAAAATGTTGGTTTCTGTTCAATCTGCACTGATTTTCAGAGCATTTCAGAACTGCCAGTGAACACTCTCCCCCCACCCCAATGAGCTATTCACACAGCTCTATAGATGGAACTTCAATTCCAAATAACCTAGAAAGGGCTTAAGTCAGACTATACATTCACAATACTCACATTATATACAATAGAACCACATTTAGCACCTGGTCCAGCTCCCATTGCAGTTAGAGGAGTTTTCCTATTTGATTTCAGAGTGGGCTTGAGCAGGTCCAGAGTGGGCTTGGAAATAGTCAAGTTCCCTTTGAAGTGAAGTAGGGTGAAAGTCCATAACTGATTTGCTGCCTTGCAGTGCAAATGGGGAGTTTTGTTATACTTACCCTCTTCTTACAGTAAAATATTTCAATGGGGCGGGGGGCAGGTAATTCCTTCATTAGAAGAGTGCTACAATGTAAGACAAATAATTTAAAAGTTTTTTTAAGTGTGAAAATAGAAAACATAGGTAGGTTTTCTTCTATCCTTTCCCAAATACCAAGTTTTTATTACCATAGTTTACTAGTTTAATTATCTGAAAATGAGTGTCTATGTTAAGATGCGAGGACAAAGTTTACTCCTGCTGTAGGTGGGCATGTCTCCCAGTGGCATCAGTGGGAGTTGGACTGTTTCATGTTGGGGGGTGAATTTGCCCATTATGTCATTTCATGAGTGATGCAGGTGCAATGACTTCATTTTAGTTTTTTTCTGTCAGTTGTTTTATATGCCCCTCCCCCCCCAATTGTTTAAAAATATTGACTTATTTTTATTCTGTTATTGACTTCTGTGTATCAGGGAGGGCGGGAGTCTCTGGAGAGGTATGGATGGGGGGAGGGTTATGACTTGAGGAACTGCAGAGAGCATTTACGGCCAGTTTTGATCCCTTATTCTCTGTAAATAGTGCCTGTGTCACGAGTTTATACATGGGTGCCAGCTTATAATGCAAGACCCTTGACTAGGTCAGCAGTAGCAAGAACTAAACTTGAGTTCTTGGGATACAAAAATATGATCCTCTCTTGCTGGAGCTAAATGACAACAGGCTTTTTGCTCACAGACAGTAGTAGCTTCATAGAACTTTATGATTCAACCACTAGAGGGGGACAGTGAGCTCTATTGTATAGCCCTAATTCTGCACCGTTCAAGTCAATGGGAACTTTGATTTCAGTAGGTACAGGATCAGATCTATATAAATGTGGGTTACGTGACTCCACATTATTATTATTATTATTATTATTATTATTATTACTATTATTATTCAATAATGGAATAAATTATTATTCAACATGAACCAGGTATCACAATCTAGCCCAGGGTACATTGCATAGGGTATTTGATGTTTAAATAAAAAAACCCAGCAATATATTGCTTATTGGCAAATCTCTTAACTTTTAAACAGTTAAAGGAAAGAGCAGAATAATAAATGTTAGGGCTGGTCTAAACTGAAAACTTATTTTGCCATAGCCACATCTCTCAAGGGGATGAGAAATCCACACCACTGAGAGATGTAGCTATGTTGACCTAACCCCCTGGTGTAGACAATCCTTCCATCAACCTGGCTACCGCCTCTTGGAGAAGTGGATTAACTACAGTGATGGGAAAACCCCTCCCATCCCTGAGATGAGTGTCTATGCTGCAGAACTACAGCAGTGCAATTGCACTGCCGCACAGGGGCAGCCCTATGTTTTGTGCTGCCCCAAGCACGGCAGTCAGGCAGCTGTTGGCGGCGTTTCTGCGGGAGGTCGCTGGTCCCAGGGATTTGGCAGTGTTCCTGCGGGTGCTCCGCCAGTCCCGAGCTGTCGGCGTTCCCACCGCCGAATTGCCGCCAAAGCCGCGGGACCGGCGGACCTCCCGTAGAAACGCCGCCGAAGGCTGCCTGACTGCCGCCCTCGCAGCCACCGGCCGGCTGCCCCCCCGCGGCTTGCCGACCCAGGTACGCGCTTGCTGCGCTGGTGTCTGGAGCCGGCCCTGCTGCTGCAGCGGTGACGCAACAATATATTTGAAGTGTCGACATAACCTTAGTTATTTTCTGCTGCCATATCTTCATTGGGCACCATACAAATTAGTAATAACCAGATTTAGAGCCATGTTTTAATCAATGGGTGCTGCTAGTTATTTCCTCATTCCTTATAATTGCATAAAGAAATGTTCATTATTACGTAATGAAAATCTGGTGTGCAATTCTCAATGCATATTTGTAATTTACTCTGTTAATGACTTAGAATGAGCAGTATCCATACAGATAACTCTTGTAATTTACTTTTTACTTTTACTTTTATTATTAATTTGTATTATGTTAGGCCTAGTGGCCTCAGCTAATATATGGATTGTACTAGAGCCTGGAAATAAGCACAGTAAGAGACCGTTCTTGCCCAGGAGATTTTACGTTGTAATTAGACAAAGGGTGGGAGGAAGGAAGAATTATTACTCTCATTTTCTAGATGGGTAACTGAGTGATTGCATGACTTGCCAAAGGTTACGTAGGAAGTCTAAGGTAGAGTCTGGAATAGTATTTAGATCTCCTTGGTCCCAGTCCAGTGCTTTAACTGCAATGCTGCCCTCCCTCTCTGCATTGCCCTTCTCAGTCACATTGTGTTTAATGTCACTAATCCACAGCCATCCATCTAAAAGCATATCTCTTCCAGCCTTAATATCTCTGCTGCCAGATACAACCTTTAGTTAGCACAATGGGGGAACGGGACTTTCTTTTTTTCCTGGTTTTAGCAAGCTCAACTTAAGTGTGTGTGTGTGTGTGTGTGTGTGTGTGTGTGTGTGTGTGTGTGTGTGTGTGTGTGTGTGTGTGTGTGTGTGTGTGTGTGTGTGTGTGTGTGTGTGTGTGTGTGTGTGAGACGAGAACTGATGAAGCGAAAGCAGAAGCAATGAAAGACAGGAGATTTCCTAATAACTTAATAGGTACACTTTGTACTTTTCTTTCTCAACAACAGTGAGAATTAACATTTGTATCACATCATAAAAATAGAAATGCTTTAGCTCCTGGCCTCGTATTACAAATTTAATGAGCTACTTCAAACATCAATTCTCTGAACTGATGGAACAGATATAAACTCTATGCCTGATCCTGCAAACCTTACTCATGTGCTTTAATACAGCAAAATGGCAAGGTCATGTAGTGAGATCAAAGAAAACCATAAGGTATGAGTGGCTCTCTGAAGAGAAGAACTAGGGTGTGGGCACTGAAGTCCTGAGGGAGGAACTTTAGAAGCAGCCAACCCTGGGAAGGTTTGTGCTGATATTCATCTTACTATTTTTTTCTTTGTTATTAAAGCCAAATCCCTGGAAATGGATGCATTTTGCTTTACGTAGTCTGTGAACTATTTTTAGAGCAAATTAAGAAAGGCACTTACTCAAAATCTGATTCAGTTCAACGGAAGTTTTGCATAGGTAAAGTTTTCAGGACTGGGCCTTCTATAAAAACGTTTCTATAATTCTCTGCATATAATGCATATCTTAGTATTGTGTTTTATAGATCCAAATAGTCAAAAGTGTTAGCTAATTCTAAGTGTCCCAGTTTTTGGTTGTCCAACTTGAGACACTTGAGGCCTGATTTTCAAAATTGCTGAGCTACCTTAAATTGCAGTTGTAGGTGCTCTGCACCTTTGAAAATTGAGTCCTAGGTTTCCTCGGCTACCAAATACTGAGGCACCTATAATTAAAGGCCACTTCTGACAATTTGGGATTAAACATACAACATCTTTTCTGCTTCTTTTCGTGTCTTGTAATGGGATATACAAGCCCAATATTGAATGAGATGATGTAGCCTTGCCCTTTCACACCTGAGAGAGAGATGGCAGACTTGGAGGGAGGAGCTTAAAAGGCAGGGCCAGTTCTACCATTTTTGCCGCCCCAAGCAGCGCGCCGAATTGCCACCGTGGACGGCTGAAGACAAAAGCTGCCGCTGAATTCCGCCGTGGAAATGCGCATGCCGCCCTAACAGCACACGGACTGCCACCCCTTGCAGATTGCCGCCCCAAGCACCTGCTTGGAATGCTGGTGCCTGGAGCCGGCCCTGTTAAAAGGGCTCCAGCTCAGCTAAGGGCAGACCGGAGAGGAGGGCAGACCTTTAGCCTCAGCTCCTGGAGAGAAGGCTGGCCGACAGCAGGAGCTCCTCAGATGTCCACTGCCTGATGGCCCCTCCCCAAAGGAAGAGATGGCCTGATGCTGACTCATCTTGATGGGAGACTATTCCGCTTTCTTACTTGCCAACTCAATTTAGGACCATAGCCTGACAAGGCTCCCGAAGGAAGAGAGCTTTAACCCAGTTTAGGGATGATTGATTGAGTTAATTTCCTTTTTGTTCTGTTCATTGACAGCCTTGGAAGGAGCAGACTATGCAGGCCTAGCCAGAGGCTGAGTCTCTTAGGACTGGAACTGGAGTGGGAGTTTGGAGGCCCTAAGGAAGGAATTCTGGTGACAGTCTTATAAACCTATGAAAGTATGTCAGAAGATACCCCTAAACAAATTTCAATGAAAGTTTATGGAGAAAAGTGCTAGTTTGGGGTATACAAAGCTAGAATAGACAAAATATACCCTTGGAGTTTAGGAAAGAAACATGTCAACAGTGGCATGTGGTGAAGTCCATTATCTTTTATTTTGTCTTTCTTCTTTAAAAAAAAATGTAGTGACAAGATCAAGAGCCGTCCTAGAACTGATTAGAATAAAACAAATTTATATGAGCTAATATTAGTTGTTCTCTTCCAATATTACCCCAAATAATCTTTCATTGAATTTTATTATTAACCTCTATAGGTTTGTTTGGTGCTTTACTGAGAAATAAATGGCAGGTCACTGTTTCACGAACGATACATTCTAAAGTGCAAGGTCAATATTTTTCAAATATGGATGTTGTAAATTGGCACCTAAATCTATATTTAGGTGCCAAAATAGGTGACCTGACTTTCAGAGGTTCTGTGTCCCTTAAGCTCCCATTGACCTCAAGGAACCAGATTACATATTTAGGAGCTGAACTTTACACACCCAAATTTGAAAACTTTGGCCCAAATTCAATGGCAAAACTCAGACTAAATTTAGTGAGAGTAGAATTAAAGCCTAAATTATATAACACAGCAAGAGATGACAATAAACAAATGATGGAGGGCAGTGGGGAGTGGTGAGGAGATATTGAAGGACAATCATGAAAGATCATGAGATATTCTTAAAGTTATGTAAATATCTTATCATTTCCTCTTTGTATTTTGGTTTAAACTGAATTAATTTAGGCTCTAATTCTGCCACCAATACTCATGTTGTATAGTACCATATGGTGCAAGTAGTCTTTTGAAATCAGTTAAATGACTTCACACTAAGGTAGTATTTGACTTGAGTAGCTCAGCAAGTGTGAGAGTAGCCAAATCAGACCTTTAATATACAAGGGTTCGTGGCTAGTGTGCCAAATAGGTGATTTGGAAAATGGTGTAACTTAGATTTCTTTACACTAATAGAGACTCTCTTTGGCTATGTCTACACTACAGCCCATGTTGCCAGAATTTGTGTTCACTTCGGGATGTGAATATTCCACCCTCCTGAGTGACATAAGTGTTTGTGTGCACAGCACTGTGTTGGCAGGAGAGCTTCCCCCAACAACATAGCTTATGCTGCTAGTGGAGGTGAAGCATGGAAATGAACTGTTCTGTGTGATACTGATGACTGAGAAATTTCCCCCGGTTCACTTTCTTCAGTTTCTTTGAAGTAGATATTGCATCTCTGTTTCATGTCACAGTCTCATGGAAAAAGTGATTGAGGAAGGTAAACAATTTTATAAACTATAATGTAGTCGCCCCCTCACTTCCTGTTTGTTTTTTCCCCCTCATTCTCTTTCACGCTTTTGCATTTAGCTACCAATGTCTCCCAGAGACAACCCTGTTCTTTCTGGGCCTTTGTCTCTTGTTAGATTTTCTGCCAGCACTTGGTGCGGCTGAGCAATATGGATAACTCCAGCTTCAAAATGTCAGACCAAAATTCTTCCTACAGAAATGAAGCATTTCATGTGGTATAGTATTCGTAGTCAATGAGACCCTGGGGTACTGGAAGTTTGTTTTACGCTTTTAATTGAATTAAATTAAAAGCAGACTATTAACATTTCCAATAAAAAGAAAGCATGACGAGTGACGCATCAATGACTGTAAATTTTCCCCTATCCAGATCATTGCCCGTTTAAACAGGCCGGCCTGCCTGTAGATGTTGGCATCAGGCAATTCTCATTAGTCTACAGGTGCCGCTTTACTGCTTGGAAATGCTGTGTCAGGCATACAGACAGTCAAAGCCATGACTTCCTGGATTCAGCAAACAGCCCTTTTAATTACTGTTGTTGTGTTTTTGCTCTGCTTTTCAGGTTCTTTGCATTTGGAATCATGTTGCTAGCTGTTTCCTGTAAAATGTGGTCGTGAACCACAGGGTGGCATGAGAGGGTTTTATTTGTTCTTCATTCTTTAGCATGAAAGGACCTGTTTTCCAATGTTAACTAAAAAACACTGTCCAGACTGCTGTCACTTCATTCATATATGTTCTAATTCAGCATAACACGTCCCATTGATGTAACTAAAGATGAACACGTTCCTAAGTGCTTTGGGGCCACAGATTATTTAAAAAGAAATTCTGAAATTATCATATTCCATAAATTGGCATAGACGGGAGTATATTTTTTAATATGAATAGGCAGAGGTTTGGGGACGAGTGTAGTTAAACGGTAATATGTACAGGAGTTCTGTTAATTCCAAAGCACTGAAAGTCAGACAAGAGGGAATAAAATATTTCTAGTTGAACGAGTTTTCAGGAGCACGGACAACTTCCTTTATCTTGGGGGGTTAGACATAAAATAATAGCTGCTGAATACCACTTCAATGAGTATGTAACCCCTGCCTGCTCGGTGTGGCACTGTCTCCCTCTAGTGGTGACCAGGCCACCTAGATATTTGTGAGTTTGCCACAGCCTCTGCTACGAGAGATGTCTTTTAGCTCAGGCAGTAGAGGCGCATGTGTTAAACTCAAGAGGTCCCTGGTTTGATCCCTGCTGCTGACAATCCTGCAAGCGGTTGTCCACATTACAAGTAGTTTTGTACCGTAATTAAATTTGTCCACTTTTAATAAAGTGGGATAAACAAGTTTCTGTTCCAAACTCACTGTTTCTTATGTTTATCAATGCAATCCCCAAATTATGTTTGGGATTGAGGTAAAGCCCCCACGCTCCCAGTTGTCCATGCTCATGGTTATCAAGTTGTTTACTAGGTAGCTCATGTATCCTTTATTCTGTTCAGGTTCTTATAGCATGCCTATTACTCTGGCAGAAGATCACCTTCTAATAGGAGGGAGTACCAATTAAAGTCACTGGTTGCACTTTGTATGACAATATAGATTGGTAAACTCTTTTGGGCAGGGATTGTCATATGCTATATATGTATAGCACCTAGCGCAATAATATATATATTAAATGAAATCAGTGACACGTTAACTATGGTTGTATGACCAGTGCTGCATTATATAGTGATATAGACATAAACACATGTTCAGTGGTCCTTAAAAGAGAATCTACTGTAGAACCAATAATTCTTTGGAATTGACTCTTTCACTGAGCTTAACAAGTATGTGGAATTGTGGCCCTGTTTTTATTTTCATTCTCGCATAACAGAGAATATCCAATACTAATCATTAAAAAGAACTGTATCCCTAATAGATGCCAGTCTGATTAGTCTAATGATGGATCATGGTTTTATGCATAATCCTTTCTATTTAGCCAACCCCATAATTCTAGAATAAAGGGGTCAATGGATGAAGAAATTTGAACAAATTAAGAGAGAGATTCGCTTAAATGGAGTATAATCAATGTGTGGAGTTCACTGGTTCAGGAGAATAAAAACAAACACGGTGGCTGTCATTTTTGAGTTATGTGATTCAGAAACAAATACATACAATAGAAATGCATGCAATAGAAAATATTCATTGTCTTACTCAAAAACAGCTGAGCTTTGCAATGCAACATATATATATATAGTGCTCAGTCCCAAATCAAACTTCAGGATTCAGCTTGCAAGACTCCTTGATTAAGCAAATTCCAAGGTACATTCACACTTCTAGTGGCTAAGTGACATTCCCAAGGCTATGTAACAAATACATGATTATTGACCAGGGTCTTAGTATTGCAATTCATTATGCCCAGGAATGGAACAGCTGACCCTGGAAAGTTCCAGGGGGTTGAGATTTTTGCAGCAGTCCAACACATCAAGAGTAGATTACTATTATACTCTGCTGTCTTCATTGCATCTCCTCTGAATGCAAATATCAAATGCATAGTTTAGATCCTGTTGTTCACAACCTTCAATGGAAAACCTACATAAGTGTTTCTCACTCTCTCCCACCTTCTCTGAGAGTGTGACATTCCCTGATAACCACAGTATATTCTATGATTCCTCTGGAACAAAAGAGCTATCAATGGGGGCAGGGTTTTCTTGGCAGATGTGGAAGTCACATCTGCTGGAGATTAGGATTATTGCAAACTTCAGAGCAAAATGCAAATCTCACTACTTTATCTCAGCTTTCCCACAGTAGTAAAGAAACAAGCAAAAAGTCCTATTATCAGAGGAAGGTGAAGCAGAAGATCCCATGGAATTTTGAAGGTACTCAGTTGGTGGTGTGCATGAGATAGATAGGCACCTTAGCCAGAACAAGTGAATGTCAGAATAGTGAATGTCAGAACAGGAAATAGAGCCTGTAATAGAGTAATAAGGAAAGTAGCTGTTATTAGAACTCTGAACCTTTGGGCTGTAAAACAAAATCAGGAGAAACTCATTTGACTTCATGTTTTGCAAATGAATTTTTCTAAAAAACAACTCAGGCTAGCCCAAAAGGAGCTTTTTATTACCCCCTTTCTCTACAACCTCCTTCTCAACACTGTTTTCCCCCTTATCTAGTGCTGTCTGACCCCTTTTGTCCAGCTCTGGTGTCTTTAGGGGCTTATGGATTGCCTGCTCTTTCCATGCCTTTTTTGGTGTCTGGTAGGGCTTTTTCCTCTGATATTTCTAGTGCCATTTGGATGTGGAAAGCCTGCTCCCTATCTGCAGTAGCATGACTTGGAAATGTTTTTCGAGGCTGCTGCTCTTTCTCTCCCTTCATGACTGAGATGCTTCAGAGTGCATTTTGTTACTATGGAATGAGTGTCATGTTAAAAAAGGGAATCCCTGAGATATTAGTATGGCATGCTCTGGGATATTAGCCTCATAGTGAGCCAATGGCAGGCAGCAGTAAGACCAGAAGATCATTTCCTGGAAAGAAGACAGGAAAATATATCTTTGTCAAGAAGGTAACAAGGTGGAGTCTTTGAAGTAGGAGTGGGTTTACTTTCCCAATACCATGAAGATGTGGGGAGGGGGAAGTCAGACAGACTGCCAAGAATGAGGTTGGTAGAAGACAACTAAGGCTACATCTACACTGGTGTGTGTATTCGAGTACTGGACTGTGTATATGCTCATGCGTGCTCCCTATGCTCACACTGAGAGTCCACGCTGTGCTGTGCTGGACACTGGTATACCGCTGTATAAATGCATATACCTGCATCAACATAGCCACTGTTGTTACACAATGTTAGTGCTATCATTTCAGGGGCAGTATCCCAGAGTTGTGTGCATCACAGGGAGACACTCTAGGAATTGCTTTACTGTGTGCTGTCTTCACACATTTGCCAGTGGCAGTTCCTGATCACGTTGCTCCTCACTGTTATTCCCTGCAAAAGTGGGGGGAAGACATGGAGCAACGGGATAATAATCAGGTTTTGCTTTCACTCCTTCTTGCGGGACAAATGGCAATGGAGTAGAGTAGGTAATCAGCAAGATGCTGGGTGGAATTTGGACAGAATTATCTGACACATTGAAGACGGCTGACCTTGAGAGTCAATGACCATTCAGCTCCCATTTTGCAGATATGGTGAATGCCAGTATTGTCATGGCATGCCCGTGAGTGGCCTATCACTTGTAATGCAGGAGAAACAGCACGGTATCATTTTGAAAACCTGGGATAATCAGCAGTGGCTTCAGAATTTCCAACTGAGGAAACAGACATTCATGGAGCTGTGTGAGAAGATGGCACCAAATCTAGAACACTAGATTCAGGGAAACCATGTCATGCTGGTTCAGAAGTGGGTTACTATTGCCCTATGGCAGCTGGCAACACCAGACAACTATCGGTGCATATTGCAAAGCACTTTGGGTTTGAATAGTCCACTACTGTTTTTGTGGTTGTTCAGGTTTGTAAGGCAGTTAATGCTGTGATCTACCCATGGATGGTTTCCATAGAAAAAGTTCAAGAAATAATAGCTGGATTTGAGCTGGTCAGTTTCCAAACTGTGCGAGGGCCATCAATGGGTCCCATATCCTAACTCTTTGCCCGCTACAAGGGACAAGTGATTATGTGAACCAAAAAGGTGGTTATTCGCTCATACTACAAGGCTTAATGGACCACAGAGCCAGATTAATGAATTCAAATGTGGCAAAGACTGGAAAGGTTCATGATGCCAGAGTGAGGATATCGGGCTCATACTTGAAGGGTGGAAGAAACGACTTTATTCCCCAGAAATGATATTGTTCTGTACAATGCGTCTGTGCCAACTGTTATTTTGGGGGACCCTGCATACTTGCTCCCAACTTCCTCATGAATTCATACCCTGACATCACTGACCCTGGAAACAAGAAATTCAGTTACAGTAGCTACAGAATTGTCATGGAGTTCACAGGTGGTAGCCAGAAAGCTCATTGGCACTATCTCTGTACCCATCTGGATGCCAATGTGGCAAACACCATCATATATTCATCACACTCCATAACATTTGGGAAGGTAAAGGCGAGTGCTTCTAGCCTGAGTGGGCTCAGGACAAGTCTGCTACTAACTCCGTACAGGCAGCTGGAACATTCCCATGTGGCCACTGGTCCTGGTTCCCAGTGGGCAAGAGAAAATCAGGGATGCCATATGTGCATGCATCTTGACACAGCAGGAAAGGAGAAGATGTCATTTGCTTCTGCCAAGTGACACCTTCACAGCCTGTCAACTGCTGGAAATGTACATGAGGGAACATTGTGGGACTACATAGTTTTGTGAGGGTTTTGTTCCCAGGCTAACCAAAGGTCTTTAGCCGATTGTTCCTGTGACATTGAACACATTAAAGACAATTATTACAGGGCATCTCCATTGAGTTATCACCTTAGGGTTGGGTTTGTGCTCTGAAGCATGATGACTGATTTGTAATGCCATCATTGTGCAATGTTCTTTTGTCTTCACTATTCACACTTGTTTACAGACCTGATATGGAGCATTCAATCTCTCTTAACGACCTCATGAAGATTTGTTTCGGGAGGAGGGGGGATACAGCCATCCTCTTTTTGTCAGTGGTGCTAACTGCTATTATAGAGCACTCATCCTTGCTATGGTTGAAACTGGTTAAGGTTTTGAGGGGGTGAGGGGAAGGAGGGGCTGTTTATGTACATGGTAGTGGCCAATGCAGATGCTGTCATTGCCTGTATTGTTACTGGAATTGATTCATTTTTCTGCATGTGAAGTAAGCCATAAATACATTCCTCTACCCCTTTTCTGTGTTTTAGATGTCTACTTCAGGGAAAACTAGTAGTGATTTCTGTAAGCACATAATACCCCCGCCCCGCCTGTGTATCCTTTGAAGTTTGGAGATTTCTGAACCTGGGAGGGGCAGGGGAGAACACACAGAAAAGTGTTTGCAATATCAAGGTACCAGATCTTTGTACAACATTCATTTTCATGTTCTCTGACTCGTAGGGCCGAGGGCTGGCTCCAGGCACCAGCAAAGGAAGCAGGTGCTTGGGGCGGCACCTCTGAAGGGGCGTCATTCTGGCCATTCCTAGGGTAGCACATTTCAAGGGCGGCCACCCCCCACCCCCCACTCCCCGGCTTCTGCAGCTCCGGACGTGGCCTTTTGGGGAGGGCAGGGAGGCTTTGGCAGCTACAGCCGCAGCTTTTTTTTTTTCTTTTTTTTTGCGCCACTTGGGGCGGCAAAAAAAGCTAGAGCTGGCCCTGCTAGGGCTTACCCCAAACACGGAAACATCTTCAGTTCCTCATACTGAGGAAGGAAGGGCCACATACAAGCCAAGGAAAGTATAACATTTATTAAAAATATTAGGTGGAATGTGTACAGAAATAGTTTTATAAAAAGAAATGTCAACCACAAATCTTAACAATAAATAAATAAATAAGTGACTGCAACCAGGAACACTGCCCAGATGTTAATATTTCTGCATCTGTCTTCTTGCCCTCCTCTGGACTGGCGGGGGGAAGGATGGGGAAAAATGACAAAATGACTCGGGAGGGATGGGGGACGGGACCAGGAATGTTTCCTGTGAAGGGTGTGGGGTGCAAACACTTGACGGGGTTCTGAGACTCCCAGAGGCTTGGTGGTGGGGGTCCATCTGCCAGGGTATTAGATGCTGGTGAAGAGTGAGATCCTGGGAGCCGTGCAGGCTCCATGTACTCCTCCTATTTACTTGGGGGCAGGAAGCCTTGAAACAGGCTTCTCTGACTCAGCAGCACTCTGGAAGGCAGCAGGAAGAGGAGCTGGTGGTGGTTGCTGATGATAGAGTGGTTCTGTGGCCTCAGCAGCAGGCTGACCCCAAACTTGTTTGGCCACCAGTTCTGTGAGCCTCTCCATTAGGGAATTCCGCCTGGCACAGTACAAACTACACCCCCTCCCCCCGGGGTCCCCAGCACCAGCAGCATACCTTGGTAATATTTTTAGAGATATAGTGGATTGGTGGTAGGGAAGGGTTAAAGGTGTGAGTGAATGGGGAATGGAAGGTTCCTTTGCAGGTTTCAGGAGGCTGAGGGGGGAAAGGAACGGGTTAATTTGAAAATTCAACCAGGCCCGAAGATAAGAAGCTGGTCGGCGTCAAGGTCAAGAGACACAGACGCACTCGCTGTATGTCAAGCAGCGAGAAACTGCTTCTCAGCTCCAGCTGGCCATGAGAAATAAGAACTGAGCCGAATAGAACTTAAGGGGTTGCAAAACAGCAAGATTGCAAAGGTCAGCGAATTGGGAATCAACAGTCTGTCTCGCGACCCTGAAGCTGGTGTGTTTTGGGGAAGTCGAGGAAGCTGCAGAAAGCCGGATCTGACTGGTGCAAAGAGCAGAGAGCATGGGGGATGGGGGGGAGGCTCCTCTGACTGAGACCCCCCCAGGAACATCCAGGACTTAAAACCCTCCCGAGAGTGGAAGCAAGTTGGAAATCTACAGCGGACCCCGGACCCCAGATGACCTGTGCACAGGGCAGAACTCCCATCCACCCTTCCCCCTCTTCTTCTTACATAACACCCAGGCTTGGCCGGCCTTGGGTTGTGCGTGTATGAGTATGAAAGTAGGTTAGGGCTCAGGCATCAACGCTTTCTTCCTTCCTCTCCAGCACTCTCCGCTGTTATTTTATTATTTTCTTAATAAAGCTTTAAACTTAGTCACTTGGTGTACTTTTTAAATCTCGGCCTCTAAAGATCCTGCACCTTAGCCTGATCACCTAAGGTCTCTGGCAGTTTGGTAACATAAATCTATCACACCCCGATGGCATGCCTCCTGCTCCTGAACTGATTCATCAGTGTCTCCTGCTGAAGAATCTGCTGCTCCTGTGCCCTGATGAATTCAAAGTGCACATGGTTCCTCCTGTCCATCTTTATGAGAAGCTCTTTCAGGGTCCTTCTCCATCCCCTCTTCTGTCTCTGGGGTGCTGCTACTGCCCTTTCAGTGGAAGGGTTTCCGTCTCAGGAACCGAAGGTCCCACCAGTTCAAAGAGAAGGGCAGCTTTATCTTTTTCCTTTTAGAAGAAGCAAATAACTCTCCTCCCCGCCATGTGTCATAATTTTGCCATGTATGGCCACAATACTGATACTTTAGCATTCCAGGAATGCCACTATTAGAGGATCCTTGGTTGTCAGGCAATGTTTGCAGCCCATGAGGAAGAAGTAGCGGCTACTAATGGTAAGAAAAATGTATTTGTTTTTTTATTATTATTTAAAATTCTCAGTGTTTCAAGGTGCAGGGGATGTGGGAGTGGCAGTTCCTTCCAGGGCCTATGTTACCAGCTTGCAATTTCTTTACTGAAGGGTGGCCAGCATTTGGAGAACATCGTGGTTTTCACAGTACCAGAAAGGAAAAGAGAGGTGGCATTCCAGGCGGCAATCTATGTCAGGTTCTGCTAATGGTCACCTCTCTACATATTGCTGAGTGGAGGGGTTCAATCCTCTGTGAAGGTGGACTGAGCAGATTTGCACTGCTTTTGAACCTCAAACCCAGCTGGTGTTTCTGCTACACCAGAAGTTTGCTGAAATATGCTTATAGGACTACAAGACAATTTGACTGGAAATTGACTGTATTCCCAGCTAGCATACAGAGTTCCCATGCAAAAGGAGATGAGAACCATGAACACTGCCCACCCTCAATTTCCTTAGCATCACCAGAAAATCCTGCCCCTGTGCCTACCAAATCCTGCCCCTATGCCTGCCTAACAACGATGAAATGGATGGAGAAGGAGAGACACCAGAACTTTATGTGGTTCCCTGAAGTTTCAGATCAGCACCACAAGGCCCATGCCTCTCCATTGCAGAGGGACGCCACACTGTGTTTATATAACTGCCAGACAGGATTCTTCTCCCATTCCTGTTTCCTCTGGCTTGTGCATCCTGGCTCAGTGTGAGAAGATGCCAGACCTCAGCGAAATCTTCCGAGGGGGAAAGGACTGCGGTGACTAACTTTGCCTTCTGTTTTCTCCACCTTCCTCGACCTAAGCCCCCTTCACATCCCATCTCTGTACTCCCTGTTCAATGCGGCTCCCGTTCATAAGGGGACAATAAGAGAATAAGGGTGAGGGTGGAGGAAGCACTGAACCTGTGTAGACACCCAAGGGACAAAAGACAGCCGTAACTAACTTTAGACAAACAACGATAAGCTTTCTATAACTGTCCCATCCACATCAGGGACCTTTCTAATCCATCTCCTCTCTTCTCTTGGTCCGCACAGCCCTGGGGCCCTTGCTGCCTGCATGCTGGCTGAGAAATGCACAGATCCAGGGGCATGGTGATTTTTTTTATTAATCTCTTTTCAAGACATAGCTTTGACCAAATGCATAATAGTGGTTAATCAGAAATCAGCAAAATAATTGATTCATTGCTGTTCCTTATTCAGGGATGGAGCGGAGCAGGGACTGGATGGAGGAGGGAGAGTTGGAGGAGTTTGAGCAAATGGGAGGTAACAATGCCGTGACTTCAACATTGCAGTCCAAACTCAGAGACAATGCGGGGCATATTATCTAGGAAGGAAAAGTCAGCACACAGAATTTCAAATACTATTAAAAGTAGGATTTAGAACCAGACCAAGGTAGAGAGTGGGGGATCCATTGTAACTTACCTGACTCAGGTTCTGGTTCCTGCCATGGCTCAAGGTCCTTTTTCACATTCACTGTGGGGGGAAAGGGACTTCCTCAGCCAGCTCCTCTGGGTACAGGTGCAGAATCACATGCTCCTTGTCCTCTTAGTCTTTTGGGGGCATCCTCCATGGTCCCTGCTGCTTTTTTGCCCTGGCCCTCATCGGCATCCCGCCAGACAATGAGGTCAGCGGGGTTGAGGAGGGGATCATGAGCCATTTCAGCTCTGTACTGAGAGCCCTTGACAGCACCCAGTCAATCTCCTCGTAGAATGGGCATGTATGATGAGCCCTCCTGTGGTGACTGTTCAAGCCTTTTGCCCCCCTGCTCAGGAGCCTCAAGTGCTTGATGTGTTCCCGGCACTGGGCTGGAGTCCGTTCGATGTGCATCTGCTCCAGCCGCTATGACATTTCCCAGTACAGGTGAATGTTCCTGCTGTTCCAGGAGAAGTCATCGGGGGCTGTGCACTCTGATACACATGGATCAGCACCTGGATATGGATGGCGAGTTAAGCTCTTGGACTTGATTCATTTTCACCTGTATTGATCTACAAAGAGTGGAGCCGAAAGCTGTTCTGATGTGGTCAGTGTGGCATGCTACTACCAGTGAAAATGGTTCAGGCAGGGACCTTCACAGACTGGATAAGGATCAGGAAGAACAGAGCATTTGGGGAATGGGAGTGGGGCACTATTTAAATTCAAGACCTGGTTATTCACCTGCATAGCAGACTGGCAAAGGGCCATGCCATAGCCTAGGGCATGTACTTACTCACACCCCTTACATGTGCTTGCTGACTTGCCCTCTACTCACGTTCAGATGTACGTGTGGGGTTTAGGTGTGGATAATAAGGGGGTTGTAGCACAATTATGTGCATGGATATGTTTATAGTTGCTAGTGTAGACACACCCTGAAGGTAAGCGTGGGAGAGTTTCCTGTGGGGACAAAGATAATGGTTTGCAAAGTTGGGTAACCTGAACATCTATTTAGTCAGTGTTCTGGGAACTGACTGAATCTGTCAGACTGTTCACTGAAACAGTGCATTTCACACAGTTCCTGTTCCTAGCATGGATAGTGTATCAGGGTCAGATCTCTGGCTTCATTATGTAAAAGTCTGAAAGCAGTAGTAAGAGATTTCAGAGAAGACAAATCAAACATTCTTCTTTTAAGACTGCATCATAAGGCATAGAATTGCTTCTCTATTTGAATGTCAAATCTAGAAATGAAAATTTTATCTCATTAAAAAAATTGTTATCCCAGTATCATCTGAACCTGAGTCTGAACTGCAGCAGAATACATATTTTTTTCTTTTCCAGAATTTTTATGATCTTGCATTGAGCATTACCCCGTCTTTGACACTTTACTACCCTGCAGTGAACTGCCAGGAAGTGAGTTAACATGACATTAAAAAAAATTATAAAAATGGTAATTAAAAGTTGGAAACCTCAATAACAACTCATTTTTGCTTTTTGAAAACACTATTCTGTTTGGATAGCTAGAGAGTTTTCCACAACTATTGGCCTAGTTGAGTTCTTCCACGATTGCTAGAAGATGTGCAGTTAGTCGAAAAGGGGAGATAAATGGGAGAAGAGCATTTCAAAATCCAAGTATTTTGTGTTTGTAACAACAACACCACTTAACATTAACATCACAAGATCCCAAAATGCATTAGTAATGAATCCTTACCTCAGTTCTGTGAGGTAGGTTTAGTAGAGCTATGGTTCACTTCACCTCACATTGAAATGCAGTTTTCACAGCAACAATTCACAGTGTGGGCAAGAAGTGCATAATAATAATGCAGAGTCAGTTTAAACTACAGTTTAAACCTCAGGTTCTGATTCACCAAAGAATTTAAGTATATTTATCTTCAGTCAGAGTAATTTTATCTCTGTTTAGCAAAGTACTTCTTCTGAAGTCAATGGGAACTAACATGTGCTTAAAGTTAAATATGCTTTTCTGAATCTGAGCCACAATTACTTCATTTGTAATTTGGTCAGAATACAGCAGTTGTGAAAAATAACATGGGATGTTCTCTTAAACATGGCACTTCCACAAGCACTGAGCTCCAGAATATTATGCTGGGACACTAGTTCAGGGTGAACTCAGAGTAAAGATCCTTCTGAATTATGAACACCACATCTTGCATCACTTAGGTGTTCTGGAGGGCATGGGGTGTCTATCATCCAAGTAATCATTTAAATTTACTAGGTCTTTAAATCCCAAATCTCAGTGCTGACAGCGGAGGTTTTTATGGACAGCATATTTGTACAAGTCACATTTGTTGGTACACATTTACTGTGATTCACTTATGAAATAATTTGCAACAAAAGCCTACCAGATGTTTCATGGTACCCAGAATTAACACTGAGTTTGTTTCCTGGTATTGGATATGAAAAAAAAGGACTTAATGGAACAGGAAGGAATTCCATGTAAAGACACAAGTTTTGCATGCTTTCCATGCAAATGAACAAAGACATACCTGACATTTAATGCATGAAACCACAGCAATCCCTGAGAGTTACATTCAGATTTTCCATGGAACCCATACAAAATTGTATACTAATACCATTGTGCTGCAAATGCTCTTTGTAATAAATTCCACCTTTGAAACGTTGCAACATCAAGAAGTTTGGTAGGGGAAGGGGCAGAAGATATTCAATTTGGGGGTATATTAAAATAAAATCCTCATTTTTTTCAAGGAGGGGTGATCATACCACATCTGGTCATCTTCCTCACCTCTGATTTTTGGAGCTCAGTGAGTGACGTTAGGCATGAAAGCACTTTATGTAACCACAACTCTTTTGTCTGACAGTCAGCCAGGGAACAGCTTAATGTCAGAAGCTCAGGAGTCATCCCCAATATCATTCCCATCAGCTCAATTGCTGTCTAAGGTAGTTGGCTGGGGTAGCATATTCTGGCCCAAGTAAGAAGCAGCCATATATGGTGACAGTTGCCTGGCCCAGAATTGTGCATCTGCTACCAGAGGCATGCAATCCTTTGAACCAGGGAGTAGTGCCTGTGACTTGTGACCCACCACAAGCTTGCAGGGCTTGCACAGGCTTGAGCAGGAATCCCAAAGAGGGGAAGTCGTACTCAACTATAGTGCTTATGGAGATAACTATTCCACCAATAGCCTGCATTGCGTATATCATGCTATACTAAATTAAGTTCCAGTGAGTGGTTTCCTTAGATGCAAATGTAAAAATGTCAGCATAGTGTAAAACAGCTCTGTTGGCAGAATCTCTTTCAGCGAAACTCCTGCCTGACAACACTGCAGCTCCACTCTACCCAGTGGCAAAAGGGCAGGCAAAGGGAGGATGGAGTCAGGTGTCTGTGTGTAGAAGTCAGCAGAAAAATTGAAAAAGAGTTCAGGTGTGAAACTGTTTCAGACACTCGGCTTGGGGACTTTCCCTCCAGGGGATATAACCGGCAGAGCAGCTGGAAATGCCGCTGTTAAATGCATTCAGAGGGAGCTGGGTTTTGTAAAGGGGCTGGAACTGAGGGGGGAATTGCACCTTAGGAAAGGGCCAAGGAAACCAATGACCCCTTTCAAAGTGTAGGGGGAGTGAGAAGCTGTCAAGTACCTACACAAAGATAAGTGGGTGAGATTCTCTGGTCTGTTAAGACCCCTTTGGTGATGCAAACTGGCCTTAAAATGACCAAAGGTGGCCAGAGGAGAATTCCTCCTGCACACGGACTGTACAGTAATGGTGGAAGTTAGAGCAGCAAGGCGCCATCTCTGGGAACTGTGGAATATAGAATCTAAACAGCTTACAAGAACAAAAAGTGTTGTTTAAAACACCACAGGTTACTAAATTATAATCACATCATTTACAATAACTGAAGAGCAAGTAAATGAATAGTAAAGGTCATCATCCCTTTTGGATAGCGCAGATAATAAATACACTCTTTTAATCCAGCATAAAGGACTGAATATTTAATCACCACACAAATATTCTGATTTATGGCTTGTGGGAGGATTTTTAATGCATTATTTTTGTTACATAATTTCTATATCTAAAAGCATCTCTCCCAAATTTTCCTACATTTTCAGGGATGTCACTCATTTCAATTCCAAAGTCACCCAGGTTCAACACAAATTTGGTGTCCCCTAACTATTCTATTCCTGAAACTAATTACATCAAAATAAAGAATCATGAAACTGAGGTAACAGAAAGAGTTATTTACTAAACCGTGTCAAGTGCTATTCTAAAACAAGGAATCCCACAGTTTTTTCCCATGCAAATAATTTTTGTGCCCTTCATTCTGGATCTCTGCTGCATGCTGAAATCCACATTTGGGCCCTGGCAGGTTTTAGAGGTACAGTCTAAATATTTTCTGCTCAGGGTTGCTCTGATGTTCTTGGCTAACATGTTCTCCTTCCCAGTTATTTTACAGTTTTCTGTGTGCTAATTGGCTGCTGCTGCTCCTCCCCAGACCTGCAATTATGTTGCATGCCACGGTAGTTTAAGTTCCTTGGGCTGAGAGGTGCTATTTCAATCTAAATGATCATTGATAGTTGCAGACAATGATCAGAGAGGTACCGAAAGGGCAGAGAAAAGGAAATGCACCAAAAGCTTCCTCCACTCATTTCTTATGTAGAGGGGAGTCTGCACCTGTTGGATGTTGGAGAGAAAGGAAGGTGCTGCCTCAGCAGTATGGTACCCTCCTTCCTCAATTCTGCAGTAACTTCCCATGAGGGATTTGCAGGATCCTAGCCTACTTCTTCAGATAAGAAGTGGAGCAGTGGTCTGGTTAAATTCCCCTGGATTCTCCCCTCCCACCACTCCCCAGCAGCCCTACAAAAAGATGTCTTTCAAAGGTAGGTTACTACGAGCAGTGTGTGTAGTAACTTTTGCTGCTTCTGCCCCCTCTCAATTTCAAAGCCCTTGTCCCTGGAAGAAGCCATGCTGTCTTGGGACTTGTAGAAGCTAATGGGCAGTGCAGAGGGAAAGGACCCTTTTACCAGATAACAGCTCTATAAGGTTGGAACTGGGTTAAAACTCAGTTTCCACTTCCTTATTCAGTTTATTCCCCAATTGACACCCCTGTGTGCCCAAAAGCATTCATTATTGACTGAGCAATCATTATTCACATTGCCATAATTATTAGATTGTCTAGTAATTACATAATGTAAATAATTGGCAACCTATTTCTCTAACTACAAAAGCTTTTGGAAGAGCGCAAATTGCTTCCTGGAATGCTTGCGAGGATGCTCATAAATGCTAAAAATTCAGGGTTTGCAAAGGTAACAGTTTGAAGCTGTCAGAATGATTTTTGTCGGGCTCTTCTCTCTTCCAAAGTATAAAGCTATACGTTTCAATTATAGCTTTGCTACTTCATATATGTTATGAATCATAAGTCATAAATCACTGGCAAAGGTATTAAGTTGACATTTTATATGTATACGGTATGGAGATGATGTATGTTCTGTCATAGTCCAATTATAGAATAGATTTTCTTTTAGAATATAATCCATAGTTAATCTTGCTACCTTGGAAAATATAAATGGGAAGGTCTCTTTCTGCCCCTAGAAATTGCACAAATATATAGGCATTGCTGTATTGTGTATGGAAATGCCGAGTAAGCACACAGTTACATTAACATGTGTAGCTTAACATCACCCTACTACTCTTCACTACATAGTAGATAATATTTCTGCCTAAAAATACAGTGTTTACATTGGGAATT
Source organism: Macrochelys suwanniensis (assembly GCA_033296515.1). Taxonomy (NCBI): domain Eukaryota; kingdom Metazoa; phylum Chordata; order Testudines; family Chelydridae; genus Macrochelys; species Macrochelys suwanniensis. The sequence goes on along the minus strand of CM065776.1, from coordinate 97,742,393 downwards.
GACAGATTGGTTTAGCCAAAATGAGAACTTCCCTGAATAGTTGCATAAAACTGAAATTGCACTTCTTATGAGGTTCAGATGTATTGTTACCTTTTCCCATTATGTTTATATTTTGGATGCCTCTTCTGTTCTTTTTCCAGGCCAATACAGGAAACAGAATTACCAAACCACTGCTTATCAGATTGCTGTCCACAGAGTATCTGTGACCCAGCTAAAAGCAGAAATTGCTGCTGGAATTCTCATGAGAAAACCAGCTCTCACCTGACAAAGGGCCCGATCCTGCTTCCATTGACGTCAATGGCAAAAATCATCCAATGGGATTGGGCCCAACTGCTGTAGACATAGAAGTGGTGAATAGAAACTATGGTTTTGCATTGTGTAACTGCTCTGTAGTGTGTTTACCCAAACTTAAACCAAACTTTGAACTGTTTGAGGTTTGCCCATCACTAACAGTTATTTTTTATCTTTGCATCCCCCTATTTCCAACATAACCAGAGGCCTTTGTAGCTTAGGGCTAGATTGTGCAACCATTGAATATTTTGGTGAGAACTCAAGTAGACCAACTGCTGTCAGTGGGACAACTCCTGTGGGCAAGTACCCATCAATGTAAGAATTACACTGAGTGATTATGCTGTGCACCAGGGAGGTTTTTTTATGTCCCTTTCACTACTGTAGTGATAAAAAACTTACATATACTCATGTTTTGCTCTAATTATTATCTTTCTGTGGAGCAATAGCAACTGTCGGGGACTTGCAGGCATGTTCCCCATTGGAGGAGAAATCAGTGATGCAAACTCTAGAAATATACTTCTTCTAACTTGTTTGTTTTACGTTATGTGCACCAGTTCTGGAACAAAGGTGGTGACACACAGCATGAAGGCCATCCCCTTTTTCAGGAGTCTCAGGGCCAGTGCCTGGTGCCTAGAGAGCAATTCTGCCCCAAGACTGATTCTAGTGAGAGAAATGAAGGAAGATAGCAAATTCTCCTGCTGTTTGCCACAGCTCCCTTAGCCAGGGTCTGCATCACAAAACCAGTTCATCATTTGTTCAGACTGTGTACCACTCAGACACTAAGGGCTTGTGTAGATGGCGTTAGTGCACAGCAGAAAGCGCACTGTGATGTAAATCTACAATACTTTAGTGTGCCACACAGTAACTGGCTGTGTGGACTCTGCTACTGTGTACAAAAAAATTCAATGTGGTGCTTTAGTATGTCAGAGTGCACTAGGGAACTTTTAGTGCCTGCTAGTAGTTAATGTGCTGCATGCTAGAGCACTGTAGGTTTACACCCCAGCATGCTGTGCATTCTCTCTCCATACAGACATGTCCAAAGAAAAAGAACTTGTATGACTATATGTAACAGTGCCATCTGGTGACTCCCACCACAACAATATTATGATATAAAGCTCACTTAAGAAGTCAATGTGGGGTGAGTGCCTAGCTCTCCAGTGTGCCTTTAAAAATCTCCCTCTAAAGGGGCTTGTTAAACTTTCCCTAATGGTACATTATAGAATAATTGGTTGATTTTAAAATGTTGCAAATTATCCAAATTATTCACCTTTTGGAAAGAGTTGCTTTTGAAATTTTGTATTGCTCTAAAACTGCTTATTACTTAGATGCTGGAAAAAGTATGTGTTTTTTAAAACATAGCTCTAAGATGAGAGCCAATTTGAACTTTAATCCATCATTTCATGCTGAAATGAAACACATTGTACTGTGTCCTTGGAAACCTTCCTCTCTGTCCCCCAGCAAATAAATGTACACTGTACAAACTTTTATTAATATCTTCAATCAAATTGTACTTGGATTATTGTGAAACTTACTTCTGTTCAAAATTGCAGTGTGTCTGGAATTCCAATTATATTTGTATGGAATGAATTTCATGGTCAAGATGCAAACACAAAACAAAAACTATTGAATTTTCCTTCAATTTGACATCTTTACATAACTACTAGATTAATAAAAGGATACAACTCTAAATGATGATTTCACAGCCTGAAATTATCTGGAAAATAATTGCCTGTTTAGGAAGGAGGACTACTGATTAAAAACAAGCTGGAGAGCTTTGATTCTTTCAAGTTTCAGAGGAAGAACTTGGAGAAAATAAATCCCTGTTGCTGAATGCAATTCCTACAATTGAGCCCACCTTACATAATAGTGTATAGGGGATGCAAGGCCTGGTCACGCAAGTTTTCAGTTACAGAAAGAAAATAGCTAAGAAACTGAAGCACATGTTTTGCCATTGTATATCACTCTTAATACCCTTCCCAGCTAAATATCCTCCTTTATGCAAGCTTTTTGCTTAGGCATTTCTTTACTTCTTTAGAAGTCCTTTAATAAGACAGCCAGATAAAGTGGTTTTGGAAAGAATTAATGTTGCTTAATAAACTGCTGCAGGAAGCGGACACTCAGATCGAGGGAGAAAAATCACATAGATGGACTTCTCTACTGGCTTCTAGATTATGCAGCAATATTTAATGGAAAACCGTACTTCATACCTATGGAAGCTGCAACCTCAAAGCCCATAGTTCCCTGCTTTAAGAGCAATAACATTCAGGTGCAGTGTTTAAACATATGTCAGAAGTACTGTGCATCTACATTTTGCTGGAGCAGATTAGCTTGCTAACTGTTTTATGAGATTATCTGTCCTTTAAATCCATGCAGTTTGTAACAAGGGATATTAAATAGATGTTAAGTAAAGGCAAGAATGTCATTATGAACACAGTGGCATTTCTCCAAATTTACATGAACTAGGATCAGAGTCTAGATTTTAAGGATAGTGACTTAATCATGTCATAAACTAATAGAAATAAAGTAGTTTCACTTGTAGTATGCCTCTATATAGGAAGTAGGCCATATGTCATTGATATTTTTATAGCAGGTTTCCCCATTGATTTCAATGAGGAATAATTGTGCATAACAGTGGATAACACTATGTGGCCAAATGTAGTACTCTATGAATAGAGAGAAGGTGAAGTTAATTCTGGCCTTTGGGGCATGTTCACTTTGGGTGATGTCACAAATTCCACTATAAAATTAAAAAAACCCTATCCATCAAATGTTGGTCTGTGTAGGTGTGACTGGATAGATGAACCTTGCTATACGCATGCAGGTAGAAACCCCACCCAACTAAGCACCTAAAGATTTGGCAGCTACTGCTGAAATTGTACTGGGGAACAGACATTCAAGGCTCAATTTCCCAACAATCAAGCTTAACATGAAAATGTGAAATTGACTTGCAGGTAGATGGCGAGATGCCCAGTGAGAGAGGAGGAAGTGGAATATGAGAGGGGAATTCTGTTATGTAGCTTTTGGGGCGTCTTCCTTAGGCTGTGCCTCATTTGCCTGAGCTGATGCGATGCCCCTGATTTCATGTAGGGTCTGTCTATACTGCAAGCGGGACAGCATGTGTAGGCATCCCGAAGCTAGCATTGATTAAGCCAGCTTGCTAAAATTAGCAGGGTAGCTGCAGCACCACATTTGAGGGTACTGGATAGTTGCCCAAGTATTTACCCAAAGTCCCAGTGGGATACTGTTCAGGTGACTAGCCTGTGATGCCGTAGGCACAATGATAATTTTAATGAACTGGCTTGGTCAAAGTTAGCTCGGGTGTGCCCATATGTGCCGCATTTGTGCTTCCCCATTATGACACAGACATATCCATAATGATGGATTTTTCTTCCCATCTCTGTATTCCTGGTGTGAATTAAAAAAAACAGGTTTAGAGATTTATTATTCTCATCACTATAGCAAAGTGATGCCTTACAAAAATATAACAAACACATGCATACGCTACCCATACTTGACAAAGTAGAAAATTCTATCCCCTAATCACTTGGCTGTAGTGCGAATACTCAGGCAAAAGCATGTCTTTATTGATACTCCTTGCATTGTACCCAAAGGTAGCAAAGTCTGGGTTCTGACATATCAGAAGAGAAAGCAGATTTCACATTTATAGATGCGCCTCTGAAAGCACCTTGTGGGAATTGGTGTGTACAGACCACTGTTCTGATCCACATGGCAATATTCCATCTCGGACAGTGGCCAAATGCGTCAAAGGATGATTCATGAAACCTTGTAATAGAAAATTATGAAAAAGTCTGTCCTTAGGGGAATTTTTTTCATAACCCCATCAGTTCGACTTTTACCCTGAAGCATGAAGGTTTATATCTCTATATTTTAATCCTACCTTACGTAATCGTGGATATTCTCATTTGCATAAATGCCTAATCCTCTTTTACCCCTACAAAACTCTTGGCCTCAGTGATGTCTTATGACAGCGAGTTCCATGGAATAACAGTGTTGTATTTCCTTTATCAATGGCAAGTTTGTTGCCTTTGTTTGCATTATGAGAAAGGATAAATAGGAGTGCCTGATTTATACTTTCTACACTATTTATTAGTTTACATATATGTATCATTTTCCCTTTAGTCTCCCCTGTAAACTAAACAGTCCTAATATTTTTAGTTCTCTCCATAGAGAAGTCTTTAAATATTGTCTCTAAATATTTGTTCCATCTCTGGACCTATTGCAGTTTTGCTATATATTTTCTGAGGAAGGGAAACCAGAAAAGAATACAATATTCAAGGAATGAGAATACCACTGATTTATACAGTGGTATTATAACAATATCATGGTATTATAATATTCTCTGTATTTTCTCTCCTATCCTTGATGCATCCTAACACCTTGTGTTCTTTGTCTTAAAAATGACAGTGGTCTGTAAAAGATCTTCACAGAAAAGATTTGACTAGTTCCACACCTGGCTTCAAATTGTATTATATCCCCTGTTGCTAGGGCTCCACCAGACATTATAGTTGTGACGCTGTAGACCAGCTAAAACCCAGAACTTGCTAATACAAAAGTGAGAGAAAAGAAAAAAATAATTAATTTTAACTTTGCATATGCAAGCAGTCACAACAGAAGTGCTTGCTTGCTCATGCAATCAGAGAACAGAAACAATATCAATGATTTATCTGGCCAGTTGTCAAGAGTGTGCTGTCTCTTTAAGGACAAGCTTAGATCCAACTTGTCTACATTCCACTTACTGGCCCTTTAAAAACACATCTTCTGGAAACTATAGTCCTCTGAAGGTCACGTGTTTGCAGGCTGGAGGAGAGGCCTGCCGGGGGAAGGGAGTCCGGATAGAAAATAGTGTGTGTTTCAGAAGAATGTGAGATTTAAGGAGTGCCTGGCAGTTTCTCTGTGGTGGACTAGGAAAGAGACCTGGGAAAGGAGTTGTGACAGTGGCAGAAAAGTTGGGGAGAAGGTCTGGGAGGCTGTCAAGCAAGGCACTGTTGAAGGTGTCTGTGGTGGGAAGCCAAGAACAAGGGTGGACAGGTGCCTAGCAGGGTATTAGGGTCTTGGAGCCAGAGCCTACAGTAGATGGAGGTCCTAGCTCTCCTATGGTACCACACGTGTTGCTGATTGGAAATCACCTGCAACCAAGGAAAAGGAGTTGAACAAGAAGCTGTGGTCTAGTGAGGGTAAAGTGTTGTTACACTCTAGAGCGGGGAGAAGACAGATGGGCCCTATGAGTCAGCAAGAGGCGGAAAGAATGTGTCTCTCATTAGTTTGGCTGGATGCTAAATCCCAAACCTTCTGCCCAGTTACTGGCAGTCTGTGGACCTGCAGAGGTGAACTGACATTGAGGGGAAGGGAAAGTGAGGTGGGGCCACCTGATACTGCAACAAGATAAAATGATCCTAGTGTACCAGTCATTCATAATCTGAATTAAAAATAAATGTTGGGACATTGAAATCTACATGTATATGTTCTGCTAATAACTACATTAATATAATACATTATTAATTGTGAATTATGCTCATATCTCCAATCTCCAGTCACTTAAGGATATGAATAAGAGAAACTGTTCACATCAGCTATAGACTCGTGCACGCTAAGCTCACCAGCAGACTGAGCCAATGCTAATAAAGAAATCATTTATGTTGACTGTTCATGCAGTTTGAGTGGATAAGAATCTTATACTAAAGCAACGCATCTCTGGAAAGCTGGCTGATCCAAAACAGACACAAAGGGCCAAATTTCACACTCAGTTACACTAATATAACTCCAGTGGAGACTGTGGTTTTACTGAGAGTAGAATTTGGACCAAGGTGAACAAAATAGTTATTTTTCTTTTTACTCTCAAGCACTACTTGATATTGTAGAGCATCAAGCATAGCTTTGAGAAACTGTGCCAACCAATCAAACTAATAAGCGATAAACAGCAAGTGATAGAATGAAGTTGTTAGACAATAATTATCCCTGTGCCTAGTGAAGGTTCAATCCAGAAGAAACAGAGGTGATGGTGGTGGTTTGGCAAACTAGTTGGTATATTTGGTGGAAAAGCAATTTGCCCCTTGAGCTGAGGGGTTTATTCCCTATTTGTTACTCAAGTTCTCAGTGTTGGAACCTGATTAGACTCTCAGTTGCTGTTGGATGACCAGGTTGCAATAGCAGCATGCTGGAGAGTTTGTTTCTTTTAGTGTGGCTGGGCAGCTGGGACTTCCTCCTTTAGATTTAGCCTATTTCACATTGAGATCAGACTACTGCCGGGAACTCCTTTTATGGCTGAATCTTAAGTCTATTTGGAAACTGAGTCTGGCCTGGGATGCAGCTGCTGTATTGTTAAGTGGGTTGTCACATCTTAAACATATTGCACCAGTGCTTTCTGATCTGCTGTGACTGCCTGGGGGGATTCAAGTAGAGTTTAAGGTATTGATTTTGGCTTATAAAGCCCCAAATGTTCTGGGTATTGACTGTGTGAGGGCTCATCTTATCTGAGATCAGTGGAGACACTCAAGTTAGAGATCCTCCGTTTAAAAATGGAAGGAAGGCTTCAAGGAGGCATTTGTCCATGAAGTCCTAGCAGCTCTGGATCTTACTCCCCTTTGCTATGCATGAATTCACCTGAAATTGCTGATTCATGCTTCAGTTTCTATCCTCCTACTGGGCTTTCATGTAAAAAGGTGATGTCTGACGATCACTACTGGGAGAAGCGTGGACTATTTCTTTTTTTTTTTTTGGTAAGGGTTTAATTGACTATCTCTTGGTATGGTGGGGTTCATTGCTGGTCCTGTCTTTACATTATAACCGGTGCTTGTGAAGAAATGGCAAAGGCACTTACAGCCTGTAATAGGAGAGGACTAATAAACAATATAATATGTGACTATGAAACCAGGTGCCAACTTATTCCCAAAACAGCAGTCTTGCCCAGTGTAATGGTATCAGTAACAATCAGTATCAGCAACATTCTACTTGTCCTGTCAAGTCACCAACTGCGCTCTCTGAGGATGTGTATGAGAGAGACTGTGTGTTATGGATTGGGGAAAAAATTGACATACAAAATGTTGGCCATTATGGATAATCTACAGTCTGTCTTGAAATGTGAAGCTATTTTTGAGTCTTATATGGCGTGCCTACTACCTTATATTTCTTTTAGGGTTTGTCTACACTGCAATTAGACACCTGTGGCTGGCTCAGGTTCTCAGGTTCTCAGGAACCAGCTGACTCAGGTTCTCAGGGCGCGGGTCATGTGGCTGTTTAATTATAGTGTAGACTTCCAGATTCAGGCTGCAGCCCAGGTGGTAGGACCTTGCAAGGGTCCCAGAGCTCAGGCAGCAGCCTCAGCCGAGAAGTCTACCCTGCAATTAAACATCCCCACAGTCTGAGCCGCACGAGCCCATGCCAGCCACGGGTTTTTAATTGCCGTGTAGACATACCCTAAACGAAAGATAAGGTAAAAAGAATGCCACAAACTTTGTAGTTTAACAGACCTTCATATTACTATAGGCTCCTGATTCTATAGTTGGCCCATGTTGGCTTTGGAGTCCACTCTGTAGAATAGCTTGCTAGGTTGGGGCCTTCGTCTGTTTAGCATCCTGAAATAAGTTGATCAACTTCCAACTACTTCAGGATAGTTGCAGTGAACATAAATGTTTGTTTGGTAAGAGAGCTGTTATATTTTGAGAACAGGAGCGACTATGATTTTGTTTTGTGGCTTATCCACAACTCTATTTATGGTGGGTTTATATATTAAAAAAAGGATGCCAACATCCAGTAGCGCATGCTGTAAAACAGTGCTTTAAAACGTGTAGTCTGTTGGGATGTATAATCGATTTCCAGTATGATAATTACCATAAGGGAAAGAATCTCCGCTTTTGCTGCTTTGTCATTTACAGAAACATTTTAACTCCTTCAGCAGCTTTCAATTACTATTCATTCTTATAGGCTTAAATTATAGTTTGTACTTTATTGGAGTTACAAAAAAACAAACAAACAAACCCAAAAGTTGCTAATACTTAAATGCATGAGTAAGTTTACTCTTATAAGTGCTATTTGAAATACTATTTCAATAGTATGGGATTACTGTTATAGTCCTATACTTTACATATGAGATAAATATAGGGCACCAAACGGCAAACACTTGCCTGGGTAGCCTCACTGAATCAAAATTAAACATTCGTGCCCATTTTCTAGATCTCCAAAGCCTCAGAACTGAGAGGTGGTTAGTAATTGTCTTACAGTGTGATTAAAATGGATTAAACATAATTAGACTGCTTTACTATTCCCATATCATATCTTGCCTTTATTGCATATGATTGAGCTAAATTATTTTGTAACAGCCGCATCTAATTACACTGTATGTGAGATGGATGAGGTGGAAAAGGAACAGTTGATGCCCCTAGCACTTACTTTATAGGTCTGTTGTAACTCATGTTTCAGATTTTGTAAAAACAGTTTCTAATTGTGTTTTCTCCCAAATAAATTATAGCTTTAACGTTCATGATTATTTCTTTTAATTCATACTGAATTTCTTTGCACTCTAGTACGTTCTTGTTCTTAAATCTGAGTTGCACAGATTTCAAGTAAAATCATAAGTGAATTAAACCTGAAATGTTCAATGTGGACCTTAATTCTGAATCTCTAACTCACCCAAAACTCCCCTGGGAATTTTGAATACACAAGGAATAAGGGACTTCATTTATAATGTACAAGTATCATTTGTAAAGTCCTGAACTATAGCAACAATTTAGTCTGATTCGTCTCTTCTCAAACATACAGGTTTCATACAGTTATAATTTTATGGATTTTTCATCTGAGTTACTTCTGCCTTGCTCTGTGTGAGTGAGATCAGAATCAGGCCCACCATTTTATTTGGGAGAAATATAGGGCCAAGTGCGGTCATTTACACTTGTGGAAAGAGAGTACAAAGTGGCTGTAAAGCCACTAATCACAGTCCACATCCATGACATACTTGTGAAGTGATTTTCCATCTCTCTAAGCCCTATCCAATTGGAGTTGTGCTGATATGAAGGGCAAGTGGACGAGCGGATGTGTTCAGGGCAGAAAGAAATGTAGCTGTATAAATAGTACACTTGCTAGATTCTTGGTGCCAGTGTCCGGGCAAAAGTGCCATAAACAACCTGCATAAACTAGAACAGCCATCAGCTCCCTCTGTTTTCCCATGCTAATGTAGCACACATTTCCTTTGTAAAATAGCAGGTTTTCCCATACAGAAGAAATATATATTTAATATAAATCTCCACTATCTGTGAGGAATAATAGCCCCTTTTAAGGTATATTTGGCATATTATAAAATTGACCGATTTTGTATGATCTAAAATATATAATATACACTGCAGATATAGGATTCATATGTTTATATATGAGATAAAATTGCTGAGCTGTAATTTGGTTTGTCCCCACTCTTTACCCATCCTGTGGAAGAGTCCAGACAAATCACCATTATGGCACCATCTACCAGGAAGCAAGGAGGCAAAGGTTAGTGCAAGGCAAAGAATATCTAAGGGCATGCTCCACCATTGTTTCAGGTAGTGCTAAAGGTGGGACATACCCAACCCAGATAGTCTCCAGAGAAGTGGAGGAACTTCCAACCTGTGGAAGAGTCCACACAATCAGCTGGTGGGGTGAGGCGACTGAAGAGTCAGGCTTACTCAATACGTAGCTTGGAGAATTTTACAAGCTAAGTTTGCTGTGCCCTCCAAATCCACCTGGTAGTGTTTGGTAAAAGTGTGAGGCGAGGTCTGTGTCATGGCCTTGAATATTGCCAGTGTGGGGCCTCTGCCCTCTCTGCCTAGGAGGTGGAAATACTTTGAGTGGCCTTCTCTGGCAGAGGTAGAGTCTTGTCCTACTGTTACCAAGACATGTTAACATATGGCTTCAGCCAATGAATAATAGGGGCACTGTAGCCAGAGACTCTTTGGGTGTTGGCAGTGTCCCAGATGTTTAGAGATCCAGATAGCGTGGTAGTAATTGTTGATCTGCTGATCTGGGGTAATGAGTTACAACACAGTGAGAGACTATATGGTGTTCTGCAGCATGCCAAGGGAGAGGGTAAAGGCCCTTAATTTGAAGAGGAACAAATGCTAAAGTGGGCTGAGTGAGATTAGTTATGCAAGGGACACGCTCAGTGATAAAGGAGTTTGATCTCAAGAAAAGCAGCTCTTTAAGAGGAAATATTTAAGCAAATTCATCTCAAACTTCATGTCAACCATTCAGTGATAAACTAAAAGCCAAGCGTTAAGTGGAATCTTCTAGTGTAGACTCCTTTTTGCATGCTGACTACCACTGCAGAATTGGGGCCTTCATTATGAGTAGATGAAATGTGAGATTAGAATGGAAAAGTTTATGACACCACAACTATAGCTGCTGCTGCTCCCATTCTAATATAAGTTGCCTTCTTGTGCTAGCCTAGTTTTTAAGAGATGTTCTTCTGTTGCTGGTACATAGCACAGACTCCTTTGAATGAAACTAAACCAAACTAAACAATATTTATTTTTGTAACTGAATCACTCTTGGAAATAAAACATGGGTTTAAAATACATGAAAAAATGGCTTCCCATCCTGAACTATTTTTGCAAAGCTTGTGAACCCCTGACCTCCCTCACCCAATAAGTCTGCAACACCTCTGATTTTTCAAGGTTCTCCTATCCCTAATTATAAAGTTGATATTTGGGTTGTTTGCATAGGACCAACACATTTAAATGTATTTGTATCGTTTTAAGAAACTTAAACACCCAACATGTGTCACGGCATCAACCTGAAAACAGTTAAAAGGAAGTGTATCATTCAGATGAATGCCAAAGTCAACCTTTTGTGGCAAAAGACACTATCAGTGAACCAGAAAAAATACAAGAGTTATGCCAAGGGGAAGACATAAGAAAATAACTTTAAATCTGCCTTTAAAAATCCAACCAAATCTCATTTTGTTTAACTTTCTGTGCTGCTATGTCATATTGTTTTGTGTCCCATTTGTTAGGATAAGTGGTCAGTAAACAAGACAAAGTTCACATACTTTAATATTATTAAAATGTTCTCTAAACATCCCCTTTAGTTCAACAAATTAGTAATCTTGTTATTGGTCAAACATTTACTGTATAATCTGCAATGTTTAAAAATGTCTGTAGCACTATCATCGGAAAACATGTCTAAAACTTTGTTAGACCAATTTTATTTTTATCTATTTTTTCCTTTCATCTTCATTTTCGGCTAAGAGAACCCTGAATTATAGATGCTTAAGAATGCTATTTAGAAAGGTTACTGAGTTCACTTTGGGCCAAATTGTGAGATTTTCTTTCCAGACAGACATTTTTAATTTATAAGGGGGACTTGTTTCTGCTTCATTGCACAATTAGAAATGAGTGTTCCATACTATGTTCTCCAAATTACATAATTGGCTTTATTTCTCCCTGCCTTAGGCAGAACCTGTATTACCACCACGGGCTGCATATATCCTTGAGGAAGACAAATGATCCTGCTTTTCAATGATAAAGATAATAGGGAACTTCAGTCTCTAGTAAAACTGCAAACATTACTATACTGTTACCTGATGAAAGCATATTGTATAGTACAAAAATATTTTGCAAGCATTCATATTCCAGGTAATCTGGATTCTGGTTTCACCATGTAAATTCCCTCTTTTATTCTTAATTCATGAACTTTCCTGCAAATTTGGTTTTCTTAGTATAAATGTTTGACTTTTCTTTGTAGGAACCTTTTCTTGCACAAAATTTGCTAATCATTATTATGTTCTGTGTTATGAACCATTAACCGTTTGCAAATCTGTTTATATAGTTTCAGTTGCCTAATCAGGATGTAGAAACAATACCAAATAGTTCAAGAAAACAGCTGGCAGACAACCAGTAGGCTGAGATTTGTTTGTTCATATTTTTCAACAAATATGAATAACGGCTAGAACTCAGGATCATTTTGCAAACTTTTTGTTGCTGCTCTTTAGAGCAGTAGTAGATCTCACAGCCTTTCAGGTTGATTTTTCTGTTGGAGAAGAAATCACTATTGGGGAGTTGGTATTTTCTTAGTGTGACTTGTTCTATTTTCTTTAAATATATCAATCTTTGAACACAGTCACAAATCATGAAGGCAAATCTGTCTTCCAGGAATCTTTAACACAAGTGCTGGCTTCTGAGAGATACTCTGCCCCAAGAATTGGCTCTAGTTAGAGTGATAGAGCAAACTTCCGCTGTCCGCCACATCTCCTCCAAAAGAAGCTGTATTACTAACACTAACAGTACAATTTCTTCAATAACTGTACAGTATGCTACTCACACAGGGAGAACAAGAATGTATGTATAACCACATGTCCAGTGACTCCTGCCATAGCACCATTCACAGCCACACAAAAGGCCAAAATTCATCAAAATGTATTTGTGATGAATAACTAGACCAGATCTAGTATTAGGATAACAAATTCATGGTAGGGTTTTATTTATTTTTTTCAACTGAGTTGAATGTTCATGAAATATTCCACACAGACAGTTATAGAATCATAGAATATCAGGGTTGGAAGGGACCTTAGGAGGCCATCTAGTCCAACCCCCTGCTCAAAGCAGGACCAATCCCCAGTTTTTGCCCCAGATCCCTAAATGGCCTCCTCAAGGATTGAACTCACAACCCTGGGTTTAGCAGGCCAATGCTCAAACCACTGAGCTATCCCTCCCCCCCATGTCCTATCCATGGCTTCATTTTCTATCCACAAAACATCTATGACACTGTTAGAAGTACCGCAAGCCTCCCAACTCTGTCCTGACAATGTACTTCCACTCGATCTAAAGGGACCATCCTTTGGGTGAGAGGTGTCTTCAGGCAGTAAGATCTTCAGAGCAAGAAACAGTTAACTTGTTTGGTGTAAATTTGTGTTTTGTAACCTTTATACTTATGTTTCTGTATGTCAATACTGAAGATGATTGTTTAGTATCCATGGCCATCCAGTCCTCCTTCTCTTTGCTGATACTGTCATTACAGTAGCCAGTTATGGTGGTGTTTTTTTGTGATGGGGGTGTACTAGGAGCTGATTCCACTAATTTGCTATACAATGTAGCACTATTGAAATCCCCAGGAATGATCTACCAAATCTTGGACCAAACTTGGAATTTCAGATCTTAAAAATAGAACACGATCATTTTACTGATTGTAAATCAGCATTCTAGCCTGCTTCCCAAATCAGATCTCAGATGTATTCTTACAGAGGGTTCCTTTTCTATATATACGCATGCACAAACGCACAGACGTGTCTGAGAACACCCCTCCCCAATCTAATTATAGGTGGTTCTTGTGTTAGAGTAAACCCCACTGTAAAGAGAACTGTAATGGTTAAGGCTTAACCATTTAACTCTGTAATTATCCTGAATTACACAAATGTAATAAATATGCTTAGTTAATATGGTATTGTAATCTGCTACTAATATGGAGGAAAGGAATACAGCAGAAAACCACTACATTTCAAAGTCCTCTCTCTGAAATGAAGCCCTCTGTTTTTTTTCTGATTGTAGAATGAAGAAATTAAGTAATGCAAAGCAAAGTGTTGGACCTAATCCTGCTCCCACTGATCTCAAAGATTGTGTTTTCATTAACTTCAATGGGAGCAGAATTCGATTATTAGATTATCCATGGTGCTGTTCTGGGATAGTAAGATACTTAGGAGTGAACCACATTAAGTGTAATATCTTCCAGATATTGGATATAAACATTCATGATCAGATGAATTATATAAATGATACAAATATTAAAACTACCTTGAAGACTTATTTCTTGAGTTTCCAATCTGTTGACGTTGGTTGTTAGAGCACGTTCAATGAATAGTTGTGAGTTTAGTTCATTTTTCTGCTTGTGAATGCATACAAAGCAAGGCGTCAGTTCAGCAATTGGATCTTCCGATTGTATGATTGGCAGCCAATTCTGAGTTCTACAAATGAGCTGAGTGAATAATGAAATTTCATTTCAGATTAAAAGATACCCCAAATGAAAAAAACTGAAGCAACTCTAATTCATAGTGTATGCTGGTTTGTCAAAGGATTATTGATTAAAATGTACACAGATATTAAAATGATTGTAGTGTAGAAACCAGAGATGTCACACACAAAATCAGAAAGGAAAAATCTGAGAAGCTAGAGGATGCCTAATGCTTTTTAGAGGCCATTATTCTTATACTGGGGATTAACCTGCACTATCTAATGGTAGTGGTAGCCACATTTGAAGGCATGTCCTAGGAGTAACATGGTTACAACACCACTGCAAGAGGCAGCCAGCTGTCATTCGTGAATGTTGTCTAAAAAATGCCTTAAAAATAACCTTCAGGCTTAAATGAGATGCCATCTAAGGTAGGCTGAAATAAACACATTTCAGACCAGTGAGTGTCTCTCTATAGCTCTCGTTACTTTTTTATAACTGTTTTGATAAACCTTTGGTAGGAATTGAAAAGTTTAACACCATCACTTCAGTTGTAATTGGCACTTGCGATGCAGAGATGCTTTTTTCCCCTTACTGTTCATTTGTAGATTGCAATAGGCGAAATGTTGGAAAAAGCACATTACTAGCTGCGCCTCCACAGTTTGGTGAAACATGCCAGAGCTTATCATGAGCCAGAAATAACCCAATAACCTAAAAACACTAAAAGTAAAGCCTTTTCATGTATTTCCATTTCCTGCCATGTTTTAACACCACTGTGAGAGTACATCACAGAATTATGGCCTGATCTTGCTTCCCTTTTAGGTTGCTGAAAAAATGATTGGTTTCAATGGGTGCATTGTGTCTGGCTCATAATACAGACTTTTCAGTGTATGAATCAGATGCCGTATATCTCAAACTTGTCTTTTATAGCATCTCAATCAGCCTAGCCATTACTTCTGAACATTTTTGTTAAGATAACCATATTTGTAAATAGTGCCATGGAAATAAAATGTGTTCGCTGGGCAGCTTCACTCAGAGCTTCACTCCCCTGAGTGGCCTTTAAGACGACATACGATACAAAGGAACCCTAAATACTATATCTCTGGACTGGTAGAAGGGATGTTCATTTCATAACAATTAGGCCAAAATCCAGTGCGCCCGCTCACTGCTCTCCACCCTGTCCCAAGCTCCTCCCCCAGCGGCCAATCAGCTCTTTGGCGACTCCTCCAATCAACTGTTTGGCAGTGCCCTGATCAGCTAACCGGGGGTGCTGCCAAACAGTTGGTTGGAGGTGCGACCAAACAACTGTGGCTGATGGGTGATGAACACCCACTATGTTTTTTCTGGGTGTGCTCCAGCCCTGGAGCACACACAAAGTCAGCACCTATACTTATTGCTGCTCCAAAAATAAGTTCTTTCCTCCAGGACCTACTGTTAATGATAGCAGTGAAATAATGGTTCTGGATGTGATGGAAGATGTTATACTCACACATATGCTGAGAATAAATCATGTAAAGCTTGCACATGTCATGTGGGCCTGACCTTTCAAGCCTTACTCATGTGTTTAGTCCTTTCATAGGACTACATGCATGAATAAGGGCTTCTTGTGGGAGTAAACACAATCAGTCCCTGTATGTGTTCCATCTTGAACAAACTTCTGAAGTTGCTGTAACTAACTGGAGACAGATTATGTCCTAATGATTCACTGCCTCGATATAACTGCTCCCCAATTTTGGATCCATATCTAGATGCAAACTCAGTCTCACAGCCTATGCCTACAGTATCTCTATAGTCAAATCCAACAGTTATTAAATTGTAACCATCAAGGCTTATAGATCTGTAAAACGGACTTAAGAGTAGTTGAGGAGCTGGGAGAACTCCTACATTGTGAAATTCATTGGCAATATGTGGGTAATCCCAGCAGCTCTGGAAGCAGACCAACATCACTGTATTCTTTGGATGCTTTCCCCAGCCAGCCTTCCAGTATCACCCCATCCTGTCTCTACTGATCTTCATCCAAATGGCTTTCATCTTCTGTCTCTGTCACTGCTAGGCACCAGTCCCTCTGGAATGGTCATATGATTCCTTTAAATGGTGATTTAGTGACTTGCTGCTAATTTTTTTAGAAAAATGACTGCTTCAAATATTCTCCCTCTTTCAGTCTGTGATAAATCCCATGACACTGGGATGTTCACAGAGAAGACACTGGGGTGTTCATAGAGAAGAGCAGAGAAGGACTCAGCAATACATGAATTTGTATTTCAAACCAAAAAATCTGACATGCCCAAAGTTATGGAGGAAGGAGGCACCACACAGCAAAATGGTATTTATTAATCTGCACTTTGCTAGAGGTTGATACTTTATTCCTGAAAAATGTATCGAGAATGTTGATAAGAGAGCACAGTTAAGCTTGAGTCCTTTTCAGAAGGCCAGGGTGGGGAGTATCCACCCTAAGAATTTTCTTGTTAAATAGCTGCAATTTAGCCTAGCCTGATCCATTTAAAAAAAAAATAAAAACGCCCTTCAGAAATATTTTCATGAAGCACAGGGAGTAAATCTCTGGACAGGATGATTTCACAGAATCCAGAGAGGGAGTGACTCTATTGCCTCAACACTTCTTTCAGTTTGGAGGCAGAATTAACCTTCCAGCAGATCATTGTAAATGTGCTATGTACTGTGTACTGCACTTTTGATTGAATCCTATGTAAAAGAAAAACAAATAGGGCTGTCACGTTAAATACTGTCTTTTCCTCTCCTTTCATTTTGCTTCCTCCACTCTGCCTATACTAATTCCAAAGTTGATACAGGGAGAAGTGAATTGCTGGACTGCAAAGATGTGAATGGGCGGGGGTGAGGGGTGGGAACCACAGGCAAGGAAAGAGTTAAGGTCGTCTTGAGAGGCCAGTTATGCTACCTGAAGGCCTGGAGGGTCGGTCAGGCTTAATTAAAGATGAAGTCCCGCTAGAGAAGAGCTAGGTGGTGACCATAAAGAAAGGAAGCACAGATTAGAAGGAGTTTGCGGGGAGAGAGGGAAAGGAACTCTGCAGTCACTCTCTGAGTAGTAGAGAGTGGAACCTGGAGAAATACTGAGAAGCCATCAAGGGGCAGCACATTCTAGCGGTGGGCCTGAGAGAAGACCAATCGAGAGATGGCCTTGGGAGTAAACAGGAGTGGGGGATACAGACTAGAGACAAGACTCCAGGAAGGTAACTCTTTGAGTGTCAGGGAGGGGACAGACATTACTTTTGTTGTGTTCTTGTTTCATTTTTAAGTTGGTTAAAAGACTCCGCGGAGAGGAGTCAGAAGAGGGAAATGGAAGAAAAGCCTTGGAGAGGTAGAAGGTGTCATATCAATGACCAATGTCATGTGGGACAGTGGAACACTCTCCACTTATGACACTGATACCCCAGAAGGGGTAGAACTAAAACGTTACCTGATTGGATGGCCAAGTATGAGAAGAGCCAGACCACTGCAGAGCCAGAACAGCTGTCTGCAGGGCAATGTTAGAGGATGACAACCTGTTACAGCACACCCAGCCACAAGGGATCACTCCAGTGGTGAGCCCATTCTTCCACAGTGTGAGAGAACACCATTTATGAAGATATAGTACCCAGGTACTGCTGGACTGGAAAGGCATAGGATTTACTATTTATTATTTTTAAGTGTGCATATGTCTGTGGGGGGGAAAGACACCCCTTTTGAAGATGCGATCAAAGCCCTGTATATCTAGTGCAAGCTGGTCTGAAATAATGTAGGAAGAACCCTGGTTTCTAGAGCACTGGTTTCAACCATGTGTAAAGAGCTCCTGCATTTAGAGGACTGGTAAATTTCCTTATGAATCAATTCTGTGCTACTTAACAGGGAGAGTCACTGGGACTGTAATATAGCTTAATGTGAGCATCTTCAGTAGCTTGTAGGGCCAGGCCTTGTCTTGACTTCTGGTCACTAGCAATCTTATTCTGCAACATTGAAGTGAATGGGAGTTTTTCCAGTACCTCTAATGGGAGGAGGATTAGATCCCAAATGAGAACACTTGTACTTTGTTCACATTAGTCCAGTTTATAAACTGAAAATTACATTATTTAAATCAGTTTTAAGTTGTTTCTGATACTCATTTCGTAGGGAGGACAAATGATTTGGCATGTTCTGTAACTGCATGTGATATATTAATAATGGTGAAAGGCAAGTTTCAAATCACTGATGGTCAGCATTATAGTATTTGGTGCCATTAGCTGATATGATTTCCAGCAATGTCATGAAGAGATGAGAAAAGCTGGTGGTGGCAAATTTCAGTCTAGTTGAAATCTAGTCACTCATGACCGAATAAGTAGGGTCCAAGATCTTGCCAAAAACTCCATCCATAGAACTCCCTACTGGCTACAGAGATAGATGGATTCACAAATGCAAACAATTCTACAGCAGGCCAGCTAGAATTTACACTCACTATATTAGCTCCAAATCTGACTCTTTCAGATAATAGTATATCATTAGCATATATGTTTGACTCAGTTTGAATACACTTGGTCAAAACATGCCCTATTTTTGAATGTTTCCTGGTTCTCATTACACTTTTTTTTTTAAATTTTCAGGACAGAAGTAATGGTCGGTGTCTCTCTCTCTGCCTCAGTTCCCCATCTGTAAAATGGGGCTATTAGTACTACCCTATATGATGGTGGTTTTGTGAGGATAAATACATTAAAGATTATGAGGTACTTAGATACTATGGTGATAGGGGCCATATTAGTACCTAAGGATACATCTACACTGTGATAAAAGACTATGGCAGAGCGGTTGCTGGCCTAGGTCAGATGACTAGGGCTCCCACTCTGGGGCTATAAAATTACAGTGGAGACATTTGGGCTCAGCCATTTATCCCCACAGCATGAGCTCTGTGAGCCTGAGTCAGCTGACCTGGACTCCCCCTCTCAGGGAGTTAAAGCCTAAATCTGTGCTTCAGGGAGTCACATCCCTCTATGTGGGATTATCCACTGCAAAACTTTCTTTTGGGGTTAGGTGCTTATGTCATTTTTAAAGAAGCTGGGGGGAACAGGTTCAGGGAGGACCTCCTCATAACTTTTAGCTGAGTGGTTACAGAACTCACCTTGGATGTGGGAGACCATTGTCTGAAAGGGAAAAGGAATTTGAAGTGGGATCTTCCACCTTTCATCTGAGTGTCCTAGTCACTGGGCTATGGGATACTCTGACATGGGCCTTCCTCAGTTTTCCTGTTGAAGCTGTTCCACTTTAAATAAATAAGGAAAGAGTCATTGGTCCAAAGAGAGCAAACATCAGGGGTGCTGGAATAATTTTTATAGTGGGGGTGCTGAGAACCATTGCACCAAATTGTGAACCCTGCATATAATGGAAACCTCTTCAAGCCAGGGAGTGCGGCAGCACCCCCAGCACCCTTAGTTCCAGCTTCTATGGCTGTGTAGCCTGGTGTTTAGAGCACTCACTGGGGAGGTGGGAGACCCTGGATCCAGTCCCCTTTCTTCAATGTCTCTTTAATCATTTATCCACATTGGAACAGCTTCAACAGGTGAGACTGAGAGATCCCCACATCAGACTATCCCATTGCTCTGTGGTCCAGGCACTTGCCCCAGGCAGAGTTAGGACTTGAATTGGGGGGGGTCTCCCACATCCAAGGGGGAGTACCCTAACCCCTGGGCTAAAAGTTATGAGAAAGGTTCTGCTCCAACTGATGCTGCTGCCATTTTAGTGTGAGTTTGTCTATGGGGGCTCGATCCAGTAGGTGAGCTCTGAGCAAACTTAGGACCCTGCAAGTGAATTAGGCAGAGGAATGTCTATTCTCCCTGGTTTGTGCATTGCTCAGGGGCTTAAAGTAAGGCTGTAATGCTGATGCACAGAGGCAGAAATATAAGCACCTAGGGAACTTTGACTGTAAAAACTTAGGTGCTGAGAGAGAGAATTAAGGCACCTACAAGGTTTGGCAACAGCTAAGTAGGTATTTTTTTAATTCCCAGTGGGGCCTTATTCTGGTGTTTAGGCATCTAAAGTGGCAGTTAGGAGCCTTTTATGAATCTAGCCCATAGTTCCTGCTAGTGATTGGTGGTGAGTACAGCTGATCAGAGAACAGAATTTCCATCCTGCACGAAATTCTGAAATTAGAATGAAAAGTTGCAATAGTGAAATTTTTCACAGAAATGGTCTTTCCATTCAATAATGTTGAAACGTAATGTAAATAAAATAAGTAATATCATTAAAACATATGAATTGAATATTATAACAGTCTAAATGAAAATAATATAAATAAGAAAGTCAAAATGATTCACTTCTATGATTTTCCATTGAAACTTTTGTCAGTCTACACGTTCCCATTAAACATTGAGATTTTGATGAAACAGCACTTTGAAAGAAAACTGCTGGAACTGTTTTCTGTCCAACCAGCTCAGGTCGTGATCGTGATGAATTTGCATTTGGCAAGAATGACACCTATCTGTGAGCAAGTGTGAGAGTAAAATTAGTGTCTGATGGATGCATGTCTCTTTTACCTTTAGCAGCCTTAAAAAAACCAAAAAATAAAACAAAACTTTAAGGTCCCTGCTGAGGCCAGTTAAGAGAGGATCTGAGCAGATTATCAGTTAGCCTGGTGACTGCCTGCAGTCTGTTTGCAATGCTTCAGTTGTTCCAAATTTGCAGATTTACACTGCCAGTCTACAGCCAAGCTCATGTCCCCAATGTTTAGTTTGAAAAGCAATTAATTTGTAGAACTGCCACAAAACGTCTCCCATATTTAATATATTATTAGGAAAAGAAAACAGAGACACATTGTTAGTAAATTAAATAAATAGCTGACGAAAGACAGTGAGTAATGTAGGTTGAAAGCAGAATCAAGCTCTCAAATGTTGTTGTTCTTCTCTGCTTCCTGATGGGACTTTATTTTGGCTCTGCTTGCTAAAATGGTGTAGCAACAGGAAAATACTTTTGTACAATTTACATTGAATTGTAAGAGGATTCCAATTTAGTCTGTTGGTTATTGGGATAAAATTTTGTGTGCCATAGTTTTCAATAACACTTTTTAAAATGTTTTGATTTTAAAATTAAAAAGGGATTGCTATTGACATTCTCGCTAAAAGCATATAAAAGTGCTACTTCTATGTAGATGTTTAAAGTCTTACATCTCTTCCAGTCTGTTCCTGCAAATCAAGTCTTAAAAATCCAGCTGACAGATCCTTTTGAGCATAACCATAATGCCCACTGTGTTTAATGAAGTTCTTAGGCTACCTTTACTTTGTTAGTTGATTAACAGATTGCCCTGATTCAAGTCAATGGGAGTCCTTCAATGGTAGTTGGATCAAGGCCTCTGTGAGCTAGGACATGGGATTGCCCAAAGGTTAATATGCTCATATGACTCAGCTTTTACACCCAAATCTTTTGGCCCTGTACAAAGACACAAACAGAAGATCAGTCCTTAGGGGTAAAAATTTCAAAAGTGAGCTAGGCACTTAGCAGACTCAATCTCACTGACTTTGAATGATGCAGAGGCTCCTAAGTGGCTAAGTCTCTTTTGAAAATGTTACCTTAGGGCCTGAACAACATCCCATTAAAGTCAGTGCAAACACTCCCATTCATTTCAGTAGGAATTAAATAAAGCCTAAACTGAATCTGCTGAACTACATATCACATATGAGGAAAATGGGCCACATTTGCTATTTTTCTCCATACCCTGCAGAAATGACTGTAGCCCACTTTATGGGTGTTGTGGAGGTTGCATTCTGAATACATTTCTTTTACTGAAGCTTTGATGTCATGACCAAAACTTAGGCCAGATTTAGTTAGTAATGATCATGATATTTGGAAAATGTTATTTGCTTTTAATCTAAATGATGTAACCTGTAGCCAGATACTACAGCAGTGCCTTTATAAATGCATGAAATAATAATAAAAGAAATAATGTGGCCTGGCTAATTCTTACAAATTGCAGTTGGAAAACGCAAGGAACCACAATTACTGTAGCTCCTACAAAAAGTAAAAGATTTTGTTTTTGAATTTTGTTTTGAAAAAGTGCCTGCTCCTTCTACAATAACATTTGAAAAAAAATGTAATTTGTCATTTGATCACTTTTCAACTTGGGAAAATAATTTTCAAGGTTTGTACCAAAGAAGCAAAAACCACCCAAACTTGCTCCTTTCTGTTTAAATATTCCAATTATAGCCACAAAATGAACTTTAACAACTTCCTGACCTTCTCCCCGGTGAACCTAGATAAGACAAGATGAAAAAGGGACATGGGCACTGATCCAAACCAAAAGCATAACAGACATGAACTTAGATGGAAATATACCCACATTATCAAACATGTTGGAGCACTTTTCTATGAGTGCTGGCTTTATTAACAGAAGGAGATTTTGAAATCTGTTTAGCTCTGTGTAGCTAAAGTGAGTCATCTTTCAAATCTCTCTTTCAACAATTAATCTTGTGTACCAGCCTCTGCAGTTCAGTGCTTTTGTAGAGGCTGAATGTTTTTCACTAATTGTTGCAGATGGGTAAGTCTCTTTCCATAGCCATATTTATATTCCTTTTCTCTTGAACTATTTATATCAATTACATATAAATATTATTTAAGAGATATAATTAATATATAAGATAGTCCAGAAGATAAGATTGGTATCTTGGAATATAGGGACATTAACTGGAAAAAGTGCAGAGCTGGCTCAGACATTGATGAAAAGGAAAGTACAGATTGTCTGCATTCAACAGACCAAGTGGAAGGGAGCAAAGGCAAGCACTATGGTGGAAGGCTATGTCACATTAAATAAAAAAATGAAGATGGTATAGTTGTAGACAAAGTGATGCAGGGATGTGCAGTGGCTGTGGATAGGATATATGAGAGGATAATTTTGGCTATGTTAGCTTTTGAAAATGGCCCTTTAAATGTTATATGTGCACCCCAGAAGGGATGTGATGAATAAGAAGAAGAGGTTTCTGGGGAAATTGAATACTGCTGTACAGAAAGTGAAAAAGGATGAAAGAGTCATCATGGAAGCCAAGTTTGATGTTATGCGGGAGAGATGGCAAATGCTTCAAAAGGCACCATGGCATCTAGGGATTTGGACATAGAATCAGGAAGGGGAGACTATTTTACAGTAGGCCCCAGACATGATTTGGCAGTCAGTAATACATTTTTCACTAACAAAAATATTTGATTACCTGTAAAAGTGGCCAAATATGGGCTCAGATTACTTCCTGACAGACCAAGGGGAAAGCATAGCAACTCAACATAGAATGCTGGTTCTTGACTATGCATACATGTCATACATGAGAGAAAAATGGTCTACAGCAGTACAGAAAACCAAGTGGTGGCAGTTTAAGGAATCTAGAAAGGAGTTTAAAACAAGTGTTGAAGAAGATCTCTTTAGAAGGTTTTAGAGAAAATACGAATTGATGGTAGAATATTATTACAAGCAAAATTCAAGAATGTGCAAAGAGAGCTTGGTGAAACAAAAGCAAGAACCCCTTTTTTTCCTGATGACATCTGGTAGTGGAATGAGAAACTTCAAGAGGCCATGAAGGATATGAAAAATGTTTTAAACTTTGGCAAGTGATGCTCCAGCAGTAGGATTTTCAGAAGTATAAAAAGTCAAAAAGATAGCGAAGAAAGAGGTGGAAGCTGCTCAGGCTAAAGCTATGAAAGATTATATGCCAACCTTAAAACAAAAGAGGGTGAGAGAAATATATAGACTGGCAAAGACCCACCAGGACTGGTGGCACCAGTCCTAGAAGAAGTAGTTGCAGAATCATTGAAGAATATGAAAAATAAGAAAGCTGTCAGCCCCCAATAGCATACCAGCAGAAGTATGGAAGTGCCTGAGACAAGTAGGCATGGACATATTGACACAACTGTTTAATTGCATCATGGAGACTGAAAAGAAGCCTGATTCCTTGAGACAGAGCACATTAGCATCAATATTTAAGAAAAAAGGAGATCTACGAGACTGGTGACTACCATGGCATTATATTCATGAATCACACGAAGAAGATCTGGGAGAAAGCTATTGATAAAAAACTATGAAGAGACATGAAAGTCAGTGACAATTAGATTGGATTTGTGTCAGGTAAGTCAATAATGGATGCTATATTTACATTAAGATTGCTTGTGGAAAAATATAGAGAAAAGAAGAAAACCCTACACATAGTATTCATCAATCTTGAGAAGGCTTATGACCGCAGTTCATAAATTCATAGCTTCCAAGACCAGAACAGAACTAGATGTAATCATCTAGTCTGACCTCCTGTGTAACACAGGCCATAGAACTTCTTTCCCAAAATAATTCCTAGATTATACTTTTAGAAAAACATCCAATCTTTATTTGAAAATTGTAATGTCAGTGATGGAGAATCACCACAATCCTAGGTAAATTGTTCCAAGCAAAGTCATCTGGTGGAGTAAGAGAATGAAAGAGATACCTGAAGATTTTATCAGACTTGTTCAGTATATGTATGAGGGGGCTGTTACCACAGGTTGAAGGCCTCGTGGAGAAAGTGAACAGTTTCTTATAAGAGTAGGAGTACATCAAGGCTTGTCACTAGCTCCCTTTTTGTTCATGTTGGTGCTTGATGCACTTACAGAAAACATCCAGAGAGTGGCCTCCTGGTTTTTGCAGATGACGTAGTGCTCGTGAAAGAGAGCCAAGATTAAGTAGAGGAAGACTTAAAGAGATGGAAGTGCATGCTTGAAACAAAGTGGCATGAAAATCAGCAGAAATAAAAGAGTATATTGTCTGTAGTTTTGATGATGCCTTCCGGAAAGGCAATGAGAATGTAAGTATGAGGAGTCAGCTACCACCAATGGTACAGAAGTCCAAGTACCGCTTCCTGCAGCTCCCATTGGCCGGGAACAGCGAACCACGCCCACTGGGATCTTACAATCTAATGAAGGATAGATATAAATGTTTGGAAATATAGATGTAGAAAAATCTTACTCATATGTCACCCAGATTTTGCCTGAATGATACACAGGGTCCAAATAGCATGTTTTTTGTACCACTCAGTACTTGCTGTCCTTAATTTCTATTCTTACCTCTCAGTTCTGATACCACACAGCATTAGGGACAATACCGAAAAATCTAGGATCTTTTAAAGAGAGTTTAAGAGAGAGAACTGGTGTAGAGTTAGAATTAGCAAGTAATTAATGATGGGCAAAACAAGAAAAGGTTTGGAGGACTGACAAGCATTCAGATTTTCTGAACCTTTTCAATGCTTAATGTAAGTCATATTCATATGCCTTTTATCTGAAAACCAGCCTAAAAATCTTGTGAGATCAGGTTTCTTTTTGGGAGATTTGAAGTATTTCCTGGTTGCCATTTGGTTGGTAGGGACATACTGTGAAAAAGATCCTATCTCATTATTTCAGTATTGTTACAGCTGGAATAAAAAGTCAAAGATGTGATTGTAAATAAAAAAAAATAACAACAGTGATAAAATATCTTGTATTAATTACTGAAGTATTCTCTGGAACCTCTGTGACCTTTATGACAGCCAGTCTAAATTTCTTATACTGATTCTGGGAGGTGATGAAGACATGCAGTTCCTATGGATTGTTTTGGCATGCAACACTTCTCAGGATCAGGTCCAATTTGTGTAGTTCCTCTGTCCCCAAAATAACAATCAATAATGTGTACTTTTATAGTAATATGTACACAGGTGGCTTTACCAAGGAAGCAGCAGGAGGAGTATCCACTCTATTGCCGTAAATGTGCTTGAAGAAGGGAATATTTAGGTCACACCTTGCACACTGAATACATATTTATTCATGCTTGTGCATGACGTGACCATTTTTATAATGCCAGCTCTACTGTTTCTGTGTATAATACCAGTCACTTTAGTTTTACATCTGACAAAGAAAGAAGATAAGATAACAAGTTAAGACACTTGCATAGGGTAACTATATCTGGATATCAAACTAACAAGAAAGCATTCTGTTTTTGTTTGAGGCTTCTTGTTATCATAACAGTGATTCTAAAACCACAAGGTATATTATTTCAAACTATTTATTTCGGCAAGCCCACTTTGGAAGCTAAGTTCTTTGATTACATAGCTGTTGCTATTTTTGATATTTGCCTTTCACCTTTAAGAAAGGCATAAAGTGTAATATGTCAAGAAGACAGACAATCAATACAATGAACTAAAGGGTCATGGTACTGACTTAAGGATGAGTGAGAAAAGGAACATGATGGTAACCATTTGTGCAAGACTCAACTTCGTTGGAGACTAGTGGGTTTTGTCATGGTAGCTGGATTTTATGCACTAGAATTTTATGGAAAATCATTGAAATCTGTTCTTTTTTGGACCCAATTCTTCTCTCTTTGAAGTCAGTGCAAATTTTGCCATTCACTTGAATGATAGCAGGATCAGCCCATAATGATGACATGCATAGTCAAAAAGTAAGTGGTGAGGTGGGAAGTAAGTTAGTTGTCTTCTTTCCCTTCCTCCTCCCCCTTTTAAAGTCCTACTCATTATGTTCACTAATATTCTAGTAGACTGAAAAGACAAACAAGTCTTGGTGTACAATCATATGGATACAACTGTTGAGAATTTACCCTGTCTCCTTCACTAAGTACTTTTAAAGATAGTATTGAATGATTCTAGCCTCCTATGAAGACCTCACTGATCTGAAAATAGTGCACTGAATGAACATAGGCTTCATAGAATGATGATTAGACTGTGTTACAAATTCCCATTGTATATGTGCAAGCCACAGTGTGTAACTGCTTTCTGAAATATTCTATCACATATCAATAGAAATTAACAGGGGCTTAAGCCCTTAGGCAAAATTTCCTTTAGTAGGTTCATCTTGTATTTAAGGCACAGGAAATCTTGATCCTGGTGTTACTACAGACCGTGTGACTTTCAGCAAGTCACTTAATTTCTTTGTGCCTCATTCCCCCATTTGCTAAATGGTGATAATTATCCTTCCTTTCTATCACTCTTTGCCTGTTTAGATTTTAAGTGTGACAGATATGAAGTATTTCTGCAATATTCTGGATAAGCTTTATTCAATTAAATTGATATATCATTGTGGACCGGTGATTGTATATAATTCCATGGGGGAGCAGGACCACACCCTTCCAAGTACTAAGAACAGTGAGGGACGGTTAGGCAAATTAATTTAGTTGTAACACCTCCAGAGGGCAACCACCACCTGGAGACACTTGGATATACTGATTAAAACTGGATTATCAAGGGACCAACAGCCAACGAAAGAATTTTCAGTTAAATACCCTGGGGTTAAAACTGACTCAGGGGATTCTTTCTAACCTGACAAATGGACAGGACTGTCTCTCCAAGGTGGGGGGAAATGGAAATGGTTAGAAGGACTTGGCCCAGTCTATGTGCTTGTTCTGAGCTAACCGCTGTTATGAACTTGTGATCACAGAAAAGCTCCTTGGTGGGATCTGAAGGACTGTTCATTTACCAGAGCCCTTGTCGGAGTTGGGGTAATCTCTAATAAACGTATAAGTATATGTGTAGGTTCTTTTATAGTTTGTAATATGTTTTCTCTGTAATGTTTTTATTTTAGGAATAAATGTGCTGTCTTAGAATGAGTGTGGTAGCTTAGCCCTGGCAATTACCGTTTACCATATCTGGGGAGAAAAGAAAAGCAGGCCTGATTAAGCAGTCTGATTTTTGTGGCAGAATTCACAGTGTAGGCCCTGAGCTGTCCAGCCTAGAAATACCCTCTTTAGGAGGGAGGGAGAGGCCTGTATCTGCCCAAAAAAGGCAACAGCTGGGAGCCAGAAGCCTAAGACTTGGTGCCCTTGCTGGACCATAGAGGGGGAATACAGGTGCAGTTGTCCTGAACTGTGACAGTAAACTCTTTGGGCATGGGTTGTCTCTTACTCCCAATCTTAATAGGGACCTCTAGGTGCTACGGCAATACGAATAAAATTAATTGATTGTATCTCCTCTGGGAAAACTGGATCTCACATTATAAATTCATGAAATTATTACTACATAAACCCCAGGAAACCATAGCACAGGGTGCATCTCTCTGGCTACAATTAAAATAGGCGAATATACAGGTGTTGAGCATTTTTCTATTATGCCTCTGCTCCATTTTTGTAATGAAGTAAAGCAACTATTGTATATAGCATCTCCTATGCAAATGGCAGCAAATGTGAGAATCAAACACTCTGTGTTAATCAGTATTTTCACTAAGGATGAGGGGAATGTATACGAGTACATTTTTTTTTTCAATCTTCATAACATTATTTTTGATTTATCAGTCTGGTTGGCCAGATATTTTCTAGCATTTAGAACAGGAGATTGTATTCTGGGTCTTGTCACTGACATGGGACCAGATCACCCTCTCCCCCCCACACACACCCCCCATGGTAAATCCATGGCAATGGTTTAGAGAGGAGAAGACATTCCAAGGATTCCCTCAAGGAGTTCCCCCCTGATTTTTCTGTCATGGGGATAGGGTTTACTCTCCTTGGAATGAACTGAGTGGCCCCCATGGATTCCCTGTTGTTCTTTTGCCTTAGAAGCTGCACCACAGAGGGGACTTTGTGGTACAGCTATACAGCTCCAGGGAGTAATGAAGGGCTGGATGGAAGAATGATGTGGCCCTGCCCACTCCCCACTGTCTTCCCTGTGAAAATTCTGAGCCCATAGAGAGCCCTCTTTGGGATCTTAAAAGGAGTATTGGGGAGAACATTGCTGTGGAAGCCACTGAGTCCCCCCCCTTAAACACACACACTTCATCTGAGAGGGAAAAGAGCCACAGACAACATCTCAAGATCCACATGTGGACATGGGCACAGTCTTGCCTTTGGTGTTCTGATGTTAGATATCTCTTAATCTCTCTGGCTAGTTTTCACCATTTGTAAAAGAGATATTATAATATTGCACGATGGTGGCATGGTGGTTAACGTTTGCAAAACACTTTGAGATCCTCAGATGAAAGATACTACATTCTTTATTTACTCTAGCTCAGAGGTTCTCAAACTTTTGTATTGGTGACCCCTTTTTACACAGCAAGCCTCTGATTGTGACCCCCCCCTTATCAATTAAAAACACCTTTTTTATATTTAACACTATTATACATGCTGGACACGGGGTTTGGGGGTGGAAGCTGACAGCTCGAGATGCCCCATATAATAACCTTGAAACCCCCTGCGGGGTCACGGTCCCCAGTTTGAGAACTCCTGTATCTAGCTGATGGACTGGTTCAGAGTTCCCTGTGTAAATCAGCATAATTCCATTGTCTTCAAGGACTGGTGAAAGAATACAGGATCAGAGAATGAATCTAAATGAGGAAAGGATAGGACCTCGAGAATCTGAACGCTTTAGGGCAGAGTGGGGTGGGTGGGTGTGTTTGTGTTCTCGGGTATTTCAGAACTTAAAACTTTAGTTTGAAAGTTCTTCTTCCCTTAAAACTATATAAATGGTCAGTATGTTGCAGTGAAGTGTATACTATACTATACTAGTAGAGTTTCTTTCTATGTTTATAGATAGAAGGATTAAAACTATTCAGGGTTACATCATAGCTCTGAAAAGATTTGGTGTGGAAAATCCACATCACCTATTGCACTTCTAAATTAGCGATGCAATATTTTTCATGGTTAATTATGTTTTTTCAATAGACACTGCCCATAACTGATTGTGCAACTAGATAAATGACTATTACACTATCTATCCAAAATGGGAATCAGTTATGGAATTTTGCAGTAGAGTCCACCATGAATGCAACACTAACTGTTATATATTTTAACAGCGAACATATAAAAACACTAATGGCTTTCAGACAATTCTTTTGATCTAAGATTACATGAAGCATATGTTGGTCTTCAAATATGGAACAGGCAGGAACACTGTAAATCACATTTCATTTACAGTTCCATTAAAATCTTGAAATATTGTGTATAAATTCCTCTTTATGACTCTTCCAGCACCTAATGTTCAGTATTGATGTTTTTACGGTCAAACCATGTATTTGATTCTACTCTATACAGTTGAAAAAGAGGAGGAAGAATATTGCTATGCCATACTATGTGTTAGATGCAGGTTAAATATTTGATTAACGGCTAGAATGTGCCCTATTCGTACACAGCCATGCAGGTGTGTAGAAAGGAATAGACTCCACCCCACACCCTTGTGCCCTGTTCAGAGGCCAGACATATTTCCAGTTCTGATGCTTGGGAGCACATGGAATGTGCCCCAGATACTTCCACTTGTGAGTAACTGGGGGAACAGTGGGTGGAAAGAGTCAGGGAATAAGCTGAGCCATATCTGCACTTCCTCCCCACACCCTACCACCACCATGGTGAGCAGCACTGGCTGGCTGTGGAGGGGCAGTATACTACAGCCTTTAAACAGATGTTACAAACTACTTTCTCTTCCTTGCACGACTGATAACTTCCACTTGAGGCAGAGTATCTTTGCACTGCTCCTTATTACGAGCTGCATGCTAAAAGCACCATCTAGCCTCATAAAAGTACAGATCATTTAAGTGCTAATAAAGGAGAATCATTGCTATGCTATTCTCAGTTTAGATGTAAATTAGACGTTTGATTCATCTCACTATTTTATTGCCGAGTAAAATCCATGGTATCCATTTAAAGTTCCTCATGCTAAAAGGCTATGACTTCTGAAAGGTCCCCAATAATAAAATAACAACAACAACCAAACAAAACCTTGTGTAGCTTCCTCAAATAATTGTCAAGTCATGACATGTTATAAAAGATCATTTGTGATTTAATGAAAACCTCTTTTGCTCACTAACATGGCTTTTAAAATTAAGATCTCTGTGAGGTTTCTTTTGCCAGAGTGTGAATAAAATAAACAATATTCTGGGAGAGCTCCAAGAAATAAAACTGTATAAATCTAGAAATATCCCCATACAATATGAACTTGACTGTGTTGTGAGGCACCTCTCCAAAGCAGCCTTCATTCAATCTGAACATTCACCTCACAAAAATCAATATTTGCATATTTTGAAGTAATTCTTTTTCTGCTTTCTACTTTTTAAAGTGAACTGTATGACCACTCCGCACACAGACACTCAATATAAATCACTGCAAATTGTGAAACAAAGAAACCCATATACTTGAGAGTATAGATCTAGAAACCAGATGAGCATGTTTGGAGCCACTGCTGTGTCTTTAATATTTGTACTGTAGTAGTGCCAATAGTCCCAAATCAATTGATGCTGGATAATATATAATAAACACTTTGTACAAAAGAATCCCTGGCACAAACAGTTTACGTGCTAATGTGTCAAAATCTTTATAAGAACATAATGACGGCCATACTGAGTCAGACCAATGGTCCATCTGGCCCAGTATCCTGTCTTCTGACAGCTGCCAGTGCCAGATGCTTCAGAGGGAATGAACAGAACAGCACAATTATCAAGTGATCCATACCCTGTCATCCAGTTCCAGCTTCTGGCAGTCAGAAGTTTAGGGACATTCAGAGCATGTTCCTGACTATCTTGGCTAATACCCATTGATGGAACTATCCTCCATGAACTTATCTAATTCTTTTTTGAACTCAATTTACTTTTGGCCTTCTCAACATCCCTCATGATGAGTTACACGGATTGTGCATTGTGTGAAGAACTTCCTTATGTTTGTTTTTAACCTACTGCATATTGATTTCATTGGGTTGATCCCTGGTTTTTGTGTTATGAGAAGTAAATAACACTTCCTTATTGCCTTTCTCCACATTCATGAGTCTATAGATCTCTATCATATCCCCCCATAGTTGTGTCTCTTCTAAGCCGAGCAGTTCTAGTCTTTTTAATCTCTCCTCATATCAAAGCAGTTCCATACACTTAATTCTTGTTGCCCTTCTATGTACTTTTTCCAATTCTAATATGTCTTTTTTGAGATGGTGACCAGAACTGCACACAGTATTCAAGGTGTGGGTGTACCATGGATCTACTACTGGTATTCTGATATTTTCTGACTTATCATCTATCCCTTTCCTAATGGTTCCTAACACGCTCATTGCTTTTTTGATTGCCACTGTACATTGAGCAGATGTTTTCAGAGAACTAACCATGATGACTCCAAGACCTTTCTTGAGTGGTAACAGCTAATTTAGACCCCATAATTTTGTAGGTATAGTTGGCATTCTGTAGCATGTGTGGAGGTCTGTGGGGTAACATGCATATGTGTCAATATCAGGTTTGCCACCAAAAGATCATAATCCCATTTTGCATACTAGCATTCATTGAAATACCTTCCTTAAAATGAAATCACAGTACTGATAAGTTCAGTTACCTGAAGATGTCTAAACATGGAGGACCTAATTCTGCCCTCCCTTTCATAGATACAAATTGCCTTGTTTTCCCTTGCAGTTGCATCCCTTTAAGTGAGGGTGGAATTGTGCCTGGAGATTTCCAGTAGTTCAGAGTGTTAGGACAGTTGTTTTGGGGAGGTAGTGTGTGTTTCAACTTTGATTTGTTTTCTATTACTATTCAAGGAAATGAAGGCCACAATTCAGGAAAGCATGCTTATTCAGGAAGAGCCCTTAAGCTCCATTGAACTCAATGGGATTTAAGCACATGCTAAAGCATTTATATGAAATAGGGTCTATGAGTGGAAGGTTGATAGTTGAAAAGAGATTGAGTTTTGATAAACAGGTGTGTTAATTCATAAGGATATCACCATGTCCACACACAATGATCGAACTGAAACAGGTGCAGAGATGAGCTACTAGAATCAGGGAAATGGAGGACCTATCTTATGAGAGGTGACTGGAAGCATTTTGCATAATTAGTTTAGCAAAAAGAAGGCTGAGGGAGGGTAAGAGTGCTCTTTATAAATACATTAGGGGGGTTAATACTAGGGAGGGTCAATAACTATCTAAGCTAAAGACCAGTGTTGGTACAAGAACAAATAGCGTAAATTGGCCAGGAACAAATTCAGCCTGGAAATTAGTAGAAGGTTTCTAACTATTGGAGGAGTGAGATTCTTGCACAACCTTCCAACAGGAGTAGTGGGGATGAACAACTTAATTAGTTTTGAGAGCGACAGCTGCAGAAATTTTATTGCAATTGTATGACAGGCTTGTTGATGATGTTTGGGTCAGGGATCAACAGCCCTGGGGCTCCCTTCTGGTTTTTGTCCTATGTTCCTAAAACTCATGTTTCACAGTTTCAGCTGGCCACTGGGAGGAGTCAGGAAAGAATTCCCCCTGTCTCAAATATATTCGGGGATGGGTTTTTTTTGTCTCCTTCCTCTGAAGCATCAGCCGATGGCCATGGCTGGAGATGGGACATTGTGGGAGTGGGCTAGGGATCTGCGATGGCACCAAGCATTCTCTGTCTCAGGAGCTTGTCTGTCTGGTCCTTGCTCACATGCGCAGGGTCTAACTGATCACCATATGTGAGGATGGTCCATATGGGGAGGAATTTTCCCCAGATCAGCTTGGCGGTGACCTTAGAGGTTTTTCATCTGCCCCTGCAGCATGTGGGTGTGGGTCACTTGTCAGGATTATCAGTGTATCTCTCACTTAATCATTTCTCTGCCATTGCAGGGGCCTTGGGCACTGGTCCACCTCATTTCCGCCTATTCTCTGCCTATGGCACATAATAGCCTAGTTTCCTTTGGGTTGTAACACTTTGGTTTCATCTCAGTTGGTAGGTTTAATGTGCAGGTGCTGGGTGGTGTTGGTGGTCTGTGCTAAAGAGGAGGTCAGACTAGATGATCTAGTGGTCCCGTTTGGCCTTAAACTCGATGACTCTTGGACTCTATGGTCCTCTTCACCAGAGTGAATTTCACCTTTACTGAGTAACTGTATATTTTTGATGCATATTAAAGCTGAGAGTGGTCATTGGTTCTTTTGGCCTTAGAGGAAGGCTAGTATTGTGGTAAAGACACACGACAGGGAAAGTGAAGACCTATGTTGTTGGCTCTTGCTGTGTGGCCTTTAGGAAGCCACTGAGGCCAAAGTATTTAAACATGAATGCTTATATTGAGCACCTAAATAAGTGGCCTAATGTTCAGGACCCTGAATGATTTCACAAGGGGATCCAAGGGGAAATTAGGGTGCTCAGCCCCTTTGGAAAACCAGATCACGTCATTAGCTGTGTGTGTGCGTGTGTTTATGATGGGTTACTGACAGTGGTGTTAAATCAAAAGGGGTTATTAAAGGAACCAAGCAGAAAAGATAAAACAATAACACAGAGTCCTGAAGGAAACCATAAAAAAACTATGTATTGAGGGGAAAACCCCTATCTGGCTCCAGGCAGGCTGACAACAGTTTACTCTTCCCATGGCTGAGGGATGTCTACATTTAAAACACTACAGTTGCACTGGTATAGCACTTGAGTGGAGACACTATCTATGCTGATGGGGGGGATTTTCCCATTGCTGTAGGTAATCCACCTCCCCGAGAGGCACTAGGTAGGTCGATGTAAGAATTCTTCTGTTGTTTTAGTGTTGTCTACACCATGGGCTAGGCTGGTATGGCTGCATCTCTCAGGAGTCTGGATTTTTCATACCCCTGGCAGACATTGCTATACCTATGTGAATTCCTAGTATAGACCAAGCCTTACTCTAGGATCAAGGAGGATATCAAACATTAGAGGACCCCGGGCCTAGCAATAGGTGAGGATTTAGCCCAGGGCTACACTAGGGGAGGGGGTCGATCTACGATACACAACTTCAGCTACGGGAATAGCGTAGCTGAAGTCGGCGTATCGTAGTCGGCTTACCTGGGGATGAGGACGGCGGTGAGTCGATCGCTGCAGCTCCCCCGTCGACTCCACTTCCGCCTTTCGATGCGGTGGATTGCCGGCGCCGACGGGGAGCGCGATCGGGGATCGATTAATCGCGTCTTAACGAGACGCGAAAAATCGATCCCCGATAGATCGATTGCTACCTGCCGATCCGGCGGGTAGTGAAGACCTGCCCTCAGTGAGTGGCCAGAGACTGCCCGGAGAGTGTCAATGAAAGCTGACAGGGTGGTGAATGGACACATGGAGACAGAGAGTCTGCTCTCAGCAGGACAGTCTGCTTCTCCCAGCAAGAGATGGTGGTTAGCTTGGCTGAGGGGAATTTACAAAGCTGACAAGGCAAGATTAAGGGGGAAGTAAGACCTAGGTTTATAGGCCTGTTGTTGTTTTTATCCTTTATTCTGTGCTTTGTACCTTTGGAGGAATTAATTAAAAAAGCTTTGTTTTGAAGACTCTGTCCTCCAGTCAATTCATGGGTCACAGGTCCCCAGAGTGAACGTGTTTACGGGTGCCAAACCAAGTTCGACCTGTTGCGTTAACATGGGGGGAGGGGGAAGAATGTGCAGCCTGCAGATCCAGTGTGAGTGGTTTAGGGTGACCAGACAGCAAGTGTGAAAAATTGGGACAGGGGGTGAGGAGGTAATAGGAGCCTATATAAGAAAAAGACCCAAAAATTGGGACTGTCCCTTTAAAATCGGGACATCTGGTCACCCTAGAGTGGTTGGACCATGGGTTCCGTCCAGAGTGAGAGACAGGCCTGTAAGTTGAAAGGTGCACTTGAGAGGGACTATAAGGAGTCTAAAGCGCAGTGTGCCCCGTGACTCACTCTCATTTTCTCTCTCTCTCTCCACTCAAGTAATTGAACTGATTTTTCATTTTGAAAACAGCCTGCTTGGGGAGATTATTTTTGTTAGCATTGTTCACTTTGCCAAGCAACAGATTACTATAATCTTCAGAGCATCTAGTTGTACCTCTCCTTCCACTCCCCCAACCAAAAGTTGAGGCATTATTTTTATGCTGAAGGTTTGCAAAACTAACAAACATCCTTGTGCTGTGTTCTTTTAAAAAGCAAAAATTATGTGTATCCTACTTAGGTGGCTTTCCGAGACAGACTGACACAAACTCAGAAGTTTCCTCCATTCCTTCAGTATGTAATGACTAATGTCTAAAGGAACTGAGTGAATCTAAGTTGGTGCGACTGAGGGCTTGTCTACACTATGGCTTAAGTTGATGTAACTTATGTCACTCTGGGGTGTGAAAAACCACCCCTCTGAGCGACGTAAGTTACTTTGACTTAAAGCGGGATCTACACTGCGCTATGTCGGAGGGAGACACTCTCCCGCTGACATAGCTTCTGCCTCTCATTGAGGTGGAGTAATTATGTCGACAGGAGAGTGCTCTCCAGTCGACATATTGCGTCTTCACCAAACAGGCTACATTAGCACAGCTGCGCCGATGTAGCGCAGTAGTGAAGACAAGCCCTCAGTCGCACCAACTTAGATTTACTCAGTCCCTTTAGAATTAGTCAGTTTCAGATCCCCTTAAACTTTTACCAGTATGTAACTTACATTCTTTTGCACATCACCTCTGAATTTGGTCTGCTGAGTCTTAGCAACACTAAAAGGGTCTAGCTTATATTCAGAAGAGGAGAGGAGAGGCAGGAGACAGAAAAGCAGGTAACAGGAAGATCCCCCTATTTTCTCTCTTTTCTCAGCCCTCAGCTACATTAGCGTAAATTCAGATTCTGTTAGGATTAGTGGATCCTGATCTTGCAGCCATGCGTGGCAGCCCAGCACAATTGCAGTCCATCTAGGTGAATACCTAGTTTGTGAATCCCACTGGGGCTTAGGCATGAGCTAGGGTATCAAACAGCTGAGTGGTGTGAGGACTCAGGTGGTTTTGCACATTCCTACTGGCACAATCTTAGGTGCTTTGGTAATTTAGACTCCAACAAGGTTAGGCAACAGCTGCGTGGTGGTTTATGAGTCCATATGTGTTTATGGTGTCAGTAGTGGCTCAGTGTTGGAGTTAGGTGTGTGAACAGACAGTTAGGCTCATAAGTCCTAATACTAAGTGTTCACACATTCCTGAACCTCAAAATGGATTGGTGCAAGCCTTGAGAAAAAAAGTCAAGAGCGTAAACCAATTCTTATTTCATCTCAGCTGGTTTGCTTATCCCTACTACTGGGCTGGTTTGAATTTTCTCTCATGTATTGTTCTTTTGTCTATCTAACCAAGTTGTATTTTTTCTTAGCCTAGGTTTGCCCTATTTTGCACATCTGGCTTAGTTTTATTTTAATGTCTCTTATTAATGTTTCAGTTCTGCAGGGATGTGATCTGTCTCTACATTCTGAGATATTAGCTCCCTGAACACTGTATAAACTGGCTTAAAAAAGATTAATAACCATTTGCGTTTGGTCTTTAGTGGTTTCACAATGTTCTGATATCTCAAAGGGGAAATAAGCAGGGATGATTCAAACACCCCAAAATTTATGATGAGGGATTGCAATCTGAATCCACTTTGAATTTTTTGGCTGGGTCCTACTGTGTGCTTATAATGGGCCAGATTAAAATCCTGGATCCACGTTTGAGTGATGGAGAAATCCAGTTCTGAAACTGATTTTAACAGCTCAGGGCCCATCTGTAAAATTAAATATTGGTGATATAAACTTACATCTGTGTATATAAAAGCTATGGTAAAGATTTCTAAGTGTGGGTGTTTGTGTTTCTGGGTGTCCAAACTGAGATATTTTAAAGGAACCTGATCTTAAAGATTTCTGAGCACATCTCCTCTGACAACCAGGTCCATTTTAGATGCTCAAATTGGGCACCCAAAGATTGATGTACTCAAAATCACTCATTTTTATTAACAAAACAAAAAGGATCTTGCCTTGTACTTCTTAGTAACTATGTTGTAAGAATAATATCTCATGTATGGGGAAATTTCTTCAAAATTAGAAAATGAAAATCTCAGTGCTAAAACATCTAATTTTTCCATGATGGATGAAAATGATTTAGTCTAGGAGCTTTGGTTGCTGTGAAACTTTGGGAAATTTCCATGTTCAGTGGTCCCCAAATTCAATATTTATGTTTCTGAAGTAGTCTGATGTTAGTGCAAGTACTAAACAGAATATGAAAGAGTTACTTTTGAAATCCTGGTTCTCAAGAACTACTGTGGTTTTCTTCATAATTGTGGAAATTCTTTAGTGACTAGTGCTGGTGCCATATGCCCCGAAGGCATGGAGGGACCATTTCCAGCATTCCTTCAAGTTCAGGGGCTGCAATTCTACCTGGCCTTTACATGGGCCCTCCTGGTAAAGAGGAATGCTCCTTTGTCCTGACCAACAAGGATACTTACATGCTTAAACCCCAGACTACTTCATTTACCAATAGATAAACATTTCTTCCCTGACAGAAAACATGTTTTCCACCTTTCCTGGTGACCAGCCGCTAGACGCATACCTTAAGAACATAATTTTCAGTATATATATGTAACTCATTATATAACATCCATACATGCATTTCACAATGATATTGATGACCAGTGTGGCACAGGCTTTTATTAGAAATCTCCCATGACCTTTTTTTTTTTTACCAGATCCAGGCGATCGCTGTACCCCTGTGCACCTACTCTCTGTCCCTTGCCAGTTGGCACTAAGAAGCTTCTACATCACACTCTGAATGGCTGGCCTAGGTGAGGAGCCACTTAGCATGCTGGCTTTTACAAATCTCATTCTGAGGTGCCCATCTCTCCCCATTCATTATATAGGGAGCCTAGGCACCTAAGTCTTCCCTTGTGAATTCCAGTGGTTTTCTAGGTGCATAAAAGTTAGGCATGGTGACACTCAGCATCGCCATGCCCAGCTGAATCTAGCCCTAACTATATATTGATCTTAGATACTAATATTACCCCTATCAACATAGCATCTGACCACCTCACAATCTATCTTTATCATCACAACATGGCCTTGAGATAGGGGAGTACTATTAGCTCCATCTTACAGATGAGGAAATGAGGCAAAGAGGCGCAAAGTTAGCTTCAGGAACATCAGTTAAACATCTATCAATTCATTTTTTGGCACATTAATTGATGGTAGATGCTATTAGTGTGTACCAGCCATTGTGTGTTTTTGAAATCATGTCTTTATTTTTGCAAACATACACACTTTTCACGATGGTTCCCATATGTCACCTACCCATACAAGTCAATAGGAAGCCTGTCACTAGTCAACAGTAAAACAGATGCTCACTGTTTCAAAAAATGTGTTTATCTTATTTCTAAGGATGAGTCATCATAGTGCATGGGACCCACAGACCCCTTTAAAGCACAAATTAAAGGCTTAAGTAGTGTTTCAAGTGGTGTATATGTTCTTGTGGGGGACCAGTGTGCTGGAGTGAATTTCGCCAAAAATTAATAGCAGGGGACAACATGCAACACCAAGAGCAATGACTAGTGTTTGTGGGAGTGCCTAACTTCAACATAACTGAAATATAACTTATGCTGGGTTAAGTGGTCATTTCAATTTCTGGTTAAAAAAAAATATGTAGGTGAACTAGTCCACAGACAAACCCGACTGGCTCCTTGTTCTTTGAGTGCGATTTTGCTCTGAAAAGTGATTGTTAAAACAGTATTGTGGGAGTCTTGTGTAATATGTCTCAGTGATTCAGAAAATGCATGTTCTGAGGTTGTAAGAGAAAAGATATTTTTGTTTAACTGCTACTCCTGCTTACTCCATGCGAGATCTGAAAACCAAACTCTTACTTATGCATGGTAACAATTATCAGCATTTGATTGTCACAGATCCTGTAGGTTTTACCATTTGTTGGTCAGCTTTGCTACAGAAATGATTTCTGTGGGCAAATCTTCAGGCAATTTCAGTGCAGTCTGACACTACACTAAAAGAGTACCTTCTTTTTAAAAGTATGTGTTACAACATTGGGCTAAGACTGCAGAGCAACTATGATGAATTTGGGGTGTCTGCATTTATTCTAACTGCTCTTGGACTTGTTGATTTTCCTCGCTCTTTAGCTCTGTAACCGTAGAGGAGAGAGTTTCAAAAGTCTGTACATAGAAGGAAAGTGCATCAGTATTTGCTAGAGGTAATCTCCTTGTCAGGTGGAGTGTTTCTTATAATTGGATTTCCCCTGAGACTGTAGTAGTGGGGTTCTCAGAGCTATATCTAGAGCTAGATGAAATTTTTCATCCAGATCTTTTTTCAGAGAAAAATGCAGGTTTGACAGTACCAAAATGTTTTATGAATTCATGTCAGTTTTGCTGAATTGTGTCCATACCCCTCCCCCTAAAAAAATATAACCCTAAAAAACCCCACATGCAGGAAAAGTCCAAACATTTTGTTTTGACATTTTCAAACCAGTGTTTTGATTTTTAGTTTCAAAATTTCTTTTAATCTTATTCAAAAAATCTTCAAAAACATTAAACACTCAATCAAAACAAAACTTAGTTTCCAGTTGAACAGGAGGTCTTGCTTGACCTCTTATGATTATTTTTTTTTTAATCTGAGAGGTTTGAAGCAGGCTGAAGAAACAACAGTTGGATCCAGTGGTCTTAAATCCTCATGGTTCAGATCAGCTCTGATCACTATTCCAGCCTTTGGATTGGAGTAGCAGCCACAGAGGGATTGTGCTGCTGTCCCAAATTTGCCCTGGATTAGGACGTGATCATCTTTTCTCTCCCTACCTCTAAGCAGTACTGTGCACAATGCCTGTTACTTGAGCCTTGAGTAGGTGGTGTAAAATTCACCCCAAGTCTCATTCCAGTTATTTAAAACAGATGAGCTGACTAAATCTGTTCTACTGCTCTGCTCTTCTGAAGGTTGCAAAGAAAGTAATGTGCTACTTTGCTAAATGATGTAATTAATTTATTTGGAGTGAATGCTATATTATATACTGATGCAAGCATACAGCACCATTTTCAGGTTTAAGTTCTTCAGAAATACATAGATTCTTGGATATTTTTTTCTTTTTCTATGGTTGCAGAACTTTCATTATGACACAAAGTAATATGGATCTCACCAGGTTTTGTTATAAACTGAAAGGGCAGCCCAGCTTCCCTGAGAAGTTTGCTGTGGTTTCCAGTTGTTTCAGTGAACACGGGCCAAGTTTCAAGCAGACCAAATCTATGATTTTGCATTAGAACCAGTTGTGGTGGTTTTGAGTGTTTGAGTTTTGGGGTTCATTCAGATACATTT
Organism: Macrochelys suwanniensis; assembly: GCA_033296515.1. NCBI lineage: Eukaryota > Metazoa > Chordata > Testudines > Chelydridae > Macrochelys > Macrochelys suwanniensis. The sequence continues at coordinate 97,701,267 of CM065776.1, read as the reverse complement.
AATTTAATTGATCTATCCCTAGTAGGATTTTCAAATGGTCGCAGAGACAAACAAAACCTTACTTTTTATCCTGAAAGATCCCCAGAGAGTAAACTGCATGAAATGTAATTGATATATCTTGAAAGGATGAAGAGCTGAGTCACTGATGTAATCATGGTTTTACTATGTATTTGTACATCATTGCCGTTGTAAAGACTGTAATTGGCATATAAGGCAAAGCCAAGTCTATAGAATTACAGAGAACCAAACTCAAGTCTCTATTAGGTTTTTTCAGTCAAGATTTTCAGAAACCCGGGTTCCCAAAGTTAGGCGACCAAATCCAGATTTAGATACCTAAAGGAAGGTTGATTTCCATGGGAGCTGTTGTGGATAGAGCTGGTCAGGAATTTTTTTAAACAAAAATGTTGGTTTTTTCCATTGGAAAATGCTGATTTGTGAGAACCGAAACTTTTTGTGGAAGTGTATAATTTTCAATAACATTTTCTCAGGGCCAGGATGGAATTTTGAGAGAGAGAGAGATTATCCCCAGAATAATCAAGTGACTGGTGACTAGGACACTCACCTGGGTTGTGGGAGACCCAGATTCAAGGTCCTGCTCTGAATCAGGCCTTGGGCTGTTGGATCTTCTGGGGTGGGTCTCTCTTATTTTGTGAAATTTTTGGAAAGATCCTGGTTTTGTTCCAATGCAGTATGAAAACAAATATCAAAACCTTGACATTGTTCACAAAACAGAATTATTCTTGTCCAGCTGGTCCCAGCTGCATGCTCCCTGCTTTGAAAATCAGGCCCCTTCCTTTAAAAAAAAAAACATTTGTAAAAATGTTTGAGTACAATATTTGTGTTTTACAGAAGTTGAGTTTGTGCAGAAAGTATGCTACAGCAAACACCTTCTGTGAGCCAAAACAAAGAGCCTAAGGCAGCACCACCATTACCTGTCTACTTCAACACCAACCCCTACTTAACAATTTTAAATAATGTTTATTCCTGTCAGCCTCCTCGACACACAACTAAGTAGAGCCTAAATAACAAGCACATAAGTGTACGCGCACCGCCATCCTCATGACAAAATCCTTCTCCATACTTTTTCACCCTCTCCTGATTGAAATAATGCAGGAATGTGTCACAAGCAGCGTTTGCATTAGCGGACTATTTGTACACATCTTGGTTGTACTGAGAAGCACCAGATTGGAAGACTGAGGTTGAAATCCTGGCCCCACCGAAGTCAATAACAGAAGGATAAAAGAGAGAAGCAAAGAAAAGGTTCTAACCCCCCTTTTTTTTCCTAATTTTATTACTACTACTATTTTTTCTCACTTTTAATTTCATCATCCCTACATCATCCAGGGATCCCTCCATGCCAGAGGAAATCCTCCTCCAGCTTGTTTAGCGGGCATGATGATTTTTTTTGTGCTAGTAGAGCAGCAAAAAGCACAGAGCAAGGCCAATGATCTGTCCCTCCGTATCCTAATTTGTATTTTTAGACTCTGATCTTGTGCAGTGTTGCCAATTTTCACATTTTTATCATGAGTCTCTCAATAGTTGGTATTTGTCTGAAAGCAACTGCTTCTGGAGTCACGTGAACGTGGGCGAATCTGTTTACTTTTTTTTTTTTAAATGAAAGTTTCTACCCATCAAGGTTGCAAAGAAAAGCTTGGAAATGTGACTGAAGTACTCCTGAAAGATTCAAATATCGGAAGGTAAAAAAGAATCTGAAATGTAATTTTAAAAGAAACTAAATAAAATTACTGTATTCAAAATGCCTTCCCCTGCAGATATGTTTTTCATAAGGGAATATTAGGGTTGGATGACCAGTATTTACTACTTCTAAGATGAGTTGAAGTAAGGAAGTTTAGCAATTTCACATTAAACCTATGGTAACAGTATATTATGATTAGGTGCACAGTATGGAAATTCTGTCCATTTAAATGTCCAGGCCTTCTTTAGCCATAGGTGGAATAGTACAATGGACATTTTGATCACTTGCCTAAGCAAGAGAATTTACCTAATTTATTCCAAATTGTTCGTGCCTCTCATCTCTTTTTTGGGTATGTTTGGATAAGTAAATATTGTAAATCATTCATTACATTCTCATTGGTCAGTCTTAAAGCAAGATTCCTCATGGACCTGAATCTCTCTCTTATTTGGAGAAGAGCATTTCCTAGTACAGCTCTTCAAATGTTGGAGATTCCTGCTTGGCTGTTCAGTTCTCCCTCTCTTTTCTCCACCTCCCCTTTCCACTGCCCTCCCCAAAGCAAAAACTTGATAAAGCTGTAGCAGGTTTGCAATGAAGCAAAAATTAGATGTAAAGGTCTTTTAGCTTTAAAAATGGAAAGGAAAAAAAATAACCAAAGTCCAAATATAAACAAATATTACACAGTTTAGGGAATTACATCTGTTAATTTTACATTGCTCTTGAATGTTGCAACGCCTGACCTAGCACGTATGTATGCACTGCCCTAAAGTGTGGTTGGGGGTTTCAGAGGCCTTTGAAGAAATGTCTTTGACCTGAAGACCTACAGTCTAACTACACGAGAAGAGGGGGGAGAGATTCTGCAAAGGATATATTTTAAAAGTATTTTCCCTTTAGATTTTTTTTTTTGCTTTAGACTTCCCTTTTCTCCTACTTACTCTGTGACCTTTGTCCCTTGCAGTAAGATACAGTTTTCTGCCTGTTTTTGTGTTCTATCTGACAGTCTGTATGCTCTTCTAGAAGAGCCCTTGACTATTTAGTTAAACCCTCTTTATGGAAAGAGATTACTCATAACCCCTGTAATATACTACAGTAGTCTACAATAATGTTCTAAAGCATTGCAGTATCAGTATTAGAAAAAGGAATTGCTTTGTACCATTGCTGTGGAATGTTGTAATATTTTTAACATGGGAATCCCCAACCCAAAAGAATGTATCTATTGTTACATTTAATTCCCAACCTCTTCTTCCCAAATTAACTCGCATATGCTGCAATTGGACCAGGTAGCTAACCACCCTTTAATTATGAATTTTTTTTAAAGTAATAAAACCACATTCTGTAATGTAGCTAATCAGAAATAATGCCTACAACAAAATGGCCATCAAGTTACTAAAGTACGTTTCTCAAAAAGCTGCAGGCACCAAGGTGACAAATGATAATTAGCTAGTTTTTATAGGTGGTTGCTCTCTTTTTCTCACACACATTCATCTCTCTCTCTCTCACACACACACACACACCTACCTACCTACCTACCTTCATAGACGTCGACTCCGTGGGTGCTCCGGGGCTGGAGCACCCATGGGGAAAAATTGGTGGGTGCAGAGCACCCACCGGCAGCTCCCCGCCATTCCCGGGGCCCGCGCCCAGTTCCCCGCCAGTCCCGGGACCCGCACCAAGCTTACCTCAGCACCAGGAGATGTTGCGGGGCCCCACCCCCCACGCTGGGCGACGTTGCGTCGGGGGCAATGTCACCCGGCGTTGGGGGCGGGGCCCGGCATCGGGGCGGGGCCCCGCCCCTGACGCCGGGCGTCAGCCCCCACCGGCGCCACCGGAAGTTGGCACCTATGCCTACCTTCCTAACTGAAAATAATTGGAATGGCTTTTAACAAACTTGCTATATGGTATCAATGTTTTGTGAGCAGGGGGTCATTTCGTTTGTTGAATAAATACCAGAATGACTCAGATTCACTTAATCATTTACTCACCCACATCAATCAAGGGATGACACTACTGTAGTACACAAATCATCTCTAGCACCTTTCATTAATAATACAATACAGACACAAAACATACTTGCAACCTTGAACTAGCAGAGTGACAGAAAGAGCCCTGTACTGTAAGGCCTGGTCTACACTACAAAATTAGGTCGACATATGCTGCATTAGGTCGAGTTAATAATGTATGTGCCTACATTACCGAGTCCCTTCCGCTGACCTAAAGAGCTTGTAAAGTCGACTTCTGCACTCCACCTCTGCGAGAGGTGTAGCACTTCAGTCAACATCCACGCGTCGACATGGAGATAGTGTAGACACTGCATTGTGTAATTCAAATGAATTGGGCTCCAGGAGATGTCCTACAGTGCTCCACTGTGACCGTTCTGGAGAGCACGTTCAACTCCACTGCACGTCAGCTAGGTACAGAGGAAACAGCCGCCTCCCTGTTAAAGCCCTGGGAGCTTTTGAATTTTCATTTCCTGTTTGATCAGCTGTGATGGATGCAGCTGACCATGGATGCAGCCTTGACCAGGTCTGTACCCAGATGCTTGCAGCATCTGCTCCCTTTCTGCTTCTGTTACTCTCAGGAGAATGATATCGCATATGGTCACCTGGGGGAAACAGGGGAAGTTTTAAATTCTAGCCCTTAAACTGCAAGCAATTCGACAAGTAATCCACCCCGTTTGGTGAATTCTGGGTGTCACAGCCACAGTTTCCTGAGTGTGCCCTGGTTGTGGTTGGGAAGAGATCACCATGTATTGCAACGAGCATTTAAAAAGGGGGTGGGAGGTGACACTTCCTGTTTGTCTCCCTTCCACCCAACCCAGTGCTGCTTTTGTAACAATCAAACTATTTGTGGGGCTTTACGCTGATACCTGTCCTCAAGCACCATCCAGGTTGCTGGGGAAAGGGGGCTTCTCTGCGGTTGGAACCATTGATCCCAAGGATGTCTTCACAAAAGCGGCAGCACAAGACCTCTTGCCCATATCTCATGGCCTTAGTCACCATGGCTGGAGCAGCAAACCGACTCTTGCAGTAGCCAGTGGTTCTGATTACATTGTGTCTTGCAGGGAAGTGCATTGAGGGGTGTTTGTTTCTGGTGCAAGGTTAATTCTTTTTATAAAACAATGTATGCACTCTCAATGATACCCTTGTGCTTTGTGCTCTTTGCAGCTGAAACCTTGTCCATCGGCGCATCCTCCACACTGGTACAGAGACATTCCCAGATTAGAAGGTGCAAAAAGAAGACTCATGAGGACATGTTCAATGAGTTAATGCATGCCTCCAAGAGTGACAAGATGGAGCTCAGCGCATGTAGGATTGCACTGTCCGACAGCCTGCACAAGGACCGCACAGGTTATCTTACTTTTCTTTGTTGTCTCTCAGTGTTTGTGAGCATAATAAAACTTAATGGATTGAGGAGAAAAGGCTCTTTATTCATTCAGCACACTGTGGTTAGCGGGTGTGTAGTTTACAGAGGAGTACATGCAATGAGGGGGACAGCTTGGTAAGGAACAACACACAAAAGTGTCACATTACTATGGATCATTGATGATACACGTTTTCAAAGCCCCTCAATGTGCTCTTCTTATTGGCCTGGTGTTTGGCTGCTCAAAAGTGGCTGCCAGGTGATCTACCTCAACCCCATGCCCCGCCGGAAACTTTTCTCCCTTTGTTTCACAGATATTATGGAGCACACAGCATGCAGCACCAACAATGAGGATATTGCTTTCACTGAGGTCTAACCTAGTATGCAAACAATGTCAGCGGGCTTTTAAACATCCAAAGGCACATTCCACCACCATTCTGCACTTGCTCAGCCAATGGTTGAACCGGTCCTTACTGCTGTCCAGGCTGCCTGTTTATGGCTTCATGAGCCATGGGAGCAAGGGGTAAGCTGGATCTCCCAAGAACATGATTGGCATTTCAACATCACCAATGGTTATTTTTCAGTCTGGACAGAAAGTCTCTGCTTGCAGCTTTCTGAACAGACCGGAGTTCCTAACAATGCACGTGTCATGCACCTTTCCCGACCCTCCCGCGCTGATGCCTGTGAAACGGCCCCTGTGATCCGCCAATGCTTGCAACACCATTGAGAAGTACCCCTTTTGCTTTATGTACTCTTTGGTAAGGTGGTCTGGTGCCAAGATGGGAATATGCGTGCCATCTATCACCCCACCACAGTTAGGGAACCCCATAGGGGGAAAACCATCCCCTATGTCCTGCATGTTTCCCAAGTCACAACTCTTCTTAGCAGAAGTCTATTGATTGCCCTGGCAACTTGAATCACAACAAACCCCATGGTAGATTTACCTACTCCAAATTCATTCCCCACTGATCGGTAGCAGTCTGGCCTTGCAAGCTTCCACAGCGCTATCACCACTTGCTTCTCAACTGTCAGAGCAGCTCTCACTTTAGTATTGCTGCACTTCAGGGCTGGGGAAAGCTCTTCGCACTGTTCCATGAAAGTGGCCTTACACATTTGAAAGTTCTGCAGTCACTGCTTGTCATCCCATAGCTGCATAACAATGCAGTCTGACCAGTCAGTGCTTGTTTCCCAGGCCCAGAAGCAGTGCTCTACCATGTCAAGGTAATGCATAACTGTCGCCAGCAACTGCGAATTGCTCCACTCCATGGCTTCCAGCAGGGGCATCACATTGTTCCACGTGGCGGCTTCGGCTGAGCAAATACTGCAGGATAACATGCGAGGTGTTTGTAATGCTCACAACAACAGTGCACAGCTGAGCAGGGTCCATGCTTGCCGTGCTATAGCGTCTGTGCGGGTAACCCAGGCTTAGGAAAAAAGACCCGAAAAAGGCTTAGTTTCTTTACTGTGGATTTCAGGGAGGGAGGGAAGTAAGTGCATCATGGGAGGCTAATGCCTTGTTCCCCTAACCACCTGCGCAAATGTTTTGGTCCCATGAGGCATTGCAAGCCCAACTAGTGAGGATGCACTCCACCACACAATGAACATAGTGGGGACACGCAAGATCAACTTGCTTAAATCAGAGGCTCGATGTCAACTTACATAAAATTGACTTGACTTTGTAGTGTAGACATACCCAAAGTGTTTATCATTCACAGCTACATGTTAGTAGATAGCTGTCAAAGTGAAGGTATAGTATGTAGATTATTTCTGAGTCATTGGGCAGTTTCGATAGTTTGGCAATTATGCTGGATTAGGCTTGTAGTTTATTTATTGTTTAGTGGTATAAATTTAAGAAGCAAAGCTATGAATCTTGAAGGATGCATCTCTGCTCTACCACCCAGAAGTTTTTGGTGAGGTTTAATATTACTTGTTGTAATCAAAATAAATATGAACCAGTCAGCAGTTACACAATCCCTACACGCTTTTTAAGGCTACTAGCGATCAGGTTCACACCCTGACAGTGGGATGACATTTAAAAAAAAAATGTTGTGGTTGGTGAACACAACATTTATCAGTTGGGTTTTTTTTAAAGCAATTTAGAAATAAACTTCAACCCTTTAAAGTTAGTGTGCCCTGCCAAATCTGCTCCTTTTCTGCTTTTAAGTTTCTTAAGACTCAGCAAAATATCCTGGGTTTTTTTCCAACTGGATGGGTGGCGTGTAATTTTCAGATATCTCTGTTTATTATTTCAGTAATAAATATGAAAGTGAGCTGAGCATATTATTGGAGAGACTCCACTACCTGGCAAGAGAGAGAACAAAATATTGCATCTTGTTTCGTCCCTCTATTATTTTGAGGCAGAAGATCAGGTTGGGTGGTAAGCAAGTGAGATTAATTATTCAGAAAAAGCTTTCAGAAACAATGCTGAGCTAGGAGAGGAACACCACGTTAGATTGTTAGCAAGCTCGGATACTCTTCATCTAAATGTGACCTTTTGACTAGCAAACTCCAGAACTTGTTTATAATGTTTCATGCCATCAGGCAAAAAAATTCTACATGGAGACAAAAAACCAATTACGGAAAGAATGCAAACTCTGTTACAACAAAGTTGGCAACATTTGTGCAATATCAGGATGTAGGGTCTTACCCTGCAAGCTTTACTCATGCAACTAATCTCATGAGTACAGGCCTACTTTTGCAAACCTGTTAATATACTGTATAATGTATATTATACAGTATATACATTATACTGGGGGAGGGATAGCTCAGTGGTGTGAGCATTGGCCTGCTAAACCCAGGGTTGTGAGTTCAATCCTTGAGGGGGCCATTTAGGGATCTGGGGCAAAAATTGGGGATTGGTCCTGCTTTGAGCAGGGGGTTGGATTAGATGACCTCCTAAGGTCCCTTCCAACCCTGATATTCTATGAATGTAAGCGGGGGTTGTGGATACCCTTGAAAAGTTTTAGGTATTTCAAGCAGATAATTTTTCAGCGTCTGCCTTTGCTTTGAGTACCTGACCATAGCTTGCGACATACCTTCCTGGAAGTTCTTTCATTCTCATCTAAAGATCACTTGGAATATTTACTGTCAATTGTAAGTCTGCCACACTAATGCTTTATTGCCATGTTTGGCTTTTGGCTGACAGTTTTATAACACTATTACAAAATCCTATATAACCGAGTTATAAATATGTATGTTATACTTTGCTTCTGTACATATCTGTCATGCACTCTGTGATAAGATGTAGTTACAAGAAGTTACTTGTATATTTCATAAACTAAGATGTTAATAAGAACCCTTCCAAGCCTATAATTGACAGTTGAAATAATTTCTGTTGTTTGGAGAGTAATAAACATACTTCTAAGTTCTCATGGTATCAATGATTTAATTGCATTGTTTTCCTATATGTTACTATGCCATCTTATTCCTTAGTCATCATGCTGGGATATCTGTGTGTCCATCTCCGCCCCCTTTCCCCTCTGACCAGACAGATTTATAATATAGATCAATAAAAATATGACAATAGCTGTACATTAAAAAAAACACATACATACAACCAATATGAAATTCATCTGAAAACATGAATGTGGTGAATGGAGAAATGAGGCCTGATTTTCCTTTCCCTTACACTGGTATAAATGACTACTCTAAGAGGTAGGATCTTAGTTTTCCCTGAACACCCAACATTTGAATTGACTTCACTGAGAGGTTTGGGAACACAGATTGGAGATCACTGTTTTATACTTTGCACTGATTCTGTTACTGATATTTTGATCCATAATCAATGTTTTACTCTTTACCCTGAATATTATAATTGATATTTTTTCTATATTTATGTTAATGTGCTGTCTGCAGTATGCTCATTCCCTTACTCATATTCTCACTATCTTATTCATTTAGATAGGAATATTTCAGGGGAGGAACCAGTATCAATGTAATCAGCCTTATGTTAAGGCCCCAGTTCAGCAAAGTATTTAAGTGTGGACTTATGTCCATTTCTGTTCAGCAGAGTACTTAAGCATGTGTTCAACTTTGAGCACTCGCTTAACTGCTTTGCTGAATAAGTATAGATTGCTGTATCAGAGACTGTTTGGGGATGTGACAATGACATTCAAACACTCTCCAACCTCTGGAGAGGCCATGGGTCTGCAGTTCAGCCCCTTGTGGCCTTTATTTCAGCCTGTAGGCTGGAATGGTAACTCAGTCCCTCTGTGCCCTCTAGCAATAGGTCTTGAGACAAGAAGGCAGTCAGTGCTAGGGGAGCAGAGGCCAGTAAAAAGCTCACCCTGGTGACTCTGTTCCTTTTCCACCCTCTTCCTTTGTATGTTTACAGTTACCTAAGGAACCATACTTATTCACATCCTGGGTGTCAGCAACACCAGATGGATGGGATCAGGAAGATTAACAACAGCCTTGGGAGAAACTTTGTTGTATTCTGGATGGGATGCTGGACAACCCCATGAGGGTGTTGCCATCCTTTTGAAGAAGGGAGTGGAGCATTCTCTGCTTGAATGGAAGTCCATCAGCAGCAGACTTATGAGAGCCAGACTGAAAGGGAAACGTAATACTATCACCCTGATCCAGTGCTATGCCCTGACAAATGACAGTGATGAAGAAGTAAAGGCCAAATTCTACCTTGCATTACAGGCGGAATTAGAGAGAGTACCATGCTACGACCTATCTATTGTCATGGGAGACCTGGATGCCAAGGTCGGAAAGGACAACACAAGCAACAACATAGCAGTGGGAAGACATGGTTGTGGCACCATGAATAAAAACGGAGAGAGGCTTGTTGATTTCTGTAATATGAATGACCTAGTAATCGGCAGAACCCTATTTGAACATTGTGAAATTCACAAGCTGACATGGTGTTCTCCCAATGTCAGAGATAAGAACCAGATTGACCATATGATGATCAATGGCAAATGGCAACGCTCACTGACAGATATGAAAGTGAGAAGGGGTGCAGATGTTGGCAGCAATCACCACCTCGTAACAGCCTCCATCCAGCTAAAACTGAGAAGTGTGGGTCCACCAAACAAGGGACATAGACGTTATGACATTGACACGCTAAAGTCCCCTGAAATACAGAAAGCCTTTGTTCTGCAGTTAAAGAACAGGTTTCAGACACTTACAGACCTTAATAAAGTGGAGGAGAATTCAGATGAGGAGATCAACAAGAAGTTGGGCAAAGTAACAGCAATTTATAAACAGAGCAGTAAAGCCTGTCTAGGCTACAGGCAGAAGAGAAGAAAGGAGTGGATTACACCCAGCACGTGGAACACCATAGAAACCAGATGAGCCCCGAAGAAAAAAGTTTTAGACACAAAATCCCAGAAGCTAAAGGACAAATATCGCGAGCAGTATAGCAAGACACACCAGGAGTTCAAACACCTTGTGAGAGCGGACAAATGACATTATATTGATAATCTGACAACACAAGCAGAGGATGCAGCTGCTTGTGGTGAACAAGGAACCGTCTACAAAATGACGCGGCTTATCAGTGGTAAATGGCAGACACCAACAAACACTCTCATCAGGGACAAACAAGGCCACCTACTAACAACAGAAAAAGAACAAGAAATGCGCTGGACAGAGCATTTCAAAAATTGCTGAACAGAGAGCCATCTAAAGAGGAAGCAAACATCCAGGAGGCAGAAGAAGATCTTGATATCAATAGAGAGAGATCATTCAAGCCATAAAATCCTTAAAAATGGGAAAGCTCCTGGCAAGGATAACTTGAATGCAGAATTGTTCAAGGTAAATCCTGAATTAGCAGCATCTATCCTGGCCCCTCTATTTACGTCAGTCTGGAAAAGGAAAAAAGTGCCAGATTAGTGAACCAATGGGGTTATAGTGAAGATACCAAAGAAGGGAACTCTCAGTGATTGTAATAACTGGCGTGGTATAACACACTTTTATCTGTACGAAGCAAAGTATTGTTTAAGATCATAGTCCAGCGTATATCAGAGGCTGTTGATAGCATTCTCAGAAAAGAGCAAGCCGGTTTTTGGCAAGGGCGTGGATGCACAGACCAGATCTTCACTCTATGAAACATAATAGAACAGTGCTTAGAATGGCAACGGCAACTCTACATAAACTACATACTTTGAGAAGGCTTTTAATAGCATTCACAGGACCAGCCTGTGACGCATTCTGCGGGCATATGGAATCCTTCACCATATAATCAACATCATGAAAAGCTTTTATTTCAACTTTACATGCAGCGTTGATCACAGTGAGCTCAGTTTTGAAGTCAAAACAGAAGTACATCAGGGGTGTATCATGTCTGTAATCCTCCTCAACATTGCCATCAACTGGGTAATGCAGCATACAACAGAAGACGTGCCAAGAGGCATTAAATGCCTCATCCCTTGAAGACCTGCACTTCGCAGATGATCTCGCTCTCCTGTCACATACCCAACACCAGATTCAAGAAAAAACTCGACTCAACGCATTCAGCCAGCAAATTTGACTGAAAATCATCTGCAGTAAGACAGATATCATGACCTTAAATATTGCCTCACCATCACCAGTACGGATAGAGGATTATGTTCTTACCAATGTAGAAACATTCACATACTTGGGCAGCACCATCAGCCAGGACGGTGGAACAAGCCAGGACATCCGGAATAAAATCAGTAAAGCCAGGAACACCTTCAGGAACTTAAATACAGTCTGGAAATCATCAAAATACAACACTAAAACCAAACTCAAGATTTATCAGAGCTGCGTACTTTCAACACTACTTTATAGTGCAGAATGCTGGGGAATGAGAAAGTAGGACATGTCCAAACGGTCTTCATTCCATACAACCTGACTCAGATAAATCCTCTGTATCTTTTGGGCCAGAACAATCTCAAACCAAGATCTATTGACACAGTGCAGCCAAGAGGATATGAGCACCATCATTGCCAGGAGACGTTGGAGATGGATAGGCCATGTGCTTCGGATGGAAACTGATTCCATCATCAGACTAGCAATAAGATGGAAACTTGAAGGAAGTGAAAACGAGGCTGCCCGAAAACAATGAAGAGCTGTGGAAACCAAACTGAAAAACCTGGGGCACAGCTGGGGAGCCATTGAAAGACTTGCCAGAAACAAACAGGCGTGGAGAAGCTTTGTCGCTGCCCTGAACGCCAGAGGTGTAATGGGAGCATGATGATGATAAGGAACCAAGCTGTGCGCTTTGCTTAGGCCATCATAATTTGAAACTTGATGAAACCCTAGGATGACCAGATGTCCCATTTTTAAAGGGACAGTCCTGTATTTAAGTCCTCCTGCAGGTGTCCTGACTTTTTCTTAAAAACAGGCAAATTGTCCCGTATTTTCTGTCTCCCTCCCATCAGTATCGGCGGGTCCTGCTGCTGGCTGTATCCCTGCTCGCCAGCTGCCCACCCACCAGCAGTGAGTTGGGGGGTGCGGCAATGGGGGTGGGTGAGCAAGACTGGTGGTGGGGTGAAGATGCAGCATTCAGGGCTGGCCACTCCCCCTGCTGGTCTGTCAGCACAGCCCCCGCTGCATGCCGGCTCTTGGCCAGCAGGGCCCTGCCCCCCATCCCATTTCTGGCTGGCACTGTGAGCTGTGGTGGCTGGTGAGTGCAGGCAGGTGCCAGGCAGAAGCCGGTTACATGTCACCTCTGCTGCCCACCCATCAGTTATTTGCATGCTTCTCCTCTTGCTGTCCTCTCCCTGCTTTGCCCCTTTGCCCCCCCTCAGCCCCACTGCTCCTCCATATCCCCCCTGACTGGGCGTGTTCCACTCCCAGTGCAGTGCGGAGAACCAGCTTCTGGGTTGGAGCGCTCAACTCACAAACAGCCTGGCCAGCAGGCTCCTTCCTTCCCTCACTGCCTCTGGCTGGGCTGGCGCCCTGAGAAAGCCTAAGACTCTCCGGCCCGGGGCGCTGGCCAGGAAGAGCTGAGCCCTGTATGTGCCAATGCCTCGCACAGCGCTGGCACGGGGAAACCTCTCCATCCCTCAGCTAAGCTCTGGAGTGGCGCGGCAGGGGAAGCAATTTTCAGCCTGTTCACGCCTCGACCCTGCAGTCTCCACAGCACCCCCCTGGGAAAGGGCTTAGCATACTTTCCATCCGCCCCCGGGTCCTGCCCCCAGGGGGCGCTCTGTCCTCTAGGCCCCCTCTCCTGCTGAGCCATCTCTCTGGCGGGGTTCACTGAAGCCCCTGCAGTCAGGTTCCCTGGGCCTTGGTGCACAATGCATCCACAATGCACAATGCTTAACCCCTTCCTGTCCATGATATAGCCAGGAGACAGGAGGCGGCTGGGTTATGTTGGTGGCCAGAAGCAGCCTGGGGGTGTTAACTGCCTTTTGACAGGAAGGGACAAGCTGTTTCCAGCCACACGGAGGAGGTGGTGGGGACGAGCGGGGGGAAGAGATGAGCTTCCCCCGCTTCCTCCCCTGCAGCTGGAAGCAGCTCCCATTCCTTCCCTACTGCACAGTGCTGAGAGGCTGCTGCTGGCCACATTCTGGTGTGAACCCAGGCAGAAATCTTGGGTTGGAGGGGGGCATGTGACCCTGCATGTCCCCCCACGTGTTGCCTCAGGAAGATGCAGTGCCAAGAACCAGGAGAGGCGGGTCCATCCCAGGGGCCCAGCCAGGCACGGAGGGCGGAGAGCTCTGGGCGGGAAGGGGAGGGTGAGTCAGTCACCCCCTTTTTGTGAGAGAGGTGTATGGGAGTGTGTGTGTCACCCTTCCCCATGTGAACCCTAAAGCCTTAAAGATAAGAAGGTAAATAAAAAGAATCCAACTACGCAGTATTTCTTTTTAACAAGGCTCAGTCAACTTGATGTTAATTTGAACGTTTGTATGATTGATTACCAGGTGTCCCGTATTCAGCATAGGGAAATATGGGCACTCTATGAAACCCATTTGTTTTTCACTTATGCTCCCTGGGTACCTGATACTTGCATGACTCTACCTGGTACAAATGATTTCTGCAGTTCTATTTAACACAAAGTACATAAGAACACAGGAATGATCCATCTAGCCCAGTATCCTGTCTCTGACAGTGCAGTGTATAATCCCTATACACAAATATTTCTTAAATGAGTTAACTGGTGGTGCATGTTGATACCTAGTGTTTAATGGCACAGACAGGTTATCTTCAAAGGTGTTATCAGACTTGCATAAAGAACAGAAAACAGACATGTCAAGTAAACTTATGATTTTAAAATTACTATAATTTTCTGGGATAAATAAATTTGAATTGGCACTCTTTCAAGAACACCTCATTCTTGACTGAGTCTTTTCACTGTACTTCATGTTTGCTTCTCTGAATTCTTAGCAAAGCCTAAAGAAAGGTGTTGGCATGTTCAAGGAATAAGCTTTTATTTTTACAGCACAGGCATTAAATACAACTATATCACCCTATTGTTCAAGGGGAAATAATTTTACTAACATCTCAAGAAAGTGAGCATCATTGGTCAGGTATGTAGCCTTTATTCCGCCATTGAAGGGGAAAATAAGGCCAGAGGCACTAACTATGATTTTTTTTGCATTAAGAGGAATTCAGGACACTTTTGATTTCAGTACAATGTCAGGTAACACTGCTCTACAGCCAAAATGCTTCTGAAATAAATGTAGTCAAACTTTACTAATTCTGGGTCACTGAGAACGAAAATGATGCTTAAAATTGTTGATTGGCTCTAGTTTTCAAGACATGCTATTGGGTCAGTATATACAACCCTTAACTTGGGAATGGCGGAGGATAAGTGAGTTATAAAGGGAAGGGATCTCAATTTAAACCAGAAATGACTAAAATACATCCTTGACTGGATCTATGAATACATCTATGACTGGGTTTGGACAGTACTTGCTTTTTAGGCAAAACAATCAATGATGCAATCTGAAGCTGGCATTGCGTCATACGTGATATGAATTGCATCATGTTATTCCTAGAAGTCATGGATGATGCAATCATAACGAAGCTTACATCACTCTGCTGAACAAATTGCCCTAGATCAGCTCTAGAAATCATACAGTGTCGTGCTCTCTTATTTGTCAGTGTTTGATTTTGCAAAGGGACACATTTCTGTTTAGCCAAAGTGAGCAGAGATGCCTCGTACTTGTGTGAACAGTGCAGATAACTTCTGCTATGTTTGTGGTGAAGTGACTTTTGCATCACAAAAGCGCAGTATAACCACTATGGTTAAGAAAGCCTATCACCTTTTTTTTGGCTGCAAAATTGGAGATCAGGACAAGAGGTGGGCCCCACACATATGCTGCAACACTTGTGCAACAAATCTTTGCCAGTGGTTGAGCAGGAAAAGGAAATCTATGCCTTTTGCAGTGCCAATGCTTTGGAGAGAGCCAACAGATCATACCAGCAATTGTTACTTCTGCATGGTTGGGAAAGGTGTGTCAAAGAAGAAAAAGTGGACTGTGCATTATCCAAACATTCCATCAGCTATATGCCCAGTACCCCACGGAGAAGGACTGCTGGTTCCTGATGCACCAGAATCATTCTCACTTGAGTCAGACGAGGAAGAGGAAGAGGATGAAACTTCTGGTCCTGAACCATCAATGTCACAGGACCCACATTTTCTCCCATCCTCCTCCTCTGAACCACACCTCATAACACAAGGTGAACTGAATGACCTTGTCAGGGATTTGGAACTACCCAAGAGTAAGGCAAAGCTTTTGGGCTCCAGACTACAGCAGTGGAATCTCCTGGCAGGTGATGGTAGGGTTTCCATGTTCCGTGACCGTCAAAAGGATCTTGTCCCATTCTTCTTCGTGGAAGGTGATCTTGTAGCCTGCAACAACATCGATGGTGTGATGGCAGCCCTCAACATCGTTCACGATCCAAATGAGTGGAGACTGTTCATTGATTCATCGAAGACGAGTCTTAAAGCTGTTTTACTGCATAATGGCAATGTTTTGCCATCAATTCCAGTTGGTCATGCAGTCCATATGAAGGAAACCTATGACAACATGAAACAACTTTTGAGGTGCATAAACTATGACCAACATCAGTGGCAGCTTTGTGGCGATTTGAAGGTTGCTGCTCTCTTGCTTGGTCTGCAGACTGGTGGATACACAAAGTACTGCTGTTTTCTCTGTGAATGGGATAGTCGTGCAAGAGATTCCCACTACATCAAGAAAGATTGGCCACTCCGACAGTCCTTGGAGCCTGGGAGGAAAAGTGTTCAGCATCCACCACTTGTTGAATCAAGGAAGATTTTGTTACCACCCTTACACATCAAGCTGGGTCTGATGAAGAACTTTGTCAAGGCCATTGACAAAACACAAGCAGCTTTCAAGTACCTCCGTGGAAAATTTCCAAAGTTAAGTGAAGCTAAGATAAAGGAAGGTGTCTTTGTTGGTTATCAGATTCGTGAACTTCTTTGAGATGATGCATTTGACCATGCACTGCGTGGCAAGGAAAAAAAGGCATGGAAAGCCTTCCAGTTAGTGGCAATAAATGTTCTTGGAAACAACAAGGCAGACAACTACAGGTTGTTGGTGGAAAACCTCCTCAAGGCATACAAAAGCCTTGGTTGCAACATGTCACTAAAGATACATTTTTTGCACTCTCATCTAGAT
The DNA here is from genome assembly GCA_033296515.1 of Macrochelys suwanniensis. Classification (NCBI taxonomy): domain Eukaryota; kingdom Metazoa; phylum Chordata; order Testudines; family Chelydridae; genus Macrochelys; species Macrochelys suwanniensis. The sequence goes on along the minus strand of CM065776.1, from coordinate 97,684,653 downwards.
TTTTTTCCACCTCACTGCGGAGCAGTGAGCGACGAGCACGGCGAGCGATTTCACCAGGACATTGCAACAATGGAGAAACGCTATCAGAGCAAATGGAGCCCATCAGTGCTTGCAGACTATTGCTGGACAGTGACAAGAGATGCTCCATTTAATGAATACAAGAGACAAGCCAAGAAGCGCCGAGTAGACACTGAATAGGACTAAACTATGTACATAATAGTTTTTTGCCTTTTGTTTCATAATAAATTTTATTTATATAACCCCTTTGCTGATTTTTAAAGTGTTACATAAACAGGCCAGGTGAAATAGTATCATGTAAAGCAGCCATAAACACATGAAAAGACCTAGGTTTACAATTTATGATTAAAACTCTACTATCTACACAATATACATAGACATAAAATGTAAAAACTTAAATATCTTAGAAACAGTAGCCAATCAGTTGTTTTAATTGTCATATTTGAATTCAGCACATCAAAATACATACTAAATAGCACATTTTATCTCTGAAGCAGACGACTTCTCAAAAATTGTAGACCAGTGTAATATTTGCATTGTAAGAAAAAAGTTGCTTCATTTTAATATAGTTCTGCCTTATAATATAGAATGTAACTTCAATTCAGGAACAAGAAGAGCAACTTTCGGGACAGTGCATCTAATGTGCAATTGCATTTTGTTTCTGTCCTTTGTTTTCTTTCTGTCTTTGTTTTTAGGTTTGTTCTTTTTGTATTTTTATCTTCTCTGAGTCTGGTCTTGTGTATTTCCTTGGGCAAGGCTCCATAGGAAATCAGACCTTTGGAAATCACCTAGGTTTTTGCCCCTGATTTTAATGCCTAACAATAACCAGCGTTCTGAAAATCTGGCCTTGATTTTCTTGGTGCTACTCACATCTCCTTAGTGCTGAGTCTTATAGCTTCTTTGAGCCCTTTTTGAGACAGCCTTACAACTCACTGTGACCTTCCCTGAGGCTGTGTCTACACTATAGCTTATGTTGGGAAAAACTTAAGTCGCTCAGTGGTGTGAATATTTCACCCCTCCATGAGCGACAGAAGTTACACCAAAATTAGCATTCATGTACACAGCACTATGTCGATGGGAGAGGTTCTCCTGCCGACATAGCTTATGCTGCTCGCGGAGGTGAGTTTTTTATGCTGATGGGAGAGCTCTCTCCTGTCGGGAGAGCATATCACACACACTACAGTGGCACAGCGGTGTACGTATAGACATGGCCTGAGACACAAAAGACACTTTGCATACCTATTTGAAATGAGGTACATTGTAGAACAGAAGGAATATTTCTTCACCTCTGTTTTTTTAGACTGGGCCATCATTTTGGATGATGCGTCCAGACCTCTTGCTATACAAGGGCTCATCTTGCCAACTCTTAATTGTAGGTTGTTGTTTGTCTGACACTTTCAGAGTCAGGGTGTCAGATCTCTTCACCCTCACCCCCATAACAGATCCTCACATTTCAAAGCTGTATCTAAATCTTTTCTAGCTGGTTTCCTTATTAACTCTGATAGAGACTGCCCCTCTGATAGCCATTATACCACAGGCTATAGTGTCAAATTCTGAAGTCGTGGTTCGTCAGCGATTCCAAACCCAATGAATGCCCCTGCACTTCCCACATTATCCTTCTTACGCCTTACATCTCTGTCTGGGAGGAAGGAATGGGGAGGAGGGGGTACTCTGGGGATCATTTGCTCAATGGCCTGTGATTGGGAGGGGGAGCCCAGCCAGCGATGATACTTCCTTAAGGACCACTCACTGTGTCCTCAATCTTAACAAGGTGCAATATGGGGAAGCACAGGCTGGCCACATTCTTTTTGCTGATGATACCAACTCTGGACCATCCCCCACCTCCCACCCCTCACCTCACAATCTTTTGCTCTGTGGTGGGGAGTGGGGTGGGGACCCTAGCCAGTCTCTCTGCCTTTCCAGGAGGCTACCCACTCATGACTTGTTTGGGGGGAACCCAGCCAGCAACCCCGCCCCACTCCAGGAGTCACTCATTCATATTATGTCATTATCTTGGAATTTTCTTTACTCGTGGAATTATCTACCTAATGTATCTGTTTACTTTTTGTCTAACAACTTGTTAAAGAGTCAATATGGGGGGGGGGGACCAAACATTTAAAAACATTTACTTCCAAATCATTTACAATAAACTTTTCCTTTAGTAGGTAAGTAAATATGCCAAAATAGTTTTATCTAAAAGTAGATCTCTCTCTCTCTCTCTCTCTCTCTCTCTCTCATATATTTTAATTTGAGCTTTCAGCAAGTCTGTATTTGTATCTTTTTGCCATGCTGAGAAAACAACAGCAGCTGTGAACTGAACATGTCTTTCCATTGTCAATAGAACAAAGAGCAAACACATTTTAAACCCAAAGAAAATTAGGCCATGAGGAGCCAAGTCCTTCAAAACCTTTGCTCAGCCTGTCTCTCTATCAGCTATTTGTATAATGCCACTTTTGTGCACATGGCACTGATTCTTCTCTCTCACTGTTTTTACACCAATATCATTCCAAAAACTCTAGTGGAATTACTCTTGATTATAACAGGTGTGAGTGACATGAGAATCACAACATGGTTAATTGTTTTATGGTGTTTTTTTTTAAATTTGCAGACAATTTAGGCCATATTCTGCGCTTGCATTTCTGTGTATGGCTCTCACAGAAGTCCATAGCAGCCACAAGCACTCATCTGCAGGAAGAATTTAGTTAACTATGTTTGCAAACGCAAAGTTGCCTTTCACCGAACTTCAGTTGAGAAAAGGAGATTGGACACACATTGGGCCACTCGACTATCCTGATGCACAGTTGCTAGCTGAGAATTTTGCAGAAATGTAATGAAGGTTTGGAGGTGCTATTTTTGTTGTCTCCCTTTAGGGCCCTGATCCAACCCCCTTTGAAGTCTGTGGAATGAATTCTGTTGATTTTAAGCCTGTTTGGCTCAGGCCCTGCATCACTTACACTCCATCCTTTCATACCTGCATCTTTCCATCTCTTTAATCACTGTCTCCTCAGTTTCTTCTTCTCCGCAAGCTGTCATGTTAATCCCTTTGTTTTTGTTGTTTTATCTGCCAATTTAATTCCTATCTACCCATGTTAGGGTGGCCAGGTGCCTGGTTTTTGACAGGAAAGTCTGGGTGAAAAGAGGACCTGACAGGGTCTGGTCATATCAACTGACAGGACACCCGAAGTCCATTTACTGTGGGCGGGGCAGGCAGGGAGACACTGGGTCATCACCCACTCCAGCCTCTACTCATCTGGGGCCACCTCCTATCTTTCTCAGGCAGCTGAAGCGCCCAGCTCCAGCTCCGCAGGTAAGTCCCTCCTGACCCGGGCAGCGGGGGCTGCATGTGGGAAATCAGCGAGCGACGCGGGGGAGGGAGGAAGAGGAGTGGATGGGTGGGGCCTCAGAGGAGGAGGTGGGGTGGACGTTCGAGGGAAGAGAGGGGGCAGGGGCAGGGCTTTGAGGGGACGAGGAGGGGCATGGGCAGTAGCGTAGGCAGGTCTGTAGCACAGGGGGAGCGGCGCTATAAAAAGACTTCTCCTCAGGCTCCCCCTGTACTCACCCGGCAGCGCCTCCGGCGGCGTGCCGGGTCTTCGGAGGTGGGTCCTCACTCGCTCCGGGTCGCCTGCCACTCCTGCCGCCAAAATGCCACCAAAGACCTGGAGCACCACCGGGTGAGTGCAAGGAGCGGCGCCTTAAAAAGGAAGCGGCGCCTTTTTTTAGCAGAGCTAAAAAAAAAAAAAAGGCGCCGCTTCTTTTTAAGTGCCACTTCTACTTATGGGGGAGCGGCCACTCCCCCTGCTCCCCCCCGGCTACGCTAATGGGCATGGGTGGGGTCTCAGGAGGGGAGAGGTGGGTCAAGGGAGGTTCCATCACTCCTGTGGAGTCCACGGTTTTTAAATATTACCAAGCTGGCAACCCTAACCCAAGTGTTACCAAGAAAACTTCTTTATTTTAGATTAGATTCTGCTCATTCTTCTTGTTGTTTGCATACCTATTACTAGGCTAAGTAGTTTGCAGATAGCATCCCTTCCCCCTCCCCTTCTCCACAGAAAGGAATCTGGCTTCTATATTTTATTAATTGTCTCAGTGGTTCTGATTGAGGTTTGAGTGTCCTTTCACTTTTATTTCCTCTTTTAGAATAACATGTATTGATTGGTCCAAGTAAACTTACGGTGCTATGCATTTTACTCTTGCCTCAGAGGACAGTGTCACAAAATCAGTGTCCTCCCTTAGATCAACTCTGTTCTTCAACTGCAGAAAAAAAATACTGGAAAAGATAAATTAGTGGGCATAAGAATTCAGAGACTAGCAGTAAAATATTTCTGGCATATAAGTAGCTCTTGGGGCATCCAGGAATGCTTTAAATTTAGTTCAGGAGTGGCCAACCTGAGCCTGAGAGGGAGCCAGAATTTACCAATGTACATTGTCAAAGAGCCACAGTAATAGATCATCAGCCCCCCCACCCCGCTCCCAGCGCCTCCCGCCCACCAGCAGCCCCGCCAATCAGCGCCTCCCATCCCTCCCCGCACCTCCTGGTCCATAGGCACCGACTCTGTGGGTGCTCCGGGGATGGAGCACCCATGGGGAAAAATTGGTGGGTGCTCAGCACCCACCGGCAGCTCCCCGCCAGCCCCAGGGCACGTGCACAGCTCACCTCAGCACCGGGCGATGTTGCGGGGCCCCGCCCCCGACGCTGGGCGTCAGCACCCAGCGGCGCCAACAGAAGTCGGCGCCGCTGTCCTGGTCACCAGTTTTGTGGCGTGCAGGAGGCTCTGGGAGGTGGAGGGGGAGGAGCAAGGGCACAACAGGCTCAGGGGAGGGAGCAGGAAGGGGTGGAGTGGGGGCAGGGCCTGTGGCAGAGCCAGGGGTTGAGCAGTGAGCACCCTCAGCACATTGGTAAGTTGGCACCTGTAGCTCCAGCCCCGCAGTCGGTGCCTATACAAGGAGCCGCATATTAACTTCTAAAGAGCCGCATGTGGCTCTGGAGCCACAGTTTGGCCACCCCTGATTTAACTGAAATATTGATCAGCATTCTCCCTTTGTAAACAGTTTATTCACAACATCCCATAAATAGCTTGCATAAATTTAAAATAGTAACTACTATGCTTTTCATGAATTTTATGCCTCTCATATTGGATAGGATTTCCTAGCAAATTCCACCGTGATAACTTTTGAAAACTAACTAATATTTTTCAGAAAACTCTCTCTTAACCACTTACTTGCATTTTTCTAAATTGAGTATCTGGTTTGCAATCTACAGTACATGTGCTTTTTTGTAGCAATATGGTTCTATTTTTCTTAATTGTAAATCAGATGCAATGTGTAATTACCCATATCCCACTTCATTGAAAGAATATTTATCATTTGTATCGTCAATACTCTTTGCACTACTTGGACACTAATTAACTTGAACATCACATTCTTCAGTCCTCCCATGTGTGGAACTCTGCTAGAGCAAATGGGAGTTCTGTAATGAGTGTGCTTAAATAGTACAGTGTCAGGCTATGATCAGTAAACTAGAGAATTAAATGTTGGCAGCAAAACCCCTCCCAGCTGGCTGCCATTTGTCTAGAAGCCTCCTGGTGAAAAGTTTGCATGGGTGTCGGGACATGTGCGGAAATCATAAAATTATAAGCTGATGAAAATCCCAGCATCAGAGTAATGTTCTTAATGATTTATGTTTTGAGGTATGTTGTGGGGACAGCGAGTGAGTCTGCACTGATGCATGTGCCAAGGCTTGAGTGCCAAGAGACTGACAGCCCAAACTTAAACTCCTCATACTGGTAAAACACCTATTGACTTCAGTTGGTACTTTGCCTGCATTTTCCAGGATAGACTGAAAGACAGTGGAACATTGTTGTCAGTGACATATGTCCACGAGCAGCTTGCAATTTCCTGAGATTTATTCGCCATTCAAATTTACTCTTAATTTTATCGCTAGCTTTGGGGATTTTTGTCTTCTGTTCTCCTGTGGATTTATCTCAAACAGTTTGTTGGTAGTATTTGCTGCCTGATATTTCCGCAGCATTGGTTCATTTTGAATGGCCGTGGGAGTCTCATGATATTGGTTTGGGTCACTGATAGGGTGAGTGTAACTCTTTTAATCAGGATGTAGACTTCACGAAACCATTGGAGCTTTGATTTCAAACAGGTAGAAATTAAGCATGTTTCGAAAATGTTAAACCTTGCTTTCTCTATCCAGATGACCCAGCCCTGCTCAAGTGGCATTCCTAGAAAAAGTAGGTGTGAAGGAGGTTCACTCACCACTAGGATGCAACTTCTGTCCAGATGTGGTGTAGCAGCAGTCGTTCAGTCTGGTACCTCCTGCCTCTGCCGCTGCTGTGGGGTCTCTTGCCGTAAGTGGCCCTCCAGCCAGATCACAATATTTATGTCCGCCCGTTTCGGGGTAACAAAGTTCAACAAACAAGGCCAACAAATAATTCCCAGACCCTGTGTCAGGTCTCTAGCCCTGACACTGGGAACAGTGGTCATCACATCCCTCCAGGCTCTGAATTATTCTTATCCTCTTATGTTAGGGGGCTTTATGACACCTTCTTAGTGGCTGGTAGGGAAACCCAGGCCCTCCCTGTGAACTGTGTACCAATCCAGGGGACCTGAAACCAGCAGCCAAGGTCTGTGCCATACCACTCCTTTCTGTTGTTTTCCTGGTCTCCTTCCTACCGTTAGCCTTTCCTCAGGTTTCTTTCCCCCAGCCCATTTCTGGGCTCTCCCCAGAGGTCGGGTTTCTGCCCTTTTGTCAGGTCTGTCACAGGAGCTTACTCCAATCCTGTGCTTTCCAGATATCTTCACCTTCTAGTGCCCAGATAGCAGCTGTAGACTCTCTCCCTGCAGTCCCATTCTGGTACAAACTTCCTCTCTTTATACCAACCAGCCTGTTCTTGCCGAACGGGGGCTCCATGCTGTCCTTTGTGGTGCAGCCAGGTAACACAACTGGCCTTGCAGGCCCCCCTTAATTAGTCAGGGCCTGTGTGTGGTACACATCCCATCATAACAGACAAGACAAGTAACATTATTCTCTTGTTACAGAGTTTTAACTCAAATTTTCTTGCCATATTCACATAAACATAAGCGAATGGACTGTACTAATTGTGAAGGCTCTGGTCAGGTCCACGTATGAATAGTTTAGTTGTATTAGTGCCCCCAGAGCTGTATTGAGGGTTTTCTGTATACCTCATCAATTTCTCCCATTTGAAGGATGTCAGTCATTTTAGTCACCATGTTACCTACAAATGTGGTGTCCCTCACTTTTTTATTGTTGCAAATTACTTATCTCAGAAATAGAGAATCACGAAACTGAAGTTACAGAGTCATTTATACCAAAGGAAGGAATTCTACGTCATTTTAAGTTGTCTGCATGAATAAACTATTGTGTCCCACATTTGGACGTTGGCATGCTGAGAGAGATGTGTTTGGGAACTGTGTCTCTTTGCTGTGGCCCATCCAATGAAATATACCACTTCCAGTGCAATACCCCACTGTTTTTGTGTGTGCAAGCACATATATGTATGTTTTTGTGTAGCTATGTGTACATAATTGTATACATATACCTCATATGGTAATATGAAAAAAAAAAAACCTCTGGAAGTCTTATCTCAACTTTCAGAAAGATTTAACACTATAGAAATGTAGTGAGGTCCCTTATTTGTATGACTTTATTTTTTAACAAAACATATTGCATACTTATTACCACAAAGTATTACAAATTATTAAAATTGTTCTTATTTAGCATTTGTATTGGGATTGCACCTTCATGCCTCATCTAGATCATGGCCCTGTTCTTCTATGAACTATACAGACATGTAGTAAGCAATGGCTTCTGTATCAAATAGCTTACAAAAGAAAAGTTTGAACTACAGTTGTCACAATGTATATTCCCAGTCTTTTTTTTAATGTAAATTAACTTTCTTGCTAATTCACAAAGCTTGGTCATTAGGAACGGATACTGCAGTTATTAGAACTTTGCTAAAATCATGCTAATGTTCATGTAGTCAGATAATAGTCATATGATTTATTTGAGGAATAGCTGCAAAATATATGGAATATTATTTGACTAATACTTTTTCCAGATACGACCATGTTATTTTACTGTGTGTATGTGTTTTCAAACCTACACTGTGTGTGTGTGTGTGTGTATGTATGTGTGTGTAGCCTCATATACATTAGCTTACACCAAGTGCGGTCATTTGCACCAATGCAAAAGTGGGTGTAAAAACTGTTTTAAACAAATATCAAAATTCCACAGTAAATTATGGTTTAAATAATCCTTTGTGGATCCTGTGGGATTATGAAAGTGTTCTAATCAGAGAATAATCAAAATACTGGCAAATAATAAGATGACCCTATGAACAACGCAAACTAAGATGAGCAATTTTATTTTCAAAAGTATTCATGAATCAGTTTTCTTTTACTGTTCAACCAGCTATATATATGACTATGCCGGCTAGTGAGAGACAACAAAATGTTAGAAACAGACAATATTAATCTATGTATTTTCAGCATAACTTTGGTTTGCTAGGTTGATGCTGTGATTTACATGTCCAAAAAATATAAACTGTTATTGCTTAACTTTTCATGCATTTCACACACCTGGATCATCTCCATCTTTAACTATCTTAATAAATATGGACTTCCAGCTATTAATTACCAAATTCTATCTGTCCCATATGGTGAAATACAAGTTTCACCTATCTAATTGTACATAAAAAGTCTGCATGCATAAAACCCATCCAGGTTCTAACATGAATTCATTTTATCCCCTTACCATTTGTTTCTGTATTATTCATTCTGATTTGTCCACAAAATATGCGACCAAAACACACAACACTCAAAACTCCCACCCCTGCCCTCACTTTATTTATAAACAGTGTCCTGAGTTCTTAACCTTTTATAACATTGGCATGTAACCAAGAACTTTGTATATCATTTTGTCAGTCTGGCATACTCACATGTCACAAACCAGAATAAACTGTTCTTCAAGGTTGGCTGAATTTACTTCATATCCTGTAACCCCTTTTCAGGGCTGTTGGACCTTGCTTGTGTTTTGGCAACCTTTTAATAAAAGGTCATTTTGATGTCAATTAGATGGAGTGTAAAGATGCACCATCAACACTGGGATGCAGCAGAGAAAAGACAGACCCATAAAAATCCAGACATTGCTGTTGCAGAATGTTCAGGCCGCAGCGGTTATCTCAGCTTTCATTTTTAAAAATCTTTATTCCCTCTTTTGAAAAAGATTAAACTTCAAAATCTAAACCAGTCTCCCTAGGGTTGAAAGTGTCTTCACTGTGAATTTACATAAAAATAATTGATTATTCACTGTCCTCAACACTTGTCCAGAGGCAGTCCATGAAGCCCATGACTGCTGATTCCTGTTTTTAGGTACGATCTTACATGTAAGAAAATCCTAACTGATGGCTGTGCAAGAGATGCCTTTGCTTCACTGATGGTGCCAGGGTTTCTCAGAGTTATCTCAAGGCTGGCTAGATGCCTGTAGCTGAACCAGCTCCTCCTCCTCCTTGTTGTTGTTATGGTAGTGCCTAGAGACCAGGCACCCATTGTGCTAGACAAGCACTGTGTTGTGAACACATGTAACAAAGGAATGGTTTCTGCCCCATGGGGTATGTCTGCACTTGGAGCTAGAGGTGTAATTTCCATCTTGAGGACACATACCCACTGTAGCTCTGATCGAGCTGATAGAGTGTAGTTATGGAGGGGACATGAGTTAGTCACCTTGTGTACATGCCTAGTGTCTCAGATGGGTATGCACTCAGAGTGGCTGACCTCTCCTGCCATTTGCACCATGGTGGCTACATTCTGTTTCTAGTGCACTAGTGGGTATGTCTCCTCAAGCTGGAATTTACACCTCCAGCTCAAAGTGTGGACATGCTCATAGAGCTTACAATATAAGGAAGATGTTCTTCAAGCTTCAGTGTGGCTTCTGGCTACAAACAGTGAAGACAGATCAGTGAAGAAACTGACTACTGACAACAGGCAGAGCAAAAAGGTACCAGCATCTACATAGCCTTCAGTTGTATCAGCAACTGCCTTAGGAAGGAGAGAGGAGGCAGCATTTAGCTGGCTGGCTGCAGAAGACTTGTCTAGGAGGCTAGTGATGGAGGAAACCGCCATGAAGAGCAATGGAGAAAGAAGGCATGTGTCTGTGTCTGTGCCCACAGGAGTGAAAAAAAAGAGGGAGAAGGTGTGTGATTCTGGGCTGTTGGAGGTAAGAGAAGTAGTGACCCCATAGATAATGTGGAGGGATTAAGTGAACTGTAGAGGTGATGGAATGCAGAGCAATGAGGCAACAAAAGAAAAGGAGCAAGAGGGAGGGACTTTTCAAACTGGGTCAGAGGAAGGGATTGGATGAGGAAGAATGAGGCAAAGAGGAAAGAGAATGAGAAGAAAGGAGACACTGCTTTGCAAAGAAGGAAGAGAGAAAATTGTAAAAAGGCAGAGGCGAAAGCAGTATATATATGAGAGAGACACTGGTACAGAAAAGGATAGAATGAGTTGGGAAATGAAAGTAGAGAAAAAACTATTTGTATTTTGACTGAAATATGAAAGAAGACTCTTCATTCAAAAATAGCCATCATGGTTATTTTTGTTATTTGATCAGGAATTCAATTTGTTAAGTTTAGGGGGAACCTGGTGTCTAAGCTGATCTCCCCATTTGTCCCACTACTAATATAGGAGTAGTCCATGAGTTGTTAGTCTATGAGATCCCGAAAAATCCATTGTATTCCTTGTGTTTACAGTTAATCTGGTTCCCATTCAATTCAGTTTTTAAATTTCCAAACTAAATTATTATTAGTTATTGGTAAAAAGAGGTCATTAACCTAAAATAATCTAGTTCTGGAGTCTAGTAATTTTCCTGGTTATATTTTATGAAAGTCTCTAGAAATAGTTATTGTGAAAAGGACAGTTATTATTTTAGAATTATGAAATATTTCCGAGTTTAGTGAGAAATGTTCCTTAGCTTTAAAAGTAAATAGCTTACATTGACAGTTGCCTGATTTAAGTTCTCATTAAACAGATAAGAAAAACAGAAATGAATATACAACATAAGAAGATCTTAAACAATGAATATTAACCAACCCTAACAATAGGAATCAATTAAGAGCTGGGTGAACCATTCAAAGTGAGCAAGGTATTTGGTGAATTTCATCTTTGTCACTAGTGTCAAATTGTTTGTGAACATTGACTTTTTATGCATTTTTCACTACTTAAATTAATCAATGAATGTTTAATTTAAAATATTTGAACATATAATTGCTTAAGTGCTTTCTTAGTATATTTTCTGTTTCCTGACTGGATGACTGTAACTGCAATAAAGAAGAAGTTGAGGTGGGTGTGATCAAATAACTTGTCCTAAACATCTTTCAGATGCTAGATTTAAAATTAACTTTCCCCTATATCTGCACAAAGTAATTTAGCATGGCATATGCACTCATGGTCCAAGCTGCAAAGGGTAAGCCCGGATCTTTGTCTGCTTTATTTAACTGTCTTTGTGCCAGGAATCTGGCCAGGTATTTTGTGCGATCCTAGGCATGGAGTCATATAGCCTTGACCATCTTGTTTAACTTGATTAGTTCATGGGGCTCTCACCTGTGCTTTTGAGAACAGTCTCTTCTTGTTGAGTTATTAGGCACTGTACAACAACATTATCTAATCAAGAACAATTACAGAATGTATAGGTCTATAAGTTTTTTGTCATCTATTACTATTAGTCATCTTTTCATACTATGTATTGTCGGACACAAATTAGTATTGCAGCATGGGTGTATATACGCAATTTTGGTTGGTAGAGGTGTAGTCAGAGTTTGGAGAGGAATATGATTCTATGGGGTTGCATCGTCCTTTAAGACAGAATTGCATATCTAACAATATTCCATATATAATGCATCCTGATCATGTAATTAAGTTTACTGGTCACCATCTATCTACCATGCATTCCTGTTTACTGTTTGTTGTTACCTAGTAATTGTGCTCTGCACAGTCCCAGTTTGAAAATTTGCATAACAACATCTGGGTAAAGCTCTGACTAGGGAACGGGGGAGCGTTGCCTACATTTCTCCTCACGTTGGGTTATTTTCATTAATGTTTGGCTGAATGGAATAAAATCGATTAATTAATTAACCATTGCAATAATATGGTTACTTGATTCAGAAAAGCATTTACGTAGGTGCTTGAGTGCCATTCCTGAATAGGAAAGCTTTCCTGAATCAGGGCCTATAATTACAACTACAGTGCAATTAGTGTATTATAGAGTGTAATTGGTCCTTTCAGTCAAATTACTATTAGTAGACAGAAACATATACTTTCTTTTCAAGACATCAAGGCCAGACAGAGAAAACGAATCCTCATTATGCCTAAGGGCGGTAAGAATTGCAGGATAAATGTTAAATGCTTTTGTTAATGAAGTCTCAGGGCTTGAGTCTCCTCTTACACCACAGTAAATGAGGAGTAAATCCAGGTAAATGAATGGTTTGCGTGGGTGTTTTGGCACATGACCAGAAAGGGTTAAGCAACCTGCAGGATAAATGACTCAAATTCAACCCTTAAAGACATATTGGGAGATAATGTTTGTGTGTTTGTATATTTACATATATATTGGTAGAGGTCAACAATGTAATCACAGTCCCTGTCTATGTGTAAGGGGACTGTTATCCCCTTACTAACATTCAGAGCTCCCAGGGGCAATGGGGAGAGGCCAATGCTCCAGGTCAGCTCTGATTGACAAGGCGGGCAGGCGAATCAGGGAGTCAGGAGGTCAGGGTGGATCCCGTCCTCTGTGTGAGCTGCAGTTGCCTGAGTCAGAGAGAGTGGGGCTGAGCTGAGGAGAGGGCAGAGGCCAGAGCTGAGCTGGGCCATATCCAGAGGGGCCAGAGAAGCAGCCCAGTGAGACAGACCTGCCCTGGGAGCAGAGCAGAGCCCAGAGACACAGACCTGCCCTGGGAGCAGAGGTGCAGCCCAGGGAGACAGACCTGCCCTGGGGGGAGAAGCTGCAGCAGCCAGAGCCAGAGGGGCCAGGGCAGCAGCCCAGGGAGCTGGAGGCGGAGCAGCAGCAGCCGTGCTGAGGCAGAGGAGCTGGAGCTGAGGCAGAGCGGTGGAGCTGGGGCTGGAGCAGTCCGGAGCCAGGTGTGGTGAGCAGCTGGAGAGAGTGAGGGGGACCCTGGGCAGTGGGCCCAGCGCAGGGAGAGGCCTCAGCCAAGAGGCCCTGCAGGCCAGACGTGCAGGGGGATCTAAACCCCGACAGGGCGGGGGCGACGCTGGGAAGAAGGGTCCTGCCACCCAGAGCCTGCGAGCGTGTGGCCACCGCCAGAACAAGTGTCCAAGCCACAGCGTCCCTGCAGCACAGCTAGGGCCTGAGAAGGAGGCCTGGGACTTACAAAGGAACAGACTGAACTGCCCTGACATTGCAGAGACACTGTTGTGATGTTCCCTGCCACAGAGTGGGGTGATGTGTTTTCATTAGCCTTTCCCATTTTTCCTTATTCCTGTTAAAAATTAATTGTTAATTAAATAATTTGCATTTGCTTTGAATTGTATGCAGTGATCAGTGGGTCAGGGAAGCATCCTGTTCAGAGAGAGTACCCCGGAGTGGTTGATTAGGACACTTGGGGCTAATCAAGGGCCTTCCAGAACCTCTTAAAAGCCCCCCCTCCAGTCAGATAGGTGCGCGCAATAGGAGCTGTGGGGAGCAGGCGTACTACTGGAGAGCTGGACAGTGCAGACATTGACAAATGCCAGGAGGGATCACCCAGATGCCAGAGGTAAAGAGCAGGGGAAGCCCTGCCCAACAGGGCGTACAGCCCTTCCTGGCCCCAGAGGCTTGGGGAAAGAGACCCTGCCAGAGGGGAGAGACTGAACTGGGTGTCTGGCCTGCTGCCACTATGCCCGGAAGACCTACCAGAGACTAAGAGGCTCCCTTCCCCCTCCCCTGTCAGGGAGGCCAGGAGGAACCCTTGTTCCAACAAGGTGGGGACAGTAAACCCAGGGCTGTGGGGAAACTCCCAGGGAGAGAGGAATCCCCTGCAACATGCCGCTAAGAGGAAGTGTGGAGCCCATGGAGGCGGAGAAGGAGCTCTGCCAAACAACCCACTTATGTATGACTTCCCTGAATCAAGTGCTCAGGCATTGGAGATTTGTTGCAAACTCCTCACACAGCTCCATGAAGGCCTGTTTCCTTATTCAGAAGTTCTGAAGCTGCTGCCAGTCATCCCAGGTTTCCAAAATGATGTGATCTCACCACGCTGTACTGGGTATCCTGCACCAGAAGCAATGCTCCACTCAAAGACAATTCATTCAGCTCCCATGACATGGCATGAGTAGAAGCTGAATGATGTGGCCCTCATGAGACTAACATGGCAAATGCAGGTGCTGGGGCATTGGTGGTGCTATGTGTGGGAGAGGAGCAGCAGAAACACTTAAAGGAGCAAAGAAGCCCCAGAGACAGCCAGAGAGGCCCTGGTGTCATGACCCAGAAAAAAAGCTGAGCAAGAACTTTTGGGTAAAGTGTTGATTTGAAAGAGGATTGGTACTGTGAGCAAAGATGCTATCGCCTATTGTCTGATTCCTGCTGCATACAGGACTTTGTACATTTCTGTGCATCAAAAATACCTGACCATCTTGTATTTCTTGTGTTAATGGAAACAACCCATTAGACCCTGAAAACTGGCTTACTGCTTGGGTCAAAAAAGGATAACAATAGTTCATTTCAGTGGGACTACTTGCAGATTAAGATACTACCCAGTTTGAGCAGGGGTGGTAAAATTTGGTCCTAAACATTTACACTTGATATAATGTGTATGTTTAAGGCACAGGAAGGAAGATAGAAGCAACTTGAGTTACAGTGATGGCAATATCCTTATACGTTAACCATTTTCCAAAAACAAGTCACTACATGTTGACTTAACTGGGGTTGACATTTTTTAAAGCAGTGTATTTCCCACATTGGAAAGTTCACTTTTTTACTGAACCAAACAGTTCTAAACTATTTTATCCATTTTATCACTTCACTGTAATGTGAAACCAATTATTCCCACATAATAAAACATTGTTTGGGTTATGCATTTCCTAGAAAGAAATCATAAAAGAAGAAACTTTCTAAAGAACTGTATGACAGATGTTTTTCTTTGTGGTGGCCTTCACATTTTAAAAATAATTTTCTATTTTTGTTGCTTGTTTCATTTGAGCTACTCTAATAAAATTGCCATTAAATAAAACCTGTGGGTGGAAATTCCTACCAGGTAAGAACTGGACTGAACTTTTGCCCAGCGCTTAAGACAAACTCAAACAAGTCTGAAGTGAACCTAGAAGGTTTGGGACAGGTATGGTTCACTTTTGTTTTTCACGTATGTAATATTTGGATCTGGTGGAGGTTCGAGACAGTAATACTAAAATACCATGAGTGGTTGTTCCTGTTGATCAAAGAACTTTTGGATATATAACCAATGCTGGAGATTTTTCTAACTGGATCTCCAAATTTTGAGGGTCTGATTCCTGCTGTATACAGGACTTTGTATATTTCTGTGTACATGATGACAATTAAAAACTACAGTGGAATAAAATTCTTGAACCTTCTTCAGACCATCTCCCTGGATGTTTTAACAGTGAGCATGCACCTATATGGCTGAAAGTAATATAATTTTCCAGTTAAATTAAAAACTCAAAATACACTCAGAATGCAGAAATCATGACTAATCTTATAATACTGTAATTTTGAGCACAGAGTGCATGTGCTTTATTTTGTTTTAGAAGTACTAATATTGAGATACATTAACTGGTAAAAATGATGAAATATAGTTAAATTGAGAAGTTTTCAATTTTACAAAATCATATATATGGAATCACAAAAAGTGTTTATTAAAGAAAAGAGCTACAAATACAGAGCAAACAAACAGGCTCCACAAAACTTGCGTCGTCACTTAGTCTTCTTTGTTTACCTGTCTAGAACTCTGTAGAGATGTAGACTTCTGGTAGCTGAACAACATACTGCATGAAATCATATTATTAATTGCAAGTATTGCATTACTGAGGCCTGGTCTACACTACAGAGTTAGGTAGACGTAAGGCAGCTTACATCAACCTTACTCTGTAAGTGTCTACACTAAAATGTCATTCCCACTGATGTAACTCGCCGACTTAATAACTCCACTTCTGTGAGAGGTATAGTGCTTAGGTTGATGTACTTAGGTTGATGCAGTGTTGTCTTTAGAGGCCTCCAAGGGGTGTCCCACATGCCCCACTGTGACTGCTCTGGTCACCATTTTGAACTCTACTGCCCAGCGGCCAGGTACACAGGTATACATCCCTCCCCTCTAAATCCTCACACATTTTTGAAATTCCATTTCCTGTTTTCTTGATGATGGGAGCTCACCTAGTAACTGCCAAGCTGGCCATGCTGGATCCACACTGCAGACGTGCTCCTGCCTGGAGTACACAGGAGATGGTGGATCTCCTGAGTCTGTGGGGAGAAGAAGCATGCACAGATCTGATCCAGCTGTAGAAATGTTGATATCTATGAGCAGATTGCTCAAGGCATGGGGAAGAAGGGCTACAAGAGGGACCAGCAGCAGGGCTGCATGAAAGCCAAGGAGCTGCATCAGGCGTACCAGAAGGCAAGGGAGGCTAACAGTCACTCTGATGCAGAGCCGCAGACATGCCGCTTTGAGAAAGAGCTTCTCCACTGTCAGTGCAGCTCTCGTTTTGCTGTCGCTGTGCTGGAGGACTGGGGCAAACTCCACACACACACACATCCAGGAATGTGGCCTTGTGCTTATGAAAGTTATTCAGTCACTTCTCGTCATTCTATACCTGCATAATGATGCAATCCCACCAGTCAGTGCTTGTTTCTTGGGCCCAGAAACAGCACGCCACTGTCTGCAGCTGCTCCAGGACTGCCAACAACCTTTAATTGTTTTTTCTACATCCCACAGCAAGCTAGCTTCCAGGGAATCATCATGTTCCCCACAGCTCCTCCGGCAACTCTGCAAATACTGCAGGATTGGGCACACCATGCTCGTAACACTCATCACAATAGTGCAGAGCTGTTCAGGAGCTGTGCTTCTCACAGAGATGTGAGACACTGGGTTTGAGGGGCTTTTGAAAAGCGAAACAAAACATTAAGGGGTGCAGATAAAATTATGGGATGGAGAAAACTGCATCTTGGAATGTTGAAATCATGTTCGCAGTCACTCCTGTGTGACTCGATAGTCCCCCATGAGGCATTGAAAACCCTTCCCAAAACACTGTGCACTAGATGGTGGCAAGTTGCCTAGTGGGATAGGTACCCACAGTGCACTGCTCTCTGCATCGATGCAAGCACTGCTAGTGAGGATGCACACCACCGACACAAGGCGCGTAGTGTGGACATACAAAAGCAATTTAATTACTGTGGTGGCTACATCAACATGACTTAGATCGACTTAATTTTGTAGTGTAGACTTTCCCTGAATATGGAAGATGGGAAGAGCTGAAATACGTTGTTAGCTAAGTAGTGCTACTGTCAACTATACACTGCATTACAACAGTATAACCCATCAGAACTTGAGTCATGTGGCTGAAATCTCTCCATAGGGCCAAATTCTGGTTTCTGTGCATGAAATGAATAAAGTGGCTATACACAAAGAAATTGTGTGTGGGCTGGAATCTCTTCAGGCCTCAAACTTCTTCTTCAGCAGCTGTGCAGTCTTGTGGGAGTTAGCTGATGGAGCTGCATAGTTATGGATCTATTGATCATCTGCCATAATGCCTTGCAGCCCAGCTGAGAAGGAGGTCCCTGCATCCTGCCCACTTGTGAAGCAGAACTACATAGATTTTGAATGTTGGGACTGTAAGGAAGAACAGGATCTTGCTTGCCCAGTACTTTCGCCTCCACCCTTATTGAGTAAGTTTTCAGGGAGGGAGTAGGATGGGGTAGAGCCATGGCTCCATTTCCCTCCCTATGTGCATCACCCAGTGGAGCTGACTAGGCCCAAGGGAGGTGGAGGTTGCAAGGGGATGAACTGTGCTCTGTAAAAACATATCCTGCCCCCAACTTCCCAGTGGGAGACTGACTTTCTAGAGTAATTGTGCTTCAGAGGAGGTATCTCCATGTGTCAATGCCTCCTGGGCTTCTCCTGCAGCAGTCCAGATTGTGACCCTTCTTCAGGGCTGCACCTCAGTGCCCAATCAAAGAGGGGGCTACATGCCAGACAGGGATGGGGTTTGAGGTGAATGCTTAAGAGTAAGAATAGATGTTGCACACAAGTTTTATTTATGTCAGAGAAACAGTGGAGCTAATTACGTTAATTGAATCTATTTCTTAAGTTAACTATCCTCACTCACACCTTTGTGTCAACTGTCCGCAATGAGCCATCTTGTTTATCACTTCAAAAGTTGTTTTTCCCCTGCTGATATAGTTACTCTTAATTAATTAGCCTCTTAAAGTTGGTATAGGCACTTCCACCTTTTCATGTTTCTCTGAATGTATAAATATCTGCTCACTGTATGTCCCATTCCATGCGTCTGATGAAGTGGGTTCTAACCCATGAAAGCTTATGCTGAAATAAATTTGTTAGTCTCTAAGGCCTGGTCTACACTAGGAGTTTGTTGAATTTAGCAGCGTTAAATCGAATTAACCCTGCACCCGTCCACACAACGAAGCAATTTATTTAGACATAAAGGGCTCTTTAAATCGATTTTTGTACTACTCCCCGATGAGGGGAGTAGCGCTAAAATCGACATGGCCATGTCGAATTACGGTTAGTGTGGACGGAATTCGACGCTAATAGCTCCAAGAGGTGTCCCACAGTGCACCACTGTTACCTCTCTGGACAGCAGTCCAAGCTCAGATGCTCTGCCCAGCCACACAGGAAAAGACCCGGGAACATTTGAATTCCATTCCTGTTTGGCCAGTTTGAATTTCATTTCCTGTTTGGACATCGTGGTGAGCTCAGCAGCACTGGTAGCAATGCAGAGCTCTCCAGCAGAGGTGACCATGCAATCCCAGAATTGAAAGAGGGCTCCAGCATGGACTGATCGGGAAGTGTTAGATCTGATAGCTGTATGGGGAGATGAATCCGTTCTATCAGAGCTACGATCGAAAAGACGTCATGTGAAAATCTACGAAAAAATCTCCAAGGCCATGACAGACAGAGGATACAGCCAGGATGCAATGCAGTGCCAAGTGAAAATTAAGGAGCTGAGACAAGTGTACCAGAAGACCAAAGAGTCCAATGGACACTCCAGGTCTCAGCCCCAGACATGCTGTTTCTACGCCGCGCTGCATGCTATCCTAGGGGGGGCCGCCACCACTACCCCACCCCTGTCCGTGGCCTCCAACGATGGGGTATTCTCATCGGTCGCTTCCTCTGAGGTTTTCGCGGATGGGGAAGATGATGAAGGAGATGATGAGGACGAGGTAGTCGACAGCGCTTTGCATGCCGATTTCCCCGAAAGCCAGGATCTCTTCATCACCCTCACAGAGATCCCCTACCAACCCTCCCAAGGTGGTATCCTGGACCGTGTATCCGGAGAAGGAACAGTAGGTGAGTGTATCTTTTTAATAGAATAGACATGGTATTAAAGCAATTGATTTTTAATGAGTAATTTGACCTGAGGACTTTGGATGCATTCGTGGCCAGTTCAGCTACTGGAAAAGTCTGTTAACATGTGTGGGGATAGAGCAGAAATCCTCCTGGAACATCTCCATGAAGCTCTCCTGGAGGTACTGTGAAAGCCTTTGCAGAAGGTTTCTGGGGAGAGCGGCCTTATTGCGTCCTCCATGGTAGGAGACTTTACCGCGCCAGGCCAGTAGCAGGTACTCCAGTATCATTGCCTGACAAAGCATGGCGGCATATGGCCCCGGTGTTTGCTGGCATTCACGCAACATCCGTTCTTTCTCTGTCTGCGTAATCCTCATCAGAGTGATATCAGTCATGGTGACCTGGTTGGAATTTGGTGCATTTTATTACGGGGACTGTTTGCCTGTGCCTTTTAAAAAATCCTCCTAGCAGTTTCCAGCCACGCGGTGCGTGCGGGGAGGGGGAGCGTTCATGCTGAGCAGTTCACGGTCACCTAGCAGGGATCTTCCCTGAGACCAGCCATGCGGTGGGGGCGAGGAGGTGGACCGTTCATGCTGAGCAGTTCGCGGTCACCTAGCAGGGATCTTCCCTGAGACCAGCCATGCGGGGGCGGGGGGTGGTGGTGGTTGGGAGGCGGACCATTCATGCTGAGCAGTTCGCGGTCAGCTTGCAGTGATCTTCCCCAAGACCAACCACGTGGTGGGGGTGGGGGTGGGGCGTTCATGCTGAGCAGTTCGCGTCACCTAGCAGGGATCTTCCCCAAGAACAGCCACGCGCTGGGGGCGGGGAGGCAGACCGTTCATGTGGAGCAGTTCGCGGTCAGCTTGCAGTGATCTTCCCCGAGACCAGCCATGTGGTGGGGGTGAGGAGGGCGGGCCGTTCATGCTCAGCAGTTCGCGTCACCTAGCAGGGATCTTCCCCGAGAACAGCCACGCGGTGGGGTGAAGGCTAAAGCGACCATCCCAGAGAATGGGATGGCTGGGGTTACTTTGGTTTCTGCCGCTGCACGTTAACCCGCACAGCGCAGCAGTAACTGGCCAACTCTAGGAGCTCTGCTTGGAACGGGAAAGGAGGGCGCTGCTGTTAAGTAAGCTTTCAGCAGCCAAAAGTTTACGGTTTACCATGGCCGCCTGCTAGCCGAATTCCGTTGCCCATCCCTGCTTGTGTGATCTGTACACCAAAACCCCAGGCACTCAATATAAAGATTCAAAATGCGACCTTGTACTGAAAGCACATGTGATAGGTAGTGTGAATGGTTTTGTTCACCGCGAAAGACTATATTCATTGTTCTGAAAAATGTATCTTTTTAAAAAATTCACTCCCTTTTTTTCATCCCACACCTGCAACTGTCTCTAGGCTTCCCCCGGCATCTCCCTCCCAAAGGCTGTCACAGATAAGGCGGTGAAAGAAACGCACATGAGATGAGATGTTCTCTGAGCTCATGCAGTGCTCACGCACTGAGGTAGCCCAGCAGAATGAGTGGAGGGACACAATTTCCCAGTACAAGCGAGCGGCCAGTGAACGGGAGGACAGGAGGGACGCTCGAGATGAGAGGTGGCGGATGGAAGACCAGAGGGTGACTGAGGCGATGCTTGGGCTACTGCGGGAGCAAACCGACACGCTCCGGCATCTGGTGGATGTTCTGCAGGAACGGAAGCAGGATGACAGAGCACCGCTGCAGCACATCTATAACCACCCTCCCCCGCCCCCAAGTCCCATAGCCCCCTTACTCAGAGTCCCAAAAACAAGGGGTGGGAGGCTCCGTGCGAACAACCAGTCCACCGCGGCGGACTGCTCAAGTAGCAGAAGGCTGTCATTCCCCAAGTTTTGAAGCGTCCTTTCCCTGCCTCCACCCGCACCCCACCCTGCCCACCATCCCAGTTCCCTCCCTTTATTGAAAAATCTTGAATAAAAAATACTTTTTTGTTGAACAATGTTGCCTTTATTTTATTTTCAAAGCAAGGTGTGTTTGAAGCGGGGGAAGGGGGTTGGTAAATGGAGAGGATAGGCAATAAAAACAGAGTAAACAAACGGGGGCAGGTTCTCCTCAAGGAGAAACAAACGTAAGAGTCACTAGTTACCCTGGTCTGTCTGGAAGCTAGTTTTCAAAGCTTCCCTGATGCACAGCGCAGCCCGCTGTGCTCTTCTAATCGCCCTGGTGTCTGGCTGCATGTAATCAGCGGCCAGGCGATTTGCCTCAACCTCCCACCCTGCCATAAACGTCTCCACCTTACTCTCACAGAGATTGTGGAGCACACAGCAAGCTGCAATAACACAAAAGCACACTCCACCACCATTCTGCACTTGCTCAGCCTGTAGTTGAAGAGCTCCTTATCACTGTCCGGGGCGCCTGTGTACGGCTTCATGAGCCAGGGCATTAGTGGGTAGGCTGGGTCCCCAAGGATAACCAGGGCCGTAACGAGATCGAGGCGAGTGAGGCACTCACCTCAGGGCGCACTGCTGCCAGGGGCGTAAAAGCCTGCTGCCAGGGGCGTGCCCGTCCTCCCCCGCCGCCGAAGCCACCCCAGCTTACCTGCCGGAGGTCCGCCGGTGTGTGTGGGTAAGGCCCCCTCCTCCGAATTGCTGCCGACACCGGCGGACCCTCCCGCAGGTAAGCGAAAGCGGCTTCGGAGGCAGGGCGGAAGTGCTGCTAATAATACCCTCCGCCGAAGCCGGGGGAGGGTATTATTAGCAGCACTTCCGCCCTGCCGCCAAAGCCGCTTCCACTTACCTGCAGGAGGTCCGCCAGTGCCGCAGCTTCGGCGGCAATTCGGCGGAGGGGGCCTTCTTCACACAGACCGGCAGACCTCCCGCTGGTAAGCGGAAGCTGCTTCGGCGGCTGCTAAAAATACCCTCCGCCGAACTGCCGCCGAAGCTGCTTCCGCTTGCCTGCGGGAGATCCGCTGGTGCTGCGGCTTCGGTGGCAATTCGGTGGAGGGTAAGAGCCCCTAGGAATTTCTGCACCCCTGCCTCGGGCACAGAAATTCCTAGTTACGGCTCTGAGGATGACTATAGGCATCCCCACATCCCCAACAGTTATTTTCTGGTCCGGGAAGTAAATACCTTCCTGCAGCCATCTAAACAGACCAGAGTTCCTGAAAACGTGAGCGTCATGAACCTTTCCTGGCCATCCGACATTGATGTTGGTAAAACGTCCCTTATGATCCACCAGTGCTTGCAGCACCATTGAAAAGTAGCCTTTTCAGTTAATGTACTGGCTGGCCTGGTGGTCCGGTCCCAGGATAGGGGTGTGCGTTCCGTCTATAGTCCCACCACAGTTAGGGAATCCCATTGCAGCGAAGCCATCTACTATTGCCTGCACATTTCCCAGGGTCACTACCTTTGATAGCAGCAGCTCAACGATTGCATTGGCTACTTGCATCACAGCAACCCCCATGGTAGATTTGCCCACTCCAAATTGATTCACGACTGACCGGTAGCTGTCAGGCGTTGCAAGCTTTCAGAGGGCTATCGCCACTCGCTTCTGGATTGTCAGGGCTGCTCTCATCCTGGTGTCCTGGCACTTCAAGGCAGGGGACAGCAAGTCACAAAGTTCCAGGAAAGTGCCCTTACGCATGCGAAAGTTTCGCAGCCACTGGGATTCATCCCATACCTGCAGCACTATGCGGTCCCACCAGTCTGTGCTTGTTTCCCGGGCCCAGAATCGGCGTTCCACTGTATAAACATGACCCACTGCCACCAGGATGTCCATTTTGCGGGGTCCCGTGCTTTGAGAGAGGTCTGTGTCCCTGTCATCGTCACTGTCATCACCGCGCTGCCATAGCCGCCTCGCCTGATTTCTCAACATCTGCCTCTACATAAAGTGCACGATAAGGCGCGAGGTGTTGACAACGGCCATAACTGCTGCGATGATCTCACCGGGCTCCGTGCTCACGGCGCTATGGTGTCCGCGCTGTCAATCAAGGGAAAAGGGCGTGAAATGATTGTCTGCCGCCGCCTTCACGGAGGGAGGGGGGGAGTGAGGGTTGAATGACGACAGTTACTCAAAACCACCCGCAACACATTTCTTGCCCCATCAGGCATTGGGGGCTCGACCCAGAATTCAAATGGGCAGTGGGGACTGCGGGAACTGTGGGATAGCTACCCACAATGCACCGCTTGAAATGTCGACGCTTCCCCTGTTACATTGGACTCACAACACTGAATTAATGTGCTTAGTGTGGACACACACATTCGACTTTAATATCGGTTTCAAAAAATTGGTTTAAGTAAAATCGAACTACTATCGTAGTGTAGACATACCCAAAGGTGCCACAAGTAATCCTGTTCTTTAAGCATACTTTGTCATTTTTGGAAAGGTGTTTTAAGGCAAACATTTTCTGTACATGAATTTTAGACAATCATTGAAAAATGAGATATTTTTCTGACTCTATTTTGCCATCTTTTGGTTTTCTTCAGAAAATGGAAGCTAGCTGCCTTTTTTTTTTTTTTTTTGGTACCTAGGGAGATCAGAGTCTGAGATGGTGCATGGGAGACAGTACGAGATAGAAAAGAAAAAGTCATTGGACCTACGTATATAGACATTGCTCTTCTGTGCCAAGTACTGCCCAAAGGCAAGTTTTGACCTCTGAAAAAATGGATTTCCTCTTATATTTAATCTTCTGCTTAAAGACGCACTGTGAGTTTGAAGTTTTATAACACATTCTGCTGCCAGGTTGGCTCTGAGTCTTTGGTTTCCTGCAAATAGATTTGACTGAAAAAGCATTAAATAATGTTAGCAGGTGCAACAAGCTTATTTTGCTTTGAACTATTAATAAAAACCACCACGCTTTAGATTTTATAACAAGCTCTGTTGGCCAAATAATGTGTCTTTTTCTGTACAAACCATTCTGATTACATTTCCAGACCAAAAGCGGGTGGGGGGGGGACACCTCTTTGCTTAGCTGGAGTTAAATTGTAAGCTCATATCAGTAACTTAAGAAAATAAAACCATACTAGAATTTTAGACTAGCACACTAGATTAATGTGATACTTTGCTCTATGAAGATGCAGCCTTAAGGAATCCTGATCCCCTTTTACTGTAACTGTGCCCCCGTTTCCATCACCACTTGCTCTTAGGCCTTGCCTGTTTTTCCTCTTTCAATGAACTGTGGTACATCTGCTTTTTTCCTCTGAGGCACTGTACAATGAAGTAAATATACCTGAACCGTCATGCGGCAACACTGATGTAACTTTTTTTTAAAGTGTAAATCAGGAGATATGGCATGACTCTGACCAAAGCTTACAAAATGGCTTGGACCAAAGCCTAATTAGCCCGTATGCACATAAGAAAATTTGTACTCTGTTGTTCTACATAATCTGTAGTGTGTTGTATAAATACAGTTCACAGTTTTGAAATGTGACTTTAATCTATTCTTCACATAGACACATCTACCTCAGCCTTGTAGAAAACAAACTGTAGGTATTATATTTTATTTAACAAGCATATGTGATGACATATTTAAAGACTCCAGGACAGATTATCAGATCTATTTGCCTGTCATGTGCTATTCCGTGTTCGTTTTTTGGGTATCCCTTCTGAATGCTGGATGTTAGAGCTACACCTCAATAAAACAAACAATACTTATTAAAATTAAATGTAATTATTTATTGGATTGCAAACTAAATGTTTTGTGATTTGGAAAATGAAGAGCTGATTTTTCTTAAGCTAATGGAGAAGTTCAATATTCCAGAATTGCTTTCGTGTAAATAGCTGGGCAATTTAACAGAAGATATTTGTTTTAAAGTAACTAAACAGAGTTTAAGCACATTGCAATTTGGTACCATTCATGCCAATCAATAGCAAAAATGTGAGAACTATATGTGCTTTTTAATTTTTTTGACCATATCTGCTATCCAGAAGACACAAAAGGATGTGTTTTAACTTTAAATTTCAGTCCAGTGAATCTATCAGAGTAGGATCAACATTGGGAGTGGTAAGGATGTATTAGATCTCTCTGTTTATACAATTGGATACATGTGGATTATTACAAAAAGCCATTTTCCTGTTCATGATCATCTCTTTGGATCTCATACTCCACATAGTCTCAAATAAGAATGCTCATTTGTTGCACCCAAAGACCTTTTTAATATCTAATTAAAGAGTCATAATGGAGTTACCCTCACCTATGCCAAGTGAAGTAACTACATTTAGTTCATAACAAACATTATCCACCTGGCCTTATTCAGTCACTTTAATTAGGGCATAGAATTTCATTCCACGTCTGTTTGCTGCTAACTTGGCTAATATTTTTTTATCTGAGTGAAAAGTATAGGCTATAGTTTGAACACTCATCAAGTGACTTACCCCCATAGTTATATGCAATGTTTTTTGTAGCTGGGTCAGTCTGAGGATATTAGAGACACAAGGCGGGTGAGGTAATAGCTTTTATTGGACCAACTTCAGCTGGTGAGAAAGACATGCTTCCGAGCTTGCACCCAGCTCTTCTTCAGGTTTGTTTTTCCAGGTCAGATCTGAAGAAGAGCTCTGTGTAAACTCAAAAGCTTGGCACTCTCACCAATGGATTTGGTCCAATAAAAGATATTACCTCACCCACCTTGTTGCTCTTACTCCCATTGTGACATAATGCTGAGATTACATAACATAAACTGTTCAGAAGAAGACCTATTCAATAGCACCAACGTGACGACTTTGCATAGCAGAGGCATGGCATATTTCAGTGGTTTTACAGAACTAAATTGATAATCTGTCCAGTCTTGTGGTCTTGTTGAGATTACAGCTGAACTTTGTGAGCACCTATATACTTTCTGAGCATTGCTAAATCTACATTGTTTGACTGAGGTTGATCTACAATGACAAATGTCTTTTGGTTAAGGTAATAGTAATTACCTTTAAGTATAGCTGAGCTATACAGGAGTCTTTTTACACTATACCACAAACCCCATGCTAATTCCTTTTTCTTATCAACGTCCATTTTCCAGTTTTAATTTCTGCTGTTATCTTGTACGTACCTGCTAGAGCAGGGGTTCTCAAACTTCACTGCACCATGACCCCCTTCTGACAACAAAAATTACTACATGCCCTCAGGAGGGGGGACTGAAGCCTGAGCCCACCTGAGCCCCGCCACCCCAGGTGGTGATGAGGGGAGCATGGGCCTGTAACCTGATCCCCACAACCTACGGCTGAAGCCCTCAGGCATTGGCTTCATCACTGGTCAGTGGGGCTTGGGTTTCACCTTCAGCCCTGGGCCCCACGAAGTCTAATCCCAGCCCTGGTGACCCCATTAAAATGGGGTTGCAAGCCACTTTGGGGTCCCGACCTATAGTTTGAGAACCGCTGTGCTAGTGAAAGTTGTGTCCGTGTAATTGAGAGCAGAATATTGGTTGTAACTAACCCTGATAACATCCCCATGAGATGCTACATGGGGGGTTGTGCAATTTGTACAAGACAGCCCATGGTCCATATTATTTTCCCAATTTTACAGATGAGAAAACAGACACAGAAAGACTGTGATTTGCCCAAGATCACATACTGAATCAGTTACCATTCAATAACTGATATTATATTTTATGAGATAAATTAGTGTTGATGAAATGTGGGGGGTTAAGTCAAACACTGAAAAGTACAGAAATAGAATGTTAAGGTTGCAAGGTAAAATTTAACTCTGCCCTTTGTATCTGAAGTAATTAATTTTCAAAAAATTACACATGGAGTTGCACAAAGCTTGAGTTTGCATGGACTCAGTGTAGAGAGTAGGTGACCTGGAAGTAAGCACAAGTGAACTGTGACCAACAAAATTAAAATTAGAATGACTGGAAGGAAGGGGTGGGGGAAGGTGTAAAGAAAAGAGAGGTAGCAAAGGGGAACAACACAGTGTTGATTACAATATTCACTCATTCTGATGGGGTCTTGACCCAGTGTATCCATTCACTTTTGAGAGATAAAATTGAAATTTGATGCATGTGTTATAATGTATGAATTGTCTGAGAGGGACAAGAAATGCATTAAGGCCTTTAGCACAAAGCCTATGTACTACTTAAATCATACTTAAGGCATCAAAATAGGGCTTAAGTGGAATTTACGTGGGAGCATAGGTCTTATGTTGGCTCTGTGCACAAGGGTGCATTTCATCCTCAAAGAGCACAGTTAGCAGTAGCGGCGGCATGGCTGAGCTGTGTTGAGTAAAAACCTGCCTGGAACCAGTGAATATGTACTTGGCACAGCTCAGCTGTGCCCAGTAGCGCAGCCAGGTCCGGAGTGCAAGGGGAGCGGCGCTATAAAAGGCGCCTCCCCCTGTACTCACCCGGCAGCGCTCCGGGTCTTCGGCGGCACTTCGGCGGCTCACTCCGGGTCTTTGGTGGTACCCTGTGCCAAAATGCCGCCGAACACCCGGAGCGCCGCTGGGTGAGTGCAAGAAGCCGTGCTTAAAAAGAAGCGGTGCCTGTTTTTAGTGCTGCTAAAAAGCTGCTTCCGCCGCTTCTGCTCAAGGGGGAGCGGCCGCTCCCCCTGCTCCTGCCCTGGCTATGCTACTGGCTGTGCCCCCACTGCTGCAATCCATGCTACAGTGGCTACACTGCTATTTATACTCATGCTAGCTCAATGAGCAGGGCAATCATAGTCCTAGCTTGTAGTGTAGATATAGCCTTTGTTAGACTGGGACAGGAAAGGATGATCCAAGAAAAAAAAACCATTCAAATAATAAAGTGTATTAAATTAATTCTTGAGAGACAGAAACAGACTTTAAATATTAACTTGAATCAGTAGGAATGCTGAGGCTTGCATAATTCTGGAAACAGCAAAATAACAGTAGCTGACTCCATTCCCAGAGTCCCTCTCCTAATCCTCATGTTAGGCTCAGAAATAATGGATAGCATGAATCTGAAAGGATAATTAAATATCTAGATGTATCAGGTGTGGGCCAGAAGGAAAGCTCATTAGCACAGTCTCTCTATCTGCTAGCCTAGTCCATAACTTTTTGCATCTTAGCATTACATCCAGCAATGTGAGAAGGAGAAGAAAGACTTCCACAAGGTCAAATCGATTTCTTGCTGACAGGAGTCAGGAGCAGAGCCCATTTTTACACCTTCCTCAACCTCAGATGTGCTTTTGCACCACAAAAGCCGGAAAATATTTCTTCTTGCTACTTAATAGTATGGAAATTGTGAAGATCTTGCCAGAGCAGTGACATTTTTCTGTTTTAGTCTGAACTTTTTGATTCTGTTATTATAGAAAAGTACATAAGAAGCAGGCACTTTTATAAGTATGCCCTATAGCAATTCCAAAGTAGTTACATATTTGGGAGGAAATAAGGTTTTCTGCCAGTCAGCTTTCAACAATGTTGTATCATTTCGGCTTTTTCAGGAGAAACTTAACCAGATGATGCATCCGATGAAGTGGGTACTAACCCACGAAAGCTTATGCTGAAATAAATTTGTTAGTCTCTAAGGTGCTACAAGTTTTTCTTTCTTATTTTCATTTTGCTGACACAGACTAACACGGCTACTACACTGAAACCTATTTGGATACAGACTGGCTAACCTAGTGAGGAGGGCTTTAAACTAGGGTCGACGGGAACAGGTGAGCAAAGCCCACAGGTAAGTGGAGAACATGGGGACCTGGGAGATGGGTCGGAAATAGGAGGGGGCGTGGGCTCTAATGACAAAGAGAGAGGAGGGTCAGGGCAAAACTGGGAGGCAAGATCAAATCAGTATCTTAGATGCCTGTATACAAATGCGAGAAGTATGGGTAATAAGCAGGACAAACTGGAAGTGCTAATAAATAAATTCAACTATGACATTGTTGGCATCACCGAAACTTGGTGGGATAATACACATGATTGGAATGTTGGTATGGATGGGTACAGCTTGCTCAGGAAGGACAGACAGGGGAAAAAGGGAGGAGGTGTTGCCTTATATATTAAAAATGGACACACTTGGACTGAGGTGGAGATGGACATAGGGGACGGAAGTGTTGAGAGGCTCTGGGTTAGGCTAAAAAGGGTAAAAAACAAGGGTGATGTCATGCTAGGAGTCTACTACAGGCCACCTAACCAGGTGGAAGAGGTGGATGAGGCTTTTTTTAAACAACTAACAAAATCATCCAAAGCCCAAGATTTGGTGGTGATGGGGGACTTCAACTATCCAGATATATGTTGGGAAAATAACACGGCGGGGCACAGACTATCCAATAAGTTCTTGGACTGCATTGCAGACAACTTTTTATTTCAGAAGGTTGAGAAAGCTACTAGGGGGGAAGCTGTTCTAGATTTGATTTTAACAAATAGGGAGGAACTCGTTGAGAACTTGAAAGTAGAAGGCAGCTTGGGTGAAAGTGATCATGAAATCCTAGAGTTCACAATTCTAAGGAAGAGTAGAAGGGAGTACAGCAAAATAGAGATAATGGCTTTCAGGAAAGCGGATTTTGGTAAGCTCAGAGAGCTGATAGGTAAGGTCCCATGGGAATCAAGACTGAGGGGAAAAACAACTGAGGAGAGCTGGCAATATTTCAAAGGGACAGTATTAAGGGCCCAAAAGCAAACTATTCCGCTGGGTAGGAAAGATAGAAAATGTGGCAAAAGACCACCTTGGCTTAACCATGAGATCTTGCAAGATCTAAAAAATAAAAAGGAGTCATATAACAAATGGAAACTAGGACAAATTACAAAGGATGAATATAGGCAAACAACACGGGAATGCAGGGGCAAGATTAGAAAGGCAAAGGCACAAAATGAGCTCAAACTAGCTGCAGGAATAAAAGGAAACAAGAAAACTTTTTATCAATACATTAGAAGCAAGAGGAGGACCAAGGACAGGGTAGGCCCACTACTCAGTGAGGAGGGAGAAACAGTAACAGGAAACTTGGAAATGGTAGAGATGCTTAATGACTTCTTTGTTTCGGTCTTCACCGAGAAGTCTGAGGGAATGCCTAACATAGAGAATGCAAATGGGAAGGGGGAAGGTTTAGAAGATAAAATAAAAAAAGAACAAGTTAAAAATCACTTAGATAAGTAGATGCCTGCAAGTCACCAGGACCTGATGAAATGCATCCTAGAATACTCAAGGAGCTAATAGAGGAGGTATCTGAGCCTCTAGCTATTATCTTTGGTAAATCATGGGAGACAGGAGAGATTCCAGAAGACTGGAAAAGGGCAAATACAGTGCCCATCTATAAAAAGGGAAATAAAAACAACCCAGGAAACTGCAGACCAGTTAGTTTAACTTCTGTGCCAGGGAAAATAATGGAGCAAGTAATTAAGGAAATCATCTGCAAACACTTGGAAGGTGGTAAGGTGATAGGGAATAACCAGCATGGATTTGTAAAGAGCAAATCATGTTAAACCAATCTGATAGCTTTCTTTGATAGGATAACGAGTCTTGTGGATAAGGGAGAAGCGGTGGATGTGGTATACCTAAACTTTAGTAAGGCATTTGATATGGTCTCGCATGATATTCTTATCAATAAACTAGGGAAATACAACTTAGATGGGGCTACTATAAGGTGGGTGCGCAACTGGCTGGATAACCGTACTCAAAGAGTAGTTATAAATGGTTCCCAATCCTGCTGGAAAGGTATAACGAGTGGGGTTCCGCAAGGGTCTGTTTTGGGACCGGCTCTGTTCAATATCTTCATCAACGACTTGGATATTGGCATAGAAAGTACGCTTATTAAGTTTGCAGATGATCCCAAACTGGGAGGGATTGCAACTGCTTTGGAGGATAGGGTCATAATTCAAAATTATCTGGACAAATTGGAGAAATGGTGAGAGGTAAACAGGATGAAGTTTAATAAGGACAAATGGAAAGTGCTCCACTTAGGTAGGAACAATCCGTTTCACACATGCAGAATGGGAGGAGACTGTCTAGGAAGGAGTACGGCAGTAAGGGATCTAGGGGTTATAGTGGACCACAAGCTAAATATGAGTCAAGAGTGTGATGCTGTTGCAAAAAAAGCAAACATGATTCTGGGCTGCATTAACAGGTGTGTGGTGAGCAAGACACGAGAAGTCATTCTTCCGCTCTACTCTGCGCTGGTTAGGCCTCAACTGGAGTATTGTGTCCAGTTCTGGGCACCGCATTTCAAGAAAGATGTGGAGAAATTGGAGAGGGTCCAGAGAAGAGCAACAAGAATGATTAAGGATCTAGAGAACATGACCTATGAAGGAAGGCTGAAGGAATTGGGTTTGTTTAGTTTGGAAAAGAGAAGACTGAGAGGGGACATGATAGCGGTCTTCAGGTCTCTAAAAGGGTGTCATAAGGAGGAGGGAGAAAACTTGTTCATCTTAGCATCTGAGGATAGAACAAGAAGCAATGGGCTTAAACTGCAGCAAGGGAGGTTTAGGTTGGACATTAGGAAAAAGTTCCTAACTGTCAGGGTGGTTAAACACTGGAATAAACTGCCCAGGGCGGTTGTGGAATCTCCATCTCTGGAGATATTTAAGAGTAGGTTAGATAAATGTCTATCAGGGATGGTCTAGACAGTAATTGGTCCTGCCATGAGGGCAGGGGGCTGGACTCGATGACTTCTCGAGGTCCCTTCCAGCCCTAGAATCTATGAATCTATGAATTGTT
The DNA here is from genome assembly GCA_033296515.1 of Macrochelys suwanniensis. Lineage (NCBI taxonomy): Eukaryota > Metazoa > Chordata > Testudines > Chelydridae > Macrochelys > Macrochelys suwanniensis. The sequence goes on along the minus strand of CM065776.1, from coordinate 97,652,521 downwards.
TACACAACTTTTTTCCCCACCACCCTTGGCCATTGAAACATGATAATGATATGCAAGGTGTGTTAAGAAGTTATGTTGTGGTTACATTTTTAAAGTCATTTTGGATGTGTTTTGTGGGGAGAAGAGAGACAATAGCAAGGTGTTGTTCAGCTGGCAAACTCAACTCTTTCAACATAGTAAAGTTTCATTTTCATTGACCAACAGGGCTCAGGGAAAGTCTGTGAGGCCTCTGTGTCATTGGAAATGGTTTCATAGTGGTAACTTTGGAAGTAGTGCTTCTTTTTTTAACACATATATAGAGATTGAGTTGAAGGGATACTGGGGAACAGAGCTACCCTTGTTTTTAAAGAAAAAGCTGCATGCAATAACTTACACTTCCAGCTCTCTGCTATAGTCCATGGTCATCCATCTTATAGTTCTACAATAAAGCCCAAGCATATGGAATTTATGCTTTTTGTGTCAATATCTATTCATCTTCATAATAAATGGAGATCTTAAAGGATTAAGCTTTATAAGTTTACCATTAAGGTGAATAAAACAGGATTTACAAATCAAGTCAATCTTTATCATAGATTGGCTGACAAAAGCAGTGGTTGGATCTCTAGGCATATTACATTAGATTTCAACTAGAGTTTAGGTTTAAGATCTAATCAAGGCTCATATTTGGGTTTTAATTCACCTGTGCCAAATTCTTACAAGTTTTTCTAATGAAAATATGCTCCAGGATTGTGGCATGAGATCAAGAGGGAAAATGGCTGTTCTTGAACAAATTCAACCAAATCCAAACCAAAACTGAAAAACAAGCTCTTTCTGGTTTAGGATCCCAACCAGAGCAGAATCACATGAAGCAGCCATCCTAATCATAGGAGCCTCACCTTGTGTTGTCTGCAGGGGTGCTGGAACAATTTTTATAGTGGGGGTGTTGAGAGCCATTGAACCAAATTGTAAACCCTGTGTCATAAATATAAAGGGAAGGGGGAGAGGGTCGGGTGCAGTGCTATAAAATCCTCTTACCAGTAAAGGGTTAAGAAATGCAGTTAGCCAGACTGACACCTGACCTGGCTGGCATCTGACCAATAAGGGGACAAGATACTTTCAAATCTTGGGAGTGGGGAAGGTGTGTGTGGCTCTTTGTCTGAGTCAGAGTGATCTTGGAAGACAAGAAGTACCTGCAGAAAATCAATCTCCTCAACCAGTCATCTTGTCACCAAACCTCACTTTTCTAAAGTAAGTTTAGTCAGCATAGCGAGTAGGTTTCTGTTTGTTTTGCTTGGTGAGCTTTCCCTGTGTTAGAGGGAGGGGTTATTCCTGTTTTTTCTGTAACTTTAAGGTTTTGTCCAGAGGGGGAATCCCTCTGAGTTTGGAAATTGAGTACCCTGTAAAATAGTTACCATCCTGATTTTATAGAGATGATTTTACCTTTTTTGTTTTAATAAAATCCTTCTTTTAAGAAGCTGACTGTTTTCTATGGTTTTAAAACCCCGGGGGTGGGTTTTTAGATCACTGTGTAACCAATTGGTTAGGAGATTGTTCTCAAGCTTCCCAGGAAAGGGGGTGCACGGGCTTGAGAGGGTATTTTGTGGGGAAGGGGAACTTCAAGTGGTTCCTTTCCTGGATTCCTGTTTAAAACACTTGATGGTGGCAGAGGGAGAAGCATTTCTCAGGGTGCAGGGAATTTTGTATCTTGGGGGTTTTAACCTAAGCTGGTAGAAATAAGCTTAGGAGCTCTTCATGCGGGTCCCCACGTCTTTACCCTAGAGTTCAGAGTGGGGAGGGAACCCTGACACCCTGCATATAATGGAATCGACTTGAAGCCAGGGGGTACGGCAGAGCCCTCAGCACCTCTAGTTCCAGCACCTATGGTTGTCTGACTTTTTACTACCACAGCTTACCCAAATCAACACACACAGAGTTCAAATCTAACTCCTATGCCTCTGCACATACACTGTCTCTCCCCCGAGTATTCTCTCCTGCATCTTATATTCACAGACTAGAGGGGAAGCCAAACTGCACAAGCTTCTCTTAAGCCCACAAACTCAATTTTATCTCAAGTGTATGGTGGTTCATGGAAAAGTTCATTGGTAGATAACTGTCAAAGTATATTATATTACCAAATGTTGACTGTCAAAGTATATTATATTACCAAATGCTTAGCTGATGTACAGTGCCTTGCAATACTGATGGTGTCTATCTATTTCACTTGTCTTGTTGGGATTATAAAAAAATCACTTGATGAGGGGCAAATAAAGTCTTTATTTACAAGTTTGACTCACATAATTATTTGCTAGCCACAGTACTTATCAAATTACTTGAGTGGCATACTACAAAGCATCATGATGATCTTACAGCTAAAACAAAGGAGTTAAAGTGAAGATAAGGGGTTTAATTCCTGTTTGTTTTGTTTTTCAGATATTAACTTTGACTTGCCCAGAGTCACATTTGACCTCTTGATGCCTCATTTTCCCTATTAGTAAAAAGGGAATAACACTTCCTCTATATCACTAATGGCATAAATAACTTGGACAGCTCATGGTTGCCAACTCTGGTAGTTTTATGATGAGTCCCATAATAGTTTGTGTTCTTCTTAAAGCCTCAGCTCCTTTTTAAAAAGTAAGTTTCTAATCCTCATGTTCACAGAGAAAAGCTTCAAAACATGAACCCTAAAGGCTTAAACACCAGAAAGCAAATAAAAAGAATACACAAATTACTATTTTAAAAATCTTACGATTGTTGAAGCCTGACTCATGATTTTTGAACACTTGAGATTGGCCATGCTGACATTTTCTGAAGGAAGGGTGCTATCTATGTGAAAACTGTTGCTATGTAAGAAAAGAAAACAAATGTCTTGGTGAACAATAATTTGAGCTCATATTTAAACTTTTTTTCTATCCCTCAAGAATTTGTGGAATACTTTTTATTATCTGAATGTTTTCTGAATCATCCTTTCCAGTTCCCCTCCATCAAAGGCTATGTTTGCACTATGTGCTAGGAGTGTAATTCCTCTGCTCATGTGCACATATTTGCGATCTCATCAAGCTAGCACAAGGGAAAATATCTGTTTAGCTGCGGTAGCACAGATAGTGGCAGCGGAGGCACCGGTGAGCCATGCTAAGAATATACTCCCCAGTTTCAGGCTGGTTTGTACTCAGTATAGCTCAGCCATGCCTCCATTCTGCTGTTATGGCTACACTGCTATTTATACTCAGGCTCACTCAATGAGAGCTAGTGAGAGTGTTTGTTCATGAGCAGGGGAATCAGACTTCTAGCGCTGGACACATTGAGAAGTAGAATAAATAACTGGTTTAACTGAGTTCAGAGCATGTAATTTTTTAAAGCCATACCCACTATGAACATTAAGTGATCTGTGTATTAAAAAGAAGTGCTGTAACTGCAGTGTATTCTAGTTTGTACAAAGCATATTGATGCATGTGATAGAGTTGCAGTGTCATGTAGTAGCTAAGGGCGCCTGTCTTCTGAGCTGGTGCATGTTGGTTAAATTTTAGCAAAGAAGTGCACAGCTTTAGTTACATTGTGTTCAAAAGGGTGAATGTTATTAATATAAATAGTGAAATAGCAGTTATTAAATGCACTCTTCATTCATAGAGTCCTGGCAAAACTGCAGCTGCTGGAAAGATATAGGTAAATGTAAGGTAGTCTTTTTTCATCAAAGCTCATGCAGTACTTGCATGATCCTAAGTTATTGGGTCTTTTTTCCTCTGTGTCATTGGTTTCTGATGGGACATGCTTCATGAACAGGTTCTGTTTGGTGAGACCTGGACACTCTCTATATAAATCAGCAGTTCTTAGACTTTATTCTACATTTTTGGCACTTTATTGCAGCATTTTATATGAACAGTTATTGTGGTGTAATATATACACTAGAAATGGGTATGTTTCACTGTTTGTTTTTGCCAAATGGCCTAAGTATTGCATCATGATTTAGAATGATTCACTGTCATTTTTCTTTCCTATTGTATGTTTGACTACTTGTAGCCTGGAATTAATACAATAACAGTCAGTATAAGATGTAAAGAGCTGTCATCGTTATTGAAATGCATCATCTTTGACAGGAAGGCTACATGGCTCTAACTACAATCTCAGAGCAATCTGTGCCATGGTTATTTTAAAGTCAGGAATATCGGTGGGGTGGCATGGCAGAGGAAAAGAGACAAGAATCTTTTCACAGAAAATTCAAGTCTTTCCAAGGACATGAATATTACACCAGGCACTGATCCTGCAAGTGAACCCATGCTTGTGCATCCTTATGTCCGTGCAAAGGCCCACCTGAAGTCAGCAGGACTGCAGATGGGCACCTGGGTCTTCCCTTGTGGATCTAATTGCAGGATGAGGGACTGAAGTTGCATGAAAGATATTATACAAAATGTATCTCGAAAAGCGTTACAGAGTTGTATATAATTACACAACAATTATTATTACTTTTCTTGTATGCGGTTTCTTTCATCCATGGCTCTCAAAAGGCTGGGTGTTCCAGACTCCATTTCCTTCAGATTCTGACTTCCACTGGTGCAAGCGGAAGAAATCCATGTAGTGGATTGGATCCACAGTGTGCATTCATTGCTCATACAATATTTGCATTGCCAGTGAGAGAACTTTCATACATCTTGTTTCTTTTTAAAAAAAAATAAAAGTAGCAGGTCTTTGATTATTCTCTTTGACAGTTGTGGATATTCTTTTATGTCACCAGTTCCTATTTGCTTTAACTCCTTGGAGCTGGCAAGCAACATATGCCTTTTGAATCCCTAAATACCATGTATTTCATTTGCTTTTTTCCAACACAGCTGGTCATCTATAGGGATGCCAGAGCAAGCTACTTCAAAGTGTATGCCTTATGTTTGGGCAAGGTGATAAATTCTGGAGGGATAAAAGCACATCTACCGAATATGTGCCATGCCTGCTACTTGAATTAATTTATATCCTGAGTGATAGAACTTAATCTTCTGAAAATTTTACATTAAATACTTCATGTCAGACATGATTTAAGTACTTACTGTGATTTGTTGTACACTGGCATTCATTCCATAGTTTTGAATATGTGTTTCCATAGAAGCCTTCAGACCAAAAAAACAAAAGTAGGTATGTCAATTTTTAAAAAATTCTTTAAGTGTTAATAATAATGCAATAGTATAAAATTTTAAAGCAGATTATTTCAAGGTTTTAAAACCCTAGAATGTGTTGAATTTAATGAGGAGGATAGAATAGACAGAAAGCATAAAGAGTAATCTTCAATACTGACCCTAGAATATTTTAGTGTAAGAGGTCTTAGGTCCTGATCCCAGAAAGATTTGAGCACATGAATAGTCCAGTTTAAGTGAAATTCTCACTGACCCTGATTCAGTAAGATAGTTTAAACACCTGCACAACTTTAAGCATGTGAGTAATACCATTGATTTTAGTGGAATGACTTACGTGCTTGAGTTAGACACACGCCTAAAAACCTTGCTCCCCAATGTAAATTTGCCAGGCCATTTTAAAGCTTATTACTACCATTTCTAAACATGCAAGGTCAAATTTTAGATCTGGTGTGAAATTTTTTAAAAAGTTTCTCAGGTCTGGGATGGAATTTCACAAGAGAGAGATACTCCAATGCTCAGGGCACTTGACTGGGATGTGATCCAGAGCAGGGACTGACCTTGGGTCTCTGCCATCCAAGATGAGTGCTCTAACCACTGGGCTACTCACAGTTCTGTTGGGGGGGTGGGCAGAGCTCCCTTTCTTATGTTTTTTTCAGGTAAAATCTAGAAAGGTCTTGATTTTATTTTGATGAGGGGGAAAAAAACAAATTTTGAAACCTGAGAATGTTTTGTGAAACAGAAATCTTGTTTTAGCACCAGCACTATCAAGTTCCCTATTAAAATATGTGGCTGGTCTCCATTTACTTCACTTGAGTTACATTCATTTACAGCAAGTCTGAATTTGACCTACCAAATTTAAAACAAAATGGAATTAGGATTAGAAATTCACAGTTTGCTTTTTACTAATAGTTTTCTAAATTCACTGGGCTAGATCCTCATCTGGCGTAAACTGACAAAGCTCCATTGACTTGAAATAAACAGATTTGTGCTAATTTACATAAACTGATCATCTGGCCCACTGTTTCTACAAACATTCCAGTCAGTAATAGAATAGAAAATAATGGGGAAATAAAGACAGAAAAAGCGAAAATACTGCCTAAGCAAACTCAGTTTTACATTTGAGCAAATATTTTTAAAAAGAAAAAACACTCACTTCTCTTCAAGAAACACATGGCATACAGTGATTATAAAGCAAGAATCCTCACCCACATTAATTGTATCAGGGAGTGGATTAAAAGTGGTTGTTAAATTATAATTCTGAATAGCATGCTGCTGAAACTTGTTCATAATGTACTTTTCATTGTGATAACTGGAACATTGAAAATATGTTGGAAAATATCATTGAAAAGTTTTGTTAGGCTAGAAGAATTCTAGGTTGCAAGACAGCTTGCCACCTGAAGCAAGAGGCTCCAACTTGTTGGAACTCCTCTTTATTATACGGCTGAATGACTCTTGCAACAGCAAAATGCTGTGAATAATAATCTTGGCAAACACATTATGTGTAAGGTGGATGTCATCCTGACCTCCTTTCATTGGAATTCTGAAATACAAGTACATTTCAATTCAGCTATCTTGGGACTCATCGCAAAGACGATATTGCTAGACACACTTTCAACCCTTTACCAGAAAAATCATGAGTAAGTTTTATTTGGGGGCAGAGAGGCAGAGGGGGATTTACTGAATCTTTTCTTGAGAAGGCATTAAAGAAAAACTGCCATCTCAAATACTTGAAAATATTTGTCTCACTGATTTGGGGCCCAACCTTACAAGGAGCTGAACTCCCTCAATTCTCATTAAAGTCATTGGGAGCTGAGATTGCCATGTATGGTACATGATCAAGCCTTTTGTCCTTTTCCATTTGGCAATTATTAATCACACCATATGTCTGGAATACAGGCTGAAATTAACAGGACTGTGTTTTTTCAACAATCTTATTAGCTGTCACTGGATTTTGACCCTCACTACTGGGTTCAGTGGAGAATGCAAATTGAACTGAGGAACATACTTCCTCTATTAGTCTGGCAAAGGCTGAGTTTGTTGACCTTCAGGGAAAGGAGTAAGCTCATGTTTGAGATAGGGCATCACAGTGTGTTAGATGCAAAAAAATATTGTCAATAGTAAGATTCTATTTTACCTCAATTTATCTTACTTTAAGAATCCAAGTAAGAAATATTTTAATATGTTTTTCCTTAACTTACTTTAGATACTCCTTAATTTAAAAAAAAATCTTATCTGATCACCATGTGAATAAATGTTACTAGTTCTAAATTAAAGGACTTGATTTTTACATTTGTAATTTACTTTCAGACTTTGGTTCTTAAAATGATATCGATGTAAATCAGGTTATTACTTTGTTACAGAATTTGACTCTTTTGCAGTGCTGAGCTTTGTGACTAATGGCAAGATAACTTTTTCGCTTGTCATTTGTCTTTCTTTTTTTGGCAGTTCCTATTTTTGCAAATTTAATTGTAATCATTGTTTTTTCACATGTGCACAGAGGATACAAGAGCACAGTGAATTTAAGGAAAATACTAGCAAAAGGAAAATTTTGAATTTGTAATCCTAAAACTTCACATAAGAAATGTTAATCTGAGAATCAAACTCTTCTAGTTGGGAAACAAAAGCAATACCCTGTCATAAAGTTTAAGTCTGATCTCCTGTATATCACAACACCATTCAGCAACTGCACACTAAACCCAACAACCAAAATATAAATGCTCCCAGGAGAGTAAACCATTATGTGTCACAGGTAGAGAATAGGAGGGACCGAGGTGAACCAGTTCCTGAGGAACCTGCAATGGCAGGGAATTGATGAAGTAAGATATACCCACATAATCCCACCAAGTGACCTGCACTCCATGCTGCAGAAGAAGGGGAAAAAACCCAAGGTCACTGCCAATCTGACCTGGGTGAAAATTCCTTCCCAATGCCATATATTGTCATTAATTAGACTCTGAACATATAGCAAGAGCCAGCTAAGCACTTGAGAGAGAGAATGCTGAATTCCACCTCAGAGCCCTGGCCTGCCTCGTCCACTATGCCAACTCCAGCTGTGGCCTTCCCTGATGCTTCAGATGAAGGAGCCAAAACAAAATACAGAATACAATTGGGTGAAAATGTCCCATCCTGACCACGGCAGGTGTCTGGCTGAATTCCTGAAGCATGAGCTTTAGAAACATGATGAGACATAAACTGCAAGAGACTCCCAGGACTGCTGAGCCCTGCTCCCCCACCATCACCAGCCACCCTGCCATGCAATCCCACTCAAAAAATTGTCCAGATCTTTTTTAAACTAAATGTGTTTGCCTCCACATTTTGCCTCCAGCTGTTCCAGAACCTCATTCTTCTGATGGTTAGAAAACTTCTAATTTCCAGCCTGAATTTGTTCTTGGCCATTTTATACCCATTTGTCATTGTGCCTACATTGTCCTTTAGCTTAAATAACTTTTCACCCTCCCTGGTATTTACATCCTCATGTATTTATGGAGAGTATTCATTTTCCTTCTCAGCTGCCTTTTTTCCTAGGCCAAAAAAGCCAAGCTTTCCAGTCTCCTCCCATAAAATAGGCCCTCTATTCTCCAATCATCCTAATAGTTTTTCTCCACACCTGTTCCAGTTTTAATTCCTCTTTCTTCAGCTTGACTGACCAGAATTGTACACAGTATTCCATAAGAGGTCTTATCAGTTCCCTGTACAATGGCATTAATACTTCTCTATCTCTACTGGAAATGCCTTCCCTGCAGGCCCGGCGCAAGCCTTTTTTGCTGCCCTAGGCGGTGAAGAGGAAAAAAGAAAAAAAACCTGCCACTCCTGCTTGCGCTGGCCCTGCTAAGGGGCACCCCAGCCAGTGTGCAGCCTCAAGCAGGGTCCCCCTGCAGCCGCCACCCTGCCGCCATACAATGCCCAGGCACTGTCCCCATACTCATTCAGCACGCGCCTTACCTTCCCGGGTGGGGGGTCCCACACCCCCATAGTGTTACAGTCACATGTTCCCTGCCTGGCTGGCTGAATGAGTCACTCGGCCCCGCCCACTACATTGGGGTCCGCCCTTTCCTTCCTCCAACCAATCGCTGCAGGAGAGGTCTTAGTCAGACAGCCAATGGCCGTTCCTAGGTGGAGGCGGGTTCACCATGGTGCAGCCACATCCCCCCTTTAGGCGGGGCCCTGGGATGCCGACTGACAATTACATAATCCAATAGAAAAAAGAAATGAGAAATGCTGGCCAATGCCAGGCATCAAATCCTAGGGGCAGCCAATAGAGAGGTGGCCAAGTCACCAGGGGGCGGGATGGTGCCAGGTTTGAACCGGTGAGTGACAGGTCCGCTCGGCCACAGATCGGGCTCTGGGGGCGCGACCGAGGGGATATGGGGGTGTGGCAAAAGCAACCAATGGGAGGTGGCTTCGTAACGGAACAGCCAATGAGAAGCCAGGTGGCGGGTTAGGGTGCGAGGAGGCGGACGTGCCTGAGGAAGTTGTGGTGGCTGGTATCTGACAGCTGGGGAGCAAGTGGCTAATGTGCCGTGGGGTAAGAGCAAGAACGGCACCAGCCGAGGATCCTGAAATACCGCCTCCCAAACCCTGGTGCCCTAGGCGACCGCCTAGGATCGCCTAATGGTAGCGCCGGCCCTGCTTCCCACATCCTAGGATCACATTTGCCTTTTTCACAGCTGCATCACATTGGTGGCTCATCATCACCCTGTGATCATCCAACACACCCAGGTCTCTCTCCTCTCTTGCTTTCAACAGATGAGCTCTCTGCTTGCAGAAGAAATTGTATTCGACCTTACTTACATTTTGTACTATTGAATTTCTGTGCATTTTATTCCTGTCTTCAAGGTCATCCAGATCTTCTTGTATAATATTCCAATCCTCCGCTATATTGATGATACCTCCCAACTTAAGATCATCAGCAAACTTCATTAGCAAACGTCTACGCTTTGTGCCAAGATAATTAATAGAACTATTGAATAAAGTTGTTCCTAAGACCGATCCTTGAAGATCTCCACTTATAACCTCCCCACATCTGAAAGCTCACCCCTTGAGCACAACATGCTTTCTCCTGTTTAGCCAGGTCCTTATCCATCTTACATGTTTTCTACTAATCCCCATCTTCTCTAATATAACTAATAATTTCCCAAGTGGTACAGTCTCAAATGCTTCACTGAAGTCCAAGGATATTAGATGTACCACATTTTCATTATCTAAAAAATCAGGTATTTTCCAAAAAAAGGAAAACAGGCAAGTCTGGCATAATCTACCTTTGGTAAATCCATATTGCTTTACATCCTCTTTTCCATTTACCTCCATTAATTTAATTATTCTTTCTTTCACAATTTGTGTCAGTCTTGCATACTACTGAGATTAAACTAACAGCTCTGTACTTGTTTTGGATCACTTTTTGTCCCGTTCTTAAATTTAGCTATTCTCCAGTCATATGGTACTACTCCTGAATAGATAGATTTATTAAAATAACATTGCCACTGGATTAACAATTTCTTGTATCAGTTCTTTCAGTATTCTGAGTTGGAAATTATTCAGTCCCCCTGATTTGAGAAAATTACGCTCTTGGAGAGGTTCTTTCCAACTTCAGATATGGCAATTTCCATTTCTATATGCTCATTACCATCAGCAATTCTACCTTCATGCCCATGTTCCACATTATCATCCTTAATGAAAACTGAAGCAAAGTATTCATTCAGATTTTTAGCAAGTCTCACTTTATTCCTACATTTCTCAGGCTCCGGAATGTAGCTTTCTTTGCTGATCAATTACTTTTCCCATTCCCTATTGGCTCTCTGCTTACTCCTAATCATCTTTTTGAGGTGGTTATTCATTCAGATGGATCTGGGAGCCTTTCTCTACAAGCTTTCCCCTCTTGTTTGATATGGAAAGTGCAGATAGTTTTTGTATGGTTGATTTAAAGAAATTCCAAGCCTCCTCCACATTTCACTGTGAACTTTTCAATCCAGTTGGTTTCTTTAACTAACTCAATTAGTTTCCCAGAGTCTGCCTTTTGAAATAAAAAATATTGTTCGTTACTTGGGTTTTGATTTTCCTTCCATTTAATGTAAACTGAATCAATTTATGATCACTCAATCCAAAGTTATTTCCTACCATCAACTCTTCTATGATAATCTCACTACTTACTCAAACCAAGTCTCCATCTCCTCTTGTTTATTCAGTGATGATTTGATGAAGAAACCTGTTGTCTATCACACCTAGGAGTAACTGGACCCTACCAGTATTAATAGCATTTATTCTCCGATCTTTATCTGGGAAGTTAAAGACTTTGATTATGACACAATTCCCAGTAGTACTTATCTCTCTAGTAATATTACTCTATCCCTATCCAAATCTGACTCTGAGGATCTATAGTAGACCTCTAGTACTATCCCAGCAGAACCTCTTTTACAATCCTTCCCTAAAGTGATTTTGACCCAAACAGATCTGTTTAGTCCATACGATCCCTTCTTATTTCTTTACAGTTTACCATATCATTGATATACAACACTATCCCACCTCCTTTAACCATATGTCTCCTAAAAAGCACATACACTTCAATACCTGTATTCCAGTCATGAGTGCTATTCCACCATGTTTCTGTAATATTTGGTTTGACCTCCTGCACCAGTAGTTCCAGTTCCTCCATTTAATACTAGACTCTTTGCAGTCATGTACAAACATTTCAGTTGTTTCTCTCAGACTTCACTCAGTTTTCTAGCCAGAGTGTATATAGTCCTTTCACTAACTGTAGCACCTACCTGACTACTACACCAATCAATATTTGTACTATCTTTCTCCTTGCTGTCCATACTCTCTTACCTGCTGGTTTTTTTAATCCCTTACTATATATTCATTTAGATGCTTTTGCTCCCCCTGTGTACTGAAGGCCTGGAGATTTCATGAGTCTCTCTCAATCTTCTCTTCTCATCTCCTTGTTTAAATCCCTTCTTATCAATCATGCCAGCCTTGATCCCAGAAGGTTAATACTCTAAGTACTCAAGTGGAGTCCATCAGTTGAGAAAGAGTCTTTTTTTCCATAAATGTGTCCCATGGTTGATCATTACAAAACCTTCCTTATAGCACCAGTCCCTGAGACATCTGTTGATCTTCATTATCTTCTCACTCCTTCACCCTCCTTCTCTAGGGACCAAAATATTCCACTGAAGATTACCTGAGCTTCTACTTCTTTAAGCATCTTACCTAGCCTTGTGTGTAATCGTCCTTAATCCATTCCAGTGGGAATCTAGCAATATCAGTTGTCCCAATATGCAGCACAATCAATGGATTTTTCCCTGCTCCCATCAGGATACTTTTCAACATCATGTCCACATCTCACATCCTTGCTCCTGGCAGAGAAAACACTCTTCTGTTTGGTGACAGGCCTGCCAATTTTTCTTTGTATGGAATCAAAATTGTTACAACTCTGTTAGCAAATACTGGCAGGAAGCTTTTAATATATAATGTATGAACAAAGAATTATTTCCATATATTATTTGAAAACTAATTTTGAATAATATATTATTTGTAGGGAATTATTTGCTCATCTCTCTTCCTGATATTCTGTTACATATGCATGTCTTTCCATATTGCTGATGTTACTGATTCAAACAGTAGCTGATGAATCTACATGCCAGTGATGGTAAGAAGGGAAAACCTTGACCTTTTTTTTTTGAGATTATATTTGGTTCTCAATACTAATTCACCAAGATATGTTACAGCTTATTACAACCTTTTTGGAACATACAATGTCATATCCCCCTCCTCCCCCCGATATCAGTAGTCTGAACTCCCATCCACTTCACTGGAGTTGCACTCCTTTACAGTAGGTCTGAATTTGACCAACAACATTTAAAACACAACTGGTGGTTGGTTTTTGTTTTGTTAATAAAACATCTTGACAGTGGTGATATTTTCAAAGGGTTAATGGGCTATGTTACAGGTTAAGTTATTCATGCTTTCGTAGGCAGGAGAGAAACCTTATACAGTAATAACTATCCAAGAACTGAGCAGCAATTAGTCCTCATTTATAAATAGAAACATGGAGGGATAAAGCCTTTTGCTTCTAGGACATAGGCTCGATTTTGAACCAATCTCAGTAGTGGAGCCACGTCAATACAGCTAGATGGCTGTTTGAAGCTAAAATGAAATGGGAGTCTGGTCTCAGTCCACGTTCAGGTGAACAGATTCCAGTCACAAAAAGTACCATTCTCACCCTTTGTTGGCAGACAAAAGGCTATGGGCATGTAGAATGAATTACTCTTTTCCTTTGGAAGTAGTTCCTCAAAGTCAGAATTGAAACATATTAGCAAAGAAGGGGGAAGTTTGCACTTTCAATCCACCACCTTTCATAAGCACAAAATCACTCTTAAAATGAGCACACAAACATGGTAATGACTAAAGTCTTGGTTCATTGCTTTTTAACTAATTGAGGGAAGATGGTCTAGTTCTCCCCCAGTGTCAAGTTTAGGACCATGTTTGGATCACTTCCCCAACTAAAACTGGATTACCCACATTGCTAGTGTTGGTGGTTCTGTGCTATATACATAATGTGGCAATAAAATAGATACATTTCAACTAGACATTGATTACATTAGAGACATGGATTATATTATCCCTGTTCGCTTATGTCAGATAGTCAGAAAACACTTGAGGGAAGACAGCAGTAGCCAACAAGAGATTTAAGAGGAATTAAGTTCAAGTCAGTGTTATGAACAGCTGCTAGTTACCATGTGGAATTAAAATCAGCATTATTCTTTTCACCCTAATCAGAAGGTCGATTTGAAATCCTAGAAGATGATTTTCTTTCCTTGTTTGTTTATTTATGTATTTATTTAATTACTTTTACTAAAGCTGACCCATATCTTAGTCAGGAACAAAACAGCTGCTTTGAATCTTATTCTGGAGCATCCCTTAGTTCATTCCTCTTTGCCTGGACTAAGATCAAGGAAAATTAAAATCTTTAACACACCATGTTGAAGATCTCCTTCTTAAACTCCCTCAGAAAACTTGCTATATAAGAATGTCCTTGTGTGTTTCTATATTGATTCTTTCAATAATTTCTATATTATATTTGCCAATATGCAGGTCAAAGGGTGATTTTTCTAACTGCCAGCCTTGCAAACCTATTACATTTATAAAATGGCTTCTTTCCTAACCCTGTGTTGTTTAGTGTTTTGCATCATTCAACAGTATTCTATAAAAATGATTCCAAACTCTACAATATGGTGGATTCTCCATCTTTAAATCAAGACAGGAAGCTCTTTCTAAAACATATGCTGTAGTTCAAACAGAAGTAATGAGCATGATGCAGACGTTAATGAGTGAGGTTCTATGGCAGGCCTGCACAACTTGTAAAGCGGCAAGGGCCATATTACTCCAAAGAAAACAGCTGAGGGCCGAAACTCCCCGGCCCTGTGGAAACACACCCTCCCCCCCACCCCCAGCGCCGCCCGCCCCGCGGGAACAACCCCTCCTTCTCCAGCGCTGGGGTGTGGAAGCCTGTAGAGGGGGGAAGAAACAGCGTGCATAGGGTGACCAGATCACAGCAGTAAAATAGGACCTGCCCCCTCCCCGCTCGGCCCCACCATCACACCCCTCTTCACCCCCCCAGGGGTCACTATATTACTGCAGACGACAGTGAATCAATGCAGTTGTAGATAAATCTCTGCATTATGCATTTTTGTATTACTTTTATATGACTTTGTATTGAACCTTGGTAATATGTTATAGCGGGCCCCTAAGGTAGTATAATTAAGGTAAAAGAAAAATGTCTTTTTGCTAGAAGTAGAGTAAGATCTTCCCCCCACTTTGTATTCAATTGCCCTGTTTAATGAATGAGGTGTGAATGAGGAAGGCGTGGAAGCCAGGCACCTCCAGACAGCTGCAACCCTTGGAGAGGGGATGGGAACCAGACCAAGGACAATCAAACTTGTCAAGTGGGCTGACTAGAGAAGAGCAGACATACTGACGGCCTCGGGGGTTAGAAGCAAGCACCTTCCTTTGTGAACACCCTCTTTGCAGCATTGGGACAACCCCCAACCCAGAGACAAGCAGCAAAAAGGACCAACGGACACAGTCCCAGATTTTGGACCGCACAGTGAGCCCACCTACTCACCACCCCGCGGGCCGCACAGTGAGCCCACGCGGGCCGCATGTTGTGCAGGCCTGTTCTATGGTCTGTGTTACGCAGGAGTTCAGATTGGATTATCACAATGGCAACTTCTGATCTTATAAATTGATTTATTGATTGCTTTATTGTTGGGTATTATACCATAGAATTGTTAGGCAAGAGGTAAAATTTAGCTAACAGCTAAGACAGAAACCACAGATCAAGCAGGAATGCTTCAGTAGCCCAAGGGCACTGACAGCTGTAAACAATTGATAAACTTATGTGGCCAAATGCTCACCCAGTAACTCAGCTCTTAGAACAGAACAAACCTTCCCTTCACAGCCCACCAGATATCTGTAAGCACTCATCCCAACCCCCACCCCACCCTGCCGCTTTCCCTCGCAAGGTAGCCATAGATACTTGATGCAATCAGAATGACCTTTATACGTATGTACTGTTCCTATTTTTATCTTTATTCAGAGTTCTCTTTTGCCTTGTAATAATGCCTGCCTCTGTATGTACAGATAAATATAAATAAATTGATAAGAGAATGTATATAACTGGCCACTATGGCACCATATTTTCAAAGCTGTTTATCAGTCTACCCGGTACCATGAATAAACCCCCTTCAGTATTGTCTGTGCTTGCCTGATTCTTGGGGAAAAGAATCTTTTTGCCTAACAGTTTTGGTGCAGCGAGCAGAGTGTGATTGGGAATCCTTGGCTAGTTTCTTACAACCAGGGACAGAGGTGTGTACCCTTTTACTTACCACCTCTAGCATGCACCTTGGTTTGGGACTCCCCAAGACAGCGCTTCGCACCCCTTCTTAATACGAACCACATATAGGACACACAGACAAGAGGACTGAATGGGACTTTGTTTGTGGCCAGGGTTTTTGGGGTGCAGGGATCGCTGGAGGCAAAGGCTGCACTGCTAGGGTTTTTGGGGTGCAGGGATCGCTGTAGGTGAAGGCTGCATTGCCAGGTACTGAACACCAGAGTGTGTGCTGCAGTGGACTGAGCACAAGGGACTGAGCATAGTGCCAACTAACTGAATTGGCTTTGGAGACTGATATAGCCTCACACAGTGATGTGTTCATGTCAGGATTAATGCATGGTGGCAGCACAGTAGGAGGAAACCTTCACTGCTGCTGCCCATGCTATACCAGCTCTTTTCATAAAGGGCGTGACTGAGTGTCCATTGATGGCAATGGAGAGACTTAAGTGGAAGGACTTCCTTTGACTTCAGTGTGGTTAGGATCAAGCCCAAAGAAAAGACGTTGATTCTCAAGGCTGAAAGTCCATCAACTTCCATAAGCACCAAATTCACATAAAATAAAATAAAGTATGTTTGAAATATTCTGAGTCCATATTGTAACTTGTTAGTGAATCAATACAGTGTACGATCGCGGCCAACAGACTGGAACATAACAGCTTTATGAAACAGCCCCCTTTAATAGCTAGCACCAGTATGAGAGGTTCTTAGAAGTGAAAGCAATAAAACATAAACAACTGATTTTTCTTCATTTATTGTTAAAAGACAATTAAGGAAGAAATGTTCTCAGTCTAAAGGAAAATTATAACATTTTGGCGTAAACCAATAATATTTTTAAAAAATATATATCAATATATGTCAAATATAAGCACATCATTGCCTTTATTTCATGAAACATACATGTGAGGTTATGAGGTAAATCTTGCTTGTCTTTTTCACACCGTAGTGAAGTGGAAAGAATTTGGCCCATGGTGTAAAAACATATTATTTCTCCCTATATAATAATGTTTTGGTAATTCAGAAAGTGAGTTATATTACACTGGTCTACAATTTTTGAGAAGTCGTCTGCTTCAGAGATAAAATGTGCTATTTAGTATGTATTTTGATGTGCTGAATTCAAATATGACAATTAAAACAACTGATTGGCTACTGTTTCTAAGATATTTAAGTTTTTACATTTTATGTCTAGGTATATTGTGTAGATAGTAGAGTTTTAATCATAAATTGTAAACCTAGGTCTTTTCATGTGTTTATGGTTGCTTTACATGATACTATTTCACCTGTCCTGTTTATGTAACACTTTAAAAATCAGCAAAGGGGTTATATAAATAAAATTTATTATGAAACAAAAGGCAAAAAACTATTATGTACATAGTTTAGTCCTATTCAGTGTCTACTCGGCGCTTCTTGGCTTGTCTCTTGTATTCATTAAATGGAGCATCTCTTGTCACTGTCCAGCAATAGTCTGCAAGCATTGATGGGCTCCATTTGCCCTGATAGCGTTTCTCCATTGTTGCAATGTCCTGGTGAAATCGCTCGCCGTGCTCGTCGCTCACTGCTCCGCAGTGAGGTGGAAAAAAATCTAGATGAGAGTGCAAAAAATGTATCTTTAGTGACATGTTGCAACCAAGGCTTTTGTATGCCTTGAGGAGGTTTTCCACCAACAACCTGTAGTTGTCTGCCTTGTTGTTTCCGAGAACATTTATTGCCACTAACTGGAAGGCTTTCCATGCCTTTTTTTCCTTGCCACGCAGTGCATGGTCAAATGCATCATCTCAAAGAAGTTCACGAATCTGATAACCAACAAAGACACCTTCCTTTATCTTAGCTTCACTTAACTTTGGAAATTTTCCACGGAGGTACTTGAAAGCTGCTTGTGTTTTGTCAATGGCCTTGACAAAGTTCTTCATCAAACCCAGCTTGATGTGTAAGGGTGGTAACAAAATCTTCCTTGATTCAACAAGTGGTGGATGCTGAACACTTTTCCTCCCAGGCTCCAATGACTGTCGGAGTGGCCAATCTTTCTTGATGTAGTGGGAATCTCTTGCACGACTATCCCATTCACAGAGAAAACAGCAGTACTTTGTGTATCCAGTCTGCAGACCAAGCAAGAGAGCAGCAACCTTCAAATCGCCACAAAGCTGCCACTGATGTTGGTCATAGTTTATGCACCTCAAAAGTTGTTTCATGTTGTCATAGGTTTCCTTCATATGGACTGCATGACCAACTGGAATTGATGGCAAAACATTGCCATTATGCAGTAAAACAGCTTTAAGACTCGCCTTCGATGAATCAATGAACAGTCTCCACTCATCTGGATCGTGAACGATGTTGAGGGCTGCCATCACACCATCGATGTTGTTGCAGGCTACAAGATCACCTTCCACGAAGAAGAATGGGACAAGATCCTTTTGACGGTCACGGAACATGGAAACCCTACCATCACCTGCCAGGAGATTCCACTGCTGTAGTCTGGAGCCCAAAAGCTTTGCCTTACTCTTGGGTAGTTCCAAATCCCTGACAAGGTCATTCAGTTCACCTTGTGTTATGAGGTGTGGTTCAGAGGAGGAGGATGGGAGGAAATGTGGGTCCTGTGACATTGATGGTTCAGGACCAGAAGTTTCATCCTCTTCCTCTTCCTCGTCTGACTCAAGTGAGAATGATTCTGGTGCATCAGGAACCGGCAGTCCTTCTCCGTGGGGTACTGGATGTATAGCTGATGGAATGTTTGGATAATGCACAGTCCACTTTTTCTTCTTTGACACACCTTTCCCAACTGGAGGCACCATGCAGAAGTAACAATTGCTGGTATGATCTGTTGGCTCTCTCCAAAGCATTGGCACTGCAAAAGGCATAGATTTCCTTTTCCTGTTCAACCACTGGCGAAGATTTGTTGCACAAGTGTTGCAGCATATGTGTGGGGCCCACCTCTTGTCCTGATCTCCAATTTTGCAGCCAAAAGAAAAGTGATAGGCTTTCTTAACCATAGTGGTTATACTGCGCTTTTTGTGATGCAAAAGTCACTTCACCACAAACATAGCAGAAGTTATCTGCACTGTTCACACAAGTACGAGGCATCTCTGCTCACTTTGGCTCAACAGAAATGTGTCCCTTTGCAAAATCAAACACTGACAAATAAGAGAGCACGACACTGTATGATTTCTAGAGCTGATCTAGGGCAATTTGTTCAGCAGAGTGATGTAAGCTTCGTTATGATTGCATCATCCATGACTTCTAGGAATAACATGATGCAATTCATATCACGTATGACGCAATACCAGCTTCAGATTGCATCATTGATTGTTTTGCCTAAAAAGCAAGTACTGTCCAAACCCAGTCATAGATTTATTCATAGATCCAGTCAAGGATGTATTTTAGTCATTTCTGGTTTAAATTGAGATCCCTTCCCTTTATAACTCACTTATCCTCCACCATTCCCAAGTCAAGGGTCGTATATACTGACCCAATAGCATGTCTTGAAAACTAGAGCCAATCAACAATTTTAAGCATCATTTTCATTCTCAGTGACCCAGAATTAGTAAAGTTTGACTACATTTATTTCAGAAGCATTTTGGCTGTAGAGCAGTGTTATATTTTAATGTACTATGTAAAAATGAACTTATCATCATTTATTAGAGGTAATTTTCAGATCTATCAAAAGGCAATGGGAAATGTATAAAATGAGGTTTTTTTATTACTGGAAAATAAATATGTTCACAAAAAATATAATCCTGTCTCAAGCTTTCATCAAAAATACAAACAACGCTTTTCATCCCCATTGTTTTTCAGTGTGTGCATCTCTACACTTTCAGGTTTCAACTGGGACTAGATATGAAAGAGCCAAAATACTATGTTAATGTAGCTTTTCTGGCATTTCTGGCACAGTGGGAGGCAAGAAGTACTAGAAATCTCATGAGGCAGCTTGTGGTTCTCCCTTTCACTCACTAGAGTTGGCTTACAACTGCAAATCCACACCTCTACAGCACTGTATAGTTTTGGAATAAATTCAAGAAAAGACAAATAGTGCAGTTACACTAAAAAATAAAGAAATAGCAAGTCACAAATCATGAGAGTTTCATGATAGTTAAAAGAACATCTACGGTTCCTTATTTGAATGTGGGTTTGTTTACTGGAGCCCGCTTTACTAGCTCCCTGCTTGTTCTATCTGTTAAATATTTTGACAAAATAACATAATAGACTATGGCTGCTTTGTTTTGTTTTCAAAATATGTGCAAGACAACCAGCAATTTTTCAATGGGCCTAATGGTGCAGTAAAGAAAAAAGGGCTGTGTGTTTAAGTTCCACAAGGACTGAAGAGACCGTGGATTTGCTTCAGTGTTCCCCACCCATGCAAAGGCAGGAAGAAAAAAACGTGCTTGAAGGTATAGCTCTCCTCATTCCTGTGAAGATACATATGGAAGAGACAGAGGGACGGACTGGGAAGAATGTATGCTGTTGCCCATGGAAATTACTACAGTGTGGTTGGGTGGGACTCCTGTACTGCAGAGCAAGAACGATCTTATGTGTTGGGGCTACCACAATTACAGGTGGGTTACACTAGGTGTTGCTATTTGAAAGACACACTAAACCACTTTTGGGGGTATAGGTTTGTTGTCAGCCTGTGCAACCCTTAATCAACCAGATAGCAGGTCCATCCTGTGCACTGAATGAGGTAAAAGGAAAAAACAGTACATGATCATGTAATTAAAGACTATATCATAATATATATGTGCCAAAGAGCGAAATCAAGGTTGCACAAGCAACCTTAATTCTGGCATTCTCTAAGTTTTGAGTGCTTGACTTTGCAACAACCTTAATAATGTCCTTTTAACATAATGTGTGTCTCTACTATATGTATATAGAGAGATTAAGTATAAACTGCAATGTTGAAACAAAGCTTTTCTGTGATATATCAACATATGCCTACTGCTTCATGAAAGGACTATTCAGTGTATAAGGAAGGCAAGTATTTGTGGAATCTGATGATTTGTCAGGAGTCAAACTTAAGGGGAAATAGGCAAGAAATATCCTACAGGAGCTATCAGTTGTGAAGACGGATGGGTGTACAGTTAAGGCAACAAATGTCAGTGTCACAGACAATGCAAGAGCAGATACCAGCAGATAACAACAAGGACCAGGAGCTGCAGATAAAATGGAATGGCTGAAGGCTGCAAAATGGATGGTCAAAGCAAGCCCATCTACAGTACAGTGTATTTCAAGAGGCCTTAGCATTGGCAGAAGGAATGCTTCTAAAGGGGAATAGAATTACCAACAACACAGAGAGGTGATAGTACAGAGAGACAGCTGTGCACAGAAAGAAAAATGAAAGAAGACTATCCAGAGAAAACATGTACTGGCAGCAGTCACTGGACATATAACCAGAATGATCATCAAGTGTGTCACATGCATCAAATATCAAGCAAGACAGCAAGAGGAATCATTAATGACTGGAGAAATGTCAGATGCTCCCTGAAAGAAAAAACAGGGACTGATCTGTTCCATTGCAATGGTCAAGACTATTTGCTGCTGACAAGCTAGTATCCAGACTTCCCAGAGATTACATTTCTCACAGTGAATATATAAGATGCCAAACCGATCCACATGAAATTTGTGCCATGTATGGCATACCAGAGATGATGATCTTTTCAAGAGGATATCAAACCATTTATAGATTTTTATGAATTCCAGCATGTGAGATTGACCCATAATTTCCTTTGGCAAATGGGAAAGCAGAGACGGGAGTTAGAAAATGCAGCTGATAAAGGGAAAAATACCTCCCTTGCTCTCTTAGCTTAGAGATTTTTTCTCTTTTAGCACCGTTAGGCTGTGGGCACTCACCTGTAGAACTATTTCAGAGGGCAAAATTTGTTTTAAAATCCATATCTGCTGCAAAACAGAAGAAAAATTACTTAATTGGAGCCATATTTCAAGCGCTCAGTACCTATTTAGGCACCTAAATGAAGAGGCCAGATTTTCAAAGGTGCTTTCAGTGGGAGCTTCCAGGTGCTGAACAACATTTAAAACCTTGTCCTGATTCTACAATGAATCAACTCTCACCTTTAAAGCCACAGGATAGTGAGAGCTTGATCCAGAATATGAATAGTGGAATCGACGACCTACAGGACTGATCAAGTGGTCACCTTGATCCTACACAGAGACTTCAGAAAAATGAGATCACTTTTCTGAACCAAAGTGATGGTGAAAACAGCTCATTTCAGGATCCATAGGGACATCACAACTGATGAGAGAAGAAGATCTAGAGCTGGATGGAAAGCCTAAAGAAGAGAGGAAACAATCATGTCCTGCAGTTACAAGTGACATGGAAATGAGTTCACAGCAAACTGTCAAACATCCCAAAAATGTAACTGGTCATTCTTGAAACAATAGTAATAAAATTGAAATCATATTGGATTCATGTGATTTTAGAGTATGCTGTATTAAGCATATCTGTGGTTTAGAATGGAGAGCTCTCTCTCAAAGTAAAGAGGCTGTAAGATAGTCCTGTAGGAAAGGTTTCATTGCTACTAATTTGCACTAGTGAGGTTACCACAATGCGTTCAGTTTGTAAGTTTTCAGCAAAGGGGAATTTGACGTGTTCTTACGGTATCAGTTTACTAAGCACATGGATAGTAGCGGATGACTCATTATACCTTTTTTGAGTCCTCTTCTGCTGCAAAAGAAACACAATAAACATACAAATTTGGTTAATTTACATCGTATATTTACTTGTGTAAGCAGAGTCAGGATGAGCTCTACCCTGACATCTGGTGGTGAGTTGTGGAAAGGGACTTGTTGGAAAGGCTGATCTTGTTTGCATGGACACACCCACCCTGCATAGCATGATGGATCGCTTGCCCAAATGGTCACTTTGGTTGCTGTGGGACCCCCAGTTTCTCTGTTATGAAGAATAAAGTGTTGTTACCCTGATTATGTGAATCAAGGACAGTGGACCTGTTTTATGACAGAGGGACTCACCATCAACTAAGCAGCACTCGCTAGGCAAGGGACATGGGTTCCAAAACCCAGTGAATTGAGAGAGGCTGGAGATGGGTATTAGTAGCTGGTGGTGTGGGCCCTCTGTGAGGGTCTGAGGCACTAATTGCTGCTGCTCCTTCCTCTTCACTGTAGACTATCAGAGCTAATGTTGAGTTCATTGGGAGTCTGCTTTCAGGCTCCTGAGTTGAAATCACTCTGGGCTAAGGGTGCAAATGAGTACTAAGGCTCCCCTTACTACAAGCTGAAATCACTAAAGAGCTAAAAGTAGTATGAGCTGAAATCACTGAGCACTGTGTTAAGTAGTGGGGGAGCCTGAAGATATATTGCTGAGTGGCTGGTGGAGCAGTTGGCAGGACAGCTGGTGGAGTGAAGCCATTTGTGGGGACAGTTGGAGCAGCTTGCAGGATGGAGAGCTGCTGGCAGAGCAGGGCGGAGCCGTTTGTGGGGACAGTCGGAGTGGCTTGCAGGACGGCTGGTGGAACGGAGCTGCTGGCAGTGCGGAGCAGTTTGCGGTACAGCTGTAGCGGCTTGCGGGGCAGCTGGTGGAGCGGAGTGGCCTGTGGAGCGGCTGGCGGAGAAGAGAAAAGCCCCACAGAGGAGTGAGGCAGTCAGCTTCAAGCCACGTAAGGTGCCCCTTACCTCTCTCCGCCCCATTTCTACCCAGACTTGGGGAGGGGGGTAGCACTCTGCAGATGAACTTTTGAACTCTGGGACTGGAATTTTGGGTTCTGGGACTTTGGGTGATTTTTGGGTTGCTGGACTCAAGAACCAAAGGGACAGGACATGGCCCGATTGGCTGGGGTGGGTCTTTGCTCACAATTTGGTTTATGAATCCTAGTTGCGGTGTTTTCCCAATTTAATGCTGGTGTCGTTTACCTGCTGTTATTAAAGATTTTCTGTTACACCGAGGCTCTGTGCTTGCGAGAGTGGAAGTATTGCCTCTTTGAGGCGCCCAGGGGTGTGTGTAAGATTTTCCCAGGTTACTGGGTGGGGGCTTGAGCTGGTTTTGCATTGCGTTGTTGAGAAGGGAACCCCTATGTACTGAACTCGGCCCTTGCTGCTGTCAACTCGTCCTGGCAGAAGGGTTACACTTGGAACTTACTTATTTTCTCATTTCTCTTATTTCTTTACTTATTTCCTTTCTCCCATTTTTATTTATCTTGACTCCACTTTGCCTTTCTACACCTTTTCCCTGTCTTTTTCCCTGTTCCAAAAGTCTCTCTAAACTTTGTTTTCTGTTGAATAGTCCCTCCATTAATATCAACATCCTTTTTCTCCTCTTCTTTCTTTTCCCTTTTCCTTTATGTTCTCCATCCCACATCTACTCCCTCTCTAGCCTTCCATTATTTCCCAGTTTTCTGTCTCCTTCCCTTCCCTTACTCCTGCTTCTCCTCCATTATCATCTTGTAGCAGTCTCAGCGAGATCACCAGGATTCAGCCAACTTTAAATACTGAAGAACATCAGTGGTGTCGGGCTGATCACTGGTGTCAGCTGTCATAGCTCTATTGACATTAATGGAGCTTTGACAATTGATGCCAGTTAAAGATTTTCCCTTGGAAGTGTTGGATAGTTTTTTTTATTTCAACTCCTTGGAAGAGTTCTCTTAGAGCTAGGGACCAGATCCTCAGATGGTGTAAATCAGCATAGCTCCCAAAATATTTTTTTCCGTCCCCTGTTGTGATGCATGAGGCCCACACATTTAGGGGAAACTGACTATAAAGGGAAACAATGAAAGTGACTTCACAAAGTAAATAACCTGAAAAAATAAAGAATTTTTGCACTGGTTTCTCATTTATAGTAATCATTGCTGTTACTTATAACAATAGCAGTGAATTTTCAGATGGAAATGTAATTTTTTTTATTTTACTGTTTTAGTTGGAAGTGTCCTTTGAAGTCTGTTACTTGATCATCTGAATTTTCTGCCTAATCAATTGTGACTGATTTTCACAAAAGATAAAAATCTACTTCTTTCTATATTAGAATTTGTGTTATTGATTATAGAGCATAGATTTAAAGATTTTTGAGTGTCTGATTTTGTTTTTATTTTGTCTTTGGAGATTTACTGATGCTGAGTTATTTATCCACTGCAGCACAGGATACATAATTTTCAGTAGTTTTAGCCAGAGTGTGCTCTTCACTAACTTTAAAAACAAACTTTACTACTTTGTACTCACAATTTAAGAATTGGTATCTGTAAGGAGAATCTGTTTGGCATAATGGCCTATACTAGTTCACCAGAGAGAAAAGGTGGGTGAAGTAATATCTTTGATTGGACCAACCTCTGTTGGTGAGAGGGACAAGCTTTTGAGCTTACACAGAGCTCTTCTTCAGGTCTGGGAAACTTAATCAGAGTGTCTCAGCAAATTACAATGTTGAACAGATTGTTTAGCATAAGTAGCTAACACATATTTCAATGGACCATTCAAGATGAAATGGCCTGTTTACACCCCTCCAGTAATAGGGAGGAAAGGAAAGTGGGTGAGGGAGGCATTCTTAGTGGGTGATAGATTGTTGTAATAAGCCATAAATCCAGTGTCTCTATTCAGTCCATGACTTTTAGTGCCTAGCACTTATGAAATTAAGCTCCCAAGTTTGTCTTTTGAAAATGTTGTGCAGATTTCCTTTGAGAATGAGGACTGAGAGATCAGTTATAGAGTGGTCACTTTGTTATCGAGTATACACTATACTGCATATATCATTGTGAGCTTTGGTTGTAGTAGGTGTGGTTCTTGGAAAGACAGACTAGTACCTTTTTTGTGTATAGGTTCGTTATCAGCCTGTTTGTCCAAACCAAAGCTTCCTCTGTTGCATTGGCAACCAGTTCTTTACATTTCCCTGAAGAATTATCCACAAGTGATTTTTAATTTCTCCTTGCAGTTTCCTTTTCTCTTTTTACTAGAGAGGTTTTTGGCAGTGCTGAATGCACCCTTCTTTTCGCCAAGTCCAATTTGACATCTGCTTTGTCTCCATGCTGGGGTTCAGAGAAGTTTCTCAATGAGTTATGCTTCTCATAACGATGCAAACTTCTCTTTGGTTTTCTCACAGGCACACTGTACTTGTTTAAACTTTGTCCACTTAGGTCACAAATTTATTCTCTAGCATGGGAACTTCAGCCTTCTGTCTACCAAGCAATTATTGGATTGCGCTTAATTGATTCCACAGTAGACATTGCTCTGTAAAAGGATCATCCTGCCCTGAGGTATTTTTAGTGGTCTGTAAAGCTCTTTCATTAAACCTATCCATTCAATGAGGATATTATGGGATAGTAGTAGAACTGGTCAGGAATTTTTTGATATATTGTAAAATGCAATTTGTTGAAAGCAAATCTTTTTGTGGAAACAAACTAGTTTCAGTGAATTTTTTGTTGAGGAAAGTTTCTCAGATCCAGAATAGAATCTCTGGTAAGAGCGACACCAGGTTAGCCATTAGTCCAGTGGTTAGGGTACTCACCTGCTATGTGGAGAGGCCCAGGTTTAAGTCTCTGTTTTGCCACTTGTCCACATCCCAGATGAGTGCCTTAATCACCAGGCTATTGGCTATTCTGGGGTGGGTCTCAATATAACTTGTTGGAGATGTTCCACTTTTTATAAATAATTAACTATTAATTGGAGCAGGGACTTGAACCTAGGTCTCCTACATTCCAGGTGAGAGGCCTAACTACTGGGATACAGAGTCTGTTTCTCTCTCTGACCAAATTAATATGAAACTCAGACGGGTGGTGACACAAGGCCAACAATGGAGGATTGTCAAACCTTGGTAGTCTTGTATTCAAACGGAAGCACTCCTGGACAAAGGAGGTGGCTGGACTACAAAAACCAGTCTGCCCAGATCAGCTGGTCAGCTGGCCACTAAGTAATAGATCACTGAAGCATGTCAGAGAGGCCAAAAAAGAGAGACAGTGCTGGAAGGGAAGCTTAAGAGAACATGTGTGGTATCCAAACATACCAGCCTGGTCAGTATCCAGCATGACTGTGAAGTGTTTAATAATACATACAGTATTAGGTAACCCACCTAAGCCTTTTAGAGCCTAATAGGTTAACACAGTGATACTCAGACCTCAGTGGTTCAAGAGCCAAATTAGCCATCAACTTTACCCAAAAGCCACAATAGTGTGAATTCATTGATTCATTTACTGGAATACTATTCGTATTTAAAGAGATGGGAATGATGGGAAATATTTAGTTTTTATATATAAAATTATTCTCACAGCAAATAAGTTAGTAACTTAGTGTAAGATGATAGCTTAATTGGTTAATAATATAGTAAAAGGAAATTGACTGGCTAATAACTTAGATAATATGTTTTAATATGATGTGCTGCAAAGAGTCACAGGAGACACATTGAACAGTTTGTGAGACACAGACTATCACTAGCTTAATCTAATACCTTATTGTTCTTTCATTGCCTTTACTTAATCAGACAAACAATTAAAGCTGCATCCCACACAATGTGCAGCCAGCCACACAAAAAGAAGTCACTAAACTTTTTTTACTGGTGCTATTTTTTTACTGTCCAAGTCAACCACCTGTTCTACCTATGTACTCACAAACAAATATTGAAGGTGACTCATAATACAGAGGTTGAAAACTTCGATCCTGGGTGGATATATGTCTAAATACTGAAATATTTCTTCAATTTATACTTCTAGGGCTATATAACATTGAAGTAATTTTGAACATTTTCACATATTTTTTCCAGTTCTTTTTCTAATAATAAAGCCTGCAGTTATATGCCCATTTTCTCTTGTAATTTTGTGGAAACATTTAGTAAAATGGACAGAGCTTATCATTGCTACTAATAGCTTCACATAAAAAATATGAAGCACAAGTTAAGAGCACAATTGTATCTTTTCTATCTTTCACTAAACAATTATTGAGACTGCAAGCATAAAGGGATATTTTGATTCCTAATTATTTATTTACACATACAGCTTTCTGAATGTTACACAAGAATTTTGCAGAGAAGGAGAAATTATATTCAAGCTTTTCTCATGTGTAAGTGAAACTGCTATATTCTGTGTAAATTATAAACAGTTTTGCTCTGGGACACACACATTTAGGGGTACACGATTTCTATATCTACAAAAATTGCTTCACTTGTTTTTATCAAATATATAAATTTCCTCAATGCCAGTAACCCAAGTTTCTTGACAGTAAGATTTTGAGTAATTATATTTGTCATATACTTATAAATCTCACTGGATACTGAAAAGAATTTGGCCATAAATTTAGCTTGTTCCAGTAGAGATGAAGTCATATATTGTGATTATCCTGAGCTTATATGAGTCAATTGGCAAGGGTTTTTTATTGGATATAGTTACAGTTTTGTTCTCTGTGTAGAAAAAATTCTTGCAGTTATCCTGTAAAGTAATTGCCATCACTTTTTTCATTATGTGCCCATAATGTTGCATTATCTTCAGCCAGAGTTACACAGGCCTAGGGGACAGTGAAGTCCCTTATTCCTGACTCTTAAGGTTCCCCATTGGCACTGACAGATCATCAGAACAGTTAGTAAGGTATGCAAGAGGGCATGGTGCTCTTCTATACTAATTCCAGGAATGTAGTCTATGGAATTACAGAAAAGGGGAGAGGAATGCATGGAAATAAGCTCTTAGCCCCCTTGACTGGGCTTCTACATAACCTACCATTCTTCATCCCACAGACTGGGAGAAAAGAGCTGGGGACTGGGGAGTGAAGGAATAAGGGGAGGGGCTTGGCATGTGATGTGCTGTTCCCCCTACCTCTTATTGCCTGGATGAGTAGGAGATTTTTCTCCTGACAACTCCATTTTGTCATTTACCATTTTGCCCTTTAATAATCTCTTCATCTAATAGTCAACCCCAGCAGATTTCGCATCCGTCCCCCCGTCCTCCTCCCGCTTCACACATCCAGAGAGCCTGGAGACTCAGCATATCTGTAGGCATGTTTTCTTTACATCATCCTCAGGGGCCCATGGGGTGTCTCTAGATGTTATGTAGCCACTGTGTGATAGCACTTTGGGGAGGTGCTGCCTCTGAACAATTCCAGTCATGCTTCAGGTATACTTGGTCCGATCTTAGCATGATCCCTTCCAGCCCTACATTTTTATGACTCATAGCTGTGGAGTCTGGCTCAGCCACCCTATGCCAGCTGACTTCATGAACACCTCAGAGTTCTGGATAGTCATATTTGCCCTTTTATATGTATTGATAGTACAGCTGGTTGAAAATTTTCTGACAGAATAGTTTTCCATAGGAAAATCCTGATTTTGTGAAATTTAAACATTGTGTGGGAATGTTATAGATTCTGTCAAAATTTTCAATGAAAAATGATTGGAGCGTTGTGTGTTGATAAAGTTGAAGAGCATTGCTTTGAATGTATTGACTTGGCTTTTATATTATATTAATGTCATTAAATTATAAATTATAACATAATATAAAAGTCAAAGGATGAAGTCAGAATTTTGCACTTTGATAAGGTCATTTTGATGTTTCTGTAAAAAAACCTGATTTGTAGAAAATTTGAAATTTCAACTTCTCATTCCAATTTGGAACTAAAGGAAATGTAGGAATTTACCTCAGAAAGTTTTGCCCAGTTCTAATTGATAGGTGAATGTGAAGAAGTTAAAAGTTCCCATTGGAGCTCTGTGACAATAGATTTTAAAACACTTTACAAAGAAGAGAACAAGGAGTAATTGTCTCAAGTTGCAGTGGGGGAGGTTTAGGTTGGATATTAGGAAAAACTTTTTCATGAGGAGGGTGGTGAAGCACTGGAATGGGTTACCTAGGGAGGTGGTGGAATCTCCTTCCTTCGAGGTTTTTAAGGTCAGGCTTGACAAAGCCCTGGCTGGGATAATTTAGTTGGGGGATTGGTCCTGCTTTGAGCAGGGGGTTC
The DNA here is from genome assembly GCA_033296515.1 of Macrochelys suwanniensis. Classification (NCBI taxonomy): domain Eukaryota; kingdom Metazoa; phylum Chordata; order Testudines; family Chelydridae; genus Macrochelys; species Macrochelys suwanniensis. Next base: position 97,622,674 of record CM065776.1, on the reverse strand, counting down.
GACTAGATGACATCCTGAGGTCCCTTCCAACCCTGATATTCTATGATTCTATTAAGAGTCAAAGTAGCATTATTCCCATTTTACAGAGGGGAAAACTGAGGTACAAGATGCGATGTGACATGCCCCAGCTCGTACAGTGGGTCATTGAATCATGGAAGGAAATTAATGTGGGATCCTGATTTCTAGTCAAACGTTCTATCCAGTGTACCACAATGCTTTGAAAGATGTGAGAAACAAAATATGAAACACTTAGGCATTTCTTACATAAATAACATGCCTGCAGGATGTTCTTAAGCATAATATTAATTCCTTCTCCACATTCAGAGTTTTTATTACAATATTCTCACCCTTGCTCTCTATTTGCAAGGAGTTCAAGAAGAGTTGGCCAAACTATTAATTTAGCCAACAGATCTAGCACTTTTTTTCTATTTGTGAAATATCTGCATATAGGCTGTGATTTTTATAAAATTGTTCCGGGGGGGGGAAGGGGGCTAGTTGTTTCAGATATAGGTTCTGCCACCATATTTGAGTCTTGTGATGGTGTGTGCCAGGCCTTTGTAGCCCCTGCTGGAGGCCCCACTGCTCTGCTGCACCCCACCCCAGGAAGCAGCTTTTTGAGAGGAAAAGAGCAGCAAGTGTTGAACCTCCAGGCTTTCTTAGAGAGGCATCCCAGGAGCAGCCATTTTTGAAACCATTGAGATCTGGTCCTTCAGAAACTAGAAGAACTAGGGACCGGCAACAGCCAATCAAGGCCCAGCAGGCGAAAATAAAAGGAGTTGCCCACTGTCAGCAAGTCACTTCCTGGCTGGAGCCAGAGGAGTGAGGAGGGATGATCCCTAGACTACAGCCAGAGGAACAATACTAGGCCAGGTTCCATTGCTGGCCACAGTCAGTGGCAGGACCCCAGAAGGAACTCTGCTAATTTAACTCCAGAGATGGAATTTAGCCCCAAAAGGTGAGAGATTATTTTGTTTATAATGAGCTCTGAAGGGCAAAAAACTGCTTCTATTTTGAATTCATTGTACACTGGAAGAGATTTCGACCTGTGTGCTCAGGCTGGAGGGCTGAGCAGCAGAAGACTCTGAGGAAGGCAGACGGCCTGCAGGGGGCATTGGTAGCTGAAAAGAATGGCAGCATTCTGCCTGGCCAGCAAGTGGGGGTGCTTAAAGGGTGAGTGCAACCCACCACAATATGGCATCACAAGTGGGGTTTGAAGTCCCTTCTTGTCAAGGAGAGATGATGATATGGAGAAATGCTTATGCCTGAGGGTAAAGAAACTCTGGGTCCCAAAGTTCCCAGGGAATGTGGGGCAAAATTACAAATGAGATGGTGGAGCAGATTTTCAGTTTGCAGCTGCAAATGTTTTCCTGGCACAATTATTGGAACAAGGGAAGCAAGCCCAGGGACTACACAATAGGCCTATCTGGTTAATGGCAGATATCAAGAAAAAATATTTAGGTGTCAGATGGAGAGCTGACTGAAATACTTAAAGGGGAACAGGATCTTCTTCAGAAGAAAACCTGGGTTAGTGCTTAAGAGGCCCAACAGCTAAGGGTGCAGTCTCAACACCTGAATGTGGGCAAAAGATGTTTAAAATACTCCAAGTATTCGCTGGGACACCTGAACAAGGTGTCAAATGCCAGACACAACCTGACTGTGAGAGACCAGTCATGGCAGTAATTCACTTCTAAAATTGGAGCCCCAATTTTAGAAGTGAATCAGGGCTTAGAGGTATCTCAAATTGAAGAGAGTCAAAGCAATAGCATGACAGGGAATGATCAGTTTAGGAAAGCAAACATAGACTCAAGGCCATAGGAGATATGATGGCGTCTGAATATAGGTATTCCCTCTTTGGTTTAGAGGCAAGAGTAGCATGGCTGGAACAGCTATGGGATTGAAGGCTTGTCTATACTGGCACGCTAAATGGACACCTCTAAATCAACACCGCAATGATAAATGCAGTGGCATCGATTTAGCGGGTCTGGTGAAGACACAATAAGTAGACAGCAGACTGCTCTCCCATCAACTTCAGTGCTCCATCTCCTCAAGAGGCAGAAGATAAGTTGGAGAGAGAGCATCTCCCATTGACATAGCGTGGTGTAGACACCATGTTAGGTTGATGTAAGCTACATCACTCTGGGTAAGTGTGCGTGATTTTTTCACACCTCTGAGTGACATAACTTGCATCGACTTAAGCAGCAGTGTAGACCAGGCCTCAGAGTCCAAGAAGTGGCAGGCCGATGGGCCACCAGGCAGCTAAGGGGAAGAGGGAACACTGAGGTAAAATACAGCAAGAATCTTTATGTTTTGGGCCCTAGATGAAGAGACTGGGGATAAAAGATTGCTCCTCTTCCTGTGTTTTACCTCAGTGTCCATGATTAGTTGACACATTCCAGATTTATATGCAAGGGGGCTGGATGTAGAGCAATTTCACTGGAGGGAAATGACTTCCTCTTAGTTGGACACAGCACAGTTGCTGGCATCTATGACATACTTCTGGTCTTTTCTGTATATCCAAACATTTCTGAAGAAGGCAGTTTGAGTGGGGAAGATTTCTCCATCTCTCCTTCACTCTCTCTTTAAAGCTTTGTGTGAGAAAGGGAAGGTTAGTTACTGCAATTGCCTTTGTAACATATTTGTTGTATTGTGGTTAGAGAGTTGGGACAGGCAAAATATAAATAGAAAAATTCATTTAAATTACAAACCTACCTACTTATTTTTGTCTCCATAAACACTTTTTAACATAATGTTCTCTTGGAAAATGAGCATATAAATCATGTTTGGCTTCACTGAATCTGTCCTCTGAAACTACCTTATTTTATATACATCATTTTACATTATAGCACCGAATTAATTAATATTTTGACAGAAAAGCTTGGACTACTCTTGGAGTCAATGCAGACATTCCTTTCCCTGGCTCATATTTAAGAGATATTTTCAGAGAAAGAAAAATGTGAACTATTATGTAATTTGACTACAAGCATCAGAATATTTCACAAAAAGACATACAATAAGAACATTCTCAGCTACCGCACTTTTTTGTGAGGCAGTAAAATGAATAATCACATTCTTGTTCCAGAATTTCCTAGGCATCCCGTTTTAATCCTTTCTGATATGTTTGGAATAACAGTGCTTTTAAAAATACATGATGATCCTACTGAGGAAAATATAAGGTAATATATTATTTCATTTTATATCTAAGAGGCAGCTCCTATTGAAGTAAATGGAAATTTTGCTACTGACTTTAGTTGAACCATGTTTAGTCTCATGATCAAGAGGTTTTTTTGTTTGTTTGTAACATGAAGACCGTAACCTACTGTAAGAGTCTGATACCGCAAACTTTATTTTTTGTCCACAGTCCAAATGGAGGGCTTGAACCTGATCACGTTTACTATCATGCTCCATTTACTTCAAGGAACTGCTCCCCATTTAGATCAGTGTAAAAAGATCAGTAGGACCCAGAGCCTGGACTACGGGACTATTTGTGGAACTACTTGCCAGGAGTCAGGATTACTCATGACACAAGGTGGGTGAGGTAATATTTTTTATTGGACCAACTTCTGTTGTGAAAGAGACAAGGTCAGGTCAGAAGAGCTCTGTGTAGCTCAAAAGCTTGGTCCAATAAAAGACATTACGTCACTCATCTTGTGTCTCTAATAGCCTCGGATCAACATGGCTACAAGGATACTGCATGCAGGATTACTCATGTGAGTTACGGTTGCAGTATTGGACAACATGGCCTTCCCAACACACAAAAGTTGCATCACATGAACTATACAAATATAATTTAATCAGTGCAGTCTCCCCTCCTCTTAGTATGGATTATATCGGTATAATGGTGCTTAAACAGATATAACTGTGTCCACTGGTATTTTCAGGAAAAGGAGTAAACTATAGCAGTAGAGCCACATTCAAACTGATTCCATTGCATCCCCAGTAGGGGTTGTACTAATATTATAGCATCAATAAAAAAAATCACTCCCTAACCTACATAGTTATACTGATACAAAAACTAAGTGTAGATGAGGCCTAAGTATGGACCTGCTTATCTCTGTGGGTTGGGATTGGTGGATGGGTGCTTCTCCTACATCATGACTGGACACAGTTACTGCTGTCTTCCCCCACCCCCTCCATTTTCTGTCTCTTTTCTCCTACCCCCTCTTTTTGTTTCCCTTTCTGGGTATTTTTCCTCTGGTACACTTTTTTCTCTTTTACATGCCTTTTGCTGACTCTTCTCCTCTTCCTTTCTCATAACTACAGCTCCATTGCCCTCCTTTCCTCCATTCAGTGGAAGGCCACTGAGAGCAGGGGAGACCCAAAGCTGAGCTAAGAGCCATGGGATAAGTAAAGATGAGGTTGGTCTGGTGAACTCCTGGATCAGCTGGAACCTTTTATTTGTGAACTGTTCCTGTAGCCAACTACATTAGGGGCCACAGTTGCAGCAATGAAGGAAAGTGGGTGCCCCATATTAGTGTGTGTGTGTGTATGTGTTTGTAATCCTCACATAACTCAAAATTAGTCAACGGGATTTCCATCAAACTTTGTAAAAATGTTCACCTTTGGCCAAACATGGAAAATTTCAACCCCCAAAGCATATTTTTCTGAAAGTTATGAGCATATGAAAATACGAGAGTTATAATGGAAAGCATTTTAAACCTTAACTATACAATTATCTACTAGTGAATGACACTGTATAACAAAAATGGCAAATAAATGATAACTGGAAATGGGTATAAATTAAAACTGATATTTTAATACCTTAAACTCCGGAAAAGTTTGAATCCAGATACAAAATATACTTTCATGGGCCCATCCCCAATAACATTTTGGCTGATTGATTTTCTGATTTTAATTCTCACTCCCCGTCCCCACACACCCAATTATTTTAGAAATGTGTAAAGGGAAATAAATAAAAGTATTTGTTTGGAAATAAGCATGGAGTTTGGCCTATAGCATCTAAACAATGCCACATGGTATACATAAAAGAGAATGGAAAAAAAAACATTTTAGTGACACATTGTAGCTACAATACTGCCAGACACTAAAATATGAACCATTGTTATAGTCCTAGAAAAAATATAAAAAAGAAAATAAGTTTTTCAAGATGGTGTCTAAATTTTCTCTCTTCTTGCACCACTGCTTCACTGAATCTGCAGCATTGTCTAGTATTTTCATGTCAAGATTTTTGTTTTTGCACAGTTTAGCATATATTCAAATTTCTTAGTCAAATTCTTCTCTGTTCCAATAATGGGCTTGGACTAGCAAAAATGGGAGCAGAATTTCACCTCTGGAATATTAAAATTTAATAGAGGGGTTAGTGCATTGTTTTATATTTAAAATTAAATACTGTATTTAGCACCAAAAGTCCTTTCTACTAGCACTTTTAGGAACAGCCTTGCCAGACTGTCACTTCATATTATACTTTTTGATTAAAGTTATTATTTTTCTGCTGTCTTTATGACATTTAGTTTTGAAATAGATATTCCTGAACAAATATGCATCAAAAATGGCCTCTTGCTTACTCCTGTTAGACACTTACAGGAGGTGTGTTTCCCAGCTCTGTCAGACATTTTGTTGGCCCTCTCAGCAGTGAACCTGGTCCTTCCAGCTGCGCCTCATCCCTCCGACATTTTTCCCTGGCTGCTCCCATTTCCCTAAGGAATTTCCCCCCAGTCCTTCCATCTGCTTCCCCAGAATAATGTTTCCTTGGCATTAACAGACATTCCTCTAATCCTCTTGTTCCATATTCTAGACACTTTGTAATATTGGGAAAATTTCCGGAGTAATCAAATGTCTGGCACAATGCTGTCGAACCTACTGAGGCAATTTTTGCATATTCCAAGATATTTACTTGACAAGAACAGCCATCAAAAACAGTAGAAGAGGAAAACTCCAATTGTAACTTTTATTTTGGGATTGGCCCTTTGCTGGTCTTGGTGTGTGTGCGCATGCGCGCGTGTGTGTGTAAGTGGGAGGGGAGAAAAGGAAGGGAAAATACAAGGGGTTTTTTGAGCATGCTCAGCTGAGGTAAAAAGTCCGAGTTATAGAAATGTTGAGTGCTTGCAGTTCACACAGTTCATTTGAAGCTTTGGGTGATCAGCTCTACTGAAAATCATCTTAAGCACATTGTTAAATCCATCCCTATTCAGCAGCAGCACTTGCTTTGCTGAAAAGGGATGGACTTAAAAGTGCAGTGAAGGACTGTTGGAGTCAATGGGACTTAAGCATGGACTTAAGTGATTTGCTAAACCATCACCTTAGATTTTAGCAATGCCTAGTGGCCCCTAACCCCTTGTGTTAACATCACAGTGACATTTCCCTAGTTGACCTGACATACCAAAAGCTGTTGCTGGGACAAGCTGGAGGATGGAGATTGTAAATGTTTTATTTAAATACACACATCTTTCCCAAGATCTTGACTGTTTACTTTTAGGGATGTATAGCTATCCTCTTCTGCGCTGCCTTTACCTCGGTGAAGTGAGAAGGCCACCCTCTAGAGCTCTATTCATTTGAAATGAGATGTGAACTTCAGTGCCTATTGGGGCAATTTTAAATGCTAGCTTAGGGTCAATTTCTTTCTCTCTATTTCTTTTAGAAAAACAACACAAGAAAACAAAATGTGAAAAATTGTGGTAAATGCAATATTAAAGTTACACATTAAGATCCAGCAAAGCCAGGAAATATAGGAGTTACGTTTCTTAGGAGGAGATCATCAGGGTGAACAGCATCAGCCCAGACCAGCGGAACTTTCCTGATATTGGGCTGATTTCATGAGTCTGAGTAGAAACTGTACACACCCGCAAATAATGACCTCAAATAGGGATTAATAAATCTAAGAAAATCATAGACCACTTGTAGGCAATTCATGGGAAGAAAATGATGCTAAATTCATCAAATGGAGTTTCTCTAAAATGACAGCTCAGTTTGATTACAAACAGGACCTCCTCAAGCTCATATCAGTCTTCATAATCACATTAACAAACACTGATGACCCTACTTTTCTCTTTTTGAAAACAAACTAAACTGCCTTTAACCAATGCACAGACCTTTATGATTTTTTTTCTGAACCCAAACCAGATTATAATCCATTTATTTCCTTCCTTGCCCATCAGCAAACATGCAAAAGATTAACAAGGTCTGGACTAAATTTCCTCTTGCAAATTATATCTTTTAGAGGGGTCTTCCTTTCTCACGGACATTTTCAGTTGTCTGGTTCCTACTGGTTTGACAATTAACATCCACATTGGTCTAATGAGTCTCTCTTTCCCTTTGGCCAGACCATTTCCCTACTGCCTATTTCATTCATTAATAAAATGTTCATTGATCTAGGCAGCTTCATCCTCAATAAATATTTTTGTTAGAAGTGCTGTAGTAGAAATCCCCTCTTCTAAAAAAAGTTTATATATATAAACAGTTGCCCAGATTCATTACTGGGATTTTTCTTCTATTGCTGTAGCATTGAGCAGAAGCTAATTCTAGAGAGAAGTTGATGGACCAATGAATAGAGCTGGTATGGAAAAAAACTTTGTTTTGGTGTTCATGACTCAACATTTCCTAGTTCTGGCCTGACTGAAAAGGAAATTGCCAAAACCTAGTGATAAAATTCTGTTCTTGTGCTATTTGCAGCCTGTCTGGAAACAGGAAGTTCAAAAATTTGACATGACTTCCTGTCCTTGCAAGATTTCAACCTAATTTTCCAGAATAGATTCTGGTAGTTCAAATAAACAGCTAATATTCTGAGTGCTTATTTGACCCAGAAATCCAGACTTCACCCAGAAGGGTCGCTCAGCAGTGGTGATAAATTACTTGGTTGGATTTTCATTTTAAAAAGGCAAAGGAGATGATTAATTAAGAAGTACTTTTAACTTTTCTTATTAATTTATGAATCTGGCACCAGTTGCCCTTTTAAGTGTTCCAAATACTTTATTTACATAAAAAGGTACTGTGTGTGATTTTTGTGAGCTTAAAAAAACCCTTTTTTTTAAAGAGTTGAGTAGAAAAAAATAGAAAACAATAAACATCTGCATATTAAAATGCACATTTTCTTAGCTTTTAAGAGTGCAAAGTTCAGTTTATTTCATTTAGCTTTAATTATATGAGACACAACCATCAGGATATGTGGGTTTTCTTAGCATGAACATCAGATTATAATTTGTCTGCTGCCAGAAAAAAACTGTGCTGAGAAACAGATGGTTTTAAAAATATATAGTTTGTTCTAATAAATATTCAGCATTATACAGCACAGTGCATATACAAACATATTATAGAGTGCTGCAAATTTCCCCACTTCTTACAGCACGGTTCTTGGTGAAACAGGAAGAGAGATTTTCTGCAGATGTGCATTTTACTTGGCAAACAAACAGAGAGGGACTGTTGCAGGTATCGGAGACATGATAGATCAACATGAGAAAGGGAGGAGACAAAGGGAGGAAATGAGATGAGGATTGGGAAGTGCTTGGAGTGATGGATGTGTAAGGGGAAATTAAAAAACAGATATAGAAGGGGCCTTCTATGTGATGATGAGATAAGAGATGGAAGGATAATGGAAAGATCCAAGGAGGAGGCAGTATGGTTAGAAATTTGGAAGGGGAAGATGATTTTAGCCGAGGCATTGTAGATAAACTTGATGGAAACATTGAGATGAAGGGAGGTCAGATAGGAGAAGGTTACAGTAATCAATGCAAGAGAGATATCAGGGCAGGGAAGACAGTGAGGAAATAGTAAGCTACAAAGCCATTAAAAGAAAGAAGTGACAGCACTTAAGGTATGTAGGTAAAAGGTGTGTAGGTATGTAGATGGGACTGGGTATGTAGGTAAAAGGAGAGAAAAATGACAGGCCTGGGAGACTGGGAAGATAGGGGAGATAGCGAAGGAAGGAGGAGATGGATTAAGAAGGAAAATGACAAGTCCAGAAGAAGAGATATCTGATGAGCAGTTTGAGATGCAAGACTAAATGTAGGTATTGAGATAAATTTGGGAATCAGAAGTGTTAGGTAAAGTCAGGGGGAAAGGAAATAGGTCACTGAGAGAGAGTGAAGAAGAAAGGATCAAGAACAGAACCCTGAGGAATATCAACAAGACAAGAGAGCAAGGAGACAATGAGGAACCACTAGAAATATAGACGGAATCATCATCAAGGAAATATAGGAGAAGGCAAAGTGGAGAGAGAGGATTGTCATTGTTGAAATGTGGAGGTTGGAAGGTACATTTGACGGGCTTCAGGTCAGAGCTGCAGCAGAAGAAGTCAAAGCGGTGAGAGTATATAGCATGCTCCAGGATTTTGAAGAAAAGGGAGAAATAAGATGGTAGCCAAAGAGGAAAACTGTATCAAAGAGAGGAAACATAATTTTGCTTGCCAGAAGAGAGAAAGGAGCCAGAGGAAAAAGAACAGTTTAAAGAAAAGGGATAAAAAGGGAATTGGAGAGGGAGCCAAGGATGACAGGAGATCAGAAGGAATTGGGTCAAGGGCACAGGTTGAAGCATTAGAGGCAGAAGGTTTGATTTTTCTTTTTCTTACCCCAGTGTAAATCAGGAGGTAAAACCAGTGTAAATGAGAAAAGAATCAGGCTCAGAGAGTAGTTTTGAGACCAGAAATGAATGAGGGGGTGGTAGAATTAAGATTGAAAAGAGGTAGGAAAAAAGGAGAACAAGAGACCTTGGTGGATATTGTCCATTTTGGCAGCCCTGGATACTGGAGCATTTGGTTTATCCAGAGAACAGGTACAGCGCAACTGGCAAGAGTACAAATAAGATATGTCAACCCTAACCTGATGGGAATGCCTTTAGGTGTCAGAGAGTAATTTTGTTCTATATGCTCGTTCAATAGTTGATCTCTCAGAGAAGACTACCAACAAAAGTGCCAATTATAATGGTGTTTTTAATGACATCAATATTTGTCCATTGGGAACTGGACCCGTTTCACACAGATCACCATGTATATTTTCCACAGTAAATGACTTCCGGTCATTGCATCCCTGGTCCAGATGTGAAATACCTTATTAGTGGTAAAAGGTCCAACTAATAACCCCACTAGTTTTCCATTCCTCCCCAAATGGCAATATCTGAAGAGATCATGGGTTTCTAGAAGCAATTCTGTGAACCGTTCTTCCAGCCAGGGCAGCAGTTCTTATTGCTTCGGCAGAAAGGTTCACATGCCTTTAGAGCCAGAAGAGAGCAGAGACCTGGCCATTCCACCTTGTGATCAGGGAGTACTCCTAGGGACATTAAATAGGCTAGTACCTAGTGCTCAAGACTTAGATTAACATTGTGTCCGGTTCCTGCACTGGTGCACTGAGTATTGGGCTGTGCATGCCCTCTTCCCAGACACTTTTGCAGGAGAAAGCAAATTTATTTTTCCATGCTGACTTTGCCTTGGGTATAACATCATCTTTGTAACTGACACCAGATGGCCTGTTGTACAGTTTGTTCCAGTAATATTTGTTGTTCACATTTCAACATGTGATCTTCACTTGTCAATCTCATGTCTCCAGCGCAAAGGTTGCTTTAATATGCTGCTGCTGCCCCTTTGTATTGAATTTTTCCTTCCTCTCCAATTAACACAGCAAAATACTGACTCCCATTACACCTCAACTATCTGAAGCACACTGAGTATCATGTTTCTCGCTAGGGTATGCTAATCATAGGATTGTCATGCAAACCATTGTTATGGATCACACTGGTATTGTTATTTAACAGTTAGAACAGGGAACTTTGAGTCTAAACTTTTGTAGTCTCTTTCCAGGCCTGCCATTGATTTATTGTGACATCTTGAAACCAATTGTCTTCCATTGACTTCAGTGGGAGTTGTGCACATTCAGCTCTTCTGAAAATCGGGTAGTAAACTTCTCTGTACTTTGGTTTACTCATCTGTAAAATGGCTGTGCTGGTACTTACTTATCTCCTAGGGCTGCTGAGGAAGCGGGGGGAAAGTTCAGCCTATAGTCAGTGCTTTACTCTACTGGGATTTCACCATATATTTTATTGTAATGTATGTGTGTGTGTTATTCTAAACCAGGAGCAAATTGTGCAAGGTGTCTTGACAAACACTGAATTCCATTGGAAGTGTGTTGAGCATCTGACATGTTTATAAGGATGTGCTGAATTTAAAGTGTTTTGTCCTTAATGTGTATCTGCCTCTCTTTGGTTAACATGTGGACCAAATCTGGACTACAGAAGAGATGACTGCAATAATGTTAGTGGGTTGCATAGCTCCCAAGTCTGCTTATAAACTTGTTTTAAAAATGAATGTTTGACAGGGAGATATTTTGGTTATGTCACCTTCTATGTGTTTTGAAAGCAAAATTTAAACCAGCTTTTTTTCTTTTTCTCTTTTCTTTTTTTGAGCATTATTTGAAGGATGTTCATTTGATTAAGATGCTATAAATCATGCTATTCTTTTTCCTTTTCTGTCTTCTGTACTTACGTATTTCAGGCCCTCTTTCACAGCTAATCCTAAGGGCTTCTTGGTCTCTGCCTACCACCACCTTTTTACGTGTTTGTTTTGAAAATATTACATAAGAACCTAAGGCCACGAGGGAGCAACAGCCAGAATCGTTGTGTTAAATAGAGTGGAACCAAGGTAGTATCTTCAAGTAACAAAAGCTGTTGGCAGATCTGTACTCACTGTTATAGTTTCACTTTGCAGAGGTTGGAGTGAGCATTTGTTTTTAATTCAGCCACATGGGTTCAAACTCACTGAATTTCCCATTAACAATAAGTGAAACAAACCCCAAATTCAGCAATAAAGCTTGGCCAGAAAGAATCCTTTAAAAATAAAATTTCACATACAGTAATATTCCATTTATCTTTTGTTTACTCTCAAGTAATGAGTTTGAAGAACATACCAGCCAGTACAAATTACGCTTCTAGGGATAATCGTCAGCTGTGCTGAGTGAGAAAAATTGGTTGTTGCCTTTTTGCCTCCCTGAATCTGGTCTGGTTGGAGACCAACATGATCCCCAGCATATAATAGAGCAGCTGACAGGCTACTCTAAATTAGGCTAACTGTAGCCGATCACTATGCCAACCAAACAACTGGCTAAGTGCCATGCCTGCTACCTTTGGCATGGCCCCATATGAAGCAGTGAAGGGGGAAAAGTGGATATTCTGGCTTTGTGCCATCCAAAGACTCTCCTGTCTCAGGGGGAATGCTCAGCTGCCATGCACTAGGATTGAACCCTAGATTACATTAAAATATTGTACCCATCGCAGTTACAAACTGAATGGTGTTTATAACCCATAAATCATTCCCTTAAGAAAATTCATTTTGCTTTGTATGAAGTAAATAAATTGTGGCTTGATCTTGATGGATCTTCTGTGGGAACTACAGGCCAAACCCTTAGCTATGGGCCAAGTCAGTGGGTGACTGTGTGCAAAGGAGTTTTTGTACTCCCTCGATCCTGCTGCATCCTCTGTGCAAATATTCCCCTGCACCAAGTTAGAGCAAGAGGAGGTTTTTATTTTTTTAAAGATCATCCTTAAATGTGTTCTTTGAATTTTATGGAGGGTCCCTAGGCCATTAAAATGGTGTAGATGTTTGCACCTAGGGCAGCCATTTTATTTGACTGAATTACATAGAGACCATCTCTGAGAGAAAATAGCTTTAAAAATATTTCTGGCTGGTTTTCTGATTTCAAAGCAGGAGGGAAGGGAGGGATTGAGAAATTATCACTAAAGGGTTGGAACTACTACCATTTACGTATGGAGGGATGGGGATTATGTGAAGGGTTGGAACTACTACCAGACATGCCAAACCTGCGGAAAAAAACGCAGAAATTGGGCTTGTTTTTGGCTTAATTGGCTGTGAGTTGCTTGTTGGCGAGTTTTTGGCTGTTGCTTGGTTGGCTTGTAGCTTCTTTTTTTGATCGGCTCCCGGCAAGCAGGGACAAGGAGGGGTGAGCAGGGGTAAGGGGCAAGCAGGGGCAAGTTGGGGGAGACAGTTAGGGGTGCACAGCGGGCCCATCTCAGTCCCAGACTGCATGCCGGGGGGAATCTAATCACATAGAGTGTTGGGATTCTTAGGAATTGGCTTGTTTTGGCCTTGTTTTGAAATGGGATTAGCTTGATTTGGGGCTTATTGTGAAAGTCGGGGTGCTTATTTACTGCGTGAAAGTTGGCAACTGTGAGTCTGACCCTGTTTTGTGCAGTTATTTACACCTGTGCAGAGTGATGGTAAAAGGCTACATAGAATGTTAGCCTTTTACACCCAGACTTCCATAGTGCCCACTTTCCATAGTAGTAAATGACTACATGGTGCAAGGCAGAGCAACATCATGCCTATTGACTCCATTTCTGACCTGAGGGATAATACTTCTGCTCACATCAGGACATAATGATGGACACAAATGGTATTGTGTCACATATAATTCAACAAACTGAATCTGGGCAGGTCCAACGATTCACAGAAACTTCATTCATAAAAATTATTGCGAGTCTGGTAGATACTTACCGCTCGGTTTATTTAAGAGCAGCCGTGTGCTTTTATTTTAAAAATTGGGACTATAGCACAACCTCTCAGCATTTCTATCTTATCTAGTTAAAAGAACCAAGGCTCCATAATATGTACAGACAATTAAAGCTGATACCATTGGATCCTATGCTTCCCAGCAGAGGCGGATTTACAATGAAACACACAGTGCCCTGGCACGGGGCTCCCCAACTACAGAGGGCCCCAGGGCCGGGCAGCCTAACACTGTCCAACACCCCCTGCTGCGGGGATCGCTGCGGGGGCAGAAGCTGTGGAGGAGAGCATGGAGGGAGCCATTTAAGAGCCATGCTGGAGGTGTGGCATGCAGTGCGCTCTCCCAGCCGGTGAGCTGGGCTCCTGCTGGCTCCTGGAACTCTTGCTGCTGGCTGGTGCTGGCGGCCCCACGTGCCACAGCAGGCAGGCAGGGGAGAGGCCGGCGGGGGGCGCTCTGTAGGGGAGGCAGGCGTGCTTCCCTGGTGGGGCATACGTCCGCACCTGTCCTGCTGCCCTGCTCCTCTGGATGCCGGGAAGCGCAGGTGCAGTCCTTGGCGTGCACTGCTGCTTGTGGCCCCTGGAAAAAAGCCAGGGAAAGGGAGTGGCAGGCCAGGGGGTCTCAGCTCTCACATGCTGCTGCCACCACAGCTCCCTTTGGCAGCAAACAGGAGCAGCGGCAGGACAGGAACGCATTTACCAGCCAGCTAGGTAAGGTAACCCAGCGGCCGCGACTGGGACTACCCCAACCCCGAGCTCCCCCCCACTGCCCGCTATACATGCCCCCCCCCAGCCGCCTGCCCTGAGCCACTCACCTCCCTGACTCCTGCACCGCCCCACACCCAGACCCCCTACACCACCTGCCCTGACTCCTGCACCCCCATCCCCACCCCTGCCCTGAGCACCAAACAGGAGCTCCTGCACCCCCACAATCCCACCTGCACCCCTCACACCAAACAGAAGCTGCCCCAGGTAAGCGCTCCGCACCCCAACCCTCTGTCCCAGCCCTGAGCCCCCTTCCACACCCTGACTCCTGGCCAGACCCTGCACCCCAACCCCCAGCCTGCTTCTGTACCCTAACTTCCTCCCAGACCCCAACCCTGAACCTCCTCCCACATCCTAATTCCCTCCCAGACCCCAACCCTGAACCTCCTCGCACATCCTAATTCCCTCCCAGACCCCACACCCCAACCCTGAGCCTCCTCCCACATCCTAACTCCTGGCCAGACCCCGCACCCCAATGTTTTTTTGCATTTTTTTTTATAAAGCGCTCTTATCCAAAGCACATTACAATAGTTAGCTAACAGTACAAACAACATTTGGAAAGATCATTAAGTAGTCTGCCTTGATCCTTAGCAATTTTCAAGTGGTCTGTGAAAAAAAAAGTTAGACTACAGAAACAATCAAGGTACCTCACTTTATTTTCATTTACTTCCTATTACTTATAATATAGGAGGAGGATGAAGTAAAAAAGAATTAAAAACAAGGATGGGGGAGATAAGAGAGAATGTTCTTTTTCTTGGTTGGGTCCTGAGGGGGCCCCCCAAAAATGAAGCTGAGCACAGGGCCCCACTAACTTTAAATCTGCCACTGCTTCCCAGCTCCTTTTATCCAAATTGAATGTCTTACTTGATCTTTAACTGGGTCAATGGCTGGATCTAGCAGATATGTTCACACACACACATGTTGATACAAACTTGCATATAGTTTTAGGGTCTGATTCTAATGTCACACAGCTGAAAATCAAGAGTAACCTTATTGAAATCAGTGCAGTTATACCAGTATGAAATTGGTGTAAGTGAAAAGAGAAGCGGACCCAGTGTTTTTGTTTGTCATATCTGCTATAGTTGGATCTCGTCTTATGTCTTAACTGTGTTGCTTAGACAACCAAAAACAATAGAAATTGGCAACCCTAGCACGTCTTGTTTAAATTAGGAAATATCTGCCTAAAACATATAACAGTTTTTTAAAATATTAAAATTAAATGGTTTTATAGAGTGGATTATATTATTTTTCATTTAACTCTAGCAAACTGCTGAGGTCATCAGGGATTCAGTTATACTGTATTTATGCTATGAGGGATGACTAGCTGATTTCATTTGCAGCAGTATGTGAAAGCTGCAGAGAGAAGCTATGCTCAAGTTGAGAAGTTTGAGCTGGTCAGTTGGAGGGAGAATAATATGCAAGAACAGCAAGCAAAAGTCAAAGTCAGAGATGGCCATTTGGCAACCAGTTTCCTTAAGACTGACATTTAAGGAAGAAAGCAAAATTGGAGGAAGAATGTGTATCAAGAGAGGTGGGGGGAGAAGGGGGACATTTTTTGCTCTGCAAACATGGCTCAAATAGATCTGTGTCAAGGGTTGGGGAAGAGTAGTCTTTCCTGATTGAATTTTGTCTGCTCTTGTTTGTTGAGGTTCTAAAGGTGCTTGTGGAACTTTTGATATTGACCTGCAATATGGACCCCTGCATCTCATGGCTGGGAAAAATTTGCAAGGGGACACTGGGTATGCTAAAAATGATGTACATCATTCCCTCTTCTCCCAAACAAGTGTTTGTTAGACCTGTGCTCAAGAAATCATCTCTTTGCTCTAACAATCTTGTCAGTTATAACCCTGTCTCTAGATTTCATTTTTGAAAGGGATTATTGGGAAGGCCATTGCAAAGCAGCTTTGCTATTAATTGAAGCTCTCAGATTTTGCTGAATTTTTTCGATCTGATAGTTTATTGTGGAATATCCTCCAACAGGTTGCAAGTTGTGTTTTAAGCCATCAATTTATTTTCTAAATATCCTCAAAACAATTGTGATTACTATAAATGTATTAGTTCCAATGTATTTAACACACATTTGTGAGCTTTCTATTACTGTATAGATTGTGAAAAACGTATAGATTGTGAGAAGTTTACAGGCATTGAACACTTAACATTTTAGCTGTGTTGATTAGCTGTGATAAGTCATATGGTTTTGTATCAATTCCCTGATTGGATATGTGTAACTCTTATGATCAGTCAGAAGGCTTGAAGAAGTCATTGGCATATGAATTTCTTAGCGTGAGGTAGCAGCGTAGGGAGAAGGATCAAATAAACAAGACGGGGATATTTAAGATAGCGTTAGACATTTTCCTCTTGGTATCACTTAGGTTTTGCTCAAAACATCATTCCTAGAAAAAATAGGCTTCTGTAAGATTTATTGGCTGGGTACAGAATTTAAATTTAATTTTGTCGCATCATATTCACAATGTTGCCAAAACCAGCCATTAAAAAATCATGAGTTGGGTCCCAAAAGATCATGACATTGACTTTAAAATTGTGACAGTTTTAAAATATGATATTTTGTGGGTTCTTTTTATTTGCCTTTCAGGTTTGGAGGATTTGGACTTCATGCTGTTAAGCTATTCTCTGCAACCATAAGGGCAAGAAGCTTTTTAAAAATTACAGCTGGATTCTCACTAATCATGACTCCAGGAGCAGGGCATTTAGAAAAACACCTGCTATCACGAGACTCATGAACCCTCTGCACTGGTTGTGTCAATTTCCTCTGTAAGTACTTGAGCATACAAGCTTAATATTTGCTAGGTGAGCCTTTAGGCAAGTGAAACTTGATCAGTTTCATGTTAATGAAAAACAGAAACAGAAAGGTCTGATTGGAGCAAATACTTGTGCCTTTATACTTTTGTGGCAGAATCTGGCTCCAGACTTTACGTGAAACTCTGGCACACAAGAAAAAAAAGAATGGTACTAAGGCTTTAGCGGCCTTCCGTACAAGCAAGACATGAACCTCAGCTGTATTCTCAGCTGGGAATCATCTATTCTTCTGTGTTGATACTTTTATCAGACAGGAGGTCATTGTGGTAATTAAAGCTGAGAAATATATAAACATGGGAAAGTATTTATTAGGTTTCATGTTTTATCTTTTGCAGACATTGTGCTGATAGGATACAAATGTCCCTAACAAGACATTGAAAACAATGGGAACATTTTGTATTTTAACCTTGTCAATTGCTTAGCTACTACTTGTTTTGATGAGAAGCTAGTTTCAGAAAGATGTGGGGACAAGTCAGAAAAGAACTTAAGAAATATTTCTGTAGTTTTATTTCAGTAGTAACACGGGAAAAGTCATCAGAGTTATTTCAGAGATGAAAGTATATGCCTCCCCCAAATCGTTTCAGCTCATTCTGTTTTGACTTCATAAAACTAGAATTGTGGTATTTTGGATGGCATGAGATTTACCTGTTATATGCTGGGTATATAATTGTAAATCCAGACTAACTTCACTGAAGTCAGTAGATTTACTCTGAATTTACACTGTTTTGACTAAAACAGAATTTGGTCCTTTGTCTTTGTCCCATATTCTATCAATTGATGTATCTAAGGTGCTGGAAATGCCATGTTGTTGACTAATATTCCCTTTTGTAGACAGGTACAAATATAAGGCAGTACTTCCACTAAAATGTATATTAGTCAGCTTGTTGGCGGTTTGTGGGGAGTGGTTTTGGTGTAATAAGTATAGATGGAAAAAGGCTCAAAATGTT
This sequence comes from Macrochelys suwanniensis, assembly GCA_033296515.1. Lineage (NCBI taxonomy): Eukaryota > Metazoa > Chordata > Testudines > Chelydridae > Macrochelys > Macrochelys suwanniensis. Next base: position 97,604,689 of record CM065776.1, on the reverse strand, counting down.
TTTTCTTTCTACTGTTTGTTATGACATATCTCTTATTTTGTCTTTGGCTAACTCATCATTTGATACAAAATGATGAGTTGAATATCCTAGTATAAATTAAATATAGCATTAATAAAAATAAATTCTAATTTGAGGAACAATTTGCTGCAGTGCATACATTCATAGGTGCTGGAACTAGGGATGCAGGGGGTCCTGCCGCACACCCTGACTTGAAGTGGTTTTCATTATATACAGGGTTCACAGTTCGGTTCAATGGCTCTCAGCACCCATATTATAAAAAATTGTTCCAACATGCCTGCATAAATTGATATTTTACAAAGAAAAAAAAGGGAAGCAAGAGCAAAAGACATGACCCTTAACTTTTTTTTTTTAGCATTGCCAGAGCAACATCTGAAAAGCATCTGAGCTTCCTTTTTCTAGAAACCACACACCCATCCCATTAGCAAAATGAAGTCTGGGAACATCCAAAAACACATGTCCACATGATTGTCTTCTTGACAAGAGAGAATGAGACAAAAGCAAGTTGAATGAAAACAAAATGTTCTTTGGATTGCTTGACAGAAGTTCGTTTTGTTGATTTCATTGCTATTACATTTGCCAAGCTCAAGGCAACATTCTTGTTATAGCTGCTAAGTTCACAAACTGAATGAAGATTTACTTTGTGATACCACACATGTTGATTAAATACACACATGTGTATGTTATGTCTTCCTGAATATCATAGATATCTTACTTTATATGTTGTTTACATCTCTATTATCTGACTAACATCCGTATTTTTTGCATAATCAGGCAGTTTATTAATCAGGCCAGCACACGTCACCTTTCTCCACTACTTGTCTATTATGAATAAAACTAGATATAGAAGAAGATGGCTCTCTTCTCTGCAGATGGCTTCCTTATGGATATCATCCAGTAGACCTTCAGTGTGCTCCAGAGCTGAGGGAATCTGGAGTACAGAGTAGTGGACAGTACAAACCTGGGGAACATAACCAAGCATTTCGGTTAACGAGAATTGTACTGTACTGGTTTGCTATGGCTGGCCAGAAAACAAGAATTCCATTTTGTGAAAAATTTCAAGGTTTTGACATTTGTATTTGTATATGGGGGGAGGGGGGGAACCCCAAGTCCTTTCAAAATCAAATTTTCCATGAAAAATCAGGAAGGGGAGACACCACCACCACCACCACAGAATAGCCAGCTGGTTAGGATACTCACTTAGGACATGGAAGACTTTGTCAGATTCAGAGCAGGAACTTGAACCAAGGTCTCCCACATTCCAGTTGAGGGTCTTAACCACCAGGCTATAAAGTCAGTCTCATTCTTACTCTGGCCTAGTAAATAATTATATTAATAGAAAATGGAACAGCTCCAACTGGAGAGGGGGTGCAGGAAGGATAACTCTATAGCTTGATAGCTAGGTCACTAACTCTGAAGCTGAGAAACTTTCTCAAAAAAAGTTTTGTTGAAATCAATGTGTTTCCACAAAAAGTTTCCATTTTGATGTACTGGTATTTTCTGATTTAAAAAACAAAACAAAAACTTTTCATCAAAAAATTCCAAAACCAACTCTAATAGTTATACCAGTTCATCTTAATTCCTGAAGCATGCTGTGACCCAGGGAGCCTGGGGCAGCCCTCACTGAAAATGCCAAGGTCAAGGCAGGCTGCAAAAGGGAGAGCAGATTCTCCCAAAGACTGGTGGTTAACACTGAAGTTAAACTCTTCAGCCAGTCACAAACTGTGCTTCTTATCCCCACACTGGTTATCAAGAAGCTAAAAAAGAAACCACACAGTCCCCTTGACTGCATTCCATTTCTCTGGCTCCCAATCAGCACATAGGTTCAGTAGTTATTTTAAAAACTCTGCTCACTGTGCAAAATGTTCAGCCACATTACCAGTCTATATTAGTTTGGATCTTACCCAAAATACCATGTTGTTTGCCAATCTTTAGTACCTAAAACTAAAGGAATATTACAAAGTAAAAAGAAAGAACATGAAGAGAGTTGTTAAATGGTAAAGCAATCAGATACATACAGAGACTTCAAAGTCCATCTATCAGGTTCTTTGCAGTATTGATGAGTTTGCTGGCTTGAAAGTCCCTCTGGAACACATTCACAGCTAGGATGGATCATTCAGTCCTTTGTTCAGAGCTTTATTTGTAGATAAGTTACTCCAGAGGTAAGAAGCAGGAATGAAGATGCAATGGAAATTATGCAGCTACGTTTTATATTCCTTTTGCCATGTGACTTGTACTTCCTGTGTCCCAAACACAAGCTTCCCAGCAAATGTCATGGAAAAGCCTTAGAGTTCTCTATCCACCGGCCTGCCCATACATGCCTTGCTGACTGATAAGGTGTATCCCCTGACTCCTTTCAATGAGTTCTTTATACAGCTGATGACCCTTGATGGGACACTGAACAAGCTAGTCAGTGCTGATGCCAATCTGTCTGGAGGCGTCACCCAGAAACACAGCACAAGAAATACAGATATATCATACGTATCTATAACTCACAATACAAAGGTGATACAAACATATAAACAAGATCATCATACTTAGCAAATCATAACATTTTCACAAACACTTTACATGGCATATCTGGTCAGAGTCATTGCAATTTTATAATATTGGTGTCAATAATATCAAAAAGTGTTCTACATATTCCATACAGCATCACACACGTCAAAGCACTCTACCGAATATATGCAAGCCTAGTGGCTTGAAGCTATAGTGAGCTTGCTGTTACCATCTGTTGGTAAACAGGGAAAAAGTGTACAGAAGCTCCATAGGGAAGAAGCTGTTTACTGCCATCTATTGGTGGAGAGGAGAAAATCTGTCTACAGAGAAAGTTCATTTGCATAAACTTTCTACCCAGAACTCCTGCAGTGGCACTTTTGGGACTTAATAGAACTATACACCAATTCTGAATTGGTTGGGTAGTGGGATTACCTTGTGGTAATGAGTACATCCCTGATGGCAAGAACTCTGCTGAAGTGTCCTGTATGCTATTGATCCCCTTCCACTGAAGATTTTGCAAATTGACACTGAATGAGTAGCTTTGCAGCAAGAAGTAGCAGAGCAGTAATGCTGAGTGAACTCTGATGAGACCCCCCACTCCTACCGAGCATCAATAAAGCTGAAATCACTGTAGCTGGGTGAGTTGGAGGAGTCTCAGGACAGGCTCAAGTAGCACTTCGAAAGGACTGGATACAAGCCTGCCTGAGTACACTTGAGCCCTTTGGACTATGCTACCCACTGACACCAAACTGGGAGTGGGGTTTAGCAGATGGGGAATGGGGAAGTGACGTGGTCAAGGGACATTGGCTTAGCAGACACTGGCAAGTGGGGAACTGCTGCCCAAGTTACCATGAGGGTGAGTGTTTTACTTATTATTCATTTATATATTTTGTTCTTGTATTTTACCAAGTTAATGCTGTGTCAAAGTCTTTCCTTGTTTCATATGCAGACTCAGTGCCTGCACATGGGGAAGAATTTCCTGTTAAGGGCACCCAGGGAAGGTGTTTAGTTTTTCTCAGATTTCTGACCCAGAGGCTTTGGTTAGTTTTAAGAGGAACACCTAGATATTTGAACCCAGATCTTGTTGCTGTCAAAAACACTTAGCAGAAGAGTTACATATATGTAATAAAGCTTCCCTGAAAAAGTCATTAATCATGTCCTCATTACACCAATCCTAAAGTTCTTTTTAATTTCCATGCTCCTTTGACTTGACCAATCATCCATTTCATTTTGTAGTTCTCTTTTTCTTGGGTTTCCATGACATTATACTTTCTTGATGCTTTTCAACCTTGGTGTCTGCTCCGTCAGTGGATTTTCGTCCACTCTTTGGTGCTCATCCCCAGGGGTTTGTTGTTAGTTGCACGGGGATATGGATGGGTAAAAAATGGAACCAATGATTCACATGCCTTTCAGTTTCTGGGGAGTTGTTTTTCAGTTCCTGGACCTGCATTTGCCCCTAGGATTTTGATTCCAGGTAAAATCTAAAACTGAAAGTGGCCTATTTTACAATTGGGGTGGCAGAAATCTCACAAGAACAGATCTATTTTTAAGGTTTTCACTGTTCAAGATGGCAAAGATTTTGTGATCTCTCAATTTCTACATTTTGGGGATACAGTTTTGCAGGATTTTGGCACTGTTAGACCTACAGCCTAACTTCAACAACTTCTCAAATCATAACTGTAATCTTTAAAAAAATAATTTCCATTGAAGAACCAACACAACCAACCAGCCCCCACCTAACAACAACTAAAAACCCTACCAAAACAAGACACTACTATAACAACATTGGAGTTCATTAAATAACAAACCAGTAAATGAGAAAGGAATAAAACTTGAATAAAACAAACTGGAGAGCATCTCTGGTGAACTGCTGCACACAGCCATGTGATGTTCCTAACCCCTGCCTCCATGGCACACTCCAAATTTCCACACTCAAAACACAATCCCTTATGAGGGAGCATCTCCAAATCACAATCTTTCATAAACATATCACTACATTTTCCCTCTTAAAGAAAAACAAATTAACTCTTGTATACATATATGTAAACTATCTAATAATACATACATTAAATTCTCAACCCATCTAGTACATATCCATAAACCCGATGTGTCAACTACCTAGAGAGGAGAGGTTACCAGCCTGTTACTCTCGAGTGAGTCTTTACCAAAAACTTTCCTTAAATACCCTTTTTCCAGGTGGATTAGTAAATCTCTGAGTCTTTCAGGACATTTAATCTCCTGCTCTGATCTTCTCAGTATCAGCCTTTCATTGGATTTTCATCAGCCTTCTGAGTTGTTCTCTTGTTCCTTGACAGTTTCTCGTTTGTGTATTGATGATAAAGGGTCAGTAATATGGGAAATGCCAGAATCCACCTCAAATGTCAATGTGTTGGAACTTTCTGGGATTACTCGTAGATCCCTTTGATTATGTCAAAATGTGTCCCCCTGATATGTCTGGACTTCATAAGACCTTGGAAGCAGCTGTTCTTTAATAGTACCTCTTTGGCCCCAAGTATTAGAGGTGTGATTCCTAATCTATCACCTGGGTTAAAAGATGGGAGATCACAAGCCCTTTTGTCAAAATAATATTTCTGCTTCCACTTCTGATTTTCTTTCATCTTCCATATGGTTTGATTGTTATGAGATTTCATCAGGTTATCTGTAATTGTCAAATTAGATTTGATCCTTCTTCCCATTAACAGCTGATCTGGAAAAAAGTCATTCTCCAGAGGTATACTTCAGTAAACCAATAAAGCTTTATACAAATCCCCCTCCCCTCTCAAAAGTATTTTTCATAAGGATCTCTACTGTCTGTATAGACCTTTCCACAAATCCGTTTGATTGGGAATAATTTGGATTTGATGCTTTGTGATGAAAATCCCAATCTCTGGCAAACTGCCTAAAATTTGCACTGGAAAATTGGAGCCCATTATTACTAAAGACTTCATCTGGAATTCCATGTCTGGAGAAGATTCCTTTCGTGCTGGCTATCACTGACTTACTATTAATAATGTACAGTGTGCAAATGTCTGGATACAGCGAATAATCATCTATGACTATTAAATAATCCTTTGATTGCCAGGTAAGTAAGTCAGTGCCTACTTTCATATATTGCCTTTGTGGAAAATGATGAGGTCTCAGTGGCTCTGCCTTTTGGCATGGCTTGTATTTCAAGCATGAAAATCAGTTTCCTACCACATTAGCGATGTTATGATTGATCTGTGGCCAATACAGCACTTCTCGTGCTCGTTGTTTGCACTTCTTAATTCCTAAATGATCTTCTCATGGATCTTCTGTACCATTTCTTTTTGGAGGCTCATTGGAATTACAATTTACTGTCCTTGAAAATTATCCCATCTATTACAGTAAGTTCATGTCTAGTTCCAATAGTGTCTTATATTTGAACAGCAACAGCTTATTTCTTCAGGGCACCCTTTAATTATCACTTCTTTAAGGTTTCCCAAGGATTCATCTTTCTCCATTCCCTCTTTTATTTGTTTGTTTCCTGTTAGTTATGGGAATTGACTTTACAATCAGATCTACATAGCCTTGCATCTCTATCTCTAAAGTCTTCTCTGGTTTTCTGGGATCCACTGCTCTGGAAAGTGCAACTGCAGTGAACATGAATTTACCGGGCGTGTAGGTCACAACCAAATCATACATTTGCAGCTTTATCATCATTCTTTGAATCCTTAAGCTACAGTCATTTAGCGGTTTGTTAAATACCGCTACCAAGGGCTTGTGATCTGTTTCAACTTCCACTGCCTGTCCATAAATATAGTGATCTAATCTCTCACAGGCAAACAATATTCCTAAAGCTCCTTTTTGATCTCTCTGTTTGGTTTCTGCCTCAGTCAGTGCTTTGGATGCATATCTTACTGATTGCCAACAATCCTCATGCTTCTGTAAAATCACTGTACCTAACCCAGACTATGAAACATCTGATGAGATTTTAATAGGCCTTTCTGGTGCATAAAACTTCAACACTGGTTCTTGTATCAGTTGTTGTTTTCTCCTGCTCTGCACCCCAAAACCATTCATTTTTATTCTCTAGGAGTTTTCTCAAAGTTGCTGCTTTGGTAGATAGATTAGGTATGATTTTTCCAAGATAATTAACCATTCCCAGGAACCAATGGACATCTTTCTTTGACTGGGGACTTGGCATAATTTCCATGGCTGAAATCTTCCTCTTACCAGGTTTTGCACCTTTGTTGGAAATAATGTCCTCAGCAAAAGCCAGTTCTATAACCCTTAAAACACATTTCTCCCTATTTAGTTTGAGAATTGTAGCTCTAGTGGCATTCAGGACTATCCAAAGTCTATGATCACGCTTCTCTTTTGTTGAGCCCCAGATAATGATGTCATCCATTGAGGTGTCAACACCATTAATATGTTCATAGATCATATGTATGGTTTTGTAGTACACTGCTGGTGCTGAAGGTATGCCAGAAATAAGCATAAGAATTGTATCTTCCAAATGAGGTATTAAATATGCATAGTTTTGAGCTTTTTTCACTTAACTTTAGCTGCCAAAAACCCAGGGATATATCCAAATTACTGAAATATTGAACATTTGCAAATTAAGCCATAATCTCTTCTCTGGTTAGCAGTTTGAAATGTTCTCTTGTTGAGAGAGGCCTTGTTGAGACCTCTGGGATCTAAACATATGTGTACCTAGCCATTACTTTTCTCCACAATGACTAGGGAGCGCAGCCATTCTGTTGGCTCCCCAATTTTTTTGTATTACTTGCATTGCTTCCATCCTTGCAAGCTCAGCCTTGAGTTTTCCCCGGAGTGCAAATGGCACCTTTCTACATGGATGGATAACTGGAGGCACCTGTTTGTTTATCTAAATTGTATGTTCACCCTGAAAGCAATCCAACCCTTGAAACAAGTCATAATATTCTTGAAATAGCGCCTCATAGCCAGGTCCAGTATGATCTTGTAGTGAGAGCACCCCTCTTACCCGATTGAGTTTCTCACATGCAGCCAAGCCTAAAATTGGTGTCACCTTTTTTGGCACAACAATGAATGGGAGCCTGTACATGGTGTTTCTATGGTTGATGCTAGCAAATGAACTCCTGAGCTCCTGTGTCCAGTTTCAGTGGAATAATTGCTCCATTCACTGTCATTGGCCATATCCCCAGTTCCTCTCATCAGGCTTTCTAGATCCCAGTAGGTCTATGAAAAACTCCTCAACCAGATTGTATTTAACTGAATGAACTGAATTAATTTGGGATCTGCAGTATTTTGCAAAATGATTATTTTCCCCACATTGATGACATTCACCCAAATGCAACACACTGATTGGGGCCTTGCTGTGATCCACACCTTTCACATGACCATCTGTAACCCAGTCTTCCCCCTTGCAGTAGTTCTCATAACGAGTGGTTCCAGTCTTTGATTTGACCTATTTTGGCTATATTCTTTTATACTTCTGGTGAACTCAAGTTCAAGTTCTTTGGCTTGTGCTTTCACAATTTCTGCTGTGTTTCTTTTTTTGGAGAGCTTTTTCTAAAGTTAAGTCTCCTTCATGGAGCAGTTTCTCTCTTAACACATTGTCTTTAATGCCACAAATGATTCTCACTCTACCAGAGACTCTGTCAGCTCACCAAAGATACAGGTTTTATTGAGTTTCCCTAATTCTGAGACACATTGCTCTATGGTATCATAATTTTTTTTGCATGCATGTAAAAAATTTGTCTCTTAAAAGTTGCCTTTCTTTTTGGCATGTTCCTCAAATTTAGTCAGTGTTTTACTTAACTTCATGCTTTCACCTTCTTCAATCTTAATGTTATTATAAATATCCAATTCCTCCTCCCCAACAACATGCAAAAAATTGATGATTTCACTTTATCATTTTTCTCCTCTGCCTCTATGGCTGCTAAGTGCAATTCAAATATCTGAATTTTTTCCAGTTCTGTGCAACATTGCCTGACAATTGCAGACTGGATGGAAGTTGTAACACATCCATTTTTGGCTTTTTTACCCTTCTTAAGCTAGTCAAGCTACTATTGTGCTCACCAAATACATGCAAATGCCTCTATACCTGGTGCTCTGTGTGCTTCTCTGGTGCCTCCCCTTTATCTCTGTTTTCAGTTGCAAACTGCACACACAGTTCTCCCCCTTGAGCAGAGAATGAACCACATGTGACAGATGTTAGTTGTGTTACTTCATGCACTACTGAAAGGTGTTCATATAATGCTATGAGAGAAGTGGAAGAACCTATGTATAATAAAATAGAACCTGACCATAATCTAATCTGGAATGGGTTTCAGATACCTCACATGTGGATAAGACATTCAGCTTTAAACAAAAAAAAAGTGCGTAATTTTTTTTTTCAGTTTTAACCCTGGCATATATACATTTTTTCCCTCTAAAACTCACTGCAAAGTTACATTAAGTTATCTTAGCTTCCAGACTGAAAAAAATCTAACTTTGACGTTCACTGTCACCCTTGCAGTCACTTTCTGGGAGTGGCCTCCACTCTCACTGAGAGACTCTGCACTGTAAAATTTGGTCTACCAAAATATTGCAAAGATAACAACAAATTGAGGTTTGAATCCAATTCCTCATTTGTAATAACCAAATGTTTGCAATATGGTAACGTTACCCACTTCATTATCAGTTGTCAAATAAATGCATGTATCTCTATTTTACTAATTCAATAAGTTAATTTTGCTGAGTGCTTAAAGTGTAAGCAAACAGTATTTGACCAATGATAAAGCTGGTCAAGTACTGGAAAAAATATTTGAATGTGTATAATTGCAAATTTTGCTGTTAATGAAGAAAAGGAGATTTTAAGAAATAGATAAAGTCTGAGAATCTATTTCCTCTCCCTCTTCCCCCACTCCCTAGAAATGAGAGGTTTATCACACTGATATGCACCAATTAACTTCTCATTATTTCTAGCGATAAATATTAATGAAAATAGCAAATAATAGCCTTTAATCAAGAGTGAACCAAATGTTTAATTTCAATTATTTTGAAACAGGAAAATAGGTAGATATTTATATGTAATTTTTATAAGAAAAGTAACCAAATGTAGGACCCAGAATCAAAAGAAGTCAGGGCTGAGATGAGGTGTAAGAAAGAATAATCAATCATTTTGTAAATTTAAATGAGCATATGAAATGACAAATAGAAACAGTTTTTCCATCTTTTGTGCTACCATAGGTCTCTAATGAGCAAAGCATTTAATCACATGTTGAATTCCAGTTGAAAACAACGGGACCTACACATGTTTCAAGTTAAGCATGTGCTTAAGTACTTTGCTGAATCGGGATGGACTGCTGAATTGGATCCATATTGCACATTCCAGCAAATGCTTGCTACCAAGCATTGTGATGGTTGTTCACAGTAGTAGACACTCTATTTGGTCAATGGGACAACTCATGTCACACATCACTATGTCTAGTAGTAAGTGTTTGCAAACTCAGGCCCATAGTTTTGGGGTTTTTTTAAACTATAAGTTTCCTTTAAAGATGGAAAAAAAGTGTGTGAGAGAACTGTAGAAAGTTAAACAAATTGATATCTGTATAACTATAGTTCCTGATGCTTAGCTGTCTGTGTATCATTTTATTAATCACATCCCTATAAAATTATTGAAAAATATTTTGTAAAATGTGTTTGGTTTTTGTTTTTCAGAAATGCACATTTATTTGGATGGCAGCTATTTAGATTAGCTTGAAAGGCTTAGACCCAGTAAAAAAAATCTTGAAAAATATTTAAATGAAACAGATTATTTTTATAGAACCATTTGTTATGTTTGAAGTTGTTACTAAATTATGCAGCTTCTTCTCATAGTTTAATTTGTGTGATAATTTTTTAGTCTTAGACATAACTGTTACAAAAAGCATATAAACAGAATCCTATCAATTGATATGATATTCAAGTCATTAAATCTTAGCCAAGGCCAAACATTACTCTTCCAGCTACTGTAAACTAAACTATTTACATGTGAAGAAAGAATTGCCTATTTGGTTAAATTCTATATTTTATACATCTAGCATACAAGCAGCTCTTTTGTTCCAGATTGCTTCTACAATTCCACATTTGCTAAGAATACCAAAAATACCATAGCTAGGCTAAGGATCACATATAATGAATGAGGAACTGGAAGTATTTACACATATGTAAAAACTCAGTTGTTTCCCTTATTTAATGTATCATAAAATAGTGCTCTAAATATACTCCGAAAAATAAGTGATAAAATGAGACCATTAGTCTTCATCATGAATATTTGGAGAGCATTATTTATTTTTAAACTTTCCACTAGGGTAAAGTTACAATAAAATGTTAATATACTACATAATACATTACTTATTAATTATTCACAATCGGGTTAATATTCAAAGAACCTGGCTAAAGATTCTGACTTTCTGTCTGGGGATCTCTTCTCCTCTGAGTATGGAAAGAAGCATGACCAAATTTCTAAATATCCATCCTCTTTCTGGCACTTCTCTTCTGTACATTCTTGGTATGAAAGCTTTTTTGGACGGCATTTTTAATGTGTAAATTCTCAGATACTACATTTACCAGGCTTGGAAGCTAACCTTTGTGTCCCTCGCTGATGGAATTTAATATAAGTAGCAAGTCTGGAACTACAGATGTTAAGAGAAAAATCCCTTAGGCCATGTTGGGTGGAGCAGTTTATCTGTTCATAACATCTTCACCAGTCAAATAAGCCCAACCTGTCCTAGCCTAGACCCTGATCCTGTATTGGGATCTTCCAGTCAGGACTTGTATGCCTGCATGGACTCCTGCTTACTTTGGTAGGACTCCATGCATGGACAAGAGTCCTTGTTAGTGGATCCCAATGTAGGATTCGGGCCCAAAGCATTGTCCCTTCCTGCTCCAGTTTTTCCTCTTCAGATCTCTTTCCATGGCTTATCTCATGGATAAAAGCAGCCCAGGCTTGAACAATGCAGATGTACAAACAGTGTTCAGGGAACTCCAGCCTGGTCAGGCAGAAGGTGTCGGAGAGGAACCTGATCAGAACTACTTGACTGGAGGACTACTCACAGCCAACATCCTAATTTGGGACTACATAGATAAAGGATCAGAACTGTGACAGTCCATGTAAACCTCAAAAACAAGTGTCTGTGTCTTATGGGAGGAAAATCTACAACCAGTGAAATCATAAACAACCTAAAACGTTGGGGTAGAAATATACCTATACAACCTAAGAAGCCATTGAGGATCTTGGGCAAGTTTCAAGCCATGCTGCGGTTTAAACCGTGTCTAGAACATGTCCAAGGTTTAGAATTGTCACAGATGGTTCAGCCTGTCATCATGACACCCAACAGTGCAAAGACTGGTGTTACTTGATGCTATGCTTACAAATGAAATTCTCTTTGAGGGACCTGGAAAGCTGAAAGGATCCCATGGAAAGCTAAATATTAATGTCACTTTACCTCCAGTATTACAGTCACACAGGATGATTTTGTTCCATGGTTGCAAAGTTAGAAAGTCAGCTGAAATGAGATGAGGTTCTCACAGTTAGTGAAAAGTTTGAAAGTCCTATCCTATTAGTGTCACCAGACCCCATGATGGTTGTTCCCCCCAAAAAATTATCCAGGGAATATTTGACCCATTCAGGCCAGCCCGAAAAGCCATCAGAAGAGGTGTCTTTATCCACATAATCTCAGGACATCTGTGACCTTAGTGAGAGTATTGTATGCAGCAATGCTACAGTAAACTGTAACTTGCCCCAGACTCTCACTGTACAATATTTTCTACACACAGATTCATTAGAAGACACAAACATTCTAAATTTTGGGATCTTCACTGAAGCCGATACTTTTTAAGGAACCCTACATGAAACTCCACATGAAAGACACTTTGAGGAAATCCTGGTGGTCAGGAAACCAGGTGCCAATAATCTGTCAAAGCAGAAGTCATATTTAACTCCCCCTCCCCGCCCCCAAGAGAAAAAAGCTGCATGCTCACAAACAAAAATGTTATCCAAAGAATTCTATCAATCTATGTTTCCTCAGACAAGTGTGTTTCACCAGTTCCAAATAAGGCTTAGGAATGCAGAGTTTCTGAGACCTCAGAATATATCAGGAGGAATTCAGGGCCTGCTAGGGATGACAGACTCCTGACACTATTTTAGTCATGAATATGTTGTTATTTTTCACTAAAAAAAAGTATTCCTTTGATCAAATATAATACTGTTTGTTTATCACAGAAACACGTATGCCAATAACACATTTTGAACAGCTAGTCAACATCACAGAAAAACAGTTGTAGTCATACAGTTCAAGGCCAGAAAGGACCACCAGATCACCCTTTCTGACCTCCTGTACACCAAATACCACCAATACTACCCAGAACCCACACACCTAAATCCAATAATGAAAATGAGTCTTACATCCCACAAGAGACTGAACTATGATGTGCCACAGGCAGGAAATAGGAGTTTGTGCAAACCAACAGATGAAAAAATTAACTTTAAAATAGTTTCAACATGGCTGAGTGTTTTCATTCCTTCTTAGTTTAAGAAATCAATCTGTGGAAAATACATACTTTGCTTTCATACTGTATATGTTGCTTTTGCTGGGTGACTTCCATTATTGTATCCTTGAAAGTACAGTTACGTAAGGAAGTTTCCTTCATTATTTGTCTTTTTGGGGAAAGCTGTAGACCTTCTCATCAGAAAAAGAGTCTTCCTCACATGTTATCATATGGATTCTGGATCCACTTCATCAGAAAATACATCAAATATCCTACTTCTGACTCAGCTAGGAATTTCTATGTATATAAATAATGGACCTGAATTTAGTTTCTTAATTTTAAATGGTAAAGACTTAACTGTTTATACCATGTGTACCACAAAGGTTTCCAAATAAGGATCCCTGCCCCAGGAGTACTTATCTGATTGTGACTGATGGGATGATACCTGGAAGGCTACAAGTGCTAACTCTCTGGTCTGTCTCCATCCCTGTCCCCCTTTTACTTTTTCATGTTTCCATGAGGAGAAGGTTGACCTTGGTGGCTAGATTGGCCTTCCAATGAGTCTGGCTGGGGGGTTGGCACAGGGGGGCAGCAGCAGGCTCTTACACACATATATTCATGGCTCCCTCCATCCTCACAGGAGTTAAAAGTGGGAGCCAGTAGCACCGGGAACCATTTTTGCTTTGTTTTTTGAATAACCTTACATGCTCTTCCCCTACGGTTGGCTGAGGAGAGACCCTTTACCTTTTGTTACTGTAATGTAAGTTTTAGCCCAAATTTTATGTAACAAGAGAGTTCACCAGCTTGAGGTCATTCAGACTGATCCTCGCTCACAAGCTCATGGTGACTGATAACCATAATTGGGGTTGGGAAGGATTTTTCCCCTACATAGTGCATTGGCCTTGAAGAATTCTACGGTGATCATCTGAGAGAGAAAGTTGAAGGGTTGATGATGTAGAATGGGACACCATTATTGTTGCAGATGGGTTGATGGTAGCCCCAGTGAAAAATGGTATAGAGGTAATTGCTTACTTCCAGATATATTCCCTTTCACGGTGCCCTTAGGCTATAAATCTAGCAGTGGTTTTTTTTTAATGTCCACAATTTGCGAGTCTCTTGAAATAAAAGTTGTTTATGATAGCCACCTTTCCCATAATTTCTGTACAGGTGTAGGGTCAGGAATGCTAAGGATGGTGTGTGCTGAGGGTGAACATAGGGCATCAGGGAGGGCCTATGATGCATAGGTATGCCTCCCCCTTCCCTGAGAGGAAACAATGCTCAAGCTGTCGCTACCTTGTTATAAAAGAGAGGGGGAAGCTGTCAGGATGCTGTCTGTGAGGGCTCTGGAACTTGCTTCTTACCCCTCCCCACTTTAGTCTGAAATTACCCCAAATTTGGTGACCTTCTGGCAAAGCTGAAAAAGGTATCTGTTTGGCAGGATTGTTGGACAGGGCTGAGGAGATACTTCCCACAATGATGAAGGGGTGGAAGGGAGTTTTGTGTAGGTGACTGGCTCGCTGGCTGAGTCCCTGTTTGAAATTATTTTTTTTTCTGCTGGGATTTTACTGTCTTGTTAATGATGTGGGAGCTAGAGCCTTATATAGGCATCTTCTCTATTTAAATATAAATAAATAAAAAAGAAATAACATTCCTCCCGGTAGTAGTATAATCTGGGAAATGCAGCTTGAGGATCACGTCTCTTTGGTGTCCAGGCACATGCTAGACTAGTCATTGAACCAAATGTAGAGAGGGGTTAAAAACAAATGTAAAGATACATAATTGTTATATCAAATTAGAACATTGATCCCCCATAATTGAATATCCTGTCTCCAACAGTGGACAGGATGTTTCAGAGGAAGGTGCAAGAATAATGGTCAGGTATTCAGTAGCTTATCCATAGAGGAAGTTTCTTCCTAACCCCCTGCTGACACATGTAATGTGGAGCTATAGGACTTCTAAATTATATTAGGGGGCAAGATGCCAAATCATAATATCATTTCATGATTAATTCTGCTTATTTAAAACAAGTTAACATCATAATTAATGTCTTCTTCAAATCCTTTCATATGATGTTTCAATAGGGATGGATGAACTGGTTCTGATAAGCCCTAAATTTAAACCCAAATCTTAAATTAAGCCTCCTTCCTTCTTTCAACAATTCTGCACTGCTTGGTTTTTATAATGCCCAGAAACAGACATGCCACAAGAAAGAGCACTTCTTAAGACAAAAATGTACTTTGCCTCAAGCCAAAAGGCATTGGAAATCTTGCAAAAGAGCCAGTTCTCATGACTTCTCTAGACCTAGTTTCACACCAAAGAAGTATGGAAGATTCAGATAAAAATTCCAATTAGTCTGACTAGCTAAGCCATTTTGAGGCTGACCCTTCAGACAACTCTTAAAAATAGCCAATGACATATCTGTCTTTTTCTGTTCATCATCAACAATATGGATAGGACGATAACTGAGTGATGGTCAGTATAAGGAGGAAATGGTGAATTTATTGCATCTTTAACTGGGCGAGTGCATGATGGAAATGAATTTTTAAAATGGGCCTCCACTTGCACAAACTGTTGTTTTATGGATAACTTAAGACACTTGCCAGTTTGTCAAGTTCTGCGATCAACTTCATGTCTGGTTGGAATCCAGTAAGCAGCGGGAATCCAAACTGAAAAAACACTGTGTGAAGTTTTATGGAAAAAATAAGTATACAAGGTTTATGGCTCCACTGAGGCTTTAAAACTGGCATATTCTTGAAAGATTACAAATTATGGATAAAATACCAAGGTTCCAAAGAGGTAAAATCACTAACGATGGTTTTAAACACTGAAAAAGTTCATGTGTTTGGATAGACTGGAAGCAGTACCTCAGGCCGGGAGAATCAGTCTGCTAAGGTTGTCATAATTTGTCATTTGTAATGGTACTTGTGTTTATTGTTCATTTATATGTTTTCTTAATCAGTCATATGTAAAATCTGATTTTATTTTAAACTCCATAGGCCAGATCCTCAGCTAGTGTAAATCAGTGTAGCTCCATTGACTTCAGTGAAGTTGTGCTGATTTAGAATAGTTGATTTCTGTCCTTGAGTATTTGTTTGACCAACAATTGCCATAATTACTTTTTTTGTTTGTTTGTTTCCCAATCTTTCGGGTTTTTAAAAATATTTTAAAGCTCAAATGTCTGAAAATGATTTGCTAGAGCCATGGTGCTTTAAATTGCCATTGTTCTCTGAAGCAATCCCGGGGCCAGGACATTATCAGAAGCAACCTGCATCACTTCTAATTAGACCTGAACAAATAACTCACAATTAATTTATATGATTAATTTATCCTTTTTTTGAGCCTATAGGCTATCCATGAGCAGACTGTGATATTTGTAAATGCAACTGATGTTCAAATAAATTCAGTCAGTTCTTTTACATAAATGTGTTTTTCTGTGGATTGAAGAACAATTATTTACAATTAGGGTGACCAGATGTCCCAATTTTATAGGGACAGTCCCGATTTTGGGGTATTTTTCTTATATAGGCTCCTATTACCCTGCACCCCCGTCCTGATTTTTCACACTTGCTGTCTGGTCACCCTATTTACAATGAATCCACTGATCAGCTCCATTTATATAGTGTTAAGCCCTATGTCTCCATGAGTCAATATTTGACTTTTAGTGAGAGCTTATAAAAGATGGTCATCTTAACTGCTTAATTTCTTTCAGGGAAGGGAGGTAAACTCTTTAAATAAGTATATCACAGTATTTTGCTAAAGCCAATGATCCTAAAGACAGAGGACAAAGTCTTGAGTTAATCATACAGGACCAGTCTGCCACCCTTATTCAGATTGAGTAATACCAGAGTAAAATACAGTGTAAGTAACTGTGGCAAAATCTGGCCCATAATTATCTAGCAGGGAGTATATAATTGCTGTCATTGAGTGCACAATATTTTTTTCTTCTAGGCAAAAGAATAACCATAAAATGACATATATGAAGTCATATATTAGAAGATTATAGAGGATTCAGGGAGAATGTGCATCCAATTTATCAAGAAAATCTTTTCTACTTGATCTGCTTCAGGTACAATTTTTTTATAAGGAGCAAGTAAATCCTACACTATTAAATGCTGATGGAATTATTATTTTTAAAACATTTTACTGCTCCCTGTCTATTCACGTGTTTTTCTATAAATGATGGCATTAGATAAGTTAGAACATCAGAGTTTAAGACTAAATTTATGTACTTTTCCACTGACCCCAAAATGTCCAAAGCCTCATACATTAAATTAAATTCTTCTCTCTCTCTCTCTCTCTCTCTCTCTCTCACACACACACACACACACACACACACACACACTCTTACTCTGACATGGATCTTTTTTAACTTTTTTTTTTAACTTTGACAGATTTTTAAAATTCACAGTTTTAATAGATAAATAAAACACTGAACATAGCATTTAGTACAGATGTTGCAATTATAACAATATATCTGAATAGCATTACTTTAGATATTTAGGAATCTCCTATCAGTTAGTAAAACTGGCTTTCTGGCTGCTTTGCACTTCTGGGACAGCAGAAAGCATGTGGAATTGTCTAGAATGTGAGCCTGTATCTGGACTTGTATATCTAGATTCAAACATTTGGGGAAAATATATTTTAAAATATGGTATATACAGATCAGTTTCTCTTTTACTTACATGCCAAGATCTAATTTCTGATTCTGTGGCTCTCCTTCTGAAGCTGACATCATTAACACCTAATGTTTGTAGAGCCTTCATTTTTTTAACGGTGAGTTATGTCATCATTTCTTGTAAGGGAAATGCTGAATTCCTATCTCAGTAATACTGCCACAGCACAGCTGAGGATCTACCTCTGAGTGTTTGCTTTAGGAGACACTTAACCCCTGCTGAATTAGAGGCCACCAGAAATGTAGCCCAATTCTCCTCCATGGAATATTTTGAATATTCTTATACTGCAATATCATCTGATGAAATAAAAATTATGTTCTCTTTAGAACATGCTAGCATTAGCAATAATTAAAATTATTCTGAAAGAATGATACAATCTATTTATTTATCTATTTATCATTTGTAAAACATCTGATTTTAAAATGTGCTGTATGGTTTGACACACATTTACCCACCAAAACCTGGTGACGAGTTATAACTATTGAATTATGGGCACATTTTTATGTAACCAATTTACAATCTTTGCGTAATTACCTTGAGTGATTGCATTATCCGAAACCTTTTTTTTTCTTCTTTTTTTGTGTGTGACTAACATGATGCTTCCTTCCTTTTTCTTAAGGAAAAAAAACTTTCATAGAAATGTTTTAAAAAAAAATCTGTGTAAGGGGCATAGAAATGACATTGATTAGTTTAAATGTGACCTATTTACTCATTAACCATCAGCATTAATTGTAATAGTTGAGGCAAAACAGATTGTGGTTGGGAAACTAGAGATCTGTCTCACGTCTCTACCAATAATGTACAGCTGAGGTGTTCTTGAATCCAGCCGCAAACTTACACGAGCACATGGACACACCCATCTTATTATGGCACTGAAAGTGTTTGGCAAAGTAAGATGTGTATCATAAGACACAGAAGATGAATATCTTTCCCTCAAAAATGTACCTGCCCTAGATGCCTAGTTAATTTGTTGAAAGGCTCAACTAAAGCTTAATTAGTTATTTAGGGAGTGTACAAATTTCACTGGCAAGTGAAACATGCTGCGCTCCATGGTATGAAGATGAAGACCGGTAAAACAGGTGATGCTAATACATTTTTCCATTTCCCAATACGTTTCCCAAATATAATTGAGGATTCAACGAACAGCCCTCATTGTGAATTGTACTCTCTCATTCTGATGCTACAACTCATCTGTATATTTCAAACTATAGTCCAGAATAGGACCTCAGAGTTGGTCCAGGATAATACTTTCATTAAGCTGGTGTGAAGGCAATAGAGTGGGAGGGCCCGGGTCCCCCTAAACCCATGCCTTAGGACTAAACACTTCAGCCACAGAAGCACAGGGCAGGAAGTCAAATACTCCAACTACTAGGCTGACTGACCGACCCTCCAAGCCCCCATTATACCACCATAGAAGGAAAACTAACTCCAAACCAGTATCAATATACTAGTAGAGTGGTCAAGATTTTCAAAATTTGCTAATAATTTGGGGGGCCCAATTTGATACATCTTAAAGGGGCCTGATTTTCAGAGAGCAAGTGCACGGCTCTTTCAATGGGATTTGAGCACTTAAATATTCTTTTGTGCCTTTGAAAACCCTGCCCCTGGAATTTTCAGTCCCCTGGGGTATCCCAATGGGCGAACCCAGCTTGTCACAAAGGAGTTTGAGATTTTCTGCTCATGGGACAATTGTTAGCCCCATCACTCTGGGCTGCAGGTGTGCAGCAGCACAGGGCCCCAATCTCTGGAATCCCTCCTTTCAGCATGTCTCTCTGTATGTATCCATAACCTTCCACTCTGTTGGCTTTCAAAATCCTTTCCACCTTGAAAAAATAAACTTAAGGACCCAGATCTCTGCAGTCCCCAGTAACAATCTCCTGATCCAATTTCTCTAGTAGCTGCTGAATCATTCCCCCAAGTATGTTACAGACTGCCACATGGTGATGGGCTCATTTAAAGGGAGATAGGCCATGCCCCACCTGTGACTAATAAGCTGTCTCCCAGCTGAGGTGGGGTTAAGGGTCAGGTGATAGCAAGAGCTCAATTAGAAAGGCCAGAAAGAGCTCAATTGATCTGGAAAGCTGCAGGGAGCAAGAAGGTTCCTGCAGAAGTTCCTGGACCAAGGGAAAGAACCCACCTATTACATGACTTCCAGGTAGGCAGTAGCCATAGGGAGTGAGAACTACAGCACTAAAAGGGCTCCTGCAGGAGTCCTGGAGTCAGGGGAAGGACACAGAAGAGGGTTAAGAGAGGTGAGAGAAAAGACTCAGTAAACTGTGGCTCATGTTGGTCAGTGGAGCTACTTTATTTTGGTTTTAGGCTTATGTAGAAAGTTTATAAACTACATGTTTATTTATAGAATGTTTAATTTAACATTGTCACTTAAATTTGTTGAATGAACAAGGTCTATCCATTGCAATTAGATATGGTCCATGGGTTCTTACACTGAGTGTTGTGTCTGTATCACCTTTTAGAGAATTACAGAAGACAAGGTTGTTGAATTTACTTCTCAAGTGTAGTCAATTCTTCCAAGCACTATTTGTGAATCAGTTCTTTGTAGCCATTTTCAGTTCTCTGAAAACATGCTGGTAATAACTCTAAGCAGAATAGAACAAGAAGACTATTTTTGACAAAGAAAAATCACTTGGTAAAAAAGGTCCCTAGAATTGACTCATATTATTTTGTGATCCACTATAAGCCCTAGATCCTTTTCTGTGGTACTCATTCCTAGACAGTCATTTCCCATTTTGTATTTGTGCACTTGAATTTCCTTCCTAAGTGTAGTACTTTGCATTTATCCTTATTAAATTTCATCCTAGTTGACCATTTTTCCATTTTTCAAGATCATTTTGAATTCCAACGCTGTCCTTCAAAGCGCTTGCAACCCCTCTTAGCTTAAACTCATTGGCTGACTTTATAAGTGTACTCTGTATACCATTATTCAAATAATTTATGAAGATATTGAATAGAACTGGATCTCCACTCGATATGCCCTTCCAACTCGACTGTGAACTATTGATAACTACTCTCTAAGCATGGTTTTACAACTGGTTGGTCCACCCACCTTATAATGGGTTTGCCTAGGCTATATTTCCCTAGTTTGTTTATGAGAAGGTCACATGAGACCAAATGTCTTACTAAAGTCAAGATGAATCACTCCTACTGTTTCTCCCCATCCATAAGACTCATTATCCTGCCAAAGAAGGAATTAAGTTAGTTTGTCATTATTTGTCCTTGACAAATCCATGTTGACTGTTACTTATCACCTTATTATCTTCTAGATGTTTGCAAATTGATTGTGTGATTATTTGCTCCATTATCTTTCCAGGTACTGAAGTTAGCTTGACTGGTCTATAGTTGTCCTTATTTCCCTTGTTATAGATAGGTACTATATTTGCCCTTTTCCAGTCCTTTGAGATCTCTCCGGTCATCCACAAATTATTTGATAATTGATAATGGCTTTAAGATTTCTTCAGCTAGTTCCTTAAGTATTCTAGTGTGTATTTTGTCAGGCCTTGCTAACTTAAAGACATCTAACTTGTCTAAGTAATTATCAACTTCTTAAATATCAGAGGGGTAGCCGTGTTAGTCTGGATCTGTAGAAGCGACAAAGGATCCTGTGGCACCTTATAGACTAACAGAGGTATTGGAGCATAAGCTTTCGTGGGTGAATACCCACTTCATCGGATGCAAGCAGTGGAAATGTCCCAGTGACATTTCGAAAGCTTATGCTCCAATACCTCTGTTAGTCTATAAGGTGCCACAGGACCCTTTGTTGCTTCTATCAACTTTTTCTTTCCCTATTTTAGCCTCAGATCCTACCCCATTTATACAGATGTTCACTATGTTAGTTGTCAGATCACTGCTAACCTTTTAGGTGAAAACTGAAATAATATGTGTATCCAAGTCAAAGTTGTCTCAGATAAACTAAGTCATGCTGACCTGGAACTGTTATAGATTTTGTTTTATATGAGCATAATCTGTTCTTGACAGTTATTGCTAATCTGTTAGCCACAAATATGCTCTTATTCATAAGGAAAGATATTTATTCTTTTGTTCTACATCTTCTGTCTTAAACACACACATGTACAATGCAAGAAAAATCAAACTCTGTTTATGCTGTAAGATCTCCAGTGGAAATATTTCAGTATTCAATATACAATTTAGTATAATGTTGCAAACGTTTGCCTGTTTTTATTTTCTTTAATATTTCTTTCTCATTTCCAGTGCTATAGAGCAATAAGAAGAGTTTAGAGACCCTGTGCATGAGTAGTTCCATTTGTTTGGCTTTTGAGACTGATTTCCTCATTTTAGTATATATGAAGTAATAGGGAATTAGTGTATTCTTCTGTTCGTGGGACCTGAGCACTTGTATTGAATGAAAATTACTCTCTTCCCCAAAGTATAGTATAGTGGTCATTGTTTAATCAGTAAGAGTGTGTAGTGACACCAAAAACCAGGGATGTGAAAGCAACAACTTTGGGCCATTGGCTATGGCAATATCAGGATAATCCTCATTGGTAGACTATAATAAAATAGTTCCCCCTGAGACTGTGAAAAATGGTGGGGGAGGGGAAAACTCCCTTATATAAAATACTTCTGAGTCCCTCTAGAATTGTGCTTCCTTTCAAGGTCAAAAAAAGACACTCCCCGCTCCCCCCACCCCAAGCTTTTATTTTTATGCCTAAATACACAGACGGTTTCCAAACTGTCTAGATGTACATTGTGTTAGTTTTCTAAGGGCTCGTCTCCACTACAGGGAACACCTACTAAATCGATGGCAGAGCACTCTCTGGTCGACCCCGGTTTTCTAGCTCTCCGAGAACAGTAAGGGAAGTCGACTGGAGAGCGTCTCCCGTCGACTCAGTGCTGTAAAGACACATAGCTGGAGTAGCATAACATAGGCCGACTTACCCCTATAATGAAGACAAGCCCTGAGAAAACCAAATAACCAAGACACTAATCCTGGCTGTGCAGGAGGTGATGGAAAGGAGCAGTATGAAAGTGCATATAAGGACACAAATGCCTAGCAAAGCCCTTGGGCTATGAAGCAGATCCTTAACTACGTATTTGAAAACTGTCATTTGCCAAACTTAATTTAGCTTTTCATCACTTTTGTTGATCTGTTTCTGTGTTAACATTCAAATTACACAAGTTGAGCAAAGTTATATCATCTTTAGTGTTCTCCACCCCCGCCCCTCATACACACACACACTCATTCATCTGCAAGTGATATTATTCTGTCAACAGTTTGAACGTTGCCAAGCATTCCAATTTTACTTTCCCCAATAAAGAAAGTTGATTATTGGAATCTTAATAAGACTGCTTAATGGATAGCGGAATATGCTACAGGTGTTCCTGCTTATTTGATGTCCCAAAGAAGTGGGGAACCCAGTGGGTCAAATCCACTGCTCTCTAGCATGACTTACCTACTTGTAATACCTAGGATGACCAGATAGCAACTGTGAAAATACGGGATGGGAGAGGGGAGTAATAGGCGCCTATATAAGAAAAAGCCCCCTCAAAATGGGACTGTCCCTTTAAAAATGGGACATCTGGTCACCCTAGTAATACCTCTTTCTGCTCTCTGGGTGGAATTAACGAAGTTTGAGAGTTCCGAGGCTTTTTTATTTCCACATATAGAATTGCTGATTTCTTCAACAGAAATTACATAAACTTATCTCCAAATTATCTTACAGATTCAAAGTTTGGCTTTCAGAATATGTCCTGTATTTAGAATTGGCTGGAAAACTTTTGATGGAACGTTTCCTGGTGAAAAATGCATGTTTGTTTGAAACGGAAATATTTTGTGTGAATGAGTCAGTTTCAACAACATTTTCATCTGGAAGGCTTTTAAGGTCCAGAAGATATGTGAAGACCACTGTAGAATAGTCAATAGCGCAGTGATTATAGCTCTCACTGGGATGTAGGAGAGTCAAGTACCTGCTCTGCCTGATTCAGAGCAGGATTTCATCCTCGATTACACTCTCAATCTGGCAAATCCTTGTATATGGGTCTCCCATATTCCAGGCCAGTGGCGTAACCACCAGGCTAAAGTCTTTCTTTAAGGCATGTCTACACTACAGAGTTCTGCTGGCATAGCTAAATTGGTCAGGAGCGTTACGAGGTCTGATGTCTGACACAGCTGCATGGGCAAAAGCCCCAAATGTAGACAGACACAGCTGTACTGGCAAAACTGCACTTCTTTTAAAGTTATAGCTTGTTTTGGGCCGGGAGAGTGTGTGTGTGAGCGAGAGAGAAGAGTGGTGATGTCTAATAAGCTAGTAAAAGAACAGTTTTGCTGGTATAAGCTGCATCTATTCTAGGGACAGTTTGGCAGTATAGTACACTGGTATATCTATACTGTAAGCTCTCTTAATTTGGACATGACTTTACTTTCTCCAGTTGGAGCTACCATATGTCATATAAGGCTCTGTCTACATTATGCTGCTTTTAGCAACATGGGTGTGCCACTATAGCTGTGCCGCTAAAAGTTGCGTGGTTCAGCCACTGCTTGTTGGCAGGAGAGAGCTCTCCTACCGTCAAAGCAATGTTCACACCAGAGCTTGTTGTCTGCAAAACTTTTGTCTTTCGGGTGGGGGGCAGGTTGTTTTAACACCTCTGAATGACTAAAGTTTTGTCTTTCACTTGCCAGTGTAGACAAAGCCTAAATAATTAAATACTCACTGGGCCAACAAGAAAGAAACTGATTCTATAGCCTAGTGCTTAGGCATTGGCCTGCAATCGGGGAGATTTGGGTTCAAGGCTCTGTCTGATTCAAAGCAAAGTTTTTCATCCGAAGTCACTGAATCAGAGAGAGATCTGACATTTTCTGAAGGAAACATTTCAATTTGTCATTTTGAAGCAACTTTTTGTTTCAAGTTTTATCTTGTATTATACTCTGTTATATATTGTAATATAATACAAATATTCTTAAAAGGTCAAAACTGAAACCAAATGTTTTGACTCTTGTTGAAACCAAATGTTTTAATCAACTGTAGCAGGTCAGTGTGACATCCAGCTAGCCTATTGGTCAGACAATAGCTCCACAGTTCTTTCCAGCCTGATAATTCTAGACGGAACTCCAGCCAAGTCATATGTGGCGGGCCTCAATCCCTCCTGAAGATCTCTTCCACTCCCCTTAGGGTTCTCTCATGGCAGAGGTACAAGGGCGTGAGGAAGGAGGACCCAGGCCCTCCCACTCCATCGGGTCCTAACCGAGGGCCCAAGAGGGGTATTATAATATCTGGACCGCTCGCTCATCCACCCCAATTTATACTCCCCTGGGTGGCTTCCCGCCAGGTTGCGGCTCCTCCGTTGGGGTGTGTTACAAGCTTAAGAAGTATCTATCTACTGTTTCAGTGGAACACTGTCCCATTCTTTACAGTCTCTTGTGGGTTTCCACCTCCCGGAGATGTCGGGTGCAGAGTTTGGAATACTGATTTCAGAATAGCCTTAGGAATGCTGCAGCCACTCTTCTAATAGCTCCAGGCATCAAGCTTACTTCATGGTGCACTTCCCTGCCCCTGTCCCTGGGCTACTAGGATCCTTTTAAACTATCTCACCACTTGGAGCATGCCCTGCAGCTTCAGAGGGGTAGGGTCTACCTAGCCCATTACTGCTGTATGCCTTGTGGTGGTTTAGTGTGGGGTCTGTAAACTCAATCATATCAACCAACTTCTTTTTTTCATTTTGTTTCTAATTGGAATGAAGCCAATTTGAGATTATTGAATTTCTTTGTGAAACATAAGTTCCATCCTCCACACAGCTCTAGTTGTATGTATTCTACCAGTAAATGGATGGCTTCATTCTCCAGGGTGTCAATCTGTCACAAGCACTAAATTCAATGAGAAATTTTAAACGGAAAAGAGGAGTGCAAACCTGGGCAAAAATCTCACACATAGACTTGTGATTCTGGCAGTATCTTCTATTTTCAGGCAAACTGCAAGAACAGCCTTTCTCACGGCATGACAGAACTTTCATTCTTCAGAGCTGTCTGAAACCAGGAAGAGCAAAACTGCATGAAAACCGTTGGTAAGAAATGTCATTGAACTTGCATCTCAAAGGTGATGATGGTAAATTTTGTGATGAAGTACAGGATGGTTCTTGTTTAAGCAGATCCAAGTTCTCATGACACTATTTCCTCCCACCCCTCCTCAAATAATCCAAATGGAAATCAGAGCTGGATGGACCCACCCTCATATAATGTAAAGATTATTATTTTATTAATACAATAACATTCACAAGTATTTACATTTTTTACCAAGCTACAAATAATGGGCCCAATGCTTAGTAGTGCTGCTCTCAATTTTATGAAAGGCTCATTAACTTGGGGCAAGTTTTAAGGTCCTCATCAACCTTAACTTCACCCTCAATCCCTCATCCTCATCTGCCACAGGCCAGGACCCACTGTTCTATTTGAAGGGTGAAATCTGCCAAGACTCCCATTCACTTCAGTTGGGACAGGATTTCACCCAAAGACTTCTAGGGAAGTTGCCCATTTATTTGCCCTCTCCCCTCATTTTGCTTGGTGATGTCTGGCTGCATTCCTTGGTCTTTTGGGTCTGCAGACTGGTTTCTATGGAGGGGAGGGGCACATCTGGAAATTCTGCTGTCCCTTCCCTCAAATCCTTGGGTGTATAGGAAGTTGTATGGGCACACACTGGGAAAGAGCATGGCAAAAATTACTTTCTTCCACTGCTGTCAATTGGAGATTGAGATGGGAAGCTGAGTGATGCCTCCTGAAGATCCCATGGAGGGGAGCAGCTGTTTCTCCTCTAAGATACTGGGATCTTTGGGAGGAGAGGCTGTTGCTCTCTACTAAGCAGCCCCTGTTTGTATAAGATGATCTTTCCGTGCACTTCTGAAGATTTAATTATGCTGTGGTTTTTTCCTTGTTTTAATATGCATGAACCCTAAAGGTTATGGAATGGCACCTCTTCTAAACCTAAAAACAACAAAATTAAGAATAACTTGTCCCCACCACAAAAAATGTTAAAATGCTTCCTGATTTCATATATTCAATTTTGAATCTGCTGCAGTGGCAAGGCCAGTACCTCCCTGTAGCTTGCTGGTAAGGCCTTGCCCTAGGGAAAGGCAAGGGAAAGAGTAAATATACTTGCTCATCTGTACTAAACCTACATCCAGGTGTGTATTGAAGTGTCTCAACTAGTTGAGAATGTCATAACACAGTCCAGGAATGCCCAGGCTCACAGCCCTGACAGACATGAACTAACAAGCATTGCAGTGGTGTAATCAGTCAGTCTTGGTGAATTCAGTCTTATGTGGGTGCTGTATTTTGCTGGTCCCTCCAGGCACCCTCAACACATTGGCTACATGAGTTATTTTCCATATATAATTGGTGCAGGTGAGGCACCACGTTACATGCCTATCAACGTGATGTAGTTACAGCAGCAAGAGAAATCGAGAAGGATTTTTCACTCTTTTTGGGAGACCTTTGGAATCTATTGTTTCTATGACTGATCTTCCCTTCTCTGCTTGGAATCTCACACTCATATCTTCTCCCCCGCCCCACCCCCAGCCCACATGCACATATCAGCATCCACAGAAATTGCACTTTGGTGAAATAAGGTGTGAGTGAACAGACTCTAAGAAATACCATCAGCTTAAAAATCACATTTTGGTTCTGAAATTCTTCTGCTACCATTGTTACAAGTAGCACCTAAGATGACTACAAATGAATGAAAGAATTTGAGGGGAAAAAACTTCATTTTTTCCATTTATTTGGGTATTTGACAGCACTTTGTATAAAGCCAATTTCAGTCTGTCCCAGTTGGTTTCCCTGTTTGTGGGTTTTTCATATAGTAACAAGGGAGAATATTTTTAAAATGGGAAAATACTATTGTAAAACTATAGAAATTGGTGGGAGGAACTAGGGGCAGATAAAACATCTGCCACAGCATTTCAAAGCCATGGAAAAATGAGAAATAATTTTTAAAAAAACCAATAACCTTATTTAGCTCCAGTTTAACATGACATTTTCTTCATCGCTCCCCAAAACATACCCACCTCATCCAAATTCACAGGACCTAAAATCATCCTCCCCTGTCAACACCTTTCCAACTCATAGCACTGAAATATTTCTTCAGCAGGTAAGACAGAGCAATTTATGGCAAGTGTCGTGGGAGAAAAATGTATTCACTGAATCTTGGGCACTACACCTGGGGGCCCAAGTGAATGCCTCTGAGAGTCATCCTAGAATTGCTTGAACTAGCTCTGTTTGTCAATTGGGAAAGTTTCGTCCTTTCCCCACATCACAGGGGTAATATCACTTTGTAAGGGACTGTACCTGGCGTGTCCTAGAGAAGATCATAAAATGTATTAGAACTGACATATAAAATAGTCTCTGTAAGTACTGCAGCAGCTGTGCATATTGATTTGATATGGTTTCCTGACAACTCGTACTTTCCCACAATGTCTTGTGATTAGCTGTGGACAATGGTAAAACAAACCACTGTTTCTACTAGAAAGATTGAGCATACCTACATATTATCAGAGCTCTATGCTAAAATTATAGCAAAATTATTGAAAAACATTACAAATATTGTGATACAGAAAGATATATATCTTTTTGGGGACAAAGGCCACATTTAGGAGAAAAACACAATGAGCCTGATAACTTACTTGACTTCCACCAGAGTATATTACAAGTAATTCCACTGAAATCAGTAAAGTTGCATCAGCCTTAAAGTAGTGGAAATAATAATAGAATCAGACCAAAGATATTTAAATTTCCTAAAATTATTTTGGTAAAAGTGCAGTATGCTAACCAGGTCATCAGCTGTGACTGGCACTATGAAGATTGGTAAAATGAAGGGAAAAAGAGGGTGTGAAATCTTGTATACCTAAATCAAGTATTTCAATCTTTGAACACATCTCTACTGTTTAGAAGTAGTCATAATAACAGACTAAAGCCTTATAATTAAGGCTACATTTTAGTCACAGGTATTTTTAGTAAAAGTCATGGACAGGCCACAGGCAGTAAAGAAAAATTCACCGCCCGTTACCTGTCCATGGCTTGTATGGTATACCCCTGACTAAATCTTGGGGGGGAGGGGTGGCAGCCCGGGGGGCACCGCGGGTGCTCGGGGGGAGCAGTAGTGCTGGAGGGAGGGCTGGCAGGCTCCCTACCCAGTTCCTCGCAAATCCCCGGAAGCAGCAACATGTCCCTCCCTCAGCTCCTAGCTCTGCACGCTGCCCCCACCCCAAGCACCAGCTCTGCTGCTCCCGTTGGCTGGGAACCACAGTCAATGGGAGCTGCAGGGGCAGTGCCTGCCAGGCAGAGGCAGCGTGCGGAGCTAGTAGTTGAGGGAGGGACATGTTGCCGCTTCTGGAGAGCCCCCACCAGGTAAGAGCCCTCACCCTCTCCCACGCCTCAACCCCCAGCCCTGAGCCCCCTCCCACATGCACCCAAACTCCTGCGGCTGCTTGGAGGGAGGCAGTGGCCCAAGACTGCCCCAGCAGCAGACGGTGTGGCTGTCCCAGAGGCTGCCCAAACTGCATAGGTGGGCCTTAATTAAAATGGATAGCGTTTTCCAGACTACCTAAGAATTAGGACGAACAAACTGTTTTATGGACGCTATAGTTAAGATTTAATATATTGAAGTATGTACACTCCCATTTTCTATCATGTGAAGGACTTTGGATTTATGAATCCCAAGTTCATGATTTCTATCTTGGCAGAGCTGGACATAAGATTGGAAAACAGAAGTCACCATGCTGGGAAGGCCTCATGTATTTGTGTTTGTTTACTATTGATCTTGTAGGCACTTGATTTTATAATTTGGAATTGTGACCATCTAACATCTGCAGGTTTCCATTGGAAAGAACAGGAAAGGGACTATTTTGAATTTATGAGATTGAAGAGGCTATTTCTTATAACAGACATTAATGAGTCATCACTTAAATGTGAAGCAGTGAATGAGCCCAGGCTAGATATTGTGAAAGTCAACTGATCGCCACCAGCTGATGTAGGGTAAGGTTACATACTGTACCACACGGAGGAGATCCCACAATATTATTATTTAGTCCATACAGGCACTAGTATCCTCAGGAAACAAACCTATACGTATAAACAAATAATGAGCAATATCATTTTCAGTGGCGCATATTTAAAATATACAAGATCCTCAGAAGATTTTAAGAGGTGGGCCTTAAACCAGGAAAGAACTCAAAGCAACATCTGTTGATCAGCATGTGTGTGTGATTTTTTTTTCAATTTTTCTGACCAAAGTTTTCCCGTGAGAGCTTTTTTATAAATGACAGTGAACAGTAGATTCACTATTAATAAAGAATTATGAAAAGAGAGAAAACAGTAATTTATGTTGACTCCTATGGTGAATAGCATTTTCCATTCATGCATTCATTATACACTCTTTCATGCACACGGATATATTTAAACACCAAACAACCTTAAAAATGTTTCCAAACAGGGCTGTTAATTCTGTATTCAATTCAATAGAAATTGGGCATAAAACAAAGCCAAAGATGTGACTGCTCAAGAACTTTGCTAAATAAGAATTTGTATGTGAACTTTCTAGTAGATCTGGTCAAGATTTTTCAGATGGAACAGTTTTTTCTGTCGGAGATTGCTGACTCAACAAAATCAAAACGTTTAATGGGAATTTATCATTTTTTATCAAAATTGTCAAAGAAATTATTGAAACATTTCATTTCAATAATTGGAAAATAACTTTGTTTTGATAAAGTCATTTCAATATTTCCAGAGTTTATTTTTTCAGCAGAAATTTTGATTTTTCTTTCCCGTTCAGAACGGAGAGAGATTGCGAAATGTCAGAATTTCCCACTGAATGGAAATTGTGATTTTTGGCAAACTCTATTTTCTAGCTAATCCCTATCTCTGTAATGAGATAAACAAAACCATATAAGGACCAGGGCATGAGTAGCCATGCCTAATGGTTACAGTCGGGAGCCTGAAACCAGAGCGAAGGTCAAGAGACAAGCCAAAGATCAGAGAGAGAATTAGGAGTCAAGCCAAGGGATGACATTGGAGTTGGCATCAGGGGTAGGGCATAAGAGCGTGGACCTGGAGCAATGCAGGAAATCAGGAACAGGCATGGCTCAGGAGTCAGGCAAGTGGGCAGGGTCTGTAGTAGCAGCCAGCCAGGGATTCCTCTAATTGCTTGGACAGCTGTACCTCTTTCTAGTTTCAGTAGAGATTCTCAGCCAATCAGTGGGGCTGGATGACTTCCCCCAATCAGGACCTTCACGGGCAGGGCCCTTTGTGAGCTACAGCTTTGCTGGCCCCCTTCTTCAGTCATTCAGGTGAGCTGCTGGATGGTGTGTGTGGTCTGAGCAGTGCTTGGGGACCTGTGGGTCCT
This sequence comes from Macrochelys suwanniensis, assembly GCA_033296515.1. Lineage (NCBI taxonomy): Eukaryota > Metazoa > Chordata > Testudines > Chelydridae > Macrochelys > Macrochelys suwanniensis. The sequence goes on along the minus strand of CM065776.1, from coordinate 97,573,680 downwards.
TGATCAAGGTCCACAAGTCCTCACAAACACCAGCTCTGGATGCCCACAAACTATGGGATGCTTGGGTCTGAATTTAAACTAAACATTGTAACTTGGAGACATCTCTACCATTCAGAATAATATGTTAAAAACGCAGGCAGTAGAAAAAATATCTTCAGCTAAATATGTTAAGATGTGCAAACAGGCCAGAGTTCACAAACTTGGGGACCTAAAATTGGACATATAAATCCACCAAGTCTATGGAATGGAATCCAATAATTATAGATTTATGTGCCTAACTTTAAGCCCACAAGTTTCAAAATATGGGTCTACATATCCAGTATAATCATAAATGTAAACATTAACTGTAAATGGTGGTTGATAAGAGACTGTTTGGAATCTATCTAGCTAGCTAGTTATATGATGTGTGTGTGCATAAATGAATTATATGTATTTCCTTATCTGCTCTTTCATTAATAGCTGTTTTCAGGATCTTCATTGCTTCCTCATTTGTTCATGTTGTTTTTCTTTATATTCCGAGTTTGATAGATTTTTTACAAATGGAGTTCAATGTCTCAGTTATAAGTGTTATCCTTAAAAATAAAATGCTATTGCAAATAAAATATACTTTCAACCAAAACCAGCAACCACAAACTAATTCAGTTAATGAAACAAAGAAACAGATGACTAAGATGACCTAAAGCCACCTAACAAAAGGCAAAATAAACTTCTCATTTATCAGGCATTGATCAGTAACTCCTTTCTCAAGACCTCAGTGGTTTTCTGATCACATGACCACTTATTGTTCTCAGAATAGTCCTTTCTGCTGTCTCTTGATTAGTTGCTGAAGTGAATCCACCAGCTGGAGCCTGTGGCTTCTGTTCAGTGGGTTTTGGAGTTTTTTTTATTGTCATTGATTAAGTGGGTATGTGTTACTTCTCTCAGTGCACAAACACTGTAAATATCATTCTGGGCATCCTCAGGAAATGGAACCAATGCCCTCTTGGGGGTCTGTTTAAATGTCTTCTTTTCAGCCTGGACAACTGGCTATGATGTAAAATCTTGCTCTGCATGGTAAATCTGTCATCTTTGCCCCTACAAGCCACTCTTAACATTCTCTCCCACTTGAAATGGCAACAGTTTGATGTTCTTATCCTACTATTTCTTCTTTTCCAGTTTCCTGCTCATATCTCTCTTGTAACTACTCCAGAGTTAGCTATAATTGGCTTAAGACATTTATTAGATGCTGGCATAAAGGATTTTGCCCTTTGCCCACAATCTTGAACTAACAGTACTAATGAAATGTTGTGAGGTATGGATCGCTTGAATCTGCCAGAGACTTTTTTAAAAATCAGATTCTTTGCTAATTGCACTGACATTTCGGCTACTCCATTTGAGTGTGGTTAGTATGCACTTGACGTGGTGTGCTTGAACTGAGAAACACAAGAGATTTGCCTAAATGCAGACCACTACATTTTGGCCCTCAGCTGAGCAATGCTAGTTTTCAGGGCATTGCAGCAGATCAGTTTTTGTTGTTGGCATAAAATTGATTTCACGGTGCCAAGTCTGACATAATTTTTTATGCTTTGAACATGTTCTTATCTACAGTCTGTACATGAGTCTTGTTACTCTTTGAGTTACATAGACTGAGCTGCACACAGTCATCTTCTGAAACCCAGTTCAGTCACCCTGAGTGGCCACCAAGAACCACAGCCTTCATCACTACGCCGGTGGTCTCTGAGATCCCATCGGAGTGAGGTCTCAGAGCCCAGACCCCAGCATAAACTTGAATGTCTATACTGCAATTACATAGCTCCACAGCCAAAGCCCCATGATTCTGAGGCAGCTGACCCATGCTCTGAGACTCAGTGCTGCTGGTTTTCCATCACACTATAGACAAGGCACAAGTGTTGTGCTAAATGCCATTGTGCCCTCTCTTCCTGATTACTATTATCCTCCTATCAGGGTCCAGAAATGCCTGCAGCAGATTCATCTTAATGCCATCCTCACACCAGAGGGCAGCCCTGTGATCTTCAGCCCTAAAGCCTGGATATGCTCATCACACCCTGGCTGTGTGAAAAGCTTTCATTATTGTCACTGGGTGTTGCTCACATAAAACAAAGATACAATATACTCTAAATAAGAACATAAGAATGGCCATACTGGGTCAGACCAAAGGTCCATCCAGCCCAGTATCCTGCCTACCGACAGTAGCCAATGCCAGGTGCCCCAGAGGGAGTGAACCTAATAGGTAATCATCAAGTGATCTCTCTCCTGCCATCCATCACCACCCTCTGACAAACAGAGGCTAGGGACACCATTCCTTACCCATCCTGGCTAATAGCCATTAATGGACTTAACCTCCATGAATTTATCCAGTTCTCTTTTAAACCCTGTTATAGTCCTAGCCTTCACAACCCCCTCAGGCAAGGAGTTCCACAGGTTGACTGTGCGCTGTGTGAAGAAGAACTTCCTTTTATTTGTTTTAAACCTTCTGCCCATTAATTTCATTTGGTGGCCCCTCGTTCTTATATTATGGTAACAAGTAAATAACTTTTCCTTATTCACTTTCTCCACACCACTCATTATTTTATATATCTCTATCATATCCCCCCTTAGTCTCCTCTTTTCCAAGCTGAAAAGTCCTAGCCTCTTTAATCTCTCCTCATATGGGACCCGTTCCAAACCCCTAATCATTTTAGTTGCCCTTCTCTGACCCTTTTCTAATGCTAGTATATCTTTTTTGAGATGAGGAGACCACATCTGTACGCAGTGTTCAAGAGGTGGGCGTACCATGGATTTATGTAAGGGCAATAAGATATTCTCTGTCTTATTCTCTATCCCTTTTTTAATGACCCCTAACATCCTGTTTGCTTTTCTGACTGCCACTGCACACTGCGTGGATGTCTTCAGAGAACTATCCACAATGACTCCAAGATCTTTTTCCTGATTAGTTGTAGCTAAATTAGCCCCCATCACATTGTGTATATATAGTTGGGGTTATTTTTTCCAGTGTGCATTACTTTACATTTATCCACATTAAATTTCATTTGCCATTTTGTTGCCCAATCACTTAGTTTTGTGAGATTTTTTTGAAGATCTTCACCGTCTGCTTTGGTCTTAACTATCTTGAGCAATTTAGTATCATCTACAAAATTTGCCACCTCACTGTTTACCCCTTTCTCCAGATCATTTATGAATAAGTTGAGTAGGATTGGTCCTAGGACTGACCCTTGGGAAACACCACTAGTTACCCCTCTCCAGTCTGAAAATTTACTATTTATTCCTACCCTTTGTTCCCTGTCTTTTAACCAGTTCTCAGTCCATGAAAGGATCTTCCCTCTTATCCCATGACAATGTAATTTATGTAAGAGCCTTTGGTGAGGGACCTTGTCAAAGGCATTCTAGAAATCTACATACACTATGTCCATTAGATCCCCCTTGTCCACGTGTTTGTTGACCCCTTCAAAGAACTCTAATAGATTAGTAAGACATGAGTTCCCTTTACAGAAACCATGTTGACTTTTGCCCAACAATTTATGTTCTTCTGTGTGTCTGACAATTTTATTCTTTACTATTATTTCAACTAATTTGCCTGGTACTGACATTAGACTTACCGGTCTGCAATTGCCAGGATCGCCTCTAGAGCCCTTTTTAAATATTGGCGTTACATTAGCTATCGTCCAATCATTGGGTACAGAAGCTGATTTAAAGGACAGGTTACAAACCATAGTTAATAGTTCCGCAATTTCACATTTGAGTTCTTTCAGAACTCTTGGGTGAATGCCATCTGGTCCTGATGACTTGTTACTGTTAAATTTATCAATTAATTCCTAAAGCTCCTCTAGTGACACTTCAATCTGTGACAATTCCTCAGATTTGTCACCTACAAAATATGGCTCAGGTTTGGGAATCTCCCTAACATCCTCAGCCGTGAAGACAAGCAAAAAATTCATTTAGTTTCTCCGCAACGACTTTATAGTCTTTAAGTGCTCCTTTTGTATCTCGATCGTCCAGGGGCCCCACTGGTTGTTTAGCAGGCCTCCTGCTTCTGATATACTTTTCTGATGTACTTCTGAGTCCATTTTGGCTTCATTGTGACTTCATATGGATGTATGGTTCCTTGGGATCAAATTCTTCCAAAGTATGCCTACAAATGTATATTGTGGGAGAAGGTGTAAAAGTGATGTAGATCTGTTCCTGCATGTCTTATCCAGGCAAAACTGAGTTAGTACTGCCTGCTGAGTCTCCTATTTTATTATTTAGCAATATTCTTTTTTTTTTAAAGGAATTCTTTTCTTGCTCTGATCAAAGATATTTGAGTCTGGGTTTCAAATCTGGATGTCTAAAGTTAGACACCTAAATCTTTAGTTATGTAAGTATAAATGGATACTTAGTTGGCTTCATACAGAGTTAGATACTTAACATCAGACATCTGAATTCTGGTTTGTAATATTTTAATTCTCATTAGTCATAACATAAAATGGTCACATGAAAGGAAAATACAAACAAGTCCACTATTTACCTATTTCTGGGATATCATGAAATAGGAAATTGAAAATCTACTGAGCAAATGATCCTTTGTGGTAGAGATTCAGAGCTGGAGGGAAAATGCCCAGTATTCATTCTTTATTTATTCAAATAATAACCAGCTACCTTGAGCATGTCTTAAAGAGACTCCTTTACTCTTAAATCCTGCACTAACTTAAGCCCCTTGCAATTCCACTCAAGGTAAAATTTGGCCAATGAAGATTAATCAGCAGTGCTTTTGTCTGAAATACAAAACACAGATCTTGATCGCCTCTCCCCAAAGAGAAGAAGTGTACAACACTTTCCCCAGAACTACTGGGATGTATGTGAAAAACAGATGGGTAAATGTTATAAATTACTATGTAAAACCAAGTGACTGGACTCAAATATAACATTGTCAATCAGTTACTGAAACCGGCATAAATTGCTATTCAAAAAAACTTCCAAGGTAGGACTGGTTTGTCTCTTACGAGCCAGCTGGGTTTACATGCGGTGTCACATTGTTCTTGGCCTAGCATTAAATTCTACTAACAGCAGCAAAATTGGCAAAATCACTTAGATCTTTTTCTTGCCTTTGAATACCAGGAAAACATACAAAAAAAAATAATGAAAAGTTGGTTTTAGTGAGGATAAATATGGGGGCCAGTATTTTCAAAACTAGAGATGAAACCTTGGCTCCATTGAAGTCAATGGCAAAACTCCCGTTGACTGGAATGGGACCAGGATTTCATTCTGAGTATCTACAGCCAGGCTCTTAAATCCATATGTATGCACTTAAATAAAAGCCCTGATTTTCAGAATGCTGAGACCCCAGCAGCTCCCCATTGATTTCACTTATGAAAATCAGGTCACTCATTTTGATGACTAAATATGGATTCTGGAGCCTAGCCTTGTTTAGACAGGTTAAGTGTCTAACTCCCTTTACAAGTCAATGGGAGTCAAGTGCCTAACTCATAGACCGTTGTGTAAATCCTACAAGGCACATATCTTAATCTTTTTTAAATACATTCTGATTTTGTTAGCAATTTTCCAACCAGTAGTATCTCTTACTCACTAATTCTATTCTTCGCACACTTTTTGTGAGTGAAAGTGACAGGCTGGGAAGCATGGGGGCATTGTGGGCAGGCCAGAACAGTGAATGGGAATGTGTTGAGGCAGCCATAGAGTGGGGCATGAAGGGTTGAGCTAGGGCACTGGGGATATGAGGAGTGTGTGTGTTGCAGATGGGAGTGTGGAGAACTGCATGGCAGGGATACGCAAAAGTCCTGGGAAGCTAGTGTATGGATGGGCCCTGGGTTAGGTTGTGCAAGAGGCCTAGGCAGGGTGCAGTTCTGCATTTTCCGTTTCCTTGTGCCCTGACATGAAGGCAGCAATGCCTTGGAGAGCCCTTCAAGTGCTGATTCTTCAACACCGAGACACTTGGCTCCTCCAGCATTGCTGCTTTAGTTGTCCTCTGCAGCATCATCAGGGGCACCAGAGGCAATTTATGCTTGAAAGACTCCCCAAGGAATCACTGTCTAAGTGCTCCAGGAAACTGAAAAAGCAGCACTGATGAGACTTTGAAGCACCCACGCCTCGATCCAGAGACACTGGGCTTCCTTTCACATGCTACTGGTTAGGATAAGAATGTAAATATATTGCTGCTGAGGGTGATGGAAATGAGGCTGGGGGAGGCACTACTCAATGGCATGTAGATGGTATGCTGAATTGACCTAGCTACTTATTTCCTCGCTCTATACCATTTGTGTCAGTGGGATATCCACTCCGGCAACCTCGGCTCAAAGTTAATGAATTTTTGTATGTGAGAATGTGCACGTGCATGCCAGCGCATATAAACACACACACAAACCTGCTGCACCATCTTTTTACATGTGTTTTTAACAAAGGGTTTTTTATCCATTGTTTTTCATATAACTTTGCATTGATAAAAGCAAATATCCACCAAAAAAGGCTTTTCTCTTTCATAAAGTATTAATGACAAATCCTACACCCCAGATACTATCCTTACTGGAAAATTTATAACTGTCCATTTAGCAAAGGCTCCATAATAATTAGTTATTAATACAGGGCTTAAGAGCAGAAGAGTCACAGAGCAGCTTTAAAGTACATCACTCTGCTTGATTATAACTAGAGCGCTACCAAATTCATGGTCCATTTTGGTCAATTTCACTGCCAGAGGGTTTTATAATTAGTCAGTTTCACATTTTCAGATTTTTACATCTAAAATGTCATGGTTTTGTAACCATGGGGGTCCTGACACAAAAGGAGGCAGTGGGGGGTTGCAAAGCTTTGGTAGGGAGGCCACGGGATTGCCACGGAGCTTCCTGCAGCTGTGGGAGGTTCCTGAAGGTGAGTCTGATCTCTCCACTCACCCTGCGAGCAGCTGTGCAGGAGAAGAGGAAATCCCGTTCCTCCCCAGCCCAGCGGACTAACAGCTGGAGCACAGTGCACAGTAGGAGCCCCCAACTGGGGCACCCACAGCCCTGCTCCTCCCTCTCCCCTCCCATAACTAGATTTCATGGGGGAGGTCTGATTTCACGGTGTGTGATGTGTTTTTCACAGCCATAAATTTGGTATGGCCCTAATTATAACCTCAGTTTTGTGGGTACAAAAGTGAAAGAATCCTTTCCCCACTCTTTCTCTTTCTCATTTTAATTAACAGGGACGTGCAGGAAAATTAATATGGTCACAGGAAAAATTTATTGCTGATGCAACTAGGAACTTTTATGTGTCCCCTTAGGAGGCACTGGTTAAGATTCTGATCGCCCTTACACTGATGTAAACCCAGAATAGCTGCACTGATGTCACTCAGATTGAAGTAAATGGCATTACACCATTTACAGCTGTGTAACTTCGAACAGAGTCTGGCCTATTACCCTGCATACAGTGCTGTGCTTTACATTGTAACAAAGTTTTTGACTAGAATGCATCTTTCAAAGCGGCATATACTGGTGGAAAAGATATTGTATATACTGGTTGAGATAGTCAAAGCCACCTAGGGGGATTTGAACACCCAATTCCCAGTAATTTAAAAGGACATTGGATACCCACATCCCTTTGGTGACTGAAAATCTCAGCCTCTGAGTTTGAAACCCACCTTTCTTTTTCACTGGCCACATTCAAATTTATGATCTATAAGTAAAGTAAAATCATTTTAAAAGTATTTGTGGAAACACCTTTACATTATTTCATCAGCATCTGGGAACACATGCTCAATTAAACTCTAGGTGATAACTTGATAATATCTAGTAATGTATGATCACATTGCATTCACTCAAAGGTATTAGCAGGCTTGGTCAGGAGGGTGCACCAACAGATTTTATTATTAGCCATGCTGACAACTAGGGCTGGCCTGGAACCAAGACTTCCATTTCACAACAATATTCCAAGGTTTCAGCACTTGGTTTAGTTCCAAATTGGGATGTAACAAAGGCCTTACTCTTGCCATCATTTTCCAGGAACAATTTAGCATCAGTCGAGCAGGGACTTGAAGCTAGGTCTTCCACATTACAGGTAAGTGCCTAACCTCTGGGTTATTGGCTATTCTGATCTCTCTCTGTCCCTGTCTGTCTCTCTTGCTGTCTCTCATTTTAACCAGAAACATGAGAAACCTCGGACATGAGAAACCTTTTCCGATGAAAATTTTGTCAAAATCAATACATTTCTGAGAAAAGCTTAATTTTCAGTCAGTATCCCCCCCCCGCCCCCCGCCAATGCTTTATTGAAAAATTCCTGACTTAGCTCCAATGCTAGCCTCTTTGATGTGGCATTGCATGTGATAACGTTGTTAGTGCTCTGGAAGATGCCCATTTTGCGATGTAAGCTTTCCATAACTAGTGGGGATAAACATGAATGGCAATGTCTGTCCATCCAGATAGTCTACTCATTGAGTTGGGGAACTTCAATAGAAGGAGACCTCAACTGTCAAACCTCAGAACTGGTTGGTAAATTGAGATCTTAGGTATCAGAAGACATATGGAGTTGGAGTTCATAAGCTAAGTTGTGATGCAGCCTATTTTTATCCACACCCATAGGGTATTGCACAGTATTGCCAAGTGTCCGATCCTTGCTTAGGATGAGGATCCAAGTTTCAAAAAAAGTTCTTTTTTAATTGCTTGTAAAAATGACAAATATCAAAGTTGAAGTTGTGAGGTCTTTAGCTATATGACTATTTTGCCTTTGTTTTCTTTGTGGGTACCTACTATGCCTTTGAACTTCTAAAAGCTCCACTGTTTGCAGAGACAGGCAGCAGTTTTTTCTAAGGGTACGTCTACACTACAGAATTAGGTCGAAATTATAGAAGTCGATATTTTAAAACCTGAATTTATGGAATCGATTGTGTGTGTCCCCACTAAAGAGTATTAAGACCATGAGGTCGACGGACTGTGTCCGCAGTAGTGGGGATAGCGTTGACTTTCGGAGCATTGCATTGTGGGTAGCTATCCCACAGTTCCCGCAGTCTCCGCCGCCCATTGGAATTCTGGGTTGCGATCCCAAAGCCTGATGGGGCAGAAAACATTGTCGCTGGTGGTTCTGGGTACATGTCGTCAAGCCATCAAACATCCCTCCCTCCCTCCGTGAAAGCAATCTTTTTCGTGCCTTTTTTCAGGGGTTTACGGGGTTTCCGGGTTTGCTACGGCAAGCATGGAGCCTGCTCAGCTCACAATTACCGTACATCTCCAGCGTACGCCTGGACATTAGGTCTAGTGGGGATTCAGTCACGCTATACTACGGGCAGAGAGATAGCTCAGCGTTCTGAGCGTTGGCCTGCTAAGCCCGGGCTTGCGAGTTCAATCTTTGAGGGGGCCATTCTGCCTGAGGCTGGTAGTCGTGGGATTACACAACATAAGCTCTTTGCCTTCTAACAGCAGATGGTGCAATATGCCATAAATGATCGTAGTCACGGGACTACACAGCAGAAGGTCCTTGCCTTCTAGCTGCAGATTGTGCAATAGGCTTTAAATTCATTGTCCCCTGTGTGCTCCTGGCTGGCCTATGGAGTGGCTGGCTGGGGGTGCTTGGACATAAATGGGAGTGACCAGAGTGACTCTGGTCATTCTCTTTTTTACGTTTTGTTTAAGGGAGATTCAGTACTGCCTGGAACACGGGCAGAGGGATAGCTCAGCGGTCTGGGGTTTCTGGGTTTGCTACGGCAAGCATGGAGCCAGCGTACGCCTGGACATTAGGTCTAGTGGGGATTCAGTCGCACTATAATACAGGTAGAGGCATAGCTCAGCAGTCTGCGCATTGACCCGCTAAACCCAGGGTTGTGAGTTCAACCCTTGAGGGGGCCAGGAGATGATGATGGATATCAAGCCTATTGAACCATCTGCAGCTAGAAGGGAAGGCGCCTAACCCTTGGTCCCCGCATATTGTACCATCTGCTGTTAGAAGGAAAGGAGCCTAACCCTTGCTCCCCCCTCCCTCCGAGAAAGCAGTGGAGGGGGGAGCCCAAAATCCTTTTGCGCTTTTTTCATGTGGGCGCCATATTGCTGACACCATTGTTATCCACCCACCGCTTCTGCTCCCACTCTGCTGTCCTGCAGACACCATACCAGGGAAAGCACGGAGCCCGATCAGATCACCGCGGCTGTTATCGCCCTTATGAACACCACGCGCATTGTCCAGGAGTATATGGAGAACGAGAACCAGGAGCTGCTACAGCTACAGCAGGCGAGGAGGCGACAGCAGCACCCTGAGGACAGTGATGAGGACATGAACACAGACCTCTCTCAAAAAAGACCCCCCCGCAAGGTGGACATCATGGTGGTAATGGGGCTTGTTGATACAGTGGAACGCCGATTCTGGGCCTGCGAAACAAGCACAGACTGGTGGGACCACATAGTGCTGCAGGTCTGGGATGAATCCCAGTGGCTGCGAAACTTTCGCATGCATAAGGGCACTTTCGTGGAACTTTGTGAGTTGCTTTCCCCTGCCCTGAAGCATCAGAACACCAAGATGAGAGCAGCCCTCACAGGGTTGTGACTCTGGGAAATGTGCAGGTCAAACTGGATGGCTTTGCAGCAATGGGGTTCCCGAACTGTGGTGGGGCGATAGACGGAACCCATATCCCTATCTTGGCACCGGACCACCAAGCCAGTGAGTACATAAACTGAAAGGGTTACTTTTCAATAGTGCTGCAAGCACTGGCGGATCATAAGGGACGTTTCACCAACATCAACGTGGGATGGCCGGGAAAGGTACATGACGCTCGCATCTTCAGGAACTCTGGTCTGTTTCAGCTGCTGCAGCAAGGGACTTTCTTCCCAGACCAGAAAATAACCGTTGGGGATGTTGAGATGCCTATAGTTATCCTTGGGGACCCAGCCTACCCCTTAATGCCATGGTTCATGAAGCCATACACAGGTAGCCTGGACAGTAGTCAGGACCTTTTCAACTATAGGCTGAGCAAGTGCAGAATGGTGGTGGAATGTGCATTTGGGCGTTAAAAAGCTCGCTCGCGCAGTTTATTGACTAGGTTAGATCTGCCGGTTTGGTGTGAGAGATCACACAAGCAGGTCCGGCGGGCAACAGAATTCGGCTTGCAGGCAGCCATGGTAAGCCACAGTCTATAGGCTTCTTTAACCTTCATAACATGTGGGAATGGTTTCAAACAGCAACCCCCTCATTTCCCATAACAAACAGCCTTTGGGCTGGCAATTTAAAACTGGTTGGCAATTGAAAAGGGAGGGGTGGCGGTTTTTGGATTAACGTGCAGCGCGAACCTAATCGACACCCTCCCCCGCACACACAGACACACATCCAAGATGTTCGCTGTTCTCCCTCCCCGCACCGCGTGGGTCACAGCGGGGAAGATTTCCGTTCAGCCACAGGCAAACAGCCCAGCAGGGACGGACCCCTCTGAATGCCCCCTTAATAAAATTCCCCTATTTCAACCAGGTGACCATGAATGATATCACTCTTCTGAGGATAACACAGACAGACAAAGAACGGATGTTGCTTGAATGCCAGCAAACACCGGAACCATATGCCGCCATGCTTTGCAAAGCAATGATTCCAGACTACGTGCTACTGGCCTGGCGTGATAGAGTGTGTTACCACGGAACACAGGATCAGGCTGCCCTCCCCAGAAACCTTTTGCACAGGCTTTGGGAGTACATCCAGGAGAACTTCCTGGAGATGTCCCCGGAGGATTTCCGCTCCATCCCCGAACATGTTAACAGACTTTTCCAGTAGCTGTAGCTGTACTGGCCGCGAATTAATCATTTAACACGCTTGCTTATAAAACATGTATTCATTTAACAGAGGTACACTCACCAGAGGTCCCTTCTCCGGCATCAAGCACGCCTTGGGTGGGTTCATAGGGTACTAGCTCCAGGGTGACAAAGAGTTCCTGGCTGTCGGGGAAAAGGGCTTCTCCGCTTCCTTGCTGTGTCTGTGCGCTATTTTCAGCATCATTATCGTCATCTTCCTCTCCCCGAAAATGCTCCTCTGTGGTTTCTGATGATCCACATACGGAGTCATACCACATGGGTGGGTCAGTGCTGGCTGCACCCCCTAGAATGGCATGCAGCTCATAGAAGCGGCATGTCTGGGGCTCTGACCCATAGCAGCTGTTTGCATCTCTGGTTTTTTTGGTAGGTTTGCCTGAGCGCCTTAATTTTCACGCGGCACTGTTGCGCGTCCCTGTTGTAGCCTTTGTCCTGCATGCCCTTGGAGACTTTGGCATATGTATTGGCGTTTCTTCTTTTGGACTGTAGCTCTGCTAGCACGGTTTCGTCTCCCCATACTGTGATCAGATCGTCTACCTCACGCTCAGTCCACGCTGGAGCTCGTCTTCGGTTCTGGGACTCCATCATGGTCTGTTGATGAGATCTGCATTCACCTGCAGCTCACCACGCTGGCCAAACAGGAAATAAAATTCAAAAGTTCGCGGGGCTTTTCCTGTCTACCTGGGTGGAGCATTCAAGCTCAGACTGCTCTCCAGAGCAGTCAAATGTTGCACTGTGGGATAGATCCAGGAGGCCAATACCGTCGAATGGCGTCCACACTAAGCCTAGTTCGAGTCGGCAATATCGATTATAGCGCTAATCCCCTCGTTGGGGGTGGAGTGGCGAGATCGATTTTAAGAGTCCTAGACATCGATGTTAATGTCTTTGTCGTGTGGACGAGTGCATGGATCAATCGATGTAATGCTAATAAATTCAACCTAAACTCGTAGTGTAGACCAGGGCTAAGGGAAAGTTTCTTATGCCTGTAACAGAGGAAACATGCTGTCCTTTCTCATGATTTGCTTTAATTCATTCTTATTTTCTTGTAGCCCTTAATCTAAAAGGAAAGAAATTCAGATTGAAAATAAGGCCAAAATTTTCCAAAGCAACTAGTGGTTTTGGGTGCCTTAAAGGGCACAGATCTTCAGAGGGCAGGTGCTCCGCACTTCCTAAAAATCAGGCCCCTTTATAGCATCTTAAATTGGACTTCCAAAAATGGAGACACCCCAAATCACTAGTCACTATGGAAAACTCTTGGGCCTTCTGGTTGCTCTTTCTGTAGAGAAAACATAACATTCCGGAAGCCTTTAGGCACCCAAGACTCCCTTTGCAGTCAGTGGGAGTTTTCTGCAAGTGCACACAATTTAGGATTTTTCCCATGCATATAAAGTTACATACACTGAGAAAATAGTTTGTCCTTAAAAATAAAGGAGAAAACTAAAGAGAAATCCAATTGTGTCCATTAATGTTATTTAACTAATATTCGTCTTTGTAGACTAGAGAGGTAGATAATTATTTAAATGTTTGAAAGTTTCTTCTCGAATGTAAGGGCTAATTAAATATTAGTAGCTGTGTCTTATAATATTTGTGTGTACAAAATGCATTGGGAGAAAAGGGTCCCAAACCATGGTAAATTGAAAAAAGGGAGCCCAAAGAGAATAGCTTTCAAATTTATTAATATCTTTTTGTTAGCCCCTGATTCCTCTACTGGTTGTCCTTGTAATTCTTGTTTCTGCACTTTCTTAGAAAAGTTAAGATAGGTGCTGAAAAGAAGCAAAACACAACTGATAAAATTTTTTAACTCTACAGCAACCCATGACAGGTGATATGCAAAGCAGCTTGTAACATCAATTAAACGTGCAAGTCATATAATCACCCCACAGTTATTACAAGGGAGAAGAAATTGAGAAGTAAAAAGAAAACATGCCTAGAATTGTGTGTAGGGAAGTTTTTTCCCAACTTGTAAGTTCTTTCATCCAGTGATGTTCAACTTGTAGAATTTATAATTTCACCTGTGCATTCCTTTAACAATTGGATACCTTGTGATGAACTATTTGTTTGGCCCTATGTATTTGAGATACTGTTATTTTATAGTGCTAGCAAGCGTCCTATGCACCACACAGAGAACACACAGGAGACTGGTCTGGCTGAAAAACTCAGTCTAAATAACTGAGGATATAACCTACACTAGGAATGAAGAAGGGAGAAGGAGGATATGTGTTACAGAAAGAGGATTACATGGTTATTCCTTTGAGGTATGCATCTATGTCAGCACTTGGGGAAAAAACTTTCCAAATGTCCCGAGTGATTTAGAAGAACTAAGCTCTATTTTCAAGAGTGATTTAGGTACTTAGAAGAGGGTCTCATTGAAAATCAAAGCAATGAAGGCTCCTTGGTGCCCAAGTCTCTTTAGAAAATGGGACTTAGGTTCCTAAGTCATAGAAGCACTTTTAAAATGTTGCCCCTTGTCTATTATGGGAAAAGGTATCTTGTTAGAAAAACACGTTAATTAGCATGATGTTAAACATGATTTTGCCCTTAGTACAACCAAGGACAGCCATGTTTGCAAATGAATTAATTTGTCATGGTCTGCCTAGGGTTATCCATGACCAGCTAACATGTTTTTAAACACATCCATCCATGACCACACTAAGAACAAAATCATGTTTAACATTCTGTTAGTTGGCACAACGCTTTCCCCCAGTATAGACAAGGCCTTAATGGTTGAAAATTTGGTTTTTTGCCAAGGGTAAATCTTTTTCTTTTTTTTTACACCACTTTACTACTTGCCAATTTGCATAGATGTCTTTAAAACAAAACAAAGTACTGTTATAAGGCAACTTAAATTAAATTTCCTTTTTGCAGTTCCAGTGGCAGGACCAATACATTTCAGCTTACTATGCTTCTGTTACTGCAGCAAAGCAGCCTCAGTGGTGGCCTTTAATACACTTAAAAATGTGTATCACCAAAGGTTAAGTCTAGGTAGTTTAGATATAGGTAGAATAAGGTGTGCGCATTTCAGTTTCCTGGCACTTTTGTGTCAGTTTTCCAAGCTTAGGACCTGATCCTGAGTGGTGCAGACCCCAATCAATTTCTCTTAGCTGCCACCCAATATCAATGATATCCAAAGCTCAAGTCAGTGGGTGTTTTTTTCCGTTGACTTCAGTTGGCTTTGGATCAGTCCCAAAATGCTTTCACTTCTTCACTGTGACTTGAGGACAATGTGGTTCACTGATGAATGGGAAGGGAGAAATTTTGAAGGGTTGATGACAGAAGCCCAGATCTGAATCCAATCAACAGCAGCATAAGAAGTTAATACAATCCTATAGTGAAGGAGGCTAAACGATTGTCATCTCATCTATCATATGATAGCTTCTAGAAAGTCTCATGCAAGTGACAGCTCATGAATGGGAGTAAGGGGTTCATAATTTGCTTCTCTGGAAGTAGTCCCAGTGATTATTGCTGCTGTACTAATCATGCAGTACTGCTTTTATCTGGTTTCAGGCTCAGATAGGAGGAGCTTTTAGCTATTCAGCCTCAAAACTGTGAGTAGCTTTTAGCCTACTTTAAGGAAAAAAAATTGGTAGCGTTTCAGGTAATCTCTCCAGCCCTACAGAAGAAGAGTAAGAGTGAAAGGGAATAATTATATTTATTTCCTGTTTGAATTTAGGCCAATGGTGCAAGTACAGGTTCTAAAAGGACTGAAGCAAATCTGAGCTACCATATAAGAACTGCACCAAACACCCTCTTGGCCAGAGAAAAGTTCCTGGGGCTGCTTTTGATAAAGCTATGAATGCCTCTTATATAGAGGATCATCTATCATCAGTCAAAACCCCATTTTTTTGGCATTTTCACATGGAACTATTGCTTGACGATGATCTGTTGAATCATGACTTAACTTTATTCAGGGAAGTGAAATAAGAGATAATCAAGAAGCTAACTCCAGAAGCACTTTACTTCCCACACTATCTTAGATCCCTTCCAATCTGGTTCCACTTGATTGCGGCCTGCAGACAGCACTTGTGCACTGATGGATAAAAATCTGCAGAGAGAGGTCCAATGACATCCTAATATTGTTAGATCCATGTGTGGCCTTTAACTCTATTGATCATAAAGCCCTTAGGACCTATCATGGTTAAACAGAGAAATAGTTGCATGGATGAAAAACAGCTGGCTCAAGAAGTGCACAGTTAAAGATGTAATTTTTTTAATTGAATAAACTTTCTTTTGATGTTATTATTAGGTCTGGTCCACACTAGGGTGCGGGGTCGATCTAAGTTACGAGAATAGCGTAGCTGAAGTCGACTTATCTTAGATCGAATTAAAATTACTTATCTCGGGTCCACGCGGCGCAGGATTGCTCCCCCGTCGACTCCGCTTACTCCTCGTGCCGAGCTGGAGTTCCGGAGTTGATGGGGAGCGCTTCTGGGATCAATTTATCACGTCTACATGAGACGCGATAAATCGATCCCCAGAAGATCGATCTCTACCCGCCGAATTGGGCTGGTAGTGTAGACAAGCCCTTAGACTAAACAGGGAACCCAACAATATCAGCATTTTACAAATTCACTTTTCCAACTACAGCTGCATTTTAGTACTCACAAAATTATGATATGCATATGCTGCTCATTTCAGAGGGAGAATCTTGCAAGCTTTGGAAGTGATCATTGCTTATTCATTCCTGAAATATCTGCCTAGTTAGCACATGCCCAAGTGTCATGCCAAGAATTAAAAATGTGATTAAGAATGTAGATATAGAACTACTTCAGATAAAGTAAGGACCAGCCCAAGCTTTCTATTAATACTCAAATTAAACAGTCTTTTTGGAGGGTCTAAAGCATCTAACTTTTTAATTTTTTACATACCTTTGCATTTTGTGTTCATCTAGGGCTGGTAGTAAACTACAGCAAGTGAAAGCAAGACTGCTCTTGCTTTTTTTCCAGCTCAACCAGTATCAAAAAATACTAGATATCTCACAAGAGTTTGTTTTTTGTATTATTTCAAGGCTAAATTTTTTGACCAAAAAGGATTGGGCAAGTTTTGGATGCTCAGCTGAACTACTGTATATCTACAGCTTCTTTGTAAGGTTTGCTCACCACAAATTTTGTGAAGAAATAATGACAGTCAATGAAGGTGCGTCAAAGTTATGTTCATTTAGCAGTTTTGGTTCTTTAACAAGTATTAATTTTAAAAGGTTTCATTGTATGTTAGTAATTTGCAGAGCGATTGCATGGCTGGGAATGGTTGCATGACCCAAAATGCAAATCAGGTCTGGGAAAGAGTTTCGGGGACTTCTTGTACATACAGTAACTATGGAGGAGAAGGAATTATTTATGCAGGATTATTGAAAAGATGTTTTAGATATTCAAGGAATTGCAGGTGGTTATGTGGCACTTTCACAGGAAAAGGGCCAAAAGAGAGAGAAGGTCAGACACCACACAAGTTTAGCTTTGTGGACTACTCAAGAGGGAAGGGGAATCAGCTATTTCAAAAATTGGGAAGCTCAGGTTTATCATCAGGGCCCCTTGCCCTTTACAAAATTTGTAATAAACTAAAACTTTGTTAGTGCAGCTGATTGAAACTGTCTGAATAATTAACTTCTAGACATTGCAACATGTGGTTACATTCGAAGAAAAAATATGCATTTATAAACAGGTCCACTCTTTTTTAGCAGGTATGCAATTATATGGGCTCAATAGTCTCAGGTTAGAATAATCTGAATTTTTTGGTAACACTTTTTGCAATGTCAAAAAATGGAACTAATTTTCAATTCCTACCCAGGTCTAGATTTTTGAGGAGTCACAAGTGGTAAAATATAATATGTGACCTCAATATTGTACATTTGGATTGATAAATCCCAACATATTTTACAAAGACAGGAACCCATCATTGTCCTATTCTGTTTTGCAAATGAAGAAACTGAGACATAGAGGTCTAATGTCTGATTCTTTTCTCACATTGGTTTAAATTAGATTAGAATTGGCCCTCAGTAATTTGCTGAAGGTCACATGCCAATATGGTGACAGAGCTAGAAATAAACCCAGATTTCCTGACTTCTAGTCATGTGTCCTGTTTGCTTAACCACACTGTGTAATTTACGACCACGTATAATATTATGGATGAATAGCAACCTTTTTATGCAAAGTATCAAGCAATTATATAATGGTGGTTAACCCTAATTGAAATATCTAGCCTTGTGATAGTGTTATGAACAAATTCTTTCATATTACATTAAGTCAAGATCCTAGTTATTGTAATCCAAAGACTTTTTATCCATTGGTTTTCTCATCAGACAGACTATATTTAGCAGACTAATATATCCATCAATTTTGTACCTAGCATAGTTGACTTTGTGAAGATAAAGTTATCCCTGGCAATCCCGATTAAGATGTTGAAATCTTAGAGTATATTCTCTAGGATTTTTTCAATAGCTTTTACATCTGTAATGTAAAATTGAGCATCATGATTACAAAAAAATTAACAGTTTTCTTTGTAATTTCTGAATAGTATTTTTAAAAAATCATGTCTCAGCCAGGAATTTCAGAGGGATAAAAGTAAGTGGTGATTGTTGCCTCCATTTTTTGGGTGACCAACCTGAGACCTGTTAAATAGGTCTGATCTTCAGAAAGTGCTAATAAGGCCCTTTCTGAAAATCAGATCCATTCTAGAGTGTTCCAAGTTGGGCACCAAAAAATTGAGGTACACAGAATCATTAGTCACTGGTGAAAATCTTTGCCAAAGAGTTGAAGCATAGGGTTTTGTTTTGTTTTTGTGGCATGAAATCAAAACATACAAACAGAAAGGGTCATAGATAATCTTTAAATGTCTCAAATGAGGGAAATAGAATTCAAAAGAACATGTTTTCCTTGGGAGACTAACTACCCATAAAACTGAGTTAAGACTGAATGTCAAACATAGGGTTCTTATCAAAAAGAGTTCCATGGGAAGAAGTAATGTGTGTACCAATGAGAGAAAAAAATAGTAATAAAGGCATCAAGGGGAATTTTTTATGATGCTGTGTTTAGTTACGATGGATTTCTGGCATGCACAGTATTTAGAACAATGAATGTAATGGTGGCAGTGGGTTGACAGATGGGATGTCAAGGACACACAACGTTTGCAGTATGTTGATATTTGAGAGGAAAAGTCTGAAGATAACATAGAGAGGAATGTAGCATAAACAAATATTACAATCCTTTTTGTGAGCCTTGAGCCTCATTCTCAGAGTGACCACTGGTGGTTGTTCATTTGTTTTTATTTGAATACATAGGTCCCTATCTTCCAAAAGCATCTTCTTTTGGAAAAGGAAAGTCAGTAGTATTTGCAGCATTCTCAGATCTGTGCCATGGCTTAGCACAAAAGAGTGAACAGAAGCTTTTGGAAACTGATCTGACTTACAAAATGTGGCATCAAGTTGTAAGAGTACACCTGGTCCTTTTCATTTCCTATTGTAGTAGCATTTATTTTTGCTTACAGCTAATGTTAATTGAATTTGCACAAGAATCAAATAGGCTCCTTAGCTCCAACTCCCTTTCCAATTTTCACAACACTGGGCTCTTATGAATATCCTACTTCTTATGCAATAATACCTTCCTGGTTGTAAAAATAGAAAACTATTCTGAGTTTTTTTTATGCCGAAGCAAATAGGTGATATACCTGCCTTTATGGAAACTTACAGAGCCATGACAAATATTGCTCTATCTTAATGTGAACCTACTTGCAAGTCTTCAGTGCAAGGAACCAGAGCAGCAATGCATTGCAATGCACTCTTTCCCTGAATCTCTGCAGGAGTCTACAAAATCTGCAGATCCCTCAATACAGACCAAACAGGGAAAATGTGTGTGTGATGGGTTGTACGCCTCTTCTGGGATGCCATCTGATGTACTGGGGTTTAACTGAGCCTCTCCTGCTCAACCAGCCTGGGTTGTCTATCCCTGCTTTGCTGAATTAGGCGCTCCAGCCTCTTGCAGCACACACACACAGGTAGGGCCACACCCTGCTGCAGACACAGACTGAAGTCAGCTCTGTGTGAGAGGACTCCCCCAGCACTTACGTGCACACCCTTTTGGAGAGATAAACCCAAGATAATACTGTCTTGCACTGTATAGAAAAATCTACACAGCGCAAGCTCATAAAAATCTGCCCTCTTCCTCAATGTGAAGAGAGATGTGCACGACTTCTTGCCCTCCCCTCCAGTTAGAAATTACATAAACTGAGTTTAATAATAAAGAAAATAAGTTTATTAACTACAATAGGTAGATTTTAAGTGGTTAAAGAGATAGAAAACAGAACAAAGCAGATTACCTTTGTAAATAAACAAAAGCCGCAAACTGACCTTAACACACTAGATAGGTAGGGTACAAATTAGCAAATTCTCACCCTGATTGATAAACAGGCTGGCAGATTCTTAAGGCACAAGTTGCCTTGACTTTCCCAGGTTTTCATACACAGGCTAAAGATCTTAGCCTGGGACCATCACTTCTCACAGTTCAGTCTTTATGTCTCAGGTGTTTTCAGGTGTGTTGTTGTAGGGAGAGTGAGGACCCCTCATGTTGTCATTGTCCCTCTTTTATATCTTCCCCCAACTTGCTGGAAAACATTTTTGTTGTGACCTTGGTCAAAGAGTTCCCATTGTGTAGAGCTATCTCTGAGAGGTTTCTATTGCACACAGTTCCTGGGGTAATCCTTATGCTTGTGTGCAATTCCTCAATAAGCCACTAACATTGTTTGGCCTCATCCAACATAGCACATTTGAAATACAGAGACATGGTCAATGTTCCCAGCTTCAGATACAAAAATGATCCATGCATACAAATTGGATAAACACATTCAGTAAATTATAACCTTTCTAATGATACCTTACATGAGTCATCTTGCATAAATTACATCTCAGTTATGTCATACTCATATCATAATCATATTTCCATAAAGAATATGGAGCGTAATGTCAGTGTGTTTCAAAGTCTCCACTCTGCTCTGCTAATCCCAGTTAGCAGCCCCTACATAGAGAACTATCCAACATTTGCTCAGCACTCCCTAGTCTGAAAGTTCGACAATTAAAAATTGTGCTAACAATTAAAAATCTCTAGAAATACTATAAGTTACAGATACACAAGCACTCATCAAGCACAACATATCAAGCACTAGGAAAAAACATAGTTAAGTTAGTATAGTACAGAAATAGCAAATCCAATCCTCTTCCTATATGTGTCATCAAAATATAGTGGTGATTAAATAAATCATTTGCCGTGTGTGGGATAGTGTGTGTGTTGAGGAGTGGGGTTCTTGTCACCAAGGTCAGGAGTTTTATTTATTATAAGGCAGAGACACATCGTGTGCCTTGGAACCTTTTAAAAAGGTATGCAGTCCATTTATTTACTGCCTAAAATGCTCAGCAAGAATGATTCACTTATTCACCTCCCCTTTCTTACTCTCTTTCCATGAAAACCAGGCCACATAGTTAAGTACCTAAATATGGACTTAGAAACCACTCAGATTCATGGTGACACATTTATACCCCATCACCTGTTTTCCTTTAGCTTTCCTTCTCATTCTCTCTTACTCTTTTTTGAGGAAGCAGAGGTGCCGTCTTAGGTCTTCAAATTCAAACTCTTCCTATTGTTTCAGTCAACCCAAATCTGCATTTTCCAGGAAAACCAAAAATTGTTAGTTTAAAAAAATTCCCCCAGCTCTAGAGCCAACTAGGACCTGGTTTTTCAGTTGTTTTAGCATTATGTAGCACTTCATACATTCAAAGCACAGTTCCCATAGACTTCAGTTGCAGCTGTGAACAATGAGGAGAAACTAAAATATTGAAGAGTTGCTCATTCAGTGGGCACCATCCATCCTGTATATTGAATGAGGCAGGATCCCTGTTGTTTGGGGGGAAATGATTATGTAACTAAAGACTGTATCATAATACATATGCACAAGGATGCTGAATTAAGATTGAATGGACAACCTTATTTCTAGCATTTCCTAACTTTTGAGTGCTTGACTTTGCAAACTTAAAAGTGTTCTTTTAACATAGGTTTTGTGTGTGTGTGCGCATAAAATATATATCCGGTGAACAACAGTGGGCTAACAGAAGTTTCTGAGGGAGTTTGTAAATGGGAAGTTAGGCACGTTCTTTCAAGGGGTAAAATTTACAGAGATATCTAAGTGACTTAGGAGCCTGTCACATTTCAGAAGTGATTAGGCACTTATTAAAAATCTTATTAAAAGTCAATGGGACTGTCAGGGTTCCCTCCCCACTCTAAACTCTAGGGTAAAGACGTGGGGACCTGCATTAAGAGCCCCTAAGCTTATTTTTACCAGCTTAGGTTTTAACCCCAAGGTACAAAATTCCCTGCACCCTGAGAAATGCTTCTTCCACTGCCACCATCAAGTGTTCTAAACAGGAATCCAGGAAAGGGGACCACTTGAAGTCCCTTCCCCCCAAAAAATATCCTCTCAAGCCCGTACCCCCCTGTCCTGGGAAGCTTGGGGATAATCTCCTAACCAATTGGTTACACAGTGATCTAAAAACCCACCCCCTGAGTTTTTAAAAACCATAGAAAACAGTCAGCTTCTTAAAAGAAGGATTTTATTAAAAACAAAGAAGGTAAAATCATCTCTGTAAAATCCGGATGGCAACTATTTTACAGGGCACTCAGAGAGATTCCCCCCTCTGGACAAAACCTTAAAGTTACAGAAAAACAGGAATAACCCTTCCCTCTCCCACAGGGAATGTACCAAGCAAAATAAACAGAAATCTACTCGCTATGCTATCTAAACTTACTTTAGAAAAGTGAGTATTGGTGAGGAGGCGGATTTTCTGTAGGTTCTTTCTGTCTTCCAAGATCACTCTGACTGACAAAGACACACACACAAAGCCTTCCCCCCTCCTAAGATTTGAAAGTATCTTGTCCCCTTATTGGTCAGATGCCAGCCAGGTCAGGTGTCAGTCTGGCTACCTGTATTTCTTAACCCTTTACTGGTAAGAGGATTTTATAGCACTGCATCAAACCCTCTCCCTCTTCCCTTCATTTATGACAGGGACTTACTCTTAAGTCACTTGCCCATTTCTGAACATTTTGCTGGAGGTACCTTTCTATGCTTTGTCAAGAAATGGACTCTCCTTTTGAACTTTCTGGGGCACATTTTCAAAAGTGCCCCAAAGATTTAGAGGACAAGTCCCGTTGAAAATCTTGCCCTCTGTTTGTGAAGTCAAATACTATAGATATACATCTTCTCTTCCTTTTGGACTCTTAGTGATAACCTTGACCTTACCTCATATGCACAAAAGGTAGGGATGTGTTTGGGAGTGGGCAGTATTTTGAATGTGATTGTACCACAATCATCCCATTCTGAATTTAAGCCATTAATTTCCACAGCCTTCTTTGGGCCTATTCATGGAAGAAAAGGGGAAAAGATTGTGTTTCCTGCCAATTTGTTGACATGATTTTTGGTAGGTTCAAACTGAGAGCTCAAGCATTTTGGGGATGAGGTCCACTAACTGCATTGAGCTTCTTCATCTTTGTGCACCAGCAGAGATAAGCAGTTCCCTGCAGCTCCACCAAACCTTCCTTATTCTCATATAGTAGCTTTTCTACTTAATTAACACCCTTACTGCTTCAGAACTAGAGATGGGTAAATAGTGGGAAAGCTCATTTATGAGATTATATTGAATTCTGAATGTTTTTTCTCAATTTAGCCATATTCACCACCCCTTTCTGTCTCCCTTTCCATGAAAATCAGTCTGCATAGTTAAGTGCCTAAATATGGATTTAGGAACCTAACTTTAGGCTCCCATTTTTGGAAATCTAGGAAACAGCTACTAATGGGCCAGAGTGTGAATGAAAAAGTACTCACATGAGAACTCCCATTGTAGTCAATGGGATTATTCAGGCAAGTGACTGCTCACCAAAGGGAGTAAGAGGTTCACAATCTGACCCTATACAAGTAGTCCCAGTCATTACTGCTGCTGTGTACTACAGAACCTCCTCCTGAAATAAGCTTCATGCATGCGAGCCTTGCTGTTACGATTGACTAGAACTTTAATAGTTAGCCTGACAAATGACTCCAAGCTTTCTTTTTTGAATCCTGTTGCAAATGTTTACATATACATTGCTGTTATTGTTGCCGAGGGTATGGACATGCTGTTGGTTTAAAGCAGGAATACTCAGACCTCAGTGGTTCAGGAGCCAAATTAGCGATCAACATTACCCAAATGAGCCACAGTCATGTGAATTCATTATTTCATTTACTATAGTACTATGTATTCATATTTAAACAGTATTGTGGGCAATATTTAGTTTATATATATAATAATACTTGGTCAGTCATTTTGCCGTGAGAATTATTATATTATATTATATTATATTATATTATATTATATTATATTATATATAATAACTGTGTTATTAACCAACTGTAGTTGATAAAATAATACTTGGTCAGTCATTTTTCCGTGAGAATTATTATTTATATTTATTAATAATTAATAATTAAATATATATAATAATTCTCACGGAAAAATGACTGACCAAGTATTATTCGCATGCATGAAGCTTATTTCAGGAGGAGGTCCAGTAGTACACAGCAGCAGTAATGACTGGGACTACTTGTATAGGGTCAGATTGTGAACCCCTTACTCCCTTTGGTGAGCAGTCACTTGCCTGAATAATCCCATTGACTACAATGGGAGTTCTCATGTGAGTACTTTTTCATTCACACTCTGGCCCATTAGTAGCTGTTTTCTAGATTTCCAAAAATGGGAGCCTAAAGTTAGGTTCCTAAATCCATATTGTCAAGGCTCTGTCCAACCTAATTCTTCCCTGCCATCCTGCACATATATAAAATAATTCTCACGGCAAAATGACTGACCAAGTATTATTTTATCAACTATAGCTGGTTAATAACACAGTAAAAACATCCTGATTAGTTAATAACTTAGACTGGTTAATGATTAAATCACACAGTGTTTTAATATCAAGTGCTACAAGAGCCACTTGTGGCTCACAAGCCTCAGTCTGAGTATCATTGGTTTAAATAAATATTTTTGGGAGAGGCTGGCACTGAAGTAGCTGGAAAGCACCGCGTTGCTAGCTGTGTGTCTGAACACGAGTCAGCAACAAGCTTTGGTAAATCGATTGTCAATAGATTGTGAGACTTAGGGAAGGCAGCCATCCATCCTAATCGCAGTGGAAAATTCACCATCCTCTGTGTTCCTAACCTTCTTACCCCTCTCTGTGATGTGAGTCGGGGGGCTGTGCATCAGTTCATGTACTGAAGAACTGTGCTAATGATATTCAGGACACAAAGTGTGGTTTGTTATGCCTCATGTAAACCCTCAGGTTCCAGTATGCAGCCCTTGATCCACCCACAAAGCAGTTTGGAATCTGGTTTTAAAATGTTGGCCGGTGAGATGATTGAGATCAGGATTTTTTTCAAAATTGCTTTTGTTGATAAAGGACCAAGTTGTGGCCCATCCAGTACATGAGTGCGAGG
Organism: Macrochelys suwanniensis; assembly: GCA_033296515.1. Taxonomy (NCBI): domain Eukaryota; kingdom Metazoa; phylum Chordata; order Testudines; family Chelydridae; genus Macrochelys; species Macrochelys suwanniensis. Next base: position 97,548,448 of record CM065776.1, on the reverse strand, counting down.
TAGTAGAGGGCTGTAATGTGTGTAATTATTCCCTTGTACTGGAGCATCATTTTACCACTTCCTGTATGCAGGGGAAACAGGCTCTTCATGGCCTCTGTGTTCCCCTGCCCCCTTGTGCAGGATGGCAGGGAAGAATTAGGTTGGGCAAGGCCTTGACATTATTTGGCCCCAACATACCTGGTGGAATAGTAATACCAGTGTGTCAGAGAGCACAAGTTATGACAGATATAGATCTGTTGCAGTTTACTCCCTCCCTGGACAGCAGGGAGACTGAGGAAGAGATTGTGCTCAAGGAGTCAATCTCCTTCCCAGGCTGTCCAACATGCTGCCCCTTGCTATGGACTAGATCACAAACGTATGCAAGAGCGCTGGAACGGGGTGGGTCGAGGGGCCATGGCCCTCCCCCTTTTTCTTTTAGCTATCTATGACACTATATGGCCCTGATCCTGACTGGGTCCACTGGGTGTTGCTATATTACAAATAAATAATAATTCTTATACTGTTTTGCTTTTCCCACCATGATCCTTGGCCTGTTTTCTCAGGGCCTTATCCTACAAGATGCTCCTACAGATCATAGTCAAGGCCTTGTAGGGAGCATTCAACATCTTACCTATATTATTTCCTGTACTCCATATATTGCATGTTCGGTCCCCCAAGCTCCATTCCTTCCTGAACACAGATTTGCTATCTTTGGGCTGGATTTTGCATTCAGGCCTACCTTTGATCAAATTATGCACCACCTCAGTAGTACCCTGGGAGACACTGTGCCTCTCTGTGGCACAGTTCTCTCACGGCTTCCCCACTGCTCTGGGGCAGGGTAGGGGAGTAGTAATTTGCTACTAACCCATATCAGCAGCAAGTTACAATACCCTCTGGGCTAACTCAACTGCACTGGTTGGCACAGTGGGAGGAGGAGCCAAGATAAAGTCTACTGTCCCCAAAACTGTACAGGAGCATGAAAGGGGTTCTTATGCCTCTAAACTGTCCTATGTGGGCACATAGTTCAAGTCGTAATCCATCCGTATGGTTTTATTAATTCTAAAGCTGTCATTTGTGTTCTACAGTTGGCGGGCGGGGGGAGGGATGGACAGATTTTTGTTAGGTTTGTATATAATAATTCCTGTTGTTGTTTTTTTAAATAATCAAAGTTTAGTATATATATAGTAAATATAATGCTACTACTAAGCATAATTCTACAAGTTAAGGGACCCCTTAGGAACCACAGTGCAATGTAACACCCATGCACACATATGCTTGGCAGCATTAGTATATTCCTAAATAGGACCAAAGACTTAAACTTTGCATAAATTGTAGAAAATTGATGTGTGTCTGATAACAATTTAAAAAGGAAATCCACTATAATGGTTACTCAATGGCCCCTATATAGCACAAAGTAGTATCAATAATGTATTGTGGTTTGGCTTATGTTTTTTAGTGTGTTTTTTTCTGAGCTGTAATTTTCTTTGTGAACACTAGATGAAGCCCTGAAGCTTTACACAATAGGAAAAAGAGGACTCAATGACCTATGCTGAATTGTGCATCAAGTTCCATAACTGCTGACTTCTGTTGAGTCAAAATAAGTAATGTGCATTCCACAGAAAGGAGACCCTTTCTGATCTTCCACTATGTCTCCAAAAAGGTCTAGGCTAGTAATGTCCCATGTCAGGTCATTTAACTGTGTTTTACCTAAACCCATTTTAAAAAGCAAAAAGGAAGAGAAATGGGAAGAGAAGAATAGAAAAGTGAGTAGCATGCAGGAAATAGGATGGAGGCCTCATATTTCCCTCCCTTTTCTCTCTTTTACTTTTTTTTCCACTTTCTTATTTTTTTTTTTGCTCATCCTCCCCTTCTCTTATTACCCTATCTTTTAAAGAAGATTTAAATTCAGCAAATATGCACTTCCTCTCAATGTTCATAATTTCCTGAGTGGAAATCTTGAGCTCGTCCTGCAAAAGAATCCTTGTGGGCAGCCCCTTCAATCTGCTGACTTCAGTGAGAATCTGCTCCTCTGCAGGCAACTCAAACAGGGCTCTAGGGAACCCTGAGTGCACACCATCAGCCTCCACACAGGCTAGTTAATGTACAACATGATGGTGCACCTGGAGGAGGAGCCAGGCCAGTGGTGAGTGTAGTACCACGTGACAAGCTGGTGGAAAACGTGGGCACTCAGTATCCCCAATACAAGGGGAAGGTGAAAGACTGGGTACATGATTGCCCCTATATTAGGAACATGTAAGAAACTGTAAAGGACTGTCCAAGCTAGTCACCCCTGGTACAAGGGAGAGTGAAGAGACTAAAATAGTAAACAGGATAAGGGACAATGGAGTTGTCCAGATGGAGGCATTTTTTGTTGAAGGCAAGTGTACCTTCCCAAGTTGGACCCCAAATTTGCCACTCCCATTTAAGGGGGCTGAGAAACAAATAAAGGGGATTCAGGCCCATAGAGACCCAACAGAGACAATGGGAAATGCAGTTATAGCTACAGAGTTATTGGGCAACATTGACTGAACAGCAACAGGGAGTTCTTGGAATCCTCTGGGTGCAGAGTAGCAGAGATTATGGAGGCCAGGAATGGAAAAGAGGTTCTCGGGCTAGGAGGCCAGAGGCCCACCCCAGAAAATGTTATGTCTGTTGGAAGAAGGAACACTTAAAATGGGAATGCCCCTACACGAGTTGCCATAAAAAGCTTTGTCCTGGAGAGGGGAAAGCAGGACATCCCAGAAGAGTTCCACCTGTTGCAAGAGCAGGAAAGGGATGTGCCTCTTTTTCTTGAAGGAAAGTAGGACACAGGAAGAGATATTGTCCTCAAAAGAAAAAGCAAATCATCCAGGTAAAGGGCAAGGGGTCAATGAAAGGACAGAGGGAATTGGCAGAGGCCCAAAATGGGTGCAAAAAGGTGGCGGGGAAGGCTGAAATGTCTGGGAGAGAGAAGAGAGAGGGAAAGTTAAGAGACCAATGTGGAAATTAACCAGTGGAGTGGGAACTCAGACCCTAAGGGAAAGGGAGCTGGGGGATTCAACAGAGCAGGTAAGGGTGCTGCAGAAGAAATTAGGAGCAGCTGAGCAGGCCTTACAAGTAGCTGAAGCAGACTTGGAATTGCAGTGTAGGAAATACCTGGCCATCATGGAGGAGAATGTCAGATCGCTCCTCGTGGTGGGAGACAAAGTAGGAGAGGGGTGGTCTGTGCGCTCAGCTGTGTGAGAAGCAGGGGAGATGATTCACTCCCGCCCAGGGGTAGCAATATTGGGGGGGGGTGTCATAGTGTGTCCACTGCACACAGGATTAAAAGGAATTAAGGTGGCCAGGTTGGCCAATTAACTGCCCTGGCTGCACCTGGAGGAGGAGCCAAGGAACAGGGAGTTGAGTAAATGAGGCTCAGGTGGGCAGGAATAGGCAGGGCCTAGAAAGCCTAGGAGCTGGGAGCTGAAGGTGGGCTGGGAAAGGGAAGTTACTTCCTGAGAAGTGGGAGAAGTGTTTGGGCACTGCAGGGAGGTAGTTTGTAATCACTCCCTGGGAAGAGGGAGGATGGAGGTGGTTTGGAGCTGGTACGGAGCTGGTACTCCCAGAGAAATGGGGAGAACCAGGGGGAAGCAGTCCAGGGGAGAAGCAGTGAGGGCCCAGAACTGCTGAGCTGAGGGTCCCTGGACTGGAACTCAGGGTAGAGAGTGGGCCTGGGTTCCCTCACTGGCCACCGGAGAGGTGGCACCATCAGGGCAGCACAGGAGAAGACTGTCTGGGACTGTTTGCATAGAAGGACTTTGGGTAACTCTGGAAGGGGGAAACATGGATAGTGACCCCGCTGGAGGACCCAGTCATGAAGAGGACACTGCAGTTCCTGGATTGAGGCGGGTCCGCAAGGTGAGAGAACGACAGGAGAGGCACCAACTGGTGGAGCTAATCCCCAGGATGGCCAGAAGGAGGTGCTACAAATGGTGAGTGGACCCTGAGACAATAAGACACAGTAGTAATTGTTCCTTTCTCCTTGGCATTGGCAAGGTCTCTGCTGCAGTACTGTGTCCAGTTTTGGACACCACCCTTTAAGAAAGATGTGGACAAATTGGAAAGAATCCAGAGGAGAGCAACAAAAAATAAGAGGTGTGAAAAAATTACCTATGAGAAAAGGTTGAAAGGGCATGTTTAGAAGGCTGAGGGGGTCTTCAGTAAGTCTTCTAATACGTAAAAGGTTGTCATAATGAAGATGCTGATCAATTGTTCTCTATGTCCACCAATGAAAAGGCAAGAAATAATCAGCTCAGTTTGCAGGAAAGGAGATTGAGATTAGATATTAGGGGACAATTTACTAACTAGAAGCATAGTTCAGCACGGGAACAGGCTATCTCAGGAGGCTGTAGAATTTCCATCCTTTGAGGTTTTTAAGAACATGTTAGACAAACACCTGTAGGGGTGGTCTAATTATATTTAATCCTGCCTCAGTGCCTGGAGCTAGACTAGATGACCTCTTGAGGTCCCTTCCAGCCCTATGTTTCTATGATTTTATGATTCTACACAGACTTAGCTTTCTTAAATAACACATTAGGACCTTATTTTTTAAAAAAATTAGTCAGAACCAGAACTTGGCAACCAATCAAGTCAGTCATCCAGAGACCGAATACCCAGTTCACTGCAACTGAAATGAACTCTCTGGGACAGAGGATGCCTCTTCATCTATGTTTGTAAAGTTTCCAGCACAATGAGCCCCAATTTTGACTGGGACCTTTGGGCACTGCTGTAATGATGAATATTGTTTGAATTGTGGTAGCATCTAGAAACCATTGACCAGCTCTACTAGGGATTGTACAAATATATAGCAAAATGATGGTCCCTGCCCCAAAGATCTTTTAATGTAACTAAATGTTAATAACAGTGATTGAGAAAACCTGTGCTTGGGAAAGATATGGGATGCTGGTGCATATTGACAGATATGATGGAATAGTGCATATGTAAGCATCTTTTTAAAGAAAAGTAAGAGAGATCCTATTTGTAAAATAGAACAGGACAGCAAGTTTATACTGAAAGCTCTTCAGCACAAAGGAATGTTCAGAAGGGCGCACCATAAAATTTGGTGGCTTGAAGTTTTGTGGCAAGATTCTGAATAAAATATATTAGCTCTGATGTAGGAGAAATGGAATCAAAAGGCTTAGGAAAATATTATCCACTGGAGAATGAAAGCTTGTTTCAAAGAGAAATATAGAGGTTACATAGTCCACTTTGGTGTCTTTCATTCTGAATAGTGTATCATACAGGGGGGTAGGGTGTGAATGAACCTAAAATCCCTAGTAGGATCAGTTTTGGTTAATATATCATTTTGAATTTATTCTGGCAGCAGGTGGGGAGGAGTCTAACTAGAAGATGTTGTCTTTTTATTTTTAATCTTTATATTTGTTCTTTGTTTTAAAATTCTAGTTCTGTTATTTGTTATATTAGCCCTCTCAGAAGCACTTCGACTGTGATCATTTGTTTTTGTGGTTTTTGTATCTGAATGCACCCACATATCACTGCAGCATATGTATCAATTAACGTGCTATGTCAAAAAGGACATTGACTCTTACCTGTTGCTGAAACTTAGCAGTGATGCTGTAAACATTAAAAGTTGGCTTGAGGGGAAAGCATCAAACCAAAAATAAAATGACAAACTCATGGACAGGTAAATGGGTACTGTACCTGAATATGCTATTGCAAGGGTTTGATATTCCATGTTCATATTAATCCTTATGCCTCCTGAAATACTTCCTATAAAATGAGCTTTACCTCTGTGTGTATTGCTCAAAGAGAATAAAAACAAAGCATTTAGTGTGATCTTCATGTTGATTTACCGAAGACCTGAAAAATTAGATAGCATTTAAAGAATAAAATAAACATAAATTTCAAACAATTTAAAACCGGTTCCACTGAAAAGTTCCCATTTCAACAGCAGAATTCAGTAAACACAACGTGTTTGTGTTTCTGGAACACAAAATAATACCGTATATATTCTATGATGTTACAACAATGCATCTATGCATCCAGGTGGAACATAATTACAAAGAAAATAAAATATAGGTAACAGATAGTAGAAGATATGGCTATTAGAGAGCAAGTGCTCATCACCAGTTACAACAGTGCATCACTTTTAGATTTTCTCCAAGTATTTCCAGCCAATAAAGACCAGTTTCTGCCATATTTATTATAAGAATATTACTCCTCAAATAGTTCCATTCATTTCAATGAAACGTAGTTCAACAAGAGAAATGGTGGCAGGATCAGAATATAGCAAAACTTAGGTCCCAGTGTTGCTTAAGTTTGCTTACATTGAGAGGTACCTTACTGCATTTGCGTAGAAAGGATGCGAATCAGCAGAGTTAGGCGGGTAGCAATTGATCTATCGGGGATCGATTTATCACATCTCATTTAGACGCGATTAATCGATCCCCGAACGCACTCCCCGTAGACTCCGGAAATCCACCTCGGTGAAAGGCAGAAGCGGCGTCGACAGGGGAGCAGCAGCGATCGACTCGCCGCCGTCCTCATGGCCAGGTAAGTCGATCTACGATACGCCGACTTCAGCTACACTATTCACGTAGCTGAAGTTGCGTATCGTAGATCGACCCCCCCCCCCCCCTTCTAGTGTAGCCCAGGGCTTAGACTTCAATTTGGTTCTTCATCATATATTTCAAAACTCACTCTGCCATTTAAATGATGGATTATAATATTCTGCAAAGCACATATCTAAGAGGGGCCTTGTTCCAACATGGATTTGATTCACTGCTGTTGGTAAAACCACTACGTGCTGGTGTTCTCCCACTGCAATATACAGAAAGGAATATATTTTCAGGTTGAGAAAGAACATGGAGCACTAAACAGGGACGTTTAACTATTATAAAAATTCTGGTTTGACACATTTTGCTATACTAGTTTATGGGCACTCTAGCTCTCTTGTGCTTTTTTGTGAGTCTGATCTTAGAAGCCAAGTAACTTGTTGCAACAAAGCATAGGGTTATAAGAGGGTTTTTTAAAAATATATCTGACCTAATTTTAATCCCTCAAAGCAAGTTGACAGCAGTTTTTCTCTTTTCTACTAAGGAATGTTCTAAGCATGCTGCCTTTATTTTCTATTAGGCATGCTGCCTTTATTTTCTATTAGGCATGATCTTTTTTCTCTGATAAGGTTTGTGCAGAGTGACACGCAACTTTACATATTAATGTTTTCTTTATCTCTATAAATAGTGTAGAGGTAAGACGGTTGGGTGTAACTGGCATAAGAAGAGGAGAGTCACTCCCTCTGGCAAAGCTGTATAAATAATTATTTGCCACCAAGGAGAAGAAAAGATGTGTAATGGATTACCACACCTCTTTTCTCTGGGGGGAATTCATTTGATGTACAGTAGATCCTTTACCAAAGTAATGGTATTAAAAGTATTATGAATTGAAGGCCTAACTAAAGTAGCAACTGGACTCTATGGCTCAAAACCTTTTTCATTAGAAGCAATTATACAACCATATTTTTCTGGGCAATATTTAATTAAGGTGTAAAACTTTACAAGGTTTTTCCTCATTGCTGCACTGAACAATAAACACCTTCTTCAACATATAACTTGTCATAAAACATAACATGCTTTAAGTATCAGAGGGGTAGCCGTGTTAGTCTGGATCTGCAGAAGCGACAAAGGGTCCTGTGGCACCTTATAGACTAACAGAGGTATTGAGGCATAAGCTTTCGTGGGTCAATACCCACTTCTTCGGATGCAAGCAGTGGAAAAATTTTTCCACTGCTTGCATCCGAAGAAGTGGGTATTAACCCACGAAAGCTTATGCTTCAATACCTCTGTTAGTCTATAAGGTGCCACAGGACCCAACATGCTTTAAGGCTTTCTTAAGCCATGTTTAAGGGAATGTAACATATTAAACTTTGAGATCTTTCACTGGAAACTGTAGTCCTACATAATATTTTTCACTAAAGTTAAAATACTACTGATTAAGGGACTTCTACAGTATATATGACCACTGTAATTAAATTACATCTGTAGAATATGTTACAGATCCCCAGCTTCTGTTAATTGGAATAGTGCCATTGAATTTATCCTGATCTCTCTCTATATTTAAACACCCACGTGCACGACGCTTCAGAAGTTAGCATTTGCCAACATTTATCACACTTCAGAGGTACCATACAGTTTTTCCCTACATGTAATATAGTTGTACAAATGTTCAGTTTAGTGGTGACCTGTGTGTGTGTGCACACACGCATACGCGTGCAGAGATATATTACACACAAAAACGACATTAAAATAATTTTAAGGTGCAAAGCCCAGCACTCAAAAATTATGAACTCCCAGAATTAAGCTTGCCAGTTCAACCTTAATTTGACACCCTCCTGCATATGGATTATTATACAGGTGTTAATTAATGATCATATACTATTTATTCCACAGAACCCTGGCCTCATTCAATGCACAGGGTGGACGGTGCTCATTTAATGAGCAGCTATTCAGTGTTTTGTTTGTTCTATAGTTCAAAGTGTGGCCCCATCCCTTATTTACTGCACACTATTCAAACCCGGCTCTAAAGACAAAATCAAACTAATTTTTTCATAGGCTTTTCTACGGCATTCATCACAATAGTATCTGAGTGTTGCACAAACATTAATTAATCTTTTCAACACCCCGGTGATGTGAGAGGATGGTATTATCCCTACATTACCGATGGGGAGCTCAGCCGCACAGAGATTAAAGTAAATGTCCTTTTATTTTTGGATGCCAATTTGAGGCACCTCGGTTCTGATTTTTCAGAATGCTTAGCCATTATGAAGCACTTTGCATGTTAAAAAACAGCCTTTATTGACTTCAGCTGAAGCTGTGAGTGCTCAGCTCTTCTGCAAATCCAACTCCTGGGTTTCAAGTTGGGAACCCAGAAAATGAGGCTCACCCAAATATCAGCCACCTGGCAAAAGTTTGGTTTAAGCGACTTGCCCAGCACCACATAGGAACTCTATAACAAAAGCAGGGATAGAATCCAGTTCTCCAGGGCAGCATTCAATTGCCTTAACCATGAGACTGTCCTCTCTTTAGCTGCAGTCCCCTGCCCGATTCACTATACGCCTCCCAAATTTTGCAACAAATGAGGCAAGGATCCTACAGAAATCAGACTCCTTCACTGCACAGCCCTGATTGATCCCCATAGCAAGTCCAGCCTGTTCACTGGATGAGGCAGTGTTCCTATGGAAAAAATAGTATGTGATCATGTAATTAAAGACCAGATCATAATGCATACACGCAAGGAGCCAAATTAAGGGTGCACAAGCAACCTTCATTCTTCATTTCCTTACTTTTGAGTGCTTGATGCTTGACTGTGCAATCTTAAAAATATTCTTCAGGGGAATGTGTGTGTGTGTGTCTAATTTCCTAGGTTTTTAAAAAGAAAAACTGAGAAAACTAAAATTCTATCTTGAGGTAACCCATGTGCATGTCACTTTGATATCAGGAGGGTTGGAACACACCAACCTCTGTCACTTGAACTAATGGAGTAACTGATAGCAATAGTAGGTTGTTATCCTCTGTGGATCAGCATTTGTGAGGGATGAGAAACCACTTTGCCACTAGGTTTCACAAATATTTGTTGGTAACAGAAGAATACTGAGACTCGGGAATTTTGGAGTCCATTCCAGGCTTTGGAGGGAAGTGTGTTCCATTGAGGACAGACTCTTCTGACTGTCCTCTCACCCCACAAGCTTGAACCTTTCTACTTGCTCCCTGACAACCTTTTCCCATCCCAGTCTCTTCTCCACCTGTCTCCTTTTCCCAATCACATTCTCCACACTTACCTGGTCCTTTCTCAATCCTCAGGCATCTCATCCCAGTCTCCTTGACCACTCAGTCCCAGTTCCCCACCCTAATATGCTCATCCACTCTGTCTCTCTCTTCCTTCTCTGGGCTCCTCATCCAATCTGTCTCCCACCTCCCAGCCTGCCTCACTGGATGCTTGTCCCAAGTTCTTTGCCCAGGCATTCCCAATACTCCCTCCCCCAAGCCCATTGATGGATCTGTCACCCCCCACTCTCCAGCTCCTAGTGTTCTTATCTAGCCAATCCCAATCCCCACTCCCTCCAGCTCCTTTGCTGAACTAAGTGCCCCACCATGACCCATCAACTGGGTCCCCATTGTCCTATTCCATTTTCCTTATTGACTCTTTCCCTCTGCATCTGAGTCAGATGGCTTCCTTCTCCCTTCTACTTGGGTGGATGCCAGTAAGGGCATCACCGAGAGCACAGGAGATTCAGTTGTCCTGCTCTCAGTTCCAGTACTGGCCCCACCCTAACCTGAAGCAGCAATAACAGGAAAAGACCAGCATCACTCCTATAGCCCTGAGTGGGAGCATCCTCAGTTACTCTGTGGGGATGGTATATTTAATTGTCATACTGTGAGCTGTAAGAGGCTGGAGCATGCTCGGTAAGTATGGAATCTTCCACGATGTTAGCTGCTAAAATCTTGGAAGTCTCAATTGAGAATGAAAATCTACAGTTCACACAAAGGGCTGCATCAGAAAGCCACCGCCCGTAGAGCATTTTTTCCAAGACTAAAGGTCTGCTCCCATGCTAAGAACTTTTAAGATCACCTGTAACAGCACAATCTGGTGATCCCCCCCGTAACAATGTCAAGCAATGTTAACTTTGCCAATATTTGGAATCTAGTTACTTTTGATTACTTCATATTGTAAGAGATTTTGCCTTGGTACATACAGTTGAATGGATAACATTCCTCATGTTGTGGTATTGTATGAGCAATGAGAAAGTATCAAGTTCCTGAACATCATAGGTTTTTTGGGTGGAAGGAGGGGGGACTTGAATATTTTTACCAAGTTCTATCAAATTGCAGTACGTTAACTCACATTGGGTTCATTGTAATCACATGTAGAATAAACAGAAAGGTTTAGCCTTAGGTATATGCTACTAAAGGAAAACTTTAATTAGGAAAGATTGAGGTTAACTGGTAATTATAGTGGAATAGTTCACAGATCAATAGTTAAAGGCTGAGTCAGTGTTTCCAATAGAAACAGTTATGTTCTGGGATTTATATTCACTCATTCAGAAACATACATGGTCAGATCCCAGGGATAATTCTTTTCTTTTTAGGCAATGGATATATCTCAGCTGTAATAGTGAAAAGAAATATACATCAAATGAAGAAAAAACTGACATTCTGGGAATGGAAAAAAATTGATTAAATGCTTTGTGTATGTGTGTGTGTGTGTGTGTGTGTGTGCATGCACATGTATATGCTCATGTGTGCATAAGCCTCTGTGTTTCAAAGACAGGAAGAGCCAATATATTAATTAGTCTCTTTTCTGTGATATTTAAGACAGCATTCTATGCTGTCTTTCTTCCAGTTTACCTGAATGTATCAAATTACAATTATTAAACTGGTCTGGAAATCACATTTCAGTCACTCCTGGCTTAACTAGGTTATGTTAATTAGATGCCGTCTGAAGGAAATTACTATGATAGAAAATGTCTCCAATTCAGCAAGGCACTTAAGCATGGGCCTAATTTTAAGTGTGTGTGGAAAAGCCACATTGATTTCAATTAGATTATTCACATTTTTAAAATTAGGCACATATTTAAGTACCTTGCTGAACTGGTATCTCTTTGGGATCTGTTGGGGTTGGTCCTGCATTGAGCAGGGGGTTGGACTAGATGACTTCCTGAAGTCTCTTCCAACCCTAATCTTCTATGATTCTGTGGATCAAAAGCATTGAGAGGTGAAGCTCAAATGTTTGTAATTTGGTTTAAATTCAGCTAACCATCCTATGGCTCAAAACTTAACTGAATTATCTGGATTATCTAAACCTTTTGAAATTGTAAAATTGGACTGGAAGTCTCTTAAGAATAGGGTTTGTTTGTGAGATTGTGAGAACTTCTCATTCCAACCACAACAGGAAACATATGTTGCGAATTTCAGTGCTTTCAGTTTTTATCCATGATTCTTAATATGAAAAACATATCCAAACATTTTAGAACATTATAAACAGTTTGGTGAGTTCAGTTGTACAAATGGGGCATGGTTTGGTTTCTCACTAGTGTTGCCCATTGGGAGTCAGTCAGTCATTATGATATAACTTCATTAGCCAGAACCTGAGGGCAAGATAATTCTTGAAGAACCATAGCCCTATGAAACAATTTTTAGACTAATGCTTAGACATGTCTATGAAGACCAAGTTAGGACAAATTTTAAATGAAGGATTACTCAATGTCTCTGGAGATCACACTAATAATTATTCACACACTTGAAGACCAACACTATATAGCAAAGTTATGTCAAAGATACCCACACAGATTTAAAGGTCAGAAATGACCACTGTGGGCATCTAGTCTGACCATGCCTCCATAACACAGGCCAGAGAATTTCACTCACCGATTCTTATGTTGAGTCAATAACTCATTGTTTAACAAGAGGTCATATCAATGTGAGTTAAACTACCAATAAATGAAATTAATCACAGAAAACTACATTAAGACTATAAACCAGTAAAAATTACTAATCTTGCACAGAAAGTGTGTTAGAAAGTGGTTGTACTTTTATTCAATGGGAAAATAATAAAGCGCATTACACCAGCACTTTAGAAAACACACAGAATCTGTGAATTTATTAATTAAATGATCCCATAGCACATTAAGCTTCAGATCATTATCTGAACAGTAAGAGTCTTGGGAAGTCTTGCTCTGTCTCAGGATGGTAACTAAAAGTTTTCCTCAGAAATAGCATGAGCAAAATAAAGTGAAGACCTTGTTTTGTTCCCTATGATGTACAATTAAGACCAGATATATACATAGTGGAGAGATCTAATTCAAATCTCAATTTGGAAAATTGACTAAACAGAGTAAATTATTAGTAGTATTTTATGGTATTATATTTTAGTGCATAGTTTATTTTTTACAGCTCCCAAAATTGTGGTGGGCACTTTATAGAACAAACAGAAAGATGTTATCCCTGCTCCCAAAGAGCTTAGCATTTCATTTTAGATAGTACACAATGAGTGAGGATAACAAAACATAGAAGAAGATGAAGGTGCAGGAGAGCCAGGCTTGCAGCGATTTGATCACGTGGTGATTCATTTTAAGCCATGTGCACATCCAGTGGTTCAATTTAAAGCTTTTGGAGTGTTTATCATTACTAATGAGTAACTTCTTGTGGTCAAGGTTGGTGTAAGAAATGAGGGCTAATGAAGTATTTAAATGCAGAGGGTAGAGGCTCTACAGACTAGAATTTCAAGGGTAATGCATGAATAGAGGCAGGCATAGATAAAGGCTTGGAAACAGTTGAGAAAGAAGTTGGAGAACAGGGCACTGAGGGTGGCTTCATTGGTGGAGATGACCACAAAGATACAAAAAGTGGGATAGGTGATTGTGTGTGTTTTTCCATTCAGGATGCCCAGAGGCTGTTTCTCACAATGTTTGTGCCTAACCATCCTGTACAGAAGAATTGTTTAAAACATCCTCATTATGCCAGCCTGTGAATAAATGTGAACCTGGAACAAGAACAGTGATGGAACAACCCAGCTGGACTTACAAAACATTCTTGGCCATTAGATATTAGACAGGTATTTTGCTTTCTTGGGTGTTGATGTTGCAAGGTACCGAGCACTCTGGTCTGATCCACCAAAGGACTTAAGCAAGGGCTTAATTTTAAGCACGTGAATAGTTCCATTGAAGTAAATTAGACTACTCATCTGCTTAAAGCTAACTATGTGCTTAAGTGCTTTGCAATATCGGCCAGAGAAGTTGGCATTACATAGCTGATGAGGTTTTTTTTAAAATAATTCTGTACAGGAAAATTAAGCACAGAGACATTTTGAGAAATAGCCTCTGGGCATCCTGAATTGCAGAGACATAAATGCAAATGTAGAGCAAACTCCCTTTGTAAATAAAATGATCTATTATTATGTCTTGTCGTTTTTAATAACAGGGAAGCAAATACTAACTACTGAGTTTTCTTGTGTCTTCTAAATATATTATTTATGTTTCCTTTACCCAGGTTTGCAACCTTTCCCTGTTCTTTTATCTGACAACATGCAATATTTTCCATGACTGCTCATCTGCTACTAAAATAACCTTATGTAATGAGGAATATAGTGGAGTATGTCTAATACATTGCACTGATCGGTGCATGTATGCCACTGTGTATTCATATCTGATTTGCTCAGATATTCATCCTTACTCATCTCAACCTGTATTGAAAAAGAGGTTATTGGAGCAAGAGCCACTGCTACTTAACTCCCAGGAGTAGATGATTTTCTATCCCCTTTTCAGACCTCCCCAGTTGATAGAATTGAAACATTTCCATTGAAAATTGTCCAAACATATGAACATTTCACGACCACATGAATACTATGCTGATTAAAATGGACAAAATTCCATCCTTGGTGCACTCAGAATCTCTGGAAGGCATATGGAAGGACAGTTGCACTTGGAGTCCCTCAGGAAGAGTTCCAGCTGAGTTAGGATGCACTCCCAAAAGTGTGCAACTCCAGAGCAGTAGCTCCACCCCCTTTGGCCTGGGTGCAGCATGTTCCGCAATTTCACACAACCATCCGATAGTAATTCCCTTCCTTTCTATTGTAATATTAGCTACATGCAGGTCTAAATGTTGCCCTCTGCTAGTTTTATTCCACATAAATAACCATGTCAATTAGAGACTATCTAGCTCTGGACTCCATTAATAAAGGGGATGTGGTCTTCTGTGGGTATTACATTTCTTGTAGGCAATCATTCTATGTGGGAGAGAGTGAGGCAAATCATGTTTTTATGGTTGTACTGAACAGCTTACTAGAAAAAACTGGATCATCATCCTCAGAACCAGCTAGGATTTAGCGAGATCTCTGAAAGGCAGGCATACTGAAGTCAGGGTATACTGATTACCTCCCATATAATAACACACCTTTGTGTGATTTTAGGTCTTAATCAACGTGATGTGGAATATTAATGTGCAAACTTTACAGAAATGAAATTCTCACAGACTGTGGGCTACCAATGATATCATTTTGGAGGTGTTGATCTCTTTAACAAAATGAAGGGGGAAAATCCTAAGAAAAGAAATCCATACTAAAGTACTTGCAGCCTCAGTCTAATGAGCACAAGGGATGAATGCACAGTAAAGCTGGCAGGAACACTTTGAAGGCTCTAATCAGCTAAGAATTTGGATCTTATTCCGGTGCCAGGAAGGCATGTAAAGAGGAGTTTCATCATCTAGCTTCACATAATGGCAGGCAAGAACTGACTGTAACAAAAATATCTTTCTTTGTGATGAAAAAATGAAATGCGTTGAATGGACAGTTGTGTGAGGGATTTTTTTACAATGTGAAACCCAAAGGTCATCCAAAAACCTCTCTCATGCTATGAAAAGCAATAGTCTCAACTTGATCTGAGTTGCTGGGTGGCTTCTGCCAACTTCATTGTCTCATAAGGCATTGAGACCTCATGATTTCACAGCAAGACAATTTCAACACAGAAATCTGTTGGGTTTTGTTCCTCAGCTCACGACTAGGATTTCAGATGGCTGGGATATGGAAAGTTTGCATGGCTGCTCCAGCAGATCAAGTTATTACACTATTTTCAAGCGGATGGGTCAGCTCAGAAAACTGTAACCAATTGTTTTAAGGGTGATGAAGACTGGGGAAATCACATTTGAGCTTATACATTTTACCTAATTTAAATAGCTGATTAGGATCTGGAGTAAAATTAAATATTTTAAATTAAATATTTTACTTGAAACTTCTGCAAACAAGACTTTAACAATGTATTTGTATTTCTAGATAGGCAAAATTTAACACTATTATGAAGACCTCCATAATTTGAAGAGTTGAGTGAACCATTGTGGATTGAATATAAACCTACCTGAACTATGGTCCTAAACCAGTGGTGGGCAACCTGCGGCTTCCCGCAGCTCCCATCGGCCAGGAATGGTGAACCGCAGCCACTGGGAGCTGCGGGCAGCCGTGTCTGCAGATGGTCAATGTAAACACAGTCTCGCGGCCTGCCAGCGGATTACCCTGATGGGCCGCAGGTTGCCCACCACTGTCCTAAACTAAAACTAATCCCTCTCTGTGGTTCAAAAAAGTTCAGTTCACTTTGGAGTTTTGTTGTTTAATTTAAATTTTTCTTCATCTGTGCTGCCTTTATTTACACATCAAACTATAAACTAAGGCCATGTCTACACTACAAAATTTTATCCACCTAAACATCAGCATACAGCCGCTGCAGTTACTACATCGCTTGTGTGGTATGCACACTTGGCTCCTTGGGTCAGTGGTGCATATCCTCACGAGGAGCCCTAGTACTGATGCAGAGTGCAGTGCACCAGGGGTAGGTATCCCACTGTGCAACTCACCACCATCCAGCATAGGGTCTTTTGGGAATTCTTGCAATGCCTCCTGGGTCAAACTGAGTCATGCAAGGTAACTGGGAACATGGGATCAACTTCCCTTAACGCAGTGTTGTCAATCCCATAATTTTGTCTGCATCCCATAATTTTCACTTTCTTTTCAAAATCCCACATTCCTGGTCGTTAGACCCTCCTCACCCCCATCTTTTACAGAAACATGAAGCCTTCCCTGATCTGCACTATTGTCGTGAGTGTTGCAAGCACAGGGTACATGATCCTGCAGTATTTGCAGAGCCTCAAAAGGAGCTGCGGGGAACATTGATTCCTCGGGGACTAGATTGCTGTGGGACATAGAAAAACAATTCAAGGTTTTTGGTGGCATTCATGGAGTAGCTGGAGATGGTGGATCTCTGGTTCTTGGCCCGAGAAACAAGCACTGACTGGTGGGATCACAGCGTCATGCAGGTATGGGATGATGACCAGTGGCTGAAGAACTTTCAGATGCACATTGCAACATTCCTGGATCTCTGTGCCGAACTCACCCCAGCCCGCCAGTGCAGGGACACCAAAATGAGAACTGAAGTGAGAGTTGAGAAGCTAATGGTGATTGCACTGTGGAAACTTGCAACACCATATAGCTACCAGTCAATTGGAAATCAATCTGGAGTCGGGAAGTCCACTGCAAGGATTGTTGTCATGCAAGTGTGCAGGGCCATTAATTGCTTCCTGCTATGCAGGACCATGACTCTGGGCAACGTGCAGGACTTAGTGGATGGTTTGGCAGCAATGTGGTGGGGCGATAGATGGCACACATTTTAACATCAGAACACCTTGCCACAGACATCAACAGAAAGGGCTACTTTTCTATGCTTATGCGAATGCTGGTGGATCACTGAGGAAGCTTTACTGACATTACTGTGGTCAGTGAAGGTGTATGATGTGCATCTTTAATACGAGAGTGTTCAGAAAGCTGCAAGCAGGGACTTTCTTTCCCAACCGGTGGATTGCCACTGGCAATGTTGAACTGCCAATAGTGATCCTGGCAGTGGTGCTGGAACAATTTGTATATTGGGGGTGCTGAGAGCCATTGAACCAAATTGTAAACCGTGCATATAATGGAAACCACTTCGAGCCCGGGGGTGCGGCAGCACCTCTAGTTCCAGCACCTATGGATCCTAGGCAACCCAACCTACTCCTTGCATCCATGACTCATGAAGCCATTCACTAGCCACCTTAACTGCACCAAGGAGCTCTTCAGTACAGGCTCAGCGGGTGCAGAATCACAGTTGAATGTGCCTTGGGTTGTTTGAAGGGTCACTGGCATTGTTTACTTACAAGATTTGACCTCAGAGTGAAATTATCCCAATGATTACAGCTGCCTGCTGTGTCCTGCATAATATATGTGAAACAAAGGAGGAAAAGTTTCCGCCGGCATGGAAGGCGGAGGTGGAGCAGCCGTCTGCTGAATTTGAACAACCAGATACAAGGGTTATTAGTAGAGCTCAACGATGGAGCTATAGTGCTCAGGGAGGCTTTCATTTTAAAGATGCTATGGGTTTTGTGACACAGTGCAGTTAATAGGTAATTGGTCGCTGTCATGCTGCACATCTAGGGTTGCCAACATTGTATTTCAAAAATAAGGGACAGTTTTCTTAGCACCCCATCCCACTCCTCCTCCTGATACTATTATTATTATTATTTCATTTTATTATCATCATTACTTATGTATTTACTTTATTAATAAGCAGTAGTCACCTACATTCTCCAGGGATATTTCTTGCTGTTTTTTGCTGCACTCAGTGACTCCCGATCTTCTTGTATGGATATGAAAAAATAAGGGACATCCCTTGTAATAAGGGACTGTTGGTGACTCTATGCATGTTCCACACATTTTCCTATGTCTTTATCCTCTCCACTCTGTCCTTATCTATGCTGTCTGCAAGCGTGACCTGTAGGCCCTTTGCTCATTCTCTAATGCAGCCCTGGCTTTCAGGATCTCCTTATCTGGTTCAGGCATTCCATGGGTGTAGAGGGGGAGACCCTGAAGGCCACAATGACAGCAGCTGCAGATACAACACACAAAGGTACCATTGTCAGTGTATTCATGTGGGAAATTGAAACTCCAGATGCTGAACACATTTCTCTTGCTCCCCTAAAATTGCAAACACTACATTCTCACTTCTGCTTGGGATTGATGCACAATGGTGCCAGACACAGCACCAGCCATGGTGAGTGTGGCCCTCCGGGGTTAGGGAAGTGAGGAGGGAATCACACGCTTGCATGATTCTAGTTGTATTGGCCAATGGAACTGAACACTGGCACCATTTTCCACAGGCAGTGGTGATTTTAGCAGATATCTCACGCCTGAGGGTAACTGAGGCAGAGAGAGCACAGCTGCTGCTGTTATACTGAGGTTGCCCAGGCCCATATGCTGCTAGCCTGCATACTGCGATGATGCCTGCTGAAGTAATTGCTGAGTGGCATGGGAAAGTGTCCTACCGTGGAAGAAGAAATAAGGCAGCCCTTTGACAGAGGATTGTAGAGTACATCCATGAAAGTTTCACTGAGATCTACAGAGGATTCAAGGGACATCCTGGTGCACATAGACAAACTGCTCTGTGTGGCCCCCACTGCCTACCTCTAGAGGGGAATGAAAGGCAGATAGCAACTCTACCTCTCTCGGTTTTTCCATTACCTCTTCTAGCACACGTACAAATGAGTAAATCAAAGGATGTGTCCTGCTACTCTGGGAGCTACATCCTTGTAATTTCAAAGTAAACAGAGGTTCCTTCCCCTGCACCAGGCTCACATGTGCCTGACTGTCGGGACTGGCTGGACTGGGTTGGAGTCAAAAACAGGCCCTGGCTCATTGTGCCACTACATCCTGCAGTCACTTGTCCACCATTTTACTCCTTCTCTTCTTCATCCACCTCTTCTCATCGTTCACGGCAGAGGCCTGTGACTTGGGCTCCTCCAAAGTTTCCACGGGATACTTGCGGGGGGTGTCTCTGCTGAGGACAGCATGCAGCTCTTTGTAAAAATGGCAGATCTGCAGCTTAAAACTGGATCAATTGTTTGCCTCTGGGGCCTTCTGGTATGCCTGCACAGCTCATTCGTTTCACACATCACTCCTGCTGGTCCCTGTTGTAGCCCTTCTCCTGCCTCCTCTGAGCACTCTGCTCGTAGATGTCCCCATTTCTACAGCTGGTTCGGAGCTGTGCCTGCACAACCTCTTCTCCCCAAATGCCCAGGAGATCCAAAATCTTCTGTCTCCTCCAGGCAGGAGTGTATTTGCAGCCTATAGCTGGCATGGGTGGCTGGGCACTTACACTCAACAATGGAGAGCTGGTAGTTGTGCTTGCCAAGGCAGGCAACCAGGAAAAGGAATTTCAAAAATTTGCGGGGCTTTAATGGACTTCCTGACCACCTGACTCCTGGGCCACAGAGTTCACAATGGTGACCAGAGCAGTCAATGTGGGACATTGTGGGACAGCTGTTGGAGGCCAGTAACGGTTGATGTAAGTACCGCAATATCTACACTCTCAGCACGTTGACCTGACCTGATTTGATAGCTGCTTTCAACTACCTGAAATGGGGTTCCAAAGAGGATGGGTCTAGACTGTTCTCAGTGGTAGAAGATTACAGAACAAGGAGTAATGGTCTCAAGTTGCAGAGGGGGAGGTTTAGGTTGGATATTAGGAAAAACTTTTTCACTAGTAGGGTGGCGAAGGACTGGAATGTGTTACGTAGGGAAGTGGTGGAATCTCCTTCCTTAGAGGTTTTTAAGGTCAGGCTTGACAAAGCCCTGGTTGGGATGATTTAGTTGGGGTTGGTCCTGCTTTGAGCAGGGGGTTGGACTAGATGACCTCCTGAGGTCCCTTCCAACCCTGAGATTCTATGATTCTATGATTCTATGACTACATCAACCATGACTCTGTCACTTGGGGAGGTGCTGTTTATTAAATCAGTGTAGTGGGGCACTTATGTTGGCGGGAGCCAAATTTAAGTGAATACACATCCACAGCTAGGTCAACATAAGCTGCCTTGTCTCAACCTAACTCTCTAGTGTGGACCAGGCCTAAGATGTTTAGAATAACTATGCAAATTGCCTCTCAAAAATGTTTAGGGCCTGATTCTCATTTGACTATGTAAAGGTACCTTAAAGTGAGTATAAGTTAAATTCACTTTCAGGCCTGTTGATACTGCCAGACAAAGTAAAATGACTATAGTGTAAATGAGAATTAGGTCTTGACAGCTGCATATTATGCACATAATTCTGATCACACTTACACTGGTTTATTCTGGTGTGATTCCAATGGAATTACCCCTGATTTACTTTGGTGTGATAATCGGTTATTATCCTTAGTAAATATTTGATGGCATACAAGGCCTGTTACATTAAAGAGGCAGAATAATTTCTTTAAAAAAATTTAATATGCCAAACGTTTTACTGTGCTATATAAGAATATAATATTTGTAATATAAGCTCAAGTTTATGATAAAACTCTCATTGACATCAACTGGAATTTGGAGTAAATAGGGATTGCAATATCGAGCCCTTTCTTTTTTTCAGTGCTGGTTATTGTTGTGGCCACTTCTCCTTCTCGGATTAACTCCACTGGCTTCTGCATCAAATTAAATCTTTTTCTCCTCACAATCAAGGCTTTTCACCACCAGCCACGTCCTGCTTTCTTCTCTTCTCTCCTGACAGTCACTCATTCCTCATGCCTCCTTCACTCCATCAATGATGCCTGCTGCATTTGTTCGGGCACTGGCTTCTTTTATGACCATATCTGCACTTTCCTTCTTGCTGCACCATGCTTATGAGGTGCTGTTTGTGTCCACCTCAAGACCTACATCTACTGTGACATTAAGAAATCAGCCAATTCATGATATTTAGGTTGAAGGACAGAGAGAGTTAGCGCACACATATTTTATCTATTGGCATAATACAATAATATAATATAAAGGCTAATATATATAGTGTGACAAGGTCAGGCCAGATGGCTACAAGAGAGTGGTTGAAGGCAGATATATTAGCCCTAGGTTAAGTAGGTCCCTTTTCCCTGGGTAAGGTAACAGGGAAGGTTCCAGAACACTCAGGAACTTTCTGGAAACAATTAAGGCAGACAGGCTGATTAGAACACCTGCTGCCAATCAAGAAGCTGCTAGAATCAATTAAGGCAGGCTAATCAGGGCACCTGGGTTTTAAAAGGAGCTCACTTCAGTTAGTGGTGTGCGTGCGAGGAGTTGGGAGCAAGAGGCACTAGGAGCTGAGAGTGAGAGGGCGTACTGCTGGAAGATCCTGTGGTGAGGATAAAGAAGGTGTTGGGAGGAGTCCATGGGGAAGTAGCCCAGAGTTGTAGCTGTCATGCAGTTGTTCCTGAAGGCACTCTAAACAGCTGCAGTCCACAGGGCCCTGGGCTGGAACCCGGAGTAGAGGGCGGGCCCGGGTTCCCCCCAAACCTCCCAACTCCTGATCAGACACAGGAGGAGTTGACCTGGACTGTGGGTTCTACCAGAAGGAAAGATCTCTGAGGCAAGCAAAATCCGCCTATAAGCGCAGGACCCACCGAGGTAGAGGAGGAACTTTGTCACAATAGGTACATAAAAACTATTTATGTACGACTGGATCCCTTGCTCCTCAATCTTTATATGTGGATTGTCTTCTTCGGTTGTCAGCTCTTTGAGGCAGGAGCTATTTAATTTGGTGTATCTCCATTAGAGTCAACAGAGCCACGCTGATTTGCACCAGCCAAGGATCTGGCCCCATGTCTTTGTGTTTGTTAGGCACAATGGAGCCTCAGTCTTGATTGGGGACTTTGTATTAGCAACCAATATTAACATGAAATAATTATGGGCACAATACTGCAGTCCTTGTGTACCTGAAACTCCCTCTGCTTCCCCTGTCCATCAGCTGGCTATTGATCTTTGGAAAACTTCCTGGGGCTTTACACTGGTTATGAATTTCTTTCAAGTGCTGAAAAGACTACAAAAATAGGCCTATTGTCACCAATGTATTTAGAAGTAGTCTTAGAAGAAAAAGAGAGATTGGCACATCCTTATTAAGTAGGAATCTCTTTTAAAATTAGGAATTACAGTGAACTAGCTAATTTTCTCTTTTCCCACCCACTCTGTTCCCTTTCTTTGTATCCTGCATACGTGACTTTTAGTAATTCATCTGTGAAAATTTTATTATTGTTTATGCAGGACATAGTCCCAGTTGCGTAGACTTCTTTTTTACTCACAGACCAAGCAATAATGTTTAGTGGAGATAGTAAATGAGGAACTGTCATCACTTGGTTATAATAGCTTTAAAATCTGTCTTTGCAATGAGTATTGGTTCACTACAAAATCAATTCTTTTGATGGGCAATATTATCACAACAACACAATATCAAAGGAAAATGACAAATCAAGTGAACTAAGGAAGATTTTACACACACATGTACATCCACAGCACCATGACGTTGAAAGCCAAGAGAACATGTAAATGTTTGATTCACTGCTGTCACACAGAGCAGAAGGCAGACTTCCAAAACAATGTGCATGATGTTGAAATTGGTTCCCTGCTGACTGTCCTAAAAGTGATTCATCTAGAGATTGGCGGGGAAAGAGGGTGGGAAATGTTTCCTGTATAACAAAGAACACACAGCAGGACCTGGCTGCCCTCTCTTCACCATTTGATAGGCAAATAAAGTACAGAAAGGCTCATGAATGACAAAATCCATAACTCCCAGAGACGGTTTGTAAATCATTTTAACCGAGAGAGTCTGCATAATCATAGAAAACATTCAGGTACTTGTAGACGTGAAGGTGCTCACCTACCTGTGTTTGCTACCCACCACTGAGTCAGGTGGTCTAATTTAAACTTAATGCCAGACATCTATCTGCCTGCATCCACTGGGTCAGATGAGAGAGAGATCATTTTACAATGTTCCCCAGTGATGGATTGCTCTGGACTTATTGTGTTCTCTCTTTAGGGGCTTTCAAATCTACAGGAAGGACCAGATGAATACCCAGCAGCTCCCATTTACACACCAAATTAAGGGGCTGGATTTCCAAAAGAGCTCAGCTTTCATTCAGACAACAGCCTGCAGCAGCGTCTGCTGTTCTCAGTTATGAGCTGCAGGATACTGAGCCCTTTTGGAAGATCTCCATTTAGGTGCCTAAATGGGAACTGAGTCCTCTTCAAAATCTGGCCCTAGATATTTTCTTGCTTTTCTTCTGTCACATTTTGGATTCTCATTATGATCAGTGGAACATATAGGAGAAAGTGCTTCTAATGGTCAAAGCAGGGTGTTGGAAGGTAGGGCTAATGAAATCTATGCTCGATTCTTCTGCTGACAACCTGGGTAGCCCAGAGCAAATCACTTTAGTTTCTCTTTGGAAGACTTCCAAATGCACAAATTGCAATGAGGCACTTAACTCTCATTGAATTTCATTGGTCTTTAATTTACTCATCTGTAAGATGGAGAGAAATGGAACTTGCCACAAAGAGCTAATGTGAGGCTTAAATATTGATTATAAATCACACTGAGATCCTCAAATGAAAGATGCTATGGTATATTAGTGCAAATAAATTACTGATTATTGTGTATCATCCACTGGGAAGCTGTTATATTCATCCACTGGGAAGTTGGTTTATATTCTTTAGGTGCATGTAACTATTCTGTTAAACAATATGTAACACATCAAAACTTGCTGCATGTGAAAAAGATTAGTGTTACTGGACAGATATTGACATCATGTTGTAGTAGTAGTATTTTTTACTTCTATTAAGTGGGGCTGAAATTTATTGTGCATTATTTTTTAATTTTGACCCAAGTTCCCTCTAGTGCTCAAAAGTATGTATGCTATTTACTAATTCTGATAAATATCAATATGACATTATGGCTTGAAAGAATTACTGATAGTTGAGTGAGATGCTCCTGGACACAGCTTTAAAGCATCAATCAGTTTTCAACTCAATGTCTAGTTTTCACAGTAAGCTAAAATCGCCCATCTATATATGGGATATTAAACAATTTGCCAAAAGGATAGAACAGAAATACTTGAAGTTGGGTAGTGGATAGGCCAGCAGTATTTGCTGAGCTACTTCAGGGTGTTGTTGCTGCTGCCAATGTGAGCCTAATTTCTGGCTGATTCTGGCCAGTAGTATCCAATAAGGGCCCCCTGCTCAGGGTTACGAGTTAATGGCAGATCCAGTGGAGAAAGGAAAAATATTCTCCAAATAGTGGTGAAGGTGGATGAACTATGACCTCTATGTGTGGAAGGGTTTCTGGGAAGAGGATTGCTGTCTCCAGACAAAACCACCACTCTACATCTCCTCTGTCCCAAAGAGAGAGAATGAATCAAGGGGCATCCAATGAAATGTAGTTCATACTTGAGGCCTATGATGTCCACTGTCAACTTGAGAAAATACACCAGATTTGCCACGTGGAATGAACTAATTCTAAACAAGGTGGGGTACCAGGTTTTGCTAGGTTGAGAGTTGGAAAGATAAAACATTGCAGTTTCTGTGATAACTGAGATGAGACTCATGAATAACGGTCAACATTTTGTGGCAAACAAAAGAACTATACTCTGGAGGAATCAGGCATGTAGACCATCTGACATTTGTCCTCCAATCACTTTTTAATAAATCATTTGCAACATGGCACCCTAGTTCTGATTTACTGCTATACACCAGCTTGAGGTATAATCATGGATAGCTGTCCAACACTGTAGCCTACTCTCTCACTGAAGAAGCTACAGATGTTAATAAAGATTAACTCTAGCAGCAGCTCGCAGCAATGATGCAATCTGTTTTGCCGCACAACAATCTCATAATACTAAGAGATATTAACTGTCTACCAGGTAGTCCCAGAAATGGCTTTGAAACTATTCTTGGGCCATTTTGTTCTGAAACAATAAATGACAGCTCTGTGAGAATACTCTCCTTTTGTGCTTCTTATAACATTACCATCACTGTGAGTTGGTTCAGGAGCTTATATTATCTAGTGGGAAACCTGAAAGTCCAATGACAGCCAGACAAGGAAGAAGCTGGACCATATGATAAACTGGAATCATAGTATAGTAAGGCATACTGGATCTATGGACGTGCAGAAGCTCTGGCAAATACTGACCATCATCTCCTTGTTGCTAAAATGGCAATTATACCTCAGTTTTAACATGAGTGCACCTGTTACAAAACATAAGGCACAACATATCTGTGAGTATTCAGTACTTGCTAACAAGTATTCTGTCTCACTGAAAAACAAATTTGATGCACTTAGTGCTCTCCCAGATGACTTAGAATTATCCTGGACAGCCATAAGCACAGGCATCCAAGAACCATAGATGCCATCATAGAACTGAAACACTGCAAGTGATGCCCTCTGCACAAGAAATCTGAGGCCAGACAGTGCCATGATGACACTGAATGTAAAGAATGACAAGGTATTTTTCAAGCAAGAGCAAAAGTGGATCATTTTGTGGAAGCTTATTTTGAGAACTTGGCAGAAGAGGGAATAAGAGCTTATAAATGACTACCTGCTATTTAGTCACTTCAATCCCAAACTGAATATCATCTCTTGTCTATGCCGATAAACAAGGCTGATGGTAAGACATGCTTAACCCAAGAAGAAGTCCTGCAAAGATTAAAAAAAAATATGACTCTGCACTTAACCATCATGGAGTGACTCCATGTCCAGATCTGGATGCATTAGCAGTAGATGCAATCCCTGACCCTGAAAAATTATGTAGATGCAGCTATGTTGGAAGAGGTTTGCTTTGCCATAAAGAAGCTGTGAAGCAGGCATGCTGCTGGACTCAACAGCATAATGCCCACATTTCTCAGGTATGCCACAGAGCAGCATGAGGAAGGTGTACCCTCTCAGAAGCAGTGCCAGTGGCTGATTAGAACAGAAGCATCCATAATGTCTGCTGAAGCACCGGAGGGAGTGTGGTCAGTGATGCAGCTTGCCACACTTTTAAAAAGGAAGCACTGTAGCTTGGATTCCTTCCCACACTGACTGTCACTGTGCAGGGTCAGTTCCACACCCTAAATGCACCCAGGCACAACTCAGCTGCTCAGCACTGCTGGCAGCAGTAGTAATCCTCCTATCCTTCTATTCAGGGAGAATCATCTGCAGCCTTGTGACTAAACCCTGAGTGGGAACATTGAGCTATAGTTTGATATTTTGTATTTTATTTTAATGTAGTCTTTATATCAGAAATTACAAGGCCAATAAATACATGCATTCATTGACACTGAAGTATGAGCTGAAACATAGTACAGGGGAAGTGAGTAGTAGCCATTATAAGAAATTAATTAGACCCCAATCCTGCAAATACTTAACCCCCCGTGAAGCTTTACTTATATGAGTAGTGACTGTAATGGGATGCCTCATGGGTGTGTGTTGTGTAGGATCAGGGCCTTACTTTGAAACCTGCAAGGTTGGTCACTCTGCAGTGCTCAGATAACACAATACAGACACAGGACAAAATCAAGCAGGAATAAAAAACACTCTCATTATTCTTAGAAATCCTTTCCAATATTAATTGACTTCAGTGCTATGTAGATAGTTTCAGTAATAAGAACAGACAAAATGGGTCAGACCAATGGAGACATGCCTATCTCATAGAACTGGAAGGACCTTGAAAGGTCATCGCGTCCAGTCCCCTAGCAGGACCAAGTATTGTCCCCTGACAGATTTTTGCCCCAGATCCCTAAATGGCCCCCTCAAGGATTGAACTCACAACCCTGGGTTGAACTGACTGAACAATGTCAGATGCTTCAGACAGAATGAACAGAACAAGGTAATTACTGAGTGATCCATCCCCTGTCATCCAGTCCCAGCTTCTGGCAGGCAAAGGTTAAGGGACATCTGGAGCATGGGGTTGCAGCCCAGACCATCTTGGCCAATAGACATTGATGGACCTATCCTCCATGAAGTTACTTAATTCTTTTTTGAACCCTATTATACTTTTGATCTTGACAACATCCCCTGGCAACGAGTTCCACAGATGGACTGTTTGTTGTGTGACAAAGTACTTCTTTTAGTTTGTTTAAACCTGCTGCCTATTAATTTCATTTTCACTCTTATTTTTACTTCCCTCAGCTTTACCTATCAACATTTTGAACCAGAAGATTGTATACAATCTATTATCCCCACAACAAGCTTCAGACTCCTTTCAATTCTGCGTTTATGAGAGGTCTGATTGGTTCTCCGGTGTCTTTAACCTAATATTAAAAAAATCCACCACTGAGGCAATAACTGCGACATTGTTGTTGGAGATCATTAAGGTATTCTCAAACCTTTGGTGGTCTATATGCATTAGCGCTGTATTTATTAGAAAACTTTAGAGCTATGTTCACATTAGTAACCAAATAATCACAATGATCGTATTTATTTTAATCAATTTTAATTTTTTTTCAGATATGCTTTCCTATTAGAGCCTAGGACTTTTTACCAGTCTGTTAAGAAATGGACTGTATGGAAATTCCAGGCTCTTTTTGCTGTAACAAGTTCACCTATCTATTTGTGTGGATTTACATATCCCTTTCAAAATTCCTTAATGACAATGCTGAATTTTAGGTAGCCAACAGGGAGAATTTGCCAAAGATCCCTCCCAGTATTTTATTGCTTTATCATAACATATTATGACTCATCCTATAGCAGGGACCATATTTTCCAACCTTTTGGGCACAGGGCGTGGCACAATCAAGTATCAACAATGCTGTGATTCTTTCTGTGGTTAAAATTGCTGGCAAGATACATGGGCTGTTCAATAATTATTATTTACATTGTGCTATAGGCATGCATTGTGCTTTAAAGACATGTTAGCTCTTAGGCATGATGGACAAACAGAATGATTTCTTATCTTTGGTTCTCAAAGCCATATAATTTGCATGTTGGACTCCTCAATGAATAAGTTGAACATGCTCTGGACCATCATAGATAGGAGCAGAGACTGATTAAGGAATTTGTCTTTGAATATTGTTAGTGAGGGGGTAAATGATGGGACTGGATTGTGAAACCCTTGCTCAAGGTGATGTGAGCATTTAATCACACAATTAGTCCCATTAATTATTCCTCTGAGTAAATGCTCACTAAAGGAAGGTTTGCATAATCTAGCACTTACTTGTTTTAAAAGCTGACTTTAAAAAAAGGGTTGAAACTATTTGGGAAAAATATTTTACAGTTGTGAATTTCTTAAGGAGAACTCTGAGACCTATGAAATACTTTGCAGTGTTTTGTAGAATCTTGAACACTACCAGATTCACCCTTTCCTACTAGGAAACAAATATACTAAGCAACGGTGCCTGTCCCTGACTTGCTTTGCTGTTCACCATACTTATCAGTTATAAGGAAAGTGGAGATGAGCAAAGAAGTGGTACAATTTTCAGACAATGAAATTATTGAGATTAGTCAGAGCTAGACTCTGAGGAACCTCAGAGGGACCCAATGACACTAGATTAATGAGCAGCACAATAGTCCATTCACTTTTGACAAGGTAATGCACAATGGAAGGTATAATTTGAACTACACATATAGGGTGTTTGGCTCTCAGTTAATTGAAATCCACTCAGGAGAATTGTCTGGACCACTCAATGAAAGCATCTGCTTAGTGTGTGATGACAGCCAAGGAAACAAAATTTTAGGATGCTGCCATAATAAGGAATGGAAAACAAAATAATCCAGAAAATGTTATAACACTTTTAGATTGTAAACACTTTGGAGAAGGGACTTTCACATACTGTATGCTTGTACAGCACTTACTGCAAGGAGGCCCCAATCTGTTTGACCTCTAGGCTCTACCATACAATAATTGTTCATATTAATAATGGCAGTACATAAATCCATGGTTTGATCTCACTTGGAAAGCTGTGTTCAGTTTTGGGCACCCTCGCTCAAAAAAGATATAAAAGCACTTCTGGTTCACTGTGAACCGAAAGATTGTCCTGTTCCCACATGAAGTTTAGGGACTGTGGTAGAGAATGTCTCTTGTGAAAATTATGCACAAATGTTTCTTTTTTCCCATACAAATGATATTTTAAAAGAGAGAGCAGTAGATAAGAAAAGTTAGAAGGATGGGAAATTTGCCGAGTGTGAACAGAAACATACATCTTGGAAACAGTGTATATCAACCAAGGTTTTGGGGCTTCTTGCAGCATTCTCAGATCTATGTTCCACAGCTAGATGTGGGTGAAATTCTCTTTTTTTCTGTACAGAGAAGTTGTGCAAACATTTTCTGTAGTCTTGCCAAGATCCGCTTAAAAGGGCTCAGCTTCTTAACTGTGAGCCTGAACTGAGTTTTGAATTTGTAATGAAAACTGAAACCCACTGAGTTTCGAGTGGTTTGGGGTTTCACTGTAAACAGTATAGACTGATCTAGTCACAACAGCAACAACAATGACAAAATTTAATAATAACTCATACTTTCTAAGTGACACTTATGTTTGCATCATATACCACATTACATATTTCCTTTTGTTTTCAGTATGTTGCTTTTAGGGTTGGATTAGTGTTGTATGGGAAATAGCTGTGAGTGGAGCTGTTCACTGTGTAGTCCCTAAGGAGACACCCTGTTCAGGAAGAAAGATTTGTTTTATTTCACATACAGCTGCCAGTATGTTTTAAGTTGAGGTTCCCTCATAACCGAGATTGGAGTTTGAGTCTGTTCTGTAATCCAGGAGTGCTTGTAGAATGTCACCTGAGGCTCATAGAAACTACTGCAAGCCCAGACAGTTTAAGACCTCTGTAGATCTAATTTCTGGTCTTGACTCACCTAGCATATGTTAAGCCCCCAAATGAAAGCTCTGCGCGCTCTCCTTATGCAGGCAATGTGAACAGCTACAATGGGGCATACTAAGTTTTATTTGTTTATTTTTAAAAGGTGATCACAGAGCTCTCACGAGATTAAAATCCAATGTCCAGAGAAGTCTTGGACAAGAATCACTACTGATAAATAAACCAGGCACAAGACTCACAAAAACACACTAATGATCAAAAAACAGTCACCTCACCATTGGTGTTTAGAAAGAGCACATCTTTAAAGTCTGTAAGTCACCAAATCGCGCTGTGATTCTTGTTCAAGCCATTCATGAGACATCAATTTAATGGGGCTCATTTTTCAATTTGAAAAGCAATTAGTTGGAAGAGAACAAAGTAAGCCTGAGTTCACTGATACGGCATATACTATATCTGATTGTTCTTTCTGTCGTAGAAACATGCTGGGGAAATCATCTCCGTGAAGCGGAAACAGGCCATTTACCGGAAATGAGACCTCTGGTGAGAAACCCTCTATCTGTAGTAAAGATTTTAAGTTCACTTAATTTTTTTCACGTAAATTTGCTACAGGAACCAGACTGACAGCCCTAGAGACAGAACAAGTACAGTACATGAAGCAACAGTGCAAGAGTCCACACTCTACCCTGCCAGCATATTTTGGCTTAGAGGGACCACCTCTAGGGCTAAACAAGTAGTTAAGGTTCCTTGGCCCTTGTTCTCTTCCTGCAACTGCCAACAAGGACACCAGTTAATGCAGTGGTTTTGTGATGTGAACACATGTCTAATGGGAACTGGACCACCCAAACTCATTTCACATAAGGCAGCCATTAGTCAGTGAGTTATTACTGGCTAGGCTGGATTTGAACCAGTGACCTGGGGATGAAAACTGTGCACGCACACACCCTCACATGCATGTGCACACGCCCACCCAGACACACACACACACATTTGCTTACTTACAACGGAAACTGCTGAAATGCAAAGGTACCCTTCCGAATATGCTTCCTGCTTAGAGTTGTGTAAAACTTCCATTTGTGACTGAACCGAAAATAGTTGCATTAGTGTCTGCAGAATTGTTCCAAACTTAGTAAAGGTTGCAAATTTTCCTGCATTTTGCAGTTTCACTTTTCTTTTGGCAGACTGGGGTAGCTAGGTTTTTCACATAGGAAAACAATCAAAAATCACCCTAGCATGTAAAAAGTCTACAGCATAAAGCAAACATCACTGCCTTTTTGTAAGAAGCTGACCTGTATCATTTTAATTTGTACACGGCCTCTCTTCTCATGACATTTTCTGGTCACCATGCTCTTGAGGTGTGTGTGGGAGGTGGGGAAATGTATCTAATCTTGAACATCAGTGAAGATGGAGAGAAGAGGGTGTAAGTGTATTTTCCCCAGATAGTCTTAGACTTTAATGAAGTTCTTGCAAGGCCCTACAACTTTTGTTTGTTTGTTTTAAGATGAGCTTTCCCAAGCTTCAGCAGTGCTATTTTTAATTAGGGATGATTGATTCATTATCTTTCTTTCATAATCTTTTTTTCATCTGCCAAAACTGTCTCATATTAATTATGCCTTTGATTTAGTTCAAACTGAAGCAGCTAAGGTTGTTATTACATAATGGGTTATGTTTCCTCTGCATTACTGAAGAGAATATAGAAGAGAGAGACTCTTTAAGACCACAGCTATTATCTTCCCATGAAACCTTTCAGGAAAATCCTTGAAGAAAATATTTTGAAGTAAAACAAAAGTGAAACCTATGCTCAAAATAGTTAGAACATGGTCTAGCCACCTTTTTCTCAGATCCTTTCAGTGTCTATGTCTGTGCTGGGACAGCACAGCCAAACCAGAGATAGACTGATCACACAAATTACAGAGTCTGTTCTACCAGTACCACTTCTTATTAAAAAATAAATGTTGGTGCTGGTGAAAACTAATGGATTGACAGAACTAGTGACTGACGGTAACTTTGTGTAGCCATTGCAGTGACAGTTCAGGCTTTACCTTACTGTACTGCCAATGTGATTCAAGTGTGAATTATGATCAGTGATGTGTGCCGTGACATTTTTAGTCAGGCATGCAGTTCTACAATTGCATACCAAATAGGATCATCCATGCAGCATGACTTTGCACATACAGTATATGCAAAGTCACGCTGGGAAGAGGGTGTCATTTTGTTCTACAAAATGGTGTACTCCATGCAGTGTGACCTCACACATACGATTCATGCAAAGGCACATTGTGCAGAGGACCCCATCTTGTTCTACAAAATGGCATCCTCGGTCCGCATTCGGGGGCCAAACAGAATCACCTCACAGGCTGAGCCAGTCCTAGGGCATGCAGTGCATACCTTGCATACACAGAGGGTACATCGCGGGTTATGATAGATACCATAGTCTCCATCCTGTTAAATTCTCACCATGTCTGCTGAGACAGCCAGCAAGTACACCAATTAGTGCCAACTGTGATTTTTTTTCTGATGTAGATAACTGCATAGTTGAATGGAGCTGAGCCCACCAGCTCATTCAATGGAGGCCACCAAAGTGCCAGCAGATAATAATGACTTCTGGTTGTTATTGACCTTTGTCTGACTTATGTTAGTGAACTAGAGGATAAAGATACCATGTTGTGGCCCATTACAAATCTCCTGAGCTAAACACTTCCTCCAGTGCTAGTATATTATTGTGGAGGTGGGGAAAATCAAACGCTTTATCCTGAGGGTATGTCTTAACAGGCAAATAGTGCAGTTGTTTTTCCCGACAATTGTCTTAGCTTAACACAATTGGAAAGCTCTATTAAGATGGAGACTAACATATTAGAAGGCGTGTTAACTAGCTATGCTGCAGTCTAGGCTCCCTCCAGCCTACCGCATGGCTAGCTAACATGGCTTCAAATGCCATCTGGGGCTTTTCGATCACGTTGAGGTAACTCAAATAAGTTAACGTGATTGAAAAAAAAAACATGTTACCTGTGAAATCAGAGCTAAATTGTCAGTGCCAATCCACTTCCTCTGCAGATATGGAGGGCCCTGAGTACAAAGGAACTGCTGCACTTCTTAGCAGGGACAGAGCAAGATCTGGGAAGGTCACCATAGAGGTGTGGATCCTCTGCACTCCGCAGAGAACAGCTCCTTGGGAGATCCCTCCACCTTAGTGCACAGGGGAAATTTGGAGGGCGGGGCAGTCCGACAAGGGGGCGCAAGTGAGTGTAATGGATCGTCATTTATGGAGTTCCACATCTCAGCCCCTCCCTTCACAAAGGTTGGGGGAGAGCATAGCAGCCACAAATAGTGCTGCGGCCCACAGTCTCCGGTAGCAGCAGCGTAGCATATGCCCCTGAGGGGAAGGATTCTTTCCTAGCAGATCGCCTCATGCCACATCCCACAAAATGGGGCTGTGTGCAGGGACCAAAATTTGGTACTAAATGCACTGGAAATTGAATGGATTCTGTGCGAAGTGAGGATGGTTGTTTTCCTTTTCATATTCTAAAGTTCTTTTTCCCAACCAACAACGAATGACAAGATATAACAAAACAGGGACTTTTAATATCATGTTCCCTATGGCAAGACTGCAAAGTGGTGTGGCTAGAGGTAGCTTTCTCATATACATTTTGGTCTTAGTTTGGCTCAAGAATGCAAGTGATACATTAGAGTAAACTTGGACTTTTACAAAGTGAAGTTATTAATAATAATATTTTTGCCCTTCTAGAGGGCCTTTCAGAGGACCTCAAAACACCCTGGTGAGCTAAGTGAGCACTCTTACAAATGGGGAAACTGAAGCACAGAAAGGCTACATGATTTGCCCAAGGTCACACAGAGAGTCAGTAGCAGAGAGTAAGTAGCAGCGAGAGAATTTGAAGGTAGTGATCCTAACCCATTTCTCTAACCACTAGACAACACATGACACAATGAGATAATTTGAAGCTTTCTCCATACTGTAACAAGAAATAAAATAGCTAATCACTAATGCCACTGGGGTTTTGTTGCAGAATTCATTGTGTGTTAGTGTGCTTAGAGTCTTGTATAATGGTCTTTTTATTTAACTCAAATTAAATGATTCAAATGTATTATGTTACCTTGTTAGAGCACCCAAGCACTGACAGTAATCCATGCATATAATATTTATCCATGGAAAGTCGTTCTACATAACTTTACATTTCTTCTTAGCAGAGGCTGAAAAAAATGTCAACAGAGAATTTCACAAAGGATTGGCCTGTTTCAAAATGGTTGCCATCTCCCTTCTCCCTCTCCCCCCACGCCTTAGGACTGAAGCTACACTTGCCTTTAGCAAAAGTGTTATCTTTCAAAATAGCTTTAATTTCACCTTGTATTTGAGGTGGGGGTGTAATCAGTTTCCTTTAATCTGAAACTACAAATACTATTATTACTACTATAAAACACTATTTATTGCATGATATTATGACAGGGCAGAGTTAAGGTTGTTTTGGTGCCTTAATTGTATATTTCCATATCTTAATATATTTGGGTTTTCTTGAAGACTAACTGTAACTCTGAATTCCCTGGGTATGTAATGCTAGTTTTTGGAATATTACAACTGGAGCTGAGAGACATTTTTCATCCAAAACTTCTTTTATTAAAAAAAATCAGATTCAGTCATACTGAAATGTTTCATGAATTTATCTCTGTTTTGCCAAACTGTTTATGTAAAAATAGTGATAATTCAAAAGAGTTGATTGTTTTGGTATGAAATGACTTTGTTTTGAAATTTCCTTCATTTTAAAAAACATATATTTAAAAATGCTCAAAATCCAAATAGAAAGTTTTGTTTCGGGTTAAACAAAACATGTTGTTTGACCAAAAATGACTCTTTTTTCTGACTTTGATTTTCCAAATTTTTTTTAAATGGCTTGGGGTTGACCCGAAATTATTGTTTTCAATTTTTCAGAATTGCCAGAGAACCGAAAAATCAGTAATTCACACGGGTCTAATTACAACATCCCTCTAATTCTGTAATCCTTAAGTGTACTCAACTTTAACTCCAGTTTAATATAGTTTTCTTCTGGGAATTATGAGCAAGGTTTGGCTGTACCAGTTAAAATAAAACAAGAACCCCCGAAATCTTCACTCCACACTCAAACCAAGTCTCAGTTGACACTTTTTAAAAGTTGTGTTTATTTTCACCCACCTCTGTATGTCATCATTCTATCCATACAGACTTATGGTACTGCATACAAAATGTTTTCCATTAATATTTATAATTTTAAAAAATGGTATGGGCCTAGCCTATTGCTGGAGGATAGGTGTTAACTCCCATTGATTACTCATGTCCTGTGGTTGGAAGTCAGGGCCCTGAAGCTCAAGTATCACAATACCACAACATGGCTGCTCTGGTGATATTTTAGCTAATGGGATGGTATCCCAATCTTATAGACACAAGGACTGAAATTTTCAGAGTGAACTAGGAGATTTAGCTATGCATCTCCCATTCATTTTAATCGGAGTTGTGTGGCTAAATCCCTTGGTCTGTTTTCAGTATCTCAAAGGAAAAGTTCGTGGAAAAGTTCATACCATTTTTATAGGATTCAGATAAACATCCAAATTTTTGAATTTACCAGAATGTAACCTTCAAATTTTGTGAGATTTGACCATTTAGTATTAAAAATCTCATTTTTAAAGTACAATTTTACTTGGGTGGGGGGGGGGGATACTGTAGCATCAAATACAAATGTAGCAAACTGTTAAAATTTATAGACATATGAAAACCTTATTTGCCAATAAAGCAGTTGCTGGTCTTCAATGAACTGGTTTAGTATTGCCAAACAGCCAACGATCTTAATAAATTGAAGCCATATTCTCAATTGCTGCTCCATGATTTCAGCCAATTATATTGAGAGACCAATAAGGTGCCACCAACTGACTGGTAAAATAAATAGTATGTGAGGTGTTTATTTACACTGCATTTATTTGACTTTTTTTCCGTAGCTCAAGGAAGAAAGCCAGAGTTTTTGACATGGCTAGTATTCTGCCACATCACAAGCATTCATGAGATATCTTTCCTGAATAGAATCTACAGCTCCCTGAAGTTCCCAGTAAAAATATGTATCTTTGATTAAATGTGGTTTATTTTTCTTTACCAATGTGAAACTGGAATGAAACAATATGAGACTGTAACCATTGCTGATATCTATTTTTTAATCTTTTCTATGATAGTTAGACAAGAAGGACATTGTCAAGATTTTGAATAGAAAAACTAAGCTATACACTTTATGATGCTCTCTTCTATGACAAGTATTCTTCCATCTTTTTATACGGAAGAAAATTCAAGCTAACAAAATGATCCCATTCCAGAGCAAACCCATCCAGAGTGTATTAATAGAGCGATGGGAAATGTCCTTGGCAAAATTGAAAGTACCCAATACTCACCTAGGTTTAGGTTTCATTATAAAAGCAAAAGTCAGGCCACATTTGCTGAAAGATTTGCAAGTCTTTTGACTGAACCTGGGCCTGGTTCTAAATAAGCCCAGGCCAATTTTTGGTTTTGCATTAAAGTCATGAGAAATTAACAGTTTGGGACAGTTCCAATGTGAGCCCATGTGAAACTCACTAGTTTTGACCGAGTTTTTGCTTTGAACTTTGTTGCTGCTTCAAACCCAAAGCTCATACCTAAATTTGGAGATGTTGAACTCTGTGCAAATTAAAGGGGAAGGAAATGTTTGCACAAGCCAGCAAAAGACAGGGCCTCTGCAGTTTTACATGGCTTTGCTTACAATACCTGCTAAGCAAACAACAGTGCCCAAAAAAAGCAGAGCAAATTTCAGACCAGAGAGCCTTTGATGGTCTAAGAACCACCCTTACTTGCATATGCCTGTTCAGAAGCAAAGGATACACAAATAAAAAGGCCTGACTGACCAACATATTAATCCAGTTTTATGCCAATGTAACTCCATTAATGACACCAGTATAAAGCTGGAGTTAAGGCAGTGATCAATCAAGCACACCTTATATAGATAATGGCTACTAGTAGCAGGTTTAGGTTACTTTTGGGAAGATTTGTATCATCTTCATCAATGATTTAGATAATGGCATACAGAGTACACTTATAAAATTTGCGGACGATACCAAGCTGGGAGGGGTTGCACGTGCTTTGGAGGCTAGGATTAAAATTCAAAATGATCTGGACAAACTGGAGAAATGGTCTGAAGTAAAGAGGATGGAATTTAATAAGGACAAAAGCAAAGTACTCCATTTAGGAAGGAACAATCACTTGCACATATACAAAATGGGAAATGACTGCCTAGGAAGGAGTACTGGAGAAAGGGATTTGGGGGGTCATAGTGGATCACAAGCTAAATATGAGTCAACAGTGTAACACTATTGCAAAAAAAGCGAACATCATTCTGGGATGTATTAGCAGGAGTATTGTAAGCAAGACACGAAAAGTAATTCTTCCACTCTACTCCGCTCTGATTAGGCCTCAACTGGAGTAGTGTGTCCAGTTCTGGGACCACATTTCAGGAAAGATGTGGACAAATTGGAAAGAGTCCAGGGAAGAGCAACAAAAAAGAGAATTCACTATGGCTGACGTTTTTTGATTTATACAATGTCTTTCACCTTAGTATCCAAATGCCGCTCAGAATGAGATGTAAGCAAGAAGATTCTGCTCCAGGCCCCAGATACTTATGTCTGGTGCCTCTGGACCATGTAGATGAATGCGGTAGAACTTCACGATCAGACAGGAAGGCAGTTTGATTACATAAAATGACTTTGTGGACATCTGTTCTTCACCACAAACTGTGTGTGCACAACTTTTGTGGAACATGATCAGACAGGGCATTACACACCTGACTCAGTCAAAGGAGAGAGATGTCAAAACAGTAAGCCTGCTTTTAATTCCAGTGATTTTAAGAGCTAAAATTCTATAGCCAGTATGCACCTGTCCCTGCTCTGTAGTCATGGGAGGTCCCATAAGATCTGCTACTCAAGGATGGACCAGGGGAGGTGTGGAGACAGGATTTTAAAGGGACAACAGAAGTGCACATTCTTTCACAGCACAGAAGCCTACTCTGTAAGGACTCACTGCATGGGGATTGTTAGGAGCATGGCATAAATAGGACTGCTGCACAGCTCCTGAGAGCCCCTATGTAGGAGTGTAATGGTTTAGTTCAGCCTGAAGTAGCTTTTGCAGAGTGATAATCCAGGCACTCTAGGGTTCTGGGGAGTTGATTCCTATCCCCAGCATATTTATGCCATACCTAGAGCAGCTATTGGTCCCTCGCATACGTAGTTTAGCCCATGTGTACAGAATATTCCTTTGAACTTCCCAGTGCTGCAGACCTTGGAACACTGTGAGATGCTGAGGAATGCCATTTGTTCATTGGTTTAGCATGCCTGGAAATAGATAATGAAAAAACAATTATCATGCAATGGATTAACATTAGAAATTATATAACCGGATGTCAAATTGTTACCTTTATGCAATCTAACTTGGAAATTGTCATAGGCATTCAAGGGTTGCAATAAAAAAAGCAAAATTACATTACCATTTATGCTTGAATAATAGCCACTAAAACAGTATCCCCCTTGTTTATTCCTCTGGTCTACAGTATCATCAAGTGCCTTAAACCACAGTTGGCAATGCTGGTTGGCTACAAGGAATCCTTCTCTGTTTTGCTGTATGAAGAGTCCTTTCTTCTGTCTACTACCCTTCTATTCTCCAGTAATCCAATAATAACCCTCATCAAGCTTGTGAAAATATGTAAAGACTCTGGAAATGTATCCAGCTTCTGATTAAATTAGGAAAAAATCACAGGCTTTGCCACTTGGCCTGCCAGCCAGTACTCTAAACAGCTAAAATTCAAGCTTCCCATACAAACAGTTTCAACACTCCTTTATTTAGTGATACCAAAATGAATCAAGGATACTGTTTAGCTTAAGAACATTACTACTGCTAAGGAAGTCAAAGATGACTTGTGTGGCTGTTTCTAAATGGATTGCATCATGCCACAATATTCTCAAAGTGACGGTCTTAAATTGACCTATTTCACCGCTAGAACAACAAAATGTAAAGGAGGTCAGAAAGGTAAATTAGTTGGACACCAAATAGGACAACCACGTATAATAGCTTCTATGTTATCTGAAGTGTTGGACCACATTGGTGAAGAAAAAAAAAAAAGATGTGGGGGGGCGGGGGAAAATATTTAACAGAGAAATACTGATCAGGAAATTTGGGAAGGAGAACAATAAGTTACAGCCATAACAAAGGTTTCTCCAGACTGGTGAAAATTCACATGGTAGAGTTTATCACATTTGTTTATAGACTCATAGACTTTAAAGTCAGAAGGGATCATCATGATCATATTTGAACAATATGATGGGACTTAAGTGGATACTTAAATTCTTTTCTGCATCAGTGCTCAGTTCTTTCCAGCTCAGTTTCTGTGACTGTGAAGTGGGTAAACGTTATTAGCTATTTTATAGAGGGGTCATGAGGCTTAATTCCTTAATGTCTATAAAGCATTTTATAATCCTCAAATGGACGATGCTTTAAAAGTGCAAAGCATTTTTATTTACCTGTTATCCATTTGCTGACCCTAGTCCATTTTTTAACACTCCAAGTCAATCTCATGTAAGTAATTAGTACTGAAACTGATCACCTGACTGGATGTATTTTTGCTGCCATTGTGCTTTCCCCTCCATTGGGCTTTCCCCATGATTATTTGTGGAAGAGCAGAGCGAGAGAGAGAGAGAATTTTTCCCTTTGGCATGTCTCCAACATGTATTTTACTTTAATTTGGTCTTATAGGCCCTGAAGGAAAATTTTGATTAATGAGTATGTATTAAACTCGCACTCAGTAAATACTTTAACATTACACAATGAGATAATTTGTTGCCTTTTTGATTTGCGTCTTTTCATCACAGTTTAGTTTTTACAGAAAATACTAAATGTGATCTTATCATGCAGTAAAGACTTTGCAAAAACTCTCTCTAGGTAGTTCAATAACGCCTACATTTCAGCCACAATGACTACGTGCAAATATCCCCTCATATACAGTTTATACTGTAATGTTCAAAGGCCTGTTGCTTAAACTTACATCATTGTTACTACTGCCATTATTTGCATGTTTGCTGTTGCCCAACTTGAGGACAGGAAGTGGATTGTGTTGTGTATTTGGTTAGGCTGTCTCAGTCAATTACATCATCAAGTTTCTCTTTGCATTGCATGTTTCCAAACACACACCCACTATATTTAATTTGTTTGATCAAATGGGACTTTCCACATGAAATAACGACATATTTGCTGAACATTGATCATTTGTTTAACTGTGTGCTTAGAAATTACTTGTATCAATATTTAAAAAGTTAATTTCTACTTACTAAATGATTCCTTTAGTTTTCTATGTTATTAGGTCCATGTTGGAGCATTGCTGTCTGTAAGTAATGAGCATCTATGGAGGGGAGCGGGAGAAAATGAATGGGTGAGATCTGCCTCCACTGAAGTCAGCTGCAAAACTCTGATGACTTCAGCGGGGTCAGGATTTCACTCAATGTATTGAGTTTTAAAATGAGCTTGCATCAGCTATGCTTGAGTGTTCCCTTTCTGTGAATATTAGTGTATGCCTGTTTGTGCAGGAGTGGTAGAATTTGCATGTTAATGGGTTTTACATGGAGCTGGTTGAAACACCCCTTTTTTTTCCCTCTCGTGAAACATTTCACATGCCAATCTTTTGTTTGAATCTCTTGGTTCCATTTTTATTACTATTAATATTTATTTATTATTAAGTGACAACTTCAAAACTTCCCGCTTTATTTCAATTCAATTTTTCTTAAAACCAAAACAAAAAATGCCGTTTGAAATTAAACAAAATCATTTTCATTTCATTTTGAAATTTCCTGTCCAAAAATGCCCTTTTGATGAAACCTGATTTTTGGCTGGAAAGTTTTTCAGTTTTATAGGTGCAAATGTTAACACCTAAAAGTGCCCCGTGTGAGGCATACTTTTTTTTTTTTTGCAAGGGAGGGGCTTCCAAAAAGGCTACCGCAATGTCCTCCTTCAAATCCAATCTTAGACACTTTCCTCTGTCATGATGCGTGATAAAACCCAGCCGTGTGCAGAGACGCGACATATTTTACTCACCCATTTTCTCTCACTGCTATGTGCGCCACCTGTCTATTATATCTGTAAGTTTCTCATTTTAGAGTGTAAACCTTTTGAGCAGGGACCATCTCTTTGATATATGTTTGTACAGTGTCTAGCACAAAAGGCTAAGGCCACAAGGCAGTATTTCAGTGTAAATAAATAATAATAATGTTTTTGCACCCTGCAAACTGCAGGCATGTGTGGTCAGGTAGAGACCCCAGTAAAAACTTTCTTCCTACTCTGCTCTTCCATGATGAAATGTTTTGTTGTCTTGTTCAAAGCACATTAGAGGGACACCATTTGCTATTGGAACTCTTTATTTTCATCTTTTTGTTTGTGTTACAAACACAAGGGTCTGAAACTCTAAAACACCCAAGAGATCCCAATGCACCATGGACGCTAGTTCAGGATATGTAGTGTAAACACATTAACCTCTGGGAAATAGTCTAAGGACCTGATTTTCCTCTCACTTTTACTGGTGTAAATCAGGAGTAATTTAACTGAACTAGTGTGAGCATGAAAAGAATGAAATCCTGAGAATTTGTGGTAATAACCTAATTAGCTGCTCAAATACATCTATAAATTATTTTGGGAGACTCTGAAATGAATGTTTCCTTTAAAATAGGATTTCAAAAGGGGCATTTTTCATTGTCTCTTTTCTTTTTGTGATTTAGAGTCAAATTTGGTACCCAGGAGAACACTTAATACTAATCAAATCAAAGACCTAGTAGTCTCCTACCCATTAGCCAATGTCAGTTACACTGATTGGAAAATAAGATATTTTTAACACTGTTTTCTCTATTTCACAAAATGTGGAGTTGATAATGACAAGACTGAGAAGGGAGAAACGTGCACACAAAACGCCAGACGGTTATGCCTGCTCACGTTCCCACTATCATGCCATAATGTGTGTTACTGGAGCAGATACAATTAAATAAGGTGTCTGTATTAAGTCATATGATGAAACTAGTCACATTCACATGCACGTTCTTTTTGCATTTTTGGCTATGGAACTTGAATCGGGCAGAAAAACACAGACAGAATACAACAAGAAAAGGTCTTGAATGCATTTAAAATGAACTATCTGAAAGCTCTCCCTCTGTATATCCTGGATTCAGGTAATAAACCACGAGTCTTCTCTTCCAAGTACTTGCAAGTTTGTGAGAAATTCCATTGTTAGTAAAAGGATTTTCAGAAAAC
Organism: Macrochelys suwanniensis; assembly: GCA_033296515.1. Classification (NCBI taxonomy): domain Eukaryota; kingdom Metazoa; phylum Chordata; order Testudines; family Chelydridae; genus Macrochelys; species Macrochelys suwanniensis. Next base: position 97,506,030 of record CM065776.1, on the reverse strand, counting down.
AATGTTATTGTGTGAAGACAATTATATAGTGAAAGGATAAGAAGGCAGCTGTTAAAAGGGCGATAGTTTCACATGATGTCATGCCAGTGGAACACACCTTATCTGATTTTGTTGCAATGTCTCTGTTTGTTTATTAACCTTATAATGGCTCGGAGTGAATTTCCTTTTAATGGCAGATTGAAATGTATGTATAGCTTGTGATATATTTAATTTCAATAATGGGTAAGCAGTCTACCGTTACCTTATCATAAGGAAATTCTTGCCACACTACCACTACATAATTTAACATTCGCTACATTTTAAAAAAGTTATATTTAGCAGAGGATATATCACAAAGGCTCTGCAAGTATACGGCTGTTATTTACGTAGATTAAACTGTCAAAACTTAGGTAATGCATCTCATGCCTGACCCAAAGCCCATTGACTTCAATGGGATTTGGATCAGGCCCCTGCTAGTAACAGAAAACAAAGAGACATGTATTCAACATTAAAACATTCTGACTTCCAAAATATAACTTCATATCTACTGGTAAGAATTAGGAATGAAATAAAAAAGAGAGGATTCCAAATGTAAAGCATTTTCAAATAACCAAAAGCATAAGTAGAAGAGGAAAAATCAAAATTGAACCCAAGATATAAACTCCAAGCAATGTTTCGAGCAGATCAGCTATGTTGGACAACAAAATAGGTAAATGCAGATCACTAAGCTCTTGTTGGCTGTATTTTCAGCTTTGGTTCAATACATTTTTAGAACTGTGATTGGAGTAGTGGAAGCTTAGCTCATTTTGAGCTTCCATTTGCTAATTTTCTACAGCTCATGTAATTGGAGTTTACCCAGCACTCCCTTCCAAAAATACCAGAAATTGTTTTGTGAGGACTTTCTTGCACAATTTCCAACTTTTTAATTCTATGAAACTGTCCCATCTGAATGTATCATAGGTGATCCAATTAAATTAAACAGAGTCAAAATCAGATTTTACAGATTTTGAGGAATTTTACAATCCAGAGATTTAAAAGCTAAACACTGCCAGAAATTCAGGCAACTGTCGTATTTTTAGGACTATGATATTTTTGTTGGAGATTAATGAATCTCTCTTCAAAATTCATCAGATGGAAAAGTGAAACAAATATGGGTGGGATGCCAGGCCAAAATTAGTCAATTCTAAAAGTATCCAGTTTTGTATTCTCATAAAGATGTCTTTCTCTTCCCTTCCCCCAGTTTCTGAAAGGTTGTGGGGAAGGAAAGAGAAAAATGTGAAGAGAATAAAGATATCTCTCTGTCTCTCTCTCTCTCTCTCACGCGCACACACGCACACACACACACACACACACACACACACACACACACCTACCTCCCTCTCTGAGCCACTGTGCAGGGACTGGCAAAAATACCATGTGTTCATGGTCCTCCCCCTTCATTAGCCAGTGGGGCTGGCAGGCTTGGCAGGAAGAAAATGTTGTACCTAGAGCTGTGCAGGAATCAGAATTTCTGTTTCATAGAAAATACCTACATTTCTAAATTTGTTTTCTTTACAAATGTGAAATTTTGAAATTTCCCATTAAACACTTTTTAAAAACAAATCAGTATCCTAGGTACTTTGTGTCAACATTGATAAATGCTGTTTGTATAGTAACTTGTCTATAATGAACAGTAAGAATGTTGTAGTACCTGGGAGATGACTGAGTATAATCTTAGTAAGTACTTGAGGATATGGCTGCTTGATTTTTTGGTGGCAGAATGATACTGGGTGAGTCACAGTTTACCAGTAGAAATGCTGAGATCATAACTTGGTCTTTGTTGTACTATTTCGCACGCCAAAGCCCAAAATCAAGAAAAGGAACTTAACATACATTTATTTCCTCTAGTATTATACATAAAATCCTTTCACTTGAAACCCTATGATGCCACTTAATCTGACTACATCAACAGGGTGTGCCCAAGAAGGAGTTATGTTTCCAATACAATTACAAGGCATTTGTGTATGTGCAGATCAGTCTGCCTTGGCTGTACAACAGTACATCATGAGACACAGGAGAATGACGTGTCCCATCGCAGCAAAACACCTGTGCCAGTAAGGTTAAAAGAAACACTTGTTTGCAAAAAGTTAGCAATAGCTACTGTTTCCAGCACAGGTCACGGTTAAAGCAAGGTAACTGTCACTCTGGTATGACATTTCTAAAAGGGAAGTATCTGACAAAGTAGGCACATGTTTAAAATTTCTCCAGTTTTGTGAATCTGGCCCTAAATGTAAAGTGATGATTGCCAGATGGACTTCTCAAATAAATCTACCAGTTCAGGTCATTATGATTCTGATCAATTCAAGTCAGCCGGTACTACATCACAATGTTGAGATAAAGTCAAATAAACCGTCCAATGTGACAAACACTTATTCAGATCACCAAAAGTCCCCCAAAATCTTCGGACATGACCCCACTTCTCAAAAATACTCACCCAAATCCTGTCGCAGAATACACAAGCGTCACTCATTCCCTGACACCTGAGAAAAAAGGTGGGCTTTGCAACATACCCAGAAGGATCCAGATTCTGTCAGAACAAGAGGCCGGGGGAGGAGGGAAAGGGAGGAAAACTCCTTGCCCAGCATTCTTCTCACATTTTAAATTTCGGCTCAAGCACCTCTGCTAATCACAAATGTGAACACCTTGCTCCTCTCAGGTAGCCCCCTACCATTCAGGGATTGATAAAATAAACTCAGCATCTTGTTCTCTCAGAAGCCAAGAAGCAACCACATTATTGTTTTTAAGGTCAGGTTTTTAAGGTCAGGCTTGACAACGCCCTGGCTGGGATGATCTAGTTGGGGTTGGTCCTGCTTTGAGCAGGGGGTTGGACTAGATGACCTCCGGAGGTCCCTTCCAACCCTGAGATTCTATGATTCTATTGGTCACTTTTAGTCAGTCTGGGCCTATGCAGTGTGTTTTTCTAAGAGAGTATGGGTATTAAAAAAGAGCCAGGGAGATGTTTAGTTCTGGATGATAGCTGTGTCAATTGCAGAAAGCAATTAGCAAATGAAACAAAGATATTAGAGTGCTCTTGTTTAGGAGCATCTTGTTTATAATCAATCATTTTATATTACATTTTATAACCAATCAAATAGTTAACATGATGTATCATTGTGAAAAAATTGGAGCCATTGTTATCAGCAGCTCCTAGGCAGTTTGTGCCCACACTGATAATCACTGTACTTACAGAAACTCTGCTATAAATATCACTAAGAATTTGAAGGCTAAATTATAACAAGCAAAATGCTTATGCAAATCATCACTAATCGATTTTAATATTAGTTATTTTTGAAATGGTGTTGATGATTTTCCCCCCCATCAAATGAGCTTTTCATAAAAAATATTCAGATTTATTTTTGAAAAACTGAGACCAAAATTGTCATTTATAGAAAGATCCTCAGATGACATTTTTTTTGGCTTTTCAAGAAAAAAACATTTTTTTCAAATAAATTTTTCAATTATTTTTTAAAATAATTGTCAACATGTTTCAGGGGAGAAAAGTGTTTTCCTGACCATCTCTCTTTAATATGCATAGTCCCTTCACTTTGCATATACCCCTTTTCTCACTTATTATGCATTATTTCTCACTTATTGTGCACTTATTATACCTGAAGAGTTCAGTACATATCGGGTATCTTTAAGATTCAGCATATTCAATGTACTATGCATTTGACTGTAAAGAAAACCACAATGGCCAAAGTTTTGGGAAACCAAAACCACAGCCAACCTCACTTTTTTCCACCTCTGTTTATTGGCTATATAGCATGGGCCATAGAGCTTCATTGACTTCAACTGATTTACACCATTTGGTGATCTGGCACGATATGTTCATTATAGAATATTTTTGATGGCTGTTCACACATATTGTATATTACCAAATATAAAAAGAAGTTTGTATTTGAAGCTATTGGGTCAGATCCATATATCCATCTATGGGTATTCTGATTTCAGGTTCGGGAAGCATTGGGGGAAGGTGGCTCTGATCCACCTTTATGTCTCCCCAATTCTGAGGCTTGTTTGTGCCAGAAGAGACTCCTAGGGCAAGTTAAAGCATCCTTAACACTTTTATAGCTTATGGCAAGTTTCCAAGGCCTTCAATAGCTGTTCCATGATCAGCAAGGCACAGGCATCACAATGATTCCTCTTTTCCCTGAACACGCACCCCTTTCACTGGGTGCCAGGAGGCTGCAATAGGAACCACCATTATTAGTTTATACACTTCCTTAGATTATACGTAAGTGTTCCTATCGCAGCCTCCTGTCTCCATTCAAGCTACCGTGATATAACAATGTGGAAGTGGTGTCTTAAAGTCAGTGCCCCCAAATCTCAAGCTTCTTGTCATGTAAAGTAGTTCTAAGGCTGATTTAAATGGCCACAGGAGGATCCCTCTGCCTAGGAGAATCCTCAGGTGGCATACAGCCACTATATTCTCTTCTTTGATTCCCATCCGTCTGCTCAAAAATGACGACTGGCCCAAATGAAGTCTGTCCACAACCTTCTATGTTGTACCAGCTTCACAGATTCATTCATCTTTAAACCTATTTGCTCAATATCATTTGTCACTATGTCTCTCTGATGCAGATTTCTTTGCTGAAATAGGGTATTCATTTTCACTGCGTTGTTACTCAGGTAGAAATTTAGTAGCTTTCCTTCTCTGATGCATCCTTGGTCATCTATTTCTAGTTCCTTGAACTCTGGTATGTATTACCATGTATGGTATCCTTTCTGGGTCCATTCTTGACACGTGTCCAAACTGTAACAGTTGTCTCCTTTGAATCATCTGTAACAGTATTATTTCTTGCCCTACCCATTTGCTTATCTCTTTATTATTTATTTTCTGCGGTCTTTAAACTTTCAGCATTCCCCTCAGGTAGTTCAGTTCTGCAATCAATGTCTTTCATTCATTGGCTTTCCTCATACTCCAGCATCCCAACCCGTACAGCAGTATCAACACAACCGTTGTGTTATATACGCTGATTTTTGTTTTTATCAAAATGTCTTAAGCTTTCCAGATCTTACAGAGTTTTCCAAATGCAGTAGCAGCTAGTCTAATTCTTCTTTTTGTGTTATGGTCATAATTCCCATTCTTTGATACTAGTCTTCCAAGGTATTTGCCAAATTTCACAAACCTTTCAAGTAAGACTGATTTTTTTAGCAAATACAAGCCATGTCTTAAGAAAAATATAGGTCAATTTTGATTATCTGGGTAATTTTGTCTGCATTTGGCTTTGAGTTTGGGGGTTTGTTTGAAACCAAAAGTTATATGGTATGAATCCACAAAAACTGAAACCAACTGGTTTTTCACAGCATTAGTTCCTATAGTGCTTATCATAGAAGACTACTACTACTTAATCATGAAGCCTATGTAAGAAACTATTTTATCCTGATGTAGATTCATAAGTAAATACTTACACACTTACGCTAATTACTTTATGATTGATACTTCTGAAATGGGAGCAATGTTGCATGTCCTATGATATACGCTGATTACACATGATACTCTTAGGATCCTTTGAAAATCCCAGGCTTTGCTTTATCATTGAAAAGTGATATTACATTGTCCGCTGAAATAAAATATAAAATTAAATGGAAACACAGTCATGTAATCAGACTCTCCTCTCACAAAAATAATTAAAATTGTTATATAGTCTGTGTGTCTGTTGTATCACACCCACTGTTCAATATAATCTCATTTTTATGAACTATAATGTCAATATGTTTATATATATACAGTAGTACTTTCCACCCACAAAGTTTGTTTCCATATAACTTTTATTAATATGTGTGTTTTTGTTAACTGGCATATTTGTATCAATTTAAACATTATGGAAAATATAATTAGTCCTACACTTCCTCTAACTCTTCTACAAGATGGTCTGATTTGTTAAGTAATTTAAGCACTAAATTTTTAATACATAAACTTCCTGGTTCCATGTATTCAAATCCCTTCAAGGTTGACTCAGCCCTTCCCATACTCAGAAGGATAAAATGAGTACCATGCAGTTTCCCATGTCTTCCAGAGGAGACCTTACAAACTAAGCATGTTAAAAATCTCCATGGTGTTTTATGTAAAATCAAGGTTTTGTCCTCTTGTCCTTGACTACAATTTATTTTCCTCCCAGGGTTGCTCAGCTTCATACTACCACCAGAAATAGGTGCAAAAGAGGAGAAACACCAATCTAAGGCCCTGACCTGGCAAGTATTGAATGAAATCCTGGTCCCTTTGCAGTTAGAAGGAGTTTTGCGATTGACTTCAGTGGAGCCAGGATTTCACTCTTTGACTTCAGTGGAGCTAATTGTAGGGATAACGTTGAGCGCATGCTTAAGTAATTGCAGGTTTGGCACTTAAATTAAACATATCCTTTGGTAGAGGTGTAGAGTAGAGTAGAAAGGATGAAATAATTCAAAAAGTGACTTGCTTGTATTTTTTTCAAATAAAGGAGTTGAGTGTGGGTTACTTTTATTTGGGAGGCCCGTGGTATTCGTGGTTCCAAAGTATTTGCATGATGAAAAAGCATTGATTAATATGCCTGTGAATCGTGGAAGTTTCATGAAATTTAGAATGACTAATCTCTGACACTGACTTCAAAGATTCCAGTTGGTTCCCTCGATGGTCTACACTGATTCTAACAAATATATTAGACCAAATCCTGACACCTTACTCAGGGAAAATGTCAGAGGAAGTTTTGCCTTATGAGGGCAGTTAGATTTGATCCACTGAAATTATTTGATCCACTGAAATCAAAGTAATTTTCTTTTTGTTTTGTTAGCAATGGTGCCAATTGGGGGAGGAGGGACAAATACCGTCCTTCCCTACCCCCATGGTTTTTGCATTTGTTCAAAGTTCCATAGGTCATGGAGCCGGGGGCCATGCCCCAACCACTTTTAAGCCATGGCCATGTACTAGATCATCATGGCTGCTGCCAGAGCAGTTTGGAGCATTGTTCCAGCTGCGTTGTCACAACACCACTGAAATATGAGCTGGCTGCCCCTAAATACAGATGATGGAGTGGCTGGGCCAAATTTCAGTGAGTGCCATTTCAACCAGGCACAGGTGGATGGATGGGCCAAATGGTGTTGCAACCTGGTGCCTGGGAAATCTGTTCCTGTATGACAAAACACAGGGGAGTCCACTGAGAACTTGACTCCTGGAGGCACTGGCTCGTGCACTGTGTAGGTAAGAAAGAGGTGAGACTCCCTGGCCAACAGAGACCTGTGGGACCAATCATGAAATGTAAGGCACTGTTTGACATAAGGATGAGCAAAAGGAGCTGGCCCTTAATGTAAAATTTGGTAAAATAACAGTGAAAATAATATAAGTAAAGAAAGAAAGATACAATAAAGCAGTTGAAAGCTACAGATCACAATTTTTATAGGACATCTTGTTGGATCACCACTAATTTGTTAGTGTTGTTAATCCAACCACTTTCTCCTGGTTTAATGCGCAATATCAATAAGGATCAGTTGTAGAGAGGCCTGCAGCACATTTGGAAACCTGTGATCAATACTGGCACTGGCAAAGTGTACTGCGTTGATTAAAAAGCTAAAGCAGAAAACATAGGTGAACACGACTTTTTAAATATAGTGTTCTCTTCTTCTTTGTTGCCTAGAGCCATACGTTAACACTAGATGGACCACCATTTTATAATCTTCCCCTTTTAATCTTATTACTATCTTCCTGTAATATTCTACACCATTTTGACATCGAGATTCAGCACAGAATTCTCTGTGCCAGCCTTGCCTTTGGCAGACTGTCTCGCCGGCTGTTCAACAATCACATCAAAACACATACTAGACTTTTAGTTTATAAAGCGGTGGTAATCCCAACTCTCCTCTACGGCTGTGAGACTTGGGTGACCTGCAGAAAACACCTGAAAAACCTGGAACGCCAGCACCCGCACTTTCTTCGGAAGATCCTCAACATGAAGTGGGAGGAACATCGCACTAATGTCAGTGTTGAGGCCCTGATTATCCAGCACCAGCTGAGGTGGAGCGGGCACCGTGTGCGCGCATGCCTGATGTACGCTTACCAAAACAACTGCTGTACACCCAACTCGCCAAAGGAGAAAGGAAACGGGGAGGCCAAAATAAATGCTTTAAAGACACCCTCAAGATGAACATCAAGAGATGTGGCATCAACACCGCACACGGGGAGACAGAAGCCCAGGATAGGGATAACTGGCTAAGACTTGTCAGAGAGGGAATGTCTGATTTTGAGGAAAATCGCCTTGCCCTGGTCGCAGGAAAAACACCAGAAAAGAAAGGAAAGATAATGTTCACGCAGCAATAGTGGCCCAACCCTGTCTTCCAACACCACCTGCAATGTCTGCCAACGAGCCTGTGCCTCAAGAATTGGACTCTTCAGTCACCAAAGGACCCATGAAAAATAAAACCTCTGAAAGAGATCATCCTCGACCTCGAGGGATTGACAAGGACTATACCATTTAACTCTATTTGAGCCAGGAATTTATTAACCTAGCTCTAATTTCACCCCCAATTACCAGGATTCTAGAACACACATACTTGAACCGTTGCACTTTCAGTATTGTCTGCCCATCTAGTTTAAAGGATAATTCTTCAGTGTTTCCATTATTACAATTAATACAGTTTTTGAAGATAAAAGGCCTGATCCTACACTCTCTACTCACACAAAAAAATCACACAGTGATTTCAGTGGGAGTGTTACATGAGTATGGAGTGCAGTACTGGGCCTTTAGCATGTATCAGTGACGAATAGCTTAGACCTACAGTCTAAGTACTGTAATTTTCTCATGTAGAAACATGCTAATTTATGATCCTGGTACAGACCTGTTGAAGCTTATTTGGATTTCCCCTCGTTAAGAAGGATGAATTAATATCCATAGATAAAAATATGATGTGTTCTAAATCAATGCCCTAGCATATTAGGAATGTTGGCTACTATGCAACATTTAACCATTTTAGATGCATATCTGATATCACAGGTAAATATTTATAGACACGCCTAACAACTATTTTTTCAGGACAGCCTTGTACTTTTTCCTTAGGCTCAGTGAGCAGTGTGTTAGTAAGCATATTTTGCTGTTCATCAAAGCTATTGATAGTCTCTAAAGTACGGGAAATTCACAATTTAGCTTAACATAAATCTGCAAGGAGACATTTATAAGGTCTTCTCAAGCAGTAGTATTGTAAATGGGCACCAGTTAAACCAGTAAAGGTTTCAAAGAAGGATTTTTCTCTATATTTTCTGAATGTTTCTGAACGCTTCCTATTGAAATTAAATAACCATTGAAATATTTGTCAGGGACCGATATTTAAATAGTTGGGACCACCTGCAATGATTTGTGGTGTGTGTTTGCTTATGTTTAGTCACTTCTATTAAGCCACATTTGTGCTTATTCTGGAATTTATGTTGTGAATTGGTCTAGCTACATTGACGTCAACACAGCTATGCCAGTTTACACAGGCTGGCCTACTTTGTGCACCTAGTTACTGCAATTATGCACACAGCTGATGCGTAGTTAATAACCTCTTATGTTTATGTTGGACACTTTTTTCCAAGTGAATCTAGCCTTCTGACTCCTGGATAGTGCCAGATTCTCAGCTGGAGTAAATATGTGCAGCTTCATTGACTTCAGTGGAGTTGCCTGTTTTACATCAACTGAGGGACTGGCTCTAGCTCATAATGTCCTCCATGTTATATGCATTTAATGCTATTTATTAGTCAGTGTTAAACTTTGTGTTTAGGAAGATGTTTTCCATATATATGTTATTGTTATTATTTAAAATGCTATTGTTATTATTTAAAGTGCTAACAGTGTCTTCAATATGCACATGCTTACCTTTACACGGTGTTGGTGAAATCCTGTCTCCACTGAAATCAATGGCCAAACTTTCATTAACTTCAAGGGGCCAGGATTTTGCCCTGTCATAGTCCCATTGATATTAATGTGAGTCCTCACTCAGCATTAAGTTGTATAAATCTTTGGAAGATGGGGGCCTGAAATAGTAATGGATTCTCCATCACTTACTTACAATTTTTTAATCAAGATTGGATGGGTTTTTTTCTAAAAGATCTGCTCTAGTTCAGGGTTCTCAACCTTTTTCTTTCGGAGCCCCCTTCCCCCACAACATGCCACAACAATTGTTTTTCTGCATATCCAATAGATTAAAAGCCAGAGCCAGTGCTAGGGGGTAGCAAGCAGGGCAATTGCCCAGGAGCCCATGCCACAGGGGGCCCCGCAAAGTTACGTTGCTTGGGCTTCAGCTTCAGGCCCAAGCAGTGGGGCTTGGGCTTCACCTTTCTGCCCTGGGCCCCAGTGAGTCTAACACCAGCCCTGATCTCTGGTTTATTTTTGTGGACCCCCTGAAACCTGCTTATGGCCCCCCAGGGAGTCCCATATTCTTGGTTGAGAACCACTGCTCTAGTTCAAATGGGAATTAATTCAGGGTAGTTCTAAGACCAGTGTTATGCATGAGGTCAGACTAGATTGGCGATTCTCAACTGTGGTCCCCCGCTTCTTCTGGAAAAGCCCCTGGTGCACTGGGCCAGTTTGTTGACCTCCTGCATCTGCAGGTTTGGCCGGTCGCGGCTCCCACTAGCCACGGTTCGCTGCTCCAGGCCAGTGGGGGCTGCGGGACATGGCAGACAGCACATCCCCCCACCCGTGCTGTGTCCCGCAGCCCCCATTGGCCTGGAGCGGTGAACCACGGCCAGTGGGAGCCACGACCGGCCAAACCTGCAGACGTAGTAGGTCAATAAACTGGCCCGGCACTCCAAGGGCTTTCCCTGAAGAAGCGGTGGACCACAGTTGAGACCCACCGGACTAGATGATCACAGTGTCCTTTCTGATCATATAATCTAAATTTTCTTCTATTCATTTGAAAACGCTATACAACTAAAATAGCCTTATCTTAACTATGCATTCAGTTACTTGCATAAGATAAGCAAAAAGCATATGTCATGGACTATTCATCATCTTCTAGGGAACAGTCATGCATGGTGACTGGCAGAACAGGCTTTCCCTGGGTAATCATAAATAATCAGTTTCACAATCTTAGCTCATATGTTAATAAAAAATAAGCTGCCATTAACACTCACATTTTAAATGTTCTTTTGTGGTAAATTCACACCTTGTTCAGTCAGACTCAACTAGACCGGCTAGTTACAAAGAACATTTGGGGAGGGTGATAGTTCAGAACAAACTGCAGGTTATATTAAGCAGAATAAAAACAGCTAAGAAGAAAATAACAGGTGCAAACCCTTAGGGTACGTCTATACTACACGCCTGATTCGGCGGGTAGCAATCGATCTTCTGGGATCGATTTATCGTGTCTCATCTAGACACGATAAATCGATCCCAGAAGCGCTCCCCGTCGACACCGGAACTCCAGCTCCGCGCGAGGAGTAAGCGGAGTCGACGGGGGAGCCTGCCTGCTGCGTCTGGACCCACGGTAAGTGCTTTTAAGTTCGAACTAAGATACTTCGACTTCAGCTACGTTATTCACGTAGCTGAAGTTGCGTATCTTAGTTCGACCCTCCCTCCCCAGTGTGGACCAGCCCTTGCTGTAAGAAAATATTTTTTTAGAAAAACTTTTACAGCTACCTTTTAGATTGTGCAATGCTTTAGCAATAGATACAGCCTATTACAGTGTATTATTTCCAGATCCAAGTCTTCCCCCTAAATAAAAAATCCCCCACATGAGCCAGATCTATAGCTGGTGTAAATCAGCCTACTTTGATTTAAATCAAGGGAGCTATACTGGTTGATGGAGCTGCAAATCACATCCACTGTTTTGAATTTTATGTCGTTCTCTCATTTACTGCAATCCCTTTTCTGTATATTACCATTTGACTCTATTTAATTAACTCTGAATACCATTTAATAATACAATCTACACAATCAAAAGGTGATGAGCATGATATATGGGGAAAATTTTCTAAAGTCCCTAAATGACATAGGAGTAGAATTAGCCAAAATTGGAATATCCATTTTGGGATTTTTCTCCCAAATCAAATCAAAAAGTCTCAATATCAAAAATTTTCATAGAAAATAAAGTTATGAAATATTCTTATTTGGAAACATCAAAAAATTCTGTGTCAACTGGGTTCAACACTAAACTGTATCTGCCTGAACTGTCATGGTGCCTCATGGGAATTGTAGTTTGGGAGCCTCATGCGCCAATTCTCCTGTAAGGTCTGGGCTCCTCAGTTGGACTAGATGTCCGATGATACACTGTGGCAGTTCAACCGGAGAGAAGACTGCAGTGAATTATAGGAAATGTAGTTCAGCCAGGATTCTCAGTCCATAATGGAGAATGAGGACATGAAATGAAATATTTTTTTTTAAATTTCCCCTATAGAAAATTGAAAATTTTCAGGAGAAATATAAATTTCCCTATGGAAAAAAAAAACAGTTTGACAGAAAATTTCTGAACAGTTCTACTTAGGAGCCTATGTTCTATTGAAAACAAACAACACTAGAGTATTTAGGCTGTTAAGACAGTTAGGCTCTTTTGAAAAGATTACAGTATATTCTTTTTCAGGTAAGTAGATAGAATCTCTAAAAGGTATAAAGCAATGATGTCAGTGAGTAAGCTATCATCTAACTTTGTGGGGGGTTAAAGTAGGACATGGTACCCTTATTAATAAAAGCCAAGTGAGTAACTGAGATAATTAACTATATGGATGATTTTGTTGTTCATAGATTTTTATGTCAAAAATAGTTGACAGCATTGAATTAAAGAATGATGTACTATATGACAGCTATTTCATACTATTGCCAATCCTATTGCAATCCCTTTTCTAGTTTTCATCACCCTTAGGCTAATGTTAGCCACCCACCTATTTCTCCTTTTGTTTAAAATTATCCCTTGTAGGTAATACTCTAAGATACAAAGGAAGCTGCTTAGTGAGACATCCCTGCTGTAAATATACTTGAAGTAAATGTGAAGGGTGGATCACTGACTCCTCGTGACTTGCGACTCCTTTAAATCAAAGGATTAAACCTTTTCTCTAGACATGGCTCCAGGCTAGCACATCTCTGAACTGACAGATTTTGTGTGTTGAAAGCTTAACAAATCTATCATAGCCATCCACTTAACTCCACCTACAAGAACGGAATTAAGCCAAGCAATTGAAACTACCAGGGTTTATGGACTGTCTGCATTAGAAAAGTCAGTTTGAGACCGGACTTTCCTACCAATTCCTTTTCTGAACCGTGTCTGAATCTTTGTTTTGTGTGGGTAAATTGTCATTCTGATTGTCCAGGTATTGGTCATCAGAGTTGTGCGTGAATTTTGAAGATTTTCAGATTTATGGATTTCAGTGCATTTATTTGTCAGTTTGAGTTCACGTGTTTTTGCAGCCCTTGTTCTTTGCTTTTAATGTTGGGTTACTGGGTTTTTTAACTTAATATACATAAGGAATGAAAAACCCCAAATGAAACTAACAGCTTTGTTAAATTGGTGCATTGTGTATGAAATGCAAAGGTTTGCAAGAATCCTGTGGTATTTGTTTGACCCAGGAGATGTATCATACGCTCAACTAACACAATGTTCATTATATAACAAAAATTAAACTATGAGACTCTGTTAAAATGTTCATACCTATGCAGATACAGCATTCAGGGCTTGTAATATGGTTACTTTATCATGGTCATAACAAAATTTGGTCTGATTATTGAGGCAAAATTCTTCTAACTCTTAAAATGACTACGTCCACCATATCAGAATGTCATATACCACTAGCAAATTATGCAAATACCTGAGTTAAAAATATTCAACATATATTAAGATTAATTTGCTCAGTGGCCTCCAACAACCTGCTAAATACTAAATTTGATAGCTAAATTAATTAAATCATCTTTAAAAAAACTAAATGTAATACAGTCAGAGTTATAGCAGCACTTTGAATATGTAAAGCACTGTGGGCAAGCTCTTCCATGGGACCAAGTGCCCACAAATCTCACTGATTTACAATCAGAGTTATGGGCACTCAGCATCTTGTAATATCCAGCCTCACGGAGGTGCCTAGAGTTCTTATTTTTAAAACTATTGCCCCAGATTTTGTGCATACAAATACTCATTTCAGTGCTCAAGTTCCAGTTTTGCATGCACAATACATTAAATGTAATTACATTAAATTGTAATTATGTCACTTTTAAAAATTATTGGAAACACCTGTCTAATTTTATTTTCCGATTAAAAGGCAAACTGTTCTTGAGTAAAACATTTTAGCTAATGTTATAGGAGTTTTAGCAGAAACAAACATATATGTTTTCTGGTGTCTAATGTATGTGCCAGTTGTAAGAAATGCCATAAACCAACATTATCCTTTAATTATGGCATATTGTCAGACTTCCTAAGTAATGTGGCAACAAGAGACTATGACGATTCCTCTGGTCTTTAACCTGTTGCTGGTGGAAGAATAGACATGGAATTCATTTCCAGCGATATCTTTTTAGGGATCTTTTACATTGTAAAACACTAAATATAGGGGTGCGTATATCACAAAGGACAAGAAAAATCTTAAAATCTTAAATCTTAAAATCTTAAAACTACTAAAAAAAAAGAAAAAATGCATGACTGGGTTTAGAAAATTTCATCAGGCTTTCTTAAGAGTGTTTCCTTATTTGGCATCCTACCTTCAGCTGTTGGTTGGAACAAGGTGGAACCTCTTAAGCAGGGCCGGCTCCAGGCACCAGCACAGGAAGCGCGTGCCTGGGGCGGCAAGCTGCGGGGGGCGGCGTGACAGTCGCTGAGAGGGCGGCAGTCAGGCAGCCTTCGGCGGCGTTTCTGTGGGAGGTCCGCCGGTCCCTCGGCTTCGGCGACAATTCAGTGGCGGGGACGCCAACGGTACGGGACCGGCGGATCACCTGCAGAAACGCCACTGACTCCGCGGGACCAGGGACCGCCTGCAGGCGTGCCGCCGAAAGCCGACTGAGTATTGTGCTTAGGGCGGCAAAATTCATAGAGCAGCCCCTGCTCTTAAGAAATAGTTAACTCAGTTACTTCCTTCTAACAGTCAAAACAGCCACTAGACCTAAGTGAATAATTTGCTTCTTGGAGCAGCTGGTACAGGAACCACACAGGGAGAGTATCAATGCTTTCCAAGTATACCTCATTTTGGGGGACATCACTCATTTTAGTTTCAAAGTCAGAAGCGTTCCACACAAATCTGGTGTGGCTCACTTTTATTGCTGAAAAGTATTTGCTGCAGAAATAAAGAATAATGAAACTGAGGTTACAGAAAGAGTTATTTACATTAAAAGAAGGAATCCCACAGCATTTTAAGTTTCTTATGTGTCCCTCATTATGGGTCTTTGTTCATGTTGCATCCCACATTTGGGCCTTGACAGGTAAAGGGGTATGGAGACATCCCACCATAAAATCTTTTCAGCAAATAGTAATTTGGGGAAAATTCATGGCTGAGTCACCCCAGAAGTGTGTCTGAACATGCAGATGAATAAAAATCCCAGGAGAGGGTGTGCATGATAGTGAAAATATCTTGTGTCATATGATGGAAAACACATTAATATGCTCACCTCTCATTCAGGTTTTAGGGCCCTTGTCTCAGCTCTTCTCCTGGAGCTACAAGAGAAGAGCCATGCTGCTGTTAAGCAATAGCCAGCTAGGCAACTTCCCACACTCCATCCAACCTTAGGTAAGTTTTACTGTGTGACACACTACTCTGTGTGACTTCTGCATGGTAATAAGTTGTGTTGTTGCCTCACTACCGGTCTAAATCTTACATAGTAATAATAATAATTAATAAGTAATTAATAAGAAGAATAAGAACAGCTTGTATTTATATAGTACCTTTCATCATAAAGTATCCTAAAGTACTTCACAGACCATAGAAACTTTATAAATTATATATAATAATAATAAGGAAAGACATTAAACATTTCATTAAAACATTAGCATCATAAACTATGTATACTACAGTACATCATAAAATATATTAGCATGTAAAAATTCTAGCAATCTTGTTAGTACTTGTATATGTTTGT
This sequence comes from Macrochelys suwanniensis, assembly GCA_033296515.1. Classification (NCBI taxonomy): domain Eukaryota; kingdom Metazoa; phylum Chordata; order Testudines; family Chelydridae; genus Macrochelys; species Macrochelys suwanniensis. The sequence goes on along the minus strand of CM065776.1, from coordinate 97,490,020 downwards.
TGCCTGACAGTATTTCATAGACACATGCCCTGGATCTTGTGCTGCACTTGTTCTCATTAGGATTGTTTGGTGATTACAGAATCAAAGGGCTTAGAAGAAACTATTCTAAGCTATAGAAACATTTTGAATAGTTGATCACATTATTAATGGAAGTTGTAATTAGAGTTCATGAGTTGAGAACTTGCCAGAAGATCTTGAGAAGTTCAATATCTCAACAAAACATGGCAAAAGTCCATGCAATTTTTGCAAACATTTTTACCCCTTTTTTTGACCATCTGTACTTTTCATAAGAGTTACTGGTTTCTTAAGGGAAATATCACACTTCTATAGAAAAAGAATACTTGATGTAGGCATTGTGCAGTTTTTGCAGTTTTGTTGTTTTGTAAAGAATAAAACTTTTTTACATAAAGTTTGGCATAGGAAGTAACTCTACTAGCCTTCCCCTTGAGATTTCAGTATGATCTCTCTGGTAAATTGGTCCACTTAACTGCAATGCCTCTAAATTTACGACCACTGTTACTGACTGAATCAGTTTGCATAAATCTTTCTGCATATAGATCAAAATATACTTCTGTAATCCAATATTTAATACTTTGTCGAAGAGGTTGGCAGTGAAAAAGGTGAAGGCTGCCAAAAATTTGCAATACATTTTTCAATACACATGTAAATTTAAAAATTAACTTACTCTAGCAGTAATTATACTATTTTTATGTTCACTGAGGCCATGTCTCCACTTATGGATAGATCGGCACTGCTGCGATCAATGCAGTGGTGTCAATTTAGCAGGTCTGGTGAAGACCCGCTTAGTCGATGACAAGAGCACTCCCCGAGAAGAGTAAGGTAAGTCAGCGGAAGTGCATCTCCCGTCAGCACAGTGCTATGTAGACACCACTGTAAGTTTACCTAAGTTATGTTGACTTCTGTTACTTACGTAACTGAAGTGGTGTAATTTAGGTCGACTTATAGCTGTAGTGTAAACCAGCCCTGACAATGAATGCTTGGATGAGTTAGTTCTACTCACATAAATGTTTTTGAAATAACAAACTTTACATATTTGTACTGAAAGTTTTATATTTTAATAGGATGTGACACTGTTGAACATCTCAGGAGACAGAATTCCTAAATCCCCTTTCCACAGCTTTGATACAAAGCAATTAAGTGCTGGATCCAATGCTCATTGAATTAAATGGAAAGACTCCCATTAATTTCAGGCTAAATGAGTCAGACAGGAATTTGATTGAACTGTTCACCAGTAGGACTACATACACATATGCAGTTCCTTTGTGTGAGTGTGAAAAGAGTTAATTAACTAAACTCTGCACCCAGCCAATAAATCTTACAATAACTTAATTTTTCTAGCAATGTTGCTTCAGGCAAGGCCCATTTGGCCCAGGAAGTCAAAGTATTAATATTTTCTAAAATTCTCCAAACTCTGTTTATTTGCTTCTTTTCTCATCATTGCTATGTCTTCCTGAGAGATTTAAAACCTCCATGACTTCTTCAACCCTGCATACTGAGTTATGCTCATCTGATCGGGTAATAGAAATAATACCAGCTGATGTCTGTGACAAGAATTGGGTGATTGCTCACACAAAAAAAAGTTCACAAATATTCATTGAAATAAAAACTTTGACATGAAGGTATCACCAACACTTTTCATATTCGTGTGTGGAAGCACAGTTTGGATTACAACAAAGATTATAGAAAGGGAAAGAGTCATTTTACAGAAATGTAAACATTTTCATGTTACAAAATCACAGAACATTGGTTTTTGATTAAACTTTTTTTTCTTTTTTGTGAAAAGTGTCTGCTTTGGTCAGAATGTTTGATATTTTATTGAACACCAAATACCTAAAAACTCAGATTTCACAGCCAAAAACTAAAATATTCTGGTTGGTGATATTTTGATGAAAAGTGAGTATTATCCACAGAAAAATTAGGAAACAAATTGTTGAAATTTTCTCCAGAAACAGAACGGGTTTTTTTGGTCACCTCTGCTTGGAAAACATCTATACAGGAAGCAGAAAAAAGTGTCATTTGACTTGCCTGAGCAATCACACTGTTCTATCAACAAATTGCAAATATTAAATGCTCAAAGCAGAAGTTGTGGCAAACGCTTTGGTAGCAACCTAGAGGCTAAAATATTTATTGCATTAAAAATCTAAATTACTTTCTGTACAATTTACAAACAGAACGAAGGGCTAACTTTGTCAAATAAATTGTCCATTGCAAATAGTTTATCCAGGTCTCCATGGCACCAACAATAACTAACCATTTACATTAAATTTTGACTATCGAATATTCACCATTAATAGTTCATAGTTAAACTAGACAGTTTAAAAAATCCATGGAAAATAGTAAGGAAATCATGATCTGACAAACATTTCACAAGCAGAAAAGAGATTAAAGTGCAGTTTGAAATCAGGTTGTATTGGTTTATTCTGTTTGTTTTTTACTAGGCTCCAATAAACCTGGGTACACCAGTAAATTAGACTACAAGACTCGGATACATGACTGTGTCTCTCCTGACCTCCCTTATGTTCTAATGAAGAACCTTTAGTCTTCAACACACTAGTTAAACTATTATTACTCATTGCCCCTACCTGGGGAAAATAGAGCCAAATTCTCAATAATTAAAAAAATAAATGAAAATAAACTCATTTTATCCACTCCCCTGTCAAATAAGGCTAGTTTCCTATAGCTGGGATGCTAATCAGTTGTACACTAACATCATAATAGCCTCAATTATGTAATGCTTCAGAGGCAGTATAGGTTCATCAGCAGTGGTTGAAAAACTCTATACAAACAAAATATAAAGAAAGAAAGGGTAGTGTAGGCTGGACACCAACTATGTTGTTGTTTTACCCAGTACAATTTCTTGATGGCAAAGCTGGAAGTTGTTTTTAGAGGAATGTAAAATGCATCCCATGTGAAAATGTCCTAAATGAGAAATTCATTCATGTAATGCTGTTCCAAAACCTAATTCTTCCCCCTTGTCTTTTGGCCTTAACATCTCAAAACTGAGTTAACTAAAACTGTTTACAGAATACCACATCAAAGGCAGACGGAGAGAAAGGGAGGGAGGGGAAAGGGGAAAAATAACATAAGGACTGTTTTTGTATAAGCATTTCCAGTTTTCTTTCTCTTTTTTCACATTCACAGCATATTTGTTAGTGCAGACATTCAATTTGGACCAAACATCCAGACAATGGGAAAATGTAATAAATTTGCTTCCTAAGACATTGCATCAGGTTAGTTGAATGCTTCTATAACTCAGTCACAAATGATATTACATCACTCCATAAGGTGTGATATTATTCTCCAGTGACATGATGGGAAAAGTCAAACTTAATGTGAGAAAAAAATAGAAAGTGGGGCTTTGACAAACTTAATAAAGGCCACATAATACTGCTTTGATATAATTACAGTGCTGGACACTGGGAAAAATGACTTTGTTTAATAAGCATTCTCAAGGCTGGATATAAATATAATTATCCCCAGTTATTATATAGTACATGAAAGAAAGACAAGGTTTAATTCAAACAGTTTGGTGCCTTTAACATAGACTTAATATCAGAGAGCAAATTTACTGTAAGGTGCCACAGGACCCTTTGTCGCTTCCACAGATCCAGACTAACACGGCTACCCCTCTGATACAAATTTACTGTGTTTCCTGTAGAATGCAATTCTAAGAACTAATTGTAAAATTGAATTTGATGGGAAAAGGGACAGTGGCGTTACATTTAAACACATCCCATAACACAATTCTGAAGTGTGTTTTGCTGCTATACATCCTCCAAGTGCTTCCTTCCCTTATCCTGCTTCCTTAAACATCTGCATAAAATGCTCATCCACCCACCTGGGCTGATGGCTTGACTACTGAACTCGCCAACAAGGTAGTCTAGTCGTCTTAGTTAAGCAACCTAATTTTTGGAGTCTCCTGCTGGATTCCTAGGCGGCAATTGGACTCTTGGGCTGCCTGCTAGGTTGCAACTGAGTTCCTGACCTGAGTTCCCTGGGCTTCCTTCTTAATTAGTGAATGACCTCCTGGGCTCGTTAGCTACTGGATTCTTTGGCACCTGAAGTAGTGCCTGGCCTCCCTGATGTGCTGCTAGGGCTGGTGGTGAGTACTGGAGCTGTTTTCCTTGTCATACCGTTGAGAAGGAGGGCTTATTTTTCTTCTCTCATGAACAGGCCTTCAAACTCTCTGAGAAATGCTGCCATCACTCAATTTCTCCTGTTTTGGTAATAAAGATGTCTGGCCCGATGAGCCATTAAGTACAGTCTGGGGCACTGCTGGAAGAGAAAATTATGATTTCCCCTTCTATTCAGACTGATGGAGGCATCTACAATGTTCTTGTACCTTTAGAGATGAGATGATTGTTTTCCATCAAGAACCCAATTACCAGCACTTCTGAAGAAAGACCAAAGGGGGAAAAAAACTCTTATTTCATTTGAAAAGGAAAAAATAATGCCCATCCTTGGGCATATGGAGTAGTGCCTTATTCCACAAACAGTGTCATTGACTTCAATGGGACTACTCCTAAAGTAAGGTACTATTCACTGGAAGTAAGAACGTTGAAACCCGGCTATTTATGATGATCTTATGGACTCATATTGGATGCTGGCATAGATCAAATAGAAATAGGCATCATCTCCGGCTATCCACAATAAGCAGTGTAACCAACTAATAGTCCTCCCAATGTAACCACCTGATAGTCATAATCAGGCAGATTTTGGACCACAATTTTATCTGTTGTCATGATTCTTCTTTTGAAGGTCAGTCGGATAGAATGGTTCCAATAAAATGGTGAAAGGAAGTTTCTTCTTATTTTGACGAGTCCTTTCTAACCAATCAAAGACATCATCTTGTTCTTATTTGTTTTACATTGTTGCCTAAAGGACCCCACTGTGCTAGGCATTGTACATATTTATATTAAGAGAGAGCCTCTGATACAGATCTTACAAACTAAATAGTGTTATAATATATTTCACAAATGGGGACTTGAGACATGGATTTAATAAGTAACTCACCCAGGGAGGTCAGTTTGTGACAAAACTAGTAATCAACCCCAAATTTGTTATGTCTTAGTCCAATGCCTTACCTACAAGTCCATCCTTCCTTTTTATGCTGTGCATCTATACAAATATACCCTGTCCAGCTTTACAAAAGGTTCTAGGGGATGTGAAAGAGAATGAAAGAGAGAAGAAATATTTGGGCAGAAGATGAGGAATGTCCCCTTTTGTGTGCTGTTACTATTTAGGAAGGAATCAACAAAGGATAAATGTAAATAGACATTTTAAAAATAGCCCATGTTCCTTTCATGTTTTGCTTAGGTTCCTCCCACTCATCAGTTATATGAAAATTGGTGTGTAAAATGTTTTCCAGGAAAAGAGATTTCAAGGAAAAAAAGAATTAATTAGCAGCATCTTTAAATAGACCTTTCTAATTTCTTTCAGCTTTCTGTTTGTAGTTTTCCTGTTCACTGAACAGGAAGAATATTTTCTCCTTTATTCTCCTCTAAGTATATTCAAATGTTCATTTAAAGAAAGACAAATGTTTTCTAATGGCTTGTCTACAAGCAAAGTTGCACTGGTTTAATTAAACTGGCTGTGTGAACACAAAAGGCTTTGTGGACACTATTATTTGGGTTTAAGCCAGTATTATACTCCAAAAAAAGAATTTGTATTAATTTAACTTAGCCAATTTAAATAAATGAATGCAAATTTGTGTGTAGAAAAGACCCAAGTCATATGTGAATTTTAAATACAGTTATCATTGTTTTGTACTGCTAAGAAGAAGAATACACACACAGAGAGATGTATTTTCCACATTAAAGACATTTTGATGGTTGGCAATAACTGACAATTTGTTACTTAGGGCCAAATCTTCAGTTGGTAGAAGTCAGAATAGTTTCATTGGTTTAAGCAGACTTATGCCATTGCACATCAGCTGAAGATCTAGCTCCTAGTTTCTTTCAAAATGGATGTTTCCTTTAATCTCAAGATCCTTACATTTGACGATACATAGCACCCATGAACAATAGGAAATCCTTTTAAGACGTTGCTTTTCTGTACAATTACAGTATGTTGTATTTCAGGACAAAGCTGCCTTCCGTAAGGTGTTGGTAAAAAAACACTGGTCCTGCTTATCTTCTGACTTACATCAGTTTTGCACCACTGTTATTCCAGTTTCTTTGGAGTTACTTCTGATTTACACAGGTGTAGATCAGAGGAAAATCAGGCAATTAAATCATTCTACTCTTGCTACAATGTTTGAATGAATGAATTGTTCTTTTGTTGTTTGTCTTTTATATATTACGTTGAGTTTTGGCCAGTGACAATTTCAGATTTTTGGGAGGTGAGTTGCTATTGCTTTCTAATTACACTATAATTTTCATTTATTTGATTAATAGTAATAATTAATTCATTTTAACTTGATTATGGCCTTTGGGTGCTCTATAGGAAGCACCATAATGTAACAGCTGCTAATTTTCCACTAATCCCATTACTAAATATATGTTTATATTTGAATTCAAGTCAGTCATATATAAAGATAGCATGGATTTGAATCTTTGGATAGAACATAATATATTGAATAGAACTGGTAAAACAAAATACCTACTTTTGTGAAAATTTTTGAAATGTCATAGTTGTTTTCATTTCAAAAGGTTCAGAATGGACCGTGGTCATGGTTGTTTTCAATCCACTTTTCATTTGCATGTTTCAAAATATTAATGATTTTTTCCTTGTTTTTCAGTAATGTTTTTGATAATTTTTAGCTAAATATTTTTGGGAAAAAATATAAAAAACATGACATTTTTTAAGGAAAGCAACAAATTTTGATGTCAACAATTCGTCACAAACAAATTAGTTTTGAAAAAAGGCCATTTTATTACGTAAAATCTTTATTTAAAAACTTCAGCAACCTTTAACATTGGGCAAATAGTTGATTTCAGTGACAACTCCATGACAGTAATCCAGAAAAGCCACTATCACTCTTTACTATCCTATGGAAGGGAACAAAAATGATGTGATATTGCATAAGATGTTGTTCATTTCTTTAAATTAAAATTGAGTTGCCCTTCTTTCAAAACAGTTTTCCTGTCCCTTGAGAATTTTCAAGATACCCAAAAAACTTTGGCCCCAAATAGAATAAAAAGTCAAAATTTTGCCAGTTGATAGGCTGAAGTAAATCCAGATTGGGTCAATCCAAATATTTCATTTCAGTTTCAACCTTTTTAAAAAATTAACATTTTTAGTATAAATCAATAAAATTTTGAAAGAAAAGTCATTTCAAAATTAAAAACAACAGTTTTCATTTTGAAAATGTCAAAATCAGAACATTTTGACAATTTCAAACCTAGAGTTGTTTTTTTTTCGTTGTTTTTTTTGTTACCTTTTTGATTCAGGGGATTTGTTAAAACCTATCCTTTCCTGCGTGGTTTCAACAAATCAGCATTTTCTGATGAAAAAAACCTTCCATCTGAAAATTCCAGTGCAGCCCTAGGTATCAGCAAAGTTTATTTAGGATAAAATTAAGGACTCTAGCACTTTATTTAATAAAAAGAAAGAAGACCAGCAACAATATAAAACCTTAATTATACTGAAACCTATTAATTTATCATCCGTTGTATTGATAATACAATTCCATCCTGTTAAAAAGTTCTTTAAATGGTTAAGGATAAAATTGGTTGGGGAAAAAATGATGAGAAACAGGAAGAATTTTTCTTTTACTAAAAATACTCTCGATCTTTTTTTACTAGCTTTAGTGGAGGATTTTGGAACGTCAGACTGTAATAGACCATACTGGCATGTATGAAAGCACTATTTCCCAAACTATGGATCATGCCATCAGCAGATGGGGTCACATTAATCCCTTGTGTGCGGAGGACATCATTTTGCTCAGCAGTGTGACCTCACATGTATGGTGTGTGAGATATCACAGTGCTCTTTTGCTCTTCAAAATGGCATCCTCTGCACAGCATGAGTGTGCATGTACCATATGTACAAGTTTCCACTGTGTGTAGGACACCATTTTGTAGAGCAAAATGGTGTCCTCTGTGCAGTGTGACCTCACACATACAGTGCATGAGAGGTCACGCTGTGTGGAGGATGACATTTTGCTCTTCAAAATGGCATCCTTCATGCTGTCTGGGGTCCTGGAAGAAAATAATTACTTAAAATGAGGGTTGTGCCAGCAAAAAGATTGGGAATCTGTGTATTAAATCTTACTGGATTGCAGGATTTTGTCATAAAGAGTTACATATTATTATTAATAATAATAATTTTATTATTATATGCCTGGTAAGAGTGCACAGCTCCTTTGCAACAAATTGGTTGTTTGTACCATTGATTTTCATGGGAATTTTCATAGTAGGTGAACTTCATCTTCATACAGAGGTTCCATTTTAAGCTAATGCACCACTTCAATCCCATTCATGATTTATTCTGAGGGATTAAGTGGGATATAACGTCTGTAGGTCTTGTGCAGAGAGCCTGACAACATTAGATTTCATGAAGACTTGAATTTCACCCAGAGTAAATAATGTATAGCAGCACTAAATCGAATATTACTGTAAAAAAAAGTTAGAATGAAATTTGAAAAAGTCCAAACTTTAACGTTTTTCATTGTTTTGATTATTTTAGAAATTGCCCAAATTCAAACTAAACCTATGGCATTTTCTCTTACTCAAACATAGGATATTTTGTGTGAAAAATTGCCCATAACCACTCAATAATTATCTTGTTTCAAGTGAAAAGAAACTACAAAATATGCAAATTTCAATCTTTGAATTTTTTCTTTGAAAAATTTGTATAACCCCCTAACATTTTGAATTGTATTATTCTTAATCCTATGTAGTATGGTAGGACCTAAGAACCAACCAGTCAAGATCAGGGCCTCAGTGTGCTAGGCACTGTACAAACACAGAGTAGCAGATAGTCCCTGCCTCAGAGAGTTTACAATCTAAATAGTTTTATACACTGTGAAGTGAAAATGGTCATTTCAATGAATTTTTATGAAGAACAAACTCTCTGGGTCAATAAGTAGCCTGTACAGATACTGAAAATTGTGTGAAATTTTGTTAAATATTTTTGTCACATTAGCACAGAGAGTACAAATAAAATCATTTTAGATGTTCCACATCCTTTGTGAGTGACCTGAGTAAAAGATTCAGGTTAATAATTGTATTTTTTATATGCTAGTTAACTTCCAAAGATCTATTGAAAAATGAATGGGATAAACATATAATTGATTTCAACTAGATTTCTAATTGGAATATGTCCAAGTGTTAATTCAGGTAATGCTGCAGAGCAAGTTTACTGTATTTTTAATTAATAAAGCTTTGTGAAATGAGGATGTTGGGCAGTAGTTTATTTTCTTCTGTGTGATAATTTGCTAACAGTTATTGGAATGAATGGGGCATTTGCACCATCAGTGCCAATTAATAGTATAATTAATGCTTACTAAGAGTCCAACTGTGTCAGCTGTGACGGGGCAAGGCCAGATGGCTATAGGAAAGTAGTGGGAGATAGATATATTAGCCCCAGGCTAAACAAATCCATGGTACCAGAATAAGTAAATAGAAGCTGCTCCAGGTCAATTAAGACACCTGGGGCCAATTAAGAACTTTCCAGAAGGCAGGGAGGTTAATTGAGACACCTGCAGCCAATCAGGGGCTGGCTGAAACTAGTCAAAAGCCTCCCAGTGAGTCAGTGAGGTGTGGATGTCAGGAGCTGTGGAAGGAGGTTGTGTGCGAGGAGCTGGCAGCAAAAGGCACTAGGAGCTGAGAGAGTGAGAGGGCGTACTGCTGGAAGATCCTGTGGTGAGGATAAAGAAGGTGTTGGGAGAAGTCCATGGGGAAGTAGCCCAGGGAGTTGTAGCTGTCGTGCAGTTGTTCCAGGAGGTACTCTAAACAGCTGCAGTTCACAGGGCCCTGGGCTGGAACCCGGAGTAGAGGGCGGGCCCGGGTTCCCCCCAAACCTCCCAACTCCTGTCACAGGAGGAGTTGATCTGGACTTTGGGTTCTACCAGAGGGGAAGATCTCTGAGGCAAGCAAAAATCCACCAATAAGCGCAGGATCCACCTAGGTAGAGGAGGAACTTTGTCACACAGCCTTACTCAGGGTATGTCTACACTACAAAATTATGTTGAATTTATAGAAGTCGATCTTTAGAAAGCGATTTTATACAGTCGATTGTGTGTGTCCCTACTAAGCGCATTAAGTCGGCGGAGTGCGTCCTCAGTACCATGGCTAGCATCGACTCATGGAGTGGTGCACTGTGGGTAGCTATCCCACAGTCCCTGCAGTCTCTGCTGCCCATTGGAATTCTGGGTTAAACTCCCAATGCCTGATGGGGCAAAAACATTGTTGCAGGTGGTTTTGGGTACATGTCGTCAGTCTCCCCTCCCTCCGTGAAAGCAACAGCAGACAATCATTTTGCACCTTTTTTCATGAGTTACTCATGCAGACGCCATAGCACGGCAAGCATGGAGCCCACTCAGCTCACCACTGCTGTTGTGAGCATTGTAAACACCTCGCGCATTATCCTGCAGTATGTTCAGAACCTGTCTAGGAGCCGCCAACACGAGGACGATTGTGAGGAGGACATAGACACAGATGTTCCTGAAAGCACGGGATGTGACAATTGGGACATCATGGCAGCAGTCGGGCAAGTTGATACAGTGGAACGCCAATTCTGGGCCCAGCAAACAAGCACAGACTGCTGGGACTGCATAGTGTTCCAGGTATGGGATGATTCCCAGTGGCTGCAAAACTTTCGCATGCATAAGGCCACTTTCCTGGAACTTTATGAGTTGTTTTCCCCCTCCCTGAAGTGCAGGAATACCAAGATGAGAGCTGCCCTGACAGTTGAGAAGCAAGTGGTGATAGCCCTGTGGAAGCTTGCAATTCCTGACTGCTACTGGTCAGTCGGGAATCAATTTGGAGTGAGCAAATCTACTGTGGGGGCTGCTGTGATCCAAGTAGCCAAGGCAATCACTAACCTTCTGCTAGCAAGGTAGTGACTCTGGGAAATGTGCAGATCATAGTGGATGACTTCGCTGCAATGGGATTCCCTAACTATGGTGGGGCGACAGATGGAACACATATCCCTATCTTGGCACCGGACCACCTTGCCAACCAATATGTAAACCGCAAGGCGTACTTCTCAATGGTGCTGCAAGCACTGGTGGATCACAAGGGACGTTTCACCGACATCGCCATGGAATGGCTGGGAAAGGTGCATGACGCTCGCATCTTTAGGAACTCCAGGCTGTTCGGAAAGCTGCAAGAAGGGACTTACTTCCCAGACCAGAAAATTACTGTTGGGGATGTTGAAATGCCAATAGTTATCCTTGGAGATCCAGCCTACCCCCTGCTCCCATGGCTCATGAAGCCGTACACAGGCAGCCTGGACAGTAGTAAGGAGCAGTTCAACTATAGGCTGAGCAAGTGCAGAATGGTAGTAGAATGTGCCTTTGGACTTTTAAAAGCTTGCTAGTGCTGTTTGCTGACTAGGTTAGACCTCAGCGCAACCAATATTCCTATTGTTATTGCTCCTTTCTGTGTGCTTCATAATATCTGCATGCAGAGCATTAACAATTTAGTGTTGTATGTTGTTATGGTTTGGGTACTTTTAGCCTGTATCCAAAAACTGTGCCAGTAAAAGGGATTACTGTTCAGATTATTGTATCGGGGAATACACTAAATAAAATATACTTTGTTTTGGAAAAGTACTGCCTGTGTGTCAAACATTTGCACCTGCGGGGGAACAAAAAGGGAGAGTAGAATTTAAGAAGATGTATTTCTGAGAACAAAAGGGAGACTCTTTCACAGTGAATCAAGCAATTCACAGCAGACAGCACGTGTGCTTTAGGTACAAGGTCGCATTTTGCCTTTTATATTGAGCGCCTGCCGGTATGGTGACACTTCACACACAGCTGGGCAACAGAATTCAGTTTCCAGGCAGCCATGGTAAGCCAAAGGGTACGCGGGGTTGGCCTCTTCTGCCTTCATAACATGTGGGAATGGTTTCAAATTGTAGCGCCCTCCTTTCCCATAGCAAGCAATGCCGGTTGGGTTGGCCATTTAAAATGAGGGGCTGCGGTTTTCGGGTGGTTATGCAGACATGCTTTTCCCCACCCCACTGCGTGGCGATTCTCTGGAATGATCCCTTCACCCCTGCCCCCACTGCATGGCTATTCTCAGGGATGATCCCTTTTAGCCAAATGCAAAAGCCCAGCATGAACGGGGTCTTTTGACTGTTCCCTTACAAAAATTCCCCTATTTCAACCAGGTGACCATGAATGATATCACTCTCCTGAGGCTAACACAGAAAGATAAAGACCAAATGTTGCTTGAATGCAACCAAAACCCAGGACCATTCGCTGCCATACTTTGTGCTACAATGATTCCAGATTACTTGCTACTGGTTTGGCGTGGTAAAGTGTCCTATCATGGAGGACAAAATAAGGCAGCCCTCCCCAGAAACCTTCTGCAAAGGCTTTCAGAGTACCTCCAGGAGAGCTTCCTGGAGATGTTCCTGGAGGATTACCGCTCCATCCCCAGACATGTTAACATGTCTTGGGGCGGCATCGAGAATGAGGCGGCAGTCTGAGTCCTGCGGGGGCAATTCAGCGGCAGGTCCGCTCTTCCCGCCGCCGAATTGCAACTGTGGGACTCGGACTGCCGCCCTATTCTTGCCTGCCGTGGCGGCAATGGGGCGGCAGGTCCGCCGCTGTTCCTTTGCTGCCACGGACTGGGACTGCCTGCGTCAGGGGCGGGGCCCCGCCCCCTACGCAAGCAGACGTAGTGGGGCCCCACCCCCAATGCAAACAGACATAGCGGGGCCCCGCCCCTGACGCAAGCAGGCATCGGGGGCGGGGCCCTGCTATGTCTGCCTGCGTCAGGGGCGGGGCCGTGGCAACTGCTTGGGGCGGCAAATTTGTGAGAGCTGCCCCTGGCTCTGATGTGCAAGGAAGAGAGGTTGACCAGTGCCACCTGCAGTGATGATGGGCCTCGGAGGCTAGATGTTGTATATGAGGTTATAGACGGGATGACTGCACTGAGGGAAGTGCTTGCTATGTTCCTTCTACCCCACCAGCACCCAGGAAGAATTTTGCCATTGAAAGGAATAATGCAGGCACCAGTAATCCAATAGTGTGTCTGCTCTCTAGCCCTACTGAGCTCAGCCTTGAGACAGGCATAAATGAACCGGAGCATTAGTGCTAAATATAAATACAGGGCTGAATTCAGCCCTGGAGTAAATGGGAACAGCTCTACTGAAGTTAAGAAAGCAGTGCACTGTGACATTCTATACCTTGGGGAGCGTACTGTAACCCCTGTATTCTCCATTTTCATATAATCATGATCTTACATATAAAGCATGCCTTGTAAGATATCAAGGGAAAAGTTATGATCTGCTGAAAGTCATTTCTCTATCCATGTTTGTGTATCATTAGTGCATATGAAGTTATGAGAATTGTATAGTATGGTTGTCACTAAAGCATGCTGTAAGTTGGGGAATCAGCCAGATATTAGCTCCCTAGAGGCAACAGCATGGTAAGTAACTAACACCCGGGCAGAGTGTCAAACAACCCACCAACAGCCTTTGTCCAGCAAGGGAGCTACAATGCAATGACTCTCCTGCATGAGGCCACACCAGGGGAATTGCTCAACCTTGCTTGGAGAGACTCAGCAATGCTCCCCCGACATGCCTGGACTTGTGCTCCCCAAGCACATGGACTGAGAGTATAAAACAGTATTATACACAAGAGATTGGCCCAGGTTTAAGGAACAAACCTGTATGTTAAGGACTGAAATATCCAGTGGGGTGAGAAAAACTGCTTAATCTAGTTGCTGCTGAGTCTAATAGGGTTGAGAGTTTACACTGCGTGCTTATATTTTCTTTTCTTTTGGTAACCACTCTGACTAGTTATGCTTTGACTTATAATCACTTAAAATCTATCTTTATAGTTAATAATTTTGTTTGTTTATTCTACCTTAAGCAGTGCGTTTGGTTTGAAGTGTGTCAGAGGCTCCCCCTTGGGATAAACAAGCCTGGTACATATCAAGTTCTTTGTTAAATTGACGAACTCATATAAGCTTGCAGCGTCCAGCAGGCATAACGAGACACTGAAACTAGGTTCCTAGGGTTGTGTCTGGGACTGGACATATGGCTAGTGTCATTCGCTTGCAAGTAGCTGAGAGCAGCTTACATGCCAGATACTCTGTGTAAACAGCCCAGGAATGGGGGTTTTCACAGCAGAGCAGGGTAAAGCTGGCTCCCAGAGTCAAGGATTGTAGTGGCCTAGGAGATCACCAGTCTAGATAACACCAGAGGGGAACATCACATGCACCCACTTACATCAGAGCCCTGTTATTATTTTGTTTGTGGTAGCACTCAGAAGCCTAAGTCATGATACAGGCAGGGGAACCATGGATGGAGGGACAGATAGGAAAAGAGCTTGATTAGATGTTTAAAAATTGTCTGCAGGCAGAAGCTATATAGGATTACCTGTAATACAGGCTCCTCATCCATGCTAAACATCCTGGGTCCAATCAGCTGCTCCCGAGGGAAAAACTGGGGGATAGTATTTACATGAGGTGAACATCACAAAGATTTCTCCCCAGTTGATTCATTGAGGGGACAGAGCCCATCCCCTACACAGAATAATCTGTGGGCCCCTCTCTCAAACTCCAGCAGGAAGCTGGTGGGGAAGCCCATGTCCCCATGTCATCTCAAAGTCTCCTGGCCCCCTTTCCCTTTCCTTCCCTTCCCTTCCCACTCCGTAGTAGCATAGCTCCAATGGATACCTTATCTTAAAGGATAATTTCTGCCACATAGCGAGGCGGCATGGAAACATGATACATCATCCAGAAGTTTTTCCTTTATTCCTAAATTAAGAGCTGGGGGTATATTGCAGAACTGGCAATGGGCAATACACATGCCCCCAGTGCTCTATGGGCATGCTTTTCCAGACTCATTCCTTCTCCACTCCTGGATTCGCAGCACTGTGGAGAGTCAGAGGGAAGGTAGTGGTATGGGGTGCACTGCCGTGGAGGCTGTATTGCCCCATATCTTTGTGGAAGGGGAAGAGCCATGCTCAGATCTCAGAGGAATAATTGGGTCTTGTTATAATTTCAGAGCGCTAAGGAATCCATCCTTTGCCCAGTCTAGCCACCCACTTCCACCCGTCTTGTTTCTGACTTTTAACATACTTTCTAATTGTAGATTTAATGCAGTTGTGAGATCCTTGAAACTTTCTGAATGTTCCATACAAAGAATATGGGAGTCTGAGACTGAATTTTTTTTCCATGAACTGTACTTTGGGAGATTGGTTTTAATTAATGATGGGATAATAGCTTGTATATTAAAACAGGATTTCTTACAGGATAATTGCAACAGATGAATGAAACATGTTTATAAAGCATGAGGTAATGGAAACTTCAATGGTGTTTTTTAGAGAAAGGCATCTCTTTTCAGGGGCGGAAAAGGAAGAGAAACACAAAGGTTCTCAAGATCAAATTATTCTGATCCCAAACCACATTCATGCAGTGTAAAATGCGGAATAGTTGGAGGTGAGTAATAAAGTAACAAGAATATAAAAAAGTTTCAGATGTTCAGCTACAAAAATGGAAAATAAGCTCCAACAGCAGAAGTGAAAACTTTCAATATCAGTTTTGTACCTTGTAGGTGCTCCAGGAAAGACAACTATGGGTGAAATCACAGAGAAAGTAAAAGGCCAATGCTAAACCAAAGCAGCTAATCAAGGCTACAAAGTCACCGAGATATCTTTTGAAATATGAAATATTTTGCATATTAATGTCAAAGAGAAAAAAAAACAAAGCCAGCATACAGGATCAGCTACTTGATACATGACCAAATACTGCTTTCAGATAAACCAGAGCAACTCCACTGACTTTAATGGGTTTGCAACAATGTAGGTGAGAGCTGAAGTTAGTCTGCATTAAAATAATTGGATAATACAGCCTCCTTGTCCCATGGATAGTAATCTCCCAGTCATTTTCCAAGGGCCAGCACTTTCAGAAGAAAGATTTCAGCATCATCACATTCACATGGATTAATAACAGTGAATCATCATTTGTTTAGAATTTCGAAATATTTTTCTGATGGTTTGTCTCATCAGCAAAGGATTTCTGCTGACTTGTGGGGGCTCTGTAACAGCAACTGCTGTATCAGAATATCCAGGTCAAAATGGCCACTGTGATTAATTTCACATAATATGCCTTTTAAAACCAACAGGAGGGAGGCAAATTGAGCCCTCAGATATTGCACTATCAAATGGTTCCCTTTGAATATGATGCCTCTGTGTTCACCATAACCAGGCAGTTCAGCAAAACATACAGAGAGGACCCAGACCACAGGTTATATTGAATTAGGTAAGCAGCAGAGTCCTAGTGCTTAATGCACAGAGAATAAGAGAACTGGAGTGCCGGAAGAGGGTAATGGGAGACTTCTGGTGGCAAAGGATGAAGAAGCAGAGGGATTTATTTGTGCTGTGGGAAGAAAGATAAGGGGACTGAAGGAACCAATGTTCTCTAAAAACTTGAAGTGTGGCATTTGGCCCCATTTCTGGATGGATCTGTATCTTTCTAGCTTATGATCAATGTAAATGCTATCCTAAGAGTCAGGCATTAGATATCATTCCCTGGGAAATCCCTCGGGGCATTAGCCCACTTACTCCTTAGATCGCACCATAGCTCTGTTTAAATGCATGTATGGAAATCAGAGCTCTAGCGTGAAATAATAATGGTAAACAAATCTCTTAGTTCAGGATGGACACAACAAATCCTGCATCTTGGCAAGTAGTTAGACTAGATGTCCCTTGTAGTCCCTTCTAACCCTCTGGTTCTATGATTCTGTGAAGAAGGCATTACCCTTCATGGTCAGCAGCAGCTGTTCGTGTTTCATTTGCAATAAGTGATGTGGCAGGCAGGCCATTTCTAGAAGCAGAGAGATTTTCCTTAAGCATGTTGATGGCCAGGACTTAAGTGTGAATGCAAGCTGTGTGTCCTGACTTGTATTCCGGAGCCTCTGCTGCCATACCTGGTTTTTCTGAGACCTGATTCTCTTTCTCCTCTTCTATTCCTCATACTACCATTAAGTACTTGACCAAATGAATTAGATGAGCTTGCTTAGCAAACTCAAGGAGCCAGAGTCTCATTTATACTAAGGCCTATTTACACAGTTCTGGCAGTGTAAAGGAGACAAACTGTATGTGGTAAATTTACACTCACTTTACATCCTTTGTCCTTTATACTGCCAACGTGTTTCTAAATTGTTCTGAAGTACTTTAGCAACTAGATTGTCTAACTGGAACATTGCAGTATAATTGTAATTATTCATTTTATGTTTAGACTTACTTAACTACTTGAAACCTAATACTAGATGTGCACAGGCATCGCAGCATGAACATCAAAATAGCTGTTTGTAACAAAAGTTATAATTCGTAGTGAACTTTCATTAAAGGGGAAATCATTTTAAAGTGTCTGAGCTGTAAGGTGGTGATAGAAGAGGAATTGCTGACCTTTCCGCTGTATTGTTATAATACCTATTTATACACGTCAATCTTTTCTGTTCAGTTTTTTCTTATGTTTCTTTCTTTCTTTACAGATCATCAGTCTGTGTATGATAAGAAAGTTCCAAGTAGCATTTAAGAGTCAAGCAAAGGATACATTTTATAATCAGGACCTATTCAATGGCTGTGGGTGCCTTTTTCTTGAGTTGTGTTGCCATATTGCTCTATACCAAGACTTTCTTTTCTGCCAAGCGCTCTCCCAAGTCTGAGGGATGGTCCCAAGGTTTATTGGTTCATGCAAAAATTGCTTAGCTCCCCATACATACCTGGAAGGAAAATTGCAATCTTACTTAGAATCTCCTGCATTTCATGGAACATGAGGCAATCAGTTTTTCCCACTGTTGTCTGCCCCGTGCAAGATATCTGACTCCATCGTAAGTTATCTCTATGATGGTAGCATCCTTTTTGATTGTCCAGCAATAGGTCATCCTTTGCCCTCAATATCTTCTTTTCCTTACAGGTGAAATCCAATCTAAGATGTACCAGTGGATGTACCAGATGTATCTGTGGCCAGAGGGCAGCCTGATAACATGGCCGAACCACCATAGCCTGGTCTGTCTGATAATTCAGTCTGCACTCTTCAGGCCCATGCGGCACAAGATTTCCACAAGACTGGTTACTTGCTGTCTCCAATGAATTCCTAACAGTCTTCTCAAACAAAGCTGGTGAAATACACTCAGCTTCCTATTGTGTACTTCTACCATCTTCAACATTTCCAAGGCACGCATTAGTCTGGGGATGATGCTAGCATTGTATAATCTCATTTTAGTGTATAATTGTATCTTCTTGCCATTCCTGATGTTTGATAAACAGAACAATGATTCACCGGCTTTGCCAGTTCTTGCCT
The DNA here is from genome assembly GCA_033296515.1 of Macrochelys suwanniensis. Lineage (NCBI taxonomy): Eukaryota > Metazoa > Chordata > Testudines > Chelydridae > Macrochelys > Macrochelys suwanniensis. The sequence goes on along the minus strand of CM065776.1, from coordinate 97,471,568 downwards.
TCACTTCTTTGGTGAGCTGCCCCGTAGCAGTCATCAGTTTTTCGTACTCTTCTTCATCCATCACACATCCACAAGTGTAGACAGCATTCTGTCCTATCTCTATGGTCTTGGTCTTCTACACAATGATATGAAGTCCCACTTCGACAGCTTTTGCTTTTATGCTCATAAAGAATCTTTTCATTCCTCTAAAGTTGGTATGACCATATCATCGTCTGAAAAATCTAAGTCTCACTGCTTATCTTTTGCTCAAGCAATGTCAGTATTCTTGGCAGCAGCCATCACTCTGTGGCAATGAAGAGAAGTGGGGATAGTACACAACCTTGCCCTACGCCTGTAACAATCTTAAACCATTCCATGTCTCCACTCTCTGTCCTGATGCAACACAGACTCATCACACAACTTTTTTTTACCAAATTAATGGTCTTTTCTGGAATTGGATAGTGTCTCAGGCTCTTCCAGAGAGCTTCTCTGTGGACACTGTCAAATGCTTTTATAAAACCAAGACTGTTAGAAACCATTCCTTTTTCAATAAGTCTTCTCAAAGTGAAAATCTGATACGAACAGTTCTTACTAGATCAAAATCCAGCCTGCTCTTCCCTGAATATTTTGTCAACAGTAGTTTTCATTCAATTCAAAATGATAATCCAAAACACTTTTCCAAGATAGGAGTGTTGCCCCTTCTCAGTTATCACAAATAAGATAGTCCCCCTTTTTAGGGATTTTACATTATCCACTTCTTCTCCTGTCTTCAAGAAGGATCTCCTTTTCCCAAAATGTTCTGTACAACTTGAACATGTAATTCACCATCACTTCCTTTCCAGCTTTCAACTTTTCAACATGTATCTTATCTACCTAGTGATTTACCACTCCTCATTTGGTTTATGGCCTTAGTTACTTCCTCAAAGGCAATTATTTCTAATGATATGGATAAATCCACTATTTTTTCACATCTCCCAATCTGTGTTAGTGGTTCTGACTGGTTGAGCACAGCCTGGAAAAAGGTAATCCAACCGGTTCGCTGCCCTTACTCTGTGCTTAAAATCGTACCATCTCGAGCCTTGACCATGCCACAACGGTTCGCGAATTGTGATGTCAGTTGTTTGGAAACTAGAAAAGGCTTTTTAGAATCTTCTTTCTTTGTGTGCCTTGTCAGCTTCTCTTGCTTTGTTTTCCATCCATTCTCTTTTATATCTTCTGGATGATCTTTTAACTTCCTTGTCTTTATCTGCATATTCTTGTTGCGTAATATCTCTGTTGCTACTGTTTCATTCTTGTTGATTGCTTGATTAAATTCTTCTTTAATTCTCTCTTCTCTTCACCAAACCTCCACATATTCTGGGTGAAGACATCATTTGATCTCCATATCTGTTTATGTCTTTCCTTGATAACTTGTGTCAATCTACTTGTGCTCCATAGAAATCTAAACAGTCCAACATCCAATCCTTGTCTTAACCTTAGCTATGACGAAATCTAGTTTCAGATGAAAAAAATCCTTGCTGCTTTGATTCTCCATCAACGTAGTGTCGTCTGGATTAGCTGGTTGGCCAATACTATTGTGTGTTACATCCAGTGGATTGTGGTTCTCCAAGTTGATGTGTGTGTTTGCAAATCTGTGACAGAGTCATCTTTTCTCTAGGTTGTTTCTGTAACAGAAAGCATTTTTATGTGTAAAGGTTCTTAACATGATGTACAGCCCCCTACCAAAAAATCCCATGGACTACCTTTACTCTGGTTCCTACATTTCAAACCTATTTGGCTTGGGTGGACCTACCAGGAGTTATACTCCTGCCAGCATAGCTCTCAGGGTCAGCGAATCACGCAAGCCTTCCCACCACATCAAGGCACAGTGCCTGTGCAAAGAAAATTACAATCACTAACATTTAAATGTAACTATTAGGAGGGGAGAGTTTTTGTATTGGTGGCATTCTAAAGGAGATTTGAGGGGTGGTGAGACTGGTGAACAATTGTGCTATGAGATAATGACATATGTTGACCTACACAGGACCTGCACAGTACCTGCACATGTAAGTTCTTGGTATTAAAGCTGGTCATATATTCATGGCAAACAATTTATTCATCAGATGTTGGCCTCTTTTCTGTCCACAAACTGAACATGATGCTTGATTCACTACTCTTTCACTCCAGTTTTTTCAACTGAGTTACGTTAGGTGGTGTTTTCAGATAAATGCAAAGAAAAAGTCACTATTTTTCAAAGGGCTTTTTTTTTGTTACATATAAAATTAACTTTATTCTGTCCCATCTTTTCCTAACACTGGATTGTCATTTTGAAGTTTTCAGCATCAGTTATCATTGTAGATGTCAATTTTCTGTAGCCTGCATTTGATCATAGTGGTTTTATTTATTTTGTATCTCTTGCTTTCTATTAAAGACTATTAGGGGAGTTTATTTAAGAAGATAAAGGCATATACCATAACAGCACACTTTTTATGTTCATAAAAATTAAAGGCCTGAGTGCCACAATCAAAATGTCACCCTGTAGGTAATGGTGGTGTATCCCATAACTCTTTGTCTTTGGCAAATATGTGAATGGGACATTCTGGAGGAAAGAATATTATTGTTTAATCTTGGCAAGATATAAATGAAAGTGCAATGATCCATGGGTGAAATATTTTAATTGTATTCCACTTCTTAGGAATATAAAAACTGGATGTTAAAAAAAGACCTGGTCTTTCTAGTACTGCTTCCTACAACCTAAAAGGTAGGTTGTGTTGTTTAAAAAAACAAAAATCAAACAAAAACTCCAGATGATGACTTTATCCTGAAATAAGAAAGTTATTTAAAGGTCTGATCCAAAGTCCATTTATGTCAGTGTGAGTCTTTCCATTGATTTCAATAGGCACTGGATCAGGCCCTAAGTTTGTAACTTTCCAAAAAAAATTGGCCTAGAGAAATTGAACCTGACTCTTGCCCTGGGGTTGTGATCTGTCAAACCCTAAAATGGGCCTACTGTGTAGGAGAATTCCAAGGAAAACAGGCATTGCAACACATGGTGTTAGTGACTCAGCAGATGGCATGCTTCCCTCTGAGTCAGTATTGAACCAGTTCCAAGCATTAGGGGAGTATATGCTGGTGGAACTGACATCTTTTGGATGAAAGTAAAATCAAATTCCAACTACATATGGTCATTAAAGACTCTTGTCAGTTTATGCCAGGGTCCTGTTCTTAATCTTGATGTCTTGGACACTCCCTATGAGCTGGAGGTGACTGCATTTTACGGTCAGGGATGTGATCACTGTACATTTCGGGTCAAATATTCACCCGCACCTTCATCAGGTCTTTGTTTTTTCATCTGCAGAATTTCAAGCACAAATTACTATGTGGAGCAATTTTGCACAGGTTTGAGATCACTTGGACAAGAAAGTACTTGACTGTTCCTGCAAATCAGGTGCTTAGAAACCAAATGACAGTAATTGCAGGTGTAGTTTTGCACATGAAATCATTTGTGCTCACAATTCTGGAGGCACAGTATGCCAGCTTCTCGTGTCCATAGCTAACTAAGCAATTCAGGATGACAGTTATTACATAAACGTAGTGCATCATATTCAAAGTATCTCAAACAGCCTTAATAAATGATCAGGAAGCTGATGATTTCCAGAATGTCTTCCTTTTTGCATTACACTCAAATCACCTTCTTTCTTACCCACCTCCATATACACAAGTGTGTTTACCTGAATGTCATCAGATTCAAGACTTAGAGCCCATTTTTTAAAAAAAGCACATGCTCTAAAGTGTTCTTTCTTTACCCAGCATCATTATTCAAGGCTTCATTCCATATGAGGTGTTTTGTTCTAAAAGTTCTACTCAGGGCCGGTGCAAGGAAGTTTCCCGCCCTAGGCGAAACTTCCTTGCACCGGCCCTCCGCCCCCCCCTCAGCCAATCCGTGCCCCCACCCCCACCCAGCTAACACCGCCCCCCCTCACGCCCGCCCCCTGCCCGCCGGGCCCCCCCCCAGCTCCCGGCAGCCGTAGCCAGCCGACCCCCACCCCCCAGCTCAGCCGCGGAGTTGGGAGGGCAGGCTGCAGCCGTGGCCAGCCGGCCCCCTGGCTCCTGGCTCAGCTGTGGAGCCGGGCGGCATGCGGCAGCCGCGGCCAGCTGCTCCCCGGCTCAGCTGCGGAGCTAGGAGGGCGGGCTGCAGCCGCGGCCAGCCGCCCCCCTGGCTCCGCAGCTGAGCCGGGCGGTGTGCGGCAGCTGCGGCCACCCACCCACCCAGCTCCTGGCTCAGCTGCTGAGCCGGGCGGCGTGCAGCAGCCGCGTCCAGCCACCCTCCCGGCTCAGCCACGGAGCCTGGCGGCGTGCGGCAGCAGCGGCCAGCCAACCCCCCGGCTCCCGGAGCCAGGTGGCGGGCGGCAGCCGCGGCCAGGCGCCCCCCGGAAGGGCGGAAGGCAGCCGCGGCCAGCCGCCCCCTGGCTCCCGGCGCCCTAGGCGACTGCCTAGGGTCGCCTAGTGGGCGCACCGGCCCTGATTCTACTCCTTCCTTTCATATGTGGCTCTGGATTCTGTGAAGTTTCCATCTTCTCAGAAGCATATGCTAGCATGCTTTTTCTCTGTTCTTCCCAGATCCTCATATGCTTCATCTCCTTTCTAACAGTAAAGATTTTGTTTATAGTGTTGTTGTGTGTGGTCCGAGGATATTAAATAAAGATTTAATGTCTGGTCTAAATAATTATCCCCTTGAAAATTAGATAACTTTAGTGGTCTCATAGATCTGACATGGGTTGGTTGGGACTTTTGCTTGCTTACAAATTACACCCTATAGATATTCTTGCTCATGCCTTAAAGATTGAGACTGACTACATTATCATCAGCCGTATTGCCTAGATAGCATGACAGGTGGAGGTTTTTTAAATATCTTTACTGTTTCAAATATACCTTGACTTTATGTAATTCATGGCTTTCTATAAGTGGTGTTCTTCATTAGCTTGAAATCTCTGATTCCATTTTTACTTAGCAGTAAATGTGAAGATACAAGTAGTGCTAACAAATTTGGAGCCAGGTTCCTATTTGTAACGTGCCTAAATTCAGTTGTGTTTAGACCCAGGGTTTCAGGCAGGTGGCTAGGCCAAATAGTGGATTTAAGCCAGAGTCCTGCACATGAAGCTGATCTGCCCCAGAGGGAGCATCTGGGGGCATTCTGCCTCATAACTCCCTGGTTGTGCTGGCCGGGGGGAAGTAATTTGTGTCACCTCTTTAAGTGGACACTTGCCACCACATGGCAGGTAGGGACAGTTATGATTCCGCCTACTCCTTGCTTTTCTTCACCCCTGTTGAGATTAAATGCTCCCATGAATAGCACCTCAGGATTAGCCACTGTGCTGCCCTGAACACAGAGGCTAAAATTCTGGGTCCCCCATTGTCCTTATGTAGGATCTGTGAGTGGGACAAGAGTAGGATACTGGGGCAAGTTAAAATTTCTCCAGACAGACCAAACTCCAGGGCCATATGGGTTGCACAGCCTAAAACCCCAGGGTGATGACAGAAGGGATTGTTGGTTCCATAATGGAGATATTTTAATAGCTTCTTGTGGAATCAGCAGAGGTACTAGAGGAAAATGAACATAAACTTTTTGTTTAAGAAAGGGATTAGTGGGGAGACAAGAAACTGTAGACAAATAAATCTGAGTAACAGGCGCGCTTCTAATGACATCAATAAGCTTTTAATGAAAAATAAATAAAGTTAAAACAAACCAAAATAAATACAGTAATCGTTTCAGGCAGTACAAAATCAGTGAAATTCTGTTACAGTAAATTTGGACTGGTCTCATTATCAGGGTCAGTTCTGTAAACCATAAAATAATAATTTCCTGAGTAACATCCTTTCCTCCTGCCCCATCTTCCAAGTATCATCATATTTCTGGCAGAAGTTGCTGCACTTCCTGTGGTCTATCCAACTCAGTGGGAGTCATACACAGGCATATTTGGGATAAGAGGGCCTTCTTTTTGTGCTTCAGCTTTCACAGATAACAGAGCAAAAATTGCTTGCAGGGTTATACTGCACAGTGACAGGGTCAAATTCAGCCCTGGTGTAAGACTCAGCTTCAATGATTCGGCTGACAGGTTTAATTAAGAAATAATAAAAGAGAAAAACAATTAGGAGGTGTATGCAAGGGAAAATATGTTTAATATCTGGATTTTAGAAGTGTGATAGTAACTAATTCTTCCTGTTAATCATCACACAATAAGCAGATAGTGGGGCCTTTGTGATCATAATAGACATGGGAAATGTTTGATCTTCCAAGGAATGAATACAATGTAGAATCAATACGAGTCTAATAGTGATTTATGTTAAACTACTTGCTCTGACCTGGTGCCTTAACTTCCCAAAGAATTGTATCCTTTTGATCAGAGTCTGAGTCTTGAGGGAGCCTAATCAATGGGTCCTGAATGGTTGGAAGGATGTGATCTTTGGAAGGAAGCATTCTACTTACCCATTGTGAATATACAACTGATTAAGCACTTTTTGTTAATTGGCTTCATAGGCCCTTTTTCAGCATTGCAAATAAGCATATGCTTAACTTTAGTTATGTACTTAAGACCATTTCTGTTCTGCAAAATACGTGCTTACATGCTGATCTTCAGCCAATGAGACTCAAACGTTTGCTTAAAGTTAAGCATATGCTCAAGTGCTTTGCTGAATCAGGGTCATAGACACAAGCTACTATGGAATCTATTTAAATGAATTAATATGAAAGTTAGCCCAAAATAGGTGGCATATCTCATCACCCTACCCTATGTCTATTTTTGTCTTTGGGAGCTCATCAGGGCAGGAATTGTGCCTTCTTCTCTGGAAGGTGCCTGGCACATTGTTGGTGTTGCCAAGACTGGAAGTAAAATACTAGTAATGAGAAGTGCCATAACTGGAATTATTTTAATTGGGCTTCATAATCCTGGATAGGACTTTTATATTGCATGCTTGACATGTAGATGAATAGATTAGGATTATTTGTATTGCAATAGCATCTATGGGCCCCAGTCACTAGGTTGCCACTAGACAAGTCCCTGCCCCTAAGTGCTGACGGTCTAAGTGAAACCAAACTAAATCTTCTGTTGGTTGATTTTACTTGTAAATTGTCATATGGAGCTTATGTTTATCACAAGTCCTTTATTAAAGAATTATAATCATAGACTTATAAGAAGGAAGTGGCAAGAACAGGTTAGGACATTATGATGCTCGAGATGTATTCCTGATTCTTTCACTGATTAATCAAATGATCTTAACTTAATGTTTTCTGTATCTGTTTACCTGGTAAAATGGGTATCATAAAGCTTAGACCACAATTTGGGAAAGCATTCCTATGCAGGATGGCACTTAAGCATGAGCTTGACTTTAAGTACAAGTCCCATGATACATGCTTAAACGTAAGCACATACTTAAGGCTGTCCTAAATCATAGAATCATAGAATCATAGAATCTCAGGGTTGGAAGGGACCTCAGGAGGTCATCTAGTCCAACCCCCTCCTCAAAGCAGGACCAACCACAACTAAATCATCCCAGCCAGGGCTTTGTCAAGCCTGACCTTAAAAACCTCTAGGGAAGGAGATTCCACCACCTCCCTAGGTAACCCATTCCAGTGCTTCACCACCCTACTAGTGAAAAAGCTTTTCCTAATATCCAACCTAAACCTCTCCCTCTGCAACTTGAGACCATTACTCCTTGTTCTGTCATCTTCTACCACTGAGAACAGTCTAGATCTGTCCTCTTTGGAACCCCCTTTCAGGTAGCTGAAAGCAGCTATCAAATCCCCCCTCATTCTTCTCTTCTGCAGGCTAAACAATCCCAGTTCCCTCAGCCTCTCCTCATAAATCATGTGCTCCAGCCCCCTAATCATTTTTGTTGCCCTCCGCTGGACTCTTTCCAATTTATCCACATCCTTCTTGTAGTGTGGGGCCCAAAACTGGACACAGTACTCCAAATGAGGCCTCACCAGTGCCGAATAGAGGGGAATGATCACGTCCCTTGATCTGCTGGAAATGCCCCTACTTATACAATCCAAGATGCCGTTAGCCTTCTTGGCAACAAGGGCACACTGTTGACTCATATTCAGCTTTTCGTCCACTGTAACCCCTAGGTCCTTTTCTGCAGAACTGCTGCCCAGCCATTTGGTCCCTAGTCTGTAGCAGTGCATGGGATTCTTCCGTCCTAAGTGCAGGACTCTGCAATTGTCCTTGTTGAGCCTCAATAGATTTCTTTTGGCCCAATCCTCTAATTTGTCTAGGTCCCTCTGTATCCTATCCCTACCCTCCAGCATCAACCACTCCTCCCAGTTTAGTGTCATCTGCAAACTTGCTAAGGGTGCAGTCCACACCATCATCCAGATCGTTAATGAAGATATTGAACAAAACTGGCCCCAGCACCACCCCTTGGGGCACTCCACTTGATACCGGCTGCCAACTAGACATTGAGCCATTGATCACTACCCGTTGAGCCTGACCATCTAGCCAGTTTTCTATCCACCTTACAGTCCATTCATCCAGCCCATACTTCTTTAACTTGCTGGCAAGAACACTGTGGGAGACTGTATCAAAAGCTTTGCTAAAGTCAAGAAATAGCACATCCACTGCTTTCCCCTCATCCACAGAGCCAGTTATCTCATCATAGAAGGCAATTAGGTTAGTCAGGCATGACTTGCCCTTGGTGAATCCATGCTGACTGTTCCTGATCACTTTCCTCTCCTTTAAGTGGTTCAGAATTGATTCCTTGAGGACCTGCTCCATGATTTTTCCAGGGACTGAGGTGAGACTCACTGGCCAGTAGTTCTCCGGATCTTCCTTCTTCCCTTTTTTAAAGATGGGCACTACATTAGCTTTTTTCCAGTCATCTGGGACCTCCCCCATCATCCGGGACTCCCCCCCCCCCCCGGGCTTATAGGGTTACCAAAATCGGGGCTTAAGGGTTGTTGAGAGGTCTGAATATTTTATAAAAGGATCACAACCAAAATTTTATAAAGAGTGTGGCAAATTGCTGGCACTACTATGATGGGTCCTGCGCTTTCTCTTCTTGTGGGGGGGATTCAGGGCACCGTTTCTTGCCCCTGAACTGGGGTATCAGCTGTCCCACTAGTATCCCAGAGAAGGGGAATGGAGAGGGAGGGACCCGGGCCCGCCCTCTACTCTGGGTCCCAGCCCAGGGTCCCTAGGTTAGCGGGTAAACCACTTGTACTAGTGGTACTTTCCCCTGGGCTCCTTCCCTCTCCGGCTTGTGGGGCTTCCTGCCTTCCCGCTGCACAAGCCAGGTGTCCCTTTACCTAAGGTCTTGGTCTTCTTAGCCCGCCGCAGCACTTCTCCAAACTCTCCTCTTCTTTCCTCCAAACTGCCCTCTGCTCCACCACCAATCCACTCTGCTTCAACTCCTCCAAACTGCTCTCTGCTCCACCACCAATCCACTCTGCTTCAACTCCTTCCTCCTCCTCCTCTGTCTGTCTGAAGCAGGGGGTTTTATTAGGTTCCTGAGAGGGCCTTAATTGACTGCAGGTGCTCCAATTAACCTGTAGCCACCCTCCCTAGTCTCCAGGGAACCACGCCTTACTTAGCCTAGGGCTTATATATTTCCCCTCTCACACTCTACTACTGCTGCTCCCTGGCCCTCCTGTATCACAAGAGTAAATGTCCTCTTTCTTCGAATAATGGATGAGATTCATATAGACAATCCCACTTGCATCATATATTGTATATCATTGTTCACTATATTCCAAACTGGAGAATATAATCCAAGCCATGATTATGTATGTTTTCGAGCACATTGAATACTGACCGTTCCCTCCCGTAGGCTCTGATTCAGCAAAGCACTTAAATACATGCCTAAGTCACATTGAAGTCAAAAGGATTTAAGCACATGCTTAAGTGCTTTGCTGAACTGAAGCAGTAATCAGTAAGATATTCAGATACAATGTAAATTTTTCAGTCATTTAGAGCCAGATAACAAGTTCATTGAAGTCAGTGTTAGTTTCTCCATTGACTTTACTGGGATTTCAATCAAGCTCCGCATCATTTTTATTTACAACAGGTGAAAAGTATTTCTATATCAAAATTATATAACACACAAAGTATAGATTCTGTTAATTTTGTTCATTTGGTATAATCAGAATAATAATTGATCCGCAATTTCTGGCAGACACATCATCATCCCATGCGGCTTAGTACAAGAAGCATGTTAGTCCCCTAACGCTAGCATGCTTCTTGTGTGATGCTCAGCAGCACATACTCATCTTGGTTGAAACCTCTAGAAGCTAATTCAATATAAGTGATAATAAAATGGGAGAATTTCTATTAGACAAGATGGGTGAGGTAATAGCTTTTATTGGATCGACTTCTGTTGGTGAAAGAGACAAGCTTTTGTGCTTACACAGTGCACTTCTTCAGGTCTGGGAAAGGTACTCAGAATTTCCATTAGCAGATTAGACTTCCTTGCTTGGTTTCCAACTGTTCAGAAATCAATTAGTAGTATTGTGCAGTTTTAGATCAAGAGTAAAAAAGAACACTATTGCATTGGTAGTTATAGTTACCTATGTTCATTGTCATGATGGAGATACCAAACAATTTCTCTTGATATAAATAAACTTTTAAATGTTCGCATTCATTCAGCCAAAGTAACATGTACAGTCGTGTAGACATTATTTCTTTCTTTTTGTGGAAAATGCATGTCTCGTGGGTTTTGGAAACTTTAATTTTACAGTTTTTCTAAAAACAGGTGGTTTCTCTTAAAATTCTGTGTATTACACAGTCTCTTACATTATATATTAAAAGAAATGTAGATAAAGAGACTGCATTCCAGCTAGTGTCACAAAGCCATTGAATGTATGTTTTCTTTCTTTCTGGACTTGTCTTGTCATCAATTTGCTCTTCCTTTACTTTAATTGTCAATTTAAAATGTTAACACTATTCATTAACAGTTTGTTTTAGTGAAACACAAGAGATTGCTGCTTTGGGTGCCATGAGGGTTTTATATTGGTATATGGTTTCTTTTTAATATGAAAACTACAATTCACTAAAATATTTATAACAGGGGCTCGTGAAAACAGCTGAGTGCTTAAGAGATTTTAACACATGCACTAACTTTTTAGGTATACGCATACTGCCTGTGAAATAGCCAGTCCTGCTGCCCAAAAACAGCTCTTCATATTCCATTAGTTGCACTGAGTTTTTAACATTTTCAAGACACTGATTTACAGTTTCTTGGCCTTTTGTCTATTGAGGACTATGCATCAAATCCAAAGCACATTGAAGTCAATGGCTATATATCATGAAATTGCAGGGGAAAAGACCCAATGATCTAACAGGTCATTCCCATCTTTCACTATCATGCGCCTATAAATCATAGTTTCATGATGAGGTCTGATGCATTTCCTTAAATAGCCTGCATGACTGAAAGTCATTACTTTCACTGGAAACAAGGGACCAGGACATTTTAACTCACAGCAGTATATTATTATGACAGCACTGGCATGTATCTCCACTGTAGCTAAGTTTCAGTGAAAGAAATAGATGCAATACAGGCACTGATTTATTTACTTAATTACTCAGCACTACATTATCATGGCCCACACGTGGCATTGCTGCGTTCTCCGTTCCTCTTGAGTGGGTGGCTCTTTATCCTAATGACAATTATGCATCTTTCATCTTCCCTCCAGGAGCAGTATTTGATGGAAAAGTGCATCAGTACTCTCTGAAGGTTATGGAAGGTATTTCTAATGTTGACATTTTCTTTTGCAAGCGTGTGAACTGATTAATAGAGCCTCTACTAACTTATTCTATAATCAGTTAGTAACTTTTAACCCTCTATTGTCCTATCTGTAATGAGCAGAACAAATAATCCCAAAGCAATGATAACCAAAATCTGCAAATGCTACTGTGTACCAAAGAAGCCAAATACCTTTCTTGTGTTATGTGTAGGGAGTGAATGTTTGGATAGTTGAAAATCAAATCTATTTTAATTCATGTCCTTCTAGAAAGCCAGGTGTCATCTATGTAAAATAAAAGCCAAAGAACTTCATTTATTAAAATATTAGTTGTACTGCACTATTGATATGTACGTCTGTTTTCCTTGCCCAGGTCAACATTAAATTATAGTGCAGATGTAAGTAATAGAAACGGAAAAGCAGTATTATTATTTATTATGTATTTATCCTTTGTGTACAAGAGTGCTAATGCCCACAGCATACTAGGAGTCCGGTGGCACCTTAAAGACTAACAGATTTATTTGGGCATAAGCTTTCACGGGTAAAAAACCCCACTTCCTCATTCATCTGAAGAAGTGCGGGTTTTTACCCATGAAAGCTTATGCCCAAATAAATATTAGCCTTTAAGTTGCCACCAGACTCCTCATTGTTTTTGTGGATACAGACTAACATGGCTATCCCTCTGATACTTCACAGTGTACTATGCACTTTCTAGACATCCAAGAAGATATGGTTGCTACCCCAAGGTCCATAGAGTGGGAACAAGAAGAGGGATTTTCTGTGCAAATCATCAAGATTCACTGTAGGCAGCAGCAGGATTTAAATAGGGACTTAAAAGTGGAGAGGGTAGGGGCTTTTTAGGTGCGTTTAGGGACATCAGGACATAGTATGTGCTTTTAACACGTATTTGGGCACCTAAGAGAGACCTGATAATGAGGTGCAACAGCTGAGCTTGTTGATCATAACTATTCATGCACTGGGCTAAATGTAAAAGGATCTACTGCAGAAAGCTCCTCTTTCAACAGCCTCTTCTTTTGTTATTCCAGACTCTGGGTCAGGAATCTGGAGGGAGGGAGATGTGACATTATTAACATGGACTGTGACCATATAGATCATTGTTGCAACCAGGGTCCTATCGTTGCACCAGGTCTTGTACAGAGGAGGTAAAGTAGGGTGTCTATGGTAAGGTTCTAGTTTCTGTATGTGTGTATCCTTTTTGTATTTGAAGTTATGAATATTGGCTATGTACTTGTATCTCAATGTGTTTGATTCTAAGTAGCCTCAGTGAAGCATTTGGCCAGCTTCTTGAGAAAGGACTATTCCCAGTAAGTGCCCAATCAGTAGGGTAACAATCCGTCCCATTTTTAAAGGAACAGTCCTATTTTGGGGGACTTTTTCTTATATTGGCGCCTATTACCCCTCACCCCCCGTCCCGTTTTTTTTACAGTTGCTATCTGGTAACCCTACCAATCAAGAAACACTTAACTGACAATGGACTTTGGGAGATGCCAATCCACATCTGAGCTTTCCTGGGAACATTCAAACTAACATGTAAACAATAGCGTCGGCCTGCAAAAAGTTGAATCATTCATGGACATGTGACTTGCCCAGATGGCTACAAACGCCATCTTGTTGATGTGACTTTGCACCGAAGAACAAAGGTGTTTCTGTCCAGAAGAGAGAAAATATAAAAGGTCCTAGAAACCCCTCCATTTTGTCTTCAGATAGTTCAAGAGATGGCCTCTCCACCCTCAAGAGATGCCTGAAAGAAACTGGAACAAAGGACAGTAATTATGGGGGTGTGAGTGATTGCTGGACCCAGAGTAGGAAGGAGTCCAGTCTGTGAAAGAAGCTTATTGGAACATTTCTGGGGGTGATATTTTGATCTGTAATCAGTTTCTTAATGTATTAGGTTTAGACTTGCATGTTTCATTTTATTTTACTTGGTAACTTACTTTGTTCTGTCTGTTACTACTTGGAATCATGTAAATCCTACTTTTTATACTTAATAAAATCATTTTTGCTTATTAATTAACCCCGAGTAAGTAATTAATACCTGGGGGAGCAAACAGCTGTGCATATCTCTCTATCAGTGTTATAGAGGGTGAACAATTCATGAGTTTACCCTGTATAAGCTTTATACAGAGTAAAATTGATTTATTTTGGGTTTGGATCCCATTAACTTTTATTCATGGCTCTGTATATCTCTGAAATTTAATGCCCCCTCCACTTCACACATATACGTACAAATCTCTCTCTCTTTCTCTGTTGCCAACAATACAAGCAAAATATACTTTTAACTGTGATGCTATCAATAATATATTTCTTGTTGCGTGCAGCAAAAAATACGTAACAACAGTAGACGTGACTTGAGTCACTTGTAGTTTGTTGCAAACAAGCCAGAAGCAAGTCCTACCAAAAACTGCTGCCAAATACTCATTTGTCATTGCTAAATGCATTTGTCTTCTTCTCACCAGAGTCAATGGACCCTGACCAAAATTAAATGCTGAGTGAAACATACAGGTTAAGTTCTTTCTGTTGCATCCACCTTCTACAATGAAACAACCAGCTGCTGACTGGTTTTGGGGAGAGAGGAATCTAGGCCATCTGGGAAAACATAGGTGAGAGCAAATAACTGACACCAGCCAAGTCAACTTGGGCCAGATGACCTAGAAGCATTTTTAAAGCTGTGGTATGTTCTAAAACATCTGACTTTTTTACACCTCACTGTGCATTTCAAGCACTGTGTTATTCAGGTACCACTGCAGGGCTGGGAGACCAGAGCCTAATATTTACAGAAAATGGAATAGATAAATCAAGCCTCCTACGCTGAGTGCTAGACACACTCATTTCATCTCACTCTCAAGCAGGCATCATGCTTCATCTTCAAATCTTAGAACAAATAATACCACAGACAAATAATGGGCTTTTTCACAAAGAGGTCAGTTGCATCTTTAAGACAAAGCCCTCTGATGGGTATGACACAGATGTGCATCACCGCTGAGGGAGCACCTGAGTGCATTCTGACACAGTGAGGTGAGCTCTTCTCAGGGTTTCAGTGAGCAGGTGGAGCATGCCTATTGCTACATTCTCTTAAGGGATGTAGCATACTTCTCCATGGGTGTCAGGCCAGCTCTGTGGACTGGTACGGTGCGGAGCAAAGAATAGGAACACTTTCGCTCCACCTCTCTGTTCTCCTTTGGGTCACTATGCTCCCCAAGAGAGTATGGAAGAAACAGACTCTGCATTCCGGTTTTGCCTCGCCCTTATACAGGCTATTCAAGGAAGGGTAAGGTTGGTCCACTGATTAGGGTGCTAGCCTGGGACTAATTCCTTGCTCTGCCACCGATTTCCATTGAGCCCAGATCCTCAAAGGTATTTAGGCACCTAATTCCCATTGATTTCAATTAAAAATAATGGGACTTACGTGCCAAAATACCGTTGAGGATCTGGGTCCTAATCTCTCTGTGCCTCCGTTTCCCATCTGTAGAACGGGGATAATACTACTCCCTTACCTCACAGGGATGTGGGGAGACTCTGGGATGTTCAGATACGATGGTGATGAGGGCCATTTAAGAAATAAAGATAGATTGGTTTTTTGTGCACTCCCCCAACACTGCAGGCATGCAGAAGGCGAGGCACAACCTAGCTCTATGTACCCTCACCTGGAGCAGATGTCTTTCACCTGTGATACGCGTATGTTACATAATACTCTGTTAGTGGATTGGCTAACTTTGTTTATGTTCAGTAGCACCTTACTGCATGAGTGGTCCTACTGGGCTATATGGTGGAGCTCTTACTCACAGCAGGACAGTTCTGAGCAACTGTTTGCAATTTGGCCTATTGACTTCCAGTGAGATTACTTGTGCTGTTGTTCACCATGAGTAAGGTTATCAGAATCTGGCCAGTACTGAGCAGGGCATCTGCTTGGTTTTGTTTTGTTTTTTTCCTTTCTTTCCATTTTGTGTTTGTGTGGGAGGGGGAACTGTTATGGAATAACAATATGGAAATTAATAATACAGATTTAGATATTCTTCAGAAGTGTCTGCGTTATATGTCTTACCTTTGCAATTTACTAGATTGTGCAAAATGGCAGATATTTTCAATGACTTCTATCAGGGAATGTCTGCTCTCCCTATCCCTTGCCCCCAATTATCTGATTCAAAAGTAGGTGCTGAAGCATGAAGACAGGCCCTGCTGAAAAGCTCAGCATGTGGAACAAAAATCCTGTTCTATTCATTCAGTTGAATATCCTACCAAGGGAAAAGCATAAGATGTCTTCCTAGGCAAATACAAACATAAATACTGAAATGTGCATGACTTGGAGATCAGTATGCAAAGTTATGTGACGTATCAAATTTACATGCGTGTGCTGGCAAATGCTTCTTTAAGAGAGCTTCCCCCATTTTGCTTAGTGCAATAACTGAATGTTTACATGGTTGAGAAGATCTGTAGAGCATTGCAAACTCTGGATGTGTTTGAAGCTAATATCGGTCTTTAATATTCAATGATTAAACAAAGTGTTTCATATTTAAATATTAAATATTCCTCTGCTGATTGGTAAAAAAGCAAAGCAGGATGCAAACTGGTTTCACAGTCATTTATGCTGGTCTTTCATGTTGTCAGCCTCACAATGGGCACACTTTTCAGCAAGATGGCAGCCTCCAGCAGGAAGCTTAGAAATACCAATTGTAGTTAAACCCTGCAGGCAGGATTGTGCAATTTGCATAGAGTCTTGTGCAGGGGGCAGTGGGGAGCTGTCTTGCCCTTGGGGAAAGCACTTGGTTTCTCAGAAGGCAATCTCTCCTGCAGCTGCTCAGTGTACATGGCATGCGCTTGCTACGTGGCATCAATTAGAATGTCACAGGTTGCTCCCTGACATTAAAAGTTAGTTTTGTCATCTCTTTGCCCATTTCCAAGTCATTTGCTCCCTAGAGAGTGCAAAGGCGGAGCAGTCATTGCTTACTGGGACTGCTACTTTGATTGGCGCTCATGCAGCCTGCAAAGGGAAGGAAGTTTCTTGCAAGCCTCATTCTGGCGCGGCATGCCTCCACAAGATCCAATCAGATTCTGCCCATTCAAACTAAAATACATTTCACACTTTGTACAGGATGAACTTTCCAAGCAATACTAGGCAGAACAAAATGTGTTCTGGTTTCCTCTAATGACAGAAGTGACCTGGAGTGGTAATTGGAAGAATGGTTTATAATCCTTGCCACAATTGAAAAGCAGTCACCTAAACTTTATATGAAGAGTAAGCTGCGTTTTAGAATGCTCAGGTATCTTTATAGCCTAGTCAATACCAAGAAGACACCTAGTTTCTCCAAATTTCCAGTGCCAATGGACAAACCCATATTGGATCATTCTTGAAATAAGTCAAAGTCCTTCCTTCAGTGTGAAAAATACAACTGCAGAAAACTGGCATGCATTTCTTCCTTTGTAAGGGTAAAACTTAACCATTCTAACTGCTTTGTTGGGACAGGAAAGGCAAGGCAAGATAGATACTGTACAATTATGCCATTTAATATCCTATAATTTGTTCAGTCAAAACATAAACATTTGCTCCGGATTAATGTCCTGCAACTTTGGTGACGGTCCCAAATAAGGCATGTTCACCAAGACTGAGCCTACTGTGCTATTTTCCACCCCCTTCAGTGTGGCTCTTTCGCAACAGCATAGCGTAGTTTAACACAAACACCTGTTCTTCACAAGGGTTCAGTAAATCAATCCTTCTTTTCTTTTAACTTGCAGCCTAAAATAGATTGAGTAATTCCATTTTACAGGCTAATATCCTGCAGCTACAGAAAAGACTTCTGAGCCTTGGTGTATTCAATTCTGCACACACTGGTATGCAAAAGATAACAGACCAAACTTTGCTCTCAGTTGCATTGGCATGAAGGCCACGTTCTTTGTGATGATGCGCACCCACTCTCATGAACATTAAGGGCACTCCACACTTTACAGTCATAAATCCAAGGATATTTCATTAACTTAACCAGAGTTGCGCTATATTTACACTGGCATACAGTCTATGGGTATGTTGTGACAGGGTATAGAAATGGGTTAAGGAGCTGGTTTGGGCTGGCGTGGTCCAGCCCCACTGTACCTGCAGATCATGCCAGGACTGGAAGAGGAATTGAAAAGAGAGGGGGAAACTCACTCAGTTGGAGATGTCCCCTAGGAAGGGAACAGACTGTTGAGCATCTCCAGCCCGGGAGAGAGTTCTGGCAGCCTTCTGAGCCCTGCCCTCACAGAAACCCCAAGTAAAATGGGACAGGAACTGAGGCTTGCACTGGTGCCCAGTGAACTCTGGAAGTGGCCATTGATACTCCCAGGACCCATCTCAAGTCAGAGAGGCCCATATCCGGGAGGGAGCTGCTTATAGGTTTCTCTTTACCTTTCTACTGTTTAACCCTTTTTGCTGACCAGAGTTGTTTGGTGGCAGCATCGGGAACATGGAGAGGGGACAAGATAGTAGAGAGGCTCTGGCCGGAAGGTGAGCACAAGCATGCTAAGCGGACATCCCACAGCACCCACCTGAGGTGGGGAGTGTGTGAAATAATGGGACTCATGTGTGTGTACTTCCCATGTAGCCTAAAGGGGGCGCCCTACCACAGACATATTTGTGCCATACGCCTACACTGGGGCAGTGGCATCGGAATAGTTTTTATAGCGGGGGTGCTGAAAGCCATTGAACAAAACTATGTAAAATGGAAAACACTTCAAGCCAGAGGGTGCTGCCACACCCCCAGCACCCTTAGTTGCAGCATCCCTGCACTGGGGTTTAAAACCCAGGGCAGCTAATCTCAGAGCCTCGGATCTGTAGACTCAGGCTCGCACCATTGGGGCTATGGCGCTAAAAACAGCTGTAGATGTTTGGGCTCCAACGGGAGCTCAGGCTTTGAAGCTTGAGGTCGAGGATGGACTTTAGAGCCCCGAGCGCCAGCCCAAGCCACAACCTCTACACTGGGCTATGAAACTCGCGGCTGGAGGTTTTAAAACTCAGTGTAGACATATCCACTAAGACTTCAGCCTAAAGCCCACTGAAGTCAATGTTCGTATTTCCATTCACTTCAACAGGCTTTAGACTGGTTCCTAAGTGAGAGATCTAAGGAAATCTGTTTTCTGGATGTCCATCCTGGTATGACATAAAAACAAAATTTCGTTCTGCTATTGTGCAATCTGTGCTCTATGAAGGGATTTCATTAAGGTTTACAAGCGTGTTTCCTTTTAATGGAAGAAAAACAAATATGTCTCCTTGGGCCAGATTCTGCAATCCCTAGTCACAGCAAGTAGTACCTTACTCTATGAGTAGTGCCACTGACATCAATATGTGTAAGAGTGGCAGAATATGTCCCTTTATCAATTAATTAAGACATGTTTTACTACATAAATTCCTATTACAGATTATTAATCTGTTTGATTTTTAAGAAAATAAATCTCAAAATTTTTATTCATAAATGAACTGAAAACCAATTAGTCAATCACTACATTGTTTGATTCAAGCCTTGAAAATCAAGTGCCAGTCTATTGTTAGGAAGGGATAGGACAAAGGCCAAGAATGAGGACAGCAATATAATTTTCAGCTGTAGCTGAAGGCAAGATTTGAGAAGGCATGTGGAATCAGATGTGCTGGCTAAATACTACTGCAATAATTACATTTTTCCTTGCCTTAATTCTCCTTGCAATTTCATTTGGATAAGACATTCTTCATTCTCTGGCCTGTGCTGTACTTTAATGTTTCTGTGAACTGGTAAATATTCAACACATTTCATCTCAGAGGTAGATGCACTTTAGTCATGGCTGATGTGATCCTTTATATGATTTTTTCTATCATATTATGGTATAGTTGGCTAATAGTTTATAACGTATGTGGAATGCTTTTGTAATGTAATGTAATGTAATTCAGCAGCAGCAGCGGCAATTCCACTATCAGCAAAAATATAGGCTCCCCCAAGTGTAAGCCTTGCCCAGTGATGAATTCAGTATAACTTTCACTGACAGATTTTTATCCCAGTACACCATATAACCACCCTCAAATGCAAGAACTGTTCACAATATCTCTATGCAAAGCAAATCTTCAAACTAATACACAGTACTATCCAGTGTATACAAAAAAAATCAAACTCTGTTCTATTCCCCATTTCCTGCCTTTCCACAAGCAATAGGCACAGCTTATTTTCTCAAAAATCTTCAGGGATTCTGGTGTGAATACTGTGAAAGACATTCTTCTCCATAGATGTTGGTAATTCCTGGGTTGATAAGGGCATGGGGGTGTCAGAAATATATACTAAATAAGAATTTCAAATATGACAGTGGGTTTCCTTGTGAATTAGAGATGGCCCAAATCAAAATTCCAGGAAGATCTTCCAACCTGCAGAGAAGCTGGGATCCAGAAACTAATCTGCATAGGAGATAAATTCTGTGTGTAGAGATTGTATGTTATACCTTGCTTTGAAACATGGGAAAAGAGAAACTAGAAAGGCTGGTATTGTCTGTCCTATCAGATGTTTTTGGCTGTGCATTGTTTTTCAATTGTTAAGCAACACCTACTATGAGCACTCACAATTCTAGGAGATGTCAATAGGGAATAGGTGTGGAAACCAAGCTCATGGCATCAAGCTGGAAGTAATTGACACTGAAACATCAGATATGCTCACTCCCTCCTCCCCAACTGAGTCCATCTGTCAGTTCTAACTTTACAGTGCAAGTCCAAATGTTTCAGAGATCACCTGAATAAACAGTTTTGCCACTTTCATCTTGACATATCCACTTTTGCTCTACTAACCCATCTTGGTTCCAGATTTAAACGTTACATCATACCACCCAATAGCTTTGCTGACATTAAAAAGCATCTCATGTTCAGAGCAGAAGCAGGCACAAATTTTCCAGTCAGATTAGCTTGCCTGCTGCGCGTACCCTCCCTGATCCCACTGAAAACTCCACATGCTCTTTTATAGTATGAACCAAACAAAAACAATTTTGTGTTTATTTTAGAATATTGCTCTGTTGTAGTTTGGCAAAACTACCTATGTTCACTCATCCTGTATTCTAATTTTTATATATATATTTAGGCACACTAGTTGCTGAATGGCCCCAGTCTGCCCTCCATGTGTGTGTTATGAAAGAGTGAGGGAGGGCAATAGACTCAAACCTTCCCAAAGTTTGAGCATGTTCTCATCTGGAGTTCCAGTTCAGGACCAACTTGACATAAAAGACATGTACCTCAACAGGAAAATCAGCACTAGGCCCTAAATGTTTATGATTTAGGGCCTAATCATGAACACACTACTAGACACAGTGCTCACTGCTGAAAGCAGCTCGACAGCAAAGCTCTGCCAGCGAGCATGCTGAAATTTAGCAAAGTCCTTATATCGGTACTGCATGCTGCTGCCTGCTACCATTAAGGGATGATAGATCACTGAAAATGAGCAAAGTGTTTTTAAATAACTGCTGGGTTCAGGGCAGGCTCTAGGTTTTTTGCCACCCCAAGCAAAAAAAAAATTGGCTGATCCGCCCCCCCCTCCCCTTTTTTTTTTTTGGTGGCTTTTACATGTTTGCATTTTGCAATGGGTTTTTTTTGTTTTGACTGCGGTTCCTGGAGGTGGATGTCATTTTGGGAAGCAGCTCCTGGGGTGTGTTGGAAAAGGGCAGTTCCTGGGGGACACAAAATTTGTTGTGAGTGAACAGTACCCGGAATCTTTCAGTTGGTGCAATACCTAGCAACATGCTTGTATAAAGAGGTGCAGTTACTTTGTGTGAGGGAGGGGAGATAGGCATGAGGCTGTTGTGTGTGTGTGTGTGGGTGGGTGGGTGGGTGGGTGGGTGGGTGGAGGGGGAAATGGGTTGTTGTGGGTTTATGTAAGGAGGGAGAGGGGCTTTTGTGGGTGTATGTATAGAGGAAGAGGGGCTTTGTGGAGATGTATGTGTGGAGAGTGGAGTTGTAGGTATGCGGATGGGTGGGAGGGGAAGAGGGAGAATTGTGGATGTGGGGGAGTGGAGCTGTTGTGGGGATGTGTGTAGGCAGAGAGTGAAGCTGATGAGGTGTGCATGAATGGGAAGTGGGTCAGTTCTGTGTGTTTACAGGGATTGGGGCTGGTGTGGGGCGGGTGAGGACAGCCGCTAGCTGTGAGCCCGGGGAGGGACTTCGTGGAGGGCGGACTCCGGGCTCCTTTCCAGGCATCTCGCTGAGCATCCTCGGCCCCAGCAACCATTGAGGGTTGGCGGCCCTGGCCCAGCCCGGCCGCAGGTGGCAGCAGCACAGAGTGCTGGCCCCGGGGTGGCCCCTCTTGCTGGGCTGTGAGCAACGCTTGGCTAAGTTCAGGGCGGCAGTGGCAGAAGCTTCTGCCGGTTCAATGTCCCAGAACAACCAGCGCCGCTCCCCGCTCGCCGCCGTGCCCAGCGCCTGGGCACTATGACACTCTTCCCCCTCCTTGCCTCCAGCCGCAGTTGACACTGCGACGGGACTTGCCTGGGGTTGACGGCCGGGCCCCTGCAAATCCCCGCTCCAGAGCTTCCTCTATGGGCCATGGTAGAATGTATAGAAAAGGATGGCCAAAATGCCGCCCCTGGAAACATGCCGCCCCAAGCATGTGCTTGCTTTGCTGGTGCCTAGAGCCGCCCCTGGCTGGGTTTATTTTGAAGTATTTGCTCCATTTTTAACAATTTCCCTTAGGATCAGAAGTGGCAGGAGCTTTCACCTGAATTGTTACAACTCAGCTGTGGCATTAGGCCAAGATTTTCATTTGCTGACAGACATTAGGATCCATGAAATGTG
Source organism: Macrochelys suwanniensis (assembly GCA_033296515.1). NCBI lineage: Eukaryota > Metazoa > Chordata > Testudines > Chelydridae > Macrochelys > Macrochelys suwanniensis. The sequence continues at coordinate 97,449,099 of CM065776.1, read as the reverse complement.
TAATATCTAAAATGTTTCAACTTTGCAAACATTTTAATCAACTAGTAGGAAAAATGTGTTTTGAGAATTTTAAAATGAAATACAGGAGATGTAAACGCATGTCCATAAAAATGCAGATGGCATTCACACAAAATCTGTGAACCGAAACCATGCAAGGTCATGCAGCTCGACTGGGGCCGAACCTTGATAGTCATACTAGAAATCTGCACAACTGAAAGGTGTGTATGTCTATCAGAGATCTCATTCCGTAATACCCATGTCATAAAACATTCTAGAATATCTGCTGAATTCTAACAAACTAATCAAAACTCTCCTTACGTTAAGGAAACTGTGCTCAGGGGGTAAAATAAAATGAGAATTTCTCATGTAGCTTGGGTTTAAAAAAGAACTGAAAAAAATTCTAACCAAGCTTAAAAGCTACTGTACTTTTCCATTACGCAAAGAGGGTTATTATTTTAATAAAGAGACTGTTGAGCGGCTGTGTATACCCTGGGAACAAACTGAATAACTTGGGTACATTTTTGAATATACTGAGTTCTTTTCTGTATACTTCACACTACCTAAAAAATTCATGTCAGAAGACATGTACTTCATAGCAGAAGAATATGATGAGATAGTGATGGTTATCAGTTATTTCTTTCTTATGTATTCATATAAATTGAAGAGGGCGGTGACCCAAAACCTGGATCTGTAGACCTTCAAACTTTGGAGAATTTTTTAATCTGGATCCAGATCTAAATGTCAGTGCTTGGTCTTATCTCTGCTATAAATGTGTGCAACAAGAGTTTTACATCTTATGTCTAGATATATCTTATGTCTAGATAAATTCTCTGTTATAACATTAAATCTGTAGTCCTGAAGTGATGAAATCCAATGTGTTAAACATAACTAACATTAGCAATATAACCACAAAATACATATTATGCAGGGCCACGCATTAGAGAGCTACTGTAAAATTGGAAAGAATATAAACGAACATTGCATAAAATGTATCAGGGTCCAATAGTCAGTGAGAAAGAGTAGGACATACCTTACAAGGCACTTGTCCTTATTTCCAATTTCAGCTCCCATTGACTCAGGTGATGTTTAGTGCACCCTCAGTTAAACTCTACATGGTGTCACTCTGAGTGTGGGGATGCACCAGTCCCTTTGAAATATTGTTCTATGTGCCATGAGCTTGAAAGCAAATATTGCAGGAGCTGCAAGCACTAGGCTCTACAGACATTGATAGTTGCAGTCTCCAAATACCTGTGTGGGAAAAGATTTCTGGTAGTAGAGGGCTCTTTAATCTAGCAGAAAAAGGCATAACAACGTTCAAAGGCTGGAAGCTGAAGCTAGACAAATTCAAACCCAACATAAGAAGCAATAACAGTGATGGTAACTGATCATTTTGACAAATTACCAAGGGATGTGGTGGATTATCCATCACTTGAAGGCTTTAAGTCAAGACGGGATGTCTTTCTAATAGTAATAGATATCACCTTTGTCATAGAATCATAGAATATCAAGGTTGGAAGTGACCTCAGGAGGTCATCTAGTCCAACCCCCTACTCAAAGCAGGACCTAATCCCCAACTAAATCATCCCAGCCAGAGCTTTGTCAAACCTGACCTTAAAAACCTCTAAGGAAGGAGATTCCACCACCTCCCTAGGTAACCCATTCCAGTTCTTCACCACCCTCCTAGTGAAAGTGTTTATCCTAATATCCAACCTAAACCTCCCCCACTGCAACTTGTCACCTTTGTCCGGCTTGTCTTTGTCCATCCCTCCATGAACACAAGTCGATGCCACACCATTCCATTTTGTTGCGAGCACGTTCTTTCCATTTATGGCCAAATGGTTTTGTCATGGGATCGGCCCAGTGCTTTTTTGGTCTGCCCAGCGGTCGCTTGTGGTCTCTGGGGATCCAGTCACTGGTCCAGGTTGTTCACCCATTGTTTTACCTGCAGACTACATGACCCGCCCATCTCCGCTTTGCGTCATACATCGCCTACACTACGTCGGTCACCTGTGTATGCCTTCTGATCTCCTCATTTGGTATATGATCATGGAGCATTTGCCTTTCCATTGCTCTCTGGTTGACAGCGAATTTTTCTTCCTCCGCTTTCGTCGTTGACCAGCTTTCCGCTCCGTATTTCATTGCTGGCAGAACAGTGAAGTTAAACAGTTCTTTCTCTTTCTTCATGGGCAGTTCATCTGCTAGAGATGCCTTTATTTTGTTTAAACTTGCCCACCCTGCCTTTCTCCTCCTACTGCATTCCCCTTTGAATAAGTTGTCTCTGTTCAGCTGCTGACCCATTTACAGTGATGATTCCTTCTGCACAATGCTCATTCTGCATCCACTTCGTCTTCGACGTGCTCACTTCCAACCCAATATTATGTGAAAGTGTTGGCAGTTGCTGCAAATTGTTCTCCAGTCCTTTTCCAATATTACACAATCGTCAGTGAAGAGAAGATGTGTTAGCTGCTCTCCATTCGGATTCCTTTTTCTCAGAGAAATTGTGTTGCCTTGTCTGACTCCATTATGTATAGTAATAATGCAGGGGGGCATTGAATAATGTTATCTCTGTCGAGCAATTACAGTTAATTTCTTCCAACAGGTCAATGTACCTCGGGTCGATTCCAATTTCGTTGAGCGCATTGAGTACAGAGTTAATCTCCACCAAGTCGAATGCCTGTTTGTAGTCGACAAATGCAATACACAATGGTACTTTGTATTCCTTGTATTTTTCAGTGAGCCACTGAACTGAGTGGATGTGATTAATTGTCGAATACCATGAACAGAAACCAGATTGTTCTCTGCTTTTGTGCATTTCAAGATCCTTCTTAATCCGATTGAGTCTGACATGGGTGAAGACCTTATGCACTTGTGAGTCAAGTGTAATCGGACGGTAGTTGCTCAATTCTTCTGGATTGCCTTTCTTCATCAATATTATTGTTTTCAATTTCTTTCATTCATCTGGAACACCTATGCTATTAATGTAGATGGTGACCCTTTGCACCAATGCTTTGAAGAGAGTATCTTCCCCTGTTTTGAGATATTCCGGCCAAATATCATCCACTCCTGGGCTCTTCCTTCTCTTTATGTTACGAACTGCGTATTTGATTTCTTCCCATAACATTTGGAACTTCTTCTATAATCTGCTGCCTTGACAGTGTACACTGCACATTGACATGTGAGGAGTAGAGCTCATTGTAGAATTTTGTACATATTTCGTTCATCTTGCTCCTTTCCATTGTCTTTTCACCATTTTCATGTTTCAGCGCTGCCAGGATAATCTGTTTCAGCCTAACATCTCTTTCTACTTTCTTCAGACTCTTGTTCTTTTTGAGTGTCTCTCTCAATTTCTCCTTTCTAAAGTCTTTGTAGTCTTCTTTGATATTCACATTAATTTATTTGCAGTGTCCTGTATTCTTCGCCCATTTTTCCTTCTAATTTCATGTGCGCCCTCCTCGCCAGCGGATTCACAGTTTCCTTGCTGATCCTCTGCTTGCATCCCAGAATTTTCAATGCCTTTGCCTTCTTAGCTCCTGAGATGATCTGTGAGATAAACTCTTCATAGTCCTCATCAATGTCCTGGTTGACCTTATACTCGAGGTCCATTTCACTTACTTCCTGTGCAAATGCCTCTTCCTTAAAGTGCCATTTTCGCTTCGGTTTCTGGCTTCTCTTGACTCAGTCTTTGCAGGCATTGTCAATGCATAGTTTTGAGTGCAACATACAATGGTCTGAGCCTGTGCAAATGATTCATTCACCTATTGTCACTACATCGTTGAAGATTCTTCTGGCATCCATCAGTCTGATTCAGTGTGATTCCATCTGGGCTTTTCCATGTCCACTGCTGACGTTGCTCTTTTTGAAATATCATGTTCATTATGTGAAGATGGTTTGCCTCTGCAAATGCAACCAGACATGCTCTGTGATCATTACTTACTCCTTTACCAAATTTTCCCACATACTTTTCATTTTCATTCTCCTTTACACCTACTATTGCATTGAAGTCCCCTTGGATGATTGTATAGGTGGATCTTTTCTGCATTGCCTCCTCCAGCTCTGCATAGAAATGTTCCATTAGTAATAGTGATAGACATGATCTAGCTCAAAGGCATCAGAGGAGAAAAGAATATGCTGCTCAGAATCAGAGCATTGCTAGTGCATGGGCGTGTCCTACCTGTGGATGGGACTGTCAGTCATGCATCAGATTCAGCAGTCATCAGAGAACTCATTGGAACATACGCAATGCTCTCTGAAGAGCAATGGTGCCATTGAGATATTGGCTTGATGTAGGCTTAACAGAGTGAAATTCTATAGTCTGTGTTATACTATAGGTGGTAAAAATAGATGATCATAGTGGTCCTTTCTGGCTTTAAAATCTATAAAACCTTGTGAATTCCTATTAAACACACACCCCACTTTGAATAAGCAACAACAGATTCTTTACAGGGATTGGCAGATTGGAACAGTGTACACCCCCTCCAGTCCTCGTCCCATATACAAGAGTGAATTGTTACATAATAGTTCCTAAATCAGCCCCATCAGGGCAGTTCATTAGAGGGCCACATGGAAAAGTATGCCCCATGTCGCTCTTCAGGGGCTGTACCTCATGCCCCTCTTCTAGTCAGGGCAATTAGGGGCTGATTCTCCAGTCCCACTGGCCAGAGTTCATTTCTGTTATCTGTGGTCTTAGCAGGAAGCCGCTCAGGGTTGCCCTCCTGTCATCCAGAGTTGTAGATGCCTCATGCCTCCCATTCCCCGCTGTTGGCCCGCTACTGGCAGTCCCAGCCCACTTCTTTGGTTTACTCCCAGCCTTTTCCCTAGCCTCCTTCTCCCAGCTGTCAGGCTGTGCACTACATGGTCTTTCTGCTGCATTTAGTGTCTCGACTCCTTTGAGCTATCAAACTTACCTTTCCTGAATGCTAAATGCACTACAGTAAAAATTTACTAAATTAAGTTTTAAAATAAAACTCTGCATGTGATCTGGTAAATGCCTTTATTGTGTAACTTTTTTTCTGACCTGTTGGTAAATGTTTCGCTATTTGAACCAAAGTGATGCCTTAGTCTGCACAGAGTGGTTACCATGAGTGGGTCCATTTTTCTGAGAAGCCAGTTTAGGGCCTCATCTTTCTACCCTGTGAATACATTCTTTGAAAAACTCAGTGCCTATATTCAGCTTCTGATGCAGCTGCATTATGATAGCTTTATGAAAAACAGTTCAGGAATCTGATAAGATAAAGATAGCAAGGAAAAGAGTGTTTTGTTACAAAATCTAATCAATAGGTATTAACTGTTCATTTCTTTTCATGTTCATAGCTCTGCTTCTCCCACTAGCAGGATACTTGTTTTGGGAAAATAGACTGGACGGATGTCTATTGTTCATGAGCTCCTCCTCGTAAAGCAAAATAAGGGGCAAATCCTCAACTGGCATTAATTGTTATAGTTTCACTGAAGTGAATGGAGCTGACAACTGAGACCAGCTGAGGATCTGTCCCAAGGTGTCAATACTGGGGATTAGCTCTATTAGCAGTTTTTATGCGATTGATCATGAGGTGGTGTTGACTTCTATCACACAAGTGTAGCTGAAAGAGCACTTCACTAGATTTTCACCTTTCCCTTTAAGAGCTCTCCTGTGAACTTCCATCTCCCCACAAGAAAATTTTAACAATTTTCAAGAGGTTCTGCTGTGTGTGGTTAAGTCCTCATGATTTGGAACTAACATCTGTCAAGGAGAAATGTCATTGGCTGTTTGAAATATCAGAGCCACAACTAATCCATGGCAGACTGAGTGAACCAGCTAAGGTCCCCTCTTGATTCGGGGATCCTGTCTGTGGCATTCTCTCCCACCGTGTGTCTGCCAGTTCCTCTGAGACTGATTTCACAGCTTTGTGCAAAGCTCTTCCTTTTGGGTGTGTCCATTTTTGATATTGTTGGACTCATCTCGTCCATCTTGGATTCTTTATTTTTGCTCCGTTTTTGATTAATAGACTCGCTAATAAATTCCTTTGGCTCGGTTTTTCTAGGCTGAGTTGAAATTCAGTTGATTAATTCTCTTCATTTTTGTGCCGCATGCCAGATGCTGGGAAATGTGGACCATAATGAAATAAGTAAAGGCAATGAAAACCATCAGTCAATAGTCAATAAAATTCTACCCGAAGATCCTCCCCACTGGATTAAATGGGATTGAATAATTGCTAAAAACACAGTGTAATACAATCAAATTTGTATCACATTTTTCATACTATAGTACTACCTCAAAAAGTGCTTCTCATCTAGGTCCTAATCAAATGCCAGTGAAGGCCATGAGAGTCTTTAGATTCAATGGCGCTTGGGCTGGACTTCTATAAAGCTGAACACAGATCGTGAATAGCATTCATTGCAAATTCAGCACATTTTTCCATAGGAAAAGCATTCAAAAACTTATCCTAATTTCTGCAAATGTATATCTTATTTGCTGAATAGTTTAGACAAACTATTTTCAAACTACAGGTTGTTTGCCAACTCTTCCTTTTGCACTATTGACTACTCACTATTTAGGGTATGTGGGTATGTGACTACTCCCTTCTTGAATAATTAAAATGTTTTAAGCAGAAGACTCATCAACTAATAGACTTTAAGACCAGAAGGGACCATCATGGTCATCTAGTCTGATTTCCTGCACATTGCAGGCCACAGAACTTCACCCACCCACTCCTGTATTAGGCCCATAATCTCTGGCTGAGTCATTGAAGTCCTCAAAACTTGATTTTAAAACTTCAAGTTACAGAGAATCCACCATTTACTCTAGTTAAAACTAGTAAGTGACCTATTCCCTGTACTGCAGAGGAAGGCAAAAAACAAAACAAAAAAACAAAAGAAAACCAGGACTCCACCAATCTGAGCCGGGGAAAATTCCTTCCCACCCCAAATAGGGTGATCACTTAGACCCTGAGCATGTGGACAAGACCCACCAGCCAGATATATGGCTGAACAATACACAATGAAAATTAATAGTGAGCAAAACATAAAAAATAATTATTAACATACGTCTAGTCCATATTTTTGAATGGCTATTTATTTGCTCTAAAACTCATTACATTTCTGGGCTTTACAAACATTTTCACATACTCCACGGCTGGCTGGTTATTCATGAATAACACTTAGATCAGCCTACAACTATTAGCTATCCAGACTCCATGATTTCATTCAGAAACTAATTTTTTTTTAAATATTCAAATAGCTCTGTGCATCCATGCATGGAAGTCAGAGGAATGTTGTGATAATAAATCCATATATACTTGTGAAACTCCAATCCAGTAGTGAAATGGGCTACAGATTGATAGAAATCTGCAGAATAGCTTCCCAATTGGATGAACAGCTACGAAGCTCTGCACAAGAAGTTGTGAATTGTTGAGGGATCCTTAATTCTGGTCCCAGTTATGTGTAAATTACTCTAACAGGCCATTCCACCTGTTTGTTTTTGTTGTGCTCTATACTGCCTCTGCACTTCCTGGTTCTGGCCAGATTGGAAATAGAAGTGCCAAAATATTGCAAAATAGGCTATTCTAATGGCATTTCTAGCCCAAGCAGAACAAGCTGGGCTGGACATTTTGTGGAAAAATCATGAGATTACTAGTCAGGTTACACATGTCATGTCAGTGGAATCACACTCTGGTCTAACCAAGTGCAGCTGCCCTGGCACCAAATTAATTATTATTGGTAGTAGTAGTTATTATTATTATTACTTATTTAAATTACAATAACACAGAGCGGTTAACACAGGATCAGTGTCCCATAACACAGGATCAGTGTCCCATCGTACAATGTGCTGTACAAGCACATACAAAGACAAGGTCCTTGCCCCAAACTGCTTAGGGCCAGATTGACAAAGGGACTTTAGGCCTAATGCCTAGGCTCAGTGGAATTCTCATCCCTGAGTTAGGTCTTCAGGTTTCCCATAGAAATGCATAGGGAGGGATAAGCCCCTAAGAAAGGGATATACAGAAGTCATAAAGCTGGGGAGGGCTATGGGGGAGGGGGAGAGAGATACTGACTCTAAAGCCCAGTGCTTAGGGCATTCCCCTGGCATGTGGAAGAGTCAGGTTTAAGTATCTGCATCAATATTCAGTTATTTATACAAAATGGAACAGCTTCAATAGGAAAGGTATAGAAAGACACACACACACACCCTCCTCACATATGCTGGTGATTAGAACACTCACCTGGGATGTGGAAAACCTGAGTTCAAGTCCTTGCTCCAAATCAAGCACTGTAGGGATTTGAACGGGGGGTTTTCATGTTCTATAGGGGTGCTCTAACCACTAGGCCATCAGGCAGCACTGGACACATAACTACTGCCCTGCTTTCCCCAAGTTGTCTTTTGTGCTGGTTATGCGCATTCAGAGCATACGTATTGGATAGAGCTACATGGGTGAGATGGGTGGGGAAACTCCTAATTTGAGAATCAGGGTTTAGGCATGAACTAAATCACTAAGCAGCTCGTTAGCTGTGGCATGGTGTCAGGAATTAGCTTTGTGCATGCCCACCAGCAGACATGTGAGGATTTAGGCAACCACAGGGTTAGGCAACAGGTGAGCAGTGGTTTTAAGAATATAAGGCTATCTCTTCACTTACAGCAGCATGTAGCATGCAGGCATTATATGTATAGCTACACACCACAGTGAAAGATAGGGTATGCCCATACTTGTCACTGTGGTGTGTAGCTACATCACCTGGATCACCTGGATCGATGGGTCTTCAGCTGTCGTTAAGACTGCGCCGATCACAACACATCCACCATTCTTCTCGTGCTCTTGCCTTTCTTCTCCATGTTCGTCCAAAACGTTTAACAATGTCGTCTTCCCATCTTCTTGGAGGCCGGCCGGGTATCTTTTCTGTTCTCGCGGGTACCACTCAGCAATGATTGCGGTCCGCCTGTTGTCCGTGAACAGTGCCGTGTGGCCCAGCCATCGCATCTTGTTATGTCTGCTTTCCATGACAATATCTTTCACTCTGCTGCATTCTCTGATTATGTCGTTTGGGATGTGATCCAGAAGGGAGATTCACAACATAGCTCGTTCCATTGCCCTTTCGGCTACCAACAGCCACTGTTCTTCTCTCTTCGTCAGTGCCCAAGTTTCACTCCCATACAACACGGCTGGCAGCACTGTTGAATTGAAGATATTTGCACGTGTGGTCTTGTCAATTTTTCCTTTGAGGAAGTCCTTGATGGAATTGAATGCACACCATCCTGCTCGAATCTCTCACGAGAGTTCTCCGTTCAGATCTTGACACCTATTGACTTCTTGGCCCAAATATACGTATTGTTCCACTTCTTCGATTTCTTCTCCTGCTACCATTATTCGGGCTTTTCGTAAGATGTCTGATTGCATATATTTTGTTTTGCAGTGGTTCATTTTCAGGCCGACCTGACTGCTTTTCTTGTCAAGTCTTCGTAGCATGCTCTGCAGTTGATTGGTGCTTTCGGCAATTAGTACATGTATCTACATGCCTCAGTGAAAGATCCTAGTAGCAGGGAGGCATTAGGGAAAGGCAGCGCCTCTCTGCTGGAGCCTTTCATTGTTCTAAGGAAAGGTTTTGGCAGGGGGGAGACAGTGGGAGAAAGTGGGGAAAGGCTCCAGCAGCTTCCAGCCTCTCTCCCCACTGACAGAGCCTTTCACTGTGGCGGGAAGAGGCTCCAGGCTCAGGGAGGCAGCAGGACACTACACTGCTAAAAATAGCCATGTAGACATGGGAGGCACTGCGTGGGAGTTTAGAGAGCCGTGTAGAGTATGTACCCTGGGGGTTCAGTTATGTAGGGCTCTCCTCGCCTAAGCTGTGCCTCACCATCTACACTGCTATTTATACCCATGCTAGGGGAGCGCGGAGTGTATGCACTCTATACCATCAGACATGTAGACATACCATAAGTGGCACCTAAATGTTGGATTTAGGTACCTAAGTCCCTTTGTAAATATGACCCTTGCAGTCTCAGGAGATGTGTCATATGAAAAGTGGATGGAGAGGAATATCAGTCTGTAGTTATTATTAATAATTATTATTATTTATTTTATTATTTTAAATAGATAAAGTAAGTGGCAGCTATACCCAATAGTCCCTCAACTAAGCTCTCCTTTATAGGCTGATTTCTTTTAGGGGGTCATGGCAGGAGAGGTCTTGGGGAAAAATTTGAAAGAAAGAAGTAGCTGCCTTACAGATCAGTTCAGGGATGGCATTCTGTGTGTAAGAGACATCGCAGATTGAGGAACATATTTTGTGGTTTCGTTGTGTGTGCATGTATAATATAGTATTTGCTAATATGAACCTAACCCCATTTTAAAGTTATATGTGTTAATATTGGCTACTCCAGGGGAAGCCTGAAGCAAAGTGGAATTTTTGCCATCCTCATTTGAATGTCAGTATCTGAACTCCATTTCATAGTAGTGCTATAGGGAAAAACTGAAAGATTTGGAAAGTCTACTGAAGGCTCTAAAGGTCTGAGCCAAAGCCCACTGAATTCAATGTGGGTCATTTCACTAACTTCAGTGGACTCTGGATCAGGCACCAAGTTTTTAATTGTGTTTCATAAACTCAACCCTTCAGTGCAGAGCAACCAAGTACTGAGTAGTTTTCCATATTGCGTCTTTCAGAGAACCAATCTGCCTTTCACAAAAATTAAATGTCCCATGACACATTCTCTTACTCTAAGGCAACCTTGTTTCTGGCATGTCCTAACTTTTGAGTGCTTGACTTTTCACCCTTAATAATGTTCTTCTAACACAGTTTTGTGTATGTAATTTCCTAGCTTTTAAAAAAGCAAACAAAAAACAGAAATTCCATAATGGGGCATCTCATGGACATTTACATGGGTCATCAGCAGGGTTGGAACCTATAGATCCACCACCTTAACCTCTGCTACTTGTGTTAATGGAGTAATTGATAGCAGCAATAAGTTGTCATCCTCTGTGTGGACCAGCACTAGAGGCAGATGAGGCACTTTTTCCAGTGACTTTCACAGTTATTTGCTGGCAGCAGAGACTCAGGAATCTTGGGGTCTAATCCAGGTTCTAAAGGCGAGTGTGCTGCAGTGGGCATAGACTATTACTGCCCAAGCATAATCCCTGTCCCAATCCTGTCTCTTTTCCATGCCAGTTCCTCATCCCAGGCTAATTCTCCTTGCCTACCCAAGACCCATTCTCTACAAAGGTGTCTTATCACAACTGCAGTTTCCTTGCACAGCCAGTATCAGTTCCTCCCTTCCCAGGCTCCATAACCTGGCCTCCAGTAGCCCCTCTTTCCCCACCCACAACTCCCTGTCCCCACTGATTTCCAGTCCCAGTCTCTATCCCTGATCCTCAGCCAATCTCATTGTTACCCCATCCCTAATCTCCTTGTCTCAGTCTCCTTGCACAGCCAGCCCCATTCTCCCCTCCCTCTGATTCCTCATACAATCTCAGTCTCCCCCAGATTTACTGGCTCTCAAGTCCCATCTCCTTTTGCCTCCCCTGCTCCAAGTCCCATTGCCCTTGCCCAGTCAGTCCTAGTATCCACCCCACTGCAACTCCCAATCCCAGCTCCCTTCTCCCCCTGCCAGCCTCCAATTTCAGGCTCTTTGTCCCAATCAACCCCCCACCTCCAGGTTTGGTTCCTGTCACCTCTTCATTCAAATCAGGCATCTTCCTCCTCCATGTGGCCTAGTCCTGGGGTCATTGAGAGCGCAAGAGAGGCAGGTCCCCTACTCTGAGTTCAGGTACCCGCACCCAGCACAGCCCACAGCAGCGCAGAGCTCCAGTTGCAGGGAAAGTCCAGCGGAGCCCTGGGCTAGAGCATGCTTTAATTTGGCCACATGTAAGCAGATTTTCATGGATTGACAACATTTTAGCCCAAATAGCTAAACTTTGTTAGTTAGTAGCAACTGAAAACAGGGTCTTACAATGGTTAGTATCAGGCAACCTTAATAATAAGCAATGATACCAGATACACCTATAATATATATGTAAGTCCGTATACTTATTTGTCTATATAATATACGAGTAGAATTTTGAAAAGTGCTCAGCGTTAACCTTATTATTCCCACTGGAGTCAATGCCTGTTTTATCATTGGCTTTAATAGGGCTGCTCGCACCCGAATGCGAGCAGCCCTGACTATCCAGAAGCGAGTGGCCACAGCCCTGTGGAAGCTTGCTACGCCTGACAGCTACCGGTCAGTTGCGAATCAATTTGGAGTGGGCAAATCTACCGTGGGGGTTGCTGTGATGCAAGTAGCCCATGCTATCGTTGACCTGCTGCTCTCAAAGGTAGTGACCCTGGGAGACGTGCAGGTGATCATAGATCATAGATCGCTGCGATGGGACTCCCAAACTGCGGTGAGGCTATTGATGGAACTCACATCCCTATCCTTGGCCCGGACCACCAGGGCAGCCAGTACATTAACCGAAAGGGCTACTTTTCTATGGTGCTGCAAGCACTGGTGGACCATAAAGGATGGTTTACCAACATCAACGTCGGATGGCCGGGCAAGGTTCATGACGCTCGCGTTTTCAGGAACTCTGGTCTTTTTAGACGGCTACAGGAAGGTATTTACTTTCCGGACCACAAAATAACTGTTGGGGATGTGGAGATGCCTATAGTGATCCTCGGGGACCCAGCCTACCCACTAATGCCCTGGCTCATGAAGCCGTACACAGGCGCCCTGGACAATCAAAAGGAGCTCTTCAACTACCTGCTGAGCAAGTGCAGAATGGTGGTGGAGTGTGCTTTTGGATGTCTGAAAGGGAGATGGAGAAGCTTACTTACTAGCTCTGATCTCAGCCAAACCAATATCCCCATTGTGATTGCAGCTTGCTGTGTGCTCCACAATCTCTGTGAGAGCAAGGGGGAGACATTTATGGCAGGGTGGGAGGTTGAGGCAAATTGCCTGGCTGCTGATTACGCGCAGCCAGACACCCGGGCGATTAGAAGATCCCAGCGGGACGCGCTGCGCATCCGGGAAGCTTTGAAAGCTAGCTTCCAGAGCGAGCAGGGTAACCTGTGACTATTACATTTATCCAAGCAGAATCTGGACCTGCCTATGTTTTTTTACCCAGTTAATGTTGCCTACCCTCTCCAATTTAAAAAACCCTTCCCCCCCTTCATTCAGTGCTTTAAAAATATAATAAAGGAAACATTGTTCATTAAAACTGTCTTCTTTATTAAGGGATTCTCAGTCACGGGTTTAAATTGGAACGCCTACTGCTGTTGGGGAGCGAGTGGAGTGATGGAAAGGACGCTTCCAAACTAGGGGAATGACAGTCTCCTGCTCCTAAAGCAGTCCGCAGTGGTGGACTGCTTGTTTCAACAGAGCCTGCCACCCCTCCTGATCCCAACTCTGTGAGGGGTGGCCTGTGTGACTTTTTGGCCATGGATTGCAGTCACAGATCCCCTGCTGCATGGCTCTGTCATGCAGGCTACTGACCGCTGCAAAAGATCTGCAGCCGCCCTCCCACACCGGAAACACACAGACCCTACGCCATAAAGAACATGAAAACCACCTCCAAGACTGACAAGGGTTCCTAGTGAATGCAATGTGAGTGTGAGTTTGTGGTGAACCTGTCCCCCGTCTCTGCCCTGGTGCAGGCGCCTATCGTCTCAAATTTCAAACCCCCTTTCCCCCTTCCCCTAAAACATACCATCCTATAAAAGGAACTCAAGGAAACAGCACGTTTTTGAACAAAATTTTTTATTAAGGAGAGCAACGTTATGACATGAAACTTGGACGGGGGCTAGGGTGGGGTGCGGTTGGAGGGAAGGAAAGGACCCATTAAATCTTTGGGAACGAGAGCCTTCTGCTACTGGAGCAGTCCGCAGGGGTGGAGTGATTATTTACACGGCCCCTGCCGCCCCTCGTTCTCGTGACTTTGGGTGAGGGGGGGATTGGACTTGGCTGCATGGGAGGGCGGTTAGAGATCACATAGAGCGGTGCTCATTCCTCCTGCCTCCGGTCCTGTAGAACGTCTACAAGGCGCTGGAGTGTGTCCGTTTGCTCCCTCATTAGACCAAGCAGCGCTTGAGTCGCCTGCTGGTCTTCCTGCCGCCACCTGACCTCACGAGCCTCAGCCCTCTGCTCCCATTCGCTGGATGCTCGCTCGGACCTCGAGATGTCCTCACTCCGCTGTGCCGCGTCATTTCGGGAACAGACCATCAATTCGGAGAACATGTCGTCCCGAGTTCTTTTTTTGCGCCGCCTGATCTGCGCAAGCCTCTGGGATGGTGATGCCCGGGTAGGGCGGGAGACACTGGCAGCTGTGGGATGGGAGAAAGGGAGTGAATTCCTCAGAAAGATACATTTTCCCAAACAGTGCCTATACTCTTTCCCTGGGAGAAAGACCATGCACACTACCTATCACATGTGCACTCAGTACAAGGTCGAATATTCTGTCTTTATATTGAGTGCCTGGGTTCTTGGTGTAGAGATCACACAAGCGGGGCTGGACACTGGAATTCGACTCTCGGGAGACCATGGTAAGCCGTTCACTTTGGACTTACTTCACAGCAGTGCTGTTCTCCCATGTTCCAAGCACAGTTCCTAGCGGCGGCCAGTTCCTGCTGCTGGCAAAACCGCTCATCTACAATGGTTCGCCTACCCGCCACCCCCCCAAACGCGCGGCCGTTCCTGGGAAATCTCCCTGTCTGTGAACCGCTGAGTTTGAACGGTTCGCATCCCTGATCCATCCCCCACCCCCCGCCACCCCGCCGCGTGGCCAGTCCCAGGAAATCTCCCTGCCTGTGAACCTCTGAGTTTGAACGGTTCGCGTCCCTGCTCCCCCCCACACCGCGTGGCCGGTCTCGGGAAATCTCCCTGCCTGCGCACCACTAAGTTTCAACGGTTCGCCTCCCAGGTCCCGGCCCCCCGCGTGGCTGCAAACCACCGAGTAGCGTTATTTAAAGGAAAAGTCAAGAAGTCACTATACTAAAAAAACCACTCATTCAAACCAGGGCACCATGACTGATATCACTCTGACGAGGATTACGGAGACAGACAAAGACCGCATGCTGCGTGAATGCCAGCAAACCCCGGGGCCGTATGCCGCCATGCTGTGCAAGGCGATGATACCGGAGTACCTGCTGCTAGCATGGCGCGGAAAAGTATCCTACCATGGAGGAGACAATAAAGCAGCTCTCCCCGGGAACCTGATGCAAAAGCTTTCACTGTACCTCCAGGAGAGCTTCGCGGAGATCTCCGACGGGGATTTCTCCTCTATCCCCATACATATTGACAGACTTTTCGAGTAGTTGCACTGGAAACGACGCAAAACTAAAGCGCCTATGGCAAAGTAAGAAATAAAAACCCATTGCTAACATACCATGCCTATCCTATTCAAAATAAATGTTTAAAACACTGACCTGCTGATCCTTCGCCTGATTCCTGGTCCGGGTTATAGCCTTGGGAGGGTTCGTAGGGGATTTCAGTCAGGGTGATGAACAGATCCTGGCTGTCGGGGAAATCAGCGTTGAAAGTGCTGTCGACGGCTTTGTCCTCCTCCTCTCCTTCCTCATCTTCACCGTCCGCAAAAACCTCCGACGACGTGGCCGTAGATAAGACCCTGTAGTCGGAGTCCACGGACACTGGTGGGGTAGTGGTGGCAGCACCACCGAGCATAGCATGCAGTGCCTCGTAGAAACGGCATGTGTGGGGCTGGGATCCGGAGCAGCCGTTGGACTCTTTGGTCTTCTGGTACGCCTGTCGCAGCTCCTTGATTTTCACGCGGCACTGCGTTGCATCCCAGCCGTATCCTCTCTCCGTCATGGCTTTTGCGATCTTCTCGTAGATCTTCGCATTCCGTCTTTTCGATCGCAGCTCTGAAAGCACGGACTCATCGCCCCACACAGCGATCAGATCCAAGACTTCCCGATCAGTCCATGCTGGGGCCCTCTTTCTATTCTGCGATTGCATGGTCACCTAGGCTGGAGAGCTCTGCATCGTTGCCAGTGCTGCTGAGCTCGCCACGATGTCCACACAGGAAATGAGATTCAAACTGGCCAGACAGGAAAAGGAATTCAAATTTTCCCGGGGCTCTTCCTGTGTGGCTGTTCAGAGCATCCGAGCTCGGACTGCTGTCCAGACTGTCCACAGAGTGGTGCACTGTTGGATAGCTCCCGGAGCTATTAGCGTCGAATTCCGTCCACAGTAACCCAAATTCGACATGGCCATGTCGAATTCAGCGCTACTCCCCTCATCGGGGAGGAGTACAGAAATCGAATTAGAGAGCCGTTTATGTCGAAATAAATAGCTTCATAATGTGGACGGGTGCAGGGTACAATCAAGTTAACGCTGCTAAATTTGACATAAAGTCCTAGTGTAGACCAGGCCTAAGTACAGTAAATCGGCGGTGTGAGTCCACAGTATCAGGGCAAGCGTCGACATTCCAAGCGGTGCACTGTGGGTAGGTATCCCACAGTTCCCGCAGTCCCTGATGCCCATTTGAATTATGGATCGAGCTCCCGATGCCTGATGGGGCAAGAAATTTGTAGTGTGTGGTTATGGGTACATGTCGTCATTCAACCGTCACTCCCCCCCCACTCTGGAAAAGCAACGGCAGACAATGATTTCGCACCCTTTTCCCTGGATTGAAAGCACGGACTCCATGGAGCATGGAGCCCGGGGAGCTCATCGCAGCAGTTATGGCCGTTGTCAACACCTCGCGCATTATCGTGCGCTTTATCCAGAATCGGAACTTGAGAAATCAGGAGAGTTGTCAGCGCGGTGACGAGAGTGACGAGGACATGCACACAGACCTCTGTCAGAGAACGGGCCCCTGCAAATTAGACATCCTGGTGGCAATGGGGCAGGCTCATGCCGTGGAACGCCAATTCTGGGTGCCGGGAAACGAGCACAGACTGGTGGGACCACATAGTGCTGCAGGTCTGGGATGAATCCCAGTGGCTGCGAAACTTTCGCATGCATAAGGGCACTTTCCTGGAACTTTGTGACTTGCTGTCCCCTGCCCTGAAGCGCCAGGACACCAGGATGAGAGCAGCCCTCACAGTTGAGAAGCACGTGGCGATAGCCCTCTGGAAGCTTGCAACGCCTGACAGCTACTGGTCAGTCGCGAATCAATTTGGAGTGGGCAAATCTACTGTGGGGGTTGCTGTGATGTAAGTAGCCAACGCAATCGTTGAGCTGCTGCTGTCAAAGGTAGTGACCCTGGGAAATGTGCAGGTGATAGTAGATGGCTTCGCTGCAATGGGATTCCCTAACTGTGGTGGGGCTATAGACAGAACTCACATCCTTATCTTGGGACCGGACCACCAGGGCAGCCAGTACATTAACCAAAAGGGCTACTTTTCAATGGTGCTGCAAGCACTGGTGGATCACAAGGGACGTTTCACCAACATCAACATCGGATGGCCGGGAAAGGTTCATGACGCTTGCGTCTTCAGTAACTCTGGTCTGTTTAGACAGCTGCAGGAAGGTATTTACTTCCCAGACCAGAAAATAACAGTTGGGGATGTGGAGATGTCTATAGTGATCCTTGGGGACCCAGCCTACCCACTAATGCCCTGGCTCATGAAGCCATACACGGGCGTCCTGGACAGTAGTAAGGAGCTGTTCAACTACAGACTGAGCAAGTGCAGAATGGTGGTGGAGTGTGCATTTGGACGTTTGAAAGGGCGCTGGCGAAACCAATATACCCATTGTTATTGCTGCTTGCTGTGTGCTCCACAATCTTTGTGAGAGTAAGGGGGAGATGTTAATGGCGGGGTGGGAGGTTGAAGCAAATCGCCTGGCCTCAGCTTACGCGCAGCTAGACACCAGGGCAATTAGAAGAGCACAGCAGGACACAGTGCACATCAGGGAAGCTTTGAAAACTAGCTTCCAGACTGACCAGGGTAACCAGTGACTCTTATGTCTGTTTCTTCTTGATGAGAACCTGCCCCCGTTTGTTTACTCTGTTTATATTGCCTATCCTCTGTAATTACCAACCCCCATCCAACCCCCCTTCCCGCGCACCTTGCTTTGAAAGGAAATAAAGGAACCATTGCTTCACAAACATCAATTTTTAATTCATGATTTGGGAAGAAAGGGAGAGAACTGGGATGGTGGCCAGGGTGGGGTACAGGCGGAGGGGTGGAGGAAGGAGGGAAGGAAAGGCCATTTCAAAACTTGGGGAATGACAGCCTTCTGCTGCTTGAGCAATCCGCCGGGGTGGAGTGGTTGTTCGCACGTAGCCTTCCCTCCCGAGTTTTGGGGACTATGGGTGAGGAGGCTATGGGACTTGGGGAAGGGTGAGGGCGGTTACAGATGTGCTGCAGCGGCGGTCTGTTGTCCTGCTTCTGTTCCTGCAGCACATCCACCAGACGCTGGAGCGTGTCGGTTTGCTCCCACAGTAGCCCAAGCATCGCCTCTGTCACCCTCTGGTCTTCCTGCCGCCACCTCTCAGCTCGAGCGCTGCCCTCTTGCTTGTATTGGGAAATTGTCTCCCTCCACAGATTCTGCTGAGCTACTTCAGTGCGGGAGCACTGCATTAGCTCAGAAAACATCTCGTCGTGTGTGCGTTTCTTTCTCCGCCTTATCTGCGACAGCCTTTGGGAGGGAGATGCCTGGGGAAGCCTAGGGACAGTTGCAGATGTGGGATGAAAAAAAGGGAGTGAATTTTTTAACAAGATACATTTTACAGAACAATGCATATACTCTTTCGCGGTGAACAGCACCATTCACAGTACCTACCAAATATACTTTCAGTACAAGGTCGCATTTTGCATCTTTATATTGAGTGCCTGGGGCTTTGGTGTACAGATCACACACGCAGGGCTGGGCAACGGAATTCTGCTAGCGGGCGGCCATGGTAAGCCATAGTCTTTTGGCTTCGGAAACCTTAATTAACAGCAGCGCCCTCCTTTCCCGCTCAAAGCCAAGTAACTCAAAACAAAGTAACTCCAGCCATCCCATTCTCTGGGATGCTAGCTTTCGCCGTCACCCCACTGCGTGGCTGGTATCAGGGAAGATCCCTGCTAGCCGAACGCCAACTGCCCAGCCTGAAAGGCCCCTCTCCCCTCCCCTCCCCCACTGCGTGGCTGGTAGCAGGGAAGATTCCTGCTAGCCGAATGCCAACTGCCCAGTCTGAACAGCCCCCCTCCCCGCCCCCACCGTGTGGCTGGCAGCAGGGGAGATCCCTGCTAGCCGAACGCCAACTGCCCAGCCTGAACGGCCCCCCTCCCCTCCCCTCTCCCACTGCGTGGCTCGTAGCAGGGAAGATCCCTGCTAGCCAAACGCCAACCGCTCAGCGTGAAGGATCCCCCGCCCCCACCACGTGGCTGGAAACTGCGGGGAGGATTTATTTTCAGGAACAGGCAAACAGCCCAGTAGAAACAGCCACCTCTGACTGTCCCCGTAATTAATTCCCGTATTTCAAACAGGTCACCATGAATAATATCACTCTGATGAGGATAACACAGACAGAGAAAGAGCAGATGTTGCTTGAATGCCAGCAAACACCGGGGCCGTATGCTGCCAGTCTTTGCCATGCAATGATACCAGAGTACTTGCTACTGGCCTGGCATGGTAAAGTTTCCTACCATGGAGGACGCAATAAGGCTGCTCGCCGCAGAAACCTTCTGCAAAGGCTTTTAGAGTACCTACAAGAGAGCTTCATGGAGATGTCCCTGGAGGATTTCTGCTCCATCCCCAGACATGTTAACAGACTTTTCCAGTAGCTCTACTGGCCACGAATGCATCCCAAGTCCTCAGGGCAAAGTAACCATCAAAAACCAATTGCTTTACAACCATGTCTTTTCAATTCAAAAGATACACTCACCTGATGTGCCTTCTCCGGCTTCATGGTCTGGGATACTGCCGTGGGAGGGTTGGGAGGGGATCTCTGTCAGGGTGAGGAAGAGTTCCTGGCTGTCGGGGAAATTGCCCTGCAGAGCGCTGTCGACCACCTCGTCCCATCATCCCCCTCATCATCTTCCCCGTCCGCAAAAACATCAGAGGACGCGACTGATGAGAATACCCCATCCTCGGAGTCCACGGACATGGGTGGGGTTGTGGTGGCGGCCCCCCCTAGGATGGCATGCAGTGCGGTGTAGAAGCGGCATGTCTGGGGATCTGACCCAGAGCGTCCGTTTGACTCTTTGGTCTTCTGGTATGCTTGTCTCAGCTCCTTAATTTTAATGCGGCACTGCGTTGCATCCCTGCTGTATCCTCTGTCCGTCATGGCCTTGGGGATTTTTTCGTAGATTTTTGCATTCCGTCTTTTCGATCGTAGCTCTGATAGCACGGATTCATCCCCCCAGACTGCTATCAGATCTAACACCTCCCATTCTGTCCATGCTGGAGCCCTCTTTCTATTCTGGGATTGCATGGTCACCTCTGCTGAAGAGCTCTGCATCATTACCTGTGCTGCTGAGCTCGCCACGATGGCCAAACAGGAAATGAAATTCAAACTAGCCAAACAGGAAATGTTCCCGGGGCTTTTCCTGTGTACCTGGCCAGAGCATCAGAGCTGGGACTGCTGTCCAGAGAGGTCGCAGTGGTGCACTGTGGGATAGCTCCCGGAGCTATTAGCGTCGAATTCCATCCACACTAACCCTAATTCGACACGGCAATATCGATTTTAACACTAATCCCCTCGTCAGGGAGGAGTACAGAAATCGATTTTAAGAGCCCTTTATGTCGAAATATATGGCGTCGTTGTGTGGATGGGTACAGGGTTAATGCGATTTAACGCTGCTAAATTCAATATAAACTCTTAGTGTAGACCAGACCTGTGACTCATCCACCCTCCCACCCAGTTAATAAAGGTGGTGGCAGAAAATCATACTGCTGGTGCCTACATCCATTCCCATAATCCCCACCTTACTAAGTGTAGTTTACAAAGCACAAAATCAGCTGTGCTCATTGACTCAATGAATTACATAATGTTTGAGTTGTCTAATGATAATTGCTGGCACCTTGAAAGTGGAGCAAGTGCTGTAGAACAGTTGCAGAAACCAGTTCAAGCCATTCAGATCAGAAGATGCATAGGCAAAACTGATACTTTAAGGTAAGAGACATTTTACAACAGTGGATAATGACCATGTTGTATATGATTCAAGACAAGATAAGCAAATCCTATTGAGCCTCCTGCATGTAAAATATCTGTGGATGACCATCACATTTACATATGAGAACAGATCCCATAGCCTGGACTAAAATATGAACTATTCATGCAAAGTGTAAAGAATAAAGTTAAGCAGAGAAGAGAGAGAGGTCTGTGGTAAGGGGTAAGAAGGGGGAAACTTTGTTTCTTTATGATGGATTAAGAAGGCTTGGATTTTATTATTTTTGTTTGTTTAAAAATATTCTGCTTGTTCTTTATGTTGGAAATTCAGGTCTTGTCTACTCTTTCCCCCCTAGAAATCTATATGGATAATTGTTGTGTCCTAAATCCATTAGTTCTCCAAATACTAAGAAAGTGAAACTTAATTAAATTAGAGTGAAATTATATTATCTGGTCTGTTTAAAACTCTTTATCTGCGTTTTGTCTATCTATTTAATTAAAATGTCTAAGAACACAGCTGGGAGAAAACTGGTCTTTGAAGAGTCAGAATTCCTACCTGCAAACGGGGATCCAAACTCACAACTCTAAGTCCTCCATGGAAGACGTCCATCAAAAAAGGGAGGATAGGACTTGACTTGTTTGTTTGGCTGGGTTTTTTTCTTTAGGGCAAAAAAATATATTTTTTGTGGAAAAAAAATTATTTCAGGCCTACTTTACACACCATAAAGAAACAAAAAAGGCACACCCACCTCATTTTTTTCTTTATCTTTAATAGACGGTAGGAGAGGAAAATAGATTCTTACATTTGTCTAGCATGCTACATAAAAAGGTAGAACTAATGAGTAAATCTCTCAAGGCCAGTTTCAGATAAAGAGAAAATGTTTTTCAGGCCTTATCCAAGCTACCCAAACTTCAGAAATCTGCAATACTTTGCAAGAAATCTCATGGGAACCAGGTGGTGTCATGTGACTGCCTATACTTCCTGCTTCATGTGGAACAGAAATACTATCAAAAGAGCTTTTCTCATAATGTTAGGAGATTTCCAGCCTGGGCAGAGAAACAAGAATACACAAAAATATATTAAACTAGATTAAACAAACTTCATTGAACCACATCAGAGCTTTTGTTCCTTCGAATTTACTTGTTTTTTTCCCCAAAGTGATATCTCTTGAATGTTTGATCATTCATGTGAAGATTATAAATAACATCAGAAATGTTGCCCCAGTGTTTTACATTTCAGTAGCTTATGTGACTGAATTAGCAGGCTGAAAGGTATGATGTGCTGATCATAGTCATTTTACCATGGACTCTATTTCAGCCTACTAGTAATTTTGCCCAGTATTCTTCAATGGTTGCACACAATGGAACTCATAGGCCACAAAGTGCTTTCCTCTTTTGTGCCATTCTGTGACAATCGCAATCAGTATGATCTGATACAGTGGTGAAATGTTTGACCTTTAATTTGGTAGGCCTTGATTCCCACAAACGCTTATGCACATACTTTATGCATATGAGCAGTCATAGAATCATAGAATATCAGGGTTGGAAGGGACCTTAGGAGGTCATCTAGTCCAACCCCCTGCTCAAAGCAGGACCAATCCCCAATTTTTGCCCCAGATCCCCAAATGGCCCCCTCAAGGATTGAACTCACAACCCTGGGTTTAGCATATCCTTATGCTACCTGTCATGCATATGCTTAACTTTAGAAATGTAAGTAGTCCTGTTGTCAGTCGTTCCATTGTGTAAGTGTTTTCAGAATCAGGATCTTGTGCAGTAAAATAGACATCTGCAGATCCTATTGAGCCTGACTTCAAACGTGATTTAGTCTAGCCATTAGGTGGCATGCTGAGCAGGAGTCAAATTAAATGTTCTGTAATGTAACATTCCATGGCATGGATTTCAGCTTAGGGTTCCAGGTTTGCTGGGTTTGGTGGAAAAATGTGGGACATCAGGAAAGAAAAGGGGCTTGAAATCAGGAAGCTCCAAAAATAGAAGATGTATCATAAATTTGATTTGTTTCAAAACCTTCTGGGTGGTGTAAAATGAAAATAAATATAATCCAAATATACCAAAGCAGAGAACTTGAAAACTATATTTTTGTCATGGCATCATCAATCTCAATCAACATGATGCAACAGTCAGTTGGCAGTCATAAGATCATAAACCACTCACATATCAGTGTTCCAACATTGTAAGACTTTCTTCTTGGTAAATATTTGGATAGAGTGGTGTACTAACTCTTTGCCAACCAAGTGGAACCATTTTGAACAAGAGCTAGCTATGAAAACTATCCCTTGAACGTTTTAGGAGAAGAAGGGGGTTACTTTCCAGTTAAATTGTTGACTATTCATTTAAAATCTGAAATAACGTCCTGTACCTGCATCTTCCTTCAGAAATTCTGTTATTCAAAAGTCTGCATGAATGTTCAGACAGATTTTGAAATCTTAAGTGTGGGAAAAACAAAGTTCTGATCTTGATTCAGATTCTTTAAGAACAAATAGCTTTTACTACAGCAGAATTTTGGAACTAAACCAAAGTACTGAACACAAATAGAAATTAATGTTCATAGCTCACAATTACAGCCTTACTTCCTTCACCCTCCACCTACATCCTTTCCTCTCTCTTGCAAGTAGCCCTATAGGTGACTGGGTGTTATATCAGACCACCTTGTTGCTACGTGTGATACAGACTCAATAAGACATGTTGGCCATAAAGCAAGAAACACAAAAAATATGCTGAATAATGCCTCAATCCCTGATCTTCTGGTAACATTAATCACAATAACTCTCTGATTGGAAAGAATATTTTTTTCACCGAGTCAACATTCTCATCTCTCAAACAACAACTACAGCCCCATAATAAAGTATGTATGATAGAACAACATCAAAGTTGCAATATCTATTGCTGTGTTCAAATTTACTAGGCTCTCCTAGAAGATTCCAGTCCAGATTCTGCCTCTCCTTACTCATGACTGCCTAGTAAGGAGTACTGCAGAAAGGGATCTGGGGGTCATAGTGGACCACAAGCTAAGTATGAGTGAACGATGTAATACCGTTGCCAAAAAAAGCAAACATCAGTCAAGGATGTACTAGCAGGAGTATTGTAAGCAAGGCACAAGAAGTGATTTCTCCTTTCTACTCCGTGCTGATTAGGCCTCAGCTGGAATATTGTGTCCAGTTCTGGGTGCCACATTTCAGGAAAGATATGGACAAATTGGAGAAAGTCCAGAGAAGAGCAACAAAAATGATTAAAGGTCTAGAAAACATGACCGATGAGGGAAGATTGAAAAAATTGGTTTCTTTAGTCTGGAGAAGAGAAGACTGATGGGGAACATAACATTTTCTGAGTACATAAATGGGGGTTAGAAGGAGGAGGGAGAAAAATTGTTCTCCTTAACTTCTGACAAGGGGACAAGAATCAATGGGCTTAAATTGCAGCAAGGCAGGTTTAGGTTGGACATTAGGAAAAACTTCCTAACTGTCAGAGTGGTTAAGCACTGGAATAAATTGCCCAGGGATGTTGTGGACTCTCCGTCATTGGAGATTTTTAAGAGCAAGTTAGAGAAACACCTGCAAGGGATGGTCTAGATAACAGTTAGTCCTGCCTTGAGTGCAGGGAACTGGACTAGAAGACTTCTCGAGATCCCTTCCAGTCCTACAATTATATGATTCCATTATGTTGAATAGTACCTTATTCCTAAAGTAGCCTCACTGAAGTCAATGACACTGTACAAGAAGTAAGGTAATACTCTGAATAAGGGGGTGAGCCAGAATCAAGTCTGTTATACGTTTGTGAATTTTTCAGTGGATCAGGAAGGAGTGCAGAAAGAACCCACCACGGTTTTCAGGGAAAACTAATTCTAATCAAAACTATCATATGAAATTTTGTACTACTCAATAGGTCTGTTCAAAAGTCCATTTAAGTGAATAGAAACATTTCCATTGACTCCAGTGGTTATTGAATCATGCCCAGTCTGAGTCAGGGTAAGCAATGGGAATTCTGAATAAAAAACAAAGGAGATGTCCCTCTGTATCCATATGGATCAGTTCAGGAGATAGATACCGTATATTTATATTGTGTGTGTATATATAAACACCAGTACCAAACTGTCAATACTAAATATAACTTTTGAGATTTGCTTTTGCAAAGTTTCCACAGGAACTTTCCAAATTGGACTAAATTCTGCCTTCACATGTGTGCATGCAGCTTCTACTGCAGTCAAAGAAAGCTGAATGTTTTCATCTGAGAGAAGAATTTGTAGTAATAAATTACTATATAATATTTTGCATTTCCTTTTGTTTTTCCAGCTCTGTAACCATTTGACAATCTTTCTCCCAAGCAACACTTAATTACTTCATATGTCCATAATGTTTGTGGACAACATCAAGCTGGGAGGGGCTCAAGCATGTTGGAAGCCAGGATTAGAATTCAAAATGATTTTGACAAACTGCAGAAATGGTCTGAAATAAATAGGATAAAGTTCAATAAGGACAAATGCAAAGTACTCCACTTAGAAAAGAACAATCAATTGCACAATACAAAATAGGAAATGACTGCCTAGGAAGAAATACTGCACATAAGGATCTGGGGGTCATAATGGATCACAAACTAAATATGAGTCAACAATACAACACTGTTTCAAAAAAAAAAAAAAGCAAACATAATTCTGGGCTGTATTAGCAGGAGTGTTGTAAACAAGAAACGAGAAGTAATTTTTCCACTCTACTCAGCACTGATAAGGCCTCAACTGCATGATTGTGTCCAGTTCCAGGCACCACACTTCAGGAAAGAGTCCAGAGGAAAGAGAAAAATGTCTACAAAACATGACCTATGAGGGACGATTGAAAAAAAAATGGGTTTGTTTAGTCTGGAGAAGAGATGACTGAGGGGGAACATAAGTCTTCAAGTACGTAAAAACTTGTTTTAAAGAGGAGGGTGATCAATTGTTCTCTTTATCCATTGAAGACAGGACAAAAAGTAATGTGCTTAATTTGCAGCAAGGGAGATTTAGGTTACGCATTAGGAAAAACTTCCTAACTGTAATGGTAGTTAAGCCCTGGAACAAATTACATAGGGAGGTTGTGGAATCTCCATCTTTGTAGGTTTTTAAGAACAGGTTAGACAAACACCTGTCAGGAGTTGTCTAGATAATACTTAGTCCTATGCATACATGTTTGCAGGCTCAGGGCTTAATTTAAGACAAGACACAACCAGTGGAAATAACAACCACTCATGAAATGGACAAGGCAGAATGGGGATAACAGGGTTATGTAGACAAGCCATTCGCTCAGCTATTTAAAAAGGAATTGTTTCTAAACAATCTCAAATGTTTATCTAATTAAAAAACAAATTTAAATATACTGAATTAAAATATACTTAAGAAGATATACATAAACAAATAAATAAAAAAGGATACCCGAACTCCCCATTGGCCACCTACGTAGCTGTTAATCACGCACTCATGCACACATTCCTTTTGCTGCCAACGACATCATTAAACTACTTTCAAGCACTGGAATTCTCTCTGCACTAAGTGTTCATGTAATTTGAATATGCCTGACCATTGTCAAAAAAGTGAATCAGTTCATTTAATTCATGTTATTCCTCCTTCTGAGATCTGCATCACATCTAGCAGTGATAATTCAGCTATGGTAGCTCTGCAAGAAACCTTTCCACAATATTTGCTATTTTATTAGCCTTCAGGAAAGAGTCCAGCCTATCGAGTTAGTGATACTGAAGTAAAGTTTATTAGGGGAAGCCTTGTTGGTTTTGAGGTTTCTTAAATGGTGAGTCTAAAACTGAAATTTCCCTCTATATTTTACTTGGTCTAGGATCATGGTTAAGCAGGTCTGATTTTCATCCTGTTTCATCCTGTTATCAAAAGCATTAGCGCTTTTCGGCAAGTTTTAATTTTTGTGTGTACCTTCAGTCCTTAACAACCAAGCTCATGTAAATAGCATAAAATACTGGACTAAATCCCATCTAGGGAAAGCAGTGATGGATACAAACATACAGTACTTATATTCCATTCTATGTTGGCTGTATCATGCTGAGGCTATATTTCATGGGTTGGAAATCAAAGGTCCTTTCTGTGGCAAGGTGGTTGAGAAGTAGGATGTTTCACAGATTTTTATACTGGCATCCTTCAGGGGAAGATTACTTTCATCCAGAAACCAGAAAGTGCTTCTTTCCATCTGTAAACACATAGTGCTTCATTACAGCTACTGAGGAAAAACAGATTAGCTGCACATTTATGAATAGGTAATTCTGTTTCTCGTCACTGAGGTAATAAATTACTTTTCTCCCTCACACATACCTTGATGAAATACTGTGACATGTTTTTCTTCTGGTGCCATCTAATTCGAAATCTACTCTACATTTAATTACCTCTACTGCTACCATGGGCAATGCTGTGTCCTGTCCTTTTGGGTACTGTAGTTTTGAAAGAAATCCATACATTAATTATAATAGTTCTCTTCTATACAATGTATCTCTGTCAGCATTTCAGTCCCACTTCCCACACAGTGTGGATTAGAGATACAGATGTTATACTGGTTCTCAGTTCAAAGATTTATTTCAATGGGCAAAACAGAGTCCATACAAAGAAGTCTCCACAGCAAAGTTTTGAATTTAATTGCATGTTTTGGTGCTATTTGAGCAACTGAAGACAAAGAAAGAGTATAACATTACAGGTGATAAGGGTACAAACAAAACAGCAAATGAAACACACGTCTACTGTTAGAGGCCAGAAAATATATTTTCCACATATGGATAGTAGTTCTTAGTGCTAATGCACCTCATCTTCTACTTCTGGCTGGAGAAGAAACCCACACAAAACCCTTTCACAATATGGCGTCACATCTTGTACTATCTGACAAATAAATGAGTCCTTGGTGCTTCCCAACCCACTTTCAAATACAAAAAACCCTCAATGTCTTTGCAGTCTATTTCAGTGAAGGATTTAATATTTCCTGTGTACTGCAAGCCAAAATCTACACTGACTTTACACCCTAGGCAGCTGACTGAAGTTGTGGGGCAAGAGCCTCGCTTCAGATTATGTGACTGTTCTTTGTATCATGTACACAAATGTCACAGATTGCCAGAACTTCTCATTCTACCATGTGATGCAGTTAAAATAAGACAATCATTAAAGATGAGTCCAACTTTGAGTACCAGATCTGAGCTCTCCCACCTCAACTGAACTGAATCCATATTGAGTTTGTGGTCAGGGCATGCAGGATTAAACCTACCTTAGTATCCTCCATCCTGACCTGCTCCTTGGTTGTGGGCTTGGGCCCTTTGTGTTCTGATGCATGCTATTAGGCACTCACCAAGAACTCTGAATGTGAAGGGATGGAGGATTGGAGTATGGATGGTCTCTGCAGCTTTCCCCCATCCCTTAAATTCATCAGGAATATCAAAACAAGATAATGCTGACCCTGTAAGCACTTACAACATTTTTTCCCCTCATAAACAGATACTGAAAAGTACAAAAAGGTTAAATGATGTAGAGTTCGTATGTTTCCAAGTGTTTACAACTCTTACCAAGCCTGGAGCTAGGAGCACTCAGTGGGCTAACCTTATCCAGCAAAAATCAAATATGGATAGTGATTTCTATTTCTGTACCTAAAAGACTCATTTGCCAATGCTGGAAGCGAGGCTCTCCTCTTTGTGCAGTTTTGGTTGAGACAACTGTCCATTTTATTAGAAAGAATAGTTGAGGGTGGGAGAATGACAAGATCTGGGCACACATGATGTAACTATGGTTACAGCTCTCTGGCATTTTACATTTTCAGATATACACAATGGTCTTTTACTATCTCAAACCCCATTCTGAACTATGAGCCGTATCCATTGCAGTGCTAAGCGCTTCCTGTGAAGTATAGACATAGGGTCAGGCCCCATTCATCTTTAGCAGCGTAGTGCCCATAGGCCCAGACCTTGCAAACATACATGAACAGGTGAAAATTAAAGCACATGAATGGGCCTGTTGACTTCAAAGTTAAACACGCATGTTTGCAAGATCTGAGCCATGGCAATGCATATAGGTTAACAAACAGTACGTAATCTATGGTCTACTTGTTCTGAAAATATGTTTATTTGGTATGTGAAATGTTGCTTTACTAAATTAGCCATAGTCTTGATATGTTATTTATGTACGTGTACACTGACTATGAATCAAATAACAAGATTGCAATATATCAGTTCATTCAGCCAGTATGAGCCAACTATATGTTGACTGCAACAGGCAAATTCAGGTCATGTGTTTTAGTTTTGATGGAAAGCTGAACAATATTGATATTCTGAAATTTGAAAGGGTCTGTGAGTGAGCATTATAATTACGTGAGGGCCTCATCACTTCTGCTTCAATGTGAGGGTGTAGCATTGGGGCATCATAACACTGGCTGACTCCTCAGGCAATTCAAAGATTTGTTCCAAACATTGGTTCTGGACCGCTGAGCAATCTTGCATCAACAGTGTCACTATATGGCATCTAGCTGACATGAGCTTTTCTATGCCTTGTGTACGACCGGGAGACTTAGATTCTAGAAACATCATGTTAAAAAGTCACGCATGCCTGGCTTGCGTAGGTGCTTGCAAGCTAGAAATGTGTAAGGTCAAGAGCACTTCAGATACCGAACTCAATATTTTCTAACCACAGATTTCAAATACACTGTAAGGTGTACACTTTTCACTCTGGTGAAAATTTGGCCCCAATATACATTTGTAAGACTATAGGAGAAAGCTTCTTTAGTTTTATTTACTCTATGTAAATGGTCATAGACTGAAAACTTTCAAATAAACCTCCTGGGTTGTCCATAGTATAGGTTCACCACAGTTCTGTCTTCCCTGTATTTTCCCCTTATCAATATGCCTTATCACTTATGTGGAGGGACTGTCTCTAAGAATGAAGATATAGCTCAGGGATGGCCAAACAGTGGCTCATGGGCCACAGGGGAAAAGCTCTTCTTGACCTGCTGCTCACAAACAGGGAGGAAATAGTAGAGGAAGCAATAGTGGATGGGAACCTGGGAGGCAGTGACCATGAGATGGTTGAGTTCAGGATCCTGACACAAGGAAGAAAGGAGAGCAGTAGAACAGAGACCCTGGACTTCAGAAAAGCAGACTTTGACTCCCTCAGGGAACTGATGGGCAAGGTCCCCTGGGAGAATAACATGAGGGGGAAAGGAGTCGAGGAAAGCTGGCTGTATTTTAAAGAATCCTTATTGAGGTTGCAGGAACAAACCATCCCGAGGTGTAGAAAGAAAAGGAAATATGGCAGGCGACCAGCTTGGCTTAACAGTGAAATCCTTGCTCGTCTTAAACACAAAAAAGCAGCTTACAAGAAGTGGAAGATTGGACAAATGACCAGGGAGGAGTATATAAATATTGTTCAGGCATGCAGGAGTGAAATTAGGAAGGCCAAATCACACTTGGAGTTGCAGCTAGCCGGAGATGTTAGGAGTAACAAGAAGGGTTTCTTCAGGTGTGTGAGCAACAAGAAGAAAGTCAAGGAAAGTGTGGGCCCCTTGCTGAATGAGGGAGGGAACCTAGTGACAGAGGATGTGGAGAAAGCTAGTGTACTCAATGCTTTTTTTGCCTCTGTCTTCACAGACAAGGTCAGCTCCCAGGCGGCTGCACTCCGCAGCATGGTATGGGGAGGAGGTGACCAGCCCTCTGTGGAGAAAGAAGTAGTTCGGGACTATTTAGAAAAGCTGGACGAACACAAGTCCATGGGGCCGGATGCACTGCATCCGAGGGTGCTAAAGGAGTTGGCCGATGTGATTGCAGAGCCATTGGCCATTATCTTTGACAAATCATGGCAATCGGGGGAGGTCCCGGATGACTGGAAAAAAGCTAATGTAGTGCCCATCTTTAAAAAAGGGAAGAAGGAAGATCCGGGGAACTACAGGCCAGTCAGTCTCACCTCAGTCCCTGGAAAAATCATGGAACAGGTCCTCAAGGAATCAATTCTGAACCACTTAAAGGAGGGGAAAGTGATCAGGAACAGTCAGCATGGATTCACCAAGGGCAAGTCATGCCTGACTAACCTAATTGCCTTCTATGATGAGATAACTGGCTCTGTGGATGAGGGGAAAGCAGTGGATGTGCTATTTCTTGACTTTAGCAAAGCTTTTGATACAGTCTCCCACAGTGTTCTTGCCAGCAAGTTAAGGAAGTATGGGCTGGATGAATGGACGGTAAGGTGGATAGAAAATTGGCTGGATGGTCGTGCTCAACGGGTAGTGATCAATGGCTCCATGTCTAGTTGGCAGCCGGTATCAAGTGGAGTGCCCCAAGGGTCGGTGCTGGGGCCGGTTTTGTTCAATATCTTCATCAACGATCTGGAGGATGGTGTGGACTGCACCCTTAGCAAGTTTGCAGATGACACTAAACTGGGAGGAGTGGTTGATACGCTGGAGGGTAGGGACAGGATACAGAGGGACCTAGACAAATTAGAGGATTGGGCCAAAAGAAATCTGATGAGGTTCAACAAGGACAAGTGCAGAGTCCTGCACTTAGGACGCAAGAATCCCATGCACTGCTACAGACTAGAGACCGAATGGCTGGGCAGCAGTTCTGCAGAAAAGGACCTAGGGGTTACGGTGGACGAAAAGCTGAACATGAGTCAACAGTGTGCCCTTGTTGCCAAGAAGGCTAACGGCATCTTGGGCTGTATAAGTAGGGGCATTTCCAGCAGATCGAGGGACGTGATTATTCCCCTCTATTCGGCACTGGTGAGGCCTCATTTGGAGTACTGTGTCCAGTTTTGGGCCCCACGCTACAAGAAGGATGTGGATAAATTGGAAAGAGTCCAACGGAGGGCAACAAAAATGATTAGGAGGCTGGAGCACATGAGTTATGAGGAGAGGCTGAGGGAACTGGGATTGTTTAGCCTGCAGAAGAGAAGAATGAGGGGGGATTTGATAGCTGCTTTCAAGTACCTGAAAGGGGGTTCCAAAGAGGATGGATCTAGACTGTTCTCAGTGGTAGAAGATGACAGAACAAGGAGTAATGGTCTCAAGTTGCAGAGGGGGAGGTTTAGGTTGGATATTAGGAAAAACTTTTTCACTAGTAGGGTGGTGAAGCACTGGAATGGGCTACCTAGGGAGGTGGTGGAATCTCCTTCCTTAGAGGTTTTTAAGGTCAGACTTGACAAAGCCCTGGCTGGGATGATCTAATTGGGTTTGGTCCTGCTTTGAGCAGGGGGTTGGACTAGATGACCTCCTGAGGTCCCTTCCAACCCTGAGATTCTATGATTCTATGATTCTATGTGGCTCTTTTACAGTTAGAGTGCATCTTCCGGAGCTGCCCCCACCTCACATTCTCCACCTACCAGACTGCTTGGGAGAGCTCGGGGCTTCTGTCCTGTAGTGGGATCGTGGGGCTAGGAGCTTCTGCCCATCAGGGAGCAGGGTCTTGGAGCTTCAGCCCTGTGTGAGGCACCTAGTGGGGCTTGGGGCTTCAGTGAGAGCAGGGCTGAAGTCTTGTGCCCCAGCAGGCATGCCTAGAGAGGCAGAAGCCCCAAGACACCCCTTCCAACCCTACAGGCCAGAAGTCCTGAGCCCCACCATAGAATCATAAAATATCAGGGTTGGAAGGGACCTCAAGAGGTCATCTAGTCCAATCCCCTGCTCAAAGCAGGACCAACACCCACTAAATCATCCCAGCCAAGGCTTTGTCGAGCCGTGCCTTAAAAACCTCTAAGGATGGAGATTCCGCCACCTCCCTAGGTAACCCATTCCAGTGCTTCACCACCCTCCTAGTGAAACAGTGTTTCCTAATATCCAACCTAGTCCTCCACCACTGCAACCTCCCCCACTGCAACAACACTGCTTCTTGTTCTGTCATCTGCCACTACTGAGAACAGCCTAGCTCCATCTTCTTTGGAACCCCCTTCAGGTAGTTGAAGGCTGCTATCAAATCCACCCTCACTCTTCTCTTCTGCAGACTAAATAACCCCAATTCCCTCAGCCTCTCCTCGTAAATCATGTGCCCCAGCCCCCTAATCATTTCGTTGCCCTCTGCTGGGCTCTCTCCAATTTGTCCACATCCCTTCTGTAGTGGGGGGACCAAAACTGGACGCAATACTCCAGGAGTGGCCTCACCAGTGCTGAATAGAGGGGAATAATAACTTCCCTCGATCTGTTAGCAATGCTTCTGCTAATACAGCCCAATATGCCGTTGGCCTTCTTGGCAACAAGGGCTCACTGCTGACACATATCTAGCTTCTTATCCACTGTAATCCCCAGGTCCTTTTCTGAAGAACTGCTGCTTAGCCAGTCAGTCCCCAGTTGAAACTCATGAGATTTATTTTGGCCCTGTCCTCCAATTTATCTAGGTCACTCTGGACCCTAACCCTACCCTCCAGCATATCTACCTCTCCCCCAACCTTAGTGTCATCTGCGAACTTGCTGAGGTTGCAATTAATCCCATCATTGAGATCATTGATAAAGATTTTGAACAAAACTGGCCCCAGGACCGAGCCCTGGAGCACTCCACTTGATACTGGCTGCCAACTAGACATCGAGCCGTTGATCACTACCCACTGAGCCTGACAATCGAGCCAGCTTTCTATCCACCTTATAGTCCATTCATCCAATCCATACTTTTTTACTTGCTGGCAAGAATACTGTGGAAGACTGTATCAAAAGCTTTGCTAAAGTCAAGATATATCACATCCACTGCTTTCCCCATATCCACAGAGCCAGTTATCTCATCGTAGAAGGTAATCAGGTTGGTCAGGCATGACTTGCCCTTGGTGAATCCATGTTGACGACTGTTCCTGATCACCTTCCTCTCCTCCAAGTGCTTCAAAATGGATTCCTTGAGGACTCCATGATTTTGCCAGGGACTAAAGTGAGGCTGACCGGTCTGTAGTTCCCCGGGTTCTCTTTCTTCCCTTTTTAAAATATGGGCACTATATTTGCCTTTTTCCAATTGTCCGGGACCCCCATCCCCGATCACCACAAATTTGCAATCACATCAGTATCAGAGGGGTAGCCGTGTTAGTCTGGATCTGTAGAAGCGACAAAGGATCCTGTGGCACCTTATAGACTAATAGAGGTATTGGAGCATAAGCTTTCGTGGGTGAATACCCACTTCGTCGGATGCAAGCAGTGGAAATGTCCAGAGGCAGGTATAAATATGCTGACTCTTCCCTGCATATTTATACCTGCCTCTGGACATTTCCACTGCTTGCATCCGACGAAGTGGGTATTCACCCATGAAAGCTTATGCTCCAATACCTGTTAGTCTATAAGGTGCCACAGGACCCTTTCTCGCAATCACATCAGTCAACTCTCTCAGCACCCCATGGATGCATTAGATCTGGACCCATGGACTTGTGCACATCCAGCTTTTCTAAATAGTCCTTAACCTGTTCTTTCACCACTGAGGGCTGCTCACCTCCTCCCCATACTGTGTTGCCCAATGCAGCAGTCTGGGAGCTGACCTTGTCTGTGAAGACTGAGGCAAAAAAAGCATTGAGTACTGCAGCTTTTTCCACATCATCTGTCACTATGTTGCCTCCTACCATCTCACTACATGGCTGAAGCCCCAAGCACCAGCAGGCATGCCCCAGTTCTTGAATGTCTGAAGAATGTCATATGAAGCTCGGAGGCTCAGTAAGTTTGGCCATCCCTGGTATAGTTCAATCTCTCCAACTATTCCTTGGTGCCTCTCCTCAGATTGTCACAACAGTGCCAGTTAGTGCAAACAGTGATGGTATTTTTGCTGATGTATACATGTGCCCTGTAGGAACAGGAGGGAGCTCTCCAATTTATTTTACATACAGCACTATGCAACGTTGAGACGGGAATTACTTTTGTTGTCTTTTGACCTAGGCAAGATTCAAACCAGTGGCCTGCTCCTAGGAATGTTTGAAATGTACATTTTGACAACAGTGTTGCTGATCTCAATAAATTACGTTCAGCCAATGAGAACAACAAGATAACAATCAGACCATTATTTGAAGACTGTCATGGAGCATTATCTGTTATCCTTGTATCAGGAATGCAGAATCGAAACATTTGTGCCTCATATATACTGCAAAAGATCTTTGCCAATTATACTTCTTTGGCCTTTTTAATGTTTTGTTTGCATTGTTGTCCAGCCTTAAGCTCTTTTGTTTACAACTTCAATAATCTTTAAGAGAAAATGCAGAGCAGACCACAAATACAAATGAAAGATATAAAAGTTTAAAGATGGGTTTATAAGACTATTAACATTTTATGGTCTTTCCTAAACTTTTCAGAGCATTTATACTCTGCCTAATTCTCTTGAAGGTGATTATAGCAAGACTACAGGCTTAGCAATTTTATAGCACTTTAAATGTGCAATTAGTCATTAACTAATTACTCCTCACAACCCTCCCCACCAAGGGAGGTGGGTCAGGAGTGTATTATGGCATGGACACAACATGCCCATGACTAAGGTCCTAGCATCTGAAATCCTGTGCATATATCAGAATCTCATGCTAGCTGCCGGAGTATGTACTAGAAGCCTTTGCTGCCACTCCTGCCTCTCTAGAGGGATGAGAGGACCCCAGCTTCCACTTACAGGGAGGGTAAGGAGGTTCCATGCTGCTGCTTCTGTCACTCTGGAACCCTGACAGGAGGGCTCTGTGCCATGGTAATCCTGGTGACCCACCTCTCCTCAGATGGTATGATATTATTCTGTGAAAAGATTGTAATGAGGGTAAGAAATGCCACTAAGTACAACTCAGACTGGACTTTGGTACATAGAAATCTAAAAATCCTTGTACCAAGTACGACAGATATTGCATGACAACTTCAAAAAGCGATGTTACTGAGGTGGGCCAGACATCATGAGTTGTAGAATGTTCATGGGCCTTTGTACCAATGCAGGTGATGTGTATGTGTGAGTTTCAGGAACCACAAGGGGGTGATTTAAAGCAAATTCCTACTGCTGACTTTGAAGCTCGACCTCCTAAGGAATTGAGGAAGGGACTGGTTTACCTATTTTCAAGACGTTGGGAGACCAATCAAGACTTTTTTTTTTCATTTAAAGGGCTGATTTTAAACAGATTTAGAGACTTCTTTCTATTCCAGCAGACATGAACTTTTTGTTCATGGGGTTCCCAATCCTGCTGAAATGTTGGAAGAACATTGGCCTGCCAGTGAGCCCCCATCGCCAGGGAGGGGGATGTGAGTCCCTGCCCAGTGAGAAATGAGGGCTAGAGGCCTCAGACCTGAGGACCATTCCTGAAGTGGACCACAGAAGAGGGGTTAAAGGTGCAGTTACCATCGAAACATGTGACACCAAGTACAAACACAAAATGCATTAGTGTTCAGTGATGATGTAAGAGCCAGACTCTTTGGGGCCAGTGTGTTGATTTTACACAGCCTGTTTTGTTTTGGTGTAATATGCACAAATGAACAGACAAATGCTGAGTAGACGACCCTGTCTCCTGCCCTCTTTGCACAGTGATGTGATGCCATTATTTTAACAAGGGGATCCCTTATTTTCCCCCCTTAACCTATGTTATAATATCTTTTTACCAGAGGTGCATGTGCCTGCAGAAAGGAGGAGTTCAGGATTAGGACTGGGCATTAATCTGTGCTGTCATGGAAACAACTATTTTCTGTCACCAAAGAGGAAGGCAACATCATGGGGAAAATAAGTTTGTTGGAAATAACATTCCTTGTTTTTGAAATCTTACACTGAATGTAAAAATAATCTTATAACAGAATGTAATTGGAAGTGGATATAGGGGTGAAAACTCTATAAAAGGATGTGTGGGGATGATCACATGGAAAGTATAGCATCCAAAGAAGAGGTGAGCTCCATTAGAAACAGGAAAATCATCCTAGATAGTCCTTCAGTTTGATGGTGGAGTTTTAACAAAAGTTTGTGATCCTCTCTATCCCATCCCTGCCTGTGTTTAATGTAATTTTATGGAGAGAGAAGCCCAGAACAAAACCCTGCATTGAAATCTGAATCCAGATTTCAATTTCACAGATATCCCCTTTATTTTATAAAGGGCTGTAGCTAAATCCCAAATCTGAACTCCTACACTTTGGGGTGTTTGAAATATGGATCTGAATCCAGATTAGAATTTTACATCTTGGGCTCATTTTTTATTTCAGGCAAAGATAACATCATCTTGATATGTGAAAGTAAATGTGTATAACTTGCTGTCAATGGCTAAACTTGCTGTCTATGGCATAGAGATAATTATGATAGTCAGGACACCGTACGTTCTTTGTTTCTGCTGATAACAAAATTGGCTTTTGGCTGCAAAGTGCACAAGGTTCAATGGAATACTGGGGATAGTTGATCTGTTCAGTGCTGACCACAGCAGGAGGATTCCTGATTCTAGTCTTCCCCAGTCAGGGGAGCACTCAACAAATGGCTCTAGAAAGGTGGTGGCTTCTAGGTCTACCATGGTGGGAAAGAGCTTTATGGATGCCATTTGTCTCCTCTGAGAGAGATGCTAGGAACCCCGGGGAGATAAGGAACCACAAAAAACACCCTACCCTGTATAGGTGAGATGCTGGTTATCCAAACAGCCTGCACAAGGCTGGGGATAGAGGACATAAGAAAATGTGATTCAAGGGGAATGAAGATGCTTCCTCCTCACTAGTGATGAGATCCTTGACCCAAGACTTCCTCCCAATGGCAAAGCCCTTAGCTGCCAAAATTCCCTCCATGACATAACTCCAGTGGTCCCCTACCTGATAGTCCCTCAATAAAGGCAAAACCCTCTTCTGGGTTGTTGATTCGGTTCCTATTACTAAATCTTCCCTACACTAAGAAAAGCCTTAAATCCTCACCCATCTCCACTTGCCAAACTTGTGATCCCCCTGCCCCCCCGTACTCCACCTAGGAAAAGTTATAGTGCATGGTCAGTACCAAATATTCCTGCAAACTGACATTTGTGGCCGTGTAAAATAAACAAATTATATACACATTTTTGTGGTTGAATTAAATGTTAAAGCATCCATTTTGATAGCCATTTGAATACTTAAGTCAGTAAAAACAATCCTGCATTTTGAATGTTTCTCCATGTACTTTATGCTGACATTAAATGTTCAATTGCCAGAGAATCCAGGACTCGATACTACATGCTACAAAAGTCAGAGAGACTTGGGGACTGCCTCCTCAGTCAAGTTCTCTGCCAGTGTATCTCCATTAAAGCTAGGGTGAACTAGCTCCTCAGCTAGTGTACCTCAGAATAGCTCTATTGAAGGCGATCAGCACCTGGAACCAGATGAGAATAAAAAGTGGCATAATGCAGTCCTCAATCAGGCCCTCACTGTAGAATTTAGATCCAGAGTGCAACAATGTGACTCTCATTATACTCTATGTATTACAGCTAAGCCAGCCATGTTTCTGCTACTAAAGTTTCCTCTCAAAATGGACCATGTGATGGTCAAAAGGATGAGTGTTTAGGTTTTGTGTGAGGGATGGACAACATTTCAGGCTCAATTTGTCCATCCCAAATATTTCTCCCTGAAAAAAAAGTATGGGTGTTTATTGTACCATCTGGGAAAATGACGAGGATGGACAAATACCATCTGTATCCAAAGCAGTGCTTTTATTGGAAACTTTTTAAAGCTCTTTGGACCCTGGTTACACAACAGCTGTGCTGAGGCTGAGAACTTCCTAATGCCTGGAGCGCTGAGCAATTTTATCACATACACTTGCACGCAAGATCACTTGCTTCAAAGTTGCTTATGATTCTTTCACTGATATGGAGAAGCTGATTTATGGTTGACTGTCTTCAAGACTCAGCAACTATAATTTTCTTCATGTTGTTGTTCTTGAGTCCTTAGTTATGAAATCTCTGTGTATCAGCATTCCAACTGTATTTGCTACCCTGTCTTCTCATGAAATATGGGTTTTAAAACCTTCCCCTCTGATCTTAAAAATGATATGGCCTTGCTTCCTCCTATCTGTCTCAGCTGTTTGCATATTATATTATGTCCAATTGTCTATTCTTGTATAGTCTTCCCACATATCTATATATTTCACTTTTGGTTGTACAACTTTCAGGGTATGGAGGTACTAAGTAGTGTTCTTAATTCGTAAAACATTTTCTTTAAAAAAACCCCCACAATAGATTAACTGATGATGAAGATTCCAGTTTAATAAAGGCAGACATTTACACTATTAGATGCCATGCAGTTTTAGGACTGCCCAGTTGTTGGGTCACTTTAATTGCAAATATTTCAGATACAATTTCTGGAACAAGGTATTCTCTGCCTTTACTTTATATTCTGTCATTGCTTAATCTGGGAAAAACTCCAGAGACTCTTTGCGTCCTATATCAGAGGGGTAGCCGTGTTAGTCTGGATCTGTAGATGTGACAGAGTCCTGTGGCACCTTATAGACTAACAGACGTATTGGAGCACAAGCTTCGTGGGTGAATACCCACTTCGTCGGATGCATGCAGTGGAAATGTCCAGAGGCAGGTATAAATAAGAGTCAGGCCAGAGATAACGAGGTTAGTTCAATCAGGGAGGATGTGAATGGCTAGCCAACTACAAAAGCAGTTTCTCCTCCCTTGGTGTTCACACCTCAGCTGCTAGAAGAGGGCCTCATCCTCCCTGATTGAACTAACCTCATTATCTCTAGCCTGACTCTTATTTATACCTGCCTCTGCACATTTCCACTGCATGCATTCGATGAAGTGGGTATTCACCCATGAAAGCTTATGCTCCAATACATCTGTTAGTCTATAAGGTGCCACAGGACTCTTTGTCACTTCTTTGCGTCCTGTTAATAAGAGTAGATCTGTATATAAAATTTAGGGATAGACACTAACCAGGCCAAATGTCTGAAAAGTGATTGTGGGCACCTCAATTTCTAGGTGCCCAACTTGCTATGCTTCAAAAGGCCTGATTTTCAGAAAATCAGAGGGGAAAATATGGCCTTCTTTAAGGTGTCTCAAGTTGGGTACCCAGAATTGGTATGGCTCCATAGACTTCAACTCCATTTACACCAGCAGAAAATTTGGCTTCTAACATCAATAAGTGTATGCATCCATGGTAGAGAGGAGTTATGATCTCACTCATTTCTGGATTTAGAGCACCCCAGACACTACTGCTTGCCAGAACTTTCAGCAGTTCTAAAGGAATGCACCACACTAGGGCCAGCGCAGATGCATCTGGGTTGCCAGGTTTATTTTCTTAATGTAGGGAGGCTGCTGAAGGGAAATGAGGAATCCCAGAACTGTATTATCAAAGGTAGATCCCTGTCAATTATGAGCCACTTGTAGTTCCCAAAACACTTCATGGTATATCTCTCTCTACCCTATGTTTATCATGGTATCTGAACACTCGGCAAGATTTATAGTTAAAAACCCATCTCCCATTACAAGCCTTCCAAGTGAACTTTCCCCAACTGACAAAACCGTTCTTATTCCCCGAATAAGCATCCCAAACCAACCAGGTGCCATTGCCGTACCACATCCTTCACCACATGACACGATCTCTGGTACTTTAACTATGACCCTTGACATTATTTCAAAACATTCGCATTTTCAATCCCTTTCCCACACCCACACTGTATTGGTCATCCCTGATGTATAGTGTAGATCAGTGGTTCCCAAACTTTTCCTCTCGTGCCCCCGCCCCTTGCCAGTAATGGAATTTGTCTGCAACCCCCCACCCACTCCTGGACCATGAGCCAGGTGTAGGGGATGGAAGCAGGGCTGCCCCTGCATGGGGGCTGGCCCAGGCCCCGCTGTGCCCCCGTAGACATTTCTCTGTGCCCTACAGTTTGGGGACCACAGATATAATATGCCTATAATACTTACGATCTGTTGTCAGTTTTTTCTATCATTTTAAATTGCAGTTATGCTGACTCTTTAAAACTGCTTTCTGCAAGATTACAAACAAGATGTCAATGTTGTTTTATTTAAATCTTTGCTAATTAGAATAGCCTTAAAATAAGCTTCTCGTTTGCGTGAGAATACCAAACACTCATTCAATCCTGCTCAAGCATACTTCAATGCCATACAAACAATATAATGTACTGGGAGAACACTCATGCCATTAAAACAGCAGACTCTTATAAAGCAGTCACAGTTTCAGTTCATAACACACTGGCAAGGCTTCTGAATTAAGAAAATTCAACTAAGCACTTAAGCATATGCGTATCTTTAAGCACATGAGTAGTCCCACTGATCTCATGAGCTTAAAGTTACACAAATGCTTAAGTGCTTGACTGTACCAGAGCCTAAACGTTTCCTAAATTAAGATATTGTGGATGCCTGTACTAATGGGATATGTCAGATTATATGCTCTGTTCTTTATTTTTCTGTGGGAGAGAAATAAAGACACACAAATGGTGGACACTCCTTTGTGCTGAGAAGAGGTATCAACATGGTTATCCTCGCATACAGTGAGGTTAGCCTCTTAACAAGGACACTGGAATAAAGAGTGTGGTATGGAAATATGAATGATCATAAATAGGAACCAGAAGATTGGTTCATATTTCAATTAAAGGTTTTGGTTTAAAGAGAGACAAAATGGTTAAGGTAATATCTCTGTTGGTGGAAGGGACAAACTTTCGAGATTAACAGAGTTTTTCTTCAGGTGTGGAGAAAGAAACTGGAGTGTCCAAGCTAAATACATGGTGGGACAGATTGTTAATCATAAGTAGGGTGACCAGATGTCCCGATTTTATAAGGACAGTCCCGATTTTTGGGTCTTTTTCTTATATAGGCTTCTATTATCCCCCACCCCCATCCCGATTTTTCACATTTGCTGTCTGGTCACCCTAATCATAAGGGGTTCACACATGCTGTAGGAGACCACTTAAAATGAAGTGGCCAATTAACACCACTGCAGTTGGAGGACAATGGAGGGTTAGTAGGCAGCAAGGTGTATTACAAGCTGTTATAAAGGGCTATAAAACAAGCGTATCTTTAAGTCCATGGTTTTCAGTGTCCAGCAGAGTTGTGAATTTAAATTCTCAGACTCATCTTTTAAAGGTGTTGTGCAAGTTTCCTTTGAGGACTGAGTCTCAGATACGGAGTGATCGCTTTGTGAAAAGTGTTTGCCCATCAGTGATAGGGTGCTTGTGTGTTATCATTTTCTGTGTGAGTTCATTCCAGAATGTAGGTGACAACGAGGTGTGTGCAGTCAGTGCGTTTTTTTCCCCTGTATTGAAGCTGATGTATTCTGGGGTATTTGGGTGGCCTGTTCCATAATTCAATCTACTTCTCTGGTGCAGTGCCTTGTTTGGTGAAGGTGGTTTTAAGTGTATTTAAGGTATGTATCCCAGACTTTCTGTTTAGACCATAATTTGTGGTATCTGAGTTCCATATTGTAGACCAATTTTTTTGGTGTGTTTGGGGTAGTTAGAGGATCTATCGAGGTAAGTGTTTCATGGGTTTCTTGTATATCGTTATCTTTATGGTTCCATTATTGAAGTGGATTGTGGTGTCCAGGGAGCTGATGCAGGTGTGGGAGTGTTCTAGAGTGAGTTTGATGGATGGGTGATGGTTGAAGTTGTTGTGGAAATCTGAGGGACTTCAGGTCATCTGTCCAGAAGATAAAAATATCATCAATGTATCTCTGGTATATCATTGGTTTCATGGTGCATTTTTCCAGAAATTCTTCCTCTCTGAAGAGATTGGTATATTGGGGAGCCATCCTTGTACACATGGCTGTTCCCATAGTTTGGACAAAGTATTTGTTAAAGGTAAAGTTGGATGAAGGGGATGAAATGGGTGCATCTGGCAATATATTTGGGGTGGATTTCTGGGCAATGTCCATTTTCTTGTACACATAGACCTGCCATCCTGGTGAGGGATGTTGGTGTATAGGGAAGTGACATCCATGTTGGCAAGGATGCTGTTGTGAGGGAGGTTGTTAATGTTGTCATGTAGAGTTTGTGGAGGAACTCAGTTGCGTCGTGGCCAGATATGATGGCTCTGCCTGGGTTCCCCTGTTTGTGTATCTTGTAAAGCCTGGGGTGGGTTTGTGCAGGATGATATTGTAGAGTTTCTCTTAGAGTTGTTTGCTGAAGGATTTGATGATTATCTTAAATTCCTGTGTGAATGATGTTGTGGGGTTGTCTTTGAGTTCTTTATGGTAGGTGGTGTTGGAGCATTGTCCTTTGGCTTCATTGACGTAGTCATCATGTTTGAGGACTATGATGGTGCCCCCTTTGTCTGCTAGTTCTATCGCTATATGGTGGTTGGATTTCAGCGACTATATAGCTATTATCTTGGTGTAGAGATTGTAGTGGATGTAATATTTGTTAAGGATTTCACAGCTGATTTTTTTGATAATGCATGTAATGATCCAGTATGTGTTTTCATCTTTTCCACCAACAGAAGTTGGCCCAGTAAAAGATATTACCTTACCCATCTTGTATCTCTTATCCTGGGACCAACATGGCTACAACAACACTGGAAACAATATTGGTTTAAAGACACAGATTATAGATTCAGAGAGAGTGTTTCTTAAGGCTAGAAGGGACCATTATGATCATCTAGTCTGTCCACAGGCCATACTATCCTCAGGAGGATTCAGATTTTCTGTGCATTATGCATTTCTAAATTCCTGGCTAGAATGATGATAGTCTGGGCAAGGATTTGGGGTTTTGCATATGCTCTTGAGTTCACTGGGGATTTCATCCTTGGTATCAATGTGTTTCCATATCACATTTTTGTTGGCATTCATTCCTTGGAAACCTAACAGAAAAGGATTGCATTTTTTAAAGCAGAAACATCTGCTGAGGACACAATCATGATTTGCAGGCTGGCTGAAGTGGTTCAAAATAAAATTATTGCTCCCAGTGAAAAGCTAAAGCACTTTTTGGAGCCAGTTAAGGCTAGGATAGATCCTAAAGATTTTGATAAAGGAAATATCATCAAAAACTCTTTAATTTCATCTGTTTGTGTTCAAGGCTTTTATTCATATTGTGTAACATGTAAATAAGCTCCAAAATACTGTTCTGTTTATTACCACACATTTAACCATGGGATACATTTTCAGCTGGTCTATGGTTGTTGCACGTGCAAAATTTGTGCTCTTGCCGGTTTGCATGGTCAAATCCCAAAGTTAGGGGTTAGATTCTCAGCTGAGTCTAACTGGTGTATCTCCAATGATTTCAAAAATCATCCTCCCAACATTTTTGGAAAGAAATTGTTCC
The DNA here is from genome assembly GCA_033296515.1 of Macrochelys suwanniensis. Taxonomy (NCBI): domain Eukaryota; kingdom Metazoa; phylum Chordata; order Testudines; family Chelydridae; genus Macrochelys; species Macrochelys suwanniensis. Next base: position 97,404,970 of record CM065776.1, on the reverse strand, counting down.
TGTATGGCTTAGCAAGTGTGCTGTGTACACCAATATTACATATTTGCCATTTTAATGTTAGAAGATTAGCTCATCACAGTAGAAACAGAATTAAATATATTGAAAATGCATTGTTTTATTAACTGGACTATTGGGAGAACACTGCGCAGTTTATATTTGTTAGTGACACTCCTTAACTGGCCAGAGGAGTCACTGCTGAGTGACACAAAACAATATCTCCCAAATATCAGTGGAGACATGCCATGGAGACTTATCCATGGTACTCATGTGGCTGCCGAATGCATCTCCATGGATTCTTCTCAATAACTGTCATCACAAAGGAAAGAGTGGTCCCGCTGTTTTGGGCATGCTAATTGTGATGGTCTTCGCTTGTGGGGAGCATTGTCCAGTGGAGCTTAGGCCCTTCAATCTGCAAAGGGATTTTGGTAAGGGAAGCCAGGCCCCCCACTTCATTGGGCTGTGAGGGCAACAAAAGGGTCTGACACCCATGAGCGCCTTAAGGTTGTCATCCCTGGATCACTTCCTACCACCCATCTATTGTTCACAGTCTGTACAGGAAAGCATGAAGAGGGTCAGCTCACCATGTGGCACTTCTTCATGGCCAGACATAGCATGGTAACTCTCTTCCTCTTGGAGCAGCAGCTGTCTCCTCTCATGCCTTTGACCTCCAGCCAAGTTAGTTCCAGGTCTCTACCCTTTAAGGGTAGTCCGTAAACCAGACACAGCAAATCAACACACATAAACTGGGTTAGTATGTAAGAGGGGGAAATGCTTCCCTCTCAGGGCCAATCAGAAGCCAGTTCTCCCTTCCCCCAGGGAAGGACCTTCAGGCAATTGTTGATGGGACAGATCCTGCCTTCCTTCAGTTCTTTCCTCAGGAGCTGCAAGGTAGAGGTCCTTTCTCTTCCCTTGTCTGCCCACAAATGAGCTGTTCTGCCACCTTTTAACTCCCCTTCAAGCCTGTGCATCTCTTGCAGGTGAGGCAGGACTGGCTGAGCCCAGAGCAGCTCCTTAACCCCTTATTGCCCAGTGTGTGTGTGTGGGGGGTGGTTTATTGCCCATCACATTCACATACATGGGGTCAGGATTTGGGCTGAACACATTATTATACGATTAGTAATTGTAGTGATGGGAAACCCAACCTGCAATAAGCACCAAACTATTCCTACACTCAAATTAAAAGCCAAGCCCCAAAGAACTTGAGGTCATCCGGTCTTTCTTGAAATAGTAAATGCTCACCTAAAAATTAAAATACACAGTCAAAATATAAATAAACAACACAGTAAATGGCTCCTCCACCTCAAAGAAAATTACTGACCACTCTAAATGGTTAAAAAAAAAAGGCCCTCAGTCACCCCCAGAATCTCGAATCTATCATTTCTCAAATTATTTTGTGGGCTTTTTATTGTATTAATTGCATTATTTTTAACTGGTTTTTTTAAAAAAAATACAACAGATTCAATATATTTCAGTATAAAAATGTGACTGCTGTCTTTTGGAGAGAGAATTAACACGTGAGAAATTTACATTTTAAGACTGTAAAAATTTAGGTATATCTAAGTATTGGATTACCCCTGTATAATAGATCAAAGCTAATCCCAAATAAAATGCCAATAGAAACAAATGGGACAATGGAGAGAGAACTAGTGAATATTTTACAACGTTCTGTCCTGGAGTCACACATGTAGGAGCCAGCTGTTTGGATGCAATTCAGATGAGCTCGGGCAGATTTTGAGACAGTGGACCAAATTCAGCCCTGGACTCAACAGGAGTAAATACTGTTCACTACAATGAGAGTTGTCCCCACTCACCACTAGAATCAAACTGGTCCTATGTGTTAGAGCTGTGTGAATAACTGATTTATTTATAAAAAGAACAGGATTACTTGTGGCACCTTAGAGACTAACAAATTTATTTCAGCATAAGCTTTTGTGGGCTACAGCTCACTTTATCAGACACATGGAATGGAACACACAGTAAGCAGATATTTATACATTCAGAGAAACATGAAACGGTGGAAGTACCTATACCAACTTTAAGAGGCTAATTAACTAAGAGGAACTATATCAGCAGAGGAAAAAAACTTTTGAAGTGATGATCAAGATGGCCCATTTTGGACAGTTGACACAAAGGTGTGAGTGAGGATAGTTAACAAAGGGAAATAGATTCAATTAATGTGATGACCGAGCCACTCCAAGTCTCTGTTCAAACCTAAGTTAATGGTATCTAGTTTGCATATTTATTTATTTATTATATTTATTTTGGGTCATTGGTAATTCTGAGAAACGGATTGCGGGGGGAATGTTTCAGATTACCCCCAAAACAATTGTTTTACAATAGTTGGTGAATCAAAATGTTGAAAAAAAATTAATTTGGGTTGAAGAACTGATTTATAGAAATGTAGGTCTGTAAGGGACCTCAAGATGTCACCTAGTCCACCACCAGTCCTGCACTGAGGCAGGAACAAATAAACCTAGATCATCCCTGATTGGTGTTTGTCCAACCTGTTCTTTAAATCGTCCAATTATGGGGATCCCACAATCTCCCTTGGAAGAGCATTCCAGAGCTTAACTACTCTTATAGGTTAGATATTAGGAAAAGCTTTCTAACTAAGGTTTCAGAGTAGTAGCCGTATTAGTCTGTGTCAGCAAAAAGAAAAGGAATACTTGTGGCACCTTAGAGACTAACAAATTTATTTCAGCATAAGCTTTCATGGACTACAATCCACTTCATCGGATGCATAGAATGGAACTAAGCTTCCCTTGCTGCAGATTAAGGCCATTACTTCTTTACCTACCTTCAGTGCACATGGACAACAATTAATCACCTTAGCCTGGTACATTACAGTGTTATGAGGTCCTTCTCAGTTTTGTTTATATAAGAATAAAAATGCCTGCTTTTTTTTAACCTTTCCTCACAGGCCAGGTTTTCTAAACCTTTAATCTTTTTTGCTGTTGTCTTCTGGACTTTCTCCAATTTGACCCATGTATCCTAAATTGTGGTGCCTAGAATTGGACACAGTACTCCAGCCAACTGAGCGTCACCAGTGCTGAGTAGAGTCGGACAATTACCTCCAGTGTCTTACATACGACACTCCTGTTAATACACCCCATAAAGATAGTGGCCTTTTTTGTTTTGCAAATGCATCCCATTGTTGACTCATATTCAATTTGGGATCCACTATAACCCCAAGATCCTTCTCAGCGATACTATGATCTAGCAAGTTATTCACCACTTTGTAGCTGTGCATTTAATTTTTCCTTCCTAAGTGAAGTTTTTTGCACTGAGCTTCATTGAATTTCATCTTGTTGAATTCAGCCAATTCTCCAGTTTTTCAAGATCATTTAGAATTCAAATCCTGTCCTCCAAAGTCCTTGCAACCCCTCCCATCTTGATATCATCTGCAAGTTTTATAAGCATACTATGAGTGAACATCTATGTAATAGGGTAGGTTCTAAGGCTGTAATAAATGAAGTGGGGGGATATCTCCCTTTGATGGACACCTAGCCAGCCAGTTAGCTGTAAAATCATAGAATCATAGAATCTCAGGGTTGGAAGGGACCTCAGGAGGTCACCTAGTCCAACCCCCTCCTCAAAGCAGGACCAACCCCAACTAGATCATCCCAGCCAGGGCTTTGTCAAGCCTGACCTTAAAAACCTCTAGGGAAGGAGATTCCACCACCTCCCTAGGTAACCCATTCCAGTGCTTCACCACCCTACTAGTGAAAAAGTTTTTCCTAATATCCAACCTAAACCTCCCCCTCTGCAACTTGAGACCATTACTCCTTGTTCTGTCATCTTCTACCACTGAGAACAGTCTAGATCCATCCTCTTTGGAACCCCCTTTCAGGTACTTGAAAGCAGCTATCAAATCCCCCCTCATTCTTCTCTTCTGCAGGCTAAACAATCCCAGTTCCCTCAGCCTCTCCTCATAACTCATGTGCTCCAGCCCCCTAATCATTTTTGTTGCCCTCCGTTGGACTCTTTCCAATTTATCCACATCCTTCTTGTAGCGTGGGGCCCAAAACTGGACACAGTACTCCAAATGAGGCCTCACCAGTGCCGAATAGAGGGGAATAATCACGTCCCTCGATCTGCTGGAAATGCCCCTACTTATACAGCCCAAGATGCCGTTAGCCTTCTTGGCAACAAGGGCACACTGTTGACTCATGTTCAGCTTTTCGTCCACCGTAACCCCTAGGTCCTTTTCTGCAGAACTGCTGCCCAGCCATTCGGTCTCTAGTCTGTAGCAGTGCATGGGATTCTTGCGTCCTAAGTGCAGGACTCTGCACTTGTCCTTGTTGAACCTCATCAGATTTCTTTTGGCCCAATCCTCTAATTTGTCTAGGTCCCTCTGTATCCTGTCCCTACCCTCCAGCGTATCAACCACTCCTCCCAGTTTAGTGTCATCTGCAAACTTGCTAAGGGTGCAGTCCACACCATCCTCCAGATCGTTGATGAAGATATTGAACAAAACCGGCCCCAGCACCGACCCTTGGGGCACTCCACTTGATACCGGCTGCCAACTAGACATGGAGCCATTGATCACTACCCGTTGAGCACGACCATCCAGCCAATTTTCTATCCACCTTACCGTCCATTCATCCAGCCCATACTTCCTTAACTTGCTGGCAAGAACACTGTGGGAGACTGTATCAAAAGCTTTGCTAAAGTCAAGAAATAGCACATCCACTGCTTTCCCCTCATCCACAGAGCCAGTTATCTCATCATAGAAGGCAATTAGGTTAGTCAGGCATGACTTGCCCTTGGTGAATCCATGCTGACTGTTCCTGATCACTTTCCCCTCCTTTAAGTGGTTCAGAATTGATTCCTTGAGGACCTGTTCCATGATTTTTCCAGGGACTGAGGTGAGACTGACTGGCCTGTAGTTCCCCGGATCTTCCTTCTTCCCTTTTTTAAAGATGGGCACTACATTAGCTTTTTTCCAGTCATCCGGGACCTCCCCCGATTGCCATGATTTGTCAAAGATAATGGCCAATGGCTCTGCAATCACATCGGCCAACTCCTTTAGCACCCTCGGATGCAGTGCATCCGGCCCCATGGACTTGTGTTCGTCCAGCTTTTCTAAATAGTCCCGAACTACTTCTTTCTCCACAGAGGGCTGGAGAAAATCCCTCCTGGTAGCTGTTCTTTACTTGCTTCACCTGTAAAGGGTTAAAAAGTCCCCCAGGTAAAGAAAAAAAGTGGGCACCTGACCAAGCTGCCATCATGTCAAGGCTGAATCACAGCTCTGTCACTCCAAGTGCAGAAGTGGGGCCCGTAAGGTTTTTAAAAAGTAATACTTGCCACTCCAGGCTTGTATTAAACTCCCAAGGTTACAGCTTTTCTCTGACCTTGGCTTGGTAAACGGTGCCACCATCCAAATGCAACAAAACCCCCTTTGAGCCCAGGAAGGAGCACTTGGGAATTCCTCCCTGGGGTGGGTGCCCCCAAGTCCTTTCACGCCCCCTCCAGAGAAGAGCTGAAAAAGGAAACAAAGGAAATTATCTGTGGCTACCAGCTAATCAAACAACATGCACAATCCTCTTAGGACACCAATCCTGTTCTTAAAAAAGGTAAATTTTATTAAAAACAAAAAGAAAGAAAATACATCTGGAACTTAGGCTTTTGCTAGATTTTAAAAGAGCAATTCCAAAAATCAAGCACCCAAAATAGCTTTCCTGGGGGTTCAGCTTAAAGGTTACAAGCAAACAAAAGTATCTGGGGTTAGCACAGAGGAGTCCGCAAGCCAATGAGAAATACAAGAAATAACCCTAATCGCATCTAGTTAACATTCTGAACTATTTACACGCTGGAGTTCAGATAAGTAGTTTGAGGCATGATCTGATGACTTATAATCATACCTGACTTAGCTGCTTATAGCATGGCTGCTCTGACCCTTCAGCCCAGAGAGAACAGACAAAGAGAAAGTTTCTTTCCCAATTTTAAACAATTTTGGTCAGGTGCCTACTTTTTTTCTTTACCTGGGGGACTTTTTAACCCTTTACAGGTAAATCAAGTAAAGAACAGCTACCAGGAGGGATTTTACAGCTAACTGGCTGGCTGAGTGGCCATCAAAGGGAGCTATCCCCCCACTTTATTTATTACAGAGGCTAAAATAGAAAGAGAACAAGTTAAGAATTAGTTAGATGTCTTCAAGTCAGAAGGATCTGATGAAATACATTCTAGACTACTTAAGGAACTGGCCGAAGAGATCTCTGAGCCATTAGCAATTATCTTTGAGAACTCGTGGAGGACGGGAGAGATTCCAGAGGACTGGAAAATGGCAAATACAGTGCCTATCTATAAATAGGGGAATAAGGACAGCCCAGGGAATTATTGACCAGTCATCTTAACTTCATACCAGGAAAGATAATGGTGCAAATAGTCAAACAATCTATTTGTAAGCATCTGGAAGAAAATAAGGTGGTAAGCAATAGTCAGCATGGATTTGTCAAGAATGTATTTTATCAAACTAACCGCATCCTTCACTGACAGGGTAACAAGAATTGTGGATGAGGGAAATCAGTAGATGTGATATACCTCAACTTTGTAAGGCTTTTGACACTGTCTCACATGACCTTCTCATAAACAAACTAGAGAAATATAGCCTTGATGAACCTACAATAAGGTGGGTACACAAATGGTTGGTAAACCATACTCAGAGAGAAGTTATTACTGGATTGCAATCAAGCTAGAAAGGCGTATCTAGTGGGGTCCCACAGGGATCTGTCCTGGGTCTGGTTCTATCCAGTATCTTCATAAATGATTTGAGTAGTGGCATAGAGAGCACACTTATAAAGCTTGAGGACTGTGCCAAGCTGCAGGGGGTTGCAAACACTTTGGAGGACTGGATTAGAATTCAAAATCATCTGGAAAAACTGGAGAAATGGTCTGAAATAAATAGGATGAAATTCAATAAGGACAAATACAAAGCACTACTTGTAGAAAGGAATAATCAAGTGTACAATACAAAATAGGAAATGATTGCCTCAGAAGGAGTACTGCAGAAAAGGATCTGAGAGTTATAGTGGATCACAAACTAAATATGAACAAAAATATAGTACTGTTGCGAAAAAGCAATCATTCTGGGTTGCATTAGCAGGAGTATTGCAAACAAGACACAAGAAGTAATTCTTCCACTCTACTTAGCACCTCAAAAGGTATCAGTTGAAGTATTCTGTCCAGTTTAGGACATCATACTTTGGGGAAGAAGTGGACAAACTGGAGAAAGTCCAGGAGAGAGCAATAAAAACGATTAAAGGTCTAGAAAACCTGATCTATGAGGAAAGATTGACAAAATTGAGTTTGTTGGAGAAGAGAAGACTAAGGGGGGACATGAAAACAGTCTTCAAGCACATAAAAGGTTGTCATAAAGAGGAGTAACTGTCAGGGTAGTTAAGCACTGGAACAAATTACCTAACTAGGTTGTGGAATCTCCATTTCTGAAGGTTTTTAAGAACAGGTTATCAGGGATGATCTAGGTAATACTTAGTCCTGCCTCAACGCAGGGGACTACTCTAGATGACCTATCTAGGTCTCTTCCAGTCCTACATTCCTATAATTCTGTGATTCTCAACTCCATTATCCAAGTCAATTATGAAAATATTGAATAGTACCAGACCCAGGACTGAGCCCTGCAGGATCCCACTTGATATGCCCCTCCCCCACCCCAGTTTGAAAGTGAACCATTGATAACTATGGGTCTTTTGACCAGCTGTGCACCATCCTTATAGTCATTTCATCTAGACCACATTTCTCTAGTTTGCTTATGAGAATGCCATGTTGGACTATGTCAAAAGCCTTACTAAAATCAAGATATATCATATCTACTGCTTTCCTACATCCACTAGGCCAGTAACCCCGTCAAAGAAGGAAATTAAGTCGGTTTGGTATGATTTGTTCTTGACAAATCCATGCTGGCTATTCCTCATAATCCTATTGTCCTCTAGGTGTTTACACACTGATTGTTTAATAATTTGTTCCAGTATATTTCCAGGTATCAAAGCTAGACTGACTATTCTATCATTTCCTAGGTCCTTTTGTTCCCCTTTTTAAAGATAGGTACTATGTTTGCCTTCTCCAGTCCTCTGGGAGCTCACCCATCCTTCATGAGCTCTCAAAGATCATTGCTAATGGTTCCAAGGGCTGGTCCACACTACCCCCCAAGTTCGAACTAAGATACGCGACTTCAGCTACGTGAATAACGTAGCTGAAGTCGAAGTATCTTATTTCGAACTTCAAAGTACTCACCGCTGGTCCACACGGTGGTGCGCAGGCTCCCCCATCGACTCCGCACTGGTGTCGACGGGGGAGCACTTCCTGGTTCGATTTATCGCGTCTAGACAAGATGCGATAAATCGAACCCAGAAGATCGATTGGACTCCTCTGACGCGGCGGGTAAGTATAGACGTACCCTAAGATTACTTAAACTAGTTCCTTAAGTACCCTAGGATGAATTTCATCAGACCCTGTCATCTTGAATACATCTAACTTATCTAAATATTCTTTAATTCATTCTTTTCCTGTTTTGGCTTGCATTCCTTCCCCTTTATTGTTAATATCAATTGTGTTGAGTATCTGGTGGTCATTAAACTTTTTAGTGAAGACTGAAGCAAAACAGACATTAAACACCTCAGCCTTTTTGATGTAATCAGTTATTAGCTCTCCTTCCATGCTAAATAGTAGACCTACGCTTCCCTTTGTCTTTTTCTTGCTCCTAATGTATTTGAACTATCCCTTCCTATTGCCTTTTATGACCCTTGTTAGATGTAACTCATTTTGTGCCTTAGCCTTTCTGATTTTGTTTCTACACACTTCTGCTATTCTTTTGTACCCCTCCTTAGCAGTTCATCCATGTTTCCACTTTTTGTAGGACTCCTTTCTGATTTTCAAGTCATTAAAGAGCTCCCACTGGAGCCATATTAACCTAATACTGTTCTTCTTATCTTGCGCATCAAGATAGTTTGCAGTTGTACCTTTAAAAATGTCTCCTTGAGAAACTGCCTGTTGTTCCAGAGCCTTCAGAACCCATGGTAAAGCCTAACTAAACTTCTCTGGTTGAGTGTGTGAAGGGAAGTGGTTCAAGTATTTTTAGCTGGTATTGTGTCAACAAAATAATGTACCTATGTAGTTTTATAGCTTTTAGTACATGTGCCTGGAGATCAAGATAAGCATATTTTTTATAGATGGGAGGAATAAATAAGTAAATCAATAAAATACTCTTTCAAGGTCTGCATTACAAGTGCTGACTTGCTTTTTAATTTCTGTGAGGCTGCTTCCATGTGGCAATAATCAACCCGACATACAGCATCTTAGTTATCTGCAAGGCAATCTTGATGCAAAATAATTTTTGCTTGAAGCAGCTAGAAAGCAGCAAACACAGTGGAATTCTGAGTAGAAAAAGATGGGTATTTATCTTAATTACAAAGCTTTGCTTTTAAGAAAGGGTTTGCCAACAAAAACAAAGGTTTTGGGGGTATACAGCTCTCCACTTTGCTTTATAACTAGCCCTTATGTGAGTGAATTATGGTGTTATTGTTTAAGAACACAGAAGAAGCTGAGGCATCATTAAAGACTGAGGAAGCCTTTGGATTTGGAGGCAGGGAAGAAGAAAAGGAAACAGAATAAACACTTGGAGCAATATTTTTAGGCTACAGTATGCCTAGATATCACATAGGTGGGGAGAAGGAGCCTCCCTCATCGCTTGTATGGCCTACTACAGGACTGGATAGAATTACAACCCCTGAACTATGGACTACTCCCTAGGGCTAGATTTCGACTTGCCCTCACCTAGGTGTGCAGTGAAAGGGAAATTGCAGCTACCGTACAGGTACATGTAACTTTAGGAATGCTGTAGTGATTTTTATTTCCTTCCTACCGTTATTTTTCTTGCATTCATTGTGAGCAAAAGGTGGTAGGGAGAGAGGAGATGGAGTGTTGAGTCTACAAGGTGCATAATAGTGGCAATTAACTTGCATTGTTCTATGTGGGCATTATTTCTGATTATTCCCAGTATTTCATTTACATCAACACATTTTTGTGCACTTATGTCTGAGTAAAATGAAAATAAGAAAGAAAAACTTGTAGCACCTTAGAGACTAACAAATTTATTTCAGCATAAGCTTTCGTGGGTTAGTACCCACTTCATCGGATGCATGGAATGAAACATACAGTAGACAGATATTTATACAGTCAGAGAAACATGATAAGGTGGAGGTGCATAGACCAACCTTAAGAGGCTAATTAATTGAGAGGAACCATAACAGCAGGGGAAGAAAAACCTTTGAAGTGATAAACAAGATGGTCACACAGGTGTGAATGAGGATCGTTAACTTAAGGGAAATAGATTCAATTAACGTAATGGCCGAGCCATTCGAGGTCCTTATTTAATCCTGAGGTAATACAATCTAGTTTGCATATCAATTCGAGTTCAACAGTTTCTCTTTGAAGTCTGCTTTTCGAGTTAATCTGTCGCAACACTGCTACCCTCAAGTCTGTCAGTGAGTGATTAGGGAGGTTGAAGTGTTCTCCTACTGGTTTTTGAATGTTATGATTCCTGATATCAGATTTATGTACAACAGACCTCTGTACAACATACTAACCCACAGAATCCTTCCTACCAAAACTACAAAAAGAAGGATTCTGCGTGGACTCCTCCTGAAGGTCGAAACAACAAATTGGACTTCTACATAGACTGCTTCCGTCGCCGTGCTCGAGCTGAAATTGTAGAAAAGCAAAATCACTTGCCCCATAACCTCAGCCGTGCAGAACACAATGCCATCAACAGCCTCAGGAACAACTCTAACATCATAATCAAAAAGGCTGACAAAGGAGGAGCTGTCGTCATCATGAATAAGTTGGAATATGAACAAGAAGCTGTCAGACAGCTCTGTAACTCCACATTCTACAGGCCTTTATCCTCTGACCCCACTGAGGAGTACCAAAAGAAACTACACCATCTGCTCCAGAAACTCCCTGGAAAAGCACAAGAACAAATTTGTACAGACACGTGCCTAGAACCCCGACCAGGGGCATTCTATCTGCTACCCAAGATCCATAAACCTGGAAATCCTGGACGCCCCATCATCTCAGGCATTGGCACCCTAACAGCAGGATTGTCTGGCTATATAGACTCTCTCCTCAGGCCCTATGCTACCAGCACTCCCAGCTATCTTCGCGACACCACTGACTTCCTGAGGAAACTACAATCCATCGGTGATCTTCCAGACAACACCATCCTGGCCACTATGGATGTAGAAGCCCTCTACACTAACATTCCACACAACGATGGACTACAAGCTGTCAGGAACAGTATCCCCGATACTACCACGGCTAACCTGGTGGCCGAACTTTGTGATTTTGTCCTCACCCACAACTATTTCACATTTGGGGACAATATATACCTCCAAGTCAGTGGCACTGCTATGGGTACCCGTATGGCCCCACAGTATGCCAACATTTTTATGGCTGACTTAGAACAACGCTTCCTCAGCTCTCGTCACCTAACACCCCTACTCTACTTGCGCTACATTGATGATATCTTCATCATTTGGACCCATGGAAAAGAAGCCCTTGAGGAATTCCACCATGATTTCAACAATTTCCATCCCACCATCAACCTCAGCCTAGACCAGTCCACACAAGCGGTCCATTTCCTAGACACCACTGTGCTAATAAGTGATGGTCACATAAACACCACCCTATACCGGAAACCTACTGACCGCTATACTTACCTACATGCTTCCAGCTTCCATCCTGGACACACCACACGATCCATTGTTTACAGCCAAGCTCTAAGATACAACCGCATTTGCTCCAATCCCTCAGACAGAGACAAACACCTACAAGATCTCTATCAAGCATTCTTACAACTACAATACCCACCTGCTGAAGTGAAAAAACAGATTGACAGAGCCAGAAGAGTACCCAGGAGTCACCTACTACAAGACAGGCCCAAAAAAGAAAATAACAGAACACCACTAGCCGTCACCTTTAGCCCCCAACTAAAACCTCTCCAGCGCATCATCAAAGATCTACAACCTATCCTAAAAGATGATCCCTCACTCTCACAGATCTTGGAGGACAGACCAATCCTCGCTTACAGACAGCCCCCCAACCTGAAGCAAATACTCACCAGCAACCACACACCATACAACAAAAACACTAACCCAGGAACCTATCCTTGCAACAAAGCCCGATGCCAACTCTGTCCACATATCGATTCAAGTGATACCATCACAGGGCCTAATCACATCCGCCACACCATCAGGGGCTCATTCACCTGCACATCTACCAATGTGATATATGCCATCATGTGCCAGCAATGCCCCTCTGCCATGTACATTGGCCAAACCGGACAGTCTCTACGCAAAAGAATAAATGGACATAAATCTGATATCAGGAATCATAACATTCAAAAACCAGTAGGAGAACACTTCAACCTCCCTAATCACTCACTGACAGACTTGAGGGTAGCAGTGTTGTGACAGATTAACTCGAAAAGCAGACTTCAAAGAGAAACTGTTGAACTCGAATTGATATGCAAACTAGATTGTATTACCTCAGGATTAAATAAGGACCTCGAATGGCTCGGCCATTACGTTAATTGAATCTATTTCCCTTAAGTTAACGATCCTCATTCACACCTGTGTGACCATCTTGTTTATCACTTCAAAGGTTTTTCTTCCCCTGCTGTTATGGTTCCTCTCAATTAATTAGCCTCTTAAGGTTGGTCTATGCACCTCCACCTTATCATGTTTCTCTGACTGTATAAATATCTGTCTACTGTATGTTTCATTCCATGCATCCGATGAAGTGGGTACTAACCCACGAAAGCTTATGCTGAAATAAATTTGTTAGTCTCTAAGGTGCTACAAGTTTTTCTTTCTTATTTTCATTTTGCTGACACAGACTAACACGGCTACTACACTGAAACCTATCATTATGTCTGAGTGACATCAGACTTTAATGTGTTGCTTATTGATGAAAAATATACAATATTTCTATAAAGCTCTCTCTTCCCTTATATGAATGCATGTCTCAATGTATGGCGATATATATCTATATACTATTTCCCATGAATATTAATGATTCCCAACTTTTTTTAACCCCCTCTTATGACTGAGTGGCAGATGGGCAGCTTTCTGGCACCATGTCCCAGCAACCTTTTACCATCTCTGTTTTATCTACCTACGTTCTCTTCCCTAATCTTCTCTGCCTGCCTTCTCCTTTTACTTTTTTTTTTACTTTTCCTTTCTCTCTTGTTTCTCTCCCTCAGATCCACAGTGGTGCCAGGTCACATATGCTCTCATGGCTGAGCTGAGTCCTGTGGAAGCAGAAGAGAGAGATCTGTACACAACAAGATCCTCCCACTATAGGGCTAGGAGAGAAGGTAGCAGCTTTCAAGGCATTTGCAGTGGAGACAGGGACAGAGTGTCACCTGCCCTCACTGCTTTCCTGTACACCTCTCCCTACCCTGGATTTGTCTGGCATCCCTCCAGGGAGACAGGCATATTCCAGGCTGGGAAACAATGATACAGACACACATACACACACTTGATGCTTACCACCTTCCCACCCTTGTTCATGTGAGCCATCCTTTCCACCCATACTAATTTCACAACAAATTGTCTGCAGGGATCCCATCTATCCATTTAGCTATGAGAACCACCAGTAACTCCTTTCTGACATCTTGGGGGTCCGAGAATGAGAAGCTCTTCTACCAAAGGCCCAATTCTCACTCGAGTATGATTCTGCTCCCATTAAATGGGAGCACCATCAGGTCTATGATGGGACAGGTTCCCATCCCAGGAAGTTATTAAAGAGATCCTCTGGGTATAATCTGCCCCAATCCAGCATGCCTGAGAGACATGTCGAACATGGAGAGGAAGGATGCAAGCCCAGTGCAAGGTGATATTCGGAGGCAAGCAGAGCAGGGGCTGCTTACCAGGTGAATGGCTGAAAAGCTTCTGCCACTTGGACCTTCTGAAAAAGTGCAGAGACCTTCTTTACTTTGTTTTCCCTTTTTATTCAGAAACTAGGGTGCACAGCCTGTGTCCTTTGCACAACAGGGGATTAAGTGCCCAGATGCCCTTATGGGAAATTGCTGGGTGAGTCTGGAAAGTTTTGTGGCCTGTAGTGTTATTTGGTTTGCCCTCACCATTTTAGATTGCACTATGCCTAGGGAGATACCAACCCTCTTCTTCTAAGGCTTATGGCCAGAGGGCTGCACTCTAAACTGGCTCTACAGCAATGCCTACAGCCAGAGGAGGACATCTGTGGTGAAAGAGGTGCCTGCTCTCATCCCCTGGGGGTGCCCTGAAGGTACAACCTATGATAACGTCCTTAAAAAGCATTGAAATCTTCATATGTTTGCACTGTAGGTTGAGCTAAGAATTGAGGGAAATGTTCCAAAACAACATAAACGAGCTATGGATGATGCTACTGGATTTATTACTTGACCTACATTTCTCACTACATGTTTTATAGTTCATATTTTTCCATCGGGTACCCCCCTTCAAGAATATATGTGGTCCTTATGTTGAACAACATATGTGGATAATAAATCAGGCTGCCAAACGCAAGCTTTCTAGAAAACTGGATTTCTCTATGACAGCGTTATGGAAAAAAATGTGTTTTATCAAATAGGTCTTTCAATAAATTTGTCACTGTCTGTTTGTTTTGATTTTTCCCTGAAGTTTTTTCTGGCTGTCATCTGATATTGCTTTTCAAGAGACTTTTAAGTGGTTTGTTTTCATTCCTCATTGTGGATTAACTTTATGAAGTCAAGTAAGGTTATCAACCACGTAAAAGTGGAGACAAACAGTTGGAGTCTGAAAAGGCATGAATATTTGCGTGGTTAGAATAAAGGAGAGCAATATGTGCAATCGTGGAAGTACTATGGTGGAATCCAACATGCTATGTATGTATCCTGAAGAAAGGGTAAGTACGCAGCCCTCCATTACAATGATATATTTCCTGCAGGGGTTGAGAGAAACAGCTCGGGGAAGAAAACAAAACCAGGAAAAGGTTCAAAGGTTTTTTGGAACGAGTACTGTTATAGATCTCAGTATAGCAAGTTGTTCAACTTTAGGCACCTGCACTGTCCCATCGATATCAATGGGACAATTCAGGTGTCTAAAGTTAGGCATGTGCTTAATCAAGGCCTGTAATTAATCTGAATCTGCATTCTCCATTACCCATCTGATGTATATTGATACAATCTTTATAAATCATATATCATCACATTTAAGAATTCTTGGCTGAATTCCTTTGAGAATAGATTGGCCTAACGTTTTTAACGTGGCCTCAGAGCTTATTCTGTAAGCAGAATTACAGAGGGCGTGGAAATTTTACTATCAGTTGATATAATAAGGACATGCTAAAAACTAGCATTATTGTAACATTAAGCTTGTAAGAAATCAAGCTCAAGAAATCAAGGAATTCCAAAGTAAAGGCTGCTCTAGCAACATTAATTTTGTCATGTTACATATCTTGTATATTTTATGGTATCCACTAATAATAAAGAATAATGTGTTTGAAGTTTATATTTAACAAGGAGCAACAAGTTCCTGATTCCTACACTCTATGCAGGGGGTGGGGAGGTGGGATGTCCACTTACAGGAACTTTCTTTTTTTACCAGAATGGCTTCCTGGAGCTGATCTTTTAAATCTGACAAAGCCAAACGGCTGCAGCCCTAATGTATCCATTTTGTAACTGGCATCAGCTTCTTACAGCTAGAAAGTACCTAATCTATTTTCCCTCTGTTTTTCCTTTCTTATTTATTGAGGTGATAGTATATGCTCATATTAAGCAACATGGCCAAGTTAATCTTTGATGCCATAACCTTAATGTTTAGGCTTTCCATACTGTCAGAACTTTATAGCTGTAGTAACATTAGGATTTTGCATTTTATTTTCTAGGGTTTTTTTCTTTTTAGGAAAAATGGGGTGGGGGAAAGGTAATCTGGAGGTAATCAGTTTGCAAAATATAATCACTAATTCAATTTCCAAATTCCTTAGTTTCTCCCAAGCTGTTTCCCTTTGATTAAAACTCCCACTGGTTTCTTTTCACAGGGGCTTCTTTAAAAAAAATCATTTGCTTTTGACTCACAGATGTTTGTGCTCCACAATTTCTGCTTTGAATTTCTGAGTCATATGAACCATAAATCTCAGCTGAAATCCTATCATTTTGATCCAACTCCTGAGTCAGTTTCTCACTTATTTTTAACCAGAATCCCCTTTTCCCAGAATCTCTGTGCCCTTGGCTTTTGTTGTCTTTGAAGGGGGAGACAGCGGCCCATCACACTCCCATCATTCTCAGAGGTGATTGGCTGGCCTCATATCCTCTCCTTTGCTTTCTGGAAATGTGTGGCTGTATTGTTCCTATCTCCTGCAGTTTCCAGGTACTGCAGGGAGAGCAACAGATTCAGCCCACTCTCCCCCACTAACCTACTGATGGTATCTTCACAGTAGTATTCTGCATGCCCATCCCTTCTCATCTATCAGACATGGGATTATAAATGGAGAAGGCTGGCTGACATGACTGGCCAAGGGTTAGCCTGTTCCTGGCCTCTCCACAGCGTGTGAGAAGTCACTGTCCTTAACATTCTCAATGATACAATAATTGTAGTAAACTACAGGAAACAATTTTGGTGCTTATAAAAATGATCAAGTGGGTTTTATGCTCAACAGACATGCTGGAGACAGCTTCATTATTGTTATTGCTGTCTGCATTGAGATAGCACCTATAGGCCCCATTGTATTAGGCGCAGCATATAGTAAAAATCTAAGAGACAGTCCCTGCCCCAGAGAATTTATAATCTTAGTAAACAAGACCAAGGGTGGGAGAATGGATGTATGAGTATCCCCATTTCACAGATAGGGAACTGAGGCACAAAGACCTGCATCCTCACAGGTACTTAGGTACCTAACCCATGCACCACTGTGATCTATAAAACTCCTGTTCAGCTGCTGCCTAGCCCTGTAAGTGCCTAAATTTTTTCAGTAAAAGTTCCCTCAGATCTATGCTCCTGCTTCTGAGCATCCAGACTGCTCCCTCACTCAAGGATTCAGGGTGCCAAGTCCTAGAGCAGTCCATTAACTGGGGAAAGACAGGCATTGTCACAGTTCAGAGGAACTACATGTGTATTCCCCATTCGTGGTCTACAAAGGGCACCTACTTTAGTCTCCCAGGTCCTCAGCTGTCACCAATTCTGGGTGAAGACCTTCATCTTTCTCCCTTCTGAATAGTTCGCTACCTACACTGTGTTATTATCCAGCAAGGCAGACTCCCTTAACAGCAGTGGCGTAGCCAGGTTTAGAGCACAGGGGGAGTGGAGCTAAAAAAGGGCGCCGGGAGCAAAAAGCGTCGGGAGCACAAAAAGGCGCCGGGAGCAAAAAAAATGCTCCCCTCTGGCTGCAGCATAGGACCAAAAGGCGTCGGGAGCACAAAAAGGCGCAGGGAGCAACAAAAAATGCTCCGCTCTGGCTGCAGCGTAGGAGCAAAAGAGCACAAAAAAGGCGCCGCTTCTGCTCAGTGGGGGAGTGGCCGCCCCCCCTGCTCCCCCCCTGGTTACGCTACTGCTCAACAGGCCAGCATCTGTGCTCTGACTTCTCTTCATAGGCTATGAACAGTTGTGATTGCCCATGGTTTTTATGTTACCACATGGCTGTTTTTTTAAGCAAACACGTTTATTTTAAGGTAAAAGCATTACAGAAAAAAATATTAAAACAATAAAATAATCTACATGCATCTATCAGAGATCACCCCTGACTCTAACAAAGGCTCTGACAGGTAAACAGTCCTTCAGACTCCACTGATAGGTTTTCCTGTGGTCACAAGTTCATCACAGCTTCAGCTCAGAACAAGCCCCCCTCAGTCTTATGGGGCCTCAGTAGGCCAAAGTCCTGCCAACGCCTCCCTAAGTACTGGGGTGGGGGCCCTTGCATCAGACGTCCTGTCCGTTTTTTGGATCAGAAAGCAGGCCCTGAGTCGGTTTAAACTCCAGCTATTTATCCAAAAATCCTTCCTTTGTCAGTTGTTCATTGGAGAATCCAGTTGAAACCATAGGTGAACCTCTCCAGTCGGTGGTAGTTCTCTGGGTGTGTCACAACCTGAGTGAATTTGCCTAGCCACCGTCGTCCCCCCCCCTCACCCACCCACCCCCGTTCTTAGTTCCTGGAAGGCTGCATTCCCCCTCATACATACAGTCCCTCAATTGTACGTAAACATTTTTATTTTTTTGATACAATGAACTCCTAAAATAAACTTAATTCAGTAAGTTTCACTTAATCCAACAAGTTTGTCCAGGATATTGTCATATACATGTCGCAAGCACTCAGCTGCCTAAGTCACATGCAGGTCCCATTTTGCTAAGTCTGTTCAGAGGCTGCCTCCCTCCACACAAAGGAACCGGGGGGAGGTGCTTCCTTTTATGGGTTTCCCGGTGGTTAGAGTATTTATGTGAGAGATCCCTGGATCAAGTCCTCCCTCTGCTTTTTCTAATCCCTTCTTCTCATCAGGCATAGGGGATAATTGAACTCAGCGTCTTCCACATCCCAGATAAATAGCCAAACCAGTGGGCTAAAGGTTATACAAGAAGTGGTGGTGCACCATCTCCAGCTGTCTTGTGAGGAGTTACATGGCCTCTGAGCATACCTGCCAGATGAGGCAGAGGAAGGCCTTTCTTTCCCTGGTTTGTGAATAGCACTGGATTTAGGGTACCTAGAGTGAAGCAGCAGTGTGCATGCTCCGAGGCCGCAACATAGGCATATAGGGACTTTTACTGCAAACACTTAGGTAGTGAGTGAGCTTAGGAACCTATACGGCTAGACACCAGATAAGCAGTTTTGTGGATCCCAGTGATAGTTGAAATCAGGACTCAGGCACCTAAGCAGTGTTCCCTCTAATTTTCCCCACCCATGTGCAGAATGAATTTTGTTATGTGCTCCAATAGGGAGGTGATGTGTGACACCTCACCTTCCTATTGGTGCACATAAAATTCATGTGGTGGGGGTGGGGACGAAGGGTTCGGAGTATGGGAGGGGGCTCAGGGCTGGGGCAGAGGGTTGGGTGCAGGGGGTGAGGGCTCTGGTTGGGGATGCAGGCTCTGGGGTGGGGCTGGAGAAGATGGGTTTGGGGTGCAGGTGGGGGCTCTGGGGCTATGGCAAGGAGAAAGGACTCACCCCAGAGCTCTCTCTCCCCACAGCAGGACCCAGGAAGGGTGGGGAAAGCACCTCTCCCCACTGCAGGAGCTCTGGGACTGGGGCTGCAGGATAGGCGTGGGTGGGTCAGGGCCACTCCGGGATTGGGCTGCGCCACCCTGGCCGCAGTCGGGCCCGATCTGGCTGTGGCAGGTCCTGGCCGCAGGCTGAGTTGCGGCTGAGGGAGCAGTGCCTCTCCCGCAGCTGGTTGGGGCTGGGAGAGGGGTGCCCCTCTCCTGGCAGGTCCCCAGGCAGGTTCCCCGAACCTCCTGCATGACATTAAATAGGCTGCTGCGTGGCCACACAGCTTACAGGGAACTTAGCACCTAAGTATGTTTATGGAACTGGGCCTAAGTGACTTGCCTAAGATTACACAAGAAGTCTGTGGTAAAGCCAGGAATTAAACCCCTATCTCCTGTGTGCTAGTCTAGTGCCCTAACCGCACAACCACCCTCCCCTTCCTGTTCCTCAGCTGATTAAAAAACACAGTTTAGGAAATTAAATACATCTTTTAATCATGTCACAAGAGAATGAAAAACATTTAACAGACCAGAGTGGGGAAACTATGGGGTTTGGTGCATCAGCAAATGTCCCATCAGCTATAATAAAATTGGGTTTTCTAGTGATGGAACTATTTGGTCATAGGAATCAGGTCCTCCTCCTTCATAACTGTTTTCATTAGAGTTGAAAACATTATTAGTCAGGTTAAAGAAATGACAAAATATGAAAGGCATAAAGGTGAGAGATGCAAATCTTAATGAGGTTGATGAAATATATCTGCTAAAGTGACCATTGCCAAACTTTTAGACTGTCTCAAAATTTGGAACATCATACAAAGTCAGTTGGTCAAAATCTGAGCATTCATTCCTTTCAGGGTTCTGCATATTTCAACGTTTCTGACAAATGGAAATTCACCAAACAAACACATTTACCCATGTTAGGGAATGAATCTAATCAGAGCTCTCTGGAATACAGCTAAAGGTTTTTTGGAAAGAAACAGTGCCAAAACTATATTATGAGATAAGCAGCTGGGAGCAATTTATTGTCGCCATTGTTCATATTATTACCTAACTTAAAATTACACCTGCCAGTATTTTAATATATCGCATTTTAAGACTATGGTATACATCAAAATCTGAATGAAATCTATTAAGTACTTAGGCAGTGCTTCAAAATTGTCCCATTTAAATCCCATTTTAGAAGACTTCCAGAGTTTCCTTTCTGACATGATGACTGCAACTTTAAAACAGGGATTACAAAACATTGGCAATATTTTTCTCATATACAACAGTAGCAAGGTTTAAGTAACCTAAGGAAAAAATTAAGCTTCTCTCTAAAGACTTCTGTGTTTACTTACTGACAAGACATTTTTCTGATGCAAATTCAGGAATAATTTTACCTCAAAACTGAGAATGATTACTTTGGAGGAATCTCTCAATTGATTTGACCCTAAATGACTTCTATCAAGAGTGTACAATTTGTTTATTACGAAATACCGTCAAGACTGAACTTTGAATCTTGGAACATAGGCTTGAGATCTGAAAACAATCATTGAAGGTAGGCAGTGGACATATACTTTGTACAGTATATGAAATATCAATATGCAACCCTTAACAAACAGACACTGTTTTATACTTTGCAACCTCTACTACTCAGCTTCAACTCAGAACAGAATATATCCAAGTCTACAAGTCTGCCACTAGTCCTTTTGCTCTGGGCAGCAGTAAATCAATTTGAGAACCTCAAATTAGCTGTCTTGTCAGATCTAAACCCAACATTAATTGAGCTTTTGTATCGTCCTCCAAAATGTAATCTACACATAGCACAGAATCAAAAATATAATGGAATTTGTCAGGGAAAAAACTAATGCTGAATTTGACGTCTGTAGTCCCAACACTGAAAATGGGGCACCAAGATGCCAAAGACAGACATAACATTTTTGCATACATTGGGGATGTACTGATGATTCTTAGGAAGGCGTTATACAGTTATGCCGTCTCCTGTCTGTAGTATTTCTGAAATAAAACTGCATTATTTACCCAGTACAGAGTTTCAAAAATTCAATATGCTGGCCACTTTTCCATGAAAAATATATGTGACGGGGAGTATCAACCCCGCACTGAGCTGATGGGGCCTGGTCAATCACTGTGGGCCCAGGTGACCACACCCCCTCGCCCCTGCTGTGCATGCTTCAGGTGGAAGGGACAGATAAAAGGAGGCAGCCCAGATGAGTCTGGGCTGAAAGAGGAGGAATGACATGTGCTACAGGCTCCTGCAGAGGCACCTGTGACTCTCCAAGTGGTGGGAACCGTGGACCTGGACTATGCTGCGGACGACCAGCCAACTGCAGGGACCTGGAATATAAAAAGTCCAGCAACTATTTAAAAAATGTTTTAGATGGCAAATGCCTTTATTTTTTGTCAAGAGACTGCTCTGTCTTTGTTGATTTTATCTGACATAGTTATTGCCAGATCCTGCAATTCTTTCTGAAATGAACAACTGTTTTGCTCTGCAACAATACTGCAGTAACCACCTACTTGTCTTCATCCAAAATACCACAACAAAGAGCTCTCTGGCAATGTTTCCACTCAAAATACCACAAAAATGCTCTTCTTTGTGGTGTTTTGGTTTGTATAAAAACTGTATTAGCCAGAAGAGACCTACTTTTGGAACAAAAAACATTTTTCCATTCATTCTGATAAGTCACTAGAGACTCCTACAGAAGGCAGCACCACCTCTTAGTACATTATAACTTTTCTTTTCTGTGTGCACCAATTGCATAGCAGCGCTAGTAGAGACAAAATGTTCTATGTCATAGAAATCTGTAATGTTTTGGTGCCAGTGCTGTGAACTCCAGAGTGTCATTGTGAGAACTGTGAACCAAATGGTCCCCACATCAAAAAGGAAGCAGAAATTCTCATATTACAGAATCGCTGATTGTGACTCCATACTTATGGCTGACTCAGACGGTTTTAGTTTAACAGGAACTATAAACCTTTTATTTTGTAGCAGTCTCAATACAATAAAACATGGCAAGTAAAGATTGAGCACTATTTGAATTTTTCATGGTGGTTTGGTGAAAATTGGATTGTCGCAAAGAGAATAATAAAAGTTCCCAAGTCATTCTCTTTTGACGTTTTTCCACTGGACTGTCTGACCTTTTTTCAGAAGAACACTAAAGCACTCTGGGATCTGTGTTTTGCTCCCTGTGTGCTGATAATGAAATGTCAGTTATTCTTAGCACTAAGCCAAACCTATGCTATTTAGCAGTGATGAGAAAACACAACCAATGAGGCTAAGGCAGGCCTCCAAATACTGCAGTAACCTAGGGGAAAGTTTCCTGAACTAGAGAAAAGGTGACTAAAGTTTAAATCCCACCTGTGCTTGGTATGGTTTATATTCCCATGTGCCTCACCATCCTTATTATTGACCAAGGCCATGAACCCAAGGCTAGTATGAGCTGCCACATCACTTTACAAATAAGTTCACGGTGAGGTTACACAGTTACTGCAGGGACAGTGAGGAACAAAAGCCAGGATTATTGCATGGTAGATCCAAAGGTTAGCCACTCAGCCACACAACCAAAGCACATTCAAAGTGAAAGGCAATCTTATCTCTAACCACTAGACCACAGTCTTCTCCCAGATCCAGGGACAGAAGCCAGGATTCTTGCTCTTCAATATGCTACAAATGTCTAGCAAGCAATTTTGTAACCCACTGGGAAAATCTGTGCAAGTCCTCTTCTAATGGCTAAACTAAATAGAGGCTATCAATTACCTTTTTAGCTCAAGTTGTAGAGCTTTGAACTGAGGACCCAGGGTTCAACGCCTGCTGTTGACCCATATGAGGGAATGAATATTGTATGTGACAGATTCCCACCCATCCCACTTCTCCTCCTTCCCCCAAGTTTTCTAAAACAAGAAAACAAAAACAACACCTGATTTGTTTATTACAAACAATGAGAACATCCTTTAAAGCACATTTGTAACTTAAGAACTATTATAAATAGGGCCCTACCAAATTCATAGCCATGAAAAACGCATCACACACTGTGAAATCTGGTCTTCGGTCTTTTGTGTACTTTTACCCTGTATATACAGATTTCATAGGGGAGACCAGCGTTTCTCAAACTGGGGATCCAGACTCAACAGGGAGTCACAGGGTGGGTCGCAAGGTTATTGTAGACGGGGTGCAGTATTACTACCATTACTTCTGCGCTGCCTTCAGAGCTGGGTGGCCAAGAGAGCAGTGGCTGCTGGCCAGGCACCCAGCTTTGAAGGCAGCCGCACAGTAATAAGGGTGGCAATATCATACCATGCCATCCTTACTTCTGCGCTGCTGGTGGTAGTGGCGCTGCCTTCAGAGCTGGGCTCCTAGCCAGCAGTTGCCGCTCTCCAGACACCCAGCTCTGAAGGCAGTGCCACTGCCAGCAGCAGCACAGAAGTAAGGGTGACAATACTGCGACCTCTTTACACTAGCCTTGCGACTCCCCCACCACCACCCCTGCCCCCTGCCCCAACTCCCTTTTGGGTCAAGACCCCTACAGTTACAAAACCATGAATTTTTCAGATTTAAATATCTGAAATCATGAAATTTACAATTTTTAAAATCCTATGACCGCGAAATTGACCAAAATGGATCATGAATTTAGTAGGGCCCTAACTATAAACTTTAAATTAGGGCATGAAACACTTTAGTCATTTGCCATCTCCCCTTCGTCCCTCAGCAGTGTGAAAGAATACCTTCCCCAAGTTCTGGAATGTGTGACAGTCAGGTGTGTCATTCTGTTGCTACAAGAACAACTGAGATGGTTGTTGAGATTTTGCATTAGAGTGAGAGTTTGATAAAGTTGGAGGTAAATGTACTTCATGCAAATGAAACGTACAGCTGTGGCTCTTGCTATTAGGCTAGCAGTACTTAGGTGTTGTGCAGCAGGACTTTCCTTAATATGGGATCAAGTTCCTCTGCAGTACCAGGCCTGTTCAAGACTTTTTACTTTGTGCTTATACACACATCAACACGCTGCATTTGCACTGTGCAGGATTAAGCTCCTCAGAGGCAATTTAGAGTCGTGCAAAACTCAGGGGTTTTAGATCACAGCGGTTTGTATGAACATTTTCTTTGATTTTGATTCACATGGGTTCATATTTTGCTTTATGTACCTAGCTCAGTGGTTCTCAACCTGCAGCCCATGGGCCACTTGCAGCCCAATCAGCACACAGCTGCGGCCCATGTGACATCCTCAGGGCCAGACAGGTAGTATATTTGGCCCACAATGGTAAATAGTTTGAGAACCACTGATTCTAGCTCAAATGAGTTAAAAAACTCAGTGAAGTTTAGCTGATACTGTTAAGTTTCACCTTGTTTCAAACTTTTTTTGACCATTCAAACTCAAAACAAGAAGCATTGCCCCACAATGTGTGTGAGTGTTTTTATGGCTCTGGCACATGTTTATCTGGTGTAAAGTCTGCTATGGTCAAATATTCAGAAAAAAACAGAGACTTCTGGCCTTCTATGTGCTTGCTATTCCTAACTACAAAGTGACCTGGAGAGATCACAGTGGGGTCTGACGGGACTAAAAGGAGAATCACTAATACTGGGAAAGAATATAAACAGAACAGCTACAAAATGGTGGGACCTAACCTGAAGCGAGCCAATGAAACAAGCTTATGTTAACCTTGTCGTCTTCCTACTGACCTAACATTACTTTCCTAATATAACAATCATTATAGTTGTCAGGACCAGAACTGGGATGTTGGGTGATGAGGTGATCTGTGAAAAAGCCTCTCCAATAAGAAGTGGTCTATGACAGGGAAAAGTTTCAAAACCACTGTACTAGATGACCTAATAGGACTGTTATTCTCTATCTTCTAAGGAATTTTTTTTTGAAATTTGCTGTCAACTTCACTATTATGGATACCTAATCATCATGACTGGATGCTAATAGAAGGTATTACTTAATAATGGTCTGAAATTATTGCAATACAGGTTCAACCATCCTATCGCAATACCTGATATTACTTATGAGAGAGTTTTAGATTATTGCATCATCCTCTAGATAAACTATTCCACATTCTTTAGCCAGGCTACTCCACCTTAAATGTTCTGAATCTTTCCAACTGTGGAACAATGATAGATATGTCATGAGCTTGCTCTCCCATCTCCTATTACAGTGATCAAAATCCAGAATACCATGCTGATGTCTAGTTTGCTAATGTCTTTTCTGCTTCAGACGACGGTTCCTAATCCAGTTTATTTTCTTATCCACACAGCAGATTTTTCTGTTAGCTGTAACTATGAAAATGAAAACAATCTCTACAAAATTGGTTTCCCAAATGTTCCCCTGTGTGGCAATTGCACAAAATCACCTAGGGAGACAGCCCTATAAAATATGCACTTGAACATAGCAGGGTATCTGCTGAAGATATTATTACTTACCTTCTATAAGGTTTGAAATCCTTAGAAAGGTTTACATTTAAACGTCAAACTTCTTTGATTAGCTTTGGTCATTTTTCTAAGGACTTCAGATGCTTGGATGAAAAGAAAAAGGAACAGGGGTAGGCAAGAGGGAAGGACTATTTTAGCATACCTTCAGGGCAAGGACTGTCTCTTCTGTGTTTCAACAGTGCCCCGTCTATTCAGGCCCCAATTCCAACTGGAGCTTTTGGGCACTACTGTAATGCAAATATTTACTACTGCTACCAGAAGAAAGGAGAAGGAGCTGGTCAAGTTAGCAAAATAAGACTAGGATGTGAAGCAGAAAGGAGTTTGGAAGAGAAAGAGGCCTCTGAAAGTTAAAATGAACTTCTGATATTCATTTGAATTTTCTGGAGCTTAGCTGAACCAAACCCCTGAACCTTCTAAATTGGCATGTTAAAGGGTAAACTGTGATTGCTGATGCATAGGTGTGGGAGGAGGAAAGGACACAAGCAGCATCCTCTCTACATCCCTTCACAGGCTCTGGAAACAATCCATTTGGATGCATACTCCTTCTGGCTAGTGTGGCTAGCAAAAGAAGCAAGATGGAAAAGGGGAGATGGTGGGGTCATAGTCCTTTCTCCACACTGACCCGCAGCACTAGCCAATGAGGAAGTGAGTATATGCTGCTTAAAATACATCTTATCAATGATTAGATATCTTACCTAGATATATCTTAGATATTTTTCCACTGACTTAATTGCTTTATAAAATATATACTTTATATAGAGCTGTCACAAAGTGTTGCACTTTCAGACATGGATTTATCAACTGAAATATTGTTTTACCAGATAGTCATAATTTATTAGTACAACTATTACACTTATATAGATAACTTATGTTATACCTCTGCTTAGCTGTCTTTATCTGTTTGCTAGTACCTACAGCATCTATCTACCTAGCTATCACTAAAACATCTGGTAATCATCAGAAAACTTGCATCATACAATTCTCCATCAAAGCAACTGCTACAAGTTTGAATTGGAAGATGCCCAATGTTTAAATTAAACCAGACATCTGTAGCATTAATGGTGCCAAAATGTGGTAACATTTTCACTCACCCAATTTCAAATAAGCTTTCATGTTCTTTAATGTCTAGTATATATTTTCGAAGCATCGAGTCTTGCTGCATTTGAGAAATGACACCATGCAGATACTGTAGTTAGGGATTCAGGGCTATGCAAGAAGGCTTCTATTTTGGAAGACGGCAGGTCTATACTGTCTGTCCTTTCTATTATTGAACATAAATCATAGTGATCGTTTTGTTTGATTTATATCTACATAAGCAAGACAGAGTACTCAAAGGTAGTGGAAATGTAAAGTTCTTTCTGAGATGAAGTAGAAGGGTGAACTCAGTTCATTCCACCAGAGCTCACTTCACTGTGAATGCTGCTGACATATTACATATATTAAAGTATATCTGCTAAGCGAGGGGGTCTCAAACTCAATTTACCTTAAGGCCAGTGCCAGTCCTCAAAACCTCCCAGCAGGCCAGTAATGTCACTGAAGATGGTGTTCAGAAAAGAAAACATTTATATTGTATTTTTTATTTCGAATTTCTTAGAAATAATAAAACAGTCATACAACTTTATACAATTCTTCGCCTGCCAGAGAGTTTTTAGTATTTGCCAGACACCCAGCAACACTTCAGTTCTGTCAGTTTGTTGATGTTTGGCCTCAGTGACTGAGCAGTTGAAACCTTTCGGATTGCAGCAAGGTGTGCATCAGATAGTTGTGTTCGGTATTTTGACTTGTTTATAGCCATTGTGGGAAAAAGTCATGCTACCTCCATGGCTGACTCTGCCCAGCAACTAATGATGCTGCCTCCATGGCTCACTCTGCCTGGCGACTAGTGATGGTATTTCTGTCCCTCTCCCCCAGCTAATGGGAGCCGGAAGCGTGGCTGCATGGGTCTCTCTTCCGTGGGCCACAGTGGGGAGGTTCTTGGGTTGCAGATGGCCCACGGGCCGGGACTTTGAGACCCCTGTGCTAAGCTATAGGTCTGAAGCACTATAGATACCATATGCCTCAATGACTGGGCATAACATGCTGAATTAAGGATGGACTGAGACCAACCATCTCTGACAAAAGACAATTCACATGGTCTTGCTTCTCTCAATCTAAGTCAGACACTTGAAGTAAAACTGTATTCTCAGATCCACATCTTGCCTTTAAGATTCTGTTGTCCCTACATGAACAGATCAGAACTCTGGGCTACATAGAGAGATGGCTTCCTCTAAAATGCTTATCCATTCAGTCCTTAGGCAATTGGTGCTGGGTGTATGGCAATGTAGTGAGGTGGAGTGGCCTCTCACTGAGCCAGAGTGTGATGATCTTTGATTCCTGGTGGGTGGAGCCAGGCTGGGCCCACCCCTCCTGCCAGAAGCTAAGGGGCAGGACAGGAAGTATAAAAGGCAAGACCTTTAGCTCAGTTGACTCTGAGCCAGGGAAGGAAGCAGACATCTCCAGCCTGCTGCAGAACCCCAGAGCAGAGCCTGTGCTGTCTCATGCCCTGCCCCTGGCAGAGATTGACCCAGGAGAAGAGCTGCCAGGACTGCCACTCGCCATATACCCTGAGGAGATGGAGGACCCTTGGACTACAGAACTTCCCACCCAGGCTATGGTAGGAAGTAGCCCAGGGAAACCAGACATTGGTCCAGTTGTGCTGTTAGAACCCGAGTCAGCGTGTTGCAGTAGGTTCCATGCTGACCCAGTGGTGGAACCTTCTGCTGCTCTTAGGGCCCTGGACTGGGACCTGGTGGAGTAGGGTGGGTCCCTCTGCTGCCAACCCCACCCCTGGGGTGTGTCCCCGCTTTTACAAATCTCGCATTATCACAGCTAGAGTTAGCCTGACTCTTGCTCATATAGAGGCCTGCATCCAAATTCCCTTTACCAACTTCCACAGGTGGCAGCCTCCCACCTGGGGTCAAGAGGCCTGCATTTGACTGCCATCTGCCTGAACCAGGATGTCAGATGATAGACTGTTTGCTCCACCCTGACTAAGGGCCTGAGCTCCTTTAGACTGCTTATAGCCCTGCCCAGCCTAAGGCGCCGCGCTCACTAAGACTACCTGGTGGCTCCGCCAGGCCTGAGGGCCTAGGCTGTTATTGCTCGGCTCTGCCCCACCACCAGGGCCGTGGGCCCTTGTGCTCAATTTGCTAATTCCATGATAGTGGGTGGTGCGCCGGTGGCATAGTGAGGCCGAGTGGCCTCCCACTGAGCCAGAGGGGGAGGGCCAACTACGAATCCACTACAGGCAGCATCCATATCCCACCCTAGCAATGCAAAATGGGTGTATAGGAAAGCAGTTTGTTTTTCTTAAGGATACCACTGACTCCCCATAAAAGCTTGGTTGATAGTGGCTGCTATGCCCAGGAGAAGATTGGACTGGTACATGGTTCAGAAACACCTGACCATGATTCTAGATGCTTTCCTTCAAAAGCTGGATTTACCAGTTCATAATGCTTGAAGTTCACATTAGGATGTGTCAGTCATTGAGAGCCAACTGAACATATTCTCTCTCCAAAGAGAAATATGTATGGAATTCAAGAACACGATTTGTGAAGAGATAGGCAGTACATGATGGTCTTAAGGTTAATGCACTGATCTGGGCTCCATATCTAGTTCTGCCAAAAATCACTTAATCTCACTGTGCCTCAACGATGGCAATACTCCCTACCCCACAAAGGTGCTGTGAAGATAAATTCATTAATGTTTATGAGGTGCTAAAATGAGCACCATAGAAAAGCATATACATAAATGAACACGAAGTAGAGGCGACCTTTGATGTCAGTTAAATAGACTCAAAATCTTTTTCATTGTTGTTGTTTGACACATCTCCAATAAGATATTTTGTCTGTTAGTTTCTGCTGTGAAGGGAGGGTAATTTTTATTTTACAAATGAACTTTGCGCTTTATTGTAGTTCATGTTATAAGAAAGTATAATTTCTTTCCAGTGAATCATTTCCTTACAGGTTTCTGTAGCTTCAGACAGACACAGATGTGAATTTCAAACACAGAGTAAAGTTCAGGCATGGTTGGATCCAAGACTTTGGTTCAGCCTATAATAAATACAGAGACTAGAAATTTGGATCTAAATCCACATTCAAATTCAAACCTTTCCAAGTTCCAAGGATATTTGGATCTGGGGATTTGGTTTAGACACATTTCTAGTGCTGCGTTGTCTGCAGAACTGTATTTTGTTTATATGGTGAGGTTGTTAGTTCTCATGCTGTTGCTTGGACAGCATAGAGGCCACCAAACACATTTGGCTACCAAACGCATTATGTGCCTCCATGATGTTCTGTTCTGAGCCAGATATGACATTCTGGGGTAAGATGCCTGTGAGGGACGTCTGTTGATGCCATCCAGACATCATATTTTAGGTCTTATAGGAGGTCTTTTCCATCCTGCTTTCATTGGGTCAAAGTCTACGATGACTGGAAGTTGGTAGGCATTCGGAGCAGAGGCCAATAGCAACTAAGACAGTGTTGGGTGACCATTTGAGAGAGCAGGCCCTATTTAATTGAATTCGTACTATTTGATGTTTTCAATCAGTCAGAGGTGCTTCATCTGAATGGTGTCTAAACTGCTTTTCAGCCTTGTTAGAGAGGGGCCATGTAAGTGAAATCACTGACAATCTCAACTAGCTGGTCACCCATTCAGATGTTAAAGCCTGCAGTATGTTAAAAATTGCCAACTAAAAGAATTTGGGTTTTACCCCAATACATTTTCATGCTGACTTTTGCCACTGAGCTTTCCAGTCTGCCTCAATTAGCTCATCCATTGATTAAGCAGCTAAAGATATGTTGTCAAAATCAATGTCAGTAAGGTTCTTATTATCAAGGCATACATCTAAAATGCATTCACTTAGTATCTGGTCAAGTCTATGATAGCAGTGAAGAGTGCTTGGGTGGCAACGCATTCTGGTCAAACGCACAACCTAATTCAAAAGAAGGTGGCTCTTTTCCCATTTACAAGAATGTAGTTTAAGGACACAGAAGGTGGAACATTCTATAGAGCTTGTCAGGAAGGCCTGCAAGTTTTAAACTCAGCAAAAACAATTTCCTGTCAACAGAGTCAAATGCCTGGCTTGTATTTCACAAATGAAATGTGAACCCGGGACTTGAATTCTCCTGACTTCTCAATAAAGTTGGCACACTGTGAAGATTTGCTTCATTATGAAATGGCTCAGGGTGAATCCAGGTTGTTGGTCATCTCTTGCTCCTTAAAATATCAGAGACCCAGGCCAACAATAAAAAAAGCACAAACTTTCCCCAGCATGGATAGAAGAGTAATGCTGTGATAGTTACAATAGTCTCCTTTGCTGCCATTGCATTTCCAAAGCGATAAAATAATGCCTTCATGTCAGTCACACAGGACCAACTCTGTTCTCCAGAAGATACTGTATAGTGGCTACAGGCACAAAAGAATAGCTGGTCCAGCAGTTTTTAACAGTTCTGCAGGAATTCCACAGATTCCTGACACCTTATTTCCCTTAAGCTTCTTTACAATTCTGTAATTATATTGATAGTAAATTTGCCAGGATCGTTTTGCCAGGAACATTTTGTCAACTTGGCAGAGGCCTTATGGTCAGGATCCAGAGAAATTGGGGGTGTATTTAGCAGCTTTATGAAATGTTCATTCCAGTGTGCCATGCACTCTGATTCTGTATTGATTACCTGTGCAGAACTGGAGTAGACTGTAACAAGTGAATGACCTTTCTTGTCAGTGAGGTTACACAAATATTTATATAAGGAAGCAACGTCATACCTGGTAGAACAGGGGTGGGCAAACTTTTGGCCTGAGGGCTGCATCGGGTTTTGGAAATTGTATGGAGAGCCTGTTAGGGGAGTGGGTTGTAGCCCAGCCCACACCTCCTATCCGCCCCCCCCGCCCAGGACCCCTGCCCCATTCACCCACCCCCCGCTCCCTGTCACCTGACCGCCCCTGGAACCCTCACCCCTGACTGCTCCCTGCCGCCACATTCAACCCCTCCTCTCATTCCTGACTGCCCCCATTCAACACCCCTGTTCCCCGCCCTCTGACCACCCCGACCCCTATCCACACTGCTGCCCCCTGACCACCACCCCAAACTCCCCTGCCATCTATCCAACTCCCCCTGCTCCCCACCCCCTTACCGCGCTGCCAGAAGCACCGGTGACTGGCAGCGCTGAAGCCGGGCCACCCCGCCGCCACCGTGCAGCACAGACCACCGGGTCAAGCTGTGCTCTGCAGCTGCGCTGCCTCAGGAGCTCCCAGACCTGGTGGTGGGGCGCACTGAGGCTGCGGGGGAGGGAGGAACAGCAGGGGAGGGGCTGGAGGTAGCCTCCCAGGGCAAGAGGGTCCGGCGGGCCAGATGTGGCCCACGGGCCGTAGTTTGCCCACGCCTGTGGTAGAAGCTTCCTTGAATGCAAGGCCTTCAGCTTCCATAAAAGCTCTTTGGTCAATGTGTATTGCTTTATTATGAGTGCCATTTAGCTTATGGTACATGGCCATATCATCTCTCAGACACACTATGCAATGCTTTTCAATGATGGTTAAGGTATTAGCGGAGATGCAGAGCTTCTTGGCTCTTTTTTTTTAGACCAATGACAGCTATAGTGGCATTGATTTATCTGGGATCTGAAGTCTGGCCAGCCGGATTCAGCGTCAGTATATTCTGGTAGGGTCTCAAACCAGTTAGCATTGATAGCAGTTGAAATCTCAATCAATTTTTAGGTTAGATCATTCAAGTTTTGGTAATCCACGTGTAGCTTTCCCTGTGCTCTTTAATCTAAAATGGGAAATTTTCTGAGACTAATTATAACCAACCATTATCTTTCTTTGGCTGTCATTACTTGATCAAATAAATTGGTGCATTTTCTTCTTGTAAAACCAGGTGTTTGTAATGACAATCTCAACAGGAACACACAACTGTAAAAGGCATTCATGTTGTCATTTGAGGAATATGGGCAACAGGTCCAAGAGTGTTTTGATTATTTAGTCTACCAAAAATAAGGATTTTTAAAAACCCACTACTGATGACAATTGTGAAGTTTTCTAAAAATCTGGGTATTTTCTTTTTCTTTTCTTAACTTATCTTTCTGATTTGCCCACAAACTCTGAGTTATGAAAACTATGGACCATGGCTCTTTTTCATAGAACTTGACTAAAAAAACAGCTTCTTAAACTGCATGCAGAAAAATTACACTATAAATTGCAACTCAACCAACTTTATTTTTTTGCAGAAAAAAATGCTTATGAGCTTGTAAGCTCCTGTGCCAAGTTAAAATCTAATTGAATTAGAAACAGCCAAGATATTTACATTTTGAAAATCCAACCATCCATAGAAAGGATTTAGAACTGCTTGAAATAATTAATTGTATCAGAATGACTAAGTGTTACCCACAGAACATAACCAAAAAGTGTCTGAAACCATTAAAAGACTGTTTTAAAATGAGTATAATCTAATTACTAGTAATAGTGGTACCTAAAAACCACACACCAATTTCACAAGGCTCTGAGCCCATTTACATTATAAAAATATGTCACAACATACTACCAACCACTGACAGTAAACAGAAAGCCTCGAATTTAGCTAATTACCACCATAAAAGAAAAGAAAATAAACTCAAACGCAAACACCAGCCAGCTCTTTAAACATGAGGCAATTTCTCCAAGCCATGACTGAAGCCTAGATCCCATGCCTCTTAACCAGGCTTAGCCCAGGGCTACACTAGGGGAGGGGGTCGATCTACGATACGCAACTTCAGCTACGTGAATAGCGTAGCTGAAGTCGGCGTATCGTAATCGACTTACCTGGCCATGAGGATGGCGGCGAGTCAATCGCTGCCACTCCCCCGTCGACTCCGCTTCCGCCTTTCGATGAGGTGGATTTCCGGAGCCGACGGGGAGCGCGATCGGGGATCGATTAATCGCGTCTTAACGAGACGCGAAAAATCGATCCCCGATAGATCGATTGCTACCCGCCAATCCAGCGGGTAGTGAAGACAAGCCCTTGGAGAACCAACACTAGGAAAGAGTGCTAGGGCCAAATCCTGATCCCACTAAAATTGCTAGTAAACCACCCATTGACTTCAACAGACCAGAGTTGAGGCGTTTTAGAGTTGAGGATGTTCAACCAAAAGCTCCCTGCTAATACTCCTTTGGGACTGTTTACAGGAATTCTTTAGCTAATCTCTGCTGTTGGGAGAAGACATGTGGAAAAATGTGGTCACTTAATGCCATTCCATGCATTTCTGGACCCTGCTCAGTTGTCAAGTCCGGACAGTTTTGAATACCCGAGGACTGTAGTGAATTGGGTAATCAGTGAGGTGGAGAAGGGTTCGAACACTGCCAATAGGGGCAATCTCTGCCGAGATCTGAGCCCTTTTTCACACTCCCGTTAGGGCTTGGCGTTAAGCTGACAAGGACCTCTCAGTGAAAAAAGCCTCTGGATGGCCTCATGGTGAGAGTCGGTAACTGGCTTGGATAGCCAGGTGGAATGTGGAGGGCGAACCCCCTGCCCCTATTGGGATAGTGGGTTGGGGTGGGCAGCCCCAAGAAAATCTGCTTCCCTGGTAAGGGTAGTTTCCCCCTGGCAAGAGTAGCCTCCTCCAGGTATGGGTGACTCCCCCAGTAAGGGATAGCCTCCCCCTGTGAAGAGTTGCATCTTTTTAGCTATGGAGGAAAGTAATTTTAATTTATATACTGGAGTGGCACTGGACCAGGTAAGCAACACCCCCGTTGCTGGCTTTGATGCCCAGGCCAGCAGTGTTAAATATATTAGGGGATTAATTTGGGTCACTGGACCTATGGACAAAACATTTTTGACTGGGTGGATTTCTCACAAGACTGAGAGAGGTTACCTCCCTGTCAGAGACAATATGGGAGTGGAGGAATCTAGATTGACAGGTGAGGACAAGGTCAATAAGTTATCATTTTTACCTATGGTTTTTACCAATAACACTTTTAATAATTTAGATATGGACAATTGTAATCCTGGTTTTAAGTATTTGGATACATTGGGAGATCCGTATTTTAAAGATAATGGGCATTTTAGCACTAATTTAACTACTGTTTTTAATAATTTATCAAATTTAACAAATAGCAGTTGATGGAAAGAAGGAGTTTTTTATTTATAATATCCTGTCGATTGTTATAATTGTCCCATCTGCCCACAGATTTTAGCTACGTTTGGAAAGTGGGCTAAGCATATAAATGTGGGCCATAACAACAATATAGCTTGTCACTACCCCAAGTGTGTGCCCAAGGAAGTGGATATCCCAGAGATGGGCTATGCCTATTCAATCTCTGAGTCGGCTTTCCACACTAAATTGGATTTTAGCCAACATTTTAGACACAAGTATCAGAGGAATAGCCGTGTTAGTCTGGATCTGTAGAAGCGACAAAGGGTCCTGTGGCACCTTATAGACTAACAGAGGTATTGAAGCATAAGCTTTTGTGGGTGAATACCCACTTCTTCAGATTTTAGACACAGACATCCCATAGCTAGGAATGAACAAAGAAAAGAAAACAATGTAGCTAGGATTGGTGGTAGGGAGGCAACTCGATCTCACATCTGGACTGAACAGGAGATCGAGCTGCTTACCCAATTAGAGACTAAATATACAGGTAAGAGAAACGTAAACAAGTGCATAGAAAGTGAACTGGGGATGAAAACCAACAAACAAATTTCTGATAAAAGATGTGAATTGGCAAAGAAAACGGCTAAGAGGGATATTGTCATTGATGAAGTGAGGAATAGTGAGGAGTGTGTACTGTAGGTTCCTCACCACAGGGAAAAAAGTTTCCACTAAGGGAGCATCCATATGTGGACATGGTGGGTATGTTGTTTAGAAAGGGAAGATGAAGTAGGAAGGCCAGACAAATTTTAAATAGTCTAGAGGAAATTGAAATATTATTGAAAGATCATATGATGTCAGTTGGGTGGGCAATGATAGAGAAGGTATGTAATTCATTGATAGAGGATGATTTGAGTAGAGATGATGAGGAACAGGAGATGAAGAATGAAAACAGAATAAGGAATAAAGGAAAGGGAGATAAGAAAAGGCAGTCTAACTCTATTAGAAGATATGCCACTAAGAAGGCTAGATATAAATTTTATCAACAATTATTCGCTAAAAACAAAAAAAGATTAGCATGCATTATTATGGGAGAACCTGACAGGGCTAAATGTAATATTCCCCTTACAGAGACTGAAACATATTATGTAGATATATTGGATAAAATTGGTCATGGAAGTATGATAGGATGGCCCCCAGCCATCGAAAGTGCGGATAATGATTTATTATTGAGTCCGATTTCAGTGGATGAAGTTAGCAAGGCCTTGAGAGAGATTCGCAAAGATAGTGCCCCATGCCCTGATAAAGTTACTGTGAATGATTTATGGGAAATTTTTAACCTGGACTCTCAAATTTTCACTAATATTTTTAATATACGTTTTTTAAATATGCAGGTCCCAGACACTTTTAAAGAAAATTGAACTATTTTAATCCCAAAAGTACAGGATGAGGAAGAATTAACTAAATTATCCTCATGGAGACTGCTAACAATTGGGTCTGTTTGGATTAGGCTGTACACGCAAATTTTAGCTAAAAGATTGATGACTACAGTTAAAATTTGTAACAGACACAGGATTTATTTCAGATCTAGGATGCGAAGAAAATAATTCAGTTTTAGATTATTTAATAAGGAGAGCAAAGCGGAATGGAGATGAATTAGCCATAATATTTGTTGATTTAGCTAAGGCTTTTGACTCAGTAGTACATGGGCACCTTCCGTCCGGCCTTAAGAGATTTGGGATTGATGAACATTTTATAGACATTATTAGGGACCTATATAATAATTGCACAACTAGGGTTTGGGTTGGTGATAAAAGTACTGAGTCCATTTTAATAAGTGGGGTTAAACAAGGTGATCCTTTATCTCCAATTTTATTTAGTATAGCTTTGGATCCCTTGTTAACTAAACTAGAAACTGAGGGCTCGGAGTTTTATGTTCAGGGGAATAGTGTCACGTTGTTGGCATTTGCTGACAACGTGGCAATTTTAAGTGGATCTTATCAGGGGTGGTTAAAAAATCTTGGGATTTTAGACTGCTTTTGTAGCAACACCAATTTACGAGTCAATGTTAAAAAGACTAAAGGGTTTCGCATATTATATAAATACAAAATCTATGTGATTAACCCGAGGGAGAACTGGAGATTGGGCAGTGAGAGCATTGACTACGCACAACCAGGTCAAGTTGAAAAGTAGTTGAGGGGTGAGACGAGACCCCTGGATAGGAGTGGGAGGCTTGTCTCTTAAGGATAAATTGACTGAGTGGAGTAACAGTTTGTGCATTAAACCTCTTAAACCTACCCAAAAACTGATGATTTTACAAACATACATTTTACCTAGGTTATTTTATAATTTGCTTTTAATTGAGCCTCCTTTTTATATTTTAAATGAACTTGATATTTTAGTTAGGAAAGCTGTCAAAAAGATTTTACACCTCCCACAGAGTACTACAGACGGGCTATTTTATGTTAGGGGAAGAGATGGAAGGCATGCACTAACTAAGTTTAGTGTACAGATACCTAATATGCTGATCCGTAAGTGGAGGATGCATATAGTGTCTAGGGATAATTGGATCAATTTATCCTTTATATATGCCAGAAAAAACTTAGTTGATAAGATTATGATTTTTAGTGCGGCTACTCCAAATCCAAAGAAATGGGGCGAGGAGAAGTTCTCCAGATGGTGTAGCCTGAGATGCCAGGGTGTAGTGTGGCAAATTGCTGGCACTACTATAAGGGTCCCACACTTTCTCTTCTTGTGGGGGGGTTTCAGGGCGCCATTTCTTGCCCCTGAACTGGGGTATCAGCTGTCCCACTAGTATCCCAGAGAAGGGGAAGGGAGAGGGAGGGACCCAGGCCCGCCCTCTACTCCGGGTCCCAGCCCAGGGGCCCTAGGTTAGTGGGTAAACCACTTGTACTAGTGATACTTTCCCCTGGGCTCCTTCCCTCTCCTGCTTGTGGGGCTTCCTGCCTTCCCTCTGCACAAGCCAGGTGTCCCTTTACCTAGGGTCTTGGTCTTCTTAGCCCGCCACAGCACTTCTCCAAACTCTCCTCTGCTTTCCTCCAAACTGCTCTCTGCTCTACCACCAAACCACTCTGCTCCAACTCCTTCCTCCTCCTCCCCTGTCTGCCTGAAGCAGGGGGTTTTTATTAGGTTCCTGAGAGGGCCTTAATTGACTGCAGGTGCTCCAATTAACCTGTAGCCACCCTCCCTAGTCTCCAGGGAACCACGCCTTAATTAGCCTAGGGCTTATATATTTCCCCTCTCACACTCTACTACTGCTGCTCCCTGGCCCTCCTGTATCACATATCCCCCTCCCCTGCTCAACACCATGGGGTTGGGCTACTTGGGACGAGAGACAGTGTTGTCATGACAGGCTGTCCGCGTTGCCGTATTGGCTTCCGGCTCTATGCTGTATCCGGAAGTGGAAAGGTTGTAGTGATAGAAACCATCTAGTCACTCGTGCATTTCTTTCCTTGTTTGTGTGCATCCATTGTAGTGGGGCGTGGTCTGTCACAAGGGTAAACTTCCGCCGAAGCAGGTAGTACCGTAGAATCTCCATGGCCCATTTAACCGCTAGGCATTCCTTTTCTACTACGGCGTACCGTTGCTCCCTGGGCAGGAGCTTTCGGCCAAGGTAAAGGATAGGGTGCTCCTCATCCCCCACCATCTTTGAAAGGACGGCCCCAAGTCCTACCTCTGAGGCATCCGTTTGTAGGATGAATTCCTTTTTGAAATCTGGGGCTATGAGCACCGGATGGCTGCAAAGGGCTGTCCTTAGGTCTGTGAAAGCTTCCTCTGCCGCCTCAGTCCATTTAACTATCTCCGGCCCCCGAGCTCTTATCAGGTCTGTCAGAGGTGCTGCCCTTGTGGCAAAGTGAGGGATGAAGTGGCGATAGTACCCCACTATCCCTAAGAAGGCTCTGACTTGCTTCTTGCGGATCGGGCGAGGACATTCCTGTATTGCCTTCACTTTGTTCCATTGGGGCTGCACCAGGCCCCTTCTGACTACATACCCGAGGTACCTGGCCTCGGCTAACCCTATTGCACATTTGGACGGGTTAGCGGTGAGGCCAGCCTGCCTAAGAGTATCCAGTACTGCTTCTACTTTCCCCAGGTGCGTCTCCCAGTCAGGGCTATGGATTACCACATCATCTAAATAGGCGGCAGCATACTTGGCATGGGGTCGAAGTAATCTGTCCATTAAACGCTGGAAAGTCACGGGGGCTCCATGGAGCCCAAAAGGGAGGACGGTATATTGGAAAAGGCCATCGGGTGTGGAGAAAGCTGTTTTTTCCTTGGCGTCCTCAACCAATGGGATCTGCCAGTAGCCTTTTGTCAAGTCCAAGGTGGTCAAGTATCGGGCCTTGCCTAACTGATCCACCAGCTCATCAGTACGTGGTATTGGGTAGGCATCGAATTGGGATACTTTGTTTAACTTCCGGAAGTCATTACAAAATCTTAGGCTGCCATCAGGCTTCGGGACCAATACAATAGGGCTGGACCACTGGCTGTGTGATTCCTCAATCACCCCAGTTTCCAGCATCTTCCTTACTTCTGCCCTAATTTCTTCTCTTTTTGCCTCTGGTATACGGTATGGTTTTATCGTCACTCTTGCTCCAGGACAGGTGACGATGTGGTGTTGGATCAGCGTCGTATGGCCTGGTTGTATAGAGAACATGTCTTGGTTCCGCTGGATCATTTCAATGACCTCTGTTCGTTGTTCTGGGGCTAATTCGGGGGAATATCTTTACCTGCCCTTGTGGGTCATCTGCCTGGGATGGAGCCGGCAGGACGGCCAGGCATGTCTCCCGATCGAACCAGGGTTTCAGTAAGTTAACATGATATATTTGCTCTGGCCTTCGGTGGCCTGGCTGCTTCACCTTATAATTCACCTCCCCAACGGCTTCCACGATCTCATAGGGTCCATGCCAACTGGCCAGGAGCTTACTTTCTGTTGTTGGTACCAATACCAGCACCCGTTCTCCTGGTTGAAATTTCCGTGTTTTTGCCCGACGATTCTAGTAGGTTCGTTGGGCCTCTTGTGCTTTCTCCAAATGCTCTCGTACTATGGGATTCACTTGGGCTATTCGTTCTCTCATCTGGGCTACGTGTGCAATGACGTTCTTCCCTGGGTTAGGTTGTTCCTCCCATTCCTCCTTCGCGATGTCTAATATGCCACGTGGGTGGCGTCCATACAGTAGCTCGAAGGGGGAGAAACCAGTAGATGCTTGGGGAACTTCTCGTACTGCAAACATCAGGTATGGTAGGAGGGTATCCCAGTCTTTTCCGTCTTGGGCCACCACCTTTCAGATCATGCTCTTGAGAGTGCGGTTAAATCGCTCAACCAGACCATCTGTTTGCGGATGATAGACCGAGGTCCGCAAGGCTTGGATGCGGAGCAGGGTACATAAGTCTTTCATTACTCTCGACATAAAGGGAGTCCCTTGGTCTGTCAGGATCTCCTTAGGGATGCCTACCCTAGCAAAAACCTGCACCAGTTCTTTTGCAATTGCCTTGGACGTGGGGTTTCTTAAAGGAATGGCTTTGGGGTACCGTGTAGCGTAGTCCAGGATTACAAGTATACTTCGGTGGCCCCGGGCTGTTCTTTCTAGTGGGCCCACTAGATCCATTGCTATCCTTTCAAAAGGGACTTCAATTATTGGCAAGGGTACCAATGGGGCCCTTAACTGAGGTCGGGGGCTATGCAGCTGGCACTCTGGGCAAGAGGTGCAATAGCGCTGGACTTCTGCCCGTACTCCCGGCCAGTAGAACCTCCTTAGGACTCTATCCAGGGTCTTGTCTGCTCTTAAATGTCCCCCAAACAGATGACTGTGAGCTAATTCTAATACAGCCTTTGTGTGCTTCCGTGGCACCAAGAGCTGTTCTTCTACTTCCCCCTGTATTGGCACTACCCAGTACAACAGATCCTGCTTGAGTATATAGTATGGCCCTGGGCCTTTGGTTTTCCCTTCTACTGGCACACCATTTACCTCTACTACCTCCTCCCTCACATTCGCATACAGTGGGTCATTGGCTTGGTCCTGCCCAAAATATTCACGTGCGGGACTGATCTGGCCTGATTCTATTGGATTGGGCTCCCCTCCTTCTCTAGGGGTGCTTCTGCTTGTGCTGGGAGCTGTCTCTGGGTCTCCACGGGACCTCCTCCCAACCAGGGCAGCTCTCTGGTTTGCCACCAAAATCCTGGTTCCTAATCTTTTGTCTGCCCTCCTTTCTCGTTTGGATTTCCGGGACTTCCCAGGGCTTGAAAATAACTCTGGGGAAAACCCAGCAAAAATTGTGGTAGGGTCCTCCATGGGCACCTCAAACTCTGCTCGGGGTTTACTTCCCTCCCCTAACCTGATGGGGGGGAGTAGGCTCTCGAACCCAGGAAAGTCCCTGCCAATTAAGACCGGGTAGGGGAGCTTGGGGACACCCCTGCAGTCATCTTGGTAGTGTTTCCCTGGATCTCAATCCATATTGGAATTGTGGGGTAGAAATTTACTGTGCCGTGGACACATGTCACTCCGGTACTCTTGGCCCGGCTCAGTTGGTCTTGCCCCACTAACTTCCCTGACTAATGTGACAGCACTCCCAGAGTCCACCAAAGCTATGGTCTGGATGGCATTCATCTTTACCGGCCTGGTGTACTCATGTGGGTCCATCACGACCCCCACCAGGCTGATTAGGCCACATTGGTCTCTGGGATCCCCCAGATTACATTGCATGGGCTCCTCCCTGTGGGGGCACTGTGCTGCTATATGCCCCAACTCCCCACACTCATAACAGCGATATCTCATTCCGGAGATTGCCCTCTGTCTTGGGCCCTCTAACTCGCTCCTCCAACCCTCTCCCCCAGGTCCCATAGGTCCCTTTGGGGCCTCAGGCCGCTCCTTGGTGCCTGTTCTTCCAGCTATGGCTTTCCTGGAGTTCTCGATGACCCGGGTCCTCGGGGTTGGGACTGGTTTCCTGAAACGCCGAGTTCCATCTCCCGGGGTTTCAGACAGTTCACGGGCTGCCAGTTGTCTCTCCACAAGGGTGACCAGTTCGTCATAGGTGGAGGGGTCATTCTGGCCTATCCAGGCTCGGAGGCCTGAGGGTAGTGCCCTTGTATAGTGGTCCAGCACAAGGAGCTCCATCATTTTCTCTGAGCTGAGAGCCTCCGGGCGTAACCACTTCCGGGCTAGGTGAATTAGGTCAAATAGTTGTGATCGTGGTGTCTTGTCTTCACAGAACTGCCAATCATGGAACCTCCGGGCTCGCAAGGCCGTCGTTACCCCTGCCCTGGCCAGGATTTCCGCCTTCAGTCGGGGGTAATCTGCCGCCTCCTCTGCAGTCATAGTAGGCCTTCTGAGCCTCCCCACAGAAAAATGGGGTGAGGATGCCTGACAACTGATCTCGGAGCCAAGCCTCCCGCAGGGCTGTCCTCTCGAAGGCAAGGAGATATGCCTCCACATCATCCTCCCGGGTCATTTTCTGCAGACAGTAGCTGGCCCGTATGGTCCGTGTCCCGTCATACCCGCAGCTCAGCTCCGTAAGGGCCTTCACCTGGTTCACTAGTTCCTGCAGCGTGGCCCGATCTTGGGCAGCCTGGGTCATCAGCAGGCGATTGGTCTCTTGCTGCAGCCACATGGCCTCCTGTTGGGTAGCTGCCTGGACCCGGGTAGCCTCCTGCTGAGCAGCGGTGGCTTGTATTAGGGCCTTGATCACATCGTCCATCTTAAGGACTGGATTGTTTTGGCTAACCCTGGTTTAAGTCCCCAGCGCGGTAATCCCACCCCTGACACCACGTGTGGCAAATTGCTGGCACTACTATGAGGGTCCTGCACTTTCTCTTCTTGGGGGGGGTTTTCAGGGCACCATTTCTTGCCCCTGAACTGGGGTATCAGCTGTCCCACTAGTATCCAAGAGAAGGGGAATGGAGAGGGAGGGACCCAGGCCCGCCCTCTACTCCGGGTCCCAGCCCAGGGACCCTAGGTTAGTGGGTAAACCACTTGTACTAGTGATACTTTCCCCTGGGCTCCTTCCCTCTCCTGCTTGTGGGGCTTCCTGCCTTCCCTCTGCACAAGCCAGGTGTCCCTTTACCTAGGGTCTTGGTCTTCTTAGCCCGCCACAGCACTTCTCCAAACTCTCCTCTGCTTTCCTCCAAACTGCTCTCTGCTCCACCACCAAACCACTCTGCTCCAACTCCTTCCTCCT
Organism: Macrochelys suwanniensis; assembly: GCA_033296515.1. Taxonomy (NCBI): domain Eukaryota; kingdom Metazoa; phylum Chordata; order Testudines; family Chelydridae; genus Macrochelys; species Macrochelys suwanniensis. The sequence continues at coordinate 97,362,026 of CM065776.1, read as the reverse complement.
CCTCCCCTGTCTGCCTGAAGCAGGGGATTTTTATTAGGTTCCTGAGAGGGCCTTAATTGACTGCAGGTGCTCCAATTAACCTGTAGCCACCCTCCCTAGTCTCCAGGGAACCACGCCTTAATTAGCCTAGGGCTTATATATTTCCCCTCTCACACTCTACTACTGCTGCTCCCTGGCCCTCCTGTATCACAGTAGGTATCAAGTATTTTAAAAACATATTAGTAATTCATTTTTTAAAAGATCTTATATGGTTAAATCTTCCTCTTTTATTGCCACACTGCAGATAAGGACTAATGTCTATCCAACCAGGGTGTGGCGGGGTTCGTACTCCATCGCCCCTCTGAGTCGCAGGGGGGCTAGGAGGTACCCCGCCTGTCTAGTTCCCGGTCCGTTTTCTATGCCACTCTGGGCGGCCCGCCCAGCGGGACTCAATGGCCAGAGTCCCCCTTAGTCTCTTCCCCTGAAGGGATAGCACGGCCTAGTGGCCTGAGTTACTTCAGCGTGCCTTCTCAGTCAGGTAAGGCAGTCTTGTGTTGTGAGCTTGGGGCCCGTCCCCCAAGGTCGGCGGCCCCCGGTTGGGGACCCGGGGCCCAACCCAGGGCCTTAACGGTGGGTAACACAGCCCGCCAGGGTCAGCGGGGAATCCCCACCGAAACACGCTGCCCTCACTGGGGTGGGAGGTACCACTCCCGCACCCCCCCTGGGTCACTTCCTACCGGCTCTTTTGGTGCAGTAGTCCATGGGCTTTCTGAGTCTCCAGGCTCCTCAGTTCCCTAAACGTCCTGGGGTTCCAGTAGCGGCTGGCCTCCAGTCCCGGTCTTGGGCTCTTTAGCTCTCCCTGGTAAGGGCTGCCCTAGCTCCTGGGCTGGAGCCTCTGCTGGGCATCCTTCCTCCTCAGCAGCCAGCCCTGACTGAGCAGCTCTGCAGGCTTTTATACCTGGCCCCCTGCTGGAGCATGCCCAGCAGGGCCTCAGGAGCGTGGCTTCCTCAGCCAGCAGAGAAGGGTTAACTCTCCCATGGCCAGTGCGGGGCCAGTCTGCCCCGTCACACAGGGAAACATTGGAAAGAGGTAGAGAGGGAGCACATGCCATGTGCAGATGGTGCAGAAAGGTGAGGGAAACAGTACCACATATATCCAGGCAATGTTTTAAAACTAAGGATGCGCGGCCTAGCATACACAATAGGGTAGTCTCTGCAGTAATTGACAAAGTTAGTAAATTCGGGTGGAAATCAATAGTGGAACCTCATTTGAGGAATAGAGAAGGAAAATCGCGCAAGCCAGACAGTTTTTTTTTTCAAAAGGGTGATATTGCAGTGGTTGTTGATGTTACTGTTAATTAGGAAGATAATTTTGATAGTTTGGAAAAAGCCCACAGGGAGAAGGTTGCCTATTACTCCGAGTTGGAGGAAAACATCAAGAAGATATTGGGGAGTACAAATGTTCACTTCTTTGGTCTTGTAATTGGGGCTCATGGCAAGCGGAGTGAAGGTAATGACTATCTCTTAAGACTCCTAGGAATTGAGAGAGGTAAGAATTTTAAAGATAATCTTTTCAGACTCGTTTTATATGCAACTACAGATATGATGGCTATGTTCAGTGACGAGTAGTGATCCCGGAGCTCCATTCCATGTATCCTACTATTATTTAAATTCTAGTCATTTCTCCATATTTTAATCTCCATATTTTAATTTAATGGATTATTGGTTGTCAGTACCTCTATATCCATTGGCTATTTACTCACCTGTCCCTTTATATCGTGGTTTTAATTTACAAATAAATACTTACTAATTTGGATTAATATCCTGTTTTAAATTTTTTTTTACTGGACTTGGATGCGGACTGGCTGTGTACAGTAACCAGGAAAGGGCAGGTAGTCATGCCTGTACAAATGTAGCCAGGACTAAGAGCATGTCATTAGTCTTTGACAATGCCTAGAGGCTTCAACTGAGATTTATCTCCTGTGTCTCACTCTAGTGCCTTAATCATAAGATTATCTTTACTCTCAAGAGGTGCTTTACATATTGTCACCAACATCTTGAATTTTACTCTGAAACAAAGAAGAAATCACAATTTTAATGTATTCAGAATGGTTAATCCCACTAAATACAGCACTAGCTTCAAGTTTCTGCAGTAGCTGAAGCTTCTGGTTGGTCTTTACTTGTAGTCCAAAGAAGACTATAATACAATTGTCCAGCCTGTAGGGGGTAAAAAAAAAAATTGATAACTGTGATGAGGTCTGTAACTCAGGGTAAAGGTCAGATTCCTTTGGGCAGTCAATCATATATGAAAGAAGTACTTTTGGCAACTGCTGGTCCCTGGGACTGCAGGAGTAAAGAGGAATCAAAAAGATTCCTGGACTGTGTATCTCCTTGACAATGAGTTGGTACATTCCTTCAACTGAGTCTGAAGACACAATCTCTACCAAACTTTCTTCAAGCTTTCTTCTAACTCTGGCTCACCTCCATCTTTTCTTGATGATTCTAAAGGCAACTCACCTTCACCCATGCCCAGCATTCATCCATGCACCTCTTTCAGGCACACAATAAAAATAGAGAGATTACACCGTAAGGCTTTTGATGAAAAAAAGTCACAGATCTGAATATCATCATGCTGGTGGCAATGTAGCCCAAAATATCTTTCACTCTTCCCCAGAAGCCTCACATACATAAGGAACACAAGTACAGACAGAACATAATTCTGCAGAACTCCACATTAAAGAGCCTTCAGGGTGAATGAGATATTACCCAACAACACTCTCTGGTGCCCCTTAGAGAAAATAATACATTCACTGTTTTTTGCTTCTAGAGTCTGCAGGCAAGTTAGAACATTTCATAGAATATGATATGAAAGATAGATGGCTAATCAAACATTGTGAGTATGAAGACTTGAACTTTGTCCACTGGCAGGAATAAATTGTTAGCTAAGGAAATCTATGCATTCTCTGTGCCATACCTGGGCTTAACCTCAGATGGGGTGTAGGGGTCTCAGTCTGCGGCGGGGTGGTGGGGCGCCAGCCCGCCTCGCTGTACTCGTTCGAGCAGGTTGGGGAATCCTTGGTCTTGGGCCCGAACACCTCCGGTCGGGTCCTGCAAGCGGTAGAGGCTAGGCCCTGGCCCTGAGTCAGGGCGGGCAGGCAGCAAGTGAATAGTCTGGGGCTCAGCTCCTCAGGCAGGGGCTGAGCACCGAGTTCAAGAGGCCCAGGCCCTGGGTCAGGGCGGGGCAGCAGGTAAATAGTCAAAGGCTCAGCTCCTCAGGCAGGGGCTGAGGAATCAATAAGTCAAGAAGCCCTGGCCCTGGGTCAGGGCGGGCAATACGCAGTTCAGGGCTCAGGCCCTCAAGCAGGGGCTGAGCAATTAATAAGGTGGAAAGCCCAGGTCCTAGCTCTGGAGAACCTGGGAGAGGGGGAGACTGCCACCCACACGTTGGGTGGCGGCGGGGACGCAGGCCCACCCACTCCACTGCGTCCCAGCCCGGGGCCCTAACAGCAGCAAAGGATCCACCGCTGTGTCAGTGGGGATCCTGGCCACAACACACTGACATGGGTTCGGGCCACGGTGCAGCCAGACTGGGGTCGGCTGTCCCCGGGCCACTTCCTAACTCCCCCACGGGCGGTACCTGCGTCCAGGGGGGTCTCTTCGGCAGTTCCCAGCCTCATGGGTTCCTCGTCCGACTCGCCGTCGCTCGGCAGGTCTGGCAGCTCCTCCAGGCAGGGGCCGCTCGGCAGGTCCGGCCAGTCTTGGCAGGTACCTGGGGCCACAGGGGTTTCCCAGTCGCGAGCTAAGCTGGCCGCATCTGGTCTCCCTGGTGGCTGCTCCTCAAGTGAGCTCCAAGGGCCTGCCTTTATACTTCCGGGTCGCGCTGGTCTACTTCCAGGTCGCGGCCTGTCTCTTGGCGGGGCGGGCCCAGAGCCTCCTGGCTCCGCCCACTCTGGCCACTGGGCCAGTGCTTCACTCTGTGGGGTGGTGGGGCGCCAGCCCGCCTCGCTACATGGGGATAAAAGGAAATCAGAAGAATCAAGACAACACTAGAAGTTCTTCACCATAACCTCCTTGAGTGACTGCCCAAAAGGGGAAGATTCAAGAAAGTGCAGTACATATACTGATTATTAAACATTCTGGTTCAATACTGAACAGTTGATATATTGTACATAAATTATTTAATACTGGAATTCTAATACTGATAGAAACTTAATTTTGTGCAACATTACAATATTCCAACTAATTTTATATTCAGTACAGAATTTGGACAAAAGATGGCTAGGTTTTTGGGTGCCTCCATCTTGGAAGTTCAGTCTGAGTCACTTGGGCTGTCTTTGTTACCTAATAAACCGATAGATCTTTTAATCACCCAGATTGGCTTATCCAAGAACATTTTCCAAAATGGGAACTCCTGAATCGTATTTACGTATTATATAATGTGACCTTTTAATAATTATATACAGGCCATTTTTTGTGAGGATGAAACTCCCTTGTGCCATATATTACTCATTCCAATTCAAGCTGATCTTGTGCAATACAGATTTGGCATTTCAAATGAAAGCTGGCCCAGCAAAACTAGTCAAAATACACTATTAATTTAGAAAAGCTAAGTATTACTATTATTTAGCATTTGGAAAGCTGAACAACATGTTTGTTTTGCATGAAGGAGAACGAAGGCCTACCTCCTTCATATTTTGAGTATTGGGAGGCCTTTGGGATGCACGTTGATTATATGCTCTATAATTTTAATTGTTGATTTAGTCATGTATTTTTTTTGTTATTTTTAACTAGTTAATTATCTGAAACCTTTACATGTGCAAAGATTGCACTGACAACCTTAATTGTAGCATTTCCATTTGAGAGCTTGACTTTGCAAACTGAATAACATTCTTTACCATGTAATATAACATAAATATGCTGTACCAAAACATGTTTTAGTGAGTTATAACAACATTGCACCAATTTCCTATCTACCAAACTGTGTATAATGATCCTGAACCAAAAGAAACTGTCATGTATAACACTTTCTAACTTCTCTAACCTTTAAAAAAGATCTTTGAAAAATATAAATAAATCTTTTTCTTTGAAAAACCACAAATATCTACATAAGTCTACACTGAATTACTTCATGTACATATATGTATGTCTCTTGACTGATCAGCTGTGATATCATGACAGCTGAGCTCACAGTCCTGGTATATGGTGTATAACATTATTAAATTAAGTCAGATGATCAACAGCATAAACTGATAGAGAAGCCATAAAACTACCACAATAGTAAGTGGTAAGTGTTTTTTCAGTCATTTAACTTACAAAGCTATGAAATCAGATCTCCTGCTAATCCGTAGTAAACTGCAGCTACACTAATTTGATATCAGTTCAGCTACTGAGTGCCAGTGATCAGATAGAACAAGATAAATGGAGACAGTTTTTGGGTCAAGATGTCTATGCTCACAACATTATAGTGGCAGTGCTAAAGTACTACCATGTAGACATTCACTATAGCAGCTGGAGAGGTTCTCCCAGCATAGTAGGTAATCCACCTCCCTGAGAGGTGGTAACTAGCTCAATGGACGAATTCTTCCATTGACCTAGAGCTGTCCACACTAGGGGCTAGGTTGTCTTAACTATGTCTCTCAGAGGTGTGGATTTTTCACACTCTTGGGAGATATAGCTATGCCGACATAACTTTTGTGATGTTCTAGTGCCTAAATGCTGTTGGTAATGAAGCAAACTGGAGCAGCGACTGTGTCCAGTTTCTCCTCTACTACAGGAATCTCATCACCACAGCAGGGTTCCTCACAAGGGACTGACAAGCACTGTAAGCAGCAGTGAAGTGTAGTCCTAATGGCTTCTGATGGCTATTTGCTGCTTATGACAAATGCATGTATTAACAAGTAGAACTGGACAAATAATGGATTTTTCAATTTCCTGGAAATTCCAAAAAAATTGGAAAAGCAATTTTGCTCTGAACTAAATTTTCCAATGAATCAAAAAGCATAAAAAAACAATTGAAATGCTTCTGTGCTATTTTAATCATTTAAAGGGGGGCAACAATTCAGCGAAACCGAGCAAAATTTGCAAAACATCAGTGTGGTGGAATCTGCATTATTTGCCAAGAAAAAGTTTCGGGAGAAAAATGTTGCCCCGATCCTTTTGAGGTGGAGGGTGTCTCCAAGACTCAACACCTCCCAGGACTACTCCTGGGATGGTGCAGTGTTATATACTACCTTTTGATCAGGGATGTGTCTAAAGGCACAATGGAGCTCTTTGTGAATTAGTTGAACATACTCGCTTCTGCAAGGAAGAGTAATAAGTGTGGTAGCTCAAACTTTTTAAAAAATTATATTTACTTATAAAGTATGCTTTTAAAAAAAGGCATAAAATAATGCCCAGAAAGAAAGGTCTCACTTCAGCAATAATAAACAGAATAAAATTGTAGAACAGGACACAATAAAGTAATGAACATGTAAAAGCCCCAACAGAGTCTATAAAGTTGAAGGTAGTAGACCAAGGAGTTACCATATAGTAGTGAAAATGTGCTCTTTTTACACACAACAGTGAGATAGATGTGCTTCTATATCCTGCTCTGCATAAGGGTGATGTGTAGCCCATCTTCCTCCCTTGCTCCTGGGCAGAGGTAAACTGCTGTTGGCCCATACTAGCAACAGATTACTAATCCCAACTCTCCGTGCTGGTTTGGTTGTAATGGGGTGGAGTCAAAACTCTACCCATTCTCTATCCACTCCATGCCCAACTTTCTGAGGAGGAGGGGAAATACAGGATACACAAGCCTTGTTTACCCTCTGTGCCTGCAGCACACGGGAGGCTCTTAGTCCTTCCTTACATCCTCGTGTGGTGACATAGGCAGGGCCCAGGTAAGTATTGCAGCCAGATTGCTTTTTAGTTCCTTTGAATTTGCAGTAGACCACTTAAATTAAAGAATGACTCAAAGAATAACTTTTGACAGGAAGAGGCATCTTTTTCTGCTCAGCCTAGTTTTTTCTAGCTTGAGGTGGTAGAAACGGGGTTGTGGGTGCGTGGAGAGGGGCTACCGTGCAATGGAAATATTGCTGGGTCAGATGTATGTTTCTGCCTCCCTCACAATGTTTTCCACCATCATATTATCTTGCAGAGGCAGGAACAGACCGCAGGTATGTTTCTGCCCCTGTGTGCCTGAGTGAGGAGGGCAGAGGCAAAATCAGGACCCAGAGGAGGAGCTGGAGCAGCTGCTGCAATGCACCGGATCGGGCTGGCTACCATGCAGCAGATAGGAACAGCTATTCTCTCTCTGTCTTCTTTCACTTGGGTGGCTGTAGCAGCCATGCTGGCCACAGCTGGTGGGCAGGGACCACATGGGGGCATCATAGTGTATGGAGAGGTTCTGTCAGAGACACATAGCCTCTGGCCGGGGCGGGCAGGACCACGTGCCCCAGCCGCTGGGGTGAGAGACAGGGCACTGGCACGTGGGTGGGGCACAGTGGGTGTCAGTGCACAGGGCACCAACTGTCAAAGGCAGAGAAGCATAGGATACAAGCTGCTGGGGGAGGGATGAGGTGTGCAGGACACAAGCCACTGAGGAACTGCCAGAACACCCTTTCCAGCTGGAGCTGGCTCCCCTCCCTCCCCCCTGCTGAGTCTCAGTAGCTCCCACTTCTATCCCTCCACACCTCCATTCACAGTGAGCTTCTCCCCTTCCCCCACCCCAGCTTTATGTGCATATTGCTGACTGGGAGGATAAAAGACACAATGGGGACAGTTATCAGTGCTGTTTCACCTGCATACACGAGGTCTGAATTTAATCCAAAACTGGAAAAGCTATTTATTATTGAAAGAAGAAAGGATGTTGTAGATATCCGTGAAAGGAAAACTTTTCCTTATGCACCATTTTGTAAAATCATCATGTAATAAATTATAAATGAACCGGCTGGAGACAATGTACTAGTGTGTTTTCACTCAGACTCAAATGAAACCTTTCTGTATATCCCATGAGCATGGATTTTCCCAGGCACTAATCAGAGCTTGTAAATGTTGCTGAACACATTTTTATTGATTCCCACAAGCCATGAATGTCCAAAGATGGTGTTATCTGGTAAAATGATTAGCCTCTGAAAGAAAACTCTGTACGGTTTTGTTGATATACTTGTTTTAAAATCACTTGTGCTATTCAAAGTCTCTGTTCTAGCCCCACAGAAGTACTATATTCAACCCCACTTCAGGGTGTTGCTGGGAGTGCTGTGGTACCTCAGTCCCCTAGATCTCTGGGGGCATGTTGCATGTGCCAAAAACTTGGTGGCAAGTGTAGGTGCTCCAAGCACTAGGCCTTTTGGATTATCCCCCTTGGTGGGTTCCCGTGAACAAATAACAAAGCATTGCTTTATTTGGGCTGCCAGAAATAAATGTTGCAATTACTCTGGATATGGGGGCATTAAGTTACAGGAAAAGATGAACAAATAGTTCCTAACTCAGCCCCTAGAGGGCAGGGGTATGAAAGTCCATTTTGTTAGGGCCCATCTGCACAGCCTCCCTTTTTGCAGGCCAGTCCAGAGCATCCTCCTGTCACACATTACCACTGGCCCCCTTGCCAATAACAGGCTGCTTCCCAGCCTTTTAGCCTGGCTCCTCAGTCAGTAGCGTAGACGGGGGGGAGCAAGGAGCGGCAACTCCTCCTGTGAGCAGAAGCGATGCCTTAAAAAGGAAGGGGCGTCTTTTTTTTAGTAGAGCTAAAAAAAGGCGCCGCTTCTTTTTAAGCGCCACTTCTTGCACTCACCCAGCAGCGCTCCGGGTCTTCGGTGGCATTTCGGCGGCGGGTACCACCGAAGACCCGGAGCGAGTGAGGACTCACTGCCGAAGTGGCGCCGAAAACCCGAAGTGCCGCCGGAGGCACCACTGGGTGAGTACAGGGGGAGCCTGGGGAGAAGCCTTTTTATAGCGCCGCTCCCCCTGTGCTCCGGACCTGCCTGCGCTACTGTCCCCAGTGTATTCTGCATAGCCAGCTCTCAGGCTACTGCCTCCAGCTCCCATACTGCTCGAGCTCCCATGCATCCTCCGGCAGCCCGCTCTTAAACCAGGTGCCCTCTGCCATCCGGCGCTGCTATCCCTTTCCTGTGCTGAAGGGATTATGAAGCCTTCTGCTGGCTGGATGTTGCATTTGAAGTTTACACCAGTGTCATTACAATATTATGACATTATACAAAACCAGAATGATTTCATATCAGTAAGGCCCAATTCTGCCATCCTTATTCACACTAGGTTGGCTATAGTCAACTCATTAATCTCACTGAAACCCGAATCTATATTACTGAGCCCTCTATTTAGTAAGAACTCCCACTTTTAAGCAGTGCCTCCAGCCATTCAATATCCTTCTGGAAGAATTGTGTGGGCAGAGTTCCAACTCTGAATTTTCAGAGTTTTGTATTGCTCATATGATTTGTATTTGAAGGTTCTGAGGTTCAACAGCGCAGGGAGTTTGGAGGTGGGGAAATTGAATGACTACTAGATCTGATTTGAAAACATCCATTGTATTTTGTGGGAAATACTGAATTTTTTTTATGCAACAGAAAGCTAAAATATTTTTGGTTTTCAAAAAGTACTTTTAGTAAAAATGTTCAGTTTCCAGTAAAACCTTTGATTCTCAAACTCAAAAAAACCCAACCACCCCAAAACCAATGTTTTTACCATCTCCCGCTCTCCTGCCTGCCTGTCTTGGATTTCCATTTATATATATTAATATATATATATATATATTTGAAGAAATCTATTGTATGAGTGTATATACACACACACAATAGATTTCTGCAAAAAAAATGTATTTGGGTCAAAAGGCCATTTTTCAATGAAAAAATAGTTAAACTAAAATGTTTTACCATCTCTGAGTAATTAGCCAAATCACATCATAATGTAATAAAACAAAAATATAATTTAGCCTGGAGTCAGAACTACTGAGTTTGGTTCTTGGCTCTCTCACTGACTCACTCTGTAATGCTGGATGAGTCATTTAACTTCTCTGTTCCTCACTTTCTACATCTGTGAAATAAATGACTGCCTGACAATAAGGGACATTGGGTATGATCGTCTTCTGTGTAACTCAAGAATCATTCCTGAAATCAATAGAGTTATCCTGGTATAAAACCAAAGGTCACATTATTCTTGTTTTATTTTTAACTTAAATGTCATCTTGTAGCATTAAGACATGGTTAAATTTTACTGACCTATTAACACACATCTTGGGTACATGTTTACCTGCCCAAGTGGTGTTTATTAATGGACTGATAAAACACGTGCTGGAGTGTCTTACTCCTATTACAATTTAAATGTTTCTATTCAAAGTATTTTTCTGCTCTATATTGGTCATATTCTTTTAGCAATTAAAGTCTCCATGGGAAGGAGACGACAAAAATAAATAGCATAATATCTTTTTTTCTTATAATCATTCAAAGATCAGTGTAAGTATAATATTCTTTCTGCTCTTCTCTTAAGGATGGCCCATCTATACCTCTGATTACCATGGCTCTGTTATCCCTGTATACTCTCACTCCTCCTTTCTCTGTCTAGCAACTCGTCACAGGAAGACAAGGTATCTTGTCTACCAGAAAGGCTAGATTAAGAATTTACTGTGTTCCTGATTAAGGTTTTGTAATAATAAAACAGTGCTGGAAACTGCCTGTTGGGAGCTGCTGGAGAAGCAAAGACTGGGCTCTGGAAGGAAGTTTGGAAGCAGCTGCCTTGCTGTTTCTCTCTCAGGCAGAAGTTCACCAGCATCTTTTAATTTTCACATTGTCCAAAATTCAGTGGAAAGCATGGACATTAATTGTAAGGATTATATTGGTAGCGTTGGCCGAAGGAATGTCCATCCCACTGATCCCATCTCTACTGCATTAGTGATAATACTTGACTGGCACTATTCCTCCAAGGATCTCATCCCAAACTAGGTATCATTATCCTTATTTTACAGATAGGGAAGCTGAGATAGAAATAAATGAAGTGACTCACCCAACATCACAGAGCATGGACGTGGCAGTGCTGAGACTAGAAGCCAGTTTCCTGACTCCTATTCAGTGCCTTCTTTGTAGATGATATAGTAGGCAGAAGGGAGATTAAGTACCATAGTGTGCAAGCAGCCCCATAAAGTATTAATTTATCCTCCTTGGCAGAACAGAGTGGACCATATTTACAGTCCCAAAACATTACATTTCCGCTTGTGTTGCAGAGGATGTTCTGTTTTGCAAGGTAAATTCTATTGATGAGCCCTGAATTCCTATAAAAAAGAGACTGCAGCCAGGCAGCACCAGAAAGATGTTAAGGATCCAGGATTGTACCATGTGGGAATGTTTTTTCCACAAGTGATACAGCACAGAAGAGTTTACCTTAGCAAACCACAGAAGTACCAGCTATCTCAATGGTGTACGCACTGATGGGATGTATGTTCCACCACACTGGCACAGCTATTATGGATAACAAGTATGTGCAATTATGTCTTAATATCTTGAGGCTTCAGGTATTATCCCTAATTTTCAGTGGTGTGCACGGTGAGATTGGCATCAGGTCAGAGTGTAAAACTTTCCTATTAAATACAGCACAGCATGTATGGTGCACAGTTAAGGAAAAGACTGATAGAACTGTAGGTAAGGTTGACATAATGGCATGACACTATGACCAATACCTGAATGAAGGGAAAGAGTTTTGACTACGAAATGAATATGAACTACAGGATTTTAACCCATTAGTAATAGTTTGTTTATTAACACATGTGTGTGCGTGTACACGTTCACACTCAGTCATGCACCATTTTAAAAAGTAATGAAACTTCTTTCCTATTCATTGCAATCAGAGCTCCTGCAGGTGGTCAGAGATACCAAACATCTGAATGCTGCAAAGAAGATCTGATGGGGCTCTGCCCTGAGCATGGGAGAGCAAGGAGGGAATATGTAAGGAGTCTTCCCCAATTTGCATCACACATCCAGAGGCTGGTCGCAATTGTGATCCCCTTTAAGTTCAAGTACCAGTCCCAGTTAGAGCCATTCGCCTCCCCAAAAGAGGTAGGGAAGATGCTGAGGCCGTGATAGCAGACCAGGCCAGCTGTAAAAGGGAAAATATCTTTTAAGACTGGCACTTCCTGGGAGGTGTAGTGCCTTCTGGAGCTCTCACTGGGTAGACTTACCATTTGTATTACAGTATCACTTAAAGGCTCCAGCTGAAACTGGGGGTCCCATGGTACTAGGCACTGTACAAACACATAGCAAGAGCCAGCATCCCTGCCCTGAAGAGTTTACAACTTAGAACTCATGGACAAAGGGCGTGTGGGGAAGCAGAGGCACAGAGAGTTGAAGCAACGTGCCTGAGGTCACACAGAAGGTCAGGGGCAGACCTGACATTAATAACCAGGTCGTCTGACTCCCAGTCAAGCACCTTAGCCACTAGATTATCTGTGAAAAACATCCTATTGAGGTTGTGGCCCTTGTTGGTATGAGCAGCACCCAGTCCATGCTGCTGCAGAGCTTCTCTTCAATTCAGAAAACTGCATAGGGATTCTTTTAAAGTTTCCTTTTTTCTTAAGCCACCGATGACTCAGTTTTTTCACATGACAGTGACTTTTGATGATGCCTTTCGGTGATGCCAAACTAAACTACAATCAGATCAAAGTTTCAGCATGTAAAATTAATTTCGGCAGTAGAGTCACACTGTGAAGTCCCTCATGCATGTCATTGTTCAGCAGCAGCAGCAAAAGGCTTTCAAAATGGATGCCATACCCTGCCTGCACACTAGTGTTGGTTCCAATCATCTGGAATTTTGTTATGTGAAGAAAAAATGTAGTACTCGCTGCATTGGACACAGCAGTTATTGTTTGCTGTGTTGTAGTAACCGTGTTGGACCCAGGATATTAGAGATACAAGGTCGGTGAGGTAATATCTTTTATTGGACCAACTTTTGTTGGTGAGAGAGCTTTCAATATGGTGTTTTTGTCTTTTATCATTTTTCTGTGTGAGTTCAAGTGCACTAAATGCCCCAGTAACAACTATGTGAGTGAAACAAGACAATCACTGAGCTCTTGAATGAACTCACACCAAAAAATGATAAAAGACAAAAACACCATAACACCTGTGGATGAGCACTTTTCACAAAGCGATCACTCTTTATTTGACCTCTGAGTCCTCATCTTCAAAGGAAACCTGCACAACACTTTCAAAAGACAAGCCTGCGAGCTTAAATTCATAACTTTGCTAGACACTAAAAATCATGGACTGAATGGAGATACTGGATTTGTGGCTTATTACAACAATCTATAACCTTCAATATTCTCTCTCTCTCTCTCACACACACACACACACACACACACACACCTTTTTTTTCCCTTTCCCCCCATGACTGAAGAGTTGTTAATGCACCACTTCACCTTGAATGGCCCCTTGAAATATGTGTTAACTACATATGTTGAAGAATCTGTTCCACCTTGTACGTAGCTGTGATGCTCTGCCTACATTTTCCAGTCTTGAAGAAGAGCTCCATGGAACATAAAAGTTTGTCTCTCGTACCAACAGAAGTTGGTCCAATAAAAGATATTATCTCACTCACAATAGTTATTGTCAGCTGTAGATACAGCTACGTCAGAGTTCCCAGAAGCATTTCCTCCTGAAGATAATTCTATGAATTTGTGAATAATGGCACATTTGCTAGCCAGACTTCAAAAGCTGTAACCTTTCAACCCTGAAAGTAGTGGTTTTTAATGAAGGCAGCCCCCAGAATGACAGACAACAGCCATGTCACAACACACCCTATGAGATGCCCACTAAGGGACCTCCAAACAACATTGTGTCTTTAAGGTATTCATGCTTTGTTGCACTAATTTCATTAATCTCCAGCTGCAGTTAAGATTGTCTTGCTCCCTAAGACTGAAATTTGCATCTTTTGACAGTCAGCTGCTCTCATGACCCGGTTAAGCCCTCACGAGAGGCCCGAAGGGGTATATAAGTGGTGTATAAGTCTTGTTCGGGCCCCCTGCATGAGGGTGAATTGCACCCTCTAGTAGGTGCACTGTGATGATTCATGGCTGTACACACACAGAGACACCATGGGCATAAGGCACGCTCCAACACAAGCAAGTATATCATGTTCTCCATTCAGTTAGGCAAAGCTCATCCTTGAGCATCTGGGCTCTTGGGAGTTACCATCCAACAATCTGGAGCCAATCTGTAACAAATTTCATGTACTACATATGTAGGGTCCAGACAGCAACGTCATCAGCAGGACCACACATGAGCAGCAAAGGGGATAGAATTCAGGCCGGCCAATTCCCTAACCGCAAGCCTCTGCCACTTGAGCTAAAAGAAAAATCTCTGCTGCAAGTTAGCATTATAGGTTTCTAGCCTCTCTGTAGGTCAGCCATGAGCCGGTGACAGTATCTCAAAGGCCAAATCCTAGTCCTTTCACTTAGCCTGAGTAAACAGGTCAAAATTCCTCCAGCCTAGGAGCAGAACAAAGAGCACACATTGTAACTGCTCCTGTAGCCTGCTCTAGTGTGGAGCCCCACCCCACAGATCAGTAGCTATGCTGTGAAAGCTGGCCCTGCCTCAGGAGGCCTGACTAGCAGTACGATGAGCAAGGCTACTGGCCTCTCCCCACTGACAGAGCGCTGGTTGGCTAGAAAGCCAGCAGGAAATCCTGCCCCACTCCCTGCTGCTAGTCTCCCCCAACTGGAGAGGGAACTGCCCAGGCTGTAGAAAAGAGCATGCATGCCTGCTGCTGCAGATATAAAGCAGGTGGAGAATCAAAGCTTCTGAGCACGTGGCAACTGTGAGCCTGCAGTGCACAGGAGAATAGCCAGAAATCATAGGGAAGGAGGCTGCTGATCGGTAACTGAGGGAATGATGTTGAGGGGCACCGGGGCTGTTGGTTTGCTGATCAATTGGATAATGTTTGTTCCTGGTAGCTGTGTGGGAGTGATTTCTGGGTGAATTGCTGCTGTTGCATGGGGTCGGGGGAGGTGGACAGACAGAGTTAGGGGCTTAGCTTTGACAGCCCATTTTGGAAAGCTTTTCATGTCAGAAAGACAAATTAACATGAGCCCTCAAGCTGGGGAGCCCTCAGGTCAATTTTTCCAGACATTTGGTTGGGAAAACCTGAAATTTTCTAGTGGAAAACTTTGGTTTTGCAAAAAGGGCATATTTTTTTTTATTGGGAAATCATTCCACTGAAAAATTTGCAACCAGCTCGGGCTATAAGCATGATACAGACATCAGTAGTATATGTTTTTGCTGGTTCTAAGTCAGTGATATCAACAGCCTGTTGACCTGTGTGCTCCATAGTCTATAAATGGAACCTCAACATAAAGTGACCCAAAAAGTTGTGTTGGAGTCATGGTAACAATATCATTAGACGTGGGAACTCCTGTTGAGGAGGGGAAATTTTTTGTAGTCACCAAGCTATTTTGTAGAACTGGACTTCTCAAAACATTTGGTGCTTTAGGGCAACTCATGATTTTTTTAAGTACTTATCTACAGATTTTTACTAGTTATACTATCCTTCTCACAGATGTTAATTTAAAGTTCCAGGGAACACCTTGCTGATACCTTTCTCTTTTTTTTTCATATGCTTTTTCAGTAATAATTCTTTTATTAGTTTAGTGGCTTTCAGGTTCTTTTCGTTAGCATGTGAGGAGTATACAATCTTTAAAGACATGCTGCATTGGGTCTTAGTTTCGTGGTGCAGTTTCTTCTTAAGGGAACTGTGATAAACAGCAGGAGAGTTTGCTCTCTGCCTTCATCTCTCTAATTAGAGTAAATTATTGGGGGACAGCTGCTACCTGTGAACCAAGTATTGGTGTTAGGGCTGAGATACCTGGAAAAAGAAATACCTCTGTGTTGTTTGTGACCACCTCTATGCAAGTTCATGGTGTATGCATGTAAATAAATAAGTTACAGTAAAAATATAGCCAGATTCTCCCTCACTAATTTCTCCTCCAATGGAAAACCGACCTGCAAGGCACCAACACCTGCTACTGTCAGACAAGGGGCAATGCTAATAAGAGGCCAGTTGTCTAGTGTCCCTGCAGTGTTCTCTGGTTTCCTGCTCTCTGAGGACCAGTACAAGGTCTGTGCACTACTTAAATCCTCAATAGGCTGTGTAGCAACAGGAATGGACTACACTTTGGGGCATGTATACCCATTAATCCCCTCTCTATGCAAGTTACTAGTGAAAAGCAATGTGCACAAAGCCATGGATGTATTGCCCCCTATGAGCTGGTCAACAGAACTGACAGGACATATGGGGAGAGAATTGTACACCTCAAAAAGGTGTGTAGTGAATGATTCCCCTCTGTACAAGATGGGGAGCCCAAAGAAGTAATGAGTCTGAATCGTTGTTGGCTCCCAATGTTCCTCCTGCCTAATGCAGCTATGCAACGCCCCGCATTCTGGGCTGAGTTTAAAGGCATAATCTTGTCCTAGGATTGCAAAGTGTAGTCAGAAAGTGACAAATGACCAAGTTAAGATTCCCTGAGCTAAAATTCCTCCCCAGTTTCCGCCGAGGTGCTGAGAGGAAGCTCTCTACCACGCCTTAGTTGGAAAGGTGTTCAATTTGCACAATCAAGCCCTGTATTAATATTTTGAATCCAGAAAGGATTAATGAGAGAGACATATGTGCTTGATCTGTGCCCGGTTCATGTAGACCTTTTGTCTAAAAACCTAACTACACCATATTTCACTAATGTATAGCATGCATTCAACTTATTGTCAACAATGGTTGGAAGCACTGGTAGTCATGGTCTAAAATCAAATCTCATACATCTTGTGGGAAAGAGACTTTACATACAAATAATCTAGCACCTAATAAATATAGGAAGAAGAATGAACCAGTGAGGGCTATTTAATTTCCAGATCAATGTATAAAGAGAGGTGTTATTCAAATAAAAATGGCCAACTTTTTAAAAAAATTGTATTGTAAGCCCAAATATCACTGACTACTTAGAATATGACCTTTTGAATGTTCTAAATCTAAATTGTTGGATGAAAAAGCAAATATTTATTGGCTTAAATTGTACTTTAATCTGGTTATACTTTTACTAGATTTTATTACAAAACGAGTATTTTAAAGTCCACAATCACCACAGACAATTTCTAAGCAAATGTTCTGTTTTAACTTTGCCATAAAGTGAGTATACGAACCATTCAGCTGTCTCAAGTACATTTTTATCAGCCTCTATAAACAGTGATTTTGTTTTTATTAAAATCACCATTGAAGTGTCTGCATTTTTGCTACTGCGGCAAGCTATAAAAAGTGCCTCTTAAATGATTCCCCATAAACTTAGAATACTATTTTGTGCTATAAAATGTAAAACTACAGTATGTTTTGGAAAGCCGAACTTTATTGACTAACTTGGCATATACGCAACCTTAGATCTTGGATCTACTATAAAGTAAAGTAATCAGAAGCTTACCTTCCACTAGACATTCCTATCCACTGTTCTTAGCAATGTTTATATTATAACGTTAAAAGAATATTTTCCATCTGTAGCGATCAGTGTGTGTATGTACACACCCATGTATAGCCACACGTGTGTATGCGCTGTAAATTGGCAAGAGGAAAGGAAGGATCTGGATGCTGATGAGAACTTTGACTGTCTGTATGCATTATAAGTCTATCTTATCTATCTAAGGGACTTATAGGTAGACAGGATAGATACTTGTATACAAAATGTATTTATCCTCACAACACCTCTGTGAGGTACGGAAGTGCTATTATCCTCATTAAATAGATGGGAAAGTGAGGCTCAGAGAAGCTAAATGACTTGCCCGAGGTCTCACAGGAAGTTTGTGACAGAGAAGGGAATTCAAACTTGGGTCTCCCATGGCCCAGGTTAGTGGCCTGGCTAACCACTGACCATCCTTCCTCTCAGTAATTCAATGTCAGAATTTATTACACAGTATTCCCTCTTGAAAATCCTTTTTCTCATCAAATATAACAATCAATCCCCTCCCCCCCCCAAATTTAAGAGATTATCTCTACACCAGTTTTAATGTAATCATCATTTTTTCTAATTCAGAAGTATTACTGACAGGCCAAAAATATCCCACTGTCTGTCACTGCTGTATTTTTGTAAACCAGCAGTCCCTACCAAGGAAGCACTGAATTTCTGACGATAAAGTACCAATCACAAACAAGAATATAGGCTCCAGTGTAGTGCTGGCAGTTTTCTTTCCAACTTTACTGGGGTTGTATACCATAGGCTATCTTTTCTATTGGATGGGTAATCAATCAATCAGTTGGCCCTTAACTTAAACAGCTCCTCTCCCTCGCTGTCGGTAGCGTAACCAGGGGGGGAGCAGGGGGAGCAGTCGCTCCCCCTTGAGCAGAAGCGGCGGAAGCTGCGCCTTTTTTTAGCAGCACTAAAAAAAGGCGCCGCTTCTTGCACTCACCCGGCGGCGCTCCGGGTCTTCGGCGGCATTTTGGCGGCGGGTACCACCGAAGACCCGGAGTGAGCCGCCGAAGTGCCGCCGAAGACCCGGAGCGCCGCTGGGTGAGTACAGTGGGAGGCGCCTTTTTATAGCGCCGCTCCCCCTGCGCTCCGGACCTGGCTGCGCTACTGCTTCCTGTTGTTTATCCTTCCTGTTTTAGATAAGGCAAACCAACACAATATAAACTACCAGACAATAGTACAGTTAATGGCATATTTTATATTAGATAGTTTTCATTTCCATTAATGATGAGCCTTGAATTTTAGAGAAAAATACACAACTAAACGAACTAATAACATATTTAATCATTAACACATTCCAGTAATCCAAAAGACTCAACATGATTTTAGCTGTACAGTGTCCGTTCCATATGAAATTTGGCAACAGAATGTCGCTGTGGAAAGCTGATTGAAAGCAGGAAAGGAGGCAGTCCTGTCACTTGAAAAGTAAAGGCATTTTGCCATGGCGTGACTTGCCGCACAGTATTTTTTCAGGCTTCCAAGAGAGTCTATTCAAAATGGCAACTCCAGCGCCAAGTGTAACCTGATAGCAGTGTAAAACTCCCTGTTTTGTTTTTAAAAAATTTAAAAAGAGATTTGAACATAGGAATTTGGGCCTGTGTCCAAAGCCAAGGGTGTAGGACAATTTTCATCCTTCCCACGCAAATATAGATGTATTTAAATGTCAGCTTTGAAAGTGCCTAATAAGATAAAAGGACCAAATTGTGCTCTGAACTCCAACAAATGGAAATGTGGAGTAAAGCCAGTGGGCTACATAACAGGCTTAGAACTTTCCCCAAATCCTATTGAAGTCAAGGAGAATCCTTCGACTGATTTTTAAAGGGTTTGAAACAGACACTTTCATCCTGTGCAATCCCATTGATTTCATTGGGTCTTTGGCCCATTGACATCAGTGGAGTTATTTTGGATTCAGACTTGTGTGAAGTAGACTTAAGACCAGAATAGGGTAAGTGAAGGTTGAAAAGACTCTGCAGTATATACATCTATTATAAATATGCTTCTCTGGTTGAGGAATCTAATAAAGAGGGCTCAAGAAAGACAAACAGGATAAACACCAAATTTCTGTGAGGTCCAGAAATGCTGAGCCTGTTTCACTAAGGTCAGTGTTCAGAGCATTTATATATTGAGAAGAGTTCCTCACCATACAACTTACAAAAGGTCAGTTGAATTGTTTGGGGGGGGGTTGCCTTTTTTTTTTTTTTTTTTTAATTTTTATTAAAATGGGCATTAAGCTGATTCTGGTGGCAAACCTTTTTTCCAAAACTGCCCTCATTTGTGATATGACACAGAAAATACTGCAAACATGTTTCTATTCTGCTTTAACATGTATTTCACAATGAGAGTCATTAAAATTTTCTTTAATTGCTCAGATAAAACAGGATGGATGACAAATCAAATTATGCTGGGCCAAATGTCATCCTCATTTACACCTGTGCTACCCTACTGTCATCAGTGAAGTGAAACTCTTCTCTCCAGCATTTCCCTGTAGACCTAAAGATCACGCTTGGTTCTTTCTGCCTACTACATCATCAACACATTAACAAATATTCTACAGTTAGGAGCCTGATCCTGCTTCCAATGAAGCCAATGGCAAAAACTCTGTAACTTCTATGGAAACAGGAATGGGCCTTACAATGTAACTGAAGATCTTGTTGATTATTCATGAGTAATCAGTCCAGCTCACCTTGAATACTGGCTTTGCTGCTCTAAAAATAGTGAAACTTGTTTCTGGCAATTCGTTAAGTAGGTATGTTCTTAAGAAACACAGGAAGGGAATTTGTTGAGTGAGAAGGTGCCATTGGTACCAGAGGTTGTCAACTTTCTAGCCATAACCACACCGAACTATTTTTTTTTTTTAAAGAAAACAATGTTCAAGAGAGAAGATCTCCTTTGATGGTCAAATTAGTATTAAAACTGTTTACAGTTTATATATGATGGGGAAAAGCTAAAATCTATGCTGAGAAAAATAGCCACAGCTTTCTTTTAAATCACAAAGCCAATAGGAACCATATTTAGCCATATTTAGGGGTATATAAAATGATATTGGCTATTTTAGCAACAATCTTATTTCAAATACTTGGTGACTCCACAGGAATTAGCTATTTTAGAAGAAAAGTAGAAGTTCAAACTGTAAAAAGAGGAGCTTTAATAGGTAAAGCACAGTTACTGAATAGAAAAGATTTTAAAGATTATTTTTTTAATTACAACTCTGAGTCTTACATTGTACAGAAATGCCTTGTAATACAATAGAAACGATAGCTTCTCAAAGCCCAGAGAAAATAGATAATTTTAACAATTAGCAGGTACATCCCCTTTCTCTCAAGATGCTTTATAACATTTAACATACTTACAGGCAGCTCTAGTTTTCAGCAAGGTTAAGCCAGAATGAATGGTAGCATGATAAAAACTCAGGTCTTTGTAGACCCAGCCAACAACAGCAATTAAGTTTAATATAGTGTCAGCCTATAAGAGACAAGCTTTTGAGCTACACAGACCGGAAGAGCTCTGTGTAAGCTCAAAAGCTTGTCTTTCTTTCACCAACAGAAGTTGGTCCTATAAAAGATATTACCTCACCCACATTGTCTCTCTAGGCTATAAATAGGAAATGAGTTTGCCATGGAAAATATAATGGTGAGTTGGCAATTTTTATTAAAAACTAGAGGCCCAGTCCTGCACACAGGGCCGGTGCAAGGAAGTTTCGCGCCCTAGGCGAAATGTCCTTACACCAGCCCTGCGCCCCCCCGCCCCAACCACGGCAGCCAGTTAATGCTGACCCCCCCCCCCCCCCCCCGCCCCGGCAGCCACTCTTTGTCGCTAAGGAAGAGAGGTCTCGGGGGAATCAGTGCTTTCTTTGAAGATGAAATTGGCTGCAGTGATAATACTCTGCCCTTCCCAGCACCTTCCACCTAAGGCATGTCTACACTTCAGCTGCTACAGGGACACAGCTACCATACTGCAGCTGGGCCACCGTAGCACCATAGTGTAGATGCTTCCTAAGTCTCCTAAAGGGTTGTTTCCATGGATGTAGATAATCCATCTCTCATGGATGGCAGTAGGTCAGTCGATGGGCAAACTCTTCCCTCCACCTAGTCCTGTCTACACTGGGGGTTGGCTTGACCTGAGGACGGTGCTCAGAGCGTCTCATTTTTCACAGCCCTGAGCAACACACTGCTAGGCTGGTCTAGTTTTTATGTGTAGAGCAGGCCTGAGAGTGCATCCCAAAGAGCCTAAGATCCGGGCACGGGGACACTACCAGGGAGAGCCCCACCCCCTGCGCTACATGCCAGGCCAGGCGCAGCCCCCAGAGCCCCGGCCCGAGCTCCCGCCGAACCTGGCTCTTTCCTCAGGGTCTCGCAAGTGGCTTTCTTGACCTCCAGGGCCCCCTCAGGCTGGCCGGAGCGGAACATGGCCATGTGCACCTCGATCCGCGGCGCCCGGCCCCGGCGGCTAGAAGACCTCAACGAGCAGCTCCTCCAGGCGGCACCGCACCTCCACCTCCTCCTCTGGCCGGGGCTGCATGATCACCCCCACCAGGGTGGCGGGCGCGCCGCAGCTCTGCTCCCGCACGCCCCGCAGCACCTTCCGCAGCCACTTGACCCGGCCCCGCAGCTACGGGGCACGGCACAGGAAGAAGATGAGCTGCCCGGCCGGAGGCGCGCTGGGCGGCGCGGGGCTGCCGACGGGCGGCTGGCTCAGGCTGGCGGAGCTGCGGGCCATGGACAGCACCTCGTGGGCGAAGGAGCTGAGCGTGGCCTGGGCACGGTCCGGCTCCCATGTCTCCCCGGCCAGCAGCAGCACCTGCGTCTGCTGCACCATGGCCTGGAACTCCCCGTCCGGGCTCGCCCCGGGCTCGGCAGCGCCCGCCGGCCCCAACTGCTCCTGCTGCTCCATGGCCGCCCGCCGCTGGGCTGGGGCTGCGGGGCCACGAGCTGCTCAGCCGCTCAGCGCGGAGGCAGCCGCGGTGAGCCGCCACCTGAGTCGGGAGGCAGGACTCAGGAGGCACCCACAGCGAGCTGCCTATTGCCTCCCGGCTCCATGCTCAGTGGCTGAGCGTGGAGCCGGGAGGCAGCCGCCCAGCACCCCCCAAATCCTGGCGCCCTAGGCGACAACCTAGGGTCGCCTAGTGCAAGCACCGGCCCTGCCTGCACAATATCAATTCCCTTCAGTTCTTGGGATCTGAGCATCTTGTTGAATTGGGCCCTAGGAGTTTTATTAAAACGTTTGTAACTGATTAAGGTTCTTTTACAAATTATTCTGTTCCTCTGTCTCTTGTGCTGTTTTGTGGGCCTTGCTTCACCTACTAAGATGTCCCAGGCCTCAACAAGATGTCTACATGGACCATGGGGAGCAGTGCAACCTGTCTAGCTGGCCGGGAAGCCTGATAAAACTCATGATTTTTGATTTAATAAACAAGACAAAGCCTACAAATGCACAGATATAGTCATAGCCATGACAAAACCAGTGTCCTGCTCATGTGAAATAATAACAAGGCTTACATGATTGTAGCCACTATTGGGGTGGGGGGAGCATGAGAGAGAGGGAGAGAGCTCGTTGTACCCTCCTCTCCTAACTTCTTTGCACACCTCTAAGTAAGGCACAAATTCTGTAGGGGACAAAAGCTTCTTGATGGTTTTTTAACTGCAACAAAACAGTGTTTAAGAAAAATTTCAGACTGTCCACTTTGGACAGAGGGACATTCCCTGATGCATCTGAACTCAGACATTTTCTCATTTCTTCCTTTAAGGCAGAATTCATTTCTTTTCCTAGCAGAGGTGATGATCTTCATGAACAACTTACAAAACAGCCCCCTCTTTAATACAAACTCGTACTATAGGGGGTTTAATTTCAGGCACAGTTGTCAAAAATAGCCAAATGTATCTCCCATCGGCAGCCTTCTAGTTACAAACTGTAGGAACGGTACTTACTGATTTGATAACAAAGAAGCTGCTGGAAAAGAGCTCCATTAAATACAACTTTTAACAGGAGGAAAATATTTCTCCTCTGACTTGCCAGTTATTCAGAAAGTGTTTTTATAATCCTTAATATTGGTATATAAATCCCCGCTTCTCCAAGTTACTTAAGCCTGTGCTTCATTTTAAGAACCTGTATGGTTCTAATGACTCATCATGTAGGTGCTCAGAATTAGGCACACGCTTAAAGTACCGTAATGGTTCATGGCTTAAATCCTGAATAATATAGGAGTGTTCAGAGGTACCACTTGTTGCCTTATGTTCTAAACAACATTTGCAAATAAACAAGATTAGAGCTGCAAATCATCCCAAACCTCAGTGAAGAGCCACATAGCTGGGCCTGGAGCTCTGGAATCCTGTACCCCTTGGGATAGAACATCGTTTGGCATCCTCCCTGGAAAAGGTCAAGATTTTTGGTTTCCATGCTAATTCTAGTCTCTGTGTGTGGGTGTTTTTTGTTATTTATACCACATGTACAGACTGGGTAACCATCACATAAACTGTGATGTTTCACCAACCGTGGAATAAACTGTGAACCATTTGCTTTATTCTGCACTTTACGGATGTCACTAAGTTCCAACCATAGCACTGTGACATCATTGTTTCCAAAATAAAGTCCTGAAAATAAAATGGAAAAAAGCAGTGAGCGACTGAAAACACATGCACATATATTTGTCTGATTTTTGCTGCAGATATATTTAATAAAATGCAACACATTCTGGTATCATGTTCAATAAAGGGTTTTGTTTTGAGATTTGAGACCTTCATAAAGTAGGGGCCTGATTCTGCCACCTGTGCCAGATATTTAGCTGAGAGTTACTCTTACTTACACAACAGAGGATCTGGCCCATTGTTCAGTACATTAGGGCCTGATCCAAAGCCCTTCTGTGTCTGTCTGCACAGCATTTTGGAGTGAGCGTGGGTTTGACAAATTCTGGGTAGCGGCACTCGCACTAGTGCTCTAAAAATAGCTGTGTTGATAGTTCTTTGAAGTTGGGGCTTGGGCTGGAGCTCGGGCTCCAAAGCCCACCCCCTCTGCCAAGGGCTCAGAGCTTTCAAAGCTATTGTTAGAGAGCTAACACCAGCCCAGCTAACCAGAGTCTGTTAACCTAGGCTGGGAGGCTCACTTCAAAATGTTGTGTAGGCAAAGCCTATATGTCCAGGGAAAGACTTCAATGGGTGCTGGATCAGGCCCTTACTTCACATGTAGTCCAGAGGAAATCAGTGAGACTAGACATGGAGTAAGTTACGAAGTGCTAGTAAAGGTGGAAAAAAGTCAGGCTATAAAAAATAGACATGGCCCTCTCAAACACATTGCAAGAAAATCTTTATATCCTAGCACACCATCATATTCTATAAGTATTTATTATATGCAGGGATTGGACAAGAGTTGAAGAGGAGTTTATATTGTTTTTTTTCACTCTTGGAGAGACACGAGGTCTGTATTTTTTACTCATATGATGGCCAGAAGTTGCTATGCAAAGACATGGAAAAAACATACAAACACAAGTTTTAATATTGGTTTTGTTATCATCTCAGTCACTGGAACACATGGTCTGTTGACTCTACTCTATTCATCATGGGCCGGATCCTAAGCTGGTGTAAAATGGTGCAACTCCATTTAATAAATGGAGCTGTGATGATTTACATAAGATGAAGATCTAACTCATACAGTCTTAGAATTTATCAATTTTTTTCCACTTCCTAAATGTATGCTTATCATTGCATTCACACTCATGGGTAATTGATCTTCCTTGGGCACATTCTTCTGGATACAGGCTGATTCTCAGAATGGCTTTGCTGAGAAGAGTGCCTCCAATCTATCACTGATAATCTTGCTGCTCAGAACCCAGACTATTTTGTATCTCTTTCACATCCATCTAGTTCTGCATTTTCCACAGTGGAACAATTACATCGGTAGTTTCGAGGGTGTGATCGTGAAACCACATTTTCTTCCAAATCTGTAGTATCCACCAAATGTGCATTGACAGGATGAACTCCCTCCTGACTTTGAAGGTACAATATTTCTTCCTCTCATAAAATACTTCCTCTGAGCATTGTGAACCTGCACATACATTCAGCTGATTTTTTTTATACATACCATGCCTATACATCTGAATGTCTTCATTACATATTATTATATTATTCGTTAGTAAAATAACATTGAAATGGCTGAAGAGGCCTGTTCTTCATGTACAGGTTTTTCCATGGGTTGGGTAGGAATACGTAGCAGTGTTTTTTCTGGTTGTACGTAACTCCTTCTCATGTGGGGTAGTACCTTGCTCCACCAGTAGTCCCATGGTATGACTCAAGGAGAGCGAGAATGACAGGACTCGGCCCTCTGTTTCAGAAAAGCTCTTTCTCTCATTGTTGAGAAATATAGCTTATTTCCATACCTTCTGCACCAGAAATTACTTTGTCTGTCCAAACTGCCTGACTTGCCTTGTAACCTCCCTCCTGATGAGATTTATGTCAACAGATTAAATATTTTTCAGGACAACTTTTTTCTCTCTTCTCCTACCTGTCTCTTGATCTTTTTTTAAGCCATTTTCTTTGGGAATCGGATATACACCATGGAAAGTTGTACATTTTAAAGGTATCACTGCAGTGCAGTTTGTCCCAACTCTTTGTGGAGAACCATCCTTACTGGTCTTGTCTGATCTTCACTCTTGACAGAGTTTCTGTAGACCGAGCTCATTGCACTCACCCGAGGTTCCTTGTATTCCTCCATTTCGCCCACGCCCACAAGCTCACTGCATACCACTTTCCCATCTCCCTCTATTTCAGGGACTCCCTGCAACTCCCCGAACACTTCTCTCATTCCAGGGGCCATGCGCTCCCATTTCTTCCACCACAAATACCCGGTCCCCCATTCTCCATCCCAGGCCAGTGACTGTCTATACTTCCCATTCTCCTTTCCCCCAGACCCAGGCTCTCCATTCTTCTCCAATGCCCAGGACTGTGTGCACTCCCATTCTCCCTTCCCTCTTTTCCCCCATGTCCTCCTTCTCCCAGCGTTCCGCATCCCCCTCCTACCATGTGTGAACTGTAGGATCCCCCATGCCTGGGGATCTGTTTACCTTTCTCCCATCCCCCTTTTTCCTCTCTTCCAGTGTCCCCCAACCTTCTCCCCACCAGGGGGCTCCATGTAGGGTGACCAGACAGCAAATGTGAAAAATCGGGACAGGGAGTGGGGGGGTAATAGGAGCCTATATAAGAAAAAGACCCAAAAATCGGGACTGTCCCTATAAAATCGGGACATCTGGTCACTA
Source organism: Macrochelys suwanniensis (assembly GCA_033296515.1). Classification (NCBI taxonomy): domain Eukaryota; kingdom Metazoa; phylum Chordata; order Testudines; family Chelydridae; genus Macrochelys; species Macrochelys suwanniensis. The sequence continues at coordinate 97,335,336 of CM065776.1, read as the reverse complement.
GATCCATGTGTCTCCCACTTTCACCCTTCCAGTTTTCTGATTTTTTTCCCCTCAAAATCAATAGAGTTATGTCCAGTGATGCCTAGAACATTCCCTGAAATTTTGGAATTAATCGGATGTGGCAAACTGAGAAATGTCATCAAATTGAGTATAAGGCCTTGCAAGCTTGGCCAACAAATCAAAAATGATATTAGTTTATTAACTGAAAAATTGGTGGTGGCAAATTCAGCTGGAGTTGTCTGAAGCGGAGCTCCGGTAAATATTTTCAAACCTGCATGAGCCCTGGTGCGCCCCACGGGGCTGAAGTTCCAAGCCCCAGGGTTCCGTGAAATACTATGTGAGAATTTAAGCCCTAATTAATATAATGATCCGCTCATAAGAAGCCTGAAGCATAAACAGGTCCTTCTAGAGTTGAGTGCCATCTCTAAGCAGTGCATTAACCAACAGGATAATGGGGTGGCTAGTCTGAGCGAAATACTTTTATTAGTGCATAGCATTCATTACAGACCCAGTGACTCCTCTCTTCTTTCTGCACTGATTGAACTCTTCAAACTGCACAGCTAGCAAAAAATCTAATAGGGATGCTAAGGATTAAATCTTGTTGTCTTATTGATTACTGGACTGGTCTTTATCTGCCAGGAAAAGACCATTACTGTAAACAGAACACAATATCCATCGCAATGTGCAGTTAAACTTATTAATCGCCAACAGTTTCCTTGGCGCTATATGAGACAGCATACAGACAGACACTGCCCTGAATAGCTTAAAAGATAAGGTTTCTAACTATTCAGCACATAATTACATGTTTTTCCTTTTGATATTTTCACTTCTGTCCCTCAACTCCTTAAACTGGTAATTTAATTGCTAGGAGTTTCCCTCCCTGTTAGTTACTATTGCTTAATTTATTTACCACTTTTGCTCACCAAACATCAGCTCAAACAAGCTGTCGCATAGTTATGGAGAAAAGAAGGTTATGGAGGAAAGCCAAAGACTATTTTGAAGAATGCTTTACATGCTCCTTAAACTGATTTAAGAGTCACTAAATCCAAAAGAAGAATTGATGCTATTAAATACTGAAACACTAAGGTTATGATAGAGAAGCCAATGGCCCAGATTGAGTGGGAAGATGTTCCTATGCACAAAGAGCTACAAACTAGGGCATTGTCCTTTTCTCAGGCACAATTAAGAAACAATGTGGTTTTTCTTCTTGCTTTTCAATTTTTTCTCCTTCCCAAGCCTCTTGATTTTTTGCTTTCCTTCATGTGCTGGTTAAAGCAGATGAGACAGTACTTGCAATGGCCCCAGGCAGTCCTCGGTTGAGTACAGAACACCCAACCCACACTTGGTACCAGACAGGCCAGTTATTTCAATACCCACCCATGTCTGAGTTTGCACACTCATTTCTATAAAGACTATTCTAATATCAGCAATTTTCTTTGTTCTGTCTCTCTCCCTCTCCCTCTCTCTTTCAGTTACCCTAGTGATTTTGTATGTTGTGTTATATATTAGTGCATGGAAATATCTTTAATGAAGTCAAATTCCAAAAGGAGAATGGATGATATGCCAAATCCAAGCAGAGGGTTTGTTTGTTTTTTACTGACCAAATATTTACAGAAACATGTGAACTTAATTCAGATAAAGGACCTATGAAGCTCAGGTCCTTTTCCTTCACTAAAGAATAGCAAGTGGCTTTTTCTAGCTCACATGCTTTGGCACCAGGCCGAAGATGCCAAAAATGGAACGAGAACCAAAAAAAAAGTAGTTAGGTCTACAATCTCGGGGAGAGTTCTGAAGCCTTTCCCCCTTTCTTCCGACCACCCCCCTCCCCCAATTGTTTTTTAATTCTGAAGATTCCAGCCTCCAGAGTAGTCTTTCCAACAGCCTCAAAGCAAACATTTTCTAAAAAAGAGATTTCAGAAAAAACTAAAACTCAAAACAGATGGCTGAAATCTGTCATATGGAAAATGCTAATTGGCATTATTCCCTCTTTTGACTTGTACAGGCAGGAGCATTTAAAAACGTGTCCACTGGTACAACTTGATATACTGTATATCTTTGAATTTCATTGAGCATACACAGTCTAGGAAATTGTTAGAAAGTAGGGCAAACCTTATTATAAATATGGCACCTTAAAGGGCTTCAGACTAGACTACTCAAACCTGGGTGCATAAATTTAGGCTCCTAAATCCAGATAGGTCACTTTTATTTTGGTGTCTAGATTTTCAAAGGTGCTGTGCATCTGCAAATCACATTGAAATAAATGATTGCTACTGGATGTTCAGCGCCTTAAATATGGATTTCAGTTGCCTTATTTTAAGCAAGCAAACCTGACAATTTTGGCCCCACTGTGTGCATTGTAAGAACTCCTGTATTATTTGGTTCTATACTGAACTCAATAAATTATAAAGGGGGAAAATGCTTACTGATGTAAAATTACTATCTGAGCATAGCTATCTCCAGTTGGTTAGGCAGCCAGCAAGTTGTTATTTTAACAAACAGAGGCAAGACTTATTGGAGCCTTCAGTATACAAATATGTAATGAAGGGATTAGCAGACTTAACCTATGGTTCAATGGAGGACATGCTAGGGATTAGGTGCGGGAGATTTTAGACCCTTTGGTAAACAGTATTCTAAAACAAATGTACCCAGTTAGTTATATGTTTAATTTTATTGTGTTTTAGCTGGAAGCAACTCCCCAGACTGCAATGCATTCCTGACAAGGTTCAAATCTCACATGATTTCAGGCTTCCGATATGTGCCAAGCACGCTGGGGCATCAGAACTGGGAAAAAGCAGACTGTAATATTCAAAAGGAGAAGCTGTGGGTCCAGTATCACTGTAATTTTGAACTGTTGCTGGGGAGAGTTTTTGAATCTCTTAAGAGTTCTTTAGATGGGCTGGGGGTGGGGCACAGAATGCACAAGTTGGCAACCAGCCTTCTCCGGCAGTGTGAGGAAAGCATGGAGACTCCCTCCGGAAGAGTGCTGTATGACATATGTCCAGAGTGAGAGGGGCAGAGCATTTTCAATAAAGGAACCCAACTGTGGAACACTTTACTAGAGAACAGACCTTGACCTAAAGGTCAAGTGTTTACATCTAAATGAAAGACCTACCTATTGGATAAATGCCTACACATACACGCCCCCCCCCCCGTTTGTTTTTTTAATGTTTTAAATGTTATATGTCATTTCCACAAGCAAATCTACCCAATCCCCACTTCTCTCTTCGTCCTCCAATCTCCCACAGACTTGAATTGGTGGCCAGTGGCAGTCTCAGACCAATGAATTTCACCTGGAAAGTTTGGAAGCCCCAGCTCAGTGATGGGAGCTCCAAGTTCTGCTTGTCAGGAAAAGTTAGTCTGCCAGTTCTTCTCTCCTCTTGGCCCACATTTCCTTTACAGGATGGAAAATGGGGGTGGGGAAAGAGAGAAGAGTGGATAGCAGTGTGGGAATGAGGGAAGAGGGTAGAATCAGTACTGCCAAATTCAAGCATTCAAAAATCATGACTCAGGCCCACAAAATTAGGACACAGTCTTAAAAACCATTAGGCAACAAATAACATTTCCCCCCGGTCTTTTGATATATATATTTTTTAGTTTTTAGAATAAAATTGTCCACCATAGGCACTGACTTTTGCTTATGCCAGTGGGTGCTCTTCTCTGCCCCCTCCCCCATCTCCATGGGAGCGGCAGGCGGGGCCTCAGAGGCAGAGGCTGAGTGGGTCCTTGGGGCAGAGCACAGTGAGGCCTCAAGCAGGGCCAAGGTCTGGATGCTGAGGCCCACAAAAGATTAATACAGCCCTGTGGGTGCTGAGCACCCCCTATTTTTTTTTCAGTGGATGCTTGAGCCCCAGAGCACCTATGGAGTCAGCACCTACATTGTCCACCCCTAATTCATGTGTATGAGCTTTTCCGATTAAAAGGTCAACCTTAAATCACAAACAAATATGTGAGACTTTCCATTAGCTGTTTGGAGTGGCCTCTCTAGTCCTCTCTCCTCTTATCTTCTTTCCTATGAGTCACAAGTCAATATCTAGATTGTTCAGCCATCTAACTGCTACACCATTGATGGTAGCAAGATGTTGCAGTCCACGCTCAAATCTTCTAATTGTGTACTCTTCCACTGCATGTTTGATTGTAGGCACTGCTGCCCCACTGCAAAGACTGGACTAAACCAATTATTTCTGTTGTGGCAGTCATTCTGCCTATTCCAGTCAGAAAGCCTGCTAACCTTAGTCCAGGATCCGTGTCCTTGGTTGCAAACAGTTGGATGTATATTAGGGCTTCTGAAATTCATCAGCATGCCTGTCTCTCGTCCACTGTGGCTGCCACTCTGCAAGGACCTAGCTGTTGGCTCGGATATGCCATTTATCCGAGACTGGCACTGGGTTGGCAGCACTGGACATGAGTGCATGAATGGTCATTGCAAAAGGATGTTGCAAAGTTAGTCATGGCAAGTCTCCAGGAACTGCATATGTTGGTGTGGCTTGTGGGGGTTGGTTTTTTTTTCTGGTGACAGGCAGGTTTTCTTGTACAAAGTGTGCATTGCTTATTTGCACCTATTGGAACCATTGTCAGCCTTGTGTGTGGGAGGTTATTTTCAGCCATCATAGCTCTGTATGCAGTTTTAAGGGTGATGGCATCTTGCTGAAGTTCTGGAAGAGCTATATGAGCCAACACATATAAATTAGATGTCAATGTGTGACTAAGGCAACAACTAATGATATTGGCAGCTGTATTAAGCTCCAAATTAATGAGATGTGTATTCCAACTTCTGCTGCACAATATTCTGCTGGACTGAGTGCCAGCACCAGGACTGAAGTAGAATATTTTCCTCTGCCCCTCAGGAGGTTCCTGCTAGCTTCTAGATGAAGGCAATGCAGGAGGTAATCATTTTTTAAAATTGTTCTAGATGGGACTGATATCTTATACGATGGTCCAGTTTGACTTCTAAATAAACGACTAGTGTCTGGAAAGGTAGTGGATGAACCTCAACACCCACTGTAAGGAATTGACTGGCCAGGCAATTGTTCAGATGGAAACTTGTGGTCACTGTTTTAGACTCACTTAATGTAAATCTCCACTGCTGAAGGTAAGTAGCCAGAGCATTCATGCTCTGGCTGTGTGACTGTTCGATATTGTGTAAATTGTTACCCACGTCAGCAAGATAGATGTCATCTTCATATACATACTTATCTGCTTAGTTGTTAATAGGTCGTAAGTATATAGGTTTAAATGGTGAGGAGCTAGAATGTATTTTTGCAGGACTTCATTGCGGAGATGCCTAAGGTGGCTGACTTTGTCTCCAGCTTGCAAGATGTAGCTTTGATTCATTATCATTTCCATGATGAATCTTGCCATGGGCTTACAGGGAATAGCCTGTAAATTTGGTGGTCAGCCCCACATGCTAGACAGTATCATATGTAGTTGACAGTTTCACCAGAACTGTGCCAACTTTTTTGACCTTCTCAAAGGCATCTTCGATCTCTTGTGTTAGGTGAATGACTTGATCTTGGGTACACTGTGCTCACCTGAAGCCAGTCTGAACAAAGGGCAGTTGTGTACATCAGAATAAGTCGCTCTGTATGCTTGCATGTGACACAAAGGAGATCGATGGATTGGTTGCTCTTGGGATCCTCTAGCAGTTTTCCTGATTTCAGAATGGGTACAACCTTTGGAGTGAGTTGTTCTGGCGACATCAGTTGAAGAACCAGTCAGCTTTTCGCTTTTGGGCCTAGGTGAAGTATAATCCAGGTCTAGAGCCTTTCCTGTTTTCATATGGCCTGGTTCAGTGATTTGTCAGAAAAAGGAGCCATTGCGTTTGAATCTACACTAGGAGCCTGCCACCTCTCTGTAACTTCAGTTTTGACTGAACAGTTGAAAGATTTATCCAAGGTCTGTGTATGGCCATTAGCCACTAGCGGGATGCGATAGCATTTGTGGTGACTGGAAATTCCTTTTTGCTGAGGCTGGACTCTCCAGAAAGTGTGTGGTTGGTTGGTTGGTTTTTTATTATAATGATCTTCCAGGATGTCAGGGTTCCCTCCCCCCTCTGAACTCTAGGGTACAGATGTGGGGACCCGCATGAAAGACCCCCTACGCTTATTTTTTCCAGCTTAGGTTAAAACTTTCCCAAGGCACAAATCCTTCCTTGTCCTTGGATGGGGACTGCTGCCTCCACCAAGTGATTTAAACAAACATTCAGGGAGCGCCACTTGGAGCCCTATCTCCCCCAAAATATCCCCCCAAGCCTTACACCCCCTTTCCTGGGGAGGCCTGAGAATAATATCCTAACCAATTGGTTACAAAGTGAGCATAGATTAACCCTTGGGTTTTTAGGACACTGAAAACCAATCAGATTCTTAAAAACAGACCTTTATTATAAAAGAAATAAAAAGTAAAGAAGCACCTCTGTAAAATCAGGATGGAAGGTAACTTTACAGGGTAACAAAAGATTTACAAACACAGAGAAACTTCCTCTGGGCTTAGTTCAACGTTACAAAAAACAGGAATAAACCCCCCTCTAGCAAAGGGGAAATTCACAAGCTAAAACAAAAGATAATCTAACGCCTTCCTTGGCTTTTACTTACTATATTTGTAATTCTTTTTAGGCAGGTTCTTAAGAGATGTGTTTCTGCCAGGCTCCGAGAGGACACACCAACAAAGAGCGCAAACAGTCCTCCCTCCTCCTCCCCCCGATTTGAAAGTATCTTCTCTCCCCATTGGTCCGTTTGGTCAGGTGCCAACCAGGTTATTTAAGCTTCTTAACCCCTTACAGATAAAGGGGAATTCTAGGCTACCCTTAGCTGTATGGTTATGACACAGGCTTTGGGGCTGGGATGAGTAAAGTCCATCTATGTCACTGTCTTCCTCCATCGATTGTACTTGCTTTTGACCCAGCAGTTGAATGAGTTCCCTGCTCTTATTAAGGGCCTCCTGTTCATTTGAATTCCTAGCGGAGCTTAATTGCCTCTGACTGCCACACAGGGATATATTGTCAGCAGTAGCATCTAGATGCCTGAACTAATCTGCCTAAAATTTGGTAGGAGTCATCTATGTAGGCTGGACATGTCAAGACCAAGTCAGCCAGTTTGATGACAGACATCTCTATTTCTGCTTGAAATACCCCACTACCACCACCGCCTTCTCCTTGCAACCTCTCTTTTTTGTCTCACTGCCTGTGTCACCCATTCTTCTGCCCCACTTGCTCTGTTCCTCATACACACCCAATTTCCTTTCTTACATTGCCCTCCTTTTCCCTAGGGTGGCTAACTGTCGAGTCACATAAACCCAAACACCCTTGCCCTGGCCCCTGCCCCTGCCCCAAGGCCCCGCCTCTTCCCTGAGGCCCTGCCCCGCTCACTCCATCCCCCTCCCTCTGTCGCTTGCTCTCCTGCACCCTCACTCACTTTCACTGGGCAGAGGCAGGGGGTTGGGGTGTGAGAGGGGGTGAAGGGTGCGGGCTCTGGGAGGGAGTTTGGGTGCAGGAGAGGGCTCAGGGCTGGGGCCAGGGATTGGGGTGCGGGAGAAAATGAGGGGTGTAGGCTATGGCCGGGCAGTGCTTACCTTGGGCAGCGGCGCATCAGGGAAAATCCCTGCAGCCTTTGGGGGGGGGGGGTGTCCAGGGAGGCTCCATGCGCCGTCCCCACTCCCAGTGCCAGAAACTGCGACCAATGGGAACAGGCAGTGGCAGCACACAGAGCCCTCTGAACGCCCTCCCCCACGGGCCGCAGAGATGTGCCAGCTGCTTCCTGGAGCGGCACTGGGCCAGGGCAGGCAGGGAGCCTGCCTTAGGCCCTCTGTGCTGCCGGACTTTTAGCAGCCTAAAATTTCCCGGTTTGGCTTCAGTAGCCTCTGGGAGATAGAGCCCGATTCCAGTAGACACCCGGCAAAACTGGGAGGGTTGCCAACCTTACCTTTCCCTCATTCTTTACATTCTTCCTCATGCTCTTCTATTCCTCACCCTCTCATGCTCCTTCCTACTTCTACTATCAACCTATTTCCTCAGCTGCCCTCCTACATTTCCTTGCTCACACACACGCATTTTCCTTCTAACCCTCCATATTCCCCATGCACCCCCACCCTCAGGTGACCTGAGTCCCCACAGTATTAACCTGCCTTTTCCAATCTGCTTTCTCTTACCTGATAACTTGATGGGGGTGGGAGCTCTTTCTTACCTGACAGCAGCTTGGTTACAGATCCAATAAGAATAAGTAGTGTACAAAAAAAAAAAAGGCAAACTAAACTTCTTCCTGCACAGGTTATAGGGCAATGACTACTACCTTAATAGGCCTGTGGCCTCAGTCCCTTTCAGAACAATGGGGGATGGCAGCCATTTTGAAAAAGGGCATTCTTCATGAGTTACTCTGAAGGAGAAATTATTTTGCATCAGTCTCTGCTGAAGGTTACATTTTCAGTTATAAAGAATTATAGTAAAAAAGACTCTTAGTAAATATTTTCTTTCTAAAACTATCCATCATACAAACCTACTCAAGATTTGTATGTCTGGCAATTTTTATGCAGATAAACAATGTTATAAAGAAACACCCAGTGCATTATAAACCCTGATGAATTTCAGACAGAGACCAACACTTCCTTTTTTAAATGTATTATACAAAAACCAAACAAAATTCAAAGGCCACAAAAACTAACACTGTCAAAATTTTACATTTAAGTATGTACTTCCAACCAGCAACTCCATAACTTCATTAGATTCTTTTTTAATTTCTCAATAACCTAAGATGTGCAATGTGTATATCAAAGAGCAAATGTACTTCTAGAATGGATCCTTTTTGTGGGCATGGACCAGAGGGGCTGAAACCTAAATACTGTAGGAGAAGAGATGCAGATTTGTCTCTGCATACTCCTTTCCCCCCAGAATTTCCATCAATGCAGAAGTGAGTGGAGTCTGAGAGTTAGACAATAAAAGAACAAGACCTATCACACACATACTGAAGTTTCTGAATCGCCAAGTAGCAGGAGGAGAGGCAATCTGGAAAACTGTAAGAAGGAGGGTGAGAAGGACTGAAGTCTGGCATCTCTGCAAAGGATGCAGAAAGACAAATGCTGACAGGGTAGGTGGGAAGCCAAGTCAGATCTGGAAATCAGACCGTGAACATCTCCAGCAACAAGCTTCACACAATCTCCCTTCTGTGGGTTTTCTTTTGTGTTGCACTTTTGTCAGCATAGCAACAAATTAAAATAAATATTTTATAGAGTCTTCCTTCCAAGGATGGCAAACGCCAACTAGTAATTAATTTGACCTCACAAAACCCTTTGAAGGAGCGAAGTATTAACCTTTCTTTGCTAATCTGTCTTTAAGTGGCTTGCTCAAGTTCATAAAGTAAGTCTGTGGCAGAGCTGGATCTAGTATCCAGACTTCCTGGCCCCCAACTACAGACCATCCCTCTTCCCATGTATGTCACGTACCATATGCATTGTGGGGGGGGGGGGTTGTTTTATATGGCATGAATAACATAATCATCATCATCAAACATGCAAAGTCTACTAAGGACCATTGTGCCAGCCAAAGTGATCACAGTCGATACTGTCGCACCAGGCATTGTGTGGCATGGTTCCCAGATCTTGCACAAACCTGCAAATCTATTAATCTTTAGGGCAGCCCTGCCAGTGGCACCACATAGGATCAGGGCATGCACCCCTTTGTGTGTCAATGGAGAGTTTCAGAGCATGGTGTGCTGGGGTGTTTTGGTCCATCCTGGCAACATAGCCAAAGAGCATGCAATGCTACTTTTCAATATTATGAATGATCGAAGGAAGGCCAGATCTTTGTGACATTTTGCACAAAGTTAAATCAGTTTATGCTCAGGATTTGGCACTGATTTCATTTATCTATAGCATCTTCAATATGACCTTTCACCCAGAACAATTTACAGAATGAATGGACAGAGTTAAATAGATTAAATTGACAAAAAATGTGCACATCTTTAACCACATTTCTTTTATGCATCCAATGTGCATTGCTGCATGTGCCAAAATCACATTGATTCCAAAGTTTCTGTGCCTTTGAACCACCTCAGTTATGCTCTGAGGAATGAGCTGGCCAAAGTGAAGGAATGTGGAAGTCTATTTTTTTAACCCTTTGGTTATTAAGTAAAGATAACACTCAAAAACGGGTAGGTAAAGGTTAGGATGTTAAATTCAGATAAGCACTCAAAAATCTAGATGTTTACCCAGATTTTTTCCAAATTAACGAAACCTCTCCTGTCTAAAAAACTGGACTGGAAATCCCGAGAAGACTGTTACTTGTTAAAAGGCTCAGGCTGTATTTCTCTAATCACACTGAAAATATTATTTAAATTGCTGCTGTTTCTGAATTCCTTCATTGTTTTTTTTCTAGTCCCAGCCTTTACATTCAGTGCAGATGTGTACGAAACTGGAAAAAAAATATTTAAAAAAAATTAAATGAACTTTTCCAAATGACTATCAAGTCTCCCAGTTGAGTTTACAATGAAGGTTTGGGCTGATCCTTATGTTACGTAAACTATTTCACCGATACCTAATCATCCACATTGTTAAAATCTGTCTCTTTCATTTGGACGCTGGTAAAACTTTAAATTCTTTGTGGGTTTAAAAAAAAATGAAGAACGACTGATTGACTAGACATGATTTTGGCTTCTTTATCAAACTAGAATTTCCACATAAAAGTACTTACAAGTCTTTTGTACTTTTTGTGATTTTTGGTGAATTCTTTAACTCAGAATTTCCCCCCATTTTTAACATACCTCTATTTGATTTAAGATGCATCTTTTACAGTTCTTCGCTGTAGGTGTATTTACTACTAATCTTTTGGAATAAACCTTACACAAGAAGCTAGATATACGCGAACAGAGTACATGAATCCAGTATTGCATATCTTTTCAAAAAGTCTTTTCATTCCCTATCTTGACTTTGGTGAACTTGGCTGTTACTGCCAAAAAAGAACATTCAGGATGGAAACTGCATGGTCCAACTGTTATGCTCCATTCCTGCTACAGAATTCACACTCCATAGGGCTTTCACAAGTCCTCACATTGAGTTTCTGAGTGATGTTCCGGAGTTGATTTTATGGCTTCAAGGTGTAGGTCTCCCTGATCAGATTACACGTGGTCCTGACATGAGTTATTAATGTAGGCAGTTGTACAGGAGTAGTACAAGCATGTAGGCTGGCTAGATTTGCAGCATTCATTTGCGTCCATCTTCTGGATTAACCTTGAAGGCATCAGGATTTTGTCTTATGTTTTCTTATGTTGCTGAAGAAAGGATTATTTTATTGATGTCACTAGGACTGAAACCTGGGAAGATTTAAACAATAGCTGTATTCCAATTGTTTCTGAACATATTCCCCTTCTAGCCAAACCTTTTCCTTGGTTTCCTCCCCTCCCCCATTTTGGGGGGGAGGGGGTATCCAGTTCAGATTTTTCATCCTAATTTTCAAGTTTTTATGCACCCCCAGTCCCACTTGCATGTCTTTTATGTTATTTAGATATCGTTGGTATGTCCTCTGTCCAATCTGCTCTCTATGGTGCATGCTTCGTCATCTACTTAATCTCCTGCATTTGTGACCTTTTTTTCACACAATCTCCATTGGATAGAACAGACTCACTCTCCTCCTGCAGCAAACATCTCCTTCAAATCCCATCTAGAAACCCATTGTGTCTTCAAATGTTAATCTTCTCTTTTGTATTGTCTGCCCTCTCTCATCTAATTGAATATATTTTATATCGTATTCCATAGTATCCGAGACTCCAGTTCAGGAAAACATCCTTATTCAAATGTTTAAGTATGTGTTATCCTGCTTAGGGATGGATTTGAATTTATGCTTAAGTGATTTCTTGAACCAGGGCCTGAATACTTCACAGACATTAATGAAAATTAAGGCTCACAATGCTCCTGTATTTGGGCAAGGTTTAATCTCTTGGGACAGGGATGTTTTCTTTGTATGGCTTTGTCAAATGCTTTGTGAAGTTTAGGGTGTAATGATATATAATAGCCACAACTTGTTCCAGTCAAACTCAGAACAGCTGAATCTAAATTTTCTATATTATTCTTCACATAGAGCAGTATTTTTACTTCTGTTTTTGAAAACAATGTGCAATTAATTGTGTTCACAAGGAGTACGCTAAAAAGTAACCTTTCTTACTAAATGATATGCAATCAAAATCAAACAAACTCTGTATTTTAATAATCTTCAATAGCATGTAAACTTACTGTGCATCAAGTATATTTCAATTAAGACGTTTTATAAGGAGCTCAGCCAGTGAGGAAAAATATAAATTGGTTCATGAAAAATAAATGTATATAGAGCTTAGTTGCAGATGCCCCAGCTGAAATGCCTCTGTTGTCTCTCAGGGCCAGACTCGAAGCCCAGTGAAGACAATGGGAGTCTTTTCACAGGCATCAATGGGCTTTGGGTGAGACCCATACTTTGGAAGTTCAGGATATATTTGTTAATGAACAAAGTATTAAATTCAGAGGATAAAGAATCATGGCAATGAATAATTTAGACAGCCTAGAAAAGTAAAGTAAATGCACCAGTCTAATATTTGCACTCACAAGTGGGTATATTTGTTCTTCCTTTGGATCCTTGTATAGCATATAGGTGCATTGGTTGCATAGCCTTCACCAACATCCAAAATATGCAGCTGTTCACTGGCATCTGAGCAAAGCTCTGACTCTGTGTACTTGAAGGTGCCCAGGATATTTTTAACTATATAAAGGAACTCTGACTCGCTATACAGACTCCACACTTTGCAGTCTAGCCATCAACCAAGAAACAGATGAGGTAGGTAGATTCCATAGTGTCAGTGACAGACCACTGCCTCAGTGCAGCCTAATCACAGCAAAACTCCTAATGCTGCCACTTCTGGTGCCCACAAAGTTTTTAAATATTTAATGTTGTCTTTCCATGCACCTTTTCAGATTGCGCTTCACATGCCGAAATGAAGGCAATTAATTCCCAGTCTGCCAAATTATGGGTGCTGAAGGTCCTTACATATTTCTAATCTTTCGCTGGTACAGGAGTTTTTTAAAAGGAAAGCCAGTGTTTTTGTTGTTTGTTTTTTAAAGTGAACATGGTAGCATGATTTCAAATTCTCCCAATAACCTGGAATGCCACAAGCACTTCTAAAATGGAGAATGGGGTTTGATTTGCGTTGTCATAATAAACATGGTGAGGGGGATGTCTGGTAGTTGGCTTTTTTTGGTTGGATGGGGGTGTTGTTTGTTTTTAAAGAATGAATTGCAATTAAAAAGCATGTATGTATTTAAGAGACTGGTGAAATTGTTCCAGGACACCATATCTTAAATCAGACATTAGTGCCATCATGTTGCTATGGTCATCAAGTCAACATGAGTGATAGGATGTGGGCTATAGTCAATCTGCACAAAGCCAGAGTAAACAGGTTGTTTGTGGGGAAGATCTATAGAAACAGAGAGCTGACAGAATCCTCCCCATGCTATCAAACAGTCTCACAACCACCCCTAATGCTCTCCCTTCACCTTCCCTAATAAGGATGGAAATAATGGCAGATGGATCCCATACTCACAGACCCACTGGCTGCTTCTTTCTCCCCTGGCTCCAAAGTCCCTCTCCATAATAGCTCAGTCCTCCCCTTTGCACCCCCCCCCATAAGAAATACTCGAACAGAGGTTTATTGCAGCCAGCCCCATGGCCACTGCAACATCCAAGATCTTCCTTGAGCTTTATTTGAACCAAATATTGGCCTAATGGAAGCACCGCTAAGCTGAGCAAGCAACATATTTATTTATTTATTTTCAAAATACAAATGTCAGTAACGGATTGATGGTACCACGTGGATTTCTGAGTTCAAAGAAGTTGAGCCTCTACTAGGTGTCAACAGTTACAGCCCTCTCACTGTAGAGGGGAAAAAACTTGTTCCTAACCAATTGGAGCAGAGACACAACGAATCCTTGGCCCTAAGATCTACCAGATCTCACAAAATCACTTTGTCTTAAAATTACACTGTGGTGTTAGTTGGTTAATTGTTTTTTGGTATCAACTTTAAAATGTAGTCAACATCTAGAAAACAACTAATGGATTGCTTGAATATAAAACAACACAGGTATAAGAATATCTATCAATAGAAACAAACAACAGAGAGAAACCCACTTTGACACAGTGTCATGAGCCGATGGAGTTACCTGAGTCCTCTTCTTCAATCTGAAGTGTTTTACTACAAAATTGTATATTATGGTGTTCATTCTTTCTTTCTGTGTTAATGGCTGAACTGCTTATTTAAAGTTCTTAACAATAAAAATAAAGAATGGGCCTGTTTGTTGCTAGAACTGCAGTCCCACAAAGTTCTTAGAAACAGACACTTTTCTTGTGCTGCCATTCACACTGGCATTCTTCCAAACTGGTTTATCGTAGGTAGCAAGAATGCTACATTTGGACACTTCTGAGGTAAAAATAGTCAGATTTCAATGGGCTTCACAAAACAATCTGTCCAACTGTGGGGTGATGTGGTCTAATAGTAACGCAAGGACTAAAGATGGTATATTGGCAGAATAAGGCATTAAAGGAGCTGCTTTATTTTCTCATTCATTTTCTTCTCTTCCTTTATGAAGGCCAAAATTGTCAGGAAAGGGCCAGAGGATTGGAATAACGAAGAACCCAACATCTCTTTCTTGCAGAGAAATCTCGGTGCCTGCCATTGTAGAACCATGCTATCCTCACACATCTGTCCATTCTGCTAATGATAATGCTAGTCATTCTAATGGTCAGCTCAGCCATGCTAGTCATTCTTGCTTAACCTGAACTTCATTGTTGTAATTTGCTGTCAAAGTTCTTCAGCTGGTCCCTGAGCCAGGGCATACAGAATCTGATTTTTCTGTGCACCTCAGACATCAGTATACCCATTAGATACTAGTGTCAAAAGGAGATCCGTCAAGTCATGGCTACTTTACCCAGCATGTGAAGATCTGTTAGGGAGGCCCAGCACTGATGATGACATGAAGGGATTAGGAGGAGTAAATCTAGCTGGTCTAAACCAATAGTACGCAGAGATCAGTGGTGGAGGGAAAAGTGAACCCCTGTTCATTAGAAGGTTATATAAACAGTAACTCATCCATGGAAGTAATATCTTTATTTACCCGTTTCCATTCCATATTATGAAGTGTCCTAGGTTCTGACCAATAACTATTTTTAAAGTGAAGTATCATTAAACTACATTTAAACCCCATTAAAGAACCTATGGCACTATATTTCAGGTTAATTATGGAGTACCGTACTCTGAGAATATAAGAGTACTTTCCAAATAACACAGTAAGGGATGCAGTGGTAATGCCTAGGAGAGACTTGGGTTATCATAGATTTTTTACAAAGTGTAGAATGTCTATGTCTGTTGATGCAAGGTCTCTGCAATCCATCAAAAGTTCTATACTCCACTTCTTATTTTTTAAAAAACTATTTAGTTATGAAATGTCTCATGTCTTTGCAGGCAATTATCCACGCTATGGTGCAGCTGCAGCATTCATCCAGTCCCAGGGCAGTCATTGGATGTGAACATCTCCTGAGTAAGTACTGTAGCACTATAAATACTATACATTATTAGTCCAGGAACATCTCCCTAAACCTCGCAGCTCTGAAAATATGGCACATCACATTATGCAGGGCTCTGTCTTGCACTGTTTAATATCAAACTTTTTTCTTTTCTACAGGTTTCCTTATCATTCTTATCATTTAATACACATATTGTGGTGGGAACTCAGTCAAGATCAGAACCCTCGTGTAGTGGGCATTGTCCAAACACAATTGTAGACATAATCTTTGCCCTGAAGAGCTTACAATCTAAAGTGGCAAAGGGGACAAAACAATATATACAATACCTTTTAATACAAATAAACCATATTTCCCTCCTTTTGGTATTGTATTCTATTAACAGATAAAACAGCAGCTATCTCTAAAGGCCTTGTCATCATTTGTTGACTTTTCTTTTCTAAACATGGGCCGAAATGTATATGATTTGAACAGTTATTTCTGGAACAAATTTAGTCTAGGAAATACTGCAATGTATATATGCATCATCTTGAGGATGTGCTCCTGTTGTGTTTGAAAAGGGAGGAACTGCCAGTAGCAGGTAGCCAGGAAAACACTGTCCTCTTTTTTTTACAAGGACTTCAGGTTGCTGTTGTATTTTCCTGACTGCTTATTTGAGTCCAGAAAGGAATTTTACTGATTCTTAACTTTTATTCCCACATATCCATATCTCTGCCTATCTATATATAGCTATTAGATCTGGGTAGAAACTTGCCTTTCTGACCCATGAAAAATGTTGAGATTTTGTAACTTTTTCCCATTCTGTATCATGATGGTGCTGAGACCACACAATGCAGACCAATGAGTCAATAGGCAGAACTGCACTCTGCACCTTAAATATTTGGTGTAAGAAGGGAGAAAGGGAAGGTAATAATTCCTTGTCATTCATCTACTGTGTTTGCTTCCTGAGTCAATGACTTCAAAAGACCTACCGGGGGTCACAAAAACCAAGGAACTTATTGTTTGCACCATTTTCCACATCTGATATTTTCAGGTGGAATAGCTGGGAATTTCATACATTAGGACACCGTTTCCCTCTAAATACTGTGCAACCTGTCCAGAAATAGCCTTGGGAAAGAAGTTAAGTGTTTGGTATGTACTGTAACTTACCATGTTTTTAATAGAAGCCATTGTATGTCTAGGTAGCATAAAGGCCTACATCTCTGTACCACATAGCCAGGACCAGCATATAGGAAATCAAGAGTTCACAGAGATATGTGTAACCAAACTGGCAGAGAGCTTGAGCAAAAGCTTGGAAGCCAAAGCTTGGAAGCCAGGGGAGAGAATGTAATATGGGAAAATATTCTCAGCTATCATCAGACTGAAAGGAAAGAAATTGGAGCTTACAGTTGTTCTTTGCAAGCACAGAACAAACTGATGATTAAAAAAATATGGCAACTTATCTTTTTACATTCCTTTTTTGGCTCTTCAAGGTAGGAGCCAAAGACCCTAATGGAGTGCTGTTTGACAAAATATGTATTAGTTCTCATTCTTCAGAGAAGACTGCAGTAACATAGTAAAATGTTTGCACACAAAATCACACATCCTGATTAGGATGTATATGTATGTACGATATTCACTCAAACAATTAATTTGTACAAATGTAAGAAAAGATGCATCAGTACTCAACATGTGTTCAATCAAGAGCCAGAAAAAACATGTTCATGCCAGTGTGAAATGCAGTTCAAAGAGCCGGAAAATTCAAAAGGCTGCCTAAAAGTTTCCACTATTGTTTTTACTAAAAATACTTCCATTTAAACTAGGGATTTACCTTTTATAAGGTAGACTATTCCATTTGTTCTTTTGATTTAAGGAGATAAGCTTAAAGGTCATATTCTTCTACATACCATTAACAAGTTGTAAAAGACTCTAATTAGAGAAAAAAACTTATTTGACTCTGATCTCATCTCATGAGTTTAACAGTCTTTCCTTAAACCATTAAATATGTAACTACTCCTCATTATTATTATGATGTGTGTCTCAAGTGTGTTAGATCATCAAAGGAACAATGTGATTTCTAAATTAGTGGGAAGTCTTCACTGGTTTCAGAAAAGCAAACAACATACTGTGAAAGCCTGACCCTAACTATCTCCTACCACAGCAACAGACAAATGCAGAGAAAATTTCAAAGTGTTTTAATGGCACAACCCTCATTAAAGTCCGTTGGAGTCATACAAATAAAATAGAAACAAACCTTTGAAAATTTCCCCTTTAAAGTCTGCTGATTCTAATGTATACAAAACCTAAAAAATAAGAACCTTCAGTTCTCTCTCACACACATATCCCTCTCTACTGAGTGTTCTTGGGAAATCCAGATTTAGTGGGAAAATATCCTGCTATGTAATATACATACCTGTTCCATGTAAATACCATACTGGCTTCCAAGGATTTCAGAAAATTTGACTTGTTTGATTTACATAGTTAAACACTCAATCCATTACAGACAGGGTGCACAGAAGACACCAGTACTCCTGGACTTAGGTGTAGTTTTGGAAGTCTGCTTATGAAGTGTATGTTTTCTTGTCCACACCAATATTTCTTCCACAGAGGACAAAACTGTGTTTTTCATGCCATTCCCTGAAGTATCTCTTCCGGCAACAATAGTAGTATTGGGTTGGGATGGTGTTAGTGTTGGAAAAACAGATGGACTTGGCATTCTGATGATGCCAATGTAAGACATAGTGGAGGAAACTTAAAAAGATGTTGCAGGATAGCAGTCCCCACATATTTTGATTTTAGCTTTGCCAAGCTACAAACCAAGTGTAACTTCCTTTGGATAGTAGAAAGAAAGAGAAACCCAAGTTAGGAGCATGTTATAAGCAATTAAAACAAAATAAAGGAGATTGTGCTTGTTTTCATGCATGTAATGTGTATATGTGTGAGTGTATATGCTTGTATATATGCATATTTATGTGGTATGAGTGTGGGTGTGGGTGTAAAATGAGGATATAGCTCTTTATCAGAATTATGCCCTAGGTATAGTGGAAATTAGTAGCTTTGTCGTGTGTTTTTATATTTAAACTACTTGTTTACCCCATTTTATTACAAAACTGCAGAGAAATTACTTTAAATATTGGCCCAGCATAACTGATATGAATATCTAGGCAATGTGTAAAGCATAAACTTTTTCATTTTTGCACTAAGTGTAAGCAAGAGTACATCTATGAGAAACATGGTTTTGAAATAAAACCAAAAGCAATTAATTTCTGTAAACACCACAAAACAGGTTTCAAAAACTCTGAGCTGTAAATCGCTAAAAAACAAGGACTGTGCCGAGTTAGGTAAACACAGAAATATTTGAAATCCATTCTTTCCACATTTCCTTTAAATCCAAACTCCAAATGGAACTTGAAACTTAAAAAAACAGAAACTATTTTACAGCATTTTACTGTTGGAAGGTGGTCAAGAGGATGTAGCCTAGCCTTAACAGGCTAAGACTGGCACCTGAGGTTAGATCTTCAAAGAACAAACCATTGGCAACAACGGCTAGAAGACAAAAGTGAAATGTCTAGAGTAGGGCTCTGGATTATAATGATTTAATAAGTATTTTATGTCCAAAAGGAAAAAGAAAAAAATTAAGTGTACTTAGTGGACTCTCAAATCCATGGTATTTCCACTCAAAATCTGTATTTGCTTTCTTAATTTTTTTAAATAAATAAATAGGAATGTTTCCCAACTTGGAACTTTAATGAAAAAACTGTGCTGCTGTCTTTTTTTTTTTAATTCCTTGTGACCTCTGAGAATATTAATTGTACATTTCCTTGGTTTTGAAAGTTTGCTGTAGTATATGTTTGCTACTTGTTAGCAGTTAAACAGGGAACTCTGTGTAAGAGAAATGTGGATTCATTAAAAGAAAGGCACACATGCTCTGGACACCCAAAATGAGTGTCCTGAAGTGTATTAGTAGGCTGCCCCAAAGATCTAGTTGTCAGGTTATAGGAAGCTGTTTTATTACAGGGCTGACTAATCATGTGTCAACTGTGCCTCGCCTCCTGTGAGGTTCTCCATGTCCTTGGTGGCAGTTCTCAGGAAAAAAGCCACCACACTCTGCTTCTCTGCAAGTCTATCTTGACAGTTCTGTGGGGAGTGGAAACTTCTCTTTGGCCGATGCTGTATGCTGTTGTCTCCATTTCCTATAGAACATCCCCATGGCAGGCCAGTAGCAGCTCCTCCCTCAAGGGGAAGCCCTCTCAAATGGGATTTTCCCTGTGATGGCTGGCAGGTTTTGTGGGATCCCTGGGGTAGTGCTGATTGAGAAAAAGTGGACATCATCCTTGGGGTGAAGGCAGGGCCAGTCTGGAATACTGTGGGGCTGCTATTGATGAGAGGGAGGGGGAGAGAGGCTTGGACTTGTCCCATCTCTTAGCTCAAGTCCAAGCTAGGGCTGGTCTTCCCATGAAAGGGACTATCAGGGTGAGATGAGAGCACAGATGTTTCATCCCTTGCCCCAACATTCTCTTCCTCCTTCATCGCCTCAGGGGAGCCCTCCAGGACTGGATGAGCTAGTGAAAGTCCTGGGCTCATAAAGCCTGAGTATTGATGGAGAAGGAAGGGTGCTCTTCTTGGCTTGTTGTTCTTGTGGGCAAGGAAACAGTGAGAGTGCTGTCCAAATTGAACAATCACCCCGCAGAGTACAGCAATGCTAGGAAGACCCTACACCATATCATCAGCAAGGCTCTATCTGCAAAGCTCTGGAAGAACAGGAAGGAACGGAACAGAAAATTATTTCAGCCAACTGATTCTGTCTCCAGAATCAGATAGCTCCCACGCATCGTAGTTGTTGAGTCTGTGACAGTGTGTTCTCACGGTGCCAAGGCACAGTGGGAGGAGAAGGAGGGCTGCGAATTGGAGAAAGGAGGGGAAGAGCAGGTAGCTGCTGTAGGTAGGACTGCCCTCTTTTAAAAAAACCAAACAAACATTAATTCTAATGCTAAACTTTCCCACTTCAAAGTCAGGCTAATGTATCAGATTCCCACAGTGCTACAATGCCCAAGAGTACTGCAGGAAGCCCTTGCTTGGTCTGGCCCCGCCTGACAGGAGACAGCCCCTGTCTAATCTGTTTTTTCTACATTAAGTATCTGCTTGACCAGCTCCAGGGCAACAATTAGCCAAAGAGTGTGATTTTGTAAAAGGTCTTGAGGGAGTTAAGTGCCCAACTCCCATTGAAAGTGTATGGGAGTCAGCCCTTAATTCCAGTAGGTCCTTTTGGAAATCTCATTTAAACTGTACAGAGAGTTCTGTGAGTGGAATGTTCAGCATCATTATGGCATGTGACTGGTTTCCTTGGATGCTCCTGGCAGTTTTATTAGTGTACAAAAAGAGGAAATTATTGAGAGGGCTGTTCCTGTGCATGCCCCTGCTCCTGCCTCCTTGGCTGTCAAAGAGCAAGCACAGCAGTCAAAGTCCATTTCCATGGAGGTCTCCTTGCAAGTTCAGTGTATATTTGATCCAGCTATCAAAGGACTGTTTCTATTGTAAATAATCCAAGGAATTTGAAATGAAAGTTCTGTTTCTATATACTTGAATGCCAGCCCAGCAAGTTATCTTTGAAAACCTTCCAGTTTAACAATTAAGATGCAAATTACTAGATGGCAAATTAATATAAAAGTCTGTCCAACAACTGGGAAGGTTACCCCTTAGATGCAAAACTTGATTACTACACTTGAATTACCAGGGAAGCTATGGGTAGCTGAATGCAAAGCATACGCCCTTTTGAAAATCTTATCTCTTGTGCTCATGCAACTACTCACTGGCAGCCAGAGTGTCCTGAAGTGTTCAGACAAAATTTTAAACCAAAAACTTATTTGAAAATCCCTAGGCAAAAACAACCGTGCTTAGTTCTGGGCATCTAGCAGAAGATGTATGCACCTGCTTATGGGGGGGTATTGAAAATTCTGGCTCACGTGTTCATGCTGATCCTCTTTCTTAGAGATCCCAGAGAAGAGTGACGAGGGGATGCTCACTTTCCCTGAAGGTTCTCTATTGCAAGATACTAGAGTTGTATAATGTTGCCACCTACTATCCAAAGTGGACGAGAGTCCATTCAGTGAACTGGTGAGGGGATATGGGCTAAGGTGCCTTCAGCAGGTTGAAGACACAAGTCTATTTACTCTGACCCTACTGGTGCAGTTGAATGACTTATTATTAAGGCTACGATTTAGTCACGGGTATTTTTAGTAAAAGTCACGGGCAAGTCATGGGCAATAACCTGTCCGTGACTGTTACTAAAAATACCCCTAACTAAATATTACCTGCTGGGGTGTCGGTGCTTCAGTGGATGCTACTGCTCCTGGGGGTCCAGGGTGGCCTGGGGCCCAGCCGCTGCTACCACTCCTGCGGGTGGGGGGCCCTGGGCCACACCACCACCACTACTCCGGGCCTGGGGCTATGCCACCACTCCAGGCAGGGGGCGGCCCAGGGCCCTACCACAACTGCTTCTCCTCTGAGTGGGGGTGGCCTGTGATGCCGCTGCTGCTCCCGGACCGCTGCTTCAGGACAGCACCTGGGACCAGTTGCCTGGGGCTGCCGGAGCAGCGACTGGTGCGGCTGGCCACCAGGGCCACCCCAGCTTCTCGGGCAGCCCTAGGGTCAGCCACACCAGCCACTGCAGCTGCGGAAGTCCCGGAGGTCCCGGAAAGTCATGGAATCCATTACTTCTGTGAGCTCCGTGAAAGATTCGCAGCCTTACTTATATGAGACTGACCTTGGATCAGAGCTAGCTGGCTGAAGCTCAGTCTAGACAACACTTGATAATATCGGTAGTGTGGTGACAACAACAAGAAGAAACAGGAGAGATAAATATCAGCCACTGAGTAGGCATATTCCATCAGCTACTTGGGAGTCCTGTCAGATCCTGGACTGCTCCTGGCTTATTATGTACAATCTGTGGCCAAGATAGCCTTATGTCAACTTGAGATTTAGACTAGTGTAATATGCTCTGCATGAAGCTACATGGTGGGGCCATTCAGAAACTTAAATCAGTGCAAATTGCTACTATTATAGTGTGGTAATTGTCATCTACAAAGCCCTAGATGGTTTACAGCCTGTCAAACTGCAATACCACTCACTTCTTCTTTGATACTGATGCACTTGTGATCAACGGAGAGCTAAGGTTAAGCGCCCTTAGTTTGTAAGAGGAGAGGTGGCTACAGAGCATTCTCCATGAACGGTCTTTGACACTGAAGCTCACTCCCACCTTGGGCTGACAGAGCCTGAATTTGTTGACATTTGAGGCATGCCACAAGGTTCATGTATTTTCCCGGGTTTGGGGGAAACAGGTGAATTGAGGAATACGAGGGCCAAAGGAGGCTGGTAATGCTTTTGGAAGTGGTTATTATTTGGGAAGGAGTGGTACAGTGAGCCATGGCCTAATACTTAAGACTTCGATCTTTTGCTATGTTTAATTTTTTTGTAAGGGTGCTTAAAACTTTGCATAAATTATTCATTGAAATAAATGTGAATAAATAAATATGTGGTGGGGATACCCAAGTGATGAACTGTTTTTCTCATGCACCTTTGACCACTTAGCCATGTACACTTTGCCCACTAATCCATCTCCATTCTAGGACTCATTCCAGCATTACAAACCTCTGAGCAGCTTCAAACAGCTGCTCTTTTTTTTTAAGCCAGAAAACTGTTTCCGTCTTAAAACCTAGAATTCCCTCCCCTAGTCCCTTCCCACCCAAAGTTCCTCTGGTCTGAGGCAATATTCAGTCCTTGACCAGTGTCAAGTTCAAAGTCTTCAAAGTGGAGGTGAAAGTGTGTTGTATTTTCTATTAGTATTAAATATTACTATATGATATGACCTAGTCTGTTTGTTTCCCATAGAACCACATAAAATACTGCTTATTGCTGCAGTATCTTTATGCCCAATTTTCTCCCGCAGGAGATAAGTAACTCCAATTAAATTCAATGAACGCTATGTGTGGAGTTAAATAAATGAAATCATATACTACACTGTTTCTATTAGCAGATTTCCAAGAATAATTTTTCTTGCTATTCTTCTTTGCAATTAGATTTTTTGAACAGAAGTGATTTATGATTTAAGGTCAACTTTAATTCTCCTTTGTGCTGTCAGAGAGCCACTAAGCATTGACAAGACCTTGCCCACTGGACAGTGTGTTTCTGGACAAACTTAGTAAACCAGGTTTCTTAAAGTGTTTTATTGAATTTCTAAGAGCACTGAATGTCATTGCCATTGGAAAAGAAAACCTGAAAATATTCAGTGGACAAGATGAAGTAAACAGCAAAACTTCATTCTTTATACACATTCCTGCTTGGAATTATTAGCTCACTTGAGAGTAGCCCACTATTCAATCAGAATTTGTCCATATCTTCTACCCTATATTTGAAGGGAGCAACACAACATCTAATTTTCAAATTCATTTTTAGAACAAGGTCATAATTTCTCAACATTTCATGTACTTAGTAAAGAAAGTGGTTACTTGGCACTATGTATAGTACATACATAAAAGCCCTCCTGTTTTCATGCAGTGCACAGTACCCATTTTGGCTATATTCTTATTCCCAACATTTCCACAAAATGCTCAACATCTATTATCTTAAGAGGAAGTGGCAAGCATCTTATAGAAATACATGTTCAAAGTATGCAAGAATATTTTGTGAACATCAAAAACAACTCAGTAGCCCGGCTTGTAGGGCTTTCCCTTTATTCCTCAGGTTTATTTATGTATGTCTTGCTGTTGTGACATTGTTTTCAAAGCTTACTGAGGAAGTATATGGGAAAATGTAAGTTGATATTGGTTGGTTGTGAGATAGACAATAATTTCTGAGCTACTGTATAGTGAGGTAGAATGGCCTCCCATTGAGCCTGAGCGGGAGGGGCAACTCTCAGCTCCCTTGTGCGTGGAGTCAGGCCAGGCCCAACCAACATGCAGGAAGCTAAGGGATAGGACAGGAAGTATAAGAGGCGGGGCCTCTAACCTAGTTGAGCCTGAGCCAGGGAAGGAGACAGATGCCCAAAGCCTGCTGCTACCGAGCTGAGGAGCACCCTGATCCCAGAGGAAGCTGAGAGCGGAGAGGAGCGACTAGGATTGCCAGCAGCTGAATGCCCTGTAGAGACTGAGGACCCGTGGTCTACAGAAACTCTCACCCAGACTGTGGTAGGAAGTAGCCAAGGGAAATCTGACTTTAGTGTAGTTTTTCTGTCAAAACCTGAGTCAGTATGCTCCGGTGGGATCCCCACTGACCCAGTTGCAGAGCCCTCTGCCACTGTCAGGACACTGGGCTGGGACCCAGTGGAGTAGGGTGTGCCCAGGTCCCCATGTCCTGCTACCCCTTGCTGCCAATCCCACTCCTGGGGTGGCAGCCTCCCTGCTTTAGGCCAAACAGACTGTGTTTACCTACCTGAGAGTTAGAGCTATCTAGACTGCTTTGCTGCTCTGCCCTACCCTGCCAAAGGGGCCTTGAACCCTGGCACTTGATTCACTAATTCCCTGATACTGGGCGGTGCCCCAGTGTTGCAGTGACGCAGAGTGGCCTCCCACTGACCCACAAGGGGTGGGGTGGGATCGCTAATATACTACATACTGTGAAGGTTTCCCAAATATGTAGGGAGGATGGGTGAACTTCAAATGGTTGAGAGGTTTGATTCAGTCTACACAAGCATCCCAAAGTCTATGTGCATATTTGAACTCAACAAACCACTTAGGCTTTGCAAACCTGATCTCAGGATATTGTAAGAAGAGACTTTCCTATGAAATTATCAATGCCAGCTTTCACTCAAGTTAGATATACCATGCCGTCTTATGAGATTGTGGCAGTCATGATTCTCAAAGGTCCAAAAAGATTCAGTTCCATTTGAATTTTGGATGAATATTTTGGTCGAAGTTCATGAGATCATGTCTCTGTATCAAAACACATAGGCAAAAGAAGTAAACTGATATTGTGCAGGCCACCTACATTCTGGTACTTCCTAACCCTTTAGGGCTTGACTGCAACCTAAATAACATTCTTTTAATGTAGTTATTTCTGTATATAAGTTCCCAGTTAGTTATTCTCCTATCGTGCATCATCAATAGGGTTTGAAGCTCGCGCCTTCAGCACTGCAGCACAGCTTCTACTACAGGTCTAACTTCATTAGCTGGCAGCAGCAGAAGGTAAATGTTATCCTGGGTGGACAGGAATGGGCTGTGTTGACAGCCATGTGTTGGATCCAAGGTGAAGTTTGGGGGAGTCTTGTCTGACTGGTGTGGGGGTGCTTTTCCCATGTAGTGCTTGCAGAGGGAAGGGCTGACTACAGGGGTTATGTGCTGGATCCAGGGACAGAGAGGTTGTTGGGGAAGCAAGGACTCCCTGCCATCCCAGAGAAGCTGTCTGATCCCAGGGTTTCCATGTGTGCTGCTTCATGTTGTTATGTTTGCATGCTGTCAGAATTTTTGCTGACAATGCAAGTAACGGTAGGGAAATGGTGATTTTCAGAAGTTTACATCTCAGCCAAGCCTGAATGGAATTTCAGAGGACAAAGAAATTGTATGTCCCTGGACATGGGGCTTTTCCCCTGCCAAATGCCAAAGACCTAATGCAAATGGAGATATTTGAATATCGTTACAAGAGTCCTTTACAATGGAAAGTGTTTGGCATCCTAATATGGGGATAGTTACCAGGTCCCCCTATATATATATATATATATATTGGCTCCATTCAAAATGACCAGACCCCCTTGGCAACTCCCATCTTTTCATGTACTGTATATTTATACCTCCCTACTGTATTTTCCACTCCGTGCATCTGATGAAGTGGGTTTTAGCCCACGAAAGCTCTTGCCCAAATAAATTTGTTAGTCTCTAAGGCATCACAAGGACGCCTCATTGTTTTTACTATTTATTTAGGAAGTTTTAAGAGGTTTATAAATCCTTGCTATGTAAATATCAGAGACAAAATGATAATCATTGTAACAGTGAGCTTTTGGTTAATGAGACATTACACAGGAATATAATTGTCAGAATTTTCTGTTTAATAGGGTGTTACTATATTACATAGTGAGCATCATTACAACACCCATGACATGGCATTTCTAATTATTTTATTAAATTAGGAGCAATCTCTGATTGCATATATTTAACAGACCAGGCACATCTATCGAGTGTTAATATTCAAAAGGTTTTTTTTGCAGATTTTATACATAGCTGTTGGCAGTTGCTAGGCATAACGTCCAGTTTGGGTAATAATTCTAAGAATCATATTAAAGAAATTTGTTGGGCCAAACTTTTGAAACTTGCATAGCTCCTTGGGACCAGAACTGTACTTGTTTCAAAACACTGTACTATATGTTTATTTCCAAAATACATCAAAATGAAAAAACAAAACTAAAAGTTAAATTGCACATGGCTAGCTTTAAGTTTCTGAACCCCTTATACCATATGTTGCCACAGAGAAATTTTGGGGGTGATTCTGCCGCCAATCACAGTCAATTATATGACTATCAGTAATATAGCAACATATCCATTGATTCCAAATAATGCTATAGGGATAGTTCTTCTTATCATTCATAGGCTACTAATAGAACAAGCAGCAAATTGTCTGTCTAAGGAAAGTGAGCTCTGACCATTCATCTTGGCCTCCATTTTGAGAAGAAGCCTCAGACATGGCAACAGTTACCATGGAGTTATGGGAATTTGACCCCTTCTCCCACAATTCTTGGGGGCCTATTGAAATCCCTCACAAGCCACTGGGTAAGTACCCCAAATGCAGTGCCACAGCAACAGCAGAGTGGAGGCACTGTGGACATGCAGTTCTGCTAGATGTCCCGTATGGTGCATGACACTCAGCCTGATCAACTGGTTGTGGCTGGGCTGCAGAAATGGCTGAACCAAAGCTCTAAGCTACCATAGGACACTGCGGTGCCTGCTGGGTTGCCAGCCTCTGTCTCACTGCATCCCTGCTAGACTTGAGCAGGAAAAGAGCATCCGGGAGGGTTGAGGGCAGTGGCAGTGAAGGTGAGGGGAGCCCAGGACTGGCTCTGGGCCCACACCTCTGGACACTTCACAGCTTCCACTCAGCCCCTCCCCAACACCCACTCAGCAAATCCCATTTCTCAGATACCTGCTCAGCTGCCACTCATCCTCTTCCCCAGCCACCAGCATCTTTTCTTAGGACAAACTCAGTCGTCTCCATCGAGTGACTCCTGACCCTCATAAACTTCATGTTTATGAAGCTGGGCAAGCTGAATTTTGTCTCTTGAGTGCTAGGCCTGGCTTCCTGCTCCTCTCTCAAGGGTTCAACTACCCTGGGACTGGCTCTCCAGGCTGCAGCCCCCTTGTTTCCCAATCCAATTAATGCAGCAAGCCCAACTGTGCTTGCAACCTCCAAGCCTTTTACTCCAGGGCCCTGAGATCAGCGAGTTGATTTAAAGCATTTCAAAAGCAGCTTCTTCCAAGCAGATTATTATTTATCCATTCACTCAAAAGGTACAAAGCAATCAGAGACAAGGGTTAAAACAATAAAAGACCTGTGCTTCTGGTTCTTACCTACACTTTAGTCACTCCTCGACAATGTTGGTTAAGTTTCACTGAGCCCACTCCCTGGGCTTGGCGTGACAGACAGACCCTGCAGAATTCTCTGTGTAATTAGCCTCTTATAGTTGGTATGGGTACTTCCACCTTTTCATGTTCTCTGTATGTATAAATATGTTCTTACTATATGTTCCATTCTATGCATCCAATGAAGTGGGCTGTAGCCCACGAAAGCTTATGCTCAAATAAATTTGTTAGTCTCTAAGGTGCCACAAGTACTCCTGTTCTTTTCTCTGACAGAGATTCTTCTCCAGCTACTGCTGCCCAAACATCTCCCCTTCCTTTTCAGACCTGGAGTCCTTTTATGGTTTAGCATCCCCTTTGATCCTAGGTTCAGGTCTGGGGAGAATAAACCTGGTCAACCTGGTTGGAGCCAGGCAGGAGCCTTCTCTAATTAATAGCTCCCTTCATTGATCCCTGAAGGTACCTTATCTCTGCCATTGTTTTGTTTCTCTCCTAGAAGCCTCCTTTGATTTAACTCTGTGCATTCAGGCAAGGTAATGCCAAACAGGTAAACTGAAGTCTACGCAGTATTCAGAAAAAAATACTACACATAACTCTTTCATTCTTCGCACCCAGTTACCCCAGCTTCCTCTCCCACAGACCTCTACCCTCTACTTTCCCAGCCACTGAACTTGACCGAATCTTCCCCTCCCCTGGACACTACCATAAATCTACCATCCCCAGCTTCCTCCTTGGGCATCCCCCCAAACCCACCTCTTGGTTACCACCCAGTTTACCCCATCCAACCCCCTCTTCTACACAGTCATCTCCACAAACCAGATGCCCTGGCTTCCCCAGCACCCACGTACTCCCCAGACACCCTTCAGCAACCAGCCAGCGAGCTGCCAAGTTTGGTACTGCACCCATGTCCTACCCCCACCACTGCTTGGAGCAGAGTGTATTGAACTTAAGATGGAATGTATAGACATATGCAAATTACATCATGGGCTGATTTGCAACTAATATCACATGCATGGAGCTATTTTGTCAAAGCACAAAACCTGGTAGCTTTGACTGTTTAAGCATTTATCCACAGTAGAACAGTCATTGGGCTAGAGAGAGAGAGAGAGGGAGAATGACGCTGTAAACCAGTGATCCAATGGTCTGGGCACCCACCTAGGAGGTAAGAGACCCCAGTTCCCTTTCTTCACTCCTTTCAATATTTATCCACAATGGAACATATGAAACAGGAGAGATTGAAAGAGCCTCCTCTACCCCCATGAATAAGACTATCCTATACCCCGGTGACAAGAGCACTCTCCTGAGAGGTGGGAGACTGCTATTCAAATCCTTTCTCCCCCTCTAGCAGAGGTGGGAATTGAACCTCGGTCTCCCATGTCCAGGTGAGTGCATTAACCACTGGGCTAAAAGTTATAAAATCAGCATGAGAACCATCTCCTCCTCTTCCTATATCCAGATTTTGAAGGGCGACTGATACAGTAGGTAGCCTCTGAGTCCATCTACCAGATCGGGCCCTACAGGAAACATAGGTAGACAACTCCTCTGATTCACGAGTCACTCTGGGGCTTAGGCAGGAGATAGGAAGTCGGTCACCTAAAGGGAGACAGCAGTCTACATGCCCAGAGGCAGAAACATAGGTGCCTATGGAACTTTTACCCTGAAAATCTAAGTACAGAGTGAGTTTGGGCACCTATAGGGTCTGTTGAGAGTTTTGTGCATCGCAGTGGTCCCAAAACTGTGACTTAGATGCCTACAATAGGGTCTTATGTTTTCTTTGCACTTCAGTCAGCTTGGACATTGGGCAATAGCTTAATCAGGCTCTTCTTTGGTTGCGATTTCAATGCTGGCTAGAGTGTTTAGCCACACAACTCAGATTAATTACAATTAATCAGACAGCTTTGAAAACTTCAACCTTTGTTTCTAATCAGTTTCACTTGCTGGTTCTCAATGCTGAAACACTTTGATGGCAAACCCTGAAAGGCAATGCTTAAATTCAAATGAGGACTGTTTTCCTTGGACATCTACTATTTATATGAAATGTTAGTTTCATATTTTAAAAAAACTGTCTGCCAGTAAAGTAGGACCTAAACTATCTGACAATGTCCCTTTAAGCCAGATATTTTCAATACAAACAAATCAACAAAGGCATTAAATTCAAAAAGATCCTAGAATTTTCCCCAGCTTCACATTCCTTATATTTTAGTACATTATCTACCCTATCTTGTTACAGAAAATCAAAAGAAAACTCAAACCTACACTGTAGTGCAGTTAGAGATCTGACTTGGGAGTCTGTAGTGCTATTTTTCCAGCATGCCACGTCTTCAGTGTATCAGCATTTTTCAACGTATCAGTGATTCAACAAGAATAGTTTCATGAAACTGCAGTGATTAATAATAGCCGATATAGCTTCAACTCCCTTTTTATTTTGCAAATAAACACACACCCCTCACAAGAGAATGAACTACAGAAATATCGATTTTAAAATGCACCATTTTTACGAACCTGTTTGCCCCCTCCTTCTTAAATGAAGAGAGAAGCTTTCATGTCACTTGCTGATTTAAAGGTGAACTGCATGGTTTGGCACAACTGGCAGTCACAGCTGATGATACGCCAAGGACTGGAATAGCAAGGCTGTTGCACAGGAAGTACACTGCCAGATGATGTGTAGCAAAAAATGAGATAATGAGATAAAAAGGAGGCTGTGCTATACCCAGCATTAGCTAGCGCACTGTCTTTCACTTCCCTCAGATATAAAATTTATGCTGTACTTAGAGAGAGAGAGAGAGAGAGAGAGAGCATCAACTTTATTCAGGTGCATTGCATTTATATCAACACAGTGTTTCAATGCGCAAGACTGAGCAATTGGTATTTTTAATATTCTTTTAAAAGCCTATATAAGGAAATATCTACATGCTGTTTAGATGAGTTTGAACACTCTTGATACTTGCCTGACCACCAGCACTACACTGAAGCTCTCTGCGAAGTATTCATCACAATACTTGACATAATTGCAAATTTGATGCATGCAGAGCTAAAAATTAAGGTCCTTATGTAATTTTTATTCTGTCCTTATATAGGTAAACTCCCACTAATCCCTGAATAGCGAACAGGGAGAGTTTCTCTCCAAATAGTAAAGCTAATGTTTTTTTAGAAGCTAAAGTACCCTCAGTATTACAGCCCACTACAAAACTATCAGCTTGGTGAAACTCTGCAGTATTTGTCCCACTACTTATGGTGGAAAGCCTCCTCTTCACCTTCTCTCCTGGGGTCACCTGCTGCTGCAGTCTTGTCAGCCTGTCCCAGCTATCCTTTGGGGCTTCAGCTGAGTGGAATAGAAGAGGCAATGTTACCTGGGAAGTTGCCAGGGAGTGCCAATCCCACAAGTGTGAATGCACAAAGGTAATTCCCAAAGAATAACAGCGCACGTACCACACACACCAGTACACTGTAATGAACTGGCTAACAGGTATGTGTAACATTGCCTTCTATAAGATGCAATCAGACTGCCCAATTGTGTGCCCTATAGGCCAACAGTTCTCAAACTCTGGTCTGGGGGCCACTGGTGGTTTGTAGAGAACTGGCTGATCACTTGGTGCGGGTTCTTGTTTGCACTAAATCATATTCAAAGAAGATTAAAGTACATTCCATACTTATCTAATATTGCTTGTCAATGTTTCCAGTTGCTGTAGTTGCTACAGGGATGTTATGTGAGCGCGAATGGAAGGGGGAGCAGTCTGCAGGATTACAAATAAAGCAGAAGATTGAGAAATAACTTGGAATGATATAAAGACATGTAGGGCCAGATCCTCAGTCGGTGTAAATCAGCATAGCTCCATTGAAATCAAAGTTAACTTTGAGTATGTCTACACTGTGATTAAAAACCCATGGCTGGCCCGTGCCAGCTGACTTGGGCTCCTGGGGCTCGAGCTACGGGGCTGTTTAACTGCAGTGTAGATGTTCGGACCCTATGAGGTGCGAGCTCAGGCTGCAGCCTGAGTCCAAATGTGTACACTGCAATTAAACAGCCCTTTAGCACCCGCATCCGTTGACTGCAAGCAGGGGCGGCTCTAACTTTTTTGCCGCCACAAGCAAAAAACAAAACAAAACCCCAAGCGCCGCCCTGCAAGAAACCGCACCCCCCAACACAACCCCCACCCCAGTGCTGCCGCCCCGCCGAAACGCCCGGGGTGCCGGCGGGGAGCGCGGCATGCCCGCCGCCCCCCTGCCCCGGCCGGGGCGCTGGCGGGGAGCGCGGCATGTCCACGGCCCCGCTGGCAGAGAGGGTTGGGTTTTTTTTAAATAACAAAACAAAAAACCCCTGAGTGCCGCCCCCCTCCAGGTGTCGCCCCAAGCACGTACTTGGTAGGCTGGTGCCTGGAGCCGGCCCTGCCTGCAAGCCCAAGTCAGCTGGTGTGGGCTGGCCACAGGGTTTTAATTGCAGTGTGGACATACCCTTTGAGCTTTCAGTATTATCTCTGCATTTCTTGAATGCTGAGTGCTTGATTTCTCAAGCTTTGACATTTCATTAATGCTAATCCTTTGACATGGAATAGATAAGGGGATTTGGTCTTGCCTCATGAATATGCCATTCAGATTAATCAACCAAGTGGAGCCAACTTTTCCTAATGTTGCAAGTCACCTAGGAGGCGACAAGGTGGTTTTGACTTTTTTTTTTTTCTCTCAGTCAAGTTTTCTCTCTGCTTGCCTGGTCTTGGGAGAGCTGGGTGGAGGGCGGGGAGAAGAGGAGAGAACATTTAGAAGAGCTCTTTAGAAATTCACAAAGAGCTGAAATAAGTTCCTATGGGTCAAATCTTCAGCTGATATAGATAGGCATAATTCCATTGATGATAATGGAGCTATGCCAGTTTACACCAGCTGAGGATCTGACCCTGTAAAAGTACATTACTCAGGAATGTTTGGGAGGGGGTGCATTTTTAAATAAATCTCTGTCTTTAAAATAGCAATATCAAACAGTCCAGGCTGACTTTCTATCCCTCTGAACTCAGTCATGCTCCCAGAAAAAACTGGTTCAGAAAAAGGTCACGAGGCGAGAATCTCCCTCTGAATTCTGTTTGCCTTGCATTGTAGCATCAGTGCAGGCAGCTCTGACAGCTTGCAGCAACAGTTCAGATTCCGGAGCACGGTGTCAATTTGGTGCCATTGTCAAAAGCTTTCAGGCTTGAGTTTTCATTACAAAGCAAACAGCAGCATTTTCACGCGCATTTCCATGTGAGCTTGGAGCAGCTTGTTTCCCCAGAGTTATAATTTCTGGCCACTGGTTAGTTATACTTCTGTTCTCTGAGCCTTTTGATTTTTACTCTGAGATTTCTCTTAGGTTTTGCACAAGGAGGTCTGACTGTCCTTACACTCTTGCATTGGCAATAGCATGATTCAGCAAACTTAACAGTGCTGATGGCACTGATGGTTATAAAGGTTTTATTTATTCTACCCAAACCCATCCATTACACTTTGTTCCAATGCCACAATCGAACATAATTTGCTTATGTTTTCTTTTTAATAGATTTTTTTTCCCCTTTTGCTACTTTCTTTAGCATGTTACTGTGGTACCAGTGGGTGACTGTATGTTCCACTAAGCCACACTGAACAAAGAGTTCCGCTACCTCACACAGTATACATGAGGGGTGGGCAAACTATGGCCGGTGGGCTGGATCCGGCCCACCAGTCCTTTTAATCCGGCCCTCGAGCTCCTGCTGGGGAGTGGGTCCGGGGCTTGCCCTGCTCTGGCACTCCAGCTGGGGAGCAGGATCAGGGGCCGCTCCACGTGGCTCCCAAAAGCACTGGCATGGCCCCACTCCAGCTCCTACGCATAGGGGCAGCCAGGGGGCTCCATTCTGTACGCTGCCCCAGCCCCAAGCACCGCCCCTGCAGCTCCCATTGGCCAGGAACTGCAGCCAATGGGAGCTGCAGGGGCGGCGCCTGCGGACGGGACAGCATGCAGAGCCGCCTGGCTGCAGCTCTGCGTAGGAGCAAGAGCAGGGACATGGCTGCTGCTTCTGGGAGCCGCTTGAGGTAAGCGCCACCCAGAGCCTGTACCCCTCAGCCTCTCCCTGCACCCCACTCCCCAACCCAGAGCCCCGGCCCTCACCCTGAACTCCTCATTTCTGGCCCCACCCCGGAGCCCACACCCCCAACCAGAGCCCTCATCCCCTCCTGGCCCCCAACCCAAATTTTGTGAGCATTCATGGCCACAATGCCATTCATGGCCAATACAATTTCTGTTCCCAGGTGTGGTCCTCGGGCCAAAAAGATTGCCCACTCCTGGTCTGCATAGAAGATATAGTTTGGCTTCAAACCTTGTACATCTTTTCAAACTCTTTTAAAAAGCATTCAAACTCCTATATTGTAGCGTTACTATCATGTAAGAAAGATTCAGACAAAATAAATGTAAATGGGGCTGATCAGCTAGTTAACCAGAGGCAAAGCTTTAACTTTTTATATTTCCAAAGAAAATGGGCTAAATTTAGACCATTTTCCATTTAATAAAATACTAATAATGTTATAATAAGAATGGGTTTTTGTGGGGTTCTTTATAAGAATATTTTTTAGCTTTTTATTGAAAGACCAGAAATACTGGAATTTCAATAATTTATATTTTGCAAACTGTACTAATTTTGGGCCTGATTCTGCTCCCCTTCCTTATGTGGAATAGGGTCTTACTATGCAATGTTCATCTCAGTACTACTGAATGTGTATAGGGATGAAAAAATTGGGTCCCTGATGATGTTTGGTATTGGACATTCTGTTTCTCACTGTATTTATATAACATTTGGTTGATATTGAAATGATTATGTCTCTAGAGCTTTTGGTATTAAGAACAAAATTAACATAATTATAAACTGCTAACCACTGGCTACATTCTGCAAAAAAATCAGTTTTGCAAAACTGGCCGCAGTTTTACTGCTACAGACTCTCAGTGTGAGTCAAGAGCTAGAAGTCTCTTCTCGGATGACTCACGCAGAATACAAAGTCCAGGAGCTAGCATAAAGTCTCAATTTCCACCCTTTGCTTATAAAAGGAGGATAATCCTTTCTGATGACATAGCACTGACTCAACTGAGCATGCTCCAACAAGACTGATTTTAGCACACCAGGAACAGCATAGAAAGACCTACTGTCAATATGTCTGCAAGTGACTGTCCTTAAAGGGGAATGTACTATATATCTTTTCTGCCTAGTGTATACCTTGCTGTGCTATATCTAAGAGCTAGGTTATGCAACTCTAATTCATATTGGTAGTATGGGACTTCTTGTCTGATTAAGGGTAGCACAGGCTAAGCCAAAGATTACAAGGCTCTGGATTTGGATGTTTGAAACCAGCAAATTTAATGTATTCTACCCTTAGGATGGAGGTATGTTACCTATGTCAGTACTTTTACTGTGCCTTTAATATGCTTCATATCAACGTATACAACATACCTAATGTATGACCTCTCCTTGCTCCTTTGTACCCTTTCCCCAAAGACAAACATTTGAGGGCTGGCAACCACTAGAAGAAATTTCTGTAGATATATAGATATAAAGGCTTGCCATGTTAATTTTAAAATTTACCAGCCCGCGCATAGAATCTACTTGACCATTCTTTACCATGGTGACTGATGTTAACAAGACAATGAATATTTTTAAATTAATTCCTACTTACTTGCCCAGAGTGCGTAGAATTTTGCAAATATGCCCTCTCCCGCTGCCATATGGCCTTTAGAGGAAAAGCTAGTAACTAGCCAGAAGCCAGGTCTTCACTACCTGCAGGATAGGAGGGTAGAGAGCGATCTTTCAGGGATCGATTTATCGTGTCTCGTCTAAACGCGATAAATCGATCCCCGAAAGCGCTCCCCTTCGACTCCGGTACTCCAGCTTGCGAGAGGCGCAAGCGGAGTCGACGGGAGCGGCAGCAGTCGATTCCCCAGCGTGAGGAGGGCCAGGTAAGTCGATCTAAGATACTCCGACTTCAGCTACGCTATTCGCGTAGCTGAAGTTGCATATCTTAGATTGACCCCCGCCCCCGCTAGTGTAGACCAGGGCAGAGACTCCAACCAGTACGAGCAGCTGCAGACATGTTGTGTTATAATATATGACTGTCGTAATATACTACTACTGCTGCTGATATGCCACGGTATAATGTAAAAAATAATGACAGTAGTATATATAAAAAAGAAAAACCATAAAATAATCAAACTGAACATATCATTTTGCAAGGAAATTTACAACATTTTCAGAAATGAAATTTTCCTAAATGGAAATTTTTCAAAATTTCCATTTCATGGGAAATTTCAAAAATTATTGTTTTCATTCTAATTTATAATGAAATCACATTTCAGAATGTAGAAAGTTCCCATTAAACATAAAATTTGAGTTTTAATCAGCTCTACTTGCGATACCATACAAACAAGACAAACCACTTTTAAGTCATATGTACATTTACTATTACTGATATGCAAAGAATTATATGATATCAGACAGAGAGATACAGACAACCCAGAGACAGAAAGGATCACAGACAACTGCAAAGGCGGAAAAAAAGTCAGTGAGATTTCAATGGGGCCAGGATTTCACCCAATTTGTTTATTGTTCATGAAGATTTACAAATGGAGATGTGATTCTTCAAATAACAAGAAGCTGGCCATCATCTGTCATGAAAAACAAGAACAAAATGCTCCTATCTTCAAGGTAAGCTGCATCGCACTCTGCAGCTTCCTGAAAACACAGTCTATTGGTCACTGAAACATGACTGGGGCCACACATAGGTCAAATGGTATAGTTATAAATGGAAAGAATCCATGGGCCTGGTTCTTTTTCAACTTTCCCTGGTTTTAGACTGGTGTAACTTCACTGATGTCAATGGATAACTTCTGATTTACAGTTATGTGAGAGATAAATCAGGCTTCTTGACCAAAAGTTGCATTTTGTGACTGTACAAGATTCTGAACTCTGCATATCAGAGGGGTAGCCGAGTTAGTCTGTATCCACAAAAACAACGAGGAGTCTGGTGGCACCCTAAAGACTAACAGATTTATTTGGGCATAAGCTTTTGTGGGTAAAAACCCCCACTTCTTCAGATGCATGGAGTCTGAAGAAGTGGATTTTTTTTACCCACGAAAGCTTATGCCCAAATAAATCTGTTAGTCTTTAAGGTGCCACCAAACTCCTCGTTTTTGTGAACTCTGCTTGTTATCGTTGGTTAAGGCAAGACTGATATATAGAGAACCCCAGTTACTTTATCACTATCTTCATCTATTATTAATAGATGATTAATTATTATTAATAGTTAATAAATCATAACATCTCATTTAATTTCTTGAATTTCCTTTCTACCAGCACAACAAGGGAACATTATAGAATCATAGAACTGGAAGGGACCTCGAGAGGTCATCTAGTCCAGTCCCCTGCGTTCAAGGCAGGACTAAGTATGATCTAGACCATCCCTGACAGGTGTTTGTCCAACCTGCTCTTAAAAATCCCCAGTGGTGGAGATTCCACAATCTCCCTAGGCAATTTATTCTAGTGCTTAACCACTCTGACAGTTAGGAAGTTTTTCCTAATGTCCAGCCTAAACCGCCCTTGCTGCAAATTAAGCCCATTGCTTCTTGTCCTATTCTCAGAGATTAAGAAGAGCAATTTTTCTCCCTCCTCCTTGTAACAACCTTTTACGTACTTGAAAACTGTTATCATGTTCCCTCTGTCTTCTCTTCTCCAGACTAAACAACCCCATTTTTTTTCAATCTTCCCTCATAGGTCATGTTTTCTAGACCTTTAATCATTTTTTTGTTCTTCTCTGGACTTTCTCCAATTTGTCCACATCTTTCCTGAAATGTGGCGCTCAGAACTGGACACAATACTCCAGTTGAGGCCTAATCAGCGCGGAGTGGAGTGGAAGAATTACTTCTCGTGTCCTGCTTACAACACTCCTGCTAATACATCCAGGAATTATGGTTTGTTTGTTTTTTGCAATAGCATTACACTGTTAACTCATATTTAGTTTGTGATCCACTATGACTCCCAGATCCCTTTCCGCAGTACTCCTTCCTAGGCAGTCATTTCCCATTTTGAGTGTGTGCAACTGATTGTTCCTTCCTAAGTGGAGTACTTTGCATTTGTCCTTATTGAATTTCATCCTATTTACTTCAGACCATATGTCCAGTTTGTCCAGATCATTTTGAATGTTAATCCTATCCTCCAAAGCACTTGCAACCCCTCACAGCTTGGTATCATCTGCAAACTTTATAAGTGTACGCGCTACACCATTATCTAAATCATTGATGAAGATATTGAACACAACCGGACCCAGAACCGATCCCTGCAGGACCTCACTCATTACGCTCTTCCAGCATGACTGTAAACCACTGATAACTACTCTCTGGGAACAATTTTCCAACCAGTTATGCACCCACCTTATAGTAGCTCCATTTAGGTTGTATTTCCCTAGTTTGTTTATGAGAAGGTCATATGAGACAGTGTCAAAAGCCGTACTAGAGTCAATATAGACCACATCTACCGCTTCTCCCCCTACCTACAATGCTTGTTACCCTGTCAAAGAAAGCTATCAGGTTGGTTTGACATGATTTGTTCTTGACAAATCCATGCTGACTATTATTTATCATCTTATTATCTTCTAGGTGTTTGCAAAATGATTGCTTAATTATTTGCTCCATTATCTTTCCGGGTACAGAAGTTAAGCTGACTGGACTGTAATTCCCCGGGTTGTCCTTATTTCCCTTTTTATAGATGGGCACTATATTTGCCCTTTTCCAGTCTTCTGGAATGTTTCCCATCTTCCATGACTTTTCAAAGATAATTGCTAATGGCTCATATATCACCTCAGTTAGCTCTTTGAGAATTCTAGGATGCATTTCATCAGGCCCTGGTGATTTGAAGACATCTAACTTGTCTAAGGGTACGTCTATACTACAGAATTAGGTCGAATTTATAGAAGTCGATATTTTAAAACCCGAATTTATGGAATCGATTGTGTGTGTCCCCACTAAAGAGCATTAAGACCATGAGGTCGATTGACTGTGTCCACAGTAGCGGGGCTAGCATCGACTTTCGGAGCATTGCATTGCGGGTAGCTATCCCACAGTTCCCGCAGTCTCCGCCGCCCATTGGAATTCTGGGTTGCAATCCCAAAGCCTGATGGGGCAGAAAACATTGTCGCTGGTGGTTCTGGGTACATGTCGTCAAGCCATCAAACGTCCCTCCCTCCCTCCGTGAAAGCAATATTTTTCGCGCCTTTTTTCCGGGGTTTCCGTGTTTGCTATGGAAGCCTGCTCAGCTCACAATTACCATACATCTCCAGCGTACGCCTGGACATTAGGTCTAGTGGGGATTCAGTCACACTATAATATGGGCAGAGGGATAGCTCAGCGTTCTGAGCATTGGCCCGCTAAACCCGGGGTTGCGAGTTCAATCCTTGAGGGGGCCATTCCGCCTGAGGCTGGTAGTCGCGGGACTACACAGCAGAAACTCCTTGCCTTCTAGCTGCAGATCGTACAATATGCTTGAAACTTGTGTGCTCCTGGCCGGCAGCCTATGGTGTGGCTGGCCAGGGGCGCTTGGACATAAATGGGAGTGACCAGAGTGACTCTGGTCATTCTCTTTTTTACATTTTGTTTAAGGGAGATTCAGTACTGCCTGGAACACGGGCAGAGGGATAGCTCAGCGGTCTGAGCGTTGGCCCGCTAAACCCGGGGTTGCGAGTTCAATCCTTGAGGGGGCCAGGAGATGATGATGGATATCAAGCATATTGTACCATCTGCTGCTAGAGGGGAAGGCACCTAACCCTTGCTCACCGCATATTGTACCATCTGCTGCTAGAAGGAAATGAGCCTAACCCTTGCTCCCCCCCTCCCTCCGTGAAAGCAACTGAGGGGGGAGCAAAAAATCCTTTCGCGCCTTTTTTCATATGGGCGCCATATTGCTGACTCCATTGTTATCCACCCGCCGCTTCTGCTGCCACTCTGCTGTCCTGCAAACAGCATACCAGGGAAAGCATGAGCACGATCAGATCACCGCGGCTGTTATCGCCGTTATGAACACCACGCGCATTGTCCAGGAGTATATGGAGAACGAGAACCAGGAGCTGCTAGAGCTACAGCAGGCGAGGAGGCGACAGCAGCGCCCTGAGGACAGTGATGAGGACATGGACACAGACCTCTCTCAAAAAAGGCCCCCCCGCAAGGTGGACATCATGGTGTTAATGGGGCTTGTTGATACAGTGGAACGCCGATTCTGGGCCCGGGAAACAAGCACAGACTGGTGGGACCACATAGTGCTGCAGGTCTGGGATGAATCCCAGTGGCTGCGAAACTTTCGCATGCGTAAGGGCACTTTCATGGAACTTTGTGAGTTACTTTCCCCTGCCCTGAAGCGCAAGAACACCAAGATGAGAGCAGCCCTCACAGTACAGAAGCGACTGGCGATAGCCCTGTGGAAGCTTGCAACGGCAGACAGCTACCGGTCAGTCGCGAATCAATTCGGAGTGGGAAAATCTACAGTGGGGGCTGTTGTGATGGAAGTAGCCAGGGCGATCACCAAGCTGCTGGTACCAAGGGTTGTGAGTCTGGGAAATGTGCAGCTCATACTGGATGGCTTTGCAGCAATGGGGTTCCCGAACTGTGGTGGGGCGATAGACGGAACCCATATCCCTATCTTGGCACCGGACCACCAAGCCAGCGAGTACATAAACCGAAAGGGTTACTTTTCAATAGTGCTGCAAGCACTGGTGGATCATAAGGGACGTTTCACCAACATCAACGTGGGATGGCCGGGAAAGGTACATGACGCTCGCATCTTCGGGAACTCTGGTCTGTTTCAGCTGCTGCAGCAAGGGACTTTCTTCCCAGACCAGAAAATAACCGTTGGGGATGTTGAGATGCCTATAGTTATCCTTGGGGACCCAGCCTACCCCTTAATGCCATGGCTCATGAAGCCATACACAGGTAGCCTGGACAGTAGTCAGGACCTTTTCAACTATAGGCTGAGCAAGTGCAGAATGGTGGTGGAATGTGCATTTGGGTGTTTAAAAGCTCGCTGGCGAAGTTTATTGACTAGGTTAGATCTCAGCGAAAACAATATTCCCATTATTATTACTGCTTGCTGTGCGCTCCACAATATCTGTGAGAGTAAGGGGGAGATGTTTATGGCGGGGTGGGAGGTTGAGGCAAATCGCCTAGCCACTGGTTATGCGCAGCCAGACACCAGGGCTATTACAAGAGTACAGCAGGGTGCGTTGCGCATCAGGGAAGCTTTGAAAACCAGTTTCATGAATGGCCAGGATGCTGTGTGAAAGTTTTGTTTTTCCCCAGTAATGAAAAGCCCCGCCCCTTCATTCACTCTACTTCCCTTTACCCAAACCGCCCTGCCCTCCCCCCCTCGATCACCGCTCACAGAGGAAATAAAGTCATTGTTGCTTAAAAATCATGCATTCTTTATTAATTCGTAAAACAAAGAGGGGGAACTATGGGGGTAACTGCCACAGTCTCCCGGGATAGCTGGTGGAGGAAGGGAAGCACCAGGATGGGTGGTGGAGGAGGGGATGAGGGAAGGACAAGGACACACAGCACTTTAAAACTTATTGAATGCCAGCCCTTTCTTGCTTGGACTGTTCTCTTGGCTTGAGTGGTTGGGTGCACGGAGGCCGCCCAAACGCGTTCTTGGGTGTCTCGGGGATGAGGTTATGGGACTCGGGAAGGAGGGCTGTTGGTTACACAGGGGCTGTAGCGGCGGTCTGGGCTCAGGCGGCCTTTCCTGAACCCTACGCCTTTCCTCAGCCATAAGCCGGAGGATTTCCGTTTGATCCTCCAGTAGCCTCAGAATTGCATCCTGCCTTCTCTCTGCACGCTGACGCCACCTACTCTCTTCATCCCACCGCTGTCTCTCTTCATCCCGCCAGTCATTGTCTTCAGCACGCCACCTGTCCGCGCGATCAAATTCTGCCTTCCTGGACTCCGACAGTGTCTGCCTCCACGCATTCTGCTGGGCGGCTTCAGTGTGGGCGGATTCCATGAGTTCTGAGAACATATCGTCTCGATTCCTTTTTTTTTTTACTTCTAATCTTCGCTAGCCTCTGGGACGGTGATGAAGTGGGTGGCATTGAAACATTTGCAGCTGCAGGAGGAAACAAACGGGAGAGGAGTAGTTTAAAAGACACATATTAGAGAACAATGCTCCAAATATTACATATCACATGTGCATTTGGTCCAAGGTTGCACTTTGCCTGTTATATTGAGGGTCTGCCGGTTTGGTGTGAGAGATCACACAAGCAGGTCCGGCGGGCAACAGAATTCGGCTTGCACGCAGCCATGGTAAGCCACAGTCTATAGGCTTCTTTAACCTTCATAACATGTGGGAATGTTTTCAAACAGCAACCCCCTCATTTCCCATAACAAACAGCCTTTGGGCTGGCAATTTAAAACTGGTTGGCAACTGAAAAGGGAGGGGCGGCGGTTTTCGGGTTAACGTGTAGCGCGAACCTAATCGACACCCCCACACACACACACAGACACACATCCAAGATGTTCGCTGTTCCCCCTCCCCCCACCGCGTGGGTCACAGCGGGGAAGATTTCCGTTCAGCCACAGGCAAACAGCCCAGCAGGGACGGAGCCCCTCTGAATACCCCCTTAATAAAATTCACCTATTTCAACCAGGTGACCATGAATGATATCACTCTTCTGAGGATAACACAGACAGATAAAGAACGGATGTTGCTTGAATGCCAGCAAACACCGGGACCATACGCCGCCATGCTTTGCAAAGCAATGATTCCAGACTACGTGCTACTGGCCTGGCGTGGTAGAGTGTGTTACCACGGAGCACAGGATAAGGCTGCCCTCCCCAGAAACCTTTTGCACAGGCTTTGGGAGTACATCCAGGAGATC
This sequence comes from Macrochelys suwanniensis, assembly GCA_033296515.1. Classification (NCBI taxonomy): domain Eukaryota; kingdom Metazoa; phylum Chordata; order Testudines; family Chelydridae; genus Macrochelys; species Macrochelys suwanniensis. The sequence goes on along the minus strand of CM065776.1, from coordinate 97,292,391 downwards.
TTTCTGGAGATGTCCCCGGAGGATTTCTGCTCCATCCCCGAACATGTTAACAGAGTTTTCCAGTAGCTGTAGCTGTACTGGCCACGAATTAATCATTAAACATGCTTGCTTATAAAACATGTTTTAATTAACAGAGGTACACTCACCAGAGGTCCCTTCTCCTGCATCGAGCACGCCCTGGGTGGGTTCGTAGGGTACTGGCTCCAGGGTGACAAAGAGTTCCTGGCTGTCGGGGAAAAGGGCTTCTCCGCTTCCTTGCTGTGTCTGGGCGCTATTTTCAGCATCATTATCATCATCATGCTCCTCTGTGGTTTCTGATGATCCACATACGGAGTCATACCACATGGGTGGGTCAGTGCTGGCTGCACCTCCTAGAATGGCATGCATCTCATCATAGAAGCGGCATGTCTGGGGCTCTGACCCAGAGCGGCTGTTTGCATCTCTGGCTTTTTGGTAGGCTTGCCTGAACTCCTTAATTTTCACGCGGCACTGTTGCGCGTCCCTGTTGTAGCCTCTGTCCTGCATGCCCTTGGAGACTTTGGCATATGTATTGGCGTTTCTTCTTTTGGACCGTAGCTCTGCTAGCACGGTTTCGTCTCCCCATACAGCGATCAGATCGCGTACCTCACGCTCGGTCCATGCTGGAGCTCGTCTTCGGTTCTGGGACTCCATCATGGTCACCTCTGCTGATGAGATCTGCGCTCACCTGCAGCTCACCACGCTGGCCAAACAGGAAATGAAATTCAAAAGTTCGCGGGGCTTTTCCTGTCTACCTGGGCGGAGCATTGGAGCTCAGACTGCTGTCCAGAGCGGTCAAATGTTGCACTGTGGGATAGATCCAGGAGGCCAATACCGTCGAATTGCGTCCTCACTAAGCCTACATCGATTCGGCAATATCGCTTTAAGCGCTAATCCCCTCGTTGGGGGTGGAGTGGCAAGATCGATTTTAAGAGCCCTAGAAGTCGATGTTAAGGGCTTCGTCGTGTGGACGGGTGCACGGATCAATCGAAATAACGCTAATAAATTCGACCTAAACTCGTAGTGTAGACCAGGGCTAAGTAATTTTTGCCTTGTTCTTTCCCTATTTTAGACTCTGATCCTACCTCATTTTTACCAGCATTCACTATATTAGACATCCAATCGCCACCAACCTTCTTGGTGAAAACCGAAAGAAAGAAGTCACTAAGCACCTCTGCCATTTCCATATTTTCTGTTACTGTCTTTTCCCCCCTCATTGAGTAACTGGCCTACTCTGTCCTTGGTCTTCCTCTTGCTTCTAAGCTATTTGTAGAGCTTTCTTGTTTCCTTTTATGTCCCTAGCTAGTTTAATCTTTTCTGTGCCTTGACTTTTCCAATTTTGTCCCTACACATTTGTGTTATTTGTTATATTCATCCTTTGTAATTTGACTGAGTTTCCACTTTTTGTAGGACACGTTGAAGATCTCCTGGTTAAACCAGGGTTGTCTCTTGCCATACTTCCTATCTTTCCTACGCAGTGGGATAGTTTGCTCTTGTGCCCTTAATAATGTCTCTTTGAAAAACTGCCAACTGTCTTCAATTGTTTTTCCCCTTAGACTTGCTTTCCATGGGATTTTACCTACCAACTCCCTGAGTTTGCTAAAGTTGGCCTTCTTGAAATCTATTGTCTTTATTGTGCTGTTCTCCCTCCTACCATTCCTTAGAATCACAAATTCTACCATTTCATGATCACTTTCACCAAAGTTGCCTTGCACTTTCAAAGTTCCTCCCAATTTGTCAAAATCAAATCTAGAACAGTCTCTCCCCTAGTAGCTTTCTCCACCTTCTGAAATAAAAAATTGTCTCTAATACATTCCAAGAACTTGTTGGATAATCTGTGCCCTGCTGTGTTATTTTCCCAACAGATGTCCGGGTAGTTGAAGTCCTCCATCACCACCAAGTCCAGTGCTTTGGATGATTTTGTTAGTTGTTTAAATAAAGCCTCATCCACCTCTTCTTCCTGGTTTGGTGGTCTGTAATAGAACCCTACCATGGCAACACCTCCTCCATTAGTCTCTATTAGAAGACCCCATTACCACCAACTTGAGCATCTGTTCAGCCTCAATTTATTTGAGTTTGCCAAAAGATTCTGACACTTTCCTACCTAGATTAAAGCATACCTAACAAGCTCTGCTAAGTTTGATGCTGGGAAGGTGGTACCCTTTCTTTTTAAGTAAACTTAATCAAATACAAATTGTCACTTAATCAAATACACTTGTCACAGACACTATTTCAATGGTTTATGCATCCAAAGACCTCTTCTCTACCCCATTAGCATGTCTACAGCTTTGTCACCAGTATCAACCATCTTTTTTCATTTATGTTTCATGTTCCAAGTATCTTTGAAAAGGTTGCCTGGTTACCTCCATCTTCCTATTTTCTTTTCTCTCTGCACTGCTACAGACTAGGGACCGAATGGCTGGGCAGCAGTTCTGCAGAAAAGGACCTAGGGGTTACGGTGGACGAAAAGCTGAATATGAGTCAACAGTGTGCCCTTGTTGCCAAGAAGGCTAACGGCATTTTGGGCTGTATAAGTAGGGGCATTTCCAGCAGATCGAGGGACGTGATTATTCCCCTCTATTCGGCACTGGTGAGGCCTCATTTGGAGTACTGTGTCCAGTTTTGGGCCCCACACTACAAGAAGGATGTGGATAAATTGGAAAGAGTCCAACGGAGGGCAACAAAAATGATTAGGGGGCTGGAGCACATGATTTATGAGGAGAGGCTGAGGGAACTGGGATTGTTTAGCCTGCAGAAGAGAAGAGTGAGGGGGGATTTGATAGCTGCTTTCAACTACCTAAAAGGGGGTTCCAAAGAGGATGGATCTAGACTGTTCTCAGTGGTAGAAGATGACAGAACAAGGAGTAATGGTCTCAAGTTGCAGAGGGGGAGGTTTAGGTTGGATATTAGGAAAAACTTTTTCACTAGTAGGGTGGTGAAGCACTGGAATGGGTTACCTAGGGAGGTGGTGGAATCTCCTTCCTTAGAGGTTTTTAAGGTCAGGCTTGACAAAGCCCTGGCTGGGATGATCTAGTTGGGGTTGGTCCTGCTTTGAGCAGGGGGTTGGACTAGATGACCTCCTGAGGTCCCTTCCAACCCTGAGATTCTATGATTCTATGATTCTTGATTATATCAGAGCTTTCTTCATTGGTTTGGTATTCCTACATGGATTATAAATAGTCTGAAATTGCACAGTGTTTGTATTTTTATGGTAATATCATTGAGAAGGCATCATACTATACTTACTTTTCTATATCTGGGCTACACATGTCTCAATCTATGTTCCTCGCTCTTGAGACACCATCACAATTACTTGGCCTTTCCTTTTGGTGACTCCTTTTCTGTGCTCAGTTAATAATTGGGCTGCTGACCTCCTTTGGGCTTCTCATAGTCCTTTCCTTCTGGGCCTTGTGAGGTATAGGTAGAGTTCCATGGTAGCATATTTAATTGGCTCCTGTTTCTCTACATCCTTTAAAAATCTACTGGTTCTTGAGGCCATATTCCTTTATTTTCTGTCATTTTTCAACTGATTTTCATTCCGCCTGTCAGTGGTTTCCCTTGTGGCTAATTTCCTGTAGAACTGCAAGCATGTGCTCAATCTAGTTTTTGGTTTTCTATACATCTCTTAGGGATTAGAACTGTTCTCAGTTGTGTGTTCTAATAGCCCATGAGTTTGTGGGTGATGCGATATATTTCCCAATACTTGAACTCCCCAAAAAGACACAATTCTGGATAGAAGGCTCCAATGTTTCCCTTTGTATGACATGTGAGAGCTGTGGCTCCGTGGTGGGTCCCAAAAAATCTGTATTTTTAAAACAGCCCCTAATATTGCTCATCCAGTCAACTGTGATCGCACTCAATTCTGGACATTTCTGACAGAATATAAATGAATTGCCTGATCATGTTCAGAAATTCAGATATTTAGGCAACACTTAACATGTTTGGTTTCCGTTTCAGCTGAGTTTTTCTGGAAGGTTTCAGGACAATTCATTTAATCTATTTTCCCCCTATTTTTTGCCTAAGCAAGCAGGAAGAAAATATATTATTTTACTTTTTTTTCAGAATTTGTGCACAAATTATTTTTTTAAAGCAGAATTTTAAATGTCTCAAACATAGCAGAGACTATTCCTCAATGAGGACTAGTCAAGTGCAAATGTTGACATTTTGTTAAAATAACAAAGTTATTACCAAATTTTGTTTGCAGCTTAAGCTTCGCAGGGCAGAGACCATGCCTTTGTTTGTTTTAGGTAGCACCCACAATGCACTAATCACTGTACAAACACAATGTATTAATAGGCAGAATAAGAAAATAAAAATACATTTTCATATATAGGTACTAAGAAATTTCACTCAAATTTTAAATCTATATTAGTATGTCATTATGGAGTTACACAAAATAAATTCTTCAGGTTTTGTACAACTCCATGGTAGCACAGTCAGGTTTTTGTGTATCTACTGAGAGGCACTATTGAAAACTTTTGGAATTAGGAAAAATATAATTGCAGCACTCTGTATTACTAGGTTCTATTTCTTTTTCATATTTCTTTTCCCTACCCATCCAATAAGAAGGCACTTAAGTATTGTGCTACAGGAGGGCCAGGGAGCAGCAGTAGAGTGTGAGAGGGGAAATACATAAGCCCTAGGCTAATTAAGGCGTGGTTCCCTGGAGACTAGGGAGGGTGACTACAGGTTAATTGAAGCACCTGCAGTCAATTAAGGCCCTCTCAGGAACCTAATAAAACCCCCTGCTTCAGGCAGACAGGGAGGAGAAGGAAGGAGAGAGGATTGGAGTTTGGAGGTGTGCTGTGAGACTTGAAATAGAGAACTGAAGTAAGGGAGACCCTTCCCCAGCATCTAAGGACTGAAGATACCTCACCCAAGGGGGAAGAGGGCAAGAACCCACAGGGGTTGAGAGGGGCTGGGACTCAGAGTGAGGAGCAAACCCAGACCCCTCCCCTGCTTTGCTCCTTTACCACCTTCCTGGGCTGCTAGTGGGACCCTTGGCACCCCAAGAGCAGGGACAAGGGGTGGCATCTTAGCCCCCCACCAAGAAAAGTGCAGAACCCACCATACTACTAATATTGGGCATCTTGTCATTCAGTATACATGAATTTATTAAGGCAACACAGTTTAAAACCAAAAGGCCAGAAAAATGCTAAGGCTATTCTAGCAACTATAATCCACTGACATTATATTCATATGTAATATTTACCTTTACCTATTAAGCTGTTAGAAATTTATCTTAATTCCCAGGCAAAAACTACATTAAGATGTATTTAAGGTAGAGAATACTTATCAGTAATATAAGATAAAATGCATTAAAGGGATAATGTAATTACCCTACAAACAGGTATCATAAACCCAGGAAATTTAGAGTTAAGGTTAAACTTAAAAGAAATCCAAATATGTCAAGATATGGAAAAGCACAGCAGGCATAGGTGCTGCCCTGTAGCAATATTATCAAATCATATGATTATGTTTAAGGCATTTCAGTGTTTGTTTCCAAGATTATATTAAATTGGCTTTTAAAATATCTATTAGACTTTTGGCTTTTCTTTGTATTCCCTGCACAGAAGCCGTTCATCTGTAGGACCCCCTTACTTCTGCCTCCCATATCTCCCTGCACACAACTATTCCTAGTGTACCCCTCACTCAGGCCCTCTGTGTAGACTGGAGCTGGTACAATTGACAGTTTTACAGAGAAACATTTAGGATCAATGGTAATTGTTTTCCTAACTGACAGTTTATCTCTCTCTAGAAGCTGGTGCTTAAAATATTCTCTTTCACAGAAACTCAGACAGAATTGCTCTCTTTCAAAATGTCCACTCTCTCCCACAGTTCCCAATGTAAGTGAAGACACGGTCTTCAGGGAAGAAGGTAGCTCTCTCTATGCTGCCAGGAGATGGAAAGAAGGAGGCGAATAGAAGCAGCTATCATCTTTGCTAAAGGTAACCTGTGGCCCCAAATCCCCTTGATGGCAGCGATTTTGAAAGAGGGAAATTCTTCGTGGAATTTTCTGACGATTATTTTTCAGCCTCTACTGAAGGAGAAACATTCAGTTATGAAGAATAACAGTAACAAATGAATACTAATCCTAAAACACAAACAACCAACCTTCAGATGCGGTCAATACACAGGATTTCACTGAGTTTTAACTATATAGGAATTTTGAAGAATCCATCATTCAGGACAAAACACAGGTCTGCTAAGTTTCTTCAAGGGGACACTTTTAAATTGATTTTTAACTCATAAACTAACAGCTTTATTGGAAAATTCTCGACACTCATTCTGTAGTCAAAAAGTTCTGTAATTTTGGGAAGGATATGCTGTATTGTTCATACAAAACAGAGGTTGAGTCCCTGCTTTAAGTGAAAAACTACTTGCTCTCATTTTCAGTGCTCTGCACAAGTATGACCTCTGTTTACATCTCTTCTCTCATTTTCCTCAACATGCCAGCTTGTTCCTTATCTGCTCTATTTCAGCAACACACACACCCCCGAAGGCCCACCTGTTCCATAGAGCATTCCAGTTTTAAAAGTCCACACCCTGGCTGTGTTTGTTCTGTTCCTCATTGTTCTGCAATGTACCTGACTTGTAGACTGTTCCTTCCGGCAGGGACTCTGTTATCTGTTTTGCAAATGTTCCCATTGTTCATCCCCATGCACCCTAATGTGCTGCATTAATAATAATAATAAGGATCAGCTTGGACATAGTTTCTTTGATTTTCTTTGATGTTTTCAAGGACAGAAAAGAATTTCACACCCTTCTGAATGCCACTTGGCTGCAGGTAAAGACTGTTACACTTGTGGGAGTGCCAATTAGAGCCCATTATAACTTAACTAACTTGCCTTGGCATGAAAAGTAGTGGAACTTGCTCTGCCTTGGCAAGATGGAGATTTTATTTCTATGCACATGTCTGAATTTGGGATATTGTTTTAGGGGTCTGGATGTACTGATGTTTTGGGTATAAGGATCAAAATAGGGTTGCCAAAACGGACACCAGGTTCCACAGCAGTACAATACAAATTTACTTTGCACAGTGCAAACTGCATCACAAAATGCTTTACAGATTTTATAAAAAAAGGTTTCAGAGTTAAATAAAATAACAGCTCATGAGAGGAATCTGTAATGGAGAAAAAAAAAGTATGACTAAAGGTGATTAAATAGATTCCGTCAGCACTAAGGATGTATTTAAAAAATATCCTGCCATTATCAGTGTGGGTTCTGCAAAAATGGGAACCTTCATGTAGACAGGGCTCTAGTATTTTTAACACGTCAGTTAGCCCTTTTATGAAGGGGATTTCGTGACAGTGTTAAAAACTCTAACAGAAAACTGTCCGCTCTAGAGCTACCAGCATTACTAACCTCAGTGGAGCTTGATGAATGTTTAGAAAATATCCCTTGTGTACACAGAGTAATAAACAGTTCCAGTGTTGTCTAGTGGTTGGAACTGGGGATGAGGACTCCTGAATTCTGTTCCGATCTGTAGCAAGGTCACAGTTGGTCCGCCGAGGCACTGGGGGGCTGTGGGGAGCTACTGCCTCGCCGAAAGGCCTTGGTCACACCTCTCCGATGACAGAGAATTAGCGGAGGGAGGTGTGCCGTCGCAGTTGGCGCAACACGGGAGTACCGGCCAGAGTCCATGGCACACCCCTCAGGCTGGGGAGCATCAGTAAGAGTCAGTGACGTGCCCCACAGACAGGGGAGCACCAGCAACAGTCATTGATGCGCCCCACAGACAGGGGAGCACCAGCAAGAGTCCTTACCACTTTATCGGGTGGCAGAGGTAGGGGAACGCAGGCCCACCCGACTCCACTGCGTTCCAGCCCAGGGCCCTGACAGTGGTGGGGGGAGAGCCCCATAACCCTCCCCCGAGGCGCCGCCCAGCTGCGCTTCCCCCGTGACCCCCCCTTGCCTAACAGCTGAGAGGCGGGCAGGCAGCGCTAAAAAAAGTGCCTTTGGCGGGAGGCGCCTCCGGCGGCAGCGCGGGAACCCGGAAGGTGAGTTGTAGGCGTGTGGCGGGGAGGTGCGGGGCTGGCGGGGAGCCCACCAATTTTTCCCGGGGGCAGGGGGTGGGGATTTTGGGAAGGAGCGGGGCAGTGGGTGGAGTTGGGCTGGGCCAGGGGCGTGAGCACCCACCGGCACCGGCAAAAGTCGGCGCCTATGTGACTGAGTTACAATCTTAGGCTTCAAGGCTTCTATAATCAGCAAACTCTATTTGTCCTTTAGGGCTAACCCAGGCTAAGCAGCTTGCTTATGCCTAGAACCAACTTGCCCGCCCAGAGTCCAAGCAGCTTAGTGGCTTTGGTTTGGCGTTTTTATCCCCCTCCAGCCATGTGCTGTGAGCTGAAAACTCACCTGATGAGAGAAGTCCGCTTGCATCAGTCATCTTCACAGGGAGGAGAGCCGAACAGTAAGAGTCGTTAGGCCCTTTGTTGATGGCTTCTCAATACAGATGTAGGGAGTGTTCAATTGCTAGGTCCAACCACAGCCTCTTTCAGCAAGGGCATAACAATTTCTGTAGCAGAGCAGCTCATCACACTAATTTAATGCCCCTCTCCTGAATGATGATACATACAGTCACAAGGGCTCACAATACGATGACCACTCATAATACATTACAACATGGAACACAGATATTACAAGTAAAATTAAATCAGGAAACAATTCACAGGCATTCAACACTTTCTTATAATTCTAATACCTATTTTATCAATATGAACCCACAAGTGAGCCAAACAGAGTCCAGCTATATATCTGTTAGTGTCCAGTTGAGACATGGGGACCTAGGCATGATCTGGCACCTGGCCTATCAGTGTCACAATGAACATTATGGGAGATATGAACTGATATACAGAATTGAGGGAAATGGAGAGGCACAGGAAGACTTCTCTAGATAGTAGGCACTAATGAGGAGCTCAAGCTAATAGCAGAGAATCATAGAATCTCAGGGTTGGAAGGGACCTCAGGAGGTCATCTAGTCCAACGCCCTGCTCAAAGCAGGACCAACCCCAACTAAATCATCCCAACCAGGGCTTTGTCAAGCCTGACCTTAAAAACCTCTAAGGAAGGAGATTCCACCACCTCCCTAGGTAACCCATTCCAGTTCTTCACCACCCTACTAGTGAAAAAGTTTTTCCTAATATCCAACCTAAACCTCCCGCTCTGCAACTTGAGACCATTACTCCTTTTTCTGTCAGAGAGAGTGTTTGAAGGGGTAGAGAGGAAACTTGTGCTAGATAAGCAAAGGAAGACCATGCTATAAAATGCTACCATAATTTTTGTATGGCTTATTTTATATTAAAAAAGCCAGGTGCTGTTGTGGATGGAGTCTGTTATGTAATTTATGTTCAGGCTAGCTTAGAGTTTGGACAGATGGATTGTTGTATTTATAATGTTGTAAGCATAATTTTTTCTACATGTTTATTAACTTAAGTATCTTTCATATACACATGATTAAAACACTTTATCTCAGACCACTGACTCAGTGTACCAAAAGTTCCAGCTTCTATTACGCAATGCATTTGTTATTTTAATTTCATTTTTCAAGTTGATTTAATTGTATATGAAACATTATTAGTCAGAAGTTCCTAAAGACAATTTGTTTAAGGGGAGAGGATGAGAAAAGGAAAACTGTGCTTCTTAGTTTACCAAAACTAAGAATAGTGAAATTAATATTCTAAATTAAAAATCTACACATTTTAAATGTTGCTTTGCCATAAATCTTGACTAAAATGTGTCTGCAAAACAAATTAATACTAATTTACCATCTAACTAATAACAATGATTCTCAGATATACTTACCTTGTTATAATACTCCCTGATTTTTTTGAGGAATTGTTCAGAACATAATGTACTTGAGATTTCTCTTTTTGATACATTTTAATATATACTGGAAATATTAAAAAAGGAATGATGCCACCGACTTAAAAAAAACGTGTTAAATATCTGTTGCTTAAAAAAAGGATAACCTTTGTTTTATATTTTTTTCACTACTGCAAGTTTGTTTAGTCTTCTAAAATTATACATTTCTAACTCAAAAAAATTAATTGCAATTAAAAAATTTGATTGTGACTAATTGTTGTTTTAATCACACCGTTAAGCAATAGAATACCAATTGAAATGTATGAAATATTTTTGGATTTTTTTCTACATTTCAAATATATTGATTTAAATTACAACACAGAATATGAAGTGAGAACAGGCACTTTTGTAGCCAGCATTGCAAGGTATTTACATGCCAGATATGCTAAACATTCGTATGCCCCTTCATGCTTTGGCCACCATTCCAGAGGACATGCTTCCATGCTGATTATGCTTATTTAAAAAAAAATGTGTTAATTAAATTTTTGACTGAACTCCTGGGGGGAAAATGGTATGTCTCCTGCTCTATTTTACCTGCATTCTGCCATATATTTCATGTTATAGCAGTCTCAGATGATGACCCAGCACATGTTGTTCACTTTAAGAACACTTTCACTGCAAATCTGACAAAACGCAAAGAAGGTACCAATGTAAGATTTCTAAAGATAGCTACAGCACTTGACCCAAGGTTTAAGAATCTGAAGTGCCTTCCTCAATCTGAGAGGGATGAGGTGTGGAGCATGGTTTTAGAAGTCTTAAAAGAGCAACACTCTGATGTGGAAACTACAGAACCCAAATCACCAAAAAAGAAAATCAACCTTGTGCTGATGGCATCTGACTCAGATGATGAAAGTGAACATGCGTCGGTCTGCACTGCTTTGGATCGTTATCGAGCCGAACCCATCATGAGCATGGATGCATGTCCTCTGGAATGGTGGTTGAAGCATGAATGGACATGCAAATCTTTAGCGCATCTGGCATGTAAATATTTTGCAATGCCGGCTACAACAATGCCATGCGAACGCCTATTCTCACTTTCAGGTGACATTGTAAACAAGAAGTGGGCAGCATTATCTCCTGCAACTGTAAACAGACTTGTTTGTCTTAGTGATTGGCTGAACAAGAAGTAAAACACAGTGGACTTGTAGGCTCTAAAGTTTTACATTGTTTTATTTTTGAATGCAGTTATTTTTTTGTACATAATTCTACATTTGTAAGTTCAACTTCCACGATAAAGAGATTGCACTACTGTACTTGTATGAGGTGAATTGAAAAATACTATTTCTTTTGTTTTTTACAGTGCAAATATTTGTATTAAAAAATAAATACAAGGTGAGCACTGTACACTTTGTATTCTGTGTTGTAATAGAAATCAATATATTTGAAAATTGTAGAAAACATCCAAAAATATTTAAATAAATGGTATTCTATTATTGTTTAACAGTGTGATTAATCACGATTAATTTTTTAATTGTGTGATTAATTGCAATTATGTTTTTTAATTGCTTGACAGCCCTAATTTCTACATCAAGCAAGTACAATTGGCAGTTGTCCAGATCTCCAAAAACACGACATATAAAGCAGTACTACATATAAAGCAGTTGACAATGTAGTATCTTAAAGACCTCTCATAAACAACATACAGCATGTGAAGATGAATTTACATAAACTGTGTATGTTTATGTACTTGAACAGTATGTATGAACTCAGTCTTTTTTTAAAAAAATCAAACTTTTCAAACTTCTGTTTTGGCTTGCAGCACAAAGATCTCTGGTGTTTTGTTCAGTTTCTTTTTCAAAGATTTACAGATTTCCAATGGTAAAATGCCAGTGCGAAACTTCCCCAGACTTAGTAGCAAAGTGGGTCAAATCAGTGTACATTAATATGTATGTTCAATTTTCCTTGAATTCACATTTATAAGTATATTTTAAGTTATCTTGGAAGTGAAATCTCCTTATCTATTCCATTTTGCGTTGACACTACCAGTAAAGATTTTAAGCAAAACATGCTTTATTCCTTCTTTATAATAGCCCATTCAGGATAACTGAAAACTGATTTCTTTCCCTAAAGAGCCTGTTCTTGCATCACTGCAGTCAATGGGAGTTTTCACGTCAGGCCCTGAATGATTAAAATGTATGGGTGTGGGGAAATATAAGTTAAAACATGCCACCCTCTACTTCAACTTACAGTTATAATTGATGATAATGTCTGATGATGATGATAGATTATTTATTTCCAATGGCACCCAAACTGTGTTAGCTGCCTTCCAAACCATGGCGGCACAATCCCTGCCCTGATCATAATTTAAAGTCTTAATTAAAATAAGGTTAATTTAATAATCTGAAAGGATTTGGGGGGGTTATTAACTAAATGTTGTGATATTTGATTACCATCAAGTGCACAGCAGCTGAAGGCAAGCCAGGGAGACCACACTGAAATGTGCATACCACAGTCCCAGTTAGCCTAACCCATGTGTGAGTATCTCCACAGCAACGTCCTACCCATGTTATTGTGTCCTCACTGTTTCTGAACTCACTTATGGGCAAACTGGGGGCATATCCCATTGTTCTGTGTGCTGAGATGTGCTAGGATTCTCTCTCTGTCAGCTGTGTCAGTTGAAGGATAACTTGGAGAATGTCTGTCCTTCGTGGAGAATTGTGGGGGCAGGCGTTTGAAGACCATCATAATGATTATTGTTAATGATTTTGCCTGCAACCTCATGCAAAGTGTGTAGGCTAAAACCCAGTTAACCCGTAAGAGCCTGGGTTAACTGTGCAGTATAGACATAGTTTACATGGATAGATCCAAGCAGGGCTCGTGGAAGGCCAGCAAAATGTAAAAACACCATTGGTCAAATTATGTGTAAGGGTTGGATTCTCAGCTTCACTTATTTTTATACTCTACACATCTGAGGAGGATAATGAAGAGGGATGTAAAGGTGGCTCTAAACTGGGTAGATTCATTCCCCTACCCTGGGTCAGGTGGGACTGATATAGCCCTTGGTATTATTTAAAGCAGTGTAGGGCTGTGTGCCCTGCCCTGACATGTGCCCTTCAGACATGGTGCGGAGAATGGGTTGTGTAGAGTAGGCATAGCCACACACAAACTCTCCTGACCAAGGAACCCTCTACTGCCCCCTTCTGGCTAGCTTTCTGCCTGCTTTGGTTGAGGAGGCAAACTGTACATTAAGTATTGAGACAGCTATATATGGAGCATTCACTTAAATTCATTAGTCTGTTTGTTTATTTTACCACAGAACTCAAACTCTATTGAAGGCTTATGATGAAGATAGATCATGAGTCATAGGAAGTAGCTGTCCTGAGCTAATTTCTGCTTTCCAATACTTTATGTTGAGTGTCTATAGCTGGTTAGTTTGTAAAACTGGCAACCGCAGATGAAAGAAGAAAACTAACAAAGGTGCAGTGCACTAGTTTAATGTAATTGTCTAACATCTATAGAAGTTAATTGCTGGAGACCAGCAGTAAATAAGTTGTTACTTAATGACCCTAAGGAGGATCAGCAAAGTTACAAAGCCAGGTCTGTTTCTACTAACAGCGAAGGGAAAGAGACAAAGTGATTTCCATTTGCAGTCTAAGTAATTCTGCACTGCCTTTGCCATGGCCACTAGAAGACAAGGATTTGGGCTCAATCCAAGATGCTTTCAACTTTTCTTCCCCAGCTAAGTATGTTTAAAGTGCAAAGACCAACTAGCCTATCAAAATGATTTTATTTCAGCCTTTCACCACAAACTCAACTCTGTCTGTCCAACCATAGTAACGAAAAAAGTTTATTTATAAAATAAATTTTGCTGAAGAAGTTCAGTAATATCTTATTAATTCAGGCACAAAAAAACGTACAATATGTTAACAGTGCCTCAAAGGAACAGTCGAGTTAAGACATCTGAATGTTTCGTTATAAATCTTGTTATTTTTATAACATTGGTTACATGCTGAACAAAAATACATGTACTCTCATTGGACCAGATTTTCGTTTACACTAGTTCGAATTAGGAATTGCTTCAGTGAAGTGGTGTAGAACTGGAGTAAGAGTCTGATTCAAAATCCATTGAAGTCAATTGGAGTCTTTTCTTTGACTTCAGTGGGCTTTGGAACAGGCCCTAAATGAGAGGCAAATGAGGCCTTCTGTCTCGTTCATCTATTATTCTGTCTCTCTAAATATAGTGTAAGCTAGTGCCCAGAAATTATGTAATAGCAACACAGGCTGGGCAATATTCCAAGCCTAACATCATCACATCAAACATCCTGCCTGCCACAGGTGGGAGCCTGTTAAGTCAGCTAACCTTGCCATTCCTTTCCATGTGTATCCTGCTGGAAATAGAGGACAGCATTAGCCACTATTTTCAGAGCCTCTTCTCATGGGTTCTCTTTCTATCCCCAAGCAAGGATATTCTTGGAATGTCGAGCGCAGACCTCTGGTGCTTGTTTTCTGTTGAGGGGACAAAGAAGGCCAGCTAGGTCCCCCTAATGCAGGTGACAGAGGAAGGGCACAGGAGTTTTCCTGTCTCCCTTAAAGCAAGGGAGGTTGGAAGGGAAACTAGAAGCTTCCCCCAAAGCCGGGGCTCACAGTATTGCCAATTGCAAGTGTTCAAATATTGTAAGTTAGGTCCCAAGAATTAAACAAAAATAATTCACTTTGTATTCTTTTTTCATGCCTTCTGTTTTTCAAGCCTTTGAGCTCACATTTTCAATCTTTTCTCTGTCCATGAGGGCTATAATCTTTCTTTTAGAAAAAAAAATGAAAGCTGAGCTTTGTATGTAATCACACGACTCTGAGACCTGGGGAATCTAAGAAAAATACCAAAATTAACAAGACACTCAATACTACCATAAGTATTGGCAACACCATGCTCATAACTATGAAACTATACCGGGAATCTTCCCTCAATAAGCAATCAATTAAAACAGAAGGTTTAACAAAATAAATACTAACAGTCTCCAAGTATAAAAAAAAGAGACAAGAAGCAATACCTTCATATTAAAAATGGTCCTTCAGTGGTTCAGCTTTAGATAATATAACATGGATTCAGGAGCCATTATAACCCTTAGGCAATATTTAACTGCTGTTTTGTAAAAGAGCCTGTTTCAGTTTTATATTTTTTTCACACTCCTGTATGGCCCCTTCAAGCAGGCATGGACCCTTGCCCACTACTAGAAATAATCCTTGTACATTAGTTTTTTTTCTACCGGTAAACTTCATCCATGTGCAGGGATTAAAGTGGACACAAATGTTGTGCAGGACCCTCTGTGTTAAGAGCTGATGTTAAGGGCAGCACAAAGGAAGCCATTTGCATTACGCACAACAAGATTTACTGGTCTTACAACACTCAGTTGCTAAATATTATTGAGCATCTTCTACTGGCATTTTATTAACATTTTCCATATATACAATCAGAACACTCCTGTAATTCTCTGCACATGGATGAACTTCACCCACAGCTAAACTGAATTTACAAGACATTTCCATTTTTACAGTAAATACTCTGTAGCCCAGTGGGTAGAACCTATAGATAACTATCTAAATGCCATTTTTGTACCTATCTCCAAGGATATTATCCCACAAGGGGGAAAATCTCATCATGGCAATATCACAAAGAGTGTGTCCAGTCCTATATAAAAAATATTTTTACTGTCCCCTGTTAAGTTCATATATTTAAAACGTAGATCATTTTTCTACCTTACGATTCTTCTTAAATATGTGAAGAAGAAAAAAACAACAGCATCTCTTGAGACTGGCAACTGTTGACCAGATACTAGAGGTGAAGTAAAGTCGTCAGTGTTGTGATTGTACTTGATGTGGATGCAGCCTGTACATTGGCCACAGCAGGATGTTGTAACTGGGTGTTTTAAAATGGCCAGTACCCATTTAGTTAATAGTAGAAAAAAGCAAGAGCATTCAAAGAATGATTTGCCTGTTGTTAGTTTGGATATGTACGAGGCACTTTTCTACCATGGATGTTCAATTCAGCAAGGTCCATCATCTTATTTCATTTGCAACAACTCTTTTGCAGCTTCTAGTGTTCCAAGTGCACTGCTGTGATCTATTCTCAGTCTCTTTCAAAGTGGTGTTATGGCTATAGTGAATCCATTCTGCAGCGAAAGACCAAAAAAATCAACCCTCAGGATCTCTGCCAATCTGAGGGAAAATTCCTTCCTGGCCCCAAATATGGTGATCTGTTAGACCCTGAGCATATCAACGAGATCCACCTGGGAAAGAATTCTCTCTAGTAACTCAGAGCCCTCCTCATCTAGTGTCTCATCTCCAACTGTTGCAGATATTTGCTCATAGCAGTGGCAGATGGGCCATATACCATTGAGGCCATTTCATCATACCATCCCCTCCATAAACTTATCAAGCTCAGTCTTGAAACAAGTTGAGAGAAGGCAAGGAAACAGGAGATGATAACCAGGCAGTCAATGATGGCATCATTGGTACTTCCTTCTTACACCCTCACAGGAGGCCCTGGGTTATATAAGTGCATGATCAAGACAGGGCTCACATTTTCTCTTAATTATAGCCAAGTTTGTTCAAAAGTTTCACAAACCTTAGCAAACCTTTCAGCAAAACCAGGGCTGCTCAACATTGTAATAAAGCTTAAACCCAGTAGATTCGGCATGGTTTGGGATTCCATGATGGATGTTTAATGGAGCTCTAAAAGAAATCTTGAAGAGCCATTGCTTTGCCTAGAAGAGGAGAAACATTTTTGCTAGGGTGGATGGCTTGCCACACTGTTCCCTGACAGACACTTATGGGTCAATCTGGCCCCATTGAAGTCTGCGGGAGTTTTGTCATTGACTTCAGTGGGGCCAGGATTTAGGCCCTGAAAAAGCAGCATTTCAGAAACAACCTTCTTGGTAAAGTAGAGACTACAAAAACAAAAATCTACCTGCTTTCCAAGTAGTTGAGGCACACAACACATTACAATTAATTTTCATAAGCTGTAGGATACTTTATACCCAGTATTGCAAAACACCTAACAGAAAAAGTAGTTCAGCTAACGGGAAAAAAAAGAGAAAGACTGTCCATGGGGATTTTAAAAGGTTTTATTGAAAGAGGGGAAGTGACTCAGAAGAAGGGAAAGAGTTCCCAGATAGAGGAAAGAAAAAGAGTGACGTCCCCTTCCCTTCCCACCTCAAACTGTAGTGAGTCAAGAGGAAGGAACCATCAATCTAGTAAATGTTCTCAGCACAGTTGGGTGCTGGTCAATGACTGAGACTTCTAGGTCCTAGTGCAATACAAATAATTAATAATAATCATTACCTATACAAATTAAAAAAATCTGTGCTGCTATATCACCAACATTCATCCAAAATATTGATTCTATTCATGGTAGAATATAAACACAGGTACTATCACGATAGTAAAATATCTTGGCATCAATATATTTGAAAAAAACATGTTTCAGCTTCACCTCAGTATTTATTTCCCTCCAAGTGCCTCCTCAATTTTGCTTCAGAATTTGTGCAGTAGCTGAGAATTTGCTCCTTCTGTGGCAATACTCTATTTCATTGGTATTAATTTTTCATCATGTAGAAAAATCAGCATTCCCATAGACTTCTAATTTTGACAGGGAAAATAAAGGTCAGAAGTGTTTTTCCTCTTAACTGTAAATCATCCTTCAAGGAGTTTTTGTGCCTCACAGTGCAGCTTGCCAATGGCTTTTGTCACACTGCCTGTGAGTTAATCAGTTTTCACTGTATAAAGCAGGTCCGACAGACTATATTTGGGTCACTTCAGGTGAGTGAATCCAGTATCACCTGAACATCTCGTCAGCAAGTGACTTGACGTTCCTGTGAACTGACTGTGGTGTTCATTAGGTAACATCCCGAAGAATTATGGCTGATGATAATCACTGTATAGATTATGCACACCAATTCCATCAAGCCCTCAGCTTGTTGTCAAAAATGTCAGGTGCTTTAATTTACTGTTTAAATATTATGAAATTAATTGGTGGTTTCACCGGCTCCTAGTCAGCAGGTCTCGTATCACACACACACACAAAATGTCACAATTGTTTCTAACTGGCAACCTTGTTGACAATCTCAGCAGAAGCAAGTATAGAATTGGCACAGAGACTGGCCTATCCTCTCAACTTTCTCTGGGACACAGATGAGGTACATTGGTAGGGAAATGTGGGGAAGCTTTCACTGCTGTTATCCATGCTATACCTGATCTGTAGATAAGTCTTCTGCCCATTAAACTTGAAGTTTGGATCAGGCCCTAAGGGGATCGAAGGT
The DNA here is from genome assembly GCA_033296515.1 of Macrochelys suwanniensis. NCBI lineage: Eukaryota > Metazoa > Chordata > Testudines > Chelydridae > Macrochelys > Macrochelys suwanniensis. The sequence continues at coordinate 97,274,254 of CM065776.1, read as the reverse complement.
AATCTAGACTTGGGTAGCACGTTCTTCCAAACCTCTCAGCATGTAAATTAAATCAATTTAAACTTGCTTGGGCTCAGTTAGATTCCCCCAGACTTGCATCCATTTACTGATATGGATCTTACATCCCATTACACTTCACCTCTAAATTTGGCCATTGAATTGTAGGTAGGGTGACCAGACAGCAAGTGTGAAAAATCGGGACAGGGGGTGGGGGATAATAGGAGCCTATATAAGAAAAAGACCCAAAAATCAGGACTGTCCCTATAAAATCGGGACATCTGGCCACCCTAATCGAAGATAAATTCAGTCAGTTCACTTCTCCTCTCTCCTGAGATGCAGAGAACACTGCAGCAGGAAAAGCAACTAACAAGAAAGTATGTAAGTTAAACTAGTGGGTGACTCTTGGAATCAAAGCAGACTTCTGTAGGTAGAGGGTTTTTTTGTTTTGTTTTTAAGTGTATCACATTGTAAAATTTTCCCAGATTAAAAATGTGACAGGCTGGTGAACCATTATTTTAAGAATGGTTTAATGACTGGTGCTGTTATCAATAAGGATGCAAGGCTGGTATAAGGCAATTCTGAAATGCTGACACTAATTCTACACATTTTGTATAACAAGCTGATTGTAATAGTTTTCATTTCCTGCCAGCACAGGGAGCTGGGGGGGAAGTGCTGACTCAGGTCTATTTTCTCCAGCAGCTGAACATGACTCTCTGAAGACTTACTTAAATAAATAAATATACTCCTTTGGCATAGAAGGTGCTTTGTTTATTGTTCTTTTTCAGTTGGGTTACCCTAGGAGCAAAGTATTAATAAATGACAACAGAAAATTATAGCAGAGAGTCCAAAATGAGGGTGCTCTTTGTTGTTGTTTTTAAAAGGCACAGCAATATGTTGAGTTATTTATTTATACAGACTGCCTATTATTCTGTTTATTACTTTATTTTAATGTGCTCTGACTGAGCAGGCACATAGTGGTTGAAAGAATAAAAAATCTGCTTCTGAACAGTCTGTCACCATAGGTAAAGTGCAGGACAGAGCCTGTTCACAAGACTTGACCTCAATAAAGCACTCTCTCTGGGAATTACATGAGGTTATTTAACCGCTGTACCCTTTCAAGCCTGTGTTCTGTTTAACAATCAGCTGAAAGCTTGGCTAATTTGGTAGCTTTGCCTTCAAGAATTTCCTTAAAGAATAAAATCATTGCTTCTGGGTTATTTTTTTTTTCACCATTTGTAGCTGAATTTAAAACTAGAGAATATTAATGAAAACAAATGGCTGTCATTTGTGACACACACATTTGTCTTTTTGCTGTTCCTGTAAAAGGAATGATACTATACTGGCATAAAGTTCAAAGAAGAAATTGAGATGGCAAGTTGAATTTATAATACTGGCATCTATTTCCTAAAACTTACAAAAGTCAAGATAAAGTGGCTCATTGTATAAGACTCTGAGAGCTAGACTGTGATATCGTTACTCATGCTGAGTGCCACCTTACTCCACAAGTAGTTCTGCTAATTTCAGTGGGTCTGCTTGAGGACTTAAATACCACTAAGTAGGGGTATCACAAATACAGACTGAAAAAGTTATATTTAAGTTACCCTTGTCCCCTTATCTATAGCCAGACCATGGCATGGGCTAGCATTGATTTTTAGGTAATAAATTCAATGGGAATTTCAGCTTTAAAATCAGTGGCTTGACATGACCCCTAAGCTTTTCAGGTAGTTTGGGAGCATACCAATCTTTTTATATCTAAGAATAAATTCTGATCCTAAGTGGCCTAACCATCTGCAGGTGAAATCTTAATACAGGCCACCACGATATACAATATGATTAATTTAGGGTAAATCCACATTGCAGACAGGGGTGTGAATAGCTTGTGTAGGCATACCCAGGCTTGTTATGCTCTAGCTAGCTCACGAGAAATAGAAGTGGGGATGCCGCAGTGCTGGCTGCCTGATCCTTTTGAGTACATACTTGCTTGTACAGCCAGTGCTAAAGCCCACACCATTGTACCCTCACTTCTATTTTTAGTGAGCTAGCTAGAGTACAGCTATTGGGGTTATGTCTACACAAGCAGCTATTCACAACTCTGGCTGCAGTATAGATATACCATTAGAGTTAGCTGATCTCATACCCTGTTGAACTCCCTCTCTCTCTCTCTCTCATGCTGGTTCATTTCCAATGAAACTAAAACTCAGATTACTCTGGCAATGGGGATTATTAAACACTCTTGGTGACTTGACCTTACTCTCCACCATTACGACTAGACTTTTTCAAGTTAAAGGAGATGAATGGTGATTTATAATGCCTTATATAGTTAAATATTTACCAAATAAGGGCCAGACTGTAGTACCCTTACTCACATTGAGCAGTAACTTACCCCACAAATCAGTGAGGCTACTTATGAAGTAAGGGAATGCTTCATGTGAGTAAGGATATCACCATCTTGCCCTCAGTGTCTTATGCTGTGTGTCCCCTCCATTTTTCGTTTCTAGCAAATATACTCTCATTGTCCAGTTGCATTTCCTGTCTGAACAGTATTCTTTCTTTTACAGGAACAGTACAAAGACTGTATAAGCGTCATAAAAGACAGCCATTTGGTTTCACTGCAACAAAGTGTATTACATTCTGGCCCTACATGTGGGGGTGGGGGTGTCTGTGTATTTAGACTAGGGTGGTGAGACAGCAAATGTGAAAAATCGGGATGGGGTGGGAGGTAATAGGAGCCTATATAAGAAAAAGACCCCAAAATCGGGACTGTCCCTATAAAATCGGGACATCTGGTCACCCTAATTTAGGCCTGGTCTACACTAGGAGTTTATGTCGAATTTAGCAGCGTTAACTTGAATTAACCCTGCACCCGTCCACACAACGAAGCTATTTATTTCGACATAATGGGCTCTTTAAATAGATTTCTGTACTCCTCCCCGACGAGGGGAGTAGCACTAAATTCGACATGGCCATGTCGAATTAGGGTTAGTGTGGACGGAATTCGATGCTAATAGCTCCGGGAGCTATCCCACATTGCACCACTCTGTGGACACTCTGGACAGCAGTCCGAGCTCGGATGCTCTGACCAGCCACACAGGAAAAGACCCGGGAAAATTTGAATTCCTTTTCCTGTTTGGCCAGTTTGAATTTCATTTCCTGTTTGGACATCGTGGCGAGCTCAGCAGCACTGGCAACGATGCAGAGCTCTCCAGCAGAGGTGACCATGCAATCCCAGAATAGAAAGAGGGCTCCAGCATGGACTGATCGGGAAGTGTTAGATCTGATCGCTATATGGGGCGATGAGTCCGTGCTTTCAGAGCTGTGATCGAAAAGACGGAATGCGAAGATCTATGAGAAGATCTCCAAGGCCATGACGGAGAGAGGATACGGCTGGGACGCAACGCAGTGCCGCGTGAAAATCAAGGAGCTGAGACAAGCATACCAGAAGACCAAAGAGTCCAATGGATGCTCTGGGTCTCAGCCCCAGACATGCCGTTTCTATGCAGCACTGCATGCTATCCTAGGTGGGGCCGCCACCACTACCCCACCCCTGTCTGTGGACTCTGACGATGGGGTATTGTCAACGGCCGCTTCCTCGGAGGTTTTCGCGGACGGGGAAGATGGTGAAGATGAGGAGGACAAGGCCGTCGACAGCGCTTTCAATGCTGATTTCCCCGACAGCCAGGATCTCTTCATCACCCTTACGGAGATCCCCTACCAACCCCCCCAAGGTGGTAACCCGGACCGTGAATCAGGGGAAGGATCAGTGGGTGAGTGTCTTAAACATTTCTTTTGAATAAAATAGACATGGTATTTTAGAAATGGGTTTTTAATGATAACTTTGCCCTAGGCGCTTTAGCTGCATTCATGGCCAGTGCAGCTACTGGAAAAGTCTGTTAACATGTCTGGGGATAGAGCAGAAATCCTCCTGGGACAGCTCCATGAAGCTCTCCTGGAGGTACAGTGAAAGCCTTTGCATAAGGTTTCTGGGGAGAGCGGCCTTATTGCGTCCTCCATGGTAGGAAACTTTTCCGCGCCAGGCTAGTAGCAGGTACTCCGGTATCATTGCCTGACAAAGCATGGCGGCATACGGCCCCGGTGTTTGGTGGCATTCACGCAGCATACGGTCTTTCTCTGTCTCCGTAATCCTCATCAGAATGATATCAGTCATGGTGGCCTGGTTTGAATTAGGTGAATTTTAGTATGGGGACTGGTTGCCTGTTCCTTTTAAAGAAATGTACCCGGCGGTTTCTAGCCACATGGTGGGGGTGGGGAGGGGGAACGTTCCTGCTTGGCAGTTCACCAGCAGCATGCAGTGATCGTTCCCGGGAACAGCCACGCGGTGGGGAGGAGAGGGGGAGAGTTCTTGCTAGCCGGATCGCCAGCAGCATGCGGGGACCGTTCCCGGGGACAGCCACGCGGTGGGGGGGACAGGGGGAGAGTTCATGCTGGCCGGATCACCGGCAGCAGGAACTGGCCAATGCTAGGAGCTGTGCTTGGAATGTGAAAGGAGGGCGCTGCTGTAAATTAAGCTTTCAGCAGCCAAAAGTCTATGGCTTACCATGGCTGGCTACTAGCCGAATTCCGTTGTCTGGCCCCGCTTGTGTGATCTGTACACCAAGACCCCAGGCACTCAATATAAAGATTGAAAATTCGACCTTGTACTGAGTGCACATGTGATAGGTAGTGTGCATGGTCTTGTTCAGAGGGAAAGACTATATTCATTGTTCGCGAAAATGTATCTTTGTGAGGAATTCACTCCCTTTTTTCCATCCCACAGCTGCGAGTGTCTCCCGGGATACCCCGGCATCTCCCTCCCAGAGGCTGGCACAAATCAGGCAGCGAAAAAAAAGAATGCGGGACGAGATGTTCTCCCAACTTATGGTCTGTTCCCGAACTGAGGCGGCACAGCAGACCCAGTGGAGAGAGGACATGTCTCAATACCGGCGAGCATCCAGCGAACGGGAGGAGAGGATGGAAGCTCGTGAGGACAGGTGGTGGCAGGAAGACCAGCAGGCAACTCAGACGCTGCTTGGGCTAATGCAGGAGCAAACGGACATGCTCTGGCACCTTGTAGATGTTTTGCAGGACCGGAGGCAGGAGGACAGAGCCCCACTGCATCAGATCTCTAACCGCCCTCCCCCGCCACAAAGTCCCATACCCCCCTCACCCAAAGTCCCAAGAAGGAGGGTCGGCAGGGGCCGTGGAAACAATCAGTCCACCCCTGCGGACTGCTCAAGTAGCAGAAGGCTCTGTTCCCCAGGATTTGATGCTTTCTTTACTTCCCTCCAACCGCACCCCACCCTAGCCCCCGTCCAAGTTTAATCCCATATCTGTTAAGTCCTTAATAAAAAACTACGTTTCTGTTAATTACTGTTTCCTTCATTTTCTTTTAAAGGACGGTGTGTTTCAAGGGGGGAAGGGGGTTGGTAATTGGAGAGGATAGACACCTTTACCAGGGTACAGACACGGGGGCAGGTTCACCAGAATGTTATACCCACATTACAGTCAGTAGGTACCCTGGTCAGTCTGGGAGGTAGTTTTCATGTTCTGTGTGGGGGTGCTATGTGACTTTGTGGCGGGGGAGGTTGGTTACAGATCCCCTGCAGTGGGGCTCTGTCATCCTGCCTCCGGTCCAGATTAACATCCCCTGAAATCCTTACTAAAACAGACGGTTTTCTTGAACAATGTTTCCTTTATTTTCTTTTTAAAGGTGTGTTTGGAGGGGGGAGGGGGTTGGTTATTGGAGAGGATAGGCAATATTAACAGGGTAAAGAAACGGGGGCAGGTTCACCTTCTGTTTAAACAAACGTAATAGTCACTGGTAAGCCTGGTCACTCTGGAAGCTAGCTGTCAAAGCTTCCCGGATGCGCAGCGCATCCCGCTGGGCTCTTCTAATGGCCCGGGTGTCTGGCTGCACGTAATCAGCAGCCAGGCGATTTGCCTCAACCTCCCACCCCGCCATAAACGTCTCCCCCTTGCTCTCACAGAGATTGTGGAGCACACAGCAAGCTGCAATAACAATGGGGATATTGTATCAGAGGGGTAGCCGTGTTAGTCTGGATCTGTAGAAGCGACAAAGGGTCCTGTGGCACCTTATAGACTAACAGAGGTATTGAAGCATAAGCTTTCGTGGGTGAATACCCACTTCTTCGGATGCAAGCAGTGGTTTTCCAGGGTCACTACCTTTGAGAGTAGCAGCTCAACGATTGCGTTGGCTACTTGCATCACAGCAACCCCCACGGTAGATTTTCCCACTCCAAATTGATTCGCGACTGAACGGTAGCTGTCTGGCGTTGCAAGCTTCCAGAGGGCTATGGCCACTTGCTTCTGGACTGTCAGGGCTGCTCGCATCCTGGTGTCCTGGCGCTTCAGGGCAGGGGACAGCAAGTCACACAGTTCCAGGAACGTGCTCTTACGCATTCGAAAGTTTCGCAGCCACTGTGATTCATCCCAGACCTGCAGCACTATGCGGTCCCACCAGTCCATGCTTGTTTCCCGGGCCCAGAATCGCCGTTCCACTGCATCAACATGACCCAGTGACACCATGATGTCCACGGTGCGGGGTCCCATGCTTTGTGAGAGGTCTGTGCCCCTCTCAGAGTCGATGTCCTCACCGCGCTGCCGTAGCCTCCTCGCCCGATTTCTCAGCATCTGCCTCTGAAAAAGGTGGACGATAAGGCGAGAGGTGTTGACAACGGCCATAACTGCAGCGATGATCGCAGCGGGCTCCATGCTCGCGGTGCTATGGCATCCGCACTATCAATCACTAGAAAAGGCGCGAAATGATTGACTGCTGCCGGTTTCACGGAGGGAGGGCGGGAGTGAGGGTTGAATGACGACAGTTACCCAAAACCACCCATGACACATTTTTTTCCCCAGCAGGCATTGGGGGCTTGACCCAGAATTCCAATGGGCAGCGGGGACTGCGGGAACTGTGGGATAGCTATCCACAGTGCACCGCTTGCAATGTCGACGCTTGCCCCGTTACTGTGGACTCACAAAGTCGAATTACTGTCCTTAGTGTGGATACACACGTTCGACTTCATAATATCGGTTTCAGAAATTCGGTTTAAGTAAAATCGAACTACTCTCATAGTGTAGACATACCCTAAGACAGATAGCTGCCACAAGGAATGAGATTTAGAGAAATCTCCCCATTATTTTTAGAGAGATTTAACAGATAGAAACATATAGTGTGTCATGTACTTCTGTACCAGATATGGACTGGCTACTAAACTTCCTTATACATACCAGATGAGTTAATCAGAAGATCCTTTAATGCTCTCCTTGGTATGGCTGTTAGGTTTAAATAACTTGCATGCATCCGACGAAGTGGGTATTCACCCACGAAAGCTTATGCTTCAATACCTCTGTTAGTCTATAACAGGCCTGCACAACTCGTAAAGCGGGGAGGGCCATATTACTCCAAAGAAAACAGCTGAGGGCCGAAACCCTCTGGCCCCGTGGAAACACCCCACCCAGCGCCACCCGCTCCATGGAAACAACCCCTCCTTCCCCAGCGTCATCCTCCACCCTGCCCGGCTCACCTACTCACCCCCCGCCGCCCGCTTGCCTCCTCAGCGCCGCCACCGCCGCCGGCTCGCCAGTTCCCCCCGCCACCAGCTCGCCGGCTCACCTGCCTGCCCACTGCTGGCCTCTTCCCTTCTGCCACTGCCCCCGTCCCTGCTGCTGGCTCACCCTCACTCCCCAGCCTGCCACTGGCCTCTTCACCAGCCCGCCCACCCGCCGGCCGTTGGCTTGCCCCACCCCGCCGCTTGCCTACTCACCCCCCCCCGGGGGCTGCATAGTGAGCCCACGCGGGCAGCATGTTGTGCAGGCCTGGTCTATAAGGTGCCACAGGACCCTTTGTCGCTTCTATAGGTTTAAATAAGGCATTTTACATACAGTGCCACCTACTGGCTGAACAGCATAATACAATTTAGGATTCCATTACATCTCTTCCTTTATGTTTTATATTCCTACCATATACAACATTTACACTATCACAATACATTTGAAGTTCAGTACGTATGAGTCTGTTAAGTGTCTCTGAATAGTACTGTTTTTTTAATTACACAATTTGAACACATAACAACTTGGTCATCTGGCTGTCCATTAGTTGCAATGACTGGCTGTGGTTGCTTTGGAATCCTTGAGTCATCATCTTCTTCTTGTTCTGCATATACCAACTGTAGAGTTTGCTCTGTTCAGTTTTTTAGGGTTTTGAGGTTGGTTTTTTTTGAGGAACAAACTGTAGATGTTGACAGTTTCTGTTGAACTCTCCATTGTTGGTCTTGATCACATATGATCTGGGTGCTGAATTCTTTTTCTTCATGACATCTGGAGTTGTCCCTCCCTTTTCTCCATCCAATTTGACATGAACATGGTCACTAGGTTCTAAATCCGGCAATTCGCTAACGAAGTGATGTCTGTTGTAAAAGTGTGCATAAGCTCTTTTAAAGTTTTTATCCAATTTGGCTACCCTCTTCATGTTTGGTCACTTTGGAGATAGATTCTGTTCCAAAGTTGGAACAGTAGTTCTGAGTTGTCTTCCCATCAGGAGTTGTACTATGCCCAAATAGAAAAGTAAATGACCTAGAAGCACCAGGCAGTCATTACAACAGTCCTTTTCACTATGCTGTTTAGTCATATATATAAAACAGCAACATATTTTGAAAACATTTTAAACATAATATATTCCACGTTAGCTGCTGTTGGTGTTGATCTATAGCTCAGAAGAGGAAGAAATGGATCTTCCTGCTGTAGGATTTTCTTGGCTATCTGTACAACTGTCTGTCTCTCCATTTGCTTGTAGGCAATGTGGGCTGCTAGTAATATGATGAAAATCGTATTTTGTTCAGAAGGACTTGCATTTTGTTGCAGTGAATTGTGGTCCATTGTCCATCACTAGTTGTTCTGGAATACTGAAATAAGCAAAAGTGAACTTGAGTTTCTTGATATATGACATGTTATGTCTTTCAAGTACATTATTTCTACATACCTGGAAAATTAGTCACAACAACCAGATAATGATGACTTCTGAATTTGCAGAAATCTGCAGTTAGTCTCTTCCAAGGTCTGTCTGGTAGAGGTATTGTTATTAAAGGTTCTTTGCAGGGCTTTGGAGCAGAGCTCGCGGAGCAGCTCCGGAGCAGTGGAGCTGCAGGTTTTTGCCTGGAGCTGGAGCAGAGCCAGAGCACAGCTCCAAAGCCCTGGTTCTTTGTGTTGTGTTGTATTGTGTTGGTCTGTTAGTTCTTCAATGTTCACATGCAGATGCTTATTCTTTATGTCTTTGCTGATGCCTGGCCACCACACTGACTGGTTGGCCCATTCACAGAATTTAGTTAATCCTCATTATCCTTCATGCAGGAGATTTAGGATTTCTCTTCTCATTTTGTCTGGAATTACAATTCAATTGTCTTTAATTATGAGTCCATTTGATTGGCTTAATTGTCCACATGCCACAATATGACCTCTTGTTGTTCCTTGGTGTTCTTTAGGTACTTGGTCCAGCCATCCCAATGTATCTTAGAAGTTGAATGTCTGTCAAGGTTGCTTTTTTGTAGCTGGTTGTGACGGGGAAGACTGGCCCCGCACTGGCCATGAGAGGGTTAACCCTTCTCTGCTGGCAGAGGAAGCCACGCCCCTGAGGCCCTGCTGGGCATGCTCCAGCAGGGGGGCAGGTATAAAAGCCTGCAGAGCTGCTCAGTCAGGGCTGGCTGCTGAGGAGGAAGGATGTCCAGCAGAGGCTCCAGCCCAGGAGCTAGGGCCGCCCTTACCAGGGAGAGCTAAAGAGCCCAAGACCGGGACTAGAGGCCAGCCGCTACAGGAACCCCAGGAAGTTCAGGGAATTGAGGAGCCTGGGGGCTCAGAAAGCACATGGACTACTGCATCAAAAGAGCCGGTAGGAAGTGACCCAGGGTGGGTGCGGGAGTGGTACCTCCCACCCCAGTGAGGGCAGCGTGTTTCGGTGGGATTCCCCGCTGACCCTGGCGACCTGTGTTACCCGCTGTTAAGGCCCTGGGTTGGGCCCCAGGTCCCCTACCGAGGACCGCCGCCCTTGGGGGGACAGGCCCCAAGCTCAGAACCCAAGACTGCCTTACCTGACTGGGAAGGCACACTGAAGTAACTCAGGCCACTAGGCCGTGCTATCCCTTCAGGGGAAGAGACTAAGGGGGACTCTGGCCATTGAGTCCCGCTGGATGGGCTGCCAGGAGTGGCATAAAAATCGGACCGGGAACTAGACAGGCAGGGTACCTCCTAGCCCCCCTGCATCTCAGAGGGGCGATGGAGTACAAACCCCGCCACACTGGTGTAGACTCTTTTCTGACACTGGTCTGTATGTATCCACAGCAGCCTCCATCTACATATGCATTTGCGTCATCTTCAAACTCGCGGGCTGTTGAGAGCAATGCTGGGCTCCATGAGTGTCTACTGTGGGTGGTGAGTGGCAGTGGGTGGCTGGCAAGGGGCAGCCAGCAGGAGTGGCAGGGGAGCGGCGGTTGGCAAGGAGCAAGTGTTCAGGTGGAGCAAGGTAGGTGTCTTCTTCCCTGGGTGGGAGGTGAACTCTCACACATGCACCTCTGAACCCTGGGTCCTCACTGACCAAGGAAAACCGCTGTGAGCGGGGTATGGTGAGGGAAGAGAGTAAAGGTGCACAGTAAAGGAACTTTTGGCTGTAGAACTCAAGAACACGAGGTAGAAAACACTGCCCCATGCACTCTGGGATGAGTGTCCTGCTCGCAGTTTTATGATTATTAATGCTGCTTGTGGCATTTTCCTAATTAATGTCAGGTGACTTCCCTCCTTTCATTAAGTTTTCTTTTCTACACTCAGATTCTGTGCTTGCGAGTGGGGAAGTATTGCCTCTCAGATGCACTCAGGGGTGGTGTGTAATTTTCCCAGGTTACAGGGTGGGGGCTTGAACCAGTTCTGTGTTGTATTATTGAAAATGAACCCCTAGATATTGAACCCGGCCCTAGTTGCTGCCGGAACCACCTGGCAGAAGGGTTACACTTTTACTGTCTCAGGCTTAGGACTGATTCCATCTTTGTTTATTATCTGTCCCAAAAATTCAATTTGGGGTAGGCGGAAAATGCATTTTTCCTTGTTCAGTCTGGACTGAAGCTGACGGATTAGGTTTAGGACTCTGAGAGTTTTGTTATTCTTCCATTGAAGATTTTTATGTCAGAATATCATCCATGAAAATGACAGCTCCATTTCTGTTCCTTAACAATTCTGCCATTTTTCTTTGGAAAATTTCGGGTGCACTGATAAAATATAATGTTCAAAAGCAAAATCTCTCAAAGGGTGTGATAAATGTAGTCAGTTTAGCACTTTTTTTGGCTAAAGGAATTTTCCAGAATCTGCTTGAGGCATCTTGCTTGGAGTATACAGTAGCTCCTTTCACTTTGGGGAGGAAGTCATCCAATAGTAGGAGGAAATATTTTACTATTACAACTGCTTCGTTAAATCTTTTAAGATCCCTACAGATTCTTATTTTTTCCATTTTTCATTATAACTGGTAACATTGGGACACACCCATGTTGTTGGCTCAGAGATTGGCATAATCAAGAGAATCTGCTCCATTCTCTTTAACTCAGTATGAAGTAATGGGATAGGAATCCTATGGGATGAATGTACACTATATGGTTCTGCACTGTCGAAGGTTATTTGTACTGGATCGTCTTTCAAAAGTCCAATATCACCAACTATTCTACTGAATTCTTCCACCTCTCTCACTAGGCCCATCGTGGCTGGCACAAAGAGGCCAAGAGGCTGTTGGTCTGTGGTCTTTTGATCACATAGACTCTGAATGCATAGCTTTGTCTTTGTAAGTTGTTTCTGTGGTGAACTGGCCTGTACAGTTCAGAATACCTCTAGGGATAGTCAGAGCTGTGGCAGGTGACTTCAGCTCTGGATCGGGTTGAAGGTGACTGTAAATCCCTTATGAGATGACTGTGACATCAGCTACTGAGTCAATTTTTAAAGTCAATAATCTTGCCATGAATATTCAGTTTCACCCTCCGGGAAGCCTCTATGTCAACAGTAATAGACCCCAGAAAAAACGGCTCTTGATTGTCTGCCATATGACTCAACTCCTTGACTGACTTGGTGTGGCAAACAGCAGCAAAATGCCCATATTTTATACATTTATTACAGTGTGTGCCTCTGGTTGGATATGCATCATTTCTTGGGATATGACTTTTTCCACACCTTGTGCATGTAGGCTGGAATTTGTCCCTTGCAGTCTGGGAGTTCTCTCTCCTTGTCTCAGGGGTTTTATTATAATGACTTTTAACACTCTTGTGTTTGTCTACAATTTCTAAGCCAGTTTCAGGTTTTTTAGGTTTTTCAAGTTGCTCTAGATTTTGCTGTCTTACCAGCTCAGACTACTTTGCTGTCTATGTAGCTATTGCTGGGGTTAAATCTCTCTTCAGTTGTAGCTGATGTAATAGGTTTTTATCTGTTAACCCAGTGAGCAGCCTGTCTCTGATATTTTCATGTTTTGCATTCCCCAAATCACAGTTTTCAGCCAATTATGCAGAGCTCTTAGAAATCATTCAACATTTTCCCCTGGTTCTTGTATTCTCTGGTGGAAACATATTCTTTCATAAACCACATTTCTCTGAGGTATAAAGTCTGCATCAAACACAGTCAGAACCCTTTCATAGTCATCTTTGTGACTGTCTTTGGTAAAGTCAAAAGATTTAAAGATATGCTCTGCCTGCTTGCCCATAGCATACATTAAAGAAGATACCTGTATATTTCCACTTTCTTTTTAGAGCACAGTGGCAATGTGAAATCTTGTTTCCAATCTGTCCATTCTGAAGGTTTGTCAGAGCTGAAGTTCTCTGGAGCATTTAAGAGTGGCATGTTGATGAGATCTTGAAAGCTTTGTTCTTTCTGTTTCTGTTCTTAGTTTACTCCTGACACCATGTCATATACTTCTGTATCAGATATGGACTGGCTAAAGGGCTTGCGTATACACACCAAATTTGTTCATCATAAAATCCTTTCATGGTCTGCCAGGTATGGCTAGACTTAGCTTTAAATAAGGTATTTTACACAGAGTGCCACTTAGTGGCTGAACAGTATAATATAGTTTAGCATTCCATTATATACTATAATTGCTGGGACAAGGTGGGTGAATAATAAAAATATATTGGACCAACAAGCTTTTGAGCTCTTCTTCAGGTCTGGAACAGAAGTTAGTTCAATAAAAATATTACCTCACCCACCTTGTCTCTCTAATATTCTGGAACAAACATAGCTACAACACTGCATAGGATAACTGCAGCATTTTAAATCAATGTACATCCAAAAGAGGCCTGATTCAGAAGCACATTATTCCAGTATTACTCTGCTGCAACTCCATTGAGTAATGCAGTGATCAGGCACAAAAGATCCTATGAGCTCACCTGGTCCTACATAACTCAGGAGCATAAGCCAGAGCTCATTTTCTTTAGAATGGGGAGTGGAAGTGAAATTGGATTTACCAATCATTCTTAGCCTGCAAGAGCCTACGTGTGTGACCTTGGCCTTTAAGATGTATGAGTAATGTCTGCAAATAAGGAAGCACGACATGAAATAGCAGCGTGTGACATTAGATGAACACTTTTAACACAGATGAAGCTTTTACTCCTGAGGGCATTCTGCACCAAAAAATTAAAAATTCTGTGCACAGTATTTTAAAATTCTGCAAATTTTATTTGTCAAATAAATGTGGAGGCTCCAGCATGGCAGTGGGGAGCACAGGCCACTGGCTGCACAGAAGTGGGAGATCACTGTGCAACTCCCCCCCACACCCGGAACATGGACTCAGCAGTGAGGCCACACCAACCCTGACACAGCGCAAGGACCAGGCCTGCCCTAGAAACACCCCAGGGCCCTGCCCCTCCGTGCCAGGTGCACCAGGTGTGGGCAGGCACGCTCGGCAAGGCAGGATACAAGTGTGCCGGGACTTAGTGTCGGGTGTGGGTTGAGAGGGTTCTGTGTGGGCCAATCTGGGTGCAGGCGGCTCAGTGGGGGATCTGGTTGCACAGGGGCTTATTGGGGGGTGTCTGGGTGCAATGGTAATGGGACTCTGCAGGGGAGTCCAGATGAAGGTGGTTGGGGCTCAGCAGGAAAGGGTTTGGGTGTGGGGGGGATAAAGCTTGGCAGGGGAGTCTACATTTGGGAGGCTCAGTACGGGGTCCAGATACTGGAAGAGTGGGGCTCAGTTGGGTGGAGACCCAGGTGCAGCTAGTTGGGGCTTGGTGGGGTGGGGATCCAGGTGCGGATGGCTGGTCAGGGTGATCCAGGTGCTGGGAAAGTGGGGCTCATGGGGGGGGGCATTCTGAGTGAGGGGTGGTGAGACTTGGTGGGAGGGTCTGAGTATGAGGGGGTCTGGATGCATGGGGGTTGGGCGGATGGGGGAGCATCTCCCTGTACATGGATCCTTCCCCCTGAAGCTGAGGAGTGATGCGTGCAAGAAGTGTGTGTGTGTGGGGGGGGAGTTTGCAGAGCTTCCTGCAGCTGGGGGAGAAATCTGGGGGTGGGTCTCACCTGGCTCCGGATGCCATGCAGGGAAAGAGGAAGTCCCATCCTCCCCAGCCCAACCAGGGCTAGCAGCTGAGCCCAACGCAGGGTAGGCGCCCCAGCCGGGTCTTCCTCAGTCCCACCCGCTGCCCCACAGTGATTTACCTCTCTGCCAGATGCCCATGGCACCCGAAACATACTGCTGAGGAGGGTTGCATGACCACTCTTGTGGCTTCCCCATCAGAAAATCATTTTTCTGCGGAGAAGCAAAGAAATCTGTTGTGGACGTAAATTCTGTGCAAGCGCCGTGGCGCAGAATTCCCCTAGGAGTAAGCTTTTATCTTTCAACACATGTGATCCTGCTTTACAGAAATGAACCGGGGAATAACAGCAGTGGTAAATTATGATGCAAAATGAGTGACAGGCCTTGTATTCGTGTACAGCTGAAAGGTACATTTAGTCCTGTAGTTGTCACTGGCATGCAGCATAATAAAGTTTGCCATTGTATCATAGAAGTAAGGGTCCTCTTCATTCTTAATTACCTTTTGAAATAATACACTGGCTAAAACTTTTCACTTGAAATCTTCCTAGGTAAATATTGTTGATTACATTCTTCACATAAGGAATGAACAGGGGAAGAAAGAGGAGGCGGTATAGCATAAGGTGGCAATCTGCTGACTGCAATGAGCTCCAGGATGTCTCTTCAGGGGAAATAAAATCAGAAGGAAATTGAGTAAAATTCACCCCTGTGCAGATGGCAGTGGTACCAGTTTCAAAGTTTTAAAGGTCATGAGTCAGGCCCAAAACATCATGAGAATGACATAAAAAACATGAGATTATAAAAAATAATAAATTAGAGCATTTTTTTAAACTTGCCTGCTGATTCTGAGTCTTTATCGTTTCAGTTTCTTAAAAGTTTCTGTCCCTCAGAGTTGCAGAGAAAAGCTTGTTAATGAAAGCTGGGATTCTCATGTAATAAAAAGACTCCAGGAGCTGTGGATATAGAAAAACATGGTGAGATTGTTGTAAAATCATGACTTGGCACATTGAGAGAGCCAGCAGAAGGCCCATGCACACTGGAATCACTTCAAAATAAGATTTAATAGGCCCCACGCTGGCTCCTTGCATGGGGGGAAATTTCAGCTGGTCTGAGCGGTTGTTTACAGGGCCAGCAGCTGACAGTAGGGAATATTGGTATAGATGTCAGTGGAGCTCCCCAAAAAGATCCATGCTATTCTGGCTGTAACTGGAAGGGGGAAAATCATTTCCTGAAACAATAATGGTGTGAATGGTAAATAAGGCATTGGCCATGGTGACAGAGAGGTGAACTGTCCTAATGTCTGGTGTTCAGGGGTTTCACAAGTATGTCCTCTGTAAGCAAAGTCTCGGTAGTCTGATAAAGCAAACCCTGTTTAGTATTTGTTTTCTGAATAGGAAGATAGTAGGGACATGAACCACTATTTTTATACTGTCATCATTCAAAGATAAAAACATAAAGGTAAAATAGCATCTAATTCAGGAGTTCTCAGGACAAGTTTTTTGGTAGCCTCAGAGTGCAGCCACCAACTCTTGCTGGTGGCCGCACTCACATTTTTTCCTAAAATACTTAATTAGCTTCAGAAAAATAAATAAATATGCACATATACACGTCCAAGTCACTATAATTTATTTATTACCAACCAGTAAGTCTACTGTGAAAAGTGATATTAACATACATAAAAGTATCACTTTTCACAGCAGACTTACTCAACCCCAGCAAAATCTGTTACAAAGGACCATTGAAATAATGATAGGGAAGAGAGTGTTAGTCAAAAAGACAAAATTCTACATGAAATAGAAGTGCTCCCCCTCCACCACCACCACCCTGCACTCCCTTGAGACAATTTTAAAACACTAAGGTGTAGACTGAGCCTTAAGGTTCAGCCTGAGTAAGGGGTTGGACATAGCTACTCAGTCCCAGGATGAGGACAAGGAAGGAATCAGAGGGTATGTCTACTCTGCACAGTAGCGCAGCCAGGTCCAGAGTGCAGGGGGAGCGGCGCTATAAAAAGACGCCTCCCCCTGTACTCACCCGGCAGCACTCCGGATCTTCAGCGGCTCACTCCAGGTCTTTGGTGGTACCCCCCGCCAAAATGCCACCGAAGACCCGGATCGCCACCGGGTGAGTGCAAGAAGCGGCGCTTAAAAAGAAGCAGCGCCTTTTTTTAGTGCTGCTAAAAAAAGCTGCCGCTTCCACCGCTTCTGCTCAAGGGGGAGCTACACTACTGACTCTGCAATTAGACACCCATAGCTGGCCCATGCCAGCTGACTTGGGCTAAGGGGCTATTTCATTGCAGTGTAAGTATACGGGCTCAAACTGCAGCCTGAGGTCTGGGTCTAGGGTGACCAGACGTCCTGATATTATCAGGACCATCCCGATATTAGGGGCTTTGTCTTATATAGGCAACTATATCCACCCTCCACACAAAAAAAGTGTCCTGATTTTTCACACTTGTTATCTAGTCACCCTACCTGGGACCCTCCCACCTTGTAGGGTCCTAGAGCCTAGGCTCAAACCCGGACGTCTTCACCGCAATTAAACAGCCCCTTAGCCCGAGCCTCATGAGCCCAAGTCAGCTGGCACAGGCCAGCCGCGGGTTTTTAATTGCAGTATAGACATACCTTGTGTCACAATTCCTGCCCAGCTCCAAGGAATTAGTTATTTACTGCAGTCCTGAAAAAGACGTAACTTGCTACACCTTTTATCCCAGCTCAGCTCTGCTAGCTGGCACTTTGATGGGACAGGGCCAAAGCTCTACACATGCCTAGGGTGACCAGATGTCCCGATTTTATAGGGACAGTCCCGATTTTTGGATCTTTTTCTTATATAGGCTCCTATTACCCCCCCATCCCCATCCCGATTTTTCACATTTGCTGTCTGGTCACCCTACCCATGCCCCTCCCCAACTGCAAAAGTTGGTAACGCCGATTTAGTCATTCAGCCATTTTCCTGCATTTGAATTAATCACCCAGGGTCACATGACAGCTGGCCTTCCATGATTGTGCAAGGCAGTGAGTGAAAGAAGCTTACTCATCCTTGTATCCCTGTACCAGGGCAGTCACAATCACATTCCTTGTGCTCTCTAAATACAAGGGCCAGAGAAGTGCAAACATCACTAGACACCCTCAAGGGCAGGGGTTCTCAAACTGGGGTTCGGGACCCCTCGGGGGGTCGCGAGGTTATTACATGGTGGGTTGCGAGCTGACAGCCTCCACCCCAAACCCCACTTTGCCTCCAGCATTTATAATGGTGTTAAATATATTTAAAGCGTTTTTAATTTATAAGGGGGGGTCACACTCAGAGCCTTGCTATGTGAAAGGGGTCACCAGTACAAAAGTTTGAGAACCACTGCTCAAGGGGGAAAAGCAGAGCCATGACTCCTCCCATTTCTTTCCTGCCTTGGCAGAGTGCAAGCAGGACATGTTGAGCATAGACCATAGCTTCAAAATGGAAGAGGAGGAACTACCATGATGGTAGTCTGCTTACCTATGTGTTGTGTTGTGCTTTACCTGGGCACATGTTCCCTTTGAAGGCTCCTTCTTATAAAGAAAAGCTGCAAGTTAAAAATTAATTCACAATTTCACTATCTCCTCTCCTGCTTAGGGCTACTGATTTCTTAGGGCTTATCTACACATGGAAACTCACTGGCATTTCCCTACCACTACCAGTATAATTATACTGGTATAACTCCTCATATGAACACATTTGCTGGAATAAGAATCCCTTTTCATGGTCAAGAGTATAACTTTGGAGAGGTTTGGGGCCCTACGTTAGGCCAGTAATAGGTAGAGAAAGATGTAACCTTACCCAAGTCAAACCTCTAAAACTCTGGAGCTTTGCCCATCACTAGTATCTTCTCAGAGAGAACAATAGCAAATTGTCTTTTTAGTACAATAAAACCAACAAATGTCATATGTATCTATTCTCCTCTGTTTGCTCATTCTGCATCACTCCTCCTGAATCATAATCTGTGTGATCTTAGTGGGGCCAGGGTCAGCCAAAGACATGCCTTTTTCTATTAAAATATGTTGTACATACATACATTTCTACTTCCTACTGAATCTGGCGAGGATTTGATGCTCACAAAAGATGCCAGAGTCACAGTACTAAAGGCTGAAGTCTTATATTTATTCATAGAGTATGCACAACATGGAGATCAGCATAAACAACCCTAAATCACATAACAGTTGTGCCTCAACCCTCTCCTGGATGAAGCTTCATTAGTGTCCAAAGAGTAGTTCAAGTTCCATGACCATTCAATTATTGCTATCTGTGATACAAGATAGCAGTTAGTGCCAGCTGTGGAAATGTGGTCTGTGACCACCACCTCCTTTCACACAAACCATGAAATTATCTACTTTCAGTAACAACTTCTGACATGAGCTAGGCTAAAAACAATCTGGTGATGAAAATTTCCATATCCTATTATCAAATCCTTTAAGCCATTTGTACCTTCCACTCCCAAGATTTAGATGTAGAGTTGCAAGGGCTTCTGGAACCTATATGTTACCTCAACACGGAGTGTACACTCTGCTGCATAAGGGATGAAAAGGGGCGAGGTTCACACCCGTTAGAGATTGTAGATAGGAAGGGGATGGTTGTTACCAGGCAGCCATCTGCCCTGTAGGTCTAATGGAGAAAGGGAGCACTTGGCAGCCCACCAAAGAGGAGGAGGACGATCCTCTTCCACAAAGACAGTAAGGGTGTGTGCCCTGGTTGAGAGGGATGTTGCCTCAGGGAATGGACTGGCTGGGTGGGAAGGAGGGTGCTAGTGGAGGGTGTCAGGTGGGTGTTAGTCTTGCATGGGAGGCCTTGTCAGGTCAGGGGAAGTTAGAGTGCCAGGTAGTACAGACATATGTGGGTGGGTGGTCTCTGAGAAGAAGCCAGAATGGGTTCCACCTTTCTGTCAGCCTTCCTATGATTCCGGGGGCGGGGGAGGAGGCATATTGCTGAAGTTTACTTTTTCAAGACAGCTGTGAGACTTCACCAATCCAAAAGTGTTATAGATATTGTGCTGTCTTAGAAGAGGTAATGATTTGTTTGCTATAAGGAAGCCAAGGAAATCGCCACCCTCATCTCCTCAATTTGGCTCTAAATCTCTACTAATTTCAGCCAAGGAATGCATTTGTCAACCCTCTCCGTATGTTTATCCATAGTTTATATTATCATTTGCTAAATATATTACGTCATGCTATTTACTTCATTCTGCAGCTTCAAGACCTTTGCGTGGCTTCTCAACGCCCTACAAATTTGACATATAAATCACTGGAAAAATGCTGACCTTCCACTGTTTGCCAGTTTAGCTTTCCAAAGACTTCAGTAGGAAAAAAGCCACCAATTGCAACTGTTCACTTTTCTGCCACCTCATCCACATTATTTCAGCTAATAGGACTGAAACTGACAATGATCTGCAGTAGGGCTAAAATGTTCAAATTTACATGTTAGGTACTTAGAGTCCGATTTTCAAAGGTATTTAGAAGTCTAAAGATGCAGATAGACTCCTCGTGGTATTTTCAACAACTAGGTGCCTAACTCCCTTTGAAAGCAATGGGAATTAGGCACCTAACTTGCTTAGATGCTTTTGAAAATCCCAGTAGGTACCTATATGCATCTTTAGGGGCCTAGATAACTTTAAAAATCTAGTCCCTAACTTTGTATTTAGGCACCTATATTTAAGTTGCCTGGTTTTCATAGCTGCTGAGCAATAGGAACTGAGAGGTGGCAACACCTCTGAAAATCAGACCACTTATTTAGGTGCTTAAATTAATGCACCCAGGTTTGAAAATGTTGGCCTGTATATCAACTTTGTACACACACACACTTATTAGGAAGCATGTTTTTAACTGTTTAGAGTATACTTACTGTACCATATCATTATGTAATAAGGCCACTTCACCAGCCTGTCCACAAACAAAGTCTATAATGGTTATACAGATTTCTTCTACCTTGCACAACCAGGGCATACGGAATGAAGTAAAGCATATTAAAAGTGAAAACAAATTACAGTAATATTGTTAAAGTCACACTAAGGTTTTACTGCTTGATTAAACTCTCTTTGGAACATGTCTGTTCCTAAACATTTATGGGATCTATTCTCCCTGGGGGTGCACAGCATGTGAATGTATAGAGAGATGATGTCATCCCACATTAGCTTTAAGGGAAGCACTCTTGTCACCTCAATGAGATGTTGATGAAGAGTGGCAGGAGCTGCACTTGCTACACATGTTTAAGTCTAAGATTTCCAAAGGGTCCTTTGTTTGGTTCAGTCTGACAGACAAGTTTGGTTGCTTATAGGTGGTGGATCTTTAATTTCCATAAGAATGCTATACTGGGGCTTAACAAACCATCCATTATATAACAGATTCAATTAACTTAGATTAGAGATATCAAAAGAAGCAGGTATAGCATGGACTAAAGAATCCATCTTTAAAGCCTAGACCAGAAGGTTTTCAAAGAAAATTACGGAGAAAGAAGAAAGTGAGGTTTTGTCAAGAAGTCTTTGGGAACTGGTAGAAATAAAAGGGCAGATAATGAAGAACTGCAATCACCAGCAGTTACAGGATAAAAGTTTAGGAAGGGGGAAAGCCAATGAAATTAAAGCTGATGACCATTATTACTTAAGGATATGAAATGATTATGCTGTTGTTTGACCTGTAGATGATATAAGGAATTGAAGTAAGAGCAATTTGCCAGTTGCCCTTCCTATTAGATACCTTCAGCCACTTTTAACACAGAGTTCCCACATGACTACTCTAACTCAAATTTACAAACTAGGTAAGTGTTAAGACTTTGTTTACTCTTTGGGTTTCACTTTTAAATTTCCAAGGAATATGCCTATTTGGAGGGGTAGCTGCCATTTTGTGCGGCAGAATTAGTGCAGCATGTTGCATAGGAGACACTCACTATGCTCTCTCATGGAGACACTATTAGGCACTATTCTTTTGTTATTGTTTAGTTCCATGGAGCTATGCTGATTTACACCTGCTGAGGTTCTGGCCTAAAGTATATAGTTACTTCTTGTATTGAAAAAACATCCACTCACACAGTTAAAAACCTCTCATCCAGGCTCTCATCTCAATTTTGCAACATCCTCTTCCCTGGTCTTGACAAATGCAAGCTTGCTCATCTCTGTTCAGAATACTGCTGCAAAGGTCATCAGGAAATTAAACTGTAATTCAATCCCCCTCTTCTTCCGGGAGGTGTTGCACTAACCTCACTCTCCTAAAGCCAAGTTACTCCCACAAACAAGTGTCAAAAAGCCACTTCAGTCAGTGTAATTGAATTCTTATTCACTGTTTGTTATTTTTATTATTGTCATCCCTGGAGGGGATGACTTAGTGCTGTGAGCGTCAGGTTTTAAATATCTTGACACTCTAGAACAACAGATTCCACAAATAGTGGCATGGTTAATTCAGTCCTTCACCCTTCTCTGTAAAATAAGCTGAATATCATGCATTTTACTGTGGGCCCAGTTAAGTACTGGGATATACAGAAGAGGTGGCTGTGTAGCTCCTGAAATGGGCAGTGGCATTGCAACAATTTTTATAGTGGGAGTGCTGAAAGCCATTGAATAAAACTGTAAACCCTGCATCTGATGTTTCACCCTAACACCCCAGTTCCAGCACCCCTGGTCAAATGTGTGCTATTTCCAATTAAGTTCAGCAGTACCTTGGAAAACAAAATAACTTCATATTCAGTACATGGCTCTGGATCAGCTTCTGCAGCCCCTGCACAATTGCAGTTTCTTATCACTGTACAAAAAACAACTGACTGCCCACAGTAAATTATAAACAAAAAAGTGTGTGTCAAGCTTTAAGGTCTACACACACCATCCCTGCAAAATACACAGTGATCCAAGTGACCATCATTCACAGTGATGTTTCGATACACAAAGAGCAAGGTCTCATTCTCCATTAATTTAGGCCAGTGTAAACAAGAGTAAATCCATTTACATCCATTGGTCTTCACTGCTGTAAGTGAGAGGATAATTATACCCTTTGAGAATAAATAAAATAATTTGATTTTTAAATAAAATAAAAAAGTAAGAAAGAACAAAAATAAAGTCTCTATGAGACTGGTGTAAATTGGAGTAGTTCCATTAAAGTCCATTGAATTTACACTGATTTACACCAGGTGAGGTTCTGGCCCAGATTATGTAGGTCCTCTGTAGCAGGCAAGGGCAATTTTGAGAATAAAATAGTTATTGTCTTTGTAGAACTGTGAAGGTGCAGTACTTAGTTTGGCATTGGAATAGTTGTAGACTTACTCTACACGGTGTCACTAGTCAGTCAGGGGGAAGTCTGAGGACTTACAGCGTCATTAATCAATACACATCAATTATTTGGGGTGGTTAGGGACTTATGCACAGCTTCATTGATTATCAATTTTAATTTTGGGGTGATTGGGGCAAGGATTTTATGTCACAGAGTCATTAATGCTTAATTATGCACCGAGACTTTGGGGGGAGTTAGCGGCGGGTCATATTCTGCTTTCCTTTACATGAGTTAGAGTGACCGGGCATCCCGCTATTACCAGGACCATCGCGATTTAGGGCTTTGTCTTATATATGCAACTATACCCCTCCCATCCACCCCAAAAAGTGTCTTGATTTTTCACACTTGCAATCTGGCCACCCTAACGCCAGTAGAAAACCTGAGTAACCCCAAATCACGTCAGATTTACAGCAGGCTAACACAGTGCAGAATCTAGCCCATTGCCCTTCACAATGAACTGCTAATTAGTTGGGAGTAGCTGGGGTCATTAATGATCCCTTATGATTATTTGGGGGCAGCTGGCTGGTGTACCCTGTTCTTGTTAGATGTATAGATTATGGGCCCAGCCAGAGAAATCTGGGGCCACGTTAGCTGGAGCCAACCCTCTCCCATTTCACTTTATTCACACTAGGAGTTCTCAAACTGGGGGTCCGGAGACTCGGGCGGGGGGGGGGGGGTCGCAAGGTTATTATATGGGGGGTCACGAGCTGTCAACCTGCACCCCAAACCCTGCTTTGCATCCACCATTTATAATGGTGTTAAATACAGTACATAAAAAGGTGTTTTTAATTTATACGGCGGGTGGCACTCAGAGGCTTGCTGTGTGAAAGGGGTCACCACTACAAAAGTCTGAGCGCCACTGATTTACACGGAGGTTACAGGCGTTTTTGGATGGGGGTGGGGCTGATTTTAGGGCCCTGGTGCAATTGCCCCCCTTTGCTCCGCACTCCCATCACCGCTGGGGCCAGCGACTCTCCCTGTGCGGTGGTGGGGGGGGGGGGTTTTTGCAGGATCGGGGGCGCGCTCCCCTCCGCTGCTGCTGCTCCCGCTCCCCCCCCCCCGGATTATGCGCTGAGGGGCCCGGCAGCGAGGGAGGCGGTGGCCGGGGCAAGGTGGATGTTGCGTGTCGGGCTCTGCGTCAGCGGCGGCTGCCGCAGGACACGGGCTGGCGTCAGAGGCCGCCTGGTGACACATTCTGCCTCCCCCAGCGGCTGGGAGCCGGCGCTGGACGGAAGCGCTGGGGGACGGGCGCCGGGGGAACGTGCCGCTCTGCAGCAGCGCTTCGCCGGGCCTGGGCGGGGCGGGGCGGTGGTCACGGGGAACAGGGGCAGCCTCACCCCCGGCTGACCCGGCTGAATCATGCTGCTTCCTACCGCACAAAAAGCAAAGGCCGCGCTCTTTGTTCGGCTTCCCGGGTCTCAGTGGGTCGGCGGCCCCGGGGGGGGGGGTCCCACACTGGCGGCGGCACGTTCTGCACTCGCCCGTCCCGCCGCTGCCTACCTACAGCCTGGCCGGGTTCCCGCCCCGCCCCACCATTGTCTGTGGGGATGTGCGAAACGTGCGGGCTGCTCCTGGCGAGCCCCGTGCTTCCCTGGCAGCCAGGCGGCTCGGTGGTAGCTCGCCGCACATCCTCCTTACGTGCTGAAATGTAAAGGAACTGGCGAACGCTTCTAATGACAGGCTTTTCTAACGATCCCTCTGCCTTGGGCGGGAATACATAGCCCGGGCAGGGGACGGAGCATGGAGCCACACAAAGACAGGAAACACACAATGACCCCCGTGTTGTTATTATGTATTATCATTTTTACAAAGCCCCGCCCTAATAACACTTCGCACACAAGGTGAGGGGTTGTGAAAGGAGAAGCAGATTTCCCCGAGCCACACGTCCCTGCTCAACGTGCTGCTCTTCTTCTGTCGCCAACTGAGCAAATAACGTGTTAGTATATTATTATGCAGTAGACTCCGCTAGTTTACTGGGTTTTTGCATTGCCGAAAGAAGATTGGTTTTGACATGCTTAAATTAAACAAAATACCTAAAAGCATTAGGTTTTTTAAATGGAACATCAAACTTTTCCTAACCTGTAAATGTTGTCTAGGATTGAAAAAGTGAAGGCTTCTGGCTGCTTTTACAAAATGTTTTCTCTCTCTGTTTTCAGTTTCATATCATATTTCTGGTTACCCAAGCATTTAATCCCTCTGTTTTTTTTTACTCTCAATTTACAGTTATTCTTCAGGCACATTACAAAAGATGGGTTTTATTACAAATGAGTGAAACAGCCTGAAATGCCCGCTACATAATCGTGTGGGAAATTCAATTAGGCTCAAATTCTGGGGATTGGCACACACAGACAGCTGAGTCCAGAAATGTGTATGTTCTCCTGCTCAGGGCACTCTGGGAGTCATTTCAGGGCCATTACTACTGAAGTCCTGAGTCTGTAGACACAGTGTGACTCTGTAGCTGCAATATGGGCCGTCTCTAGGAGCGGGAGGATGGGAAGATCCAGGAAGCAGTTATCCTGTCACCCTGTCCCCATCTGTTTTGGCATACAAAGGTCCCCAAGGAACTGAGCTTTGTGCTGTATGTGAGGACTACGCACACTGTGTTCCTCCT
The DNA here is from genome assembly GCA_033296515.1 of Macrochelys suwanniensis. NCBI lineage: Eukaryota > Metazoa > Chordata > Testudines > Chelydridae > Macrochelys > Macrochelys suwanniensis. Next base: position 97,248,813 of record CM065776.1, on the reverse strand, counting down.
GGAATCTTGCCTCCTCACTGTGCAGCTGGTAGGAAATCCTCCATGGCCTCCTTGCCAGGAGCTAGATTTCCCCTTTTAATCTGAATAGGATCTCTCCTTTAAAAAGAGTTAACCAGGCTTCACTTAACATAAATTGACTATTCACACATTTTTTTGAAGCTGATAAAATAAAGGGCTGAATACAGATACAGGTTATTTTTGGAGGCCTATTTAAATCTTGGAGTTGTGGGTGGAGCTCACCAGAGCAATGAATGGGTATGCCCCTTGAGGTAAGGGAAGGGCCACGGAATCTTGAATTTTAGTGATTATGGAGGACAATTATGGAGGTTGGAATCCTCCCTCCATAGAATAAGTAAAGGCATAGGTGCTGGAACCAGGGGTGCTGGGGGTACTACCGCACCCCCTGGTTTGAAGTGGTTTCCATTATTTACAGGGTTTACAGTTTGTTTCAATGGCTCTCAGCACCCCCATTATACAAATTGTCCCAGCACCCCTGAGTAAAGGGTAAGGCAATAGGTAAGTACAGGTAAAGCAACAGCTCTGCTCCACTAATCTGCCTCAAATCTGATTCGGAGAGGTCGCTAGGGGTAAGAACATAATGACCATACTGGGTCAGACCAATGGTCCATCTAGCCAGTGTCCTGTTCTCCAAACCTGGCCAATGCTAAGTGCTTCAGAGGGCATGAACACAACAAGATAATTATCAAGTGATCCATCCTCGGTCATCCATTCCCAGCTTCTGGCAGTCAGGGGCTAGGGATGCCCAGAGCGTGGGATGGCATCCTTGACCATCTTGCCTAATGCCTGTGTGGACCTATCCTCCATTAATTTATCTAATTCGTTTTTGAACCCAGTTATAGTTTTTGCCTTCACAACATCCCCTGGCAATAAATTCCACAGGCTGACTGTGCGTTGTGTGAGAGAGTATTTTACTTTCCATATCCACTCAGTATTTGTTCCCTGCAGTGAACTGCCAACTAGGTTGCCAGTTAGTGGTAGTTTTCCATTATGTGTTTACAGGCTGAGGGCCTCAGTTTGCATATAAATTTCTTGGGACAAAGAAATGGTCAATCTATTCGCCCTTTGTCAGATTATAAAAATGTAGCATGTTGTTGAAGATGGATCCTTGTTAGATTACCTGTCTCTCAAACTCTACCGCTTGTCATCCATTTTCTCTGATGTTTTCCCTTTTATTTTATGTTTGTATAGCTCTCTACACAGTGGCACTCTGATTCTAATTGGGGGCTTTGAGTATTACTGTTATCACTATTATTTATTATTAGTAATATAATCCCATTACAATCTATTGTAACTATAATCACAAAACTAGGGGGGATGAAAAGCTATAATTTGATTCATATTATTTTATGCTAACCTTCAAATCCATAGCAGATATAAATGAAAATAAGCAGAAATAATATTTATAATAAAGCAACACATTCATATACAGTGAAAGCTATTGGCATACAAAGGTCCCCAAGGAACTGAGCTTTGTGCTGTATGTGAGGACTACGTACACTGTGTTATACAGTGTTATCAGGCCCTGTACCAACCGGCAAGCTCTATAACCTGACATTTCTAATCTTCATAGAAAGTCCAAAGAATATCAGATAATCTTTGGATAAGTTTTCAAATCAAACTTCTGTAACTTTTAGGTTCACACTAGTTAGTGTTTTGCTTATACTTTGCGTGAGTTTACAGTTGCCCATTGGGATTGTAAGCAGGGTCTGAATGAATTCTCCCCCGACAGCTAACTGGGAGAGGGAGAGACTTCAGGAGCAAACTGTATTTACATGAACACATTTACTCTGCTTAGTATCCTGCAGATAGAGTGGTGTTTCTCAAAGTAATCGACTTTGGCTGGTGTTGGGTTACAAGTCATTTTAGTAATGAATGCAGGGGTAGCAAAATGCTGTTACCAATGTTGTTATCATTATTGTATGAATAAAGGGGAGCAGAATAGTGCTTAGCCTGTTCCAAATGAGGGAGTCACCCTCAGCTGAAAGGACCTCATTAAGCCAGGGGCTTGAATTCCAGAGCCCTGTGAAAGTAAGAGGGGTGGGGACAGGTGTTCTAGCCAGGAGGGTCCCTGGTCTGGTTTAACCTTTTCCTCCCCACTGTTCAAAGAAAGAGCTAAATAGGTTTCATTAGGAGCCTCTTTGGTATGTTAAAGTGCTCAAATGAGAGCTGAAATCACTTGAGATGGAGCAGTGTTTTTGCCTAGCCTGCAAAGAGCTGAAAATCACTAAGAGACTGATGTGTGGCGGTCACAGCAGAAAGGCAGGTAGCAGCAGAAAGAGATAGCGGTTAGCCAGCGAAGGAGTGGCTGGCGGGGCGGTAAGCAGAACGAGCGGCTGGCAAGGCAGCCAGCAAAGAGGAACCATGGCTGGTGGGACAGCCAGCGGAGACAAACTGCAGCTGGTGGGGTGACCAGGTGATGAGGAACAGCGGCTGGTGAGACAGCCAGCCAGAGCAAGCACAAGCAAGGTGCCTTCTTCCCTGGGTGGAAGGTGAACTCACACAGATGCACCTCTCCTCTGAACCCTGGGTCCTCACTGACCAAGGACAACCACTGTGAGTGGGGTCTGGTGAGGGAGCAGAGAGGGGCACAGAAAATGAACTTTTGGTTGTAGAACTCAAGAACATAAGGCGGAAGGCACTGCCCCATGCACTCTGGGGTGGGTGTCCTGCTCACATTTTTATGATTATGAATCCCACTTGTGGCATTTTCCTTAATTAGTGTCAGGTGACTTCCCTTCCTTTAATTAAAAGTTTCTTTTCTACACTCAGACTGTGTGCTTGCAAGTGGGGAAGTATTGCTTCTCAGAGGTGCCCAGGATGGTGTGTAATTTTCCCAGGTTACTGGGTGGAGGCTCGAGCCAATTCTGTGTTGTGTTGTAGAAAGGATCCCCTAGATACTCAACCTGGCCCTGGTTGCTGCCGGCTCCACCGGGCAGAAGGGGTTACAGTATTATACAAAATAGTATGTCTAGTTACAATATCAGGACACTAGGCAGCCACAGTTATGGAAAGTTCTTTCACCTTGAGCCGACCAAATAAAATCCAGCCTCCCAAGTGCCAAAAATCAGTTTCCCACATGCCTAAAAACACCACGAGCTGACATAGGAGAGAATTATCTATCCTGAATAAGGGATGGCTGTTTCTCTGGCTTCAGAGGGGTTTCACCGAACCCCCTGAATATCAAGTGATACTTATAAATGATGTTCTTTGGGTCTTCTTCATCCCTCTTACAATAATAGAGTTAAATAATATAAAAATGTTTTACCTGGCACCCATTTACCAAAGATTTGGTCCTGTAACTCTTATATACACTTCCTAGCCTAGGGAAGACAATGGAAATTGCATACACTGCAACTTCAGGATCAGTGCCTTACTAATAAAATATTACCATTGTATGTTATTTAGACACATCTAAAACAATACATTTGGGGGGAGGGATAGCTCAGTGGTTTGAGCATTGGCCTGCTAAACCCAGTGTTGTGAGTTCAATCCTTAAGGGGGCCATTTAGGAATCTGGGGCAAAAACTGGGGATTGGTCCTGCTTTGGGCAGCGGGTTGGACTACATGACCTTCTAAGGTCCCTTCCAACCCTGATATTCTATTATTCTAAGTCTGAACAGTTACCATGACAAGCAATGTTATTGTGTAATACTATGAAAGGTATTGCACCATATGGAAATGATAGTGTCTTCAAAAGGCATAAAATATTACATTCATCTTATTACTACTAACATATTTTAATGTACTGTTGAAAATAATGGTTCTGTTGCTTATGAAAATGCAAAAATCAGAGTATGACAAATTAATTCCAAATGTAAATTTCTTCTAAGAATTTGTTTTTATGTCTTCTGTTATTGCCACATGTTGCCGGTCCCACAACATAGGACAGCAGATGACTTAGTTGAAATGCTTCTTCACTGTTTTTAATATTTTTAACATCCCAATGGGCTTTTTATTTATATGTGTAATAATTTCCAGATTTTTGAACTATCGGACTGTGCAGTGGTCTGAAAAATCTAGTGGCTGTTATACATATTTTTCTCTCAAAGATGGCTTTGGAGTGTGGGAAGATGGACCTTTGGGTTGAATTTTTAAAGTAGCCATTCAGTTTTGTTAATTAGTATTTTCAATTTTTGTTTACAACTACTTGGGAATTCCTAAATAATTTCTTTTTTTTTAAAGGGTACATTTTGCTGAATTCCTTTCCTTTGGTCATTTGGGACATAATTGGCCAAATTCAGAGGTGAATGTGTCTAAGTCTAGAGGGAGTATAAAGTTTATGTAACGTAGACTTTCTTCTGACCTTCTATCGCTCGCTCTCTCTCTCTCTCTCACACACACACACACACAAACACACCAACTTAGACTCCATTTGACTCCCTTAGCATTGCTTTCTTAGTGCCAGATTCTGCCACCATTACACTGAATAGCATATGACACCACAAGTAGTCCCACTGATTTCAACAAGACTATATGCGGAGTAAGGTGTTATTCAGTATGAGAAAGAGGACTGAAACAATGCTCTTACTTAGTAGTGAATCCTACTAACACTTAATACTAAATGTACTAGCATTTGAAGCTAATGGTGTCATTAGAGGAGGTTTTCTTTTGGAATAAATTGATAAACTAAACAGTAATAAGTCACCAGAACTAGATAATATTCACCCACAAGTTCTGAAGGAATTCAAATATGAAATTGCAGAACTACTAACTGTAGTTTCAGAGTGGTAGCCGCGGTAGTCTGTTTCAGCAAAAACAATGAGTCCTTGTGGCACCTTAGAGACTAAGAAATTTATTTGGGCATAAGCTTTTGTGGGCTAAAACCCACTTCATCAGATGCGTGGAGTGGAAAATACAGTAGAGAGGTATAAATACACAGCATATGGCAACTCCCATCTTTTCATATGCTCTGTATTTTACCTCTCTACTGTATTTTCCACTCCACGCATCTGATGAAGTGGGTTTTAGCCCACAAAAGCTTATGCCCAAATAAATTTCTTAGTCTCTAAGGTGCCACAAGGACTCCTCGTTGTTTTAACTGTAGTTTGTAACCAATCATTTAAATCAGCTTCTGTACCAAATGACTGGAGGATAGCTAATGTGACACCAATTTTTAAAAAGGGGTCCAAAGGTGATCCCGGCATTTACAGGCCTGACTTCAGTACCGGGCAAACTTGTTGAAACTACAGTAAAGAACAAAATTGTCAAACACATAGATGAACATAACTTGTTGGGGAAAAGTCAACATGGTTTTTGTAAAGGGAAATCATGCCTCGCCAATCTACTAGAATTCTTTGAGGGGGTCAACAAGCATGTGAACAATGGGGATCCAGTGGATATAGTGTACATAGATTTAGATTTTCAGAAAGCCTTTGACAAGGTCCCTCACCAAAGGCTCTTAAGCAAAGTAAGCTGTCACGGGATAAGAGGGAAGGTCCTCTCATGACCTGGTAACTGGTTAAGATAGGAAACAAAGGGTAAGAATAAATGGTAGTTTTCAGAATGGAGAGAGGTATATAGTGGTGTCCCTCCAGGGTCTGTACTGGGACCACTCCTATTCAACATATTCATAAATGATCTGGAAAAAGGGGTAAGCGGTGAGGTGGCAAAATTTGCAGATGATACAAAACTCCCAAGCAGACTGCAAACAGCTACAAAAGGATCTCACGAAACTGGGTGACTGGGCAATAACATGGCAGATGAAATTCAATGTTGATAAGTGCAAAGTAATGCACACTGGAAAACATAATCCCAACTACACATATAAAATTATGAGGTCTAAATTAGCTGTTATCACTCAAGAAAGGGATCTTGGAGTCATTGTGGATAGTTCTCTGAAAACATCCACTCAATGTGCAGTGGCAGTCAAAAAAGTGAGCAGAATATTGGGAATCATTAAGAAAGGGATAGATAATAAGACAGAAAATATCATATTGCCTCTATATAAATCCATGGTATGCCCACATCTTCAGTACTGTGTGCAGATGTGGTCTCCCCATCTCAAAAAAGATATACTGGAATTGGAAAAGGTTCAGAAAAGGGCAACAAAAATTATTAGGGGTATGGGACAGCTTCCATATGAGGAGAGATTAATAAAACTGGGAGTTTTCAGCTTGGAAAAGAGATGACTACGGGGGGATATGATAGAGGTCTATAAAATCATGACTGGTGTGGAGAAAGTAAATAAGGAAGTGTTATTTACTCTTTCTCATAACACATGAACTAGGGGTCACCAAATGAAATTAATAAGTAGCAGGTTTAAAACAAACAAAAGGAAGTATTTTTCCCATAACGCACAGTCAACCCGTGGAACTCCTTGCCAGAGGATGTTGTGAAGGCCAAGACTATAACAGGATTCAAAAAGAACTAGATAAGTTCAAGGAGGATAGGTCCATCAATGGCTATTAGCCAGGATGGGCAGGGCTGGTGTCTATAGTCTCCGTTTGCCAGAAGTTGGGAATGGGCGACAAGGCATGGATCACTTGATGATTACCTGTTCTGTTCATTCCCTCTGGGGCACCTGGCATTAGCCACTGTCAGAAGACTGGATACTGAGCTAGATTTTTTTTAATGCAGATCCCACTAATAACTAAGCTGCTTCTCACTTTCCCTCCATACGGGCTGCTCTTCAAAAAAGTTCAGTAAGTGATTCTACAGAACCCATATTTTTAAAGTTGCTTCTACACCACTATTTATTATTTATGTAACAGATTGTCCCTTATAATACCAGTGTGTGATCCCAGTGCTGTTTCCATTGAAGTCAATAGTAAATTTCTCATTTCCAAAGGGACTTGTATTGGGCTTATTGTATTGTTATACATTATCATATCACACTATAAAATACAAGGCCAAACCCTGGTCAATGGGAGTTTTGCCACTGACATCAGTGGGAGCAGGATTTAATTTGGCCCCTTCTGCACAGATTGTACTCATGTATTAAAAATAGATTTCTTGCATCATTTATGACATCAATGTTTCTGGGAAACTGCTGGTTTTCTACTGTACACTGAAGGATCACAATGTTTGTTTATGTATTGTGCTTTAACTTTCCAAAGTCTCCTAACAACTGTTTGTGGCATATATCCAAAAGCTGAGATGTACAACGCTCCATTGAATTGCATAGATAGGTTACATTTTGTGCAAAGAAAACTATGCTGAAATTTTGAATCAGTTTATTTACAATTAGTTTTAAAATATCATAAGAATTTGCTGGCTAATTTTTTTTTAAAGAAACAGGATAACAGCAAGAAGCACTAGACAGCATGGATACCAAACATGCGCCATCCAATAGCTCACAAGTGTTTCTGTTTTTCTCTTCAAGGTATGTCTTCTAATGCTGGACCTTGTGGCTGCACTTTGCAGAAAAAATATTTTGTGCTGATTTCCTGAAACGTTCCTCCTGTCAATGTGTAGCTTGTGTGTCAAGTTTAAGGGCCTAGTCCTGCATTCCCCCAAACTCCCACTGCCAAATCCATGCACTTAGATTCGGTCAAACCAAAGAGACTGATCTACAGCCCACTAAAATCCATGCAAAGACTTCTGTTGACTTTGAAATCAGACTCCTATTGGGTTTGGGATCAGACCCATTCAGAGCAGTGTTCAGTACATTGTGCTGACCCTTTGGCACTTAGATATACTGCAGCCTTTTGGAGCTATTTATTGTTTCTAACAAAGATAAAGCTTGAGTCCTGCTTTGCTTTTGCTACTAGTGTTTTGCATGGAAAGAGTGAAATGTCCATTGTAATTATTATCTATCTGTGTAGTCAACAAATTACATGAATCTTTCTTGTGAATACAGTCAATAAAGCCATTTTTATTTATATTTATTTTATATATATACATAACTGAAAATAATTATTTACATATGTAATGCACATACAATGAAGAGGTGGGAGCCCATGAATGGACTCAAAGAGGGGATGGCATAGTCACAATGATAGGCCAAGAAGATTATTTTAGCAATAACTTTTTCTGCACGCTAAATGCCAGAAAGACTTTGAAACAAAAACTTTAATTGATGGTTACGTTATTTTTTCCCTTCCCCCCACGCCGTACTTTATGATTTTCAATTTATTTTGATATAGAGTCATTTTAAAGTATCTGTTCAAAGTATCTTTAGTATTATTGTTCACCTAAAATTGTCCCTTGGTTGATATTTTGTATTACCAATATGTAAGTGGCAGGGTGGATAGCAATTTATGATTTTTTTTAAATACATCAGATTTATTCATTTCAATTTGATTTTTTTAATTTAAATGAAATACAAGTTTATTTAAAAAAACTATTGAAAATTAAAGTTGAAATTGACAACCTATGTTAAGGCTTAAATGTATTGTAATCTATTAAAATAATTTACATTAAATCAAAAATAGTAATAAGCCATACATGTTTGCTGCCAAGTTTTAAAGAAAGTCCAATCACTGAACCAGTGAAAGTCACTGGCCAAACATCTGGAACCAGAGTTTGTTGAAGTGCTAAACCAGCTTTTTACAGCAGGAAACTCTTCTGCAGCTTGAGAGAGAATATTTTCTTCATTTCCATTTATTCAATTCAATGACTAGTTCATTCAAAGTTAAGAAACTGACCAGGAGTAGAAAAAGCAGGAAATATTGTTTTCCTTTTCCAAGATATAAATAAAAACTAGGTTTGAGAGGATGAGATTTACTAGTTCTAAAATCTTGAAGGCCATGGAAACAATCAATTTAATTTATTAACTAAAGAGAATACCTCTTTGCTTAATGAAACAGTTTTAAATGCATGTTTTATTATGTATTTAACATGTTTAAGGAATTTTATTTAATTTTTTAAAATGCCGTTTGTATGCACTTTTAATTAAATTTGAATTGCCATCCAAACAAAGCTTGACACAAATCACAAGTAAAAAAATTATCATTATCTAGTAAATAAAAAATGCATCATTCACCATTTTCTAACATAATAAAAATGTAAAAATTAAGAAGCTGAATAAATATTATTTAAGCTATATGATTATTTAAATTAATGTGTATAGCTATCCTCTTGGTTTGCAAAAAGAAGCACCACTTTTAGTGTAAAGGCTATATTTAATTGCAAATCAATATGGTTTAATGGTTATCAAATAATGAGAAACAGCCTTTCTTTAGAAAAACATCTAAAAAGTACAAGTGCAAAACACAATTAAAATTGATTATTTAAAGCAAGATTTCCTGCTTGATTATTTTAATCGTGATTAAATTTGCTATTTTAAATTAATTTGATTTAATTCCATCCACCCTGTTTAGTGGAAATAATTTATGTGTTCAGGTTGTAAACTCCTAAACATTACTTTATTATTTGAAAATAGGTGTTACTATGGAGTAATGCTTCTAGCCAGCTCCTAGGTAGTAGTTAGTTTTCAAGTAACATTTTATTGGGTGTCTCTCTGTCATTTGATCCATCCATCCATCTAGCTTTCCCATTTTTCCATCTATTTTTCTGCCTTTCCACATTTCTAAAGCATCTATCACCATAATATCTAAGGTGCCTAAGTATTTTTGAGGATCAGGGCCTAAGTGCTTAGGATAACTTACACACATTTTGTGTTGACCTTAAAGGAAAGAAATTATTATAAATACATACAAATGGAGAGGAATGAGAGTGAAGGAATTATAATTTAAACAATTTTAAACTCTTACAAAATTCAGAATGCCATGTATAAATCTATATCTAGATTTCATCCCTCTCTGCAAATTGCCCCAGAAATGTTTCCTTCTTTTCACTCCAAATGTACAATTTTCTCCAAAATTATACCATCCAGAAGTCTAAGATAAATAATATATCATCTACAGTATTGTTGTAGTCGTGTTGTTCCCAGGATATAAGAGAGACAAGGTGGATGAGGTCATATCTCAACTTCTGTTAGGGAAAGGACAAGCTTTTGAGCTACATAGAGTTCGAAAGCATGTCTTTTCCCCAACAGAAGTTGGTCCAATAAAAGAAGATAAATAATAGCCAGTTCTGGGCCAGTAACAAGTTTTCTAAAATTATAAAATGTTACAGTTTTAAATTACATTATCACATGACCCTGAAAATATAAAAATGAAAATGTTATACTATTGGAAAGGAGAAATTCCCAGCTGCTCACTAGGATGCACTCATACCACATACTTTTAGCGCTGGATCAGTCTGTGATAATAGACTTTAAAATTGTAATTTTTGTATAGACATATTTATAGAGGGGTTTTAAAAGAGGCTTTTACGACTCAGTTGAACTCATGGTAACTAAAGCACCTGACTTTAAAGAGAGGTGAAAAAAATACCTTTTTTTTTTTTTTTTTTTTTGCAAAACCTCTAAAACATTTGAAAACCTTTTTTTCTGTAAATATATGTGATATATATTGAATCTATTATGGACTGGGGGAGTGATATAAAAGAAGAATGCTATCATTTCACACTCATGCTGATAAATACTTTGTACATCAATGTGTATACATATCCTTTATACATCTCTGGGTTTGTGTACACACACACACACATACATGAACTTTCCATGACCCAGCAATTTGCAGAATGTTCTAAAAGTAAATGTGTCCAAGGACAGTCAGCTGCATTTCTGGAGAGTGTCAGTGCTCCTTACTTCCGTTGTATTAACTGTAATGTCTTTCTTTTTTTTGGCAATCCGGAGTCAACTGTCTTTCTACCTCACCTCCCTTTGAGATATAAAAGCAGAAGTTATCCTTGTTATCCTTTCTCCTGCTATTCATGAACAGAAGTTCATGTGTGTCATTAAATGTAGCTCTGACCACATCTATGCACTCTCATGGCAGCCACAGCAGCATTTCTCCTGTTGTTATTTCTATTGACACCTGCATCTCTGAATATTACACAATAGCCAGATTGCTGGTGGTGGGATGGATATGGGAGATTTGTAGCCAAAAAACAATCTTTGCTGCTCCTACTGAAAAGTCTTGAGAATTAGCTTTCCCTCCCCCTACCCCACAATCTCTTTCAGTTCTGTTCAGTAAGACTTTATGGATATGAAAAACTGTACAAGTATTGTGAAAGCATAAAAGAGACAGCCTCCTTCCAGTGTCTGAGGTAGGCACAATCCACTCAGGAATGTAGAGGCTGAACAGTGTTACTACTTCAGTTCTTTGACTAGGAATATCTATGAGCTAGCCTCCCTATTTTGACTGCAGTAACTGGAAGGATCACTTAGCAAACAGAAGTATCGGACAGATCACCCTGCAATATTGAAGATCTATGTTTCCTTCATATCAGCCTTTGTTGCCAAAGTAGGGCCCAATTCTATAAACCAATGCCTGTGAATAAAGTTACACTTCAATGGATTACTCACATGAAGAACTTTATGCATATCTGTAGATGTTTGCAGATCACACCCTTTGTCTAGATAAGCATTCTTCACAAACACACATCCTTTCCTTGTTATTTTCCCCCCATTCTTCTAACTTTTTTGTCTATTTACAAGCATGACCCTCATTTGTTGTGTTATGTTGAATTTAGATTATATGGTCTCCAGAGCAGGGACATGTTTTACTTGCATTTGTGAGACGTCTGACATATTTTTGAGCCTTCACAAAAGTAGTAATTAAGAACTAGAGGGTAGTTCACTTTGTTGCTTATGTAGGCCGAGCTGGCAGGTGGTAGAAGCTCTCTATTCCTGATCCTCTAGCAATTTTAAAGGTAATTGCCAGGAAACCTGAATTTGCTCTTATAGACAGACAAAGCAATGCCATTGAGTTGAGTTTTAGGCCTCACTTCCATCAGCCAGTTATCTACAAAGAACCATGTAAATTAAAACTTGAGAAATTTTGGACAAAATTTTCAAAAGTGCCCATTAATTTTGGTTACCCAACTTGAAATTTCTAATGCCTGATTTTCTGAGGTTCAGGGTAACTACAGCTCCCATTGACTTCATTTGGAGTAGTGGGCACTCATTATTTTTTGAAAAATAAGACCCTACAAGTGCAAGCCTTGGCCTCCATTGAAGACAACGGTGAAACTCCCATTGACCTCAATGCAGGCCCAGATTTCACCCCAGGTCTCTAAAGTTTGAGGACCCAAAGCCAGAAGCACCCTAAGAGTGGACTTTTTTGAATATTTGGGTCTTTGGGCTCAGCTCAAGAATGACTGAATTTTAATACTATAAATGTTACAGGAGGGTTGATTTCAATGATGAAGAGTTGCCGTATAGAGTAATTGCAAAGTTTTATGTGATTTAAAAATGGTTTTATGCATGCACAGTAACATTTTTTAAAATTAAATTTTATGTGGCATAATTAGTTGCAGTACACTGGAACTGCACAAAAAACTGTGGTTTAGATTGTCATTAGCCCTATTGTGAATGAACAGTGGAATGAGAAGGAGTAATGGATGCCTCCTTGTGCAGCCACATGAGAGCTACCTATATCAAGGCTTCAATTCCCATTCAAAATGCAGTCCCTGGCACCACTTCAACTAGCAAGCAAGTGGGTGGGGAAGAGGTGAAATGAATGGGTTCATCCAGGACTCCAGTTAGCAGAGGTCTGTGGGTGCAAGGGATGAAATAAAATGCATCTTTTGTAGGGCTGCAATAAAGTACTTAGCCCTCCCAGAGCAAGCAGGTGGGAAGTACAGGAGGAAATGAGACTCTCTCAGGCACATTTTCTGTCTGGTGCTCCTTCTGGGGTGGTGCAGCTGTGCACCCCCACCTTCCTGATTAACGGCTGTGTTTAAAGGCTCAATGTAGGTCTGTGTAACTGTAAAGTACTATAGCTTGTGTTGTTTTCCCTCATTCCCTCTCTTCCCCCTTTTTTCTTTCTGTCTCTGAAAATAAAAACAATCAAACAAAGGAAATTAAATGCAAAAGTTATATTAATGCAATAAGATTACAAATTTAAACAAAGGAACAGGAATGGCAATTTAATAGTTCAGGATTTTATAACGTTTTATAAACATGGCCCTACCAAATTCATGGTCCATTTTCATAAATTTCAGTCATAGCTAGAGCCCTACCAAATTCATGGCCATGAATTCTGGTCTCCCCTGTGAAATCTGGTCTTTTTGTGTACTTTTCCCTATAGCAGAGTTCCTCAAACAGGGGTTCCAACCCAAAAGGAGGTTGCAAGGCTATTGTAGGGGGATCATGGTATTGTCATCCTGCTCTCCGTCTGCCCAGCTCTGAATTCAGTGGCGCTGCCAGCAGCAGCATAGAAGTAAAGGTGGCAATACCATACCACGCCACCCTTACTTCTGCATTGCTGCCAGTGGTGGTGCTGCCTTCCGAGCTGTGTCCGGCCAGCAGCCGCCACTTTCCAGCCTCCCAGCTCTGAAGGCAGCGCAGAAGTAATGATGCCAATATCGCAACCCCTCTACAATAGCCTTGAGACCCCTTTTGGGGTCAAGATCCTATTTAAGAAATACTGCTATAGGATAAAAGTACACAAAAAACCAGATTTCACAGAGGGGACCAGATTTCACAGTCTGTGATGAGTTTTTCATGGTTGTGAATTTGGTAGGACCCTAATTTATTAACCTTGCCACGTTACATGTTTTGCCTTTGGCCTTGTCCACACACCAATATTGCACCAATTTAATTAAGAACTGGTCTAAAGTATTATCAGTATGTTTATGTCAACTAGGGGAGGGATTTTTTTGTCGACATAATTATACCATTAAAAGCCCCAGTGTAGACACAGTTATACCAGTGTATAGACAGTGGCATAGCCAGGTTTAGAGCACGGGGAGCGGAGCTAAAAAAAGGCACCGGGAGCAAAAAGCGTTGGGAGCAAAAAAAGGCGCGGGGAACAAAAAAAAATGCTCTGCTCTGGCTGCAGCGTAGGAGCAAAAGGCGTCGGGAGCCAAAAAAGGCACCGCTTCTGCTCAGTGGGGGAGTGGCTGCTCCCCCTGCTCATAGGCGCTGACTTTCGTCGGTGCCGGTGGGGGCTCACGCCCCGGCCCTGCCCCTTCCCCAAATCCCCGCCCCTGCCTCCTCCGGGTGCGCTGCATCCCCCCCGTCTTGCAAGCGGGGAGGGAATGCGGCGGGGGCGGGGCCGGAGGCACGAGCACCCCCCGGCAGCTCCCCGCCAGCCCCAGCTCACCTCAGGCTCTGCCTCTCAGAGGGTCAGGGAGAGCCAGAAGCAAAGCGGCAGCCTGCCGCTTTTCATGGCTCCCTCTCTAGCTGGTCGGGCGGGGGAGGGAGGGAGAGAGGGGTATGGAGAAAAGGCGGAGGTGGAGCCAGGCCCTCCGCGTCTTCTCCATACCCCTCCCTTCCTCCCCCGCCCGACCAGCTAGAGAGGGAGCCATGAAAAGTGGCAGGCTGCCGCTTTGCTTCTGGCCCCCCCTGAGCCTCCGAGAGGCAGAGAGGTGAGCTGCCGGGGGGTGCTCGCGCCCCCGTCTCCTGCCCCAGCCCCAGGCGGCGCAGGGCTGGTGCAAGGAAGTTTCGCCTAGGGCTCGAAACTTCCTTGCACTGGCCCTGGGCGCGGGGCTGGCGGGGAGCTGCCGGTGGGTGCTCAGCACCCACCAATTTTTCCCCGTAGGTGCTCCAGCCCTGGAGCACTCACGGAGTCGGCGTCTATGCCCCTGCTCCCCTCCTGGCTACGCTACTGTGTATAGATGAGGGGGGATGAGGTGGACGAGGCTTTCTTCCAGCAACTAACAGAAGTTACTAGATCACAGGCCCTGGTTCTCATGGGTGACTTTAATCACCCCGATATCTGCTGGGAGAGCAATACAGCGGTCCACAGACAATCCAGGAAGTTTTTGGAAAGTGTAGGGGACAATTTCCTGGTGCAACTGCTGGAGGAACCAGCTAGGGGAAAAGCTCTTCTTGACCTGCTGCTCACAAACAGGGAGGAAATAGTAGAGGAAGCAATAGTGGATGGGAACCTGGTGTAAGCAGAGTCAGGATGAGCTCTACCCTCACCAGATGGTGGTGAGTTGTGGAAAGGGATGTCAGGGGCTAATCTTGTTTGCATGGACACACCCACCCTGCAAAGCATGATGGACTGCTTGCCCAAAAGGTCACCTTGACTGCTGTGGGAGCCCCAGTTTCTCTGTTATTGGGGCAGGAAGAATAAAGTGTTGTTACCCTGATTATGTGAATCAAGGACAGTGGGCTTTTGTTATGATGAAGGGACTCGCCCTTAGCTAAGCAGCACTTGCTAGGTGAGGGACATGGATTCCAAGACCCAGTGAATTGAGAGAGGTTGGGGACAGATATTTGTATCTGGTAGCATGGGCCTTTTCTGAGGGCCTGAAATGTTAATTGCACCTCCTTTTCTCTCTCCCTACTGTGGAATATCAGAGCTAATTTTGAGTTCCTTAGGAGTCTAACCACAGGCTGCTGAGTTGGAACCACTCTGGGCCAAGTGTGCAAATGAGCACCCAGGCTCCTCTAACTACAAGCTGAAATCACTAAAAAACTGAAATTGTTATGAGCTGAAATCACTGTGCACTGTGTTAAGTAGTGGGGGAGCCGGAAGATATATTGCTGCGTGGCTGACGGAGCGGAGCTGCTGACAGAGTGGAGCACTTGGCGGGACAACCGGAGCGGCTTGCAGGCCGGCTGATGGAGCGGAGCTGCTGGTGGAGCGGAGCGATTGGTGGGACAGCCGGAGCGGCTTGCGGGACGGCTGAGCGGAGTGACTCGTGGGATGGCTGGCGGAGCAGAGCCGAGCGAAGCCCCACGAAGGGACGGGGGAGGCAGCTTTGAGCCACGTAAGGTGCCCCTTACCTCTCCCCTCCCCATTTCTACCCAGACTGTGGGGGTGTAACACTCTGCAGAGGAACTTTTGAACTCTGGGTCTGGACTTTTGGGTTGTTGGACTTTTGGGACTTTGGGTGATTTTTGGGGTTGCTAGACTCAAGAACCAAAGGGAAAGGACATGGCCAATTTGCTGGGGTGGGTTGTTGCTCACAGTTTGGTTTACAAATCCTAGATGTGGTGTTTCCCCAACAAAATGCTGCATTGTTTCTCTCTGTCATTAAAAGGTTTTTCTACACTCAGACTCTGTGCTTGCGAGAGGGGAAGTACTGCCTCTCAGAGGCGCCCGGGGGGGTGATATATATTTGTCCCAGGTCACTGGGTGGGGGCTCGAGCCGGTTTTGCATTGTGTTATTGGAATGGAACCCCTAGATACGGAACCCGGCCCTTGTTGCTGCCGACTCTGACTGGCAGAAGGGTTACACTGGGAGGCAATGACCATGAGATGGTCAAGTTCAGGCTCCTGACACAAGGAAGAAAGGGGAGCAGTAGAATACAGAGCCTGGACTTCAGAAAAGCAGACTTTGACTCCCTCAGGGAACTGATGGGCAAGGTCCCCTGGGAGAATAACATGAGGGGGAAAGGAGTCGAGGAAAGCTGGCTGTATTTTAAAGAATCCTTATTGAGGTTGCAGGAACAAACCATCCCGATGTGTAGAAAGAAAAGTAAATATGGCAGGCGACCAGCTTGGCTTAACAGTGAAATCCTTGCTCGTCTTAAACACAAAAAAGCAGCTTACAAGAAGTGGAAGATTGGACAAATGACCAGGGAGGAGTATATAAATATTGTTCAGGCATGCAGGAGTGAAATTAGGAAGGCCAAATCACACTTGGAGTTGCAGCTAGCCGGAGATGTTAGGAGTAACAAGAAGGGTTTCTTCAGGTATGTGAGCAATAAGAAGAAAGTCAAGGAAAGTGTGGGCCCCTTGCTGAATGAGGGAGGGAACCTAGTGACAGAGGATGTGGAGAAAGCTAGTGTACTCAATGCTTTTTTTGCCTCTGTCTTCACAGACAAGGTCAGCTCCCAGGCGGCTGCACTCCGCAGCACGGTATGGGGAGGAGGTGACCAGCCCTCTGTGGAGAAAGAAGTAGTTCGGGACTATTTAGAAAAGCTGGACGAGCACAAGTCCATGGGGCCGGATGCACTGCATCCGAGGGTGCTAAAGGAGTTGGCCGATGTGATTGCAGAGCCATTGGCCATTATCTTTGACAAATCATGGCAATCGGGGGAGGTCCCGGATGACTGGAAAAAAGCTAATGTAGTGCCCATCTTTAAAAAAGGGAAGAAGGAAGATCCGGGGAACTACAGGCCAGTCAGTCTTACCTCAGTCCCTGGAAAAATCATGGAACAGGTCCTCAAGGAATCAATTCTTAACCACTTAAAGGAGGGAAAAGTGATCAGGAACAGTCAGCATGGATTCACCAAGGGCAAGTCATGCCTGACTAACCTAATTGCCTTCTATGATGAGATAACTGGCTCTGTGGATGAGGGGAAAGCAGTGGATGTGCTATTTCTTGACTTTAGCAAAGCTTTTGATACAGTCTCCCACAGTGTTCTTGCCAGCAAGTTAAAGAAGTATGGGCTGGATGAATGTACGGTAAGGTGGATAGAAAACTGGCTGGATGGTCGTGCTCAACGGGTAGTGATCAATGGCTCCATGTCTAGATGGCAGCCGGTATCAAGTGGAGTGCCCCAAGGGTCGGTGCTGGGGCCGGTTTTGTTCAATATCTTAATCAACGAACTGGAGGATGGTGTGGACTGCACCCTTAGCAAGTCTGCAGATGACACTAAACTGGGAGGAGTGGTTGATACGCTGGAGGGTAGGGACAGGATACAGAGGGACCTAGACAAATTAGAGGATTGGGCCAAAAGAAATCTGATGAGGTGCAAGGACAAGTGCAGAGTCCTGCACTTAGGACGGAAGAATCCCATGCACTGCTACAGACTAGGGACCGAATGGCTGGGCAGCAGTTCTGCAGAAAAGGACCTAGGGGTTACAGTGGACGAAAAGCTGAATATGAGTCAGCAGTGTGCCCTTGTTGCCAAGAAGGCTAACGGCATTTTGGGCTGTATAAGTAGGGGCATTTCCAGCAGATCGAGGGACATGATTATTCCCCTCTATTCGGCACTGGTGAGGCCTCATTTGGAGTACTGTGTCCAGTTTTGGGCCCCACACTACAAGAAGGATGTGGATAAATTGGAAAGAGTCCAGCGGAGGGCAACAAAAATGATTAGGGGGCTGGAGCACATGACTTATGAGGAGAGGCTGAGGGAACTGGGATTGTTTAGCCTGCAGAAGAGAAGAGTGAGGGGGGATTTGATAGCTGCTTTCAACTACCTAAAAGGGGGTTCCAAAGAGGATGGATCCAGATTGTTCTCAGTGGTAGAAGATGACAGAACAAGGAGTAATGGTCTCAAGTTGCAGAGGGGGAGGTTTAGGTTGGATATTAGGAAAAACTTTTTCACTAGTAGGGTGGTGAAGCACTGGAATGGGTTACCTAGGGAGGTGGTGGAATCTCCTTCCTTAGAGGTTTTTAAGGTCAGGCTTGACAAAGCCCTGGCTGGGATGATCTAGTTGGGGTTGGTCCTGCTTTGAGCAGGGGGGTGGACTAGATGACCTCCTGAGGTCCCTTCCAACCCTGAGATTCTATGATTCTATGATGCCTTATTCCAGTATAGCTTATTTTGGTCCCAAACTGGAATAAGCTATACTGGTACAACTATGTCCTCCCATGGGGTTTTGCTTTCTAGTGCAGGTAAGCTTTTATTTGGTTTAGAAACCAAATTAGCTAAATTGGTGCAACTTCCTTGTGCAGACTCTCTTAGATTGATTTAAGAGGGCCTAGTTTCTAAACTGATTTAGCTAAATCAGTGCAATTTTTGTGTGTTGGCAAGACTTCTGACTTTAATGGAAGCTAGATTGGTGGCCTCGAAGTGTACAGGTGATATTACTGATTGCTGGTTACAGCCAAATTCTATGCTGATTCTAATCCAAACACTCCCATTTGTTGCAATGGAATTGCGCTGGGTGTATATCAGTGCAGAATGATGCCCTTAAATGGCTAGTTTAATATATGTTAGCCCAAATTTAGCCCTGGTGTAAGTGGGTACAACTACATACCATTGGGTCTATACTCAAAATAGAGCTAAATCTGACCTTGGGTGGGTTCTTTAGTAATAGAATCTTAATTTTTGCATTTCCTAATTTTTGTTCAAATGTAGAACCTTCAAGTTGCCTAGGTTTCATTATTTAATTGGTATATAAGCTAATTTCACCAAAGGTAGTTTTTTTTAAAAAAAAAAATCTTAAAATACTTTTATTTGGTGACATTGCAAATATTTCCTAGTGTAAAAAGTGAAATAAATAATAACAGTGTACACAAGGATTGCAAATCATTGTAATTGAGGGGGGAGGGTGGACTGACAGTGGGGATTACATTGCTGGTTGATTGAAATGTTCATAAAGCAATATGAAGAACAAGTTACTTCCAGACACAGTGATGTGTACTTTGAGAACAATGTATGTGTGTTTTTGTGGCAAGGGAAGGGAATTGCTATTTTTGAATTAATGTATTTATTTTGCTAAGTGTCTCCTTTACCTTTTTGCTTCAGTTTTGAAACCAGTAAACTATAAAAGTTGTTTGTGGCTGAAAAGGATGCTTTTATACATATTTGATCTACTGTGCTACCCTGCACTGCTATTGCTGGGACAGAAAACAGGAAGGTCTAATCCTTCTTTTGGACCTAATCTTTGAGCAATGTTGTGAGTCCTCCTGATACTAACCCTAAAATGATTCCAAGGCTTTTCAAACTTCGCCATCTATAAGAATGTGGGGGTGAGGGAAGGTAACAGAAAGCTTTCCTGAGATAGTCTTTAAACAAAATGCATTCAGTTTAGAGCAAGTTCATCAATCCCCTCTTTGTAAATGGGCTCAATCAAGTTTATTCAGTCCTTGACTCAATCCTGGGCAACCGGCGACCTCTATTGGTGAATTTATAAAATGAGCCGGAGGACAAAGAAGTCTGCAAGTCACCGTGCATTATGCATGGGGAGATTAAATGAGGCAGACTATTCTATCCGTACACTCTAAATGCATTTTCCAATTTAAAATCTCGAATAAAGAACTCTTACGCATGTTATTTAGGATGCAAATTCAGACCTGGTTTAAAGTTGTTAAAAGGGGCACCTTCAGGACTGTAGCAGAAAAGTATGGGCGCCGAATAAAGAACAGGGAAGAATAACTAGAAAGTTGACCTTAATGCTGAAAGCATTTGATTTTAATGTGCAGTGTTCTGAATACACAATCTGTGTAGGGTGACAATATACGGGTAATAAAGTAAACCCTTTACTCTTTCTTCTGGATTTAGACAAACGGATTGACAAGAATCACTGACAGGGGAATCTCAGCGCCAAGAAATGGTTTGGAAACAGATTAGTATTCTGGTTCATTTCGTGTCCATGACAGGAAACAGTTTTGCTAGACAGTATTTTGGAAGCGCTATTAATTTTCACTCGTGAGGAAAAATGTTTATGCGTGAAAGGCCATACATATGTACATAAACAAATGAGGGTCTGTTTAAGTGTCTGTAGTATGTAACATATTTAGATACAATATACAGAAACATTGGCTACGCTACTTTAAAAGTTTTCTTGATTAAGGTTATAATCAAACACAATGGGACATTAAGAAAACCCCCAAGCAGAACAGAAGTTGCAATTGCACTCTTAAAAGACAGTTTAAATTTACTGTGCAAAATCCAGTTTTGCATTTCAGAATTGGAAAAGGAAGTAGTTATGTAAACTGTTTTGTCTTGGCAAGGAGGTAAAGTCTTAAGAGTTCAGAGGGCACTTTAAAAAAGATACTTCGGAGGAACATTCATACATCAGCTGCACCGTAAGTACCGCGTTCCAGTGCCAGAGAGAGAGAGAAATATATATTCAATTTTCCCAAGAAGTTGCAATTGTCATGTGAGATGGAAGCTAGTCCAAGGTACGTCCTAAACCTGACTGTGTGTGTTAACAGGCACGCCTCCCAGGTTGTCTTGGGCTATCAATCAGCTCCAAGGACAGGATTGTAGACAGGAATCCAAAAAGGGCACTCTCGTTTAGCTTTGCTCGTGTCTTCCCTCCCAGTGCCAAGGGGAGTGGGGGAAGGAGAACACTTTTCTTTGAAACACAACGCATACGATGTAGCCTCTCTCTCTGCCCAAAGTCAGTCCCAACGCATCTCCTCAAAGAGGGTTTCTAAGAAGGGCACTTAAACTCAACTCACAACCATGGGATTCCCCCCCCCCCCCCCCGCCCCTCCTTTCAGTACTTTCCGAACCGAAATCTGGATTTCGAGAGTCACTCCCCTTCTCTTGGAGTGCCAGAGTTGTTCATTATTCATAGTCCGGGGCGTGTCCTAAGCAGGAGTTGTATATAGGCAAGAAGTTCAGCGGCATGAGAGAACAGATGGGAGCCCAGAGTTACAGAGAGTAGAAGCCAATAGCAGGCAACAAAGAGAATAAAAAAGAAGGGAACTTTGCTCTCTCTTAATTTATTTTTTCTCCTTCATTTCCCCTCTGCTCTCCTCTCTTTCCGTGACCATTTTGGGACCACGTTTCCTCCCAGCCAGACCAATTTGGTGCTCGGTTTGGGGGTTGTTTTTTTTTAATTGTTGATTTTTTTTTTATTTATTTTATTTTCAAATTTGTGTCTGCGGCAAGAAATCAGTGTCAAAGCCAAGTGACCTGGGAGCTATTGGAAGGGAGGAAGCAACGAGCCGTCTTGGGCGCTAGCTGCTTTTCCTTCTCTTCTTCCTGCAGGGGTGTGTGTGTGGGGGGGGGGGGTCCCGGCTGCAGGCAGGGGGTGGCTAGCTGTAGCCTGCTGCTGGGCTCGCCTCCTCTGTTAGGGGGGCGAGCGGTTGGGACTTGAGCCTCCTGCTCTGAACCTCCGTGGTAGGGGTCTGCCCTGGTCTCTTCTCTCTCCTGTGGTGGGGGGCGAGTGCCTGTGACTCCCCCCTCCTGTGGTGGGGGGCGGCTCTGCCTCGGGCTAGGCGCGTGTGTGGCTGCGCCTCTGTCCCTCTGCTGCTCTCGCTGCTGCTGCTGCTGCTGCTCCTCGTCCCCTCTCCAGCCCCCCCACGCCCCCGCGCTGGTTGCTATGGTGTCGCGGCTCTGCGCGCTGTGGGCAGTGGCAACGCTGGCGCTGCTGAGCCGGCGGGCGGTGGCTGTGGGGCCGGTGGTGCGGTGCGAGCCCTGCGACTCGCGGGCGCTGGAGCAGTGCAAGCCGCTGGCGCCCGAGTGCGCGGAGCTGGTGCGGGAGCCGGGCTGCGGCTGCTGCTTGACCTGCGCCCTGCAGGAGGGGCGCCCGTGCGGGGTCTACAGCGAGCGCTGCGGGGCCGGCCTCAGCTGCCAGCCGCGCCGGGGGGAGCTCAGACCCCTGCAGGCGCTGCTGGAGGGCAGGGGGCTTTGCACCAACGTGACCACCGGCAGCAAGCTGCGGACCTTCCTGCTGCAAGGACCACATGTTCCAGGTAAGGAGAGCAGGCTCCAGCCGTTCACTGTTTGTGTGTGTGTGTGTGTTTAATGCCCCCCCCCCCAAAAAAAAAATTGCCCCTGCAAAAAAAGTTTCATGCAAATCAATCTCTCGATCCGTTGCCTTTATGCAAAAGAAGTTTAGTTTGCAGACACCAAAAACAAACAAACAAAAAAACCACTCCCTTGCTGCAAAAATGTTTCTAAGCGCCACCCAAGTATTGCAGCCAACTCCTAGCGGATGGATTCTTAAACAAAACTCCAGTGCGCTGTTAAGACTGGCGTGGTAATTCCTGCTCTTCAGAATAAATGGTCGTGTTTTCTGATCTCGCGGTCAAATCTAGGGCTGTGTGTCAAGTTTGCGATCATTTGAATGAGGGATAAGAAAAGAAAGGTTCTTTAATCTCCGCTGTCGCAAAATCCTTTCTTTCAACAGAGGTGAGGAAGCTTTTTAAAAAAATATGAGGGAGTCATTCCCCCTTTGAACTGGGTGACTGAGGAGGCAGGTCTGCCAGGCTGAGATGTTTTTAAAATGGGTGAATTACTTGTAAAATTGATAGAAAGAGGAAAAGAGTACATAGAGAATGGGGTAGATATTTTCCCAGGCTGGAAAGTTATTGACTATTTAAAACGAAGAGACTGGTGGTTTTAAAAGGGCTGAGTACTGTGGGTACACTTTTGCAAATAAACGATCGGTAAAAACAAACCTTTCCCGTATTCTCTTGTAAGTAAAACCATTTAGAGAGTGTTTCTTTAAGAGGGAGGGAAGGTTGGAACAACTTCTGTAAGCATGCACATTTTGCAGTGTTCAGAAACAAGGAAAGTTGGGATTCAGATCAGGAAAGCACAATTAATATTTGCACAAATTTCATTAGAGAGTTTACTAACCAATATGGAGGATGTAACATCTACTTTATAAGACGGCATGTTAAAAGGTTTGGCACTGTTATTTCTAAAGCAGCGTGGAGTTTTTCTTCTGGGTTGCTGGCACTCGTTGGCTGGCCTCTCCTTAGCTGTGTGAGGGGAAGTGGCCGCCAGCATGCTCTTAACTGGCTGATGCAGGAGCACAAAATGCCTTATTATTATTTTTGTGCTGCTCACAAGCAGTGACAATTTGAAAAGGAGAGTTCAAAACATGCTGAGTGAAGTTTTACACCTCATTGAAACACATGGCAACATCCTTCATCATAAGCGCTTCATTCTGTTAACTCTACCTTAAAAGGAATCCTGGGTGAGGGGGGTATCCATCCACATGGGTGGAAATTGGCAAGGGCTAATGATCAGTTATTATTATTTTGTAACTGTAAATATTAGAGGAAGGAAAGGGATAGATGGCTCTGGACTTTCATTTCTGTTCTAGATCTCTTACTAACTTCAGCCCTAAATAGTTTAAATACTAAAGCCCTATTCTTGCACTCCGTATTCAGACATAAATCCTGTTGAAGCTAGTGGGAGCTTTCCCCCTGTGTATAAAGTGAAAAGTAGGCCCCTTCCTGGGAATACAAGTTGAGTGCTTAGTTTTCAAGAGGGAAGAAATCTGCTGAACCAATGCCATGCATAGTGCCTACCTCTTTAAGGGACTGCTAGAGTTTCAATCCTAGATCCAATTTTCCAGTACAGATTCTAGCATACAGCACACTCTCAGAATAGGATCAAATCTGTTCCCGCATATACAGATAGGTAGAATACAATGTAAAATTGTTTTTGTCATTGTTAAGTTACAGCAAGTGCTAATAAAAAAGTTTTATGTAGATGTATATTTTAAAATGTCATTTTAATGCCAGATTTAGAAGGCCACTAACGTCAAGTGCATGCTAGATCTTTCTGACATTAATACAGCGCACATTTTAAGGGACTATTATAATATTATTAATAAAAGAAAAAAGCAGCTCTCCCTGTGCTTTTTTCATGATGGTTTTGAATGTGTTAGGAATGGGATGTAACTAACATGACAACAGCTCTATAGAATAAACTGATGCAATACAGTATGTCTTGACATTATAAAAAAATTGTAGTCAGAGCTCTTAAATCTGATTTGAGAACTGCTTAAGAACAGATTGCCATGATTAATTATATAAACTCTGAAGTGGCCATTGTAATCTGTTGGTTATATAATGCTTGTTAAAGTACTTTCTAAATCTATATGTACATGGTGAATAAACTGGAATGGCTGCAAAATGCTATTGGGCAAATAATTTAGATTTAGAAGATCTAGATTATGATGTTCTATTGTATCAACGCTTCCAAACATCATTGAGAATGAGAAAAAAATACTACTGTAAAAAAAAAAAGAAATTAAACCACAAAAAATATGTTCAAATACCGCTGAGAGTCTGAGTTAAACCCACAAAAGCCAGGAAATTCAGAGTTAAGACTTAAACTTCCTTAATCCATTTGCGCTGGGAGTTGGATTTTCCTGGTCAATTATGTCTATTGCCAGCAGTGGCTACACCAAAACCACTGGCACAAGATGTTAACTCTGATCCCTCCTCCTTCTCCCTGTGCCTATGTATTGCAGGGGCCTTAGTGCCATATGTGCTAAAATTGTTGGACTCAGTGGGATGTGTTAGGAAGGCTTTCAGTCTTAATGCTGAATTTCTTGACTTTGGTGCTTTTTAGTGAGCCTTTTAGCACTATTTTAATATAGATTTTGTGCTTTAACTTTAGTATAGCATTGAAGCAATTGTATTAAAAGTAATCTGTGCCCTGCATATCAGTTATCATTTTATATTCCCAATGTGATTTCCTTTCCTTTTTTAAAAAGTTCAGATGGCCTGCAGCCAAAGGGTAAAATGCAGCAAGCAGTCTGACTTAACTGATAAAGAGATATAAACTTTAAAAATATCTTAGAGGAAATGCAGCCATCTGCCTTTACACTGGAAGAGTCTAGTCTAGTCTAGTCTAGTATAGACACATAATCTTAAGTATATGGAAACATTGTGCCTGCACAATATTCTGGGACACTTTATTTTCTTTTACTTCTATAGAAAGTAGATAGAGAAGAAAATATTTTTAAACTCTTCTGGCTCAGAGTGAAAAGCAAAGAAGCAGGATGTTTGTTTTTTGATACTATGGCAGAGTGGATGGCAATATTGTGTTCATAATCTGAAATGTGTTTCATATAAAAATAGAATCAAATTGGAAAATTATCAACTATATAAAATTTAACTTACCAAATTTTTGCACTATGTGGGAGAAAATTAAGAAATGACTGTATTAAGCCCATTAAAATCAACATGGTAGTATTACTTCTATTTAATAATACCTCTTTGTTAATTCCCTTCCTGGAGACGATATAAAGGAGAGACACTACCTTACAGAATATTAACCATCAAAAGACATTACAGTAATTCATTATCGTTACTAAGTGATAATAAAATCAGTTCTAGGACAGAAATACATTATTTGAATTTTTTGCACGTCTTGCATTGGTAAAGTTGATAACAGATTTCTGATTCAGATCCAAACTCTGGAAGTGATCAAGTCCCTTTGCAAATCTGCCCCCTTCTGGTGGGAAAAAACTTCAAATTAAGGGGAGCAACTGACTGCATATTCATCTTATAGCAGTGGTTTAAAAAATCAAATTAATGTAAAGTATAAATGAAAATGTTCATACAATTAAGTAGAAAAGAAAGATGTATAATTAGTACAACCAACAGTGACAGTGGAATGGCAGAGTTTAAAAGAATTCCTAGGAGTTTACGAGATATTTCAATCATGAGAACATTAGAATTCTTTCTGTTCTGGAAATACAGACTTTGCTGCTCAGAGAACACTATGTCATTTAAGGCTTTCTGTGTTTTTTAATAAAAAAGAAAAATATAGAAACTTTTAAAATAAGCTATTGTGCTCCTAGGCTTAACTGAATAATTAACTTTGTTTCTTTGTTGAATTTATTTTATTTGAAGGAAATTCCAGTGATTCAGAAGAAGACCAGAATGCCAGTAGCATAGAGAGTCAGGCCATCCCTAACTCTCACAGGGTGTCAGATTCCAAATCACATCCACATCACACCAAAATAGATATCATCAGGAAAGAACAAGCCAAAAATACACAGCGGTACAAAGTGGAATATGATTCACAAAGTACAGATACACTGAATTTCTCTTCTGAATCCAAACAAGAGACTGAATATGTAAGTATTTTTGTAAGTAGAAAAGATAAATACATTCTCATGCTTTTTTTTTTTTTTTTTGGCATGCTGTATTTGACAAGATAAATAGAAAACCAGATGGTGATAATTGTTGTAGCCATTTAAGGAGTTCTGACTGTGTGACCAGTAAAACTATTGGAGATGCAAATACAGAGGGTCAGCAGGCCAGACAGATCACATTTGCAAAACACAAAGGCCTAGTGTTTGTTTTTAATCTGATTATCAATAATAATCCTTGGACAGTAAAAAGCTTAATCTCACCTATAGTTATCACACATGGGTGTGAACAGATTAGACTAGGACTAATAACAGCTTGATTAGATTTGATTACCCATTGGCAAGAAAGAAAGGGTAATGCAAAAAAGAAAAAGGCCTTACATTCAATCCAAAAGTCTGAGTCTGTGCTCCAGGAACCAAATTATGGAAAGTGCTCTAGCATGGGATTGAGCACCAGCTTTTGACTGATTATCAAATGTGCCCTGCGCACACAAATCTGTGTCTAGATTTGTAGTGATTGCTCTGTCACACTGAAAATGTCTGCAGGTAATGACCATAGGGATAAGAGCTGCCACTGTTTTGTATTCCTTATTTACAGTACATGGGCAAGATTTGCAGGGCAGTCTGGGTATAGGGAATGTGAGCAGGTAAAACTATGATTCATGTACTGCTCTTGGCAGACAATCTGGTTATCCTCATACCAGTGCTAACAGGCATACAAAATGTTGCTTGGGTATACTTTGGCACTTCATCAAAATATTCATGGATGATCTAGATGTATCTTTCTTCTGCAAAAAGAAGGTTTCAAAACCTACAAAAAGTAGTGAGTTCCATGTAGAGAGTATGTGGCAGCTAAGATAAATTAGCAAGGTTGATTTTCCTGCATGTTCAATGTATTAGTGAAGTCAGAGAAGTCAGACGTTCCAGTTAAAGCACATCAGTGTCTGAGGGGTTCAGAATGTCCTTCTTCCAAACAATAAAGCTGTGTATAGCAGAATTATCATTTTAAGTAGCTGTGAGGGCTGATGATAGATTATGGGGCATTGGTCCAGAACTAGGGCTTCTAGAGTATGGCTACACAGCAGCTGGGAGCAAGCTTGTCAGCCCTGGTAGTCAGCCTTGTGCTTGCAAGATTCAAGCTAGCATGCTAAAAATTGAAGTGTGGATGTTTCTAGTCATTTTTGGTCAGATCTATCGCCCTATTTTTACGGAGTTTTTTTGCTGCTTAGTGCTTTTTAATGTCTCCAGATTTACTATTTTTAAGAATATAGGAGACAGGGTTTGAGCGAGAGGATTTCATTTGTGCTTTCTAAAACATGATCATTGACAGGGTCCCTGCCGTAGAGAAATGGAAGACACATTAAATCACCTAAAGATCCAGAATGTCTTGAGTCCAAGAGGATTCCATATTCCAAATTGTGACAAGAAGGGATTTTACAAGAAAAAGCAAGTGAGTAATATTTCTTGATCATTTCATTAAGTGTATTTCAGCTTTTCCACATCGTTATCTGTTAATATGAAGTCAAGTTTAACATTACTAGTAATGTTCATGTGCATTACATAGCACTTTACTGAAACATTAGTTTAATCCCAGTTTTAGGACTTGGTGGCATAGCACCAAGCCATGTCAGGTGTGGACAGTGTTTTTATTTGCTGTCGTTCCTGACAACAGATTAATCTGAGAAACTTCATACCCAATCACACATGGGTTGGCCAGAGCCCTGGATATCAGTGCCCATCAGTTTAAAAAAAGCATTACCTCTGTAATAACCCACAGTGGTAACTGTTGGAGTCACCATATGACTGTAATAGATCAATGCTTTGAATTGTAAATAGCTGCTTGAGAGTTCCTAGAAGAACTGGATTAGGTCACATTACAAAAAGCAACTTGAGAAAGCCATATATCTGTCCTTTATACACCGCAGAGATCACTTTCAAAATCTATGTCGTATTATAGTGAAAGTGATACACTTAGTATTTACTCTTCAGTAATGATGGTCTCTCAACCACTTTGGTTTTCCATTTGCGTTTGGTTACGAGATCGTGATCTTTCTTGACAAATACAGACACCACCACAGCTATTCGTGCCTTTGTTATCTCCATATTGAACTATTACAACATGCTCTACTTAAGACTGCCCATGAAGGGCTCTCAAGAAACTTTGGCTAGTGGAGAATAAATATCAGGGCCCTTGCTTAGTGTTTTTCCATGTCAGAACCCATAATTCCAGTGTTTAGTAGATTGCAATGGCTCTGAATTAGTTTCTTGGTGCAATTCAAGGTGTGGTTTTAACTTTACAGAGCTTTATATCAGGGGTTCTCAAGCTTTTCCATAGGCTGGATCACGTCTTTAAAGAGAATTTGTATTATGGGCCACCTTCCCCCTCCCTTTCGTGATTACTCAGGCCCACTTCTCTTTTCACATCCTTGTGGTAACCACAGCAGTGGCTTACACTGGAAAATAATATTAGGAAAGCATTCCATGTATTCGTAGCTGACTTCTACTGTTTTTTATCCGTTGGAAATGAAAGTGAAGTGAGCAGCCAGCCCAACTTGGCTACCACTCATCCAAGGACTTCACTTTAAGTCCTGCTGCTCTCTGTTGCTTAGATCATGGATTTTTTCAAGTATGTCTACTCTGCAAAAAAAGACCCGTGTGTTCTTAACTTGGTTAGCTAATCTGCATTAGCTAACTTGGGTTCAAGTAGCAGTGAAGGCACAGCAACTCGGTTTTTAATTTGGGTTAGCAGCTCAAATTCAACCCCAGGCTGCCTCATAGGCTTGAACTCAAGCTTCTAACCTGAGTTAAAAGCCAAGTTGCCGTGACATTGCTGCTGTTTTAATCCAGGTTAGCTAACATGAGTTAAGAACACACCTTTTTTCAGCACAGGTGTACCTTTAGAGACAGTCCTTCCTCTTATGTAGCATCTCAACAACTGAGATCAGCAACCTCTGCAGATTTGATGATGGGCACTCACAGTGAGGGCTCCTGGCTCTAGAATACACTTCTTCCGCTGGTCTGACCGTGCCAATGTTTGTTGACCTTTAGGGCGTGCTGCATAGCTCATCTATTCACTCTAGCTTTTCCTGAGCAGCTGGTGATTTTCTCAAGCAGGGCAAGTTTCTTTTTTTGGGTTGGAGGTCTCATTTAAGCTGGTGTGAATTCTTGTTCCATGATATTTTAACTTGATGTAAATTAACATAGGGCCATATGCAGGTTGCAGCCCTCAATCTGCATTCATTCCAAAATGCCATTGATTTCAATTAAAGTTATTCAGTAGACTAAGGACAGCACTGACCCTCTTAGTGGGAACCAAGATTGTGTGTTTGTTCCTATGACATAGAAGTGTTTAGCTTATTTAAAGCAATAGATATTTTAACAGAGTTCCAAGAAATATGCTTTTTGTTACATACAATAGTCCTTGTGCCGCTTTAGCTATTAAAGAAAACCAAAGAATATGCTCTACTTTGTCCACTTGCAGAACTTGTATACAGTACCTTTGTCAACTTGCAGCTCAGATCGTGAGCTCTTTATGTAATGTACTTTCTTTCTTCAGTGTTACTTTGTGCTAGGCACTTTCTTGGGTACTACCGTAAATAAATAATAAGATCCACAGGCACCAAAATGTTGAGGTGCATTTTTGAGCAGTGGTAATTCTGCCACCGGGGAACCTGGGCACTTCCCCGCTCCAAAAAATGATATTAAAATAAGTGTACTTTGATGTCAATTCTAGTCATCATTCAAAGGTATGCCTTTAATAGAATAAGATGAAGAGCCCATGTAAGGGGAGTTGCTTCTGCACTCTTAAATTGTGTAGTGCATGTTCCACCAGAGGCTTTGAAACTGCATCTGCTGAATTTCAGAGAGAGTTCCTGCACTACATTTAGTGGCCTGTCACGGTGGCATCTATGGCAAAGGATTGAGGGGTAGTTTTAGAAGTGCCCAGTCCTGCCAAATGCCACATGCCTGTATGTCCCACTGGCTTCAATAGAGGGAAGCTCAGCATCTTGCAGAATCAAGCCCTCAATGAGCACAGGCAGAGTCAACACGAGCAAATACCTTACCTGAGTGCTGATCTAGTGCCAACACTTAGTACTGTTATCAAATTGTAATGCAGGCCTTAACTTTAGGGTAGGTGTCAAGGTTACAGTCTGCAGCTCACAAAAATGCAAAATAATATGTTTACAATATCTTTCTAAAATTAAATACCTCAATAGGTATGAGAAATAAGTACATATATAGTAGATTGCACTCACTGCCCTATGGAAAATGCAGTGATTGCCCTGTTTTTTGCAGCATCATAAATCTAGGTCTGAGACTTTAGGAACTGGGAGAACGTATCTAATCTGAATAACATAAAGCTAGGTTATTGTATGACTTTCCTGCATCGCTACTATTAACATCATTTAGCATTTGTAGCTCATTAGTATCCACATTATGACAGAAGAATTCAGTGTGTTATACTAGGAAATAGTAAATCATCCTAAATAATATTATTTTCACTGTCCTATAAGGCAAGCATTTTTAATGATGGAAATATTGGCTTTCTTCTGGTACCTCTAAAGTAGCTGGATATGCAGCTCAGTGCACTATGGTGGCACGCCACCTCCAAAGAATGCTGCCCCGGGAAGGTTAGCAAAAATTAGATGTTTGCATGTTTTGTAAAAGTAGTTCATTCGTTACCAAAGCAGTTTAGCTATCATATCGGAAGCTGTGTGGTGTAATGGTTAGAACAGTGACTTGGAATCTAAACTCCTCCAGTGTTTCTTTTTGGCTCTGCCACTGATATGGACCCTGATCCCGCAAGCTGCTCCACACAGGCAAACATGCTCATGCCTAAATGGATCCCCATTGAATTCATGGACATAAGCATTTGCTCATACAGAGCAAATTGCATGAATAGGGCCTTTTTGCATCAGCTTCATGTAATATTAGTACCCACCTCATATCATAAGGTGCTGTGAGTATCAAATAAAAAGTTAATAAATGTTCTGAGATCTTAAGAAAATAAAGGCACTTTATGAGTGCAACTTGTATGTTTGTAGATAGATGTAGATACAGTCCAGTAGTACAATGTATTTCAGCACAGTGCCAGACTATGCAGTGCAGAAATAACACAAAGAAACAATATAGTTATATATAGGGCCCTACCAGTCCCCCATGAAACCGATACTCTTTTATACTATAGGGTAAACGTATATACAAGTACACAGCGTTTCTCTAACTGGGGGTCCCGACGCAAAAGGGGGTCTCAAGCCTATTGTAAAGGGGTTGCTGTATTGCCACCCTTTCTTCTGCGCTGTTGCTGGTGGGGGCACTGCCTTCCGAGCTGGGTGGCCAGAGAGCAGCGGCTGCTGGCCAGGAATCCAGCTCGGAAGGCTGCACTGCTCCAGGTGGCGGTGCTGCCTTCAGAGCTCGGCACCTGTCCAGCAGCCGCCATGCTCCGGCTATCCAGTTCTGAAGGCAGAGCAGAAGTAAGGGTGGCAACACCATGAACCCCTCCCTCCCCCCCAATAGTTTTGCCACCCCCTTTTGGGTTGGGAACCCCAGTTGGAGAAACGCTGACTCAAGGGCTTTACATATTTATATTTTGCCATTTTTCAATAAATATTCGTGCTTTGTTACAACTCTGTGAAATTTAAGATTTAAATATCTGAAATAGTGAAATTCAAGATTTTTAAAATGCTATCTATGACCATGATATTCATTAAAATGGACCATGAATTTGGTAGGGCCCTAGTTATAAAGGACCAGTATTTGTCTACAGATAAGTGGTAGGTTTGGGATCAATCTAATGAAGTATCATGATCATCTAAAAGAGTCTTATAAAGTCTTTCATAAGAAAGTTTTCCTCTTCATGTTCACATGTACCACCTCTTTTCCTCACTGACTGGCTCTTCAGGAACACGTTGAATGCAGTTGTTCTTCATGATTTGATTTGTGGTTATCTAGTAATTGACTTTCCAGACACCCTCGGGGGTAGTTTTAATGAGTGAGAGGTTTGCTGTAAAAGAATTTTATCTATCCAGATACATCATGTAAAGCAATTTAAAGTATTTATATTTGGTTTTTTTATATTTAATTATTTTAAAATCAGGAGCACGGGGAAATTATCAAATAAATGTGGTTGCCAATATGCACTTATCATCTTGCCAAGCCATGTGATATACAACATAAAATCAAATAGGAAACTCAGTGGTACTGGAAGCTACATGAACAGTTCTAAAAGGAATTCTGCCCTCTACTCCCTGTCCATTTAAATGAGTATTTGTTATTTACTTTACTTTTCTTGTCCGATGTTTCTTGGTAAACATCGGTTTAAAGGTAAAACTGGAAGGCTGGCTTCGTGGTTGTTCTAGAGTAGAGGGATCAGAGTTTGAGTCCCTAATTTAATTTTTGCTTATAGATCCTCAGAATCTGGAAACATGGTACAGAGTCATTGTCGTCATGCCCCCTGGAACTGAGGAAGTGATGGGCGCTAAAGAGATGTGTGTTCAATCCTCTAGTAAATTGTGTAAAAGAGAGGAAGTGATAAAGAGGAACTTGGAGGGACTCCTCCAGAGCATAATAGGACCCCTTTGTTAATTATATACTGCACCAGATCTATTAGACATTAATCCCTACTTACTCATGCCTAAGTCATTTATGTAAGGTTGTACTATAGTACTGTGGTATATGGGTATAGTTTCATGGTGCAGGAGTATCTCTGTCTCAAGCAAGCAAACAATTTTTGATAGAATTAAGATTCTCTAAGAATTATCCCAAATCCACATAAATGACCAGCTTTTCAGTAGATGTGAATTAACATTGCTCCATTTAAGACAAAGCTCCCCCAATCCTGGGCCAGCTAGAGGCCAAAATAACCATTGCTATAAATTAGAGCTTTCTAAAGGCTGCTCCAAGTTATGCCAATTGCAGTCCCATAGGGACGACTGTTCTGATCAGGAATTAAGTGGCGCCCCTTAGGCTTTGCCATGCCCTTTCAGCACTCCTCTGTGGAGGAGACAGAGCAGGGGGCAATAGGGCTGGCATCTGGCCCCTCTGTCAGAGGAAATTCTCAGCTGACCCATTTAGGGCATTATTCTAGCTGTTTTGCACTTCTGAGGCAGCACAAAGCAGCTGGAGCTGGGCCCAAGAATCTGGCCCCACTGGTGTACAAAACACAGAATAAGAGATGTCTTTTTGACATGCACTGTCTATCATTTCAGTTGATGTCAGGGCAAGAGAATGCAAAATATGGGAGTTTTAGAATAAGAACATCCCTTTGGGGCCAGATCAAACTATTATGGGGGATACGTTTGTCCCTTGCCCCAGTGCTGGGCAGTCAGTGCAAATCCTTGTTTTGAACTTGAGAGATCTGAAAAACATTTCTGTCTTGCTTTGGAGACAAAGCATTATTTTTGCTGCTTATATCTAAGGCACACAGCAGATCTGAGAGTTTTGCCCAAAACAAGCTAATTAGAAGAAATGAAAGGTGGCTTCTAGCTGTATTTAATTCTGAAAGTCAGTGAGAGGAGATTGTTGAAAATAAAATGACATTAAAAATGAGACCAATTTTTTAAACTGATAATTTGGTTTACATATGTATGTCTTTGACAGTAATCAAAGTCAATTCGTTTGAACCATTGAGATTTGTGCAGCACACTTCATACAGTACCTCTAAAAGCAAGGAGGATATGTTACAGTTATTAGCAGAGGTACAGTCTAGTGGACTGAATACCAGGCTGGGTGTCAGGAAATCCTAACTCTAATTCTGGGCTCGGACACTCATTGTGTGTCCTTTGCAAAATCGCTTAAGAATTTCTGCCTTAGTTTCCCAATCTATGAACTTGTTATAATAAAAGAGATGTTTACTGTGGATTAAATTATTTTGATGCCAAAGAGTTTTGATTAAACATTACCAGTTCAGTTAGGTCCTGATCTAGTGCCCATTAAAGTTAATGGAAAAATTCCCATTGACTCAATGGGCATTGGATCAGGCCATTAATGGGCTTGTTAAACAATGTAAAAGGATAAAATGCATGTTGGTTTCATGTTTAAGGACAACTGACTCAATGGCTAACTCCAAACAAAGATAATCAGATAATTAGGCGAATTATTAAGGCAGCTCTTTTTTTGATTGGCCATTGATGCTTTTCCCTCTCAGAAAATAAGCATTTGTTTACTTTGGACCTGATCTTACAGACATTCTTCTGGCACAACTGCCATTTAAGTGACTAGGGTTGTTGCATGCAGTACGACTGCAAAACAGAGGCTCTGAAGAAGAGAAAGCTTTGTGTTATTTCAGCACGTGACATGATATTTGGTCTCCCTGCCCAAAGATATAATAAGAATATAGACGTAGATCAGGGGTCTCAAACACACGGCCCACAGGCCAAGTTATTTCCTGCAGCCCGCCATAGGCGCCGACTCCACTGGCAGCCAAGCTCCAAACATTACTGAGTGTTTATATTTTATTAAAACCCCTCTTTGCATTACAGTTTTTAAAATGTTAATACATTGACTTTTAATAGAATACTATATTACTCTTCATTTTTTTCATTTTGAACTATACTTTTGTATCATTGGATGAAAAGGTTTCAGTGATGCGGCCCTCGGGCCAATTTACTAGTTCTCATGTGGCCCTCGTGGTGATTTGAGTTTGAGATCCCTGACGTAGATAGTCATCTTCTGGCCTTTGGAACCAATGAATCTAAATGACTGCTTATTTTCAGTTAGCGTGAGTGCTCTTAGTTCATGTACCATAATAAACATGGTAAAAGCAAACATTCCTCAGGGAGAGGAGTCTGTCCAGCACAATATCCATCTTTCTGAACTGTGCAAGCCCTGAAAAGCTGTGGGTGACGTTTGCTTCATGGCAGGATGATGGAATCCAAAGAAAATTTTCCAACTACGGAAACCCCAAAGAGATCTCTTCCCCCAAAAGTCCATGGTGGGGAGTTGTGGAGCTGGCTAGGGGTAGGGATAAAGGAGCAAATGAGCTCCCCACTTTCCACAGTCCTCAACTAGTAGAGACTGTAGGTGCTGCACTGTGTGGCCTTGGATGGGAAAATTAGTGGCTCCTGGCTCATGGACCAATCAGCTATCTTATAAGGGTGAAATGGACTCCTATGCACCATTTAAGTCCTGCTTAAACCTTGTTTTGAGGACTTAATTGGTGCCTGCATAGGCCTTCTACAGACTCTTTCAAAGTGGATAAATTTAATCCTCAGTGAATAAAATACATGAGCTGGAAATGTACACAGGCCACCTACCTGCTGTGGAGGATGAGGTCTCGTGTTCTCTCTAAAAGAGGTGGAGGTAGGCTTCTTTTTTTGTGTGTTTTTATTTTTGGTGGCAGAGGGCGGGCGAGGTCTTCAGGCTAGGTGGCTTCTCTGTTTTTGTCCCTAGGTGATATATCTGTTGTAGTTGTCATCTAGCAAGAGCCTGGTAAATTTGTGCCACAGACTCTTTAAAATTCTTCACCTACTAAATGGTGGTCATTTTAGCTCTGATGGACATGTCTCTGCAATAGGGCATTCAGTGAGTCTACAACCATAAAATTCCAAAGTCCAGTTGACATAGATTGTGACTCCATCCTGGGAAGGAGGTTGACTGTAGAATGCTTAATATGACATTGCACGACTATTAGAGAGGGTTGCTTCACCTTATAATAGAAGAAAACCTTCACAGTTCCGGAGGTACCTTTCAGCTGGACTGGCCCCAGAGGTACCTGAGGAATGTAATATGCAGTATGTGATCAGGAACTATGTATGCTGCCTTAGATTCTCTATGTAACTCTTGGGATCTTTAGAAGAATCTCTTTAGTGTGCTTGGTTTTCCATCTTTCCTGTACTAAATTATTATTTCTAGGGAAAGTTTCAGCTTTTATACAGATATATAAATAATTTATAGCAAAAGCATACACACACACTATGTATTACAGTTTCAGGTTGGCTTGTGTAGATAACTAGTCCTGCTAGGCAAGTGCTTTCTCTAGAAATTATTTAGGTTATGGATTAATATGCAGGCAACCTTATTTATAGGAAATTATATATATAAAGCTCTAATATACCTAGCAGTTGTTGAAGTGATAACTCTGTTGCAGGGTATTATATATCTGTTAATAAATGTCAACTACAGTACTGAAATTCCTCTGGC
Source organism: Macrochelys suwanniensis (assembly GCA_033296515.1). NCBI lineage: Eukaryota > Metazoa > Chordata > Testudines > Chelydridae > Macrochelys > Macrochelys suwanniensis. The sequence continues at coordinate 97,212,265 of CM065776.1, read as the reverse complement.
AAACAGATGCAAGCTGAGGTGTTATTGCTGCAAGTGCAGTCGCTGCCAAACATGTTCTCCCTTAGTCTGGTAAGAGTAATCTGTTGAGTTTTTTCCCAAATAAAGGACCTAATCCTACAACCTTTACAGTTGCAAGTACTGTCATTGAAGTTGGTTTTGCTCAATAATGGACAACTGTGCGGTGTAATATTATGTGGAGTGGTTTATAAAGCTGCCTTTTTGTGCTTCTAAGAATAGTTTTATTGTAGGATTATTAGATCCCTAATAGTTGGCTGGCCGTAGAAGTAAAATGTCATTATAATAGTTTGTGCTGGTAATCAGAATTCCATTTACTCACAGCACGAGCAATGTTGATTTGGTTATGTTATATTACTGGAGCTATCAAAGAGATTAAAATTAACTGGAACCCCTGCTGTACTCCAAAAAATGGTGCTAACTGAACCTTACATTCATTTTGTTTCAGTGCCGCCCATCCAAAGGCCGAAAGAGAGGCTATTGCTGGTGTGTGGATAAATATGGACAGCCACTTCCTGGATATGATGGGAAAGGAAAAGGAGATGTCCACTGCTACAACTTGGAAAGCAAATGAGGGGCAGGTGCCATCTCCTGTGGAATCTGTGTGTGGCAGTTCAACCCATCAGAGACCTTGGAGGGACTGGGGAAAAAACATGGACTGCATTGGACTTGGAGTTACGAGTTCTGCCTCCTACTGATATTGGGGGATTCATTGACTCTATGGACTCTGCAGCTGCACCCTGTCACTGACACACTTCCCGCTTTCTATAGACCATAGGGAGCTCTGAATTCCCAAGTAAATCTGCACTATTTATCCCCAGAAAGAAAAAAAGGCACTTCAGAATGGATTCAGGGAGTCTCCACTGACTTTTTATAATAACGGCCTGTGACCAATTTGATCCCGAAAGATACTGTGTTTTATTTTAAAGAATTTATAGATTGTAAGCTTGTAAAAATATTAAAAAAACCCAAGGATTTAAAGTTTAAGCTTTTTCTATACAGGTCTGACGGGAAACTTATCTTCACGGGTAAAATGTTTTATAAAAATCTCAAAGAACTTTTTAAAGAAACGTGTTTCTAAAATAAAGACATGGCTATTTTTTTCTGTAAAGTATATTATGAATATTCTGTTAGTCTGTATTTAATATAATTGTTTTTTAATAAACGTTATTTAAATGTAACATGTGAATACCAAATGTTGCACATTCATTTTAGTGTATGCTACTGAATCCATGCAAGTCAAAACACAAAGGGGACTGTAAATAGAGTGGCATATATATCTTTACTTAATGTGGATGAGCCAAAATAGATTTACAGGCTGAAGAACAAGTTTCCTAAGGAGGCTGAGTTTTCCTATTTGAAGTAACTAAAACCATCAAAATAACTTTTTAATTCATCTTTCTATTGGTTTTTCTAGTGTATACCTCACTGTAGCACTTAGATGTTAGATAAGCAATTAATAGTTGCATTGAAATTGACCATAAACGACTCTTCTCTCCTACTTGTTTCAGCTACTCTAACACATTTTTTTCCCTTCTTCCCCTTTTTAAAAAGTATTTACACTCAATTAATTTTCTGCCTTTGGATATTTTGCCTTCCTCTTACGACACGTCTTTTAAACACAAGCTTGTATTCATTTTTAATTGTCTTACTACAAAAACCTAACTAAAGACCATATTCTACCTTCGTTCTACATGAGGCACTCGTATTAAAGTCAGTGCCAAACATATACAGAAAAGAGGATATAGACCTACATTTTAGGACTCTCCAGGCTCAGCTCTTCCATTGCATGGTCATAACTTCCGCTGACTTCATTGGGAGTTGTCTGCTTGCCTTTAAGAGCAGAAGAGTAACCATCCAGTTCTGAAAAATATCTGACTCTCTGTCATGAATTCACTTAAATTTTCCATCTAAAGAGAGGTTTTATGGTCTTAATTTTTGATTCTTTCAAATATCTGGCATATGGCATCAATTGGAGTCAGATTCCCATTAAAATTAATGGGAAGGTCTACATGAAAATCAGTGTTGGTATGTGGCCTATGGAATTGAGCGTCTTTTCCTTTTTGGATAAGATTTGAAAAGTAATAATATTTAATTACAAACTGTACATAAGTAAATTGTGTAACTAAAAAAAAATCACCATTAATTGAATGTCCAATTGAATATTTAGCGAGTCAGGAATTAGGTGATTTTTGTGACTGCAGCCACCAGCCTTGTATTTGTCTTGGGTTATCTGAACAGCTTTACTTGCATTCCCTGCAGTTTCTCAGTTTATAATCTAACAAAATGATCTTGCATCATCATTAAAACTGAAATCCTAATCCTAATCCAAACTCAGGTTTGTGAAATAATTGTTACTCCAAAATGAGTACAATCCTGAATATTCAAGTTTCAGACAGATTTGTGAACTGATGAAAATAATGCAATTGTAAAAGTTTTACCAAGCAAACATTGAAATAACACTTTTTTTAAAGCTATAATGTATCTACCCTCATACTGTCACAAGAGCAAGAAATTGTATACAGCAGCATTATGTCATGTAACTAGACATGAAACTAAGGGCAAGATTCATGAAATGGAGTCAGTATTTAACAATATTCAATAATAATAATAATTATTTAATCATTAATAATAACAATTCTTCGAGAGCTTGTTCGTGTCGATTCCAATGAGGTGTGTGAGAGAGCATGTGCTTGGTAGCCGGAAGATTTTTGCCTAGCAGCATACATTGGGTGGGCCTGGACGCACCCTGGAGTTGCACCATAATAGCGCTCAATATAGAGCCCTGTCGACCCGCCACCCCCTCAGTTCCTTCTTACTGCCAGTGATGGTTAGCTGGAACTTCCCAGTGCTCTTGTCTCGACAAGCACATTTAGCAGTGTCTTACATTGTTCTCCATTAGTTTTCCATTTTTCGTTAATAGTAGTTTGTTAGTGTTAGATAAATTTCCTTTGGGGGGGTGGAATCCCCTCCTACGCTCTCCCGATGCCGGGGCATGCCAGGGTCTCCGGACTTCAAAGCCTGTGAAGCCTGCAGCAAGTGTATGCCCAGAAGCGATCCTCACACCTCGTGTCTAAAGTGTTTAGGAGAGGGCCATCAGAAGGATCGTTGTGCCATTTGTAAGACCTTTCGGCCCAGGACTTTAAAAGATAGAGACCAGTGCCTAAAAGTCCTGTTGATGGAGTCAGCACTCCACCCCCTTATACAGGAGGTGCAGTCGCTCCTATCACTAGGGGCAATGGAGGAGGTTCTTCAGGAGCAGGCGGGCAAGGGCTTCTATTCCCAATATTTCCTAATACTGAAAACCAAAGGCAGCCTCACGCCCATCTTGGACCTGCAAGAACTCAACACGTTCGTGAAGAAACTCAAATTCCGCATGGTCTCTTTGGCCTTCATCATCCACTCACTGGATCCAGCAGACTGGTATGCCACCCTCGACTTAAAGGATGCATATTTTCATATCGCAATCACTCAATCCCACAGAAAGTACTCAGGTTTGTGGTGAACAATACCCACTACCAATACACAGTCCTTTCATTCGGCCTGTCAGCAGCACCTCGAGTCTTCACCAAGTGCATGGCAGTCGTCGCTGCGTTCCTGCGCAGGCACCAGTACAGGTGTTTCCGTACCTCGACGACTAGCTGATCAAGGGCCGCTCCAGGAACCAAGTGGAAGCTCAGTTTCAGGTCAGATTCATCAGAGCCACCTTCAACAACCTGGGTCTCCTTCTAAACGAAGCAAATTCGACTCTGTCCCCCGTCCAGAGGATAGAGTTTATAGGGGCAGTACTGGACTCAACCCGAGCCAGGGCATACCTGCTGGAAGCAAGATTCCAGGCCCTGACAAATACCATTCGAGGCATCAGACAGTTTCCCACCACCACAACAAGGAACTGCCTGAAGCTTCTCAGACACATGGCTGAGGTACAACATGCCAGGTTCAGGCCTTGACCGCTTCAGTTGTGGCTCATGTCAGTGTATTGCCCAGCCTGGGACAACTTGGCTCAGGGGTCCCCTTCACCAGTCCGCAGCCATCTCTCTCGCTAGTGACAGATGCATCAGACTTGTACTGGAGAGCACATCTGGGAGACCACAGGATTCAAGGTCCCTGGTCTCAGGCAGACCTGGATCTCCACATCAACATCAGAGACCTGAGAGCGGTGCGCCTAGCATGCCAGACCTTCCATGCACACTTAACAGGACATTGTGTATCAGTTATGATGGATAATACAACAGCAATGTTCTGTTTCAACAAACGGGTGCACGCTCCTCTCCCCTCTGTCAAGAAGCCCTCATGCTGTGAGACTTGTGTGGAACATTCAATACACCTGCAAGTGTCGTACCTCCCCGGGATACAGAACGAGCTGGAGGACTACCGCAGCAGGTCGTTTCAAGCCCACGAGTGGTCCCTTCACCCGGACATTATGTTCTCAATCTTTCAGAGGTGGAGCTTTCCCCAGATAGACCTATTCGCCATGCAACACAACAGGAAGTGCCAGCAGTTCTGCTCCTTCCAGAATCACAGCCCGGGCTCCAGGGCAGATGCGTTCCTCCTTCCATGGGGAGGCCATCTCCTTTCCGCCTTTCCACCCATGCCGCTCGTTCACAAGATACTCCTCAAGATCCAGAGGGAACGAGCTCAGGTCATATTGATAGCACCAGCCTGGCCCGTCAGCACTGGTACACATCTCTCCTAGACATGTCTGTGGAAGCCCTGGTCACTCTTCCACTCTTCCTGGACCTTCTGACACTAGATCACGGTCGTCTTCAACATCCGAACCTCGAGTCGCTTCACCTCATAGCATGGAAGCTCCATGGTTGAACCTGATGGAGCTTTCCTGTTCAGACCAGGTTAGATAAGTCCTCCTTGGTAGCAGGAAACCCTCTACGAGAGCCACCTCCTTGCGAAGCAGAAGAGATTTTCAGTCTGGTTGGCGCAGCGCCATTCGTTCCTGACGCTACCTCAGTGCCACTCATTCTGGACTACCTCCTCCATCTGAAGCAGCAGGAGCTTTCATTGCCTTCAATAAGGGTGCACTTATCCACCATATCAGCCTTCCATCCAGGCACGGGGGGCCGCTCGGTGTTTGCTAACCCTATGGTCAGCTGATTTTTAAAAGGACTCGACTGACTGTACCCTCACGTTTATCAGCCTGTCCCCACCTGGGACCTCAACCTGGTCCTCTCTAGGGTCATGGGACCACCATTTGAACCATTGGCGATGTGCTCCCTGCTCTACCTCTCTTACAAGGTGGTGTTCCTGGTATCAATAACCTCGGCCAGGAGGGTGTCTGAGCTCAAAGCCCTAACATCAGAGCCTCCATACACCGGGTTCTATAAGGACAAGGTTCAGCTCAGGCCTCACCCTGCTTTCCTCCTGAAGGTTGTGTCGCAGTTTTATATCGACCAGGACACCTTTCTCCCGGTATTCTACCCTAAGCCTCATTCCAGCGGCAGAGAATACAGACTCCACTCTGTGGATGTCCGCAGGGCCCTAGCCTTTTACATCAAGCGAACGAAACCATTCAGAAAGTCAGCCCAGTTATTCATAGCAGTGGTGGACAAAATGAAAGGTCTGCCTGTATGATCACAAAGCATCTCGTCACGGAGAGCGTCCTGTATTCGTGAGTGCTACAACCTGGCAGGGGTTCCCACACCTCCGATCACTGCGCACTCCACCAGGGCTCAGGCATCATCAACAGCGTTCCTGGCTCAGGTTCCCGCTCAGGAAATCTGCAGGGCGGTGACGTGGTCCTCCATCCACACTTTCACTACGCACTATGTGATTACGCAGCAGGCCAGAGACGATGCGGCCTTCGGACGAGCAGTGCTCCAATCAGTGGAAGACTCCGACCCCACCACCTAAACTTGGGCTTATGATTCACCTGACTGGAATCAACATGAACAAACACTCGAAGAAGAAAAAACAGTTACCTTCTCGTAAGTTGTTATTCTTCGAGATGTGTTGTTTATGTCCATTCCAGCACCCACCCTCCTAACCCTCTGTCGGAGTAGCTGGCAACAAGGAACTGAGAGGGTGGCGGGTTGGTAGGTCTCTTTATTGAGCGCCATGTAGGCGCGACTCCAGGGGGCACCCAGGCCAACCCGACGGATGCTGCTAGGACAAAATCTTCCCGCTACCGTGCATGTGCGCGCGCACACCTGATTGGAATGGCCATGAACAACACATCTCGAAGAACAAGAGTTACAAGAAGGTGAGTAACTGTTTTTTCACACATTCCTGAGCTGCTGGGAATGTAAGCTAGTATCTTAACAGAAAAAGAGGATGGCTGCCTTCCAAGCAACATTCTTCCTGCATGCAAGGAAAGTTTTAAAAAACTTAACTGCCTGTAGTAACATTTCTGGTTAGCTTTTAAGTCCTTGAAAGTTTATTATTTGTCCTTTGACAGCAATGAAAAATATCTAAATATAGGCAAAATGGGATGGTTGATTAAGGTTCTTTAATGGCACAAAGCCCTTTAATGGGCCATTGATAAGGCTGTGATTTGGTGACGGAAGTCACAGAATCCATGACTTCCAAAGACCTCGTGACTTCAGCCAGCGGCAACCCCCTCAGCTCCCGGCCACCGCGGGAAGTAGGGGGAGCCCCACAGTTCCCTGCTGCTGATCCCATGGACATCAGGGGGTACCCGACATCAGGGGGAATCCCCGCCGCTCCCGGCCGCCATGGGCAGCGGGGGATCTGCTGTTCCCAGCCGGCAGGGGGGACCGCTGTCACTCACCGCCATCCTGGGCAGCAGGGGGGACCTCACCCGCTCACCGCTGTCCCAGGTAGCAAAGGAGACCCAATGGCAGGGGGATCCCCGCTGCTCTCATCCACTGCAGGCAGCACGGGGGAGCCCCTGCTGCTCCTTGCTGCAGCGGGCAGCAAGAGAAACCCCCGGAGCTCCTGGCTGCTGTGAGCAGCAGGGGGGACCCCGGCAGCTCGTAGCCATGGCAGGTGACAGGGAGAACCCTGCAGCTTGGAGCCTCCAGCGGAGGGGGACCCTGGAGCTCCCCCCTCACCCCCAGCTGCCCAGGCTACCCATTTTGTCGTGGGTGTTTTTCATGAAAGTCAAAGACAGGTCATGGGCTTCCATGAATTTTTCATTATTGCCCGTGACCTGTCCGTGACTTTTATTAAAAATATCCGTGACAAAAACTTAGCCTTAGCCATTGATAGTTTACAAAAATGCAAAATCTTTGACAGCTCAAACAAGTTCCTTAATTCATTAAGGCAACCTGGGAGACACAAATTATTTTAAAAATATGATTCATTGATTAAGTTGCATACCTGTGCAATGTAATGACTCTAGTCTTTTTGTGACATACAAAACACATAACATTAGCAGTAAAAAGGATTTTATGGCTATGCCCACCAGCCAGTCAACTTTTCAACTTGATTAAAAAAAAGGTTAATGTATCTAAAAATAGTAAATAAAATGTTTCTCTCATGTGTGTGTGTGTGTATATATATATATATATATATATGCCATTTCCTTGATGAGTAGTTGACTGCTATATATTTCACATGACCATGGTATACTTACTCTAATACCAGACACTGCAGTTTGTGTATACAAGCGTCCCAGCAGACAACATTCTTGGTGTGAAACACAAAGTAACCTTATTGCTATCACAAAAACACTCATTAAAATGAAGATGAACTCTGCTTTTTTCATGTTACTATTTCTGTTAAGACAAGGGTTCAATTCAACAAACAAGTTCCATGGGCATGTAATGATTTTCCCACGGAATGTTGCATGGGAGTTGGACTGTATAATGAGTGCCCGATTTAAACACAAAATATTTGTGGGTTATGTTTGAGCAGTAGAATGTGGGCAGAATCAGGCGAACATGCAAATATATATAGGTCAATCAATATCAGTTTAGGGAAAGATCTCTTTTCACCCCACCCATATGTTAAAAACTAGTCCTGTTAATAGCTGTAATTAGTGGAGGACTTTATTCAGTAAAAATGTGTTGCAGTTGCTATGTTATTGATGGCAGAAATAGAATCAATGCATTAGATAGATTACTGTTGGTTTTTTATGCCTTCCCTATCGTCAGCTCAATATTTTATTAAGCAAACATGTATTAGCTAATATTTTTAAAAAGCTATTCTGAGAATTACAGACACTGCAGATGAAAACATTGTAAAATTCTCAAGAAAAACATGATTATTTCTGACATTTTTTTCACATTAGGTAGTGCAGAGAAGTACAAAAGTTAATCTTAATGTCTATATTGTGAATGATGGCTTTTCTAAAAGATAATTCATCTCTAGATATTACATAAGTACCATATGTAGAACGTATTGAGGGGGTAAGTGTTTTTATTTTAACCAGAGTAATAAATAGCTGTGTCGTAAGTCCCCATAAATGACCAGAATGCAAGTTAAATCTGCCTGCAGGCAGCTCTATTATCTTTCAAGCCATTTGAGAAAGTTTCCTTTTTAAATAATTATACTTTGCAATAATCTTTTGAGCTCAGAATATCCTTGTCCACCATTTTGGCATGCACATCCTTCAGGGCATAATGTTAGCTATTTGTGACAGGGGAAAGGAGGCTTCAATGAAAACCAAAACCACAGAATTAATTAGATTTTAGTACAGTCTGAACTTTTTTTATGACTAAATACCATAGAAACAGTAACACAGCATAATTCTTTATTGAACTGAGCCCTACAACTAAGTAATGGTTTTACAAATCTTTTGGGAAATCATTTTTTGGTATCTCGATTCACTCTTTAAAACTGGGCGTCCGTGGATGGCTCCAGAGATTTTATGTATTAGCCATACAAATTGTAGTTAAAATATGAAAAGTGCTGAGCAACTTTGCTGGATGCCAGAGCTTCATATTTAAAATGACATGTTTATGGGGTGACTATTTTGTAACCAATGTAACCATTTTGTAATGGACAAGTTGTGCATTTTAAAATTTATTGGTGTCTGAATTATTATTCTCTATCAGGACATGTTTGCTTCTTATAAAATGATACTTGCTCCTCGTTTATTTATTGATAAATAATACTAAAGACTAAGGATGTGTGACAATTCCAGGGTGGTTGGGTTTTTGAGGGGGGGAGTTGATGGGGGGGTTGGTTTTTTGCTTTTAGTCATCACTGCGTGTACTAAGACTATGTTTGCAAGTGTGGAAAGTTCATTCTAGGTAGTACTTTCTACTAGCAGGAAAATGTTTTTGCATATCCATTGGGGATAAATATCGTCTTTCATCTTGAACCCATTTAATCTATCAACATGTGGTGTCCAGGTGACCATTGCTCCACTTCATTAGATCAGCTAAGTGAATACGATGTATCTTTCTACTAAAAGAAAAGTGTCCTAGGTGCACTGGTAAGAAACATAAATGTGTTGTCCATTAGGAGAAGAACTTTTTTATCTTGCTGCCTGCTTTTTGTGCTGCGTAACTGCAGCTGTCATGGTGATAATTCCACAGGAAGTTAAAAAAATCCTAGTCAAGCTGTGGTTTTGCCCTATTTTTCCTCCTAACAGGTGAGAGGGCCATGAGGTAAGGTCTGAAACCCTGCAGAACACAACCACAAAGGCAAAGGATAATGCTCCAGAGATCCCAGCTCATCCTTGCAAAAAGCCTGCCCCTTGTATTACTTTTCTGGCTCTCCATTTACACTGGCTAACATGGCATCCTTAAACAGGGTTGCCAAATGCAAGCAGCCCCGTCATGCATTTCCATAGTCCAGCTGAACTGCCAGGCATCCAGCTAGGCTGCAGGAATGGCTTGCAACTAATGGCTGCTGTGGTGCCTACTGAGCTGTGGTCCCCTCTATGTCTCTTCTCCCATTGCGCGCACACACACGCGCGCACGCGCACACACACACACAGTCCAAGCACCCATTCATGTACCTCAGCACCTCCCAAGCACTCTCCAGCACAGTGGCTGCATTAGGGTGTCAAGTATCAGAGGGGTAGCCGTGTTAGTCTGGATCTGTAGAAGCGACAAAGGGTCCTGTGGCACCTTACAGACTAACAGAGGTATTGAAGCATAAGCTTTCGTGGGTGAATACCCACTTCTTCGGATGCAACACTTCTTCTTGCAGCCAAAGAAGTGGTTATTCACCCACGAAAGCTTATGCTTCAATACCTCTGTTAGTCTATAAGGTGCCACAGGACCCTTTGTCGCTTCTGCATTAGGGTGTGTTGATCAGAAGCTGAAGGTGATGGTTATAAACAAACTATTGCAATATGCAAATTGGCTGATTAACTTATTTGCATACAAAGGCCTTCATGGAGCACCACAGAACTTATCAGCGATGGTTTACATGGAGTTTTTGGAGTACTTTTCCCATGATAAATATATGATCAGTCTTCCCTTAAACCTGTTTACAACTGAACTTACTTGAGGGGTAGAAGGTTGAATTTTGTCAAGGAAATAACCCTCAATGAGGAGAAGAGTCTTTGCGTGATTGTATACAATTTCTTAGTTTACTGAGCCTGAGGGGGTAACCCTTGCAAATTCTATGCTAGTTACACACAGTTCATTCTGTGCAAGGATTTTTGCAAAGGCAGTAGAGTGCATAGTTAAGAAAGCCTGCATGGGGGAGGCATGAGTGCCTAAAAGTTGTGGAGTGAAAACCCTACTGTAGATGTATGTAGTGTTGTTGTAGCCATGTTGGTCTCAGGATATTAGAGATACAAAATGGGAGAGGTAATATTTTTCATTAGACCAACTTCGGTGGGTGAGAGACACGCTTTTGAGCTTACGCAGAGCGTTACAGTAAAATACAAAGTGGAACAGATTGCATAAGCAGTTAACACGTATTTCAAGGGACTATTAAAGGTGAAGTGGCTCCTTACGGGGTGACAGAACTGGGGGGGAAGCTAAGAGGGGGCTATAACCCCTCCACTTTTAAAAGGGCTACACCGTCCACTTTTTAACAAAAGAAACCTGCCTTAAGGGGGGGCAAGAGCAGGGCACTCCACATCATCAACCGCACCAGCCCCTGCTCCACTGAGGCAGCCTCCAACCTGCAGTCTGCAGCCTCATGGGCAGGCTTCTGTGTGTGGTTGCAGCTCCCAGCCCAGGCTTCACAGGCGGCAGGTGTCCCATTCTGAGCAGAGCCTGGCTCGGGGCAGGGAGTGTAGTGCCAGGACTGGAGACGGGGAAGGGATGGTTGTAGTTTTGGGGGGGGGGGGGGGGCATTACCCCCCCAAAAGAGGTGAGGCATGGGGGGTGCATATGGGGTCACATGCCACTGCCCTCCCAGTTTCCGCATGCTCTAAGCTGCTCTGCTTGGTCCATGCTGGGGTGGGGGGGGAGGACAGGGCGAGGGGCAGTGGGGAGGGGACGGGGGAGAGGCAGTGGGGAAGGGAGATGGGATGGGAAAGAAGAGGATAGGGGAATAGGTGGGGGGAGGGAAGCGGGATCCCAGCATAGGGTGTCCCCTTAGCAGCAGAAGCAGCCGCAGCAGGAAGGCAGCGGGGAGGCACCAGAGCAGCGGCATCGTTGCAGCAGCTGGTGCTGGAATGGCCAAAGCTCCCGAACTCTTGAGTGACTACCATCTGGTCCTGGTGAGTTATTATAGTTTAATTTATCAGTTTGTTTCAAAACCTCCTCTACTGACACCTCAATCTGGGACAGTTCCTCAGATTTGTCACCTAAAAAGAATGGTTTGGGTATGGGAATCTCCCTCACATCCTCTGTAGTGAATGCTGATGCAAAGAATTCATTTATTTTCTCTGTGATGGCCTTATTTTCCTTGAGTGCTTCTTTAGCATCTCGATTGTCCAGTGGCCCCACTGATTGTAGAACAGGATTCCTTATTCTGATATACTTAAAATGTTTTTGCTGTTAATTTTTGTGTCTTTCACTGGTTACTCTTCAAATTCTTTTTTGGCCTGCCTAAATCTTTTACACTTGACTTGCAAGAGTTTATGCTCCTTTCTATTTTCCAATTTTTAATGGATGCCTTTTTGCCTCTAACCACTTCTTTTACTTGGTTGTTTAGTCAGGGTGGCAGTTTTTTCATCCTCTTATTATAATTTTTAATTTGGGGATATATATTTAATTTGAGCCTCTACTATGGTGGTTTTTTTTAAGTTTCCATGCAGCTTGCAGGAATTTCCATTTGGGAACTATACCTTTTTATTTCTGTTTAACTAACTTCTTCATTTTTGTGTCGTTCCCCTTTCTGAAATTAAATGCTACCATGGTGGGCTGCTTTGTTGTTATCCCCCGACAGGGATGTTAAATTTACTTATATTATGGTCCCTATTACCAAGCAGTTCAGCTAAATTCACCTCTTCGACCAGATCCTGTGCTCCACTTAGGACTAAATCAAGCATTGCCTCTCCTCTTGTGGGTTCCAGGACCAGCTGTTCCAAGAAACAGTCATTAATGGTGTCAAGAAATGTTATCTCTTTTATCCTAAGGTGACATGTACCCAGTCAACATGGGGATAGTTGAAATCCCCCATTATTAGTGAGGTTTTATTATTTTTATAGCCTCTCTAATCTCCCGGAGCATTTCATAGTCACCATCAACATCCTGGTCAGGTGATCATTAGAAAATCCCTATTGCTATATTCTTATTATTCAAGCATGGAATTTCTAACCATAGAGATTCTATGGCACAATTTTGTTCACTTACATTTTTTTACTACTTTTGTTTCTACGCTTTCTTTCACATGTAGTATCACTCCCCGACCAGCATGACCTAGTCCAGGGGTCTCAAACACGCGGCCCGCGGACCACATGCTGCCTGCGGGATTGTTTTCTGCGGCCCGCGAACTCCCCGCGCCCCGCCCCCTCCCATGTTTACGTACAGTGGCTCTGATCCAGCGCGCACTGGGGGCAGGGCAGGCTCCTGCCTGGCCGCCCTGCGCGGCTCCGGCAAGCTCCTGGAACCTGGGAGAGGAGGGGCACAGGGGTCTGTGTCACTGTTGCGTCCAGGCACCGCCCCCAGAAGCTCCCATTGGCCGGGAACGGGGAACCGCGGCCAATGGGAGCTGCTGGGGGCGGTGCCTGAACGCAACAGTGACACAGACCCCTGTGCCCCTCCTCCCCCAGGTTCCAGGAGCTTGCTGGAGCAGCGTGGGGGCAGGGCAGTGCAGGGCAGGCAGGCAGGGAACCTGCCCCCAGTGCATGCCAGGCCAGAGCCCGCACCCCTCCTGCACCCTGAGCCCCTCCCCTGAGCCCCCTGCCACACCCCGCACCCCTCCTGCACCCTGACCTCCTGCCCTGAGCCCCCTGCCGCACCCCACACCCCTCCCCCTGCCCTGAGCCCTCTACCGCACCCCACACCCCTCCTGCACCCCGACCCCCTGCCCTGAGCCCCCTGCCGCACCCTGCACCCAAACCCCCTGCCCTGAGCCCCCTGTCGCACCCCGCATCCCTCCTGCACCCCGACCCCCTGCCCTCAGCCCCCTGCCACACCCTGTATCCTTCCTGCACCGCGACCCCCTGCCCTGAGCCCCCTGCCGCACCCACACCCCTCCTGCACCCCACACCCCAACTCCCTGCCCTGAGCCCCCACCACACCCCACACCCCTCCTACACCCCCTGGGGGCAGGGAGGGGGCAGAGTAGGGGTGGGAATTTCGGGGAAGGGGTGGAGTGGGGGCGGGGCCAAGGGGGGTAGGTGTCAGTAATGCGGCCCTCGGGCCAATGTACTAATAATCCTCATGTGGCCCTCGTGGTCATTTGAGTTTGAGACCCCTGACCTAGTCTGTCATTCTTATATATCTTGTACCCTGGCATTAATTGCCATCAGTGGTAAATAGGACCAATGGTCAATGATGGGATGTTAGAAGTTACTACAGAGAACTTTTTCCTGGGTGTCTGGCTGGTGAGTCTTGCCCACATGCTTGGGGTTCAGCTGATCGCCATATTTGGGGTTGGGAAGGAATTTTCCTCCAGGGTAGATTGGCAGAGGCCCTGGAGGTTTTTTGCCTTCCTCTGCAGCATGGGGCACGGGTCACTTACCGGAGGATTCTCTGCATCTTGAAGCCTTTAAACCATGATTTGAGGACTTCAATAGCTGAGACATAGGTGAGAGGATTATTCCAGGAGTGGGTGGGTGAGATTCTGTGGCCTGCATTGTGCAGGAGGTCAGACTAGATGATCATAATGGTCCCTTCTGACCTTAAAGTCTATGAGTCTATGAGTCTATTCCCGTGTCCCATTGATCATCATAATTCCACCAAGATTCTTGATGCCTATTATATTAATATCCTCATTTAATACCAGGCACTCAAGTTCACCCATCTTAGTATTTAGCCTTCTAACATTTGTATATAAGTACTTACAAAATTTGTCACTTTTTAGCAGACTGCCTTCATGTGATGCAACTGAATGGAAATCCTTTTCATTTGATGTTTCTCATCATATACTATCTGTAATTTATCATCTGCCATCCTTGCCTCCTTACTAGGATATAGAGAATCCCCATTAATAGATCCTCCCCTAAGGGACATCTCTGTCTGAACCACGTGCTCTTCTGCACCTGTCGGCTTTCCCCCAGTCCTTAGTTTAAAAACTCCTCTATGACCTTTTTAATTTTACATGCCAGCCATCTGGTTCTGTTTAGTTTAGGTAGAGACCAACCTTCCTGTGTAGACTCCTCCCTTTCCAAAAGTTTCCCATCAGACTCTGCCACCAGTCAGTGCCCAGGCAACCCAGCACCTTTGGCCTTGGCGCCCTCCCGCCCCCGCCCCACCCCCCGTCCCATTTGTACAAAGGTTCCAGTGCCCCTGGCTCATTACCACCGCTCCAGTCATGGTCGGGGAGGAAGGAATGAAGGGGGAATACAGGCAGCTTGGAGAGGGCAAGAATTGTTTGTGCGTTATAGATTGTTGTAATAAGCCTTAAATCCATACCAAGAAAGCTATTAGCTCCAGCCAGGCACTCATATACCACAGAATACACTCCAAGAAGAAAGTCCGGGATAAACACGCTCAAAACCATCTTCACCAAACAAGGACACCCCACCACAGAAGTAGATTGCATCATGCAACAGGCCACCCAAATACCCCAAGAAAACCTGCTTCAATGCGGAAATCAAACCCCCTCCAACTGCACATGCCTACTTGTCACCTACCACCCGACACTGGAACCCATGCAGGGTATCATTAAACAATTACAACCCATACTCAATGGGAACCACATCCTGAAAGAAACCTTTCCTGAACTCCTCCGCCGTCAGGCCTTCATTGCCCCCCGCCCTGTCTTGTCAAGCTCATAATCAGAAACAACTTCCCCATAGACCTACACTACACACCAATTCAAAGCAGGACCAGACCCTGCAGAGCACTAGATGCAAAATCTGAAGACATATCGGCTCTACTACAATGATCAACACCCCCCACAACACACCTTTCAAGAGCCATGGGTCCTCACATACCTATCACAACATGTGGTGTATCTCCTCCAGTGCACTAAATGCCCCAACAACAGCGAAGTGGGTGAAACTGGACAGTCATGATGCTCGCAAATGAACTCACCCAGGAAAGTGATAAAAGACAAAAACACCATATCACCTGTGGATGAACACTTTTTACAAAGTGATCACTCTATATCTGACCTCTCAGTCCTCATTCTCAAAAGAAATTCTGCACACCTTCAAAAGATGAGCCCCGAAGCTTGAATTCATCACTTTGTTAGATACTAAAAATCATGGGCTGAATAAAGACACTGGATTTCTGACTTATTACAGCAATATGTAACCCACTAACACCCCCCCACCCTCATGCTGCCGTTTTTTCCCGCTCCCTTCCTCCCCCACTATGACTAGAGGGATGTTAATGGGCCACTTCCATAGGTGCCGACTCCAGAGGTTCTCTGGGGCTCAAGCACCCACAGAAAATAAATCGTGGGTGCTCAGCCCCCAGCAGCCGCAGGGCACCGCTGGAGGCACCACCAATCAGCTGTTTGGCGGCTGCGGAAGGCACTTGGGGGAGAACAGAGAGCAGTGAGCTGCTGGTGGGGGCCTTGGGGGATGAGGCGTGGGGGGGAAGAGGTGGAGCAAGGGTGGGGGGACAGAGCAAGGGTGGGGAAAGGCTTAGCAAGGACAGGACTTTGGGGGAAGAGGCTGAATGGCAGGGGGGACAGGTCCTTGGGGAGGAGCAGGGGTGGAGCACCGCCAGGGACAAATAGAGGTCAGCGCCTATGGCCACTTTACCTTGAATGGTCCCTTGAAATATGTATTAACTACTTATGCTAAACAATCTAGTTCACCTTATAGTTAGCTGTGACGGTGAGTACGTTTCCCAGACTGGAAAATGAGCTGTGTAAGTTCAGAATCTCTCTCTCTGGCTCGCGCTCTCTCTCTCTCTCTCTCCCCCCTACAGACACTGAGGCAATAAAAGCTCCCTCACCCACCTCGTCTCAGTACGGCCAGGTCTACACTATGCACTTTGGTATAACTACGTCCCTCAGGAATGTAAAAATGCACGCCCCTGAGCAATGTAGTTATATCAATCTTAGCCTCCTGTGTTTGTCGGTGGTAGAGCTTCTCCCAGAGCACCAGGCGGGCGGCATGGCCACCAGCCCTGGAGTGGCAGATGGGTGGAAGGCGCAGCTTCTAGTCCCAGAGTGCCAGATGGGTGGGTGGTAAGAGCATTGGCTCCAGCTGCCCGGAGTCCCTGGCTGCAGGCTGGCCCCCCACTAGCCCGACCACACAGGAAGCGCCACAGGGCGCCAAGAAGCAGGAGGAGGCCTCGGGGAGGAGCGTGGGTGGGGCCATGCAGGACTGTTTGAGGAGGCTCAGCTCCCCCCGGCCTTTGATACCCACGCCCATGGCTACCGCCTCTCACGGAGGTGGAGTTATTAAGCCGACAGGCACGCTCTCTCCTCTCGGCATAGAGCATCTTCATTAAAAGCTCTAGTGCAGCTACGCCAATACAAGTTTGTAGTGTAGACCTGCTACTCTAGGTGCATTTTGGCTGAGCAAGCAACACTTCACACAGTCCCTGAGGATCTAATTGAAATATGAAAGCGCTCAGAGGGCAACTTTTCAGTTCATAAATGGTTCTGGGCCTTTGCAGAATTTGTAAACCAGAGTTTGGTTAAGTAGGGCTTCTGCCCACTTTGCAAGGTTTGTTGGCTCATTCTCATGCATTTACGGAAGTTAGCAGCGTGTGTTTTCAGACGTGCAAGCTCTTCGTATAGTCCTCTGAACATGCATGGAACAGGGTGTTCTAGTTGTGGTTATGGAATTTACTGGCACTATTGTGGCCAATTTTTTGCAAGCCAGCAAAGATTCAAAGGCCTGGTGAGGGAAAGAAACTTCCTTTTTAATGTTCTTTTTCCACCCCAACATTTTTAATTAAAAAATTATAACAATTCCTTACAAAAAAATTCATCTAAAACAACCTTATGGGTGCACATTTGAGTATTAAAGCATCAAGCAATAACACAAGATTGCATGTGTAACCATAACTCTCTCCTTTATGTGTATGCATTATGGTCGTCATTAAATCAGTGGTCCCCAAACTTTTCACGATCGCGCTCCCTCCCAGTGCTGCTGGGCCATGGTACACCTCTGCTCCCAGCCACAACTCAATAATTTGAGGCGGGGGGGGGGAAATCACCAATTCCTAGACTAAGGATGATTGTGAGATTTGGAGCAGTGGGGGGTGGCAATACCAGGAGCACAGCTGAACTCCAAATTTATAATTCAGGTCAGAAGTGGGGCTCTCCTCTTAAAGGGCAGAGGCTTCATCACCTGTGGGCACCTCTCCAGATGACCTTTCAGGAGGGAGCAGCCCTCATCTATTTTTCTATGAGCTTCTGTTTAGGTTCTTATACCACGCCCATTACCACGGTATGTGTGTGCTTTCAAGAGTGCCTTAAGCAACGTGACTAGCCTCTGTTACCTGTGGTTCCTTCCCCAGTCCGCTCCCCAGGGGGAAAGTCGTGTGTGGGTTTTATGTTTGTTTGATGTGTTGGGAGTTTTTATTAGTGAAAACAGGGTCCAAGGAGTGCGTTTTGTTCTTGGAAAGGAAAGTGGTGAGGTTTGAGGTCGTCCTTAGTTCTTGCTGGCGTCTTGGACCAGCCCCAGAGAGAGCTCTGCTCCCTGCAAAAACAAACTTTGCAGCGGACACTTCCATTGTGAAAGCGAAGCAGAGCTGATGCTGTTGATCTTTCGGTCCCTATACTTTCCTGCCCCTCCAAAGTCTGCTACGAGACACAGCTGCCGATACCCCTCTAGGTAAGTGATGCACAGGCACCATTGCGTAATGCTTAGCAGAGCCCAGTACTAGGAGGAGACTTGTGGTTGTATTGGACTTTGGGGGTTAAAACAAGAGTGCGGGGAAATTCACCGCTGTACTAAAGCCAAGCCACTCTGGGGTGGGACATGGCTGACAGGCGGTCTGGCTGCAGCAGACTTGGGCGCCTGCGATTCCCTGCTGCTGCAAACCCAGCAAAGCTATGGCAACAGAAGGCACAAGTTAAGGCAGCCCCAGGGCTGGCTTAGAGGCTTTCTTGGCCAGGAGCAGCAGCAAAACAGGGGAGATGTAAGCAGCATACTCTCCATCTCTGCATTGACTCTACTCCTGGGCAGTGATCAAGCTGGCCCAAGTTAAGCAGTGGTGCCCAGCAGAATTCTCTCCATGGAGCACCTCCACCCGAAAAGGTGTACAGTGTCTGAATCTTAATCTGCGGGAGGGAGCCCTGTCTACAAACACTCAGCCCTGCTGGTTGTGTTTGCTATTTAAAGGGACAAGACAGCCAAAAGCTAGTCACTTTTAAGAATTGTGATCCACTTTTTGCTAGCAATCTGATTGAGGTAAAAAAAGATTCCTCTGCACAGAAAACCGTATCTTGATAAGATGCCACATGAGAAGTATTACAGCTCATTGTCCATGAGGTTGTGTCTTGGTTTATGTGTATTTCCTTAAGCCCTGATAAAATAACTGTAACATGTACTGAAGTCCAACAAATATACTCAAATCAACGAGCAGTAACTAGCTAATGCCTGGCAAATGCCAAGTCTATAAGGTAAAACAAATAAGATTTTCTGTTAAGCCAGCTTCTCCATCCCCATCAAACCTAAAGCCTTTTCCAAGGAACTGCAGGGGATTTTATGCTGAGCTCCTCTACCATTGGGTCTTGAGACAAGGTTATCATCTCCTCTCTAGCCTGTTTCTAAGTGGAAAGTAGATTTGCATGGCTCCCCTTCCACTTTTGGCAGTGGTTTAAAGTAGATTGAAACCGGATCTCACTGCACCATCTACTGTGGGGGGGGGGAGGAGGGGTTGTTGGGAAGTACTGCTCCCCCAAGCCATAGAGCTGCAGAAGGGGAGCATGACATTCTGTGTAGGAAGCATTTTACTGTCACTCCTGCAGGTCCCTGTATTGTCTCAAACACACTCATGCTGCCTCTCTGCATGTTTTGGTCAGGGAATGTATCCAGCTGTCCTATCCAGGAAGTTTTATAATAGCCCATAATGTAAGTTTTCAGTTTGCCCAGGCCAAAGGTACAAAGAATATATTGAAAAAGAGAAAGAAAAACCCAACAAAAAAAATGGATTGCCCTTAAGGAGACAGAACTTTAGGAAAAGACAAGATTGGACTGCAGGGTACAGCTAATCTGGAAAAAGTCCCCTGGGATGGGGCAAATACTCGGAGCTTCTTTCATTGTCTGGGCAATGACAAGGATAGGGAGGAAAGTGAGCAATTACCCACCCTCCCTATTGAGAACCTTTTCACTTCCCAGGGAGGGGCGGGTGGGGGGACTAGAATCCTTAAGGAGTGATTTTTTTTCTGTATCCTGCTCCCTCTTGAGTCTTGCTGCTCTCATCACATGCCAGCAAACAGCACAAGGAGCCTGTGACCTCTTTGCAAGCTGATACCTGCCTCCAGCTATACGGCTCACTAGGCTTGTCTGCTGAGAGCAGACTGCAGTTTCACTCCTGCACCACTGAAAGGATTCCGTTCTGACTCCACAGCTTAGAGTTACAGTACAGTATATCTCTGAAAGCAACAAGACAGCAGTGTCCAAAGGAAATTATTTAATAGCTCATCTTAAATAACATGACAGTGTCAGCATGTGAACAATTTACACCTGTTAAAGGTTGTACAATATTTCCTGTTATTTTTACAATATATCCAGTGCATATGTTTGGAAAATATAAACTAATATTCTCCTGTCAGTGTTTCACTATATATTCCAGAGTCAATATTCCTTAAAAAGCAAAACACAAAACATATTGACATTGAAACAGAGGTGCAAAAGCAACATGATATACAAACGAAATGAGTTTTTAATAAGTTCCTAACCCTGTTCTTCTCTAACAGCTTTTTTTTAAAAAAAACAGCTTTACAGCTGCAACCTATAAATACATAATAAAAAATGCAAGATTTACATGCCATTTCCTCCGATATTTAGTGTTATTCCAACTGAAGTTTAACTAGCAGTGCTCTTCCAGAACAGAAAAATGCATATCTTTAAGAGCAATAATATTATGTATTTACATATAAAGTTATGAAGTGTTTGAGAATATAAATTAATAACACAGACACAAAAAATAAATTTACTGTGAAATAAATAATTCAACGGGTTTACATACCATGGAATCTGTAGAGTACAAAAGCAGTTCATTATAATATATATATATATAATATTATAATAGAATATTTAATATACACGTTATGAGGCCCAATTCTGCAATCACTTAGACATGTGTGTCACTTTAAGCATGTGACTAGTCCCCCTGAATTCAATGGTACTCCTTGTGGGAGTGAGCACTACCAACAGCGGGCCTGCTCATATGCTTAAAGTTGGCACATATTTAAGTACCTTGGTGAATCGGGCCTAAATGATGGCAGGATCAGGCCCTGCAACAGACTTTGTATGAGCAAATGGAAATGCTGTCATGTGTTTGGTCTTATTCTTGTGAGCTCAGATACTGTTGGCATTCAGGGTCGCCTTTCAACTCAGGAGATCCAGGAATTCTTTTCCCACTCCTTGGATAGACACACCAACATCCAGCAGGCTCTCCAGCCAGTGAAGTTTCACACTAGGATAATTGGGGGGGAAGGGGGGAAATGACACTATGAAACTAAATGCATAAGTGTTTGGAAATAGCACGAACTAGAAATCAGGAAGCTGCACTGCACAGGCTTTTTGTATTATCACACCCTATTCTTACAGAACCTCTCACCCTCCTCGCTCATGGCTTAGATTTTAGAAACCATATAGCAACTGGGCCTGTGACCCCAATTGAACTACGCTGGATGCAATATTGCAGCCTACTGGTATTTAAAGCAGTTTGCAAAATTTGGCTTGCTGACTTCCTGACGGACAGTCATAAATTTATCCTGGGGAAGGCAGAGTGTAGAAGCTGGGGGTAAGAACATTGACGCAGGGGCCTGATTCTCACTCCACTGAAGTAAGCGGGAGTTTGGACATTGATTTCAGGTGGTGCGCCTAAGACAACTGCATGTCACTCTGTGTTAGAATAGAGCAAGAGGGGGAAGTGGGGGTGTGGGGGTGTGAGGGAATGATGAAATCAGGAATGCAAACAGTGGAGACTGTGGATGTGGTGTAAATTTAAGAGACCTCAAATGGACTGGTGAATTTTCTTGATAGTTTTTCAAGGTTATATTAAATCATGACAAATCATCCGGAATTTGGAGATTCATGCTAGTGTCAGCCACGAAAAGGCAGATATGGACTAAGCAGGTATGGACGGAGTTTACCCTAAAGTCTGAATTCCTTCCATGTTAGATTTAATCTGTACTCTTATTATCTGAATATAGTGTTGTGATTCTTCTAATTCATCTTCTAAGACTTCTGTGAACCTGATATAATAGCCAAAGTTTGTAGATTGTTCTTAATATCCATTCGTGATACATCTCATAATGGCTTCTTCAGATTAACTATACTGTTTATAACTCTTATCAGTAATATCTTCCACATGCAATGTATTCAGCTGTATTTTGTGTTCTATTCTTAGAAGGATAATCTCATCTCAAAACACGGAGGGTAAAATCCTGACCTGATGTCCATGGGACCTAATGTCACCCACAGTGCATAGATTTCCTTCCCTCTGCATAGCCCTTATTACACAATCACCATGCTGACTACAAAGCATATTGTGAAGGTAGATCAGCTACAAATGCCATAATGGATTAGGAGCATAGAGATGGAACTTGTTTAAGGATAGGCAGGAGGTTAAAGTATTTTGGAGGGGCTCTGTACTGCATCTGTTCTATGTATAACAAGAAAACTTCAGCCTCCTTTTCTGCCAATCTGAGCATTAAGATCACATATAAAGAGAAAAAAGAAAATAAACCCAATTTGCTCCAAATCTGAAAACTAAATATTCTTATTTTCACGACCAATTCATATAGCCACTGAGTTTGGGGATGGGTAATTAGAATGGAAAGTTGGCTGTAACTGACCACTAGTCACAGTAGTGTGAGTGGGCAATAAAAAGACAAGTACCTGTTTGCTGTGGTAAAATCCATTCTTGTTGCAGTTTGGTAAATAGAATTTGTATATGTCTTCTCCAGTTCTCTGTTGAGCTTTAGCTAATCTATCCAGTGCTCTGTAGAGATCTTTCTGGCAAGGTCCCTGAAAGAACATTTATATATGTAATGTAAATGTTGATTTAAATTTAAAAAAAAAAATCTATAAAAATCGGCATAAAATCAACTAAGAGATGAAGCTGCAATTTGGGCCTAAAATCTTCATTTGGACATATTGTCTACAGTTTCCATTCGTGTCACTAACTAGGAACCAAAATGGAATATTCAAGGGGATTTACCCCTTTGTCTTTTAGTCATTAGGGTTATTTTCTGATCCCAAAAACATGAGGATTTATATTCCTAAATTCCCATGCATTCCCCTTATTAATGGTTAGACACTACTGGCCATATCATCAGCTGGTATAAATCAGGATAGCCCTGTTGATTTCAAAGAAGCTATCCCAGGTTATACCACCTGAGGATCTGACTTTATATTTTTCAGGCATGTACGTTTCAGGCATGTACGTGTTATTTTTAATGTATACAAAATAGACTTTTTGCAAAAATGAATTCCATAATGTTTGTTGCCCTCTGTATGTACCGTATTGACATCGCAGGAGAAGATGGCAAATTCAGTCAAATGAATCATTATTCCTGATACATGTACAAAACATAATAAAATGTTTAATTTTCAACTATTCTTACTTTAAAATTCTTTTCTGGTATTTATTTTTGCAAATAATTATAATACAGTTAAACAATTGGACATGGCTGTCAACCAATCCTTAAAATTTACTGGACAATAATTTTATAGCAAAGGATCATGTCAAATCAGTAATAAGAAACAACAAAATCCAGAAAGTGTAAAATTGAGGGTAACATACTCTCTGTAATTCTCACTGTTGTTTAAAAAAAAAAAAAAAAAAGCATAACTGTATGAACACAGAACTGAACAATAGCCAACATGTTTAATGTTGAATAATGGTAAATAGGAGTGCTATGATCAAACTAATATTTTTACTTTAGCAAAACAAAAATAACCTTAGTGTGAGATCCTGCAAAACTTTACACAGTGGAACCCTCATGTAAGCACCTGTGGCCCCAATTCAGGAAAGTACTTAAGAAAACATAAAGCTTAAATGCTGTCCTGAATACCAGCAGATTAAGCATGTGCTTCTGTGCTCCTTTGAACTGGGCCCTATACAAGTAAGAACTTCTACTGTACAGGTTGCAGGATTGGGTCCATACCACAGCTCTATCCAGTTTAGCTCCATCCACATTATACAAATACTCTGGATGATGCCTTCTAACTTCTATTCTTTGGTGCCCTCAAGTGGTGCTTTAAATTACTGATATACACACCACGCTGGATTTTAGTAGTTTGGCAGTGTTAAATGTAGAAATGAATCATTATTATTGGCCTTCCTAAATGTTTTATGTGCACCTGTTTAATACTATTTTATTGTGATCGTAAATAGGCAAATATATGTGGTTTTAGCTAGTATCTCATTATCAGTGTCTGGAATTTCTGGGCATTGGAGAGCTATGATATAATGAGGTATTTATCATGGGATAAAATTTACCTCTGTCAGGGGCTTACATGAGATTTAAGTGATACAGAGACCTTTTGCATTTACTTCTAATTTGCCTATCAATTAAGCACCGGATCAAGGCATTCCAAAGGAAAAGGGCTATTGGCCAGTTGCACAAAATAATGTGAAGTCAGTGGAGCCACTAGTCTCATAAATGTCATTCTGAATTTTCTGAATTGTAAATCAAAAGTTTATTAATAAAATGCTACTTGAAGCTTGTAGGAGAACCCACCTGCTCCTTCCATTTCTTTAGTTCGGTGATTTTCATTGCTTTCATGTTTTCATAAGCACTGATGGCGTTCCAAGGCACAGACTTGTCCTGGCCAATGGGAAACAGTTGATAGTTAAACAGCTGATCCTGTGCTATTTCAGTACTTTCTGGAGGTGCATCCTCAGGTTCCAGAGAGTCTATATGGGAACAACAGTGCCATTAGGGTAATAATCTATGAGACAGTAATTTTCTGCATTTATTTGACCAAACCAATAAAATGAGTCTAAGAAAAGTCATTTAGTTCTAGTAGCTCACACAGGAGTTAAACTTTACTTGTGCATCACAGAAAAATAAACCCCTGTCAAATTTGTGTCAGCACAAATATGGCAGAGGGGCTTTCATGAGCCAATTATTTTGTTACCATTTAGAATGCAAACTACTAGAAATGAATGATCTCACCCAACCATGGTATGCAGTGCAGGTGGTGGGCTAAACTACAGGAGACTCAAATTGAAATTGTAACCAATTTGGAGTGTCCAGTAGTGTGAGGAGGTGCAGTTTTCAATCTTGGAAGGGATGGCTCCCAAACATGTACTCATGACATGTTTCAGTTAGTTCCAGGGCCTAGCTAACACATGTCAACGAAATAATTCATACAGATAGGCAACAGATCTGGCCAACATGCAGCAGATCAAATAAACAGGGACTAGCCCAAACAATGAAGCACTCAGGCCCTGATTCAGCAAGGTACCTGTACCTAACTTTAAGAATGTGAACAGTTCCACTGAAATCAACAGAGGCTGTTAACACTCATTGAGACTACGCATATGGTTAAAGTTAGGCACATGCTTAAGTATCTTATTGGATCAGGGTCTTAAACAGTAAAAAGCAACTGGAAAAAAATAGCAACTAGTACTTTTCCTGTGATAATATTTTGGACAAACTGAGGAGGGGAAAGAGTGTAAAATCACCTACTGGCCCTTTATACCAGGATTTCAATCACAAAAATTGCTGAAATTCTGCAATAATATCCAAATGCATCTCTCCTTGTAACACTTGAGCAAGTGTAAGTGGTTTTGCCCTCAGTGCAAAAATTTTATATCCACTACCATCTAATCATTTGTTGGGGTTCAAATTAAGTTTGTCATGCGCTTCTGACCTGGTCTGCTATGACCATTTAACACCAAACAAGCAAAAAATATAGAGATTCCTCTGAATCCCTTTCCAAGGAGGTTTAGCTGAGTCGGACTCTTCCACCACCTTTGTTTTGGTTTCTCCCTTGTCCTGCCTTCTCACCTTGATAGGACTATAAGCCTGTCTGAACCTTGGAAGGGGATGCGTCTCAGGGAGAGCGGCTCAAACTATGGGGCAATGTTGTTAGAAAAAATTGCTGATTCTTCCCCCACCCCCGTTTTGCATCTAAATGTTTAACTTTTCTAAATTTTCCAACCAGCTCAGCCACAGCTGATCATTGTCAATGCCCCCTCTCTCAGTGGTGCTGGACCTAGGGGTGCTCTCCCCCCCCCGCAGCTTGAAGTAGTAACAACAAACACCCAATCCATGGGTTCCATCAGCAGCACCCCCATTATACAAATGGTGCCAGCACCCCTGCTCTCCTTGCATCGCTGCTTGTTCCGTGCCCCCTGTTGCCAGAGTATAATCAACAGGAGACAGGCTTTGGGCCTGGACAGCACCTGCCACCAGGAGACTGGAGTAACACTTGGCGTATCTGTAGGGAGACCCAGTATTGATATACCTGCAGCCTCTGCCATCCGCATCCCTTCTGCATCTGTTGCGGGCAGGCACGCCCCTTGCCCGCGGGTCAGGGCATACAGGGGTCTGAGCTCCCCTGGCCGCACCTGGCAGCTGAGCCCCTGGCCGCAGCGAGCTGTGTACACCCCGCAGCCCTCCCCCAGCTGGAGGGCACAAGTCTGGCAGCAGCCGCAGCCCGGCTGATGGGCCCTCTCTGGGCAGCCGGCGGCCACCGGCGGGCACAGCGCCAGCTTCTCCTCCGTGCAAGGGGCACAGTGCAGCGGCTGGAGGGCGGCCCCGGCGGCGAGGCGCGGGCCAAGGAGCAGCAGCCAGCAGCCACAGATCAGAGCCCTCCTGTTGATCATGGTGGTGAGGAGCCAGGCCCGCTATGGTTATTCACAGGCGAGCCCGAGCCGGGCCTTTATCCCCTGCTTTGCCTGCCTGTTAATCTTTAACCCCGGGTTAGCTATTATCTGAGCGGGAGGGTTGGAGAAGCATCCTGTCATTGGTAGCTCGGACCCCCGGCCTCTCTCGCCCCCCTTCAGGTCTGCCCCCCGCCCTTATTCATTTTTCGCTTTAACGTTGCAATCATACTTGTATGTTTTCCGCTCTGCCCCCAGCCTGCTTGAAAAACAGGCATGGGAGTGAGCAGAGGGGAAACGGATGATGATGGGCTGTTGTTTTCCCCTCTCTCGCCTTTTGTTTGTCACCAAACTCTCCTGGTTCCTGACGTTCAATAAAGATTTAAATGTAAAAAGGAAGGAGGGGGAGGGAGGCGACGGGGAAAATCCCCTTGACACAGAAGCAGCTGACCTAATAGCTCCACAGCAATGAAGGGGGGGGGGGGGACACAACCCCCCTTGTTTAATTTTCGTCATGTGGCTGTAGGTTATGAGGACACAGACATACCAAGCGAGAGGCCCCGAGGGCAATAAAACTATCAGGATCCGGTAACTACTGAACACATGCACGTAGGAGCTCATGTCATTAACCCGTTTGGAAGGATTGTTTAGCCAAGATTGGGCTGGTTTCCTGTGGATGTGCTCAGTGTCTGCTGCTCTTTGATGAAAGTTACCGGGGGGGAGCTCAGCTATGAGCACTTGCTGTCGTGGGAAAACAATGCTTGTCAAACAGAGAGAGAAGAAATGTATCTCTCCTGCATCTCTCAGCCACTTTTGCCTCCCCGTCTCGTCTCAAATCTCATCTGACAACATTTGTTTTTCTCTTTTGCATACAGTGGTTGTCACTAAAATAAAGGGGAAAGAAATCAACCTTTACTGCTGTACCACAGTAAAATAAATTTATCGTGGCATTTGCACTATGTCCTAGTCTTGAAATAGCAAATTCCTCAGCAAAGCCAGCTGCTGCAGTGTGTGAAATGGTCTCCTTTTTGTTCTTTAAATTGAATTCCTCTCCCCCTCTGCTCCTGAAAACATTTTGGGATACATTCTGCATGAAAGAAAGTGAAATAAAGATGCATTGTACTGTGAATTGTTTTGCATTGTGTCCTTTAGTCCTGTCTTCAAGCTGAAGACATCTCTCATTTACAGCTGGAGGGCTACATTTTCAAAAGTGACTGGTAATCGTAGGCACTCAGCTTGACATATTTTGATGAGTCTGGTTTTCAGAAAATGCTAAGCACCAACCTTCCGAAAATCTGGTTTCTTTCAGTGTTTTCAGTTGCGTACCCAAAAATCAAAGCACTCTAAATCACTAGTCACTTGCAAAAGTTGTATGCCAGAGTATCTCCAGTGACTTTAAAAGAGTTACTCTGGATTTACATTGATGGAAATAGGAGCAGAATTTGTCCCAAAGCCCTGGCACAAGAGTTCCACGGTAAAAGCACAGCATTTGTGTCTTTTCCAAGTCTGATGTTTATTTTCTCATGAGCTTATATATTCTTCTCCACCTGCAAACCTTGCACAGAAAGAACAGGACCTTAGAGACTAACCTTGTGGCACCTTAGAGACTAACAAATTTATTTGAGTCCCCAGGCAGTCTGCTGGGTGAGGAAAAATACAATGTTGTGAAATGCCCTTTAATAAAACTAGTTACTGGAAATGATTAAAACCCCCAAAATCATATGTTTTTGCTTTGAAGTGGGCTATTTTGCACAGAATTGAGTATAACTACTGACTGTTCAGCATCAAGAATCTCCTGCACATCAAATGACTGTGTAGCATGTATTTTATCAATCCTAATTGCTATCTCAAATTCCTTGAAGCAAAAAGGGGGACATGGAAAGAGGTGAAGCACTTTCACTACAACAAAGTGCACTCCTTTCTAAAACGCTTTGTTTGTTTTTAACTACATTATTAACTGCATGGTTTAAAGGAGAAAATGCTAATGCACATGTTACCGCTCCTAGTTGAGTATTACCGACAATAGGTCTGATCTGCCAAATTCTGATTCAAATCTTAATTCTTCCCAAGTTCGCTGGTGTTCAGGTCCTAGGAGGTTTTTTTTTTTGGTTCATTATGTAGATAAGAGACAGCTGCAAATACCTGAGCCAGATCAGAATTTTTTCTATTAGTTGAGGGTATGTGGCTCTGGGATTTGTTCAGACTCACTTCTAATTATGAGCAAACAAAATCATGAATTATACAGTATTCTGAGGATTTTTTTCCCTACAGTTACTGGTGCACATAAAGTTACAAGCCTGCTTCTCCACTGCTTTCCATCTTCTGTGGTCATTTACACCTCTGCACATAGAGGATAAAAGTCTGCTAAACCAGATGTTGCATGGGTTTAAATAACTGCCCCAGGGTCAAGGTGGTGAGGAATCAGGCTCTAGCTATCTTTTACTATGTAAGTAGTTTACTTACTTTAGAACAGAACTACCTAAGACAGCCGTAATCAATGAAGTGATGCTAGTGCAGCTGTTTATGTATGCTCTGTTTGATGTAATACTACAACTTCCCAACCCAACCCACATCCCTGACCTTGACATAGCTTTAAAGAACACAAACAGTGCAGATAAGAGTCACAGGATAAAAAAAGTGTTCACTGTGTAAAATTGTGTTTACTGAAAACTGTTGACAGTAATTTTTAGGTGTTCTTACTAGTGTCATCTTATCTGAGCCACTCATCATGGAACAGCACATGCATCATAGTCTCTGTGTACTAGTATGCACTCACCAGTCTCTCTGTCATTTCATTCGGTGACCTCATCCTTTTCCCCTATTCAGCAGAAATTCAGTTGTCTTGTAAAATCATTTCCTGCCATTTCTCTGGCCGTTCCCCCGGTGGTGGAATCATTGTTATAATTTCCTTCTAGGTGCGATATTGATTCTGAGTTCTAAGTTTAATATCCAAAACTGGTCCTTGCGCACTTGAGAGCAGCAAATAATGTATTCAACTTAGCCCTTTTTTCTGTTTGAGAAACGTGTTTGAGATTATGATTTTTCTCAAATTTATTTATCAAACAATTTCTAGGAATAATTGTTGGTCTGTAGATTGCTCACAAGCAGTTTCTTACAAGTGTCTGAAATTACATCTACTATTGGTTAATTTTGATTGGATACCCATGTCATATGATATTGTTTCTGTACTCAGAACGGATAAGTGTAACTCTTAGGGCTGGTCTACACTAGGGGCGGGGATCAATCTAAGATACGCAACTTCAGCTACGTGAATAGCATAGCTGAAGTCGAATATCTTAGATTGATTTTTAAAAGTAATTACCTCGGTCCACACGGCAGCAGGCTGGCGCCCCCGTCGACAGCGCTTCCTCCGCTCGCGGAACTGGAGTTCCGGTGTTGACAGGGAGCGGCTCTGGGATCGATTTATCGCATCTAGATGAGACGCGATAAATCGATCCCAGAACATCAATAGCTACCCGCCGAATTGGGCGGGTAGTGTAGACGTAGCCTTAGGGTATGTCTACACTAAACACTTGAGTCAACCTATATTAGGTCAGTTTACAGCCACCACAATAATTACTGCGGTGATGCATGTCCGCACAACCCGCCTTAAGTCGGTGGTGCATGTCCTCACCAGGAGTGCTTCCACCAACCTAAGGGGGGCAGTGTGGGGAGCTGTGAGCCTGGTCTCTCAGCTACGCTAGCAGTTCCCTCCCAGGAACTCCAAGTCACATTGGCTCAGCTGCCCCACAAGCTCCTGGGTTCCTGGCGGTCTGCCCTTCCCTTCCCTCAGCTCCCTGTTCCCCGCTGGGAGTGCGCTTCTTGATTCCCTGTTCCCTGCCTGGAGCAGAGTCCATTTTCGCCCTTGCTCCAGCTGGGAGTGGGGTGCAGCCACCCAGCGCTCCAGGGGAGCAGGGAGTAGCTGGGCTCTAGGTGCCACTTTCTTGTCAATTTCACAGATCCACTAGAGCCGTGAAATTGACAAGAGAGATAACAGCCAGTGTAAGTAACGCATGTGTTTACACAAGCACTGGGTCTCCCTAACTACACTGACATAAGCCCTATGCCTCTTGTGGAGATGGAGTTGTGATGTCGGTGTAGTAGGGCACTTACATCGTCAGGACAAGACTGTGGTATAGACACTGACATAATTAAGTCAGTATAAGCTGCCTTATGTTGACCTAACTGTGGTGTGTAAACCAGGCATATGAATTAGAGCAAATACTCAAGTTTATGTGTTCAAAATTTGCTTTTCACAAATATTTTCTAGCACTTGCTTAAAATTTGCTGTTTCCATTTACTTTCCATCAAGTAAATTGGTTTGCTAGAATATTTGTGGGCAGCTGTGGGATTTTCAAAAGCACCTCAGTAAGTTAAGAGCACATGCCCTATTGAAAGTCAGTAAGACTTGTACTCCTAAGTAGGGTTGCCAGGCATCTGGTTTTCTACCAGAACGTTCGGTCGAAAAGGGACCCTGGTGGCTCCGGTCAGCACCACTGACCTGGTCTTTAAAAGTCTGGTCAGCGGTGCAGCAGGGCTAAGGCAGGCTCCCTGCGTGCCCTGGCTCTGCGTGGCTCCCGGAAGCAGCTGGCATGTCCGGCTCCTAGGCACAGGGGCAGCCAGGGGGGCTGCGCATGCTGCCCCTGCCCTGAGTGCCACCCCCCAGCTCCCATTGTCCAGGAAATGTGGCCAATGGGAACTGCGGGGGTGGTGCCTGTGGGCATCATGCAGCGCTCCCCCTGCCCCCCCACCCCACATGCCTAGGAGACAGAGGGACATGCCGGCCACATCCCTGGAGCTGCCTGAGGTAAGCGCTGCCTGGAGCCTGCATCCTTCACCCCCTCCTGCACTCCAGCCCCCTGCCCCAGCCCTGAGCCCCATCCTGCACCCCAAACCCCTCATCCCTGGCTTCACCCCAGAGCCTGCATCCCAAGCCATATCCTTTACCCCTCCCACCTGCAACCCCCCTACCCACTCTGGAACTCCCTCCCACACTCCGAACCCCTTGGCTTCAGCCCCCAACCCAGAACCCACTCCTGCATCCCAAACCCTTCATCCCCAGCCCCACACCAGAGCCTGCACCCCCAGCCACAGCCCACACCCTCTCCTGCACCCCAAACCCCTGCCCCAGCCCTGATCCCCCTCCCACACCCCAACCCCATTATCCCCAGCCTCAGCCCAGAGTCTGCACCCCCCAGACAGAGCCCTCACCCCCTCCCACACCCCAATGCTCTGCCCCATCCTGGAGCCCCCTCCCACACTTTGAAGCCCTCATTTCTGGCTCCACCCTGGAGCCCACACACCCCCTCACTCCCTCTGGCACCCCAAGCCCCTACCCCAGCCTGGTGAAAGTGAGTGAGGATGGGAGGGAAGGAGGGGGGAATGGAGTGAGCAGAGGGGCGGGGCCTCGGGGAAGGGTCAGGGCCTCAGGGCAGGGGTGGGACAGGAAGCAGGGCAAGTGTGTTCAGTTTTGTGCAATTAGAAAGTTGGCAACCCCACTCCTAAGTCACTTTGGCCCAGAAGCTCAATGGAAGTTAGGTGACTAAATACCATTAAAAATCTGACTCTTAGGCTCTTTTGAAAATGCCACTTACTGACCACAAAAATGGGGCAAACACAACTCCTAGGCCACACAACGATGGTCCTGCCTGCCCCTTTCCCATCTAATTCAGGAAGTGGCAGATGTATGCAAAAAAACAGAGTACTTGCACATTTAAAGAGGAGACATGCAGTATGTTTTTCTTTTCTTTTTTTATGAGCACTTGCTTTTCACTTTCCACAGGAAGCCTCATAGAAGCTGAACTTTGATGGCCAGTGCGTCCTGTACTCAAAATTGAATTAACCACAATAATTCACTACCTAATTTACTATGTACTGTACATCAATAAATGAATCTATTGACCAATGATGACATCCCATGTGCCAAGTTATGGCTGCACAGTGCAGCTAAGGGCATGCCAAAGAAAGGGAGGGCAAAGTGGAAGCCTGCCACTCTGTTTTGGTCTCCCAAGCCCTCCCTGTACCTCTCACAAATGCAGGAAGGCTTCTCTTCAATCCTTTGTGACTTGGAACATTCCAGGTTGGGGCTTAAGGTTCAAAGGCTATTTATTTATTTATTTATTTGTCCTCTGGTAGTACCTAGTGTGCCTACTCATGGCTCAGGACCCCACTGTGCAAGGGGGTGTAAATCCCAATACAAAGAGACAATCCCTGTCCCAAAGATCTTAAAATCTAAATATAAGATGACCCTTATGCCCCCAGTTTGACAACTGACATAGCCTTTAAGCACCCCCAAGATTATCTGGTAACAGCAATCTTCATCTATTCTGGAACATAGAATGGCAGCTGCCTCAGCCACTACTCCTGCTGCAGGCATTTATTTAAAATTGCAGCGAACAGAAAAATGAATGATATCTCCTTTCAGTTACATGGGTACATACATCAGCAGGACCCTATAATAAGAGTAATTTGTGTAGGTGGACCATTTCCAGTCACAAAATAGGAACATACCATTACCCTGCCTTTTCTACCCTCCTCTGGCACAAAGAAACTCTCAGCAATGAGCGTGGAGCTCGTCTGTGTGGAAAAAAAAACTTTCATTGGGGCTGGTCGAAACTGCGGCATAAACTCCCCCCAGGACCACCGCAAAGCTCCCCACCTTCCGCTCCAAGTGCAAAGCGCATTTTTTGACCTTTCCTTCTCTAACATAAACACATAGCAACAGGTATATTTAAACAAAACAAAACAAAACAAAATACTCCACTGCACATATCTCTTCCCTTAGGGAGAAGATGAGGGAACAAACACCACATGACAGGTGTGTAGTCACATCTCTCAATGCACTAATGGAATGCACGCAGCTCCTCTTAGTGGTGAGCATGGTATACAATCCTATATAGACTAGAATAGAGTATACATGTGAGTCCCTATGGGAGAGCATTTAAATGGGAAGGAATGATGCATGTATTTATTTTTATTTCTTAAACCAAAATTCCCAGGCCTTTGATGAAACAAAATGACAGAGGTCCAGATCCTCAAAGGTAGTTAAGTGCCTAGCTGTCATACAAATCAATGGGAATTAGGCACTTAAATACCACTGAAAGTCTGGGCCGGCTGCGAAATATGATGCCCTGCTTCACAGGTCATGTGAGTCAAGGCGGTTTGCTTTTTGCCTCCAGGATCTCAGTTCAAATACCCCCTCTCCCCCGCGCCTCCCCCCCACCCCCCGAGGTTGGTAGTGACTGAAAGTTTTCTGCTAGCTGACTGAGATCCCTTAGTGCAGTGATACTTAGACTGTGGCTCGCGAGCAGCAGGTGGCTCTTTAATGCCTCTCCTGTGGCCCTTTGCAGCACATGATATTAAAACACTGTGTGATTTAATTATTAACCAATCAGGATGTTTTTACTATATTATTAACCAATAAGTTATCAACTTGTACTAAGTTATTAACTTATTTGCTATGAGAATAATATACTAAATATTTCCCCTGTCGTACTGTTTAACTATGAATATCTAGTACTATAGTAAAGGAAACAGTTAATTCACACCGCTGTGGCTCTTTTAGGTAATATTGATGGCTAATTAGGCTCCTGAGCAATTGAGGTCTGAGTATCACTGCCTTAGGGCTTGGCTACACTTGCAAGTTAGAGCACATTAAAGCAGCCCCAGGCTCCCTAACTTATGACCTGTCCACATTGGAAAGGCAATTAGAGCACCTGGACTCTGCAGCTGGAGTGCTCCTGGTAATCCATCTCCATGAGAAGCATAATGCTTGTTGCATCTCGGCTGAAACACCCGGGCATCAGTGTGAATGAAGTGTTGCATTACTGCGCTCTGATCAGCCTCCGGAAACGTCCCATAATCCCCTTAAGTCAAGTGGCCACTCTGGTCATTGGTTTGGAATTGGCTGCAGGAATGAGGATATGCCCTTTCAAAGCTCTGTTTCCGACAGCCGGCTGCTTATCTGCTCCAGGGCAAAACGACCATTAATGTGGAATGTTGCTTGCTGAGAGTGTGTGAGAGAGAGGCAGGGGGAGGCTCTCAGCCCCCCCAAAACCCACTCTCTCTCCCCCCACATATACACAACACACTCCGTCACACTTCGTCACACTCCACCCCACACCCCCTATTTGAAAAGCACGTTGCAGCCACTTGCATGCTGGGACAGCTACCACAATGCACTGCTCTCTGTGGCGCTGCAAGAGCTGCTAATGTGGCCATGCCAGTGCGCTTGAATCTGACAGTGTGGACACACTGCAGCGGTTTCCCTACTGCGCTCGCCGAGGGCTGGTTTAACTCCCAGTGCTCTATATCTGCAAGTGTAGCCATGCCCCTTGTATGAAATGATTTTCTAGCCTTATGTGGCGTTCCTGGTGAACAAGTATCCAGATCATAAACAAATCATCAAAACTAGCATAATTGTTAGCAGTCTA
The DNA here is from genome assembly GCA_033296515.1 of Macrochelys suwanniensis. Classification (NCBI taxonomy): domain Eukaryota; kingdom Metazoa; phylum Chordata; order Testudines; family Chelydridae; genus Macrochelys; species Macrochelys suwanniensis. The sequence continues at coordinate 97,177,452 of CM065776.1, read as the reverse complement.
GTAGAAACTAAGGGCATGGCTGCACTTGCGAGTTAGAGCGCATTAAAGCAGCCCCGTGTGCTCTAACTAACGACTCGTCCACACTGGCAAGGCACGTAGAACACTCTGACTCTGCGGCTAGAGCACTCCTGGTAATCCACCTCCGCAAGAGGCATAACGCTTGATGCGCCCTGGCTGGAGCACCATGGCACCAGTGTGAACGCCCTGGTCTGTTAATGGGCTCTGATCAGCCTCCAGAAGTGTCCCACAATGCCTGTTCTAGCCACTCTGGTCATCACTTTGAACTCTACTGCCCTGCCCTCAGGTGACCAACCATCAGACCCTCCCTTTAAATTCTCTGAGAATTTTGAAAATCCCCTTCCTGTTTGCTCAGCCAGGCGTGGAGTGCTCTTAGTGCATCTTTCCAGGTGACCATGCCGCCACGCACCAGGCGATTCCCAGTATGGAGCAATGGCGAGGTGCTGGACCTCATCAGTGTTTGGGGGAAGGAAGCTGTCCAGTACCAGCTGCGCTCCAGCCGTAGGAATTACGATACCTTCGGGCATATATCAAGGTACATGATAGAAAGGGGACATGACCGGGATGCACTGCAATGCAGGGTTAAAGCGAAGGAGCTGCAAAATGCCTACCGCAAAGCCACCGAGGCAAACCGCCGCTCTGGTGCTGCCCCTGTGACCTGCCATTTCTACAAAGACCTGGACGCAATACTGGGGGGGGTGGGGTGGGGGGGTGGGGGGGGTGACCCCACCTCCACTCTGAGTACCACCATGGACACTTCAGAGCCCAGTTCAAGGAGGAGGAGGAGAAAAGCAGGAGCAAGGGTGCTGAGGAGGAGAAAGACACCCCAGAATCCCAGCTGCATGTAGCCAGGAGCTGTTCTCAAGCCAGGAGGAAGGTAGCCAGTCGCAGCGGCCGGTGCTTGGGGAAGGACAAAGGAGGAGGTTTCCAGTAAGCGGCTTTTATTTTGGGAAGGAAGTTCTTCGGTGCGGGCTCTTGGGGCAAGGAGGATTAGGGCTGCATGCATGCCTAGATACGGAATAAGGCGTTGATGTGCTCTCTCACATCGCGGTAATCGGCCTCAGTGATCTCTTCAAAGGTCTCATCCAGAAGTTGGGCAATGAGCTTGGGCAGGTTTATAGGGAGAGCCACTGTGGTCCTTGTCCCAGTCAGGTTAACATCTTCGCGCCACTATGCCGTGAGGGGCGGCGGGACCATTGCTGCACACAAGCAAGTTGCATATGGGCCAGGGCAGAAGCCGCATTGCAGTAGAAGACCCTCCCTTGCTTCCCAGGTCACCCTCAGCAGCGAGATATCTTCCAGGACGAACTCCTGTGGATAATGTGGGGACAGTGTTCAGTATAGGGGCCCCCTGCAGCTGTTGGCTCTCCCCAAGGCACAGAAACCCAGAGGACAGTACGGCTGTGAAACAATCAGTCCCCCTTGACTCTGTGCTTACTCACCATTTTGGGGCTCCCGTGGGTTATGTGCACTCGCTTTGGGATGGTCAAATTATGCTATTGTGTGGAATGTGCTTGCCCTTAAGTACAGGGGAATCATTGCTCTGTTTGGTGTGAACAATGCCGCCTCTGTTAAGTGTTGCATTTTGCCTTTACAGATGCAACCTTGAGCTCTCAGCCATCCGTGTTATCACCGTCCGAGAGACTCCAAAGAATTAGGAAGAGGCCGCGTAGAAGCAAAGAAGACATGCTGCATGAAGTAATGCAGCAGTCCCTTAATGAGACTCTAAAAGCACAGGAGTGGAGGGAAAGTGAAAGGAGGATCCGCCAGCAGAATGAGGAACGCCGGCACAAAAGCACGGTGCTCCAGCAGCAAAGTACGGATCGGCTGATAAGCATCATGGAGCGCCAAGTGGATTCGATCCAGGTGCTGGTAGCCATGCAGGTGGAGCACTACCCCTTCCCTCCCTTGCCCCCCACAGCCCCCAAACTCTTTCCCTTGTGCCCCCATGTCACCTCCAACCCACTTTCCCCGACATCTGGGTTCTTATCACCACCAGCTGCCTCCAACACCTTTAGCTTCACCACCCAGCCCTGAAAACTACAACCCTTACACACTGCACTCAACCCCCATCACCATGCATTTTAGCCAGCCTGTAGTGCAACAGTCATTGCAAAGCACTCCAGATAGGAGGGCAGAGTATGAGAGCAGGACATACGCAAATCTGTAATTGTACCGTTCCCCACCCCACCCCCTTGCCCTTTCTGTTTCCCAAGCAGTTGTGTTTCTTTTCAATACATGAATTTTTTGGCTTTGAAAACATTCTTTATTATTGCATAAAATAAAAGATACCTTAGCCCAGGAAAGCAACAGGCACTGCAAGTCAGTGTAGCAAACACAGATTCGTACTAACATTGGAACCACGGCACTTCACTCCCGTGCAGGGCACCAAACATTACTGGTGGCTTTCAGCCTCAAATTGCTCCCTCAAGGCATCCCTAATCCTTGCAACCCCATGCTGGGCCCCTGTAATAGCCCTGCTCTCTGTCTGTTCAAATTCAGCCTCCAGGTGTTGAACCATGCCTGAGTGGTTCCATGCCTGAGTGAATCTTTCACCGTTCCCTTCACAGATATTACGGAGGGTACAGCACGCGGATATAACCGTGGGGATGCTGTCAGTGGCCAAGTCCAGCTTCCCATACAGAGGGCGCCAGCGGCCCATTAAATGGCCAAAAGCACACTCCACAGTCATTCTGCACCAGCTCAGCCTGTTATTGAACTGTTCCTTGCTGCTGTCAAGGCTCCCTGTGTAGGGTTTCATGAGCCATGGCATTAAAGGGTAAGCTGGGTCTCCAAGGATCACAATGGGCATTTCAACTTCCCCTACGGTGATCATCTGGTCGGGGACAAAAGTCCCAGCTTGCAGCTCCCTGAACAGGCCAGTGTTCTGAAAGATGCGTGCGTCATGCACCTTTCCGGGCCAGCCTGTGTTAATGTCAATGAAATGCCCATGGTGATCCACAAGCGCCTGGAGAACCATAGAGAAATACCCCATCTGAAAGTACTCGGAGGCTAGGTGGGCCAGTATTGGAATATGCGTCCCATCTATCACCCCTCCGCAGTTAGGGAAACCCATTTGTTCAAAGCCAGCCACAATGTCATGCACGTTACCCACAGTCACGGTTCTTCTGAGTAGGATGCGATTAATGGCCCTGCAAACTTGCATCAACATGATTCCCACTCCAAACTGGTTAGCAACTGATCGGTAGCTGTCTGGAGTTGCCAGCTTCCAGATTGCAATAGCCACCTGCTTCTCCACCGTTAGGGCAGCTATCATTCTTGTGTCCTTGCGCTGCAGGATGGGGGCGAGCTCATCACACAGTCCCATGAAAGTGGCTTTTCTCATCTGAAAGTTCTGCAGCCACTGCTCGTCATCCCAGACTTGCATGACGATGTGATCCCACCACTCAGTGCTTGTTTACTGAGCCCAAAAGCGGCATTCCATGGTGTTGTATGCGTTACTCGAGTCGATATCATCATCAGAGTCCTCACTGTCAGTTTGGATCTTAAGGAGTAACTCGACTGCCAAACGTGACGTGCTGGCGAGATTCGTTAGCATATTCCTTAGCAGTTCGGGCTCCATTCCCGCAGACCGAAAGAGAAGTCAGATTGTTGAAAAAGTTGAAAGATGGCACCAAATGTGGATGGAAGCACAAGGCTTGCTGGAATGCGAAGCGATGCATCACGGGGTGTTGGGACAGGACCCAGAATGCCCCGCGCCCCCTGCTCCCTTCCCACAAGCCACAGCACCAAAATGGGAAGATGTGCTCTGTGGGATAGCTGCCCATAATGCAACGCTCCCAATGCTGCTGCAAGTGCTTCAAACTTGGCCATGCCAGTGCACTTGCAGCTGACAGTGTGGACAGACTGCACCGCTTTCCCTACTGCGCTCTCCGAAGGCTGGTTTAACTCAAAGCGCTCCACATCTGCAAATGTAGCCATGCCCTAAGGCTAAGGCTACACTACCTGAAAGGCGCTGAAAGGTGCGCAGTGTAGCCACTCTTTGTTGGCAGGAGAGCGCTCTCCTGACGACAAAAAATTCCACCCCCAACAAGAGGCAGTAGCTTTCTTGGCAGGAGAGCTCTCCCGCTGACAAAATGCTGGTCACACCAGTGCCATATCTACCGGAAGATCTCCAGGGGTGAAAAGCAGAGAGAAAACCCACACCTCATTCCCTGGTTGAGCGGTGGAGGTGGCCCCTCATCCTGTGCTCCTGATAGCGGCTCGTCAGCCAGTGCTAGCGGCTGTGAAGCGGGGCCTAGCCTAAGCTGCCTCTTGGCAAACTTAGGGCAGCTCGACTGGGTGGGTGAACTTGCTGGCTTGTGTTTGGCAAGGAACTGCCTCCTTGGGAAGGAAATCTGGTAGCACAGAGGGAGCTTTTTCCTCTCCCTGGCCTCAGCCCTTCAGCCCATAGACACCAACTTCTCCTCTACCCAGGAGGTGCTCGACCCTCCTCCCCACCCCCACACAACCTCCCGCCCAGGCCCCACCCCGAGCAGCCAGAGGAGGCCGCAAGCTCTGTGGTTCCCCAGGCTGCTGTTGCTGATGCTCCACCAGACTGCCTGTCACACTGTTCCTGTCACAATGAGGGGCGGCGCTTGGTACAGCAACAGGAAACCGGATTTCTTTTTTTTATTCTAAATTTTTATTTAAAAAACGTATCTCTATCCCATCTGCCTGGGCCTTTTTAAATCACTGGGCCATTAACCCCTTTGCCCCCACCATCAGCAGGCCTTCCTCTCTCCCTAGGGGCCCTGTTATCTGTCAGGACAGAGGCACACAGACTGGGTAGTGTAGAGTAGCTTGGCTGTTGCCACCTGGGTAGTAAATACTGAGTACATAGAAAGTGGCCTTGAGCCTCATGGACTGTCATTCCAAAGCCCTTTGCAAGTGCTGCATTTTTTGTGTGTTTAAGTTTGAAATTCTATGCTGGGCAAACAAATACATTTATCCCTGAGTTATTTTCACAATTTAAACACAGTAGCTCTTTCAAGCACACGTTAAAGCACCTCCTTCAAATTATGGCTTTGAATAGTAACAGAAGAATTGTTTAACTTAAAATAAAGTCAGAGGCTGTAGTGTGGGCCAGATGCTGCCAATGTTGTGGAAGACCCACCCCCACCCCCGCCAGTCGGAGCTGGGGGAAAGACATATAGAAACGATATGGGAAGTCTCGACACCCTGGTGCATCAAGAGGCATTTCTCCATGGTGGCATGGTGAGGATAGGTTATAGGATGACTTGAGCTCCTTTGCTGCATTGATTTACTGTCCCATGTACAGTAGGGAGATTGGGAGGACAGGAACTGCCCTACCAAATCAGACCAGTGCTCTGCGTGATCTGATGTGCTCAGACTGTGGCCAGCACTTAATGCTTTAAAAGAAAGTGCAAGAATCACTTAAATGGACAGCTTCCTGCCCATAAGGAAAGTTTCTTCCGAGCCCCCTCAGTTCATAGTTAATTTATGCTGCTCTGCAGTATGCCAGAATGACTTCTTGGAGACCTGAAGAAGAGCTCTGTGTAAGCTTGAAAGCTTGTCTCTGTCACCAACAGAAGCTGGTCTATAAAAATTATTACCTCACCCACCCTGTCTCTTGTATGCATTGAATGTAAGTGTGGATGGTCTCATTCACTATATAAGGCTGGGATTTCAAAGGAGCCTAAGGGAGGTACATGACCAGCTCCCATTGAAATTCAATGGGATTTGAGCACCTAACTAACTCCCTCAAGCCCTTTTCTGAATGTTGCTAAACCCAGGCTGATTATGTGTTTGTTTCCTTACAGTTTTAAATGTGTTGCCTTTCAATGCCATTGACCATCATGTTCTTGTATTAGGAGAAATGGTAACTAGGAATGCAGGATTTATCTTCCCTACACAATGTATTATTTTGTGAAGTTCTAGTATGTCCCCTCACATCCAGCTTCTTGCTAAACCAACCAGCCCCCCATTTTCCCAGCCTCTTCTCGGACAGAAATCTATCTGTGCCTTTGATCACTTTTATCACCTGTCTGTGGACACCTTCTAGTGCAGCCATATCATTTTCTGAGATAGCAGAGATAGCAGCCGCTATTACAAGTCCAGGGCATAGGCGAGAGAGAAGTCCATTTCCTCTGGGTCCCATGGAGATCTCTTGAACAAAGTCCATTTACTCAGGATGTGCACTCAGGCTGGGACTAGAATTTTTGCATGATGTATTTTCAGATTCACGGTCTTCTATTTCATTAGCTCCATTTTATTAAGGTCAGAATCTGGACCCTGATCTTTGTTTAGTAGATCAAAATTAATTATTCCTTCTTACCATCTTAAGCTTTAACACCACGACACATTTGCATGGGGCAGGGAAGCACTCAGAATTGCAGGGGTTAACCCAATCTGTTAATATATCAAAATCACACTGGAGCTTAGACTAAATGCTACACGAATATTTGCCGGCCCTACCATATAAATAATCTGAGCCATCAGGCACAGAGATCACATAGAGTTACTGGATAAAAAAAGAATCAATATCATTAATGTATAATGAAACAAAACAGAAGGCCAAGATTAGATTGTTGAGCTACTTTGCTAAAGATGAAAGCAGAGTGTCCTCTTTTATAAACAGCTATTTGGCTGCTTTCAGTAAATGAGCACTCTTTCTCCTTCTGTGACTGAACCATGACATGTAACCTTTGGTACAGGAAAATAACAAGATTTTAGTGACCTAAAATCAGTGACTTAGGGCCAGCTTTTCAATGGTACTTAAGCACCTAATGATGAAGACAGGCACCTAGTAGGCTTTTCAAAAGCAGATTCACAAAGAAGAGCCTTGCATGAATTACTTGAGTATTCATGGAGGTGGGACTGGACTATGGGTCTCCCAGGTGAGTGCCCCTAACCACTAGGCACTAGTGTCATGCTCGTGTTCTCTCTGGACCAATGACAATTGTAAGTACTTCATACAAATAGCAGTTAGGCAGTTGTGGCTCTGCTGCTAGGTGTTAAATCTGGCCCCTAGTGGCCAGTAAGTGGTGGTTTTATGTCCTGAAGTGTGAGTTTATAAAAACAAATGTTTTAAACTATTTAATTTAACTGTAGATATTCTCATTCCATAATATAAATGTCTAATCTTTTTCTGAATCTTACAAATCCCATGGCCTCTGAGGGCCACACATTAATTATGCACTGTGCAAACAGTATTATATCAATTTTAAAACTAACTTATTTAAAAACATCTTTCAATTTCCTTGTTCTTGTATTATAAGACACAAGAGTGTCTGGCTTATCTTTTTTCTAATCATTCATTATTTTCTATACTTCTATCATGTCCTCTTGAAACTAAGCAGTCCCATTCTTTTCATTTTCACGTCACATGGAAATATATATTATTATTATTATTTTTTGCCACCGCTCCTTGAATCCCCTCTCATTCAGTGGCATCTTTTTTTAGCTATTTGCATTTGAATTGGCCACAGTATTCCAGGTCAGGCCATACTCCTGATTTATATAGTGGCATTATAACATTTGTGGTATCATTTTCTATTCTATCCTTTATGCAGCCTAACTTCTTCTTTGCTTTTTTGGACCATCCATGCACACTGAGCTGAGATTTCATTGAGCTACATTAAGTGTCACTCAAGCCTTTTTTTTTTTCTTTTTTTTTTTTGAGCCGTTAAAGTTAACATAGCTCCCAATCAGGTTTAGTAGTTCAAATTATTTCTCCTATTGTGCTTTACCTCCCATTTGGCATCAATGAAATCAGCAGTCACCATATTGCCTATTTTTCTAGTTTTGTAAGACTCCTTTTTGAAGACAGTCAAACATTTGCTACGCACTACTCTCCCTGCATAGTTACTTGTGAGGAACATTCTGTTTGACCCACTTGCCAATTTGATCATGCAGTCAATTGACTGATGATCTATTCACTGGTAATTACACATCTAAGCCTACTTTATCTATGTTTTGTACTTTTTCCTGGCAAAAGATGCATCAGTTTGAATGTTTAAATAAGTTTCAACCTTCATGTGAGGTGATCCCGAACTATTTTGTTTGCCTAGGGAATTTTGATAGCAATATTGCTCAATTCTTAGTTTATTTGTTCCCAACTTACTGTATCTGAATTTATGCAACCCCCGCCCCCCCCCGCCGCCCCCACATCCTCCATTCCAGGGAGTTGGGTCATCCTTTTTCAGGAGGACACATACTCATGTCTCTCTCGGGGTCACATGCAAGTTCTTTTCTACTTTTGCAGCTGCCATGTTTTTCTTGCATCATTTAGATGTCCCAAGGCAGCAGCCAGTGGGTAAGTGGCACATAAGCAATTTAAAGAGACAGGACTGCAAGAAGATGAACAGACATAAGCAAAGACCTTGTAGAAGAGGAGCTGGAAGAAGTAGAGAGCCAGGATGGGGCAGGAGGTGAAGATGGGGAATAGGGAGAGCTGAAAAGATAGTGGCAGTTACATAAAGTATGAAGAGATAGAAGAGACGGGGTCCTTCTGAGAGTAATCAAAAAAGTTTTTTTCTGTTGAGACTGATTTTAGGTCACTCAGCTACCTTATTGGACTGAACAGAGGAAGAGCCCAATTTGCTGCTTGCATAAATAGGCACATCTCTGTTGACTTCAGTGGATTTGCTGCTGTTTATGGGGTGAATTTGGCTTACTCTCTTGTCTTGCTTTCAGTCAGTTAGCCTTATAGCTCTGTGACAGTCAGTGGATGGGATTTTGAAAAGCAACTTATGCCCAGCTCCTCAAAGGTTCCTATCTGCTGCTGTAGGCACCTAAGTCCTCCATTTAGGTGTCACTGACATTTTCAAAACGACTGCTCGGCTGCTGCCAAACCCCATAGGTGCCAAAGTCCCAAAGGCCGCTAATTTCCACTGGTTGGCCTTCACAAAGCCGCCTAAGCACTGATGCTGCCCAACAGCTAATGAGCAACTCTGAGCCGTCACTTAGAGGCCCTGATGTGGAATTCTCCAAGGAGGCTGAAGAATGCCTATGTGCCAGCAGGACCTAATCCCCCCAGAGGCAAATTCAGAGTATGCCTAAGACCTGATAGCTGTCAGACCCCACATTAGGAGGGCTGGATGCAGGCCACCAATAGGCTGTGGGGGCCCCCAGCCCTGTGGTACACCAACAGGCTGTGGGGGGGCAGGGCGGGGGCACCACAGGTCTTGCACAAATGACACACAAGGGCACAGGGAAACATAAGGTGAGGATGAGAGTGGTATCGAGCAGGAGACAGAGACATGGTTTTGGCAGCTAGGTCAAGGGCTATCTAAGCAGCTGACCTGGCTTAGGTGCCTAACTCCATAAGAGGGTTAGTGGCTGAGAATCCTAAGTGGAAGAAGGCACCAATCTCTGGCCCATCAGCCAAGCACATCAGGTCTAAGCCCTTTTCCCTATCCCTCGCTCTTCTCAGCATTTCCTACTGACTAGCTTAGGTCACTCCCCGTTCAGCTTGCTGGCTTCTGTGAATCCTTTTTAAGGCACCTAACTCTCCCCATGTGTTGTATGAGGTGCCTGGGCCGTTTGTGCATTCCATTATGCGGCAGGGTGTCTAAAAGGTTTGAATGGCTGAGCCTCAGTCCCCTTTGCTGAGCTGGTCCCCCATGTTACCCTTTAGCTTCAGTTCTATCAGCGTCTCTTCTTGTTATATGGGAGACCACAAGAGCTGGCGAACATTTTTCAAGTTCCAAGCTTTTGATCACATTTTGCAATGTCATAATAAATAAAAATAAAAACACAGGGAATAATGTTGAGGAACTTTCCCTCCTCCGCTCCCCCAATTTTTCACTCCCTTTTTCAACCAGCTCTTCAGAGTACAGATATTCCTGAGCTGAGAGAGCATCTCCAAGCAGAGTGAGCAACCGAATACAAGGGAGTTTAGACTGAGGGGTTGTCTTCCCTGGGAAAAAAGGTGGAATTTTAGCACGTGTTATCTCACATGGTAAAATACTAGCACGGACAAGGCAGCTGGGGTTTTAACATGTGTTAACAGTTTGAGGTAAACACTCGTAAGCCACCCCAAACATGGCAGCTCCCCGGGGATCTGTGGGCAGTCAGTGCCATCCAAGTGGAAGCCCTGTATGCTCAGAGAAGTCTTTCCACTCGTGTCTCAGCACTGGTGCTGACACAGCTTGCATGCAGCCATGCTACCAGGGTCCCCCTCTGGCCAGGATTTGCAAGGTGCAAGGCAACAGCTGCATTAAATTTAATACAGCCTGGGCTTGTGTGAACATCTTTGGAGGAGGTGGAGGTAGCGTTGTGCATCCCTGTTACCACCCTCAGTCTGTCCCTCTCTCCCTGACTCCACCCCATTTCTTCTACATGGACCCTTTAGACCAGGGGTGACCAACCTGTGGCTCTGGAGCCACATGCTCTTCAGAAGTTAATATGCGGCTCGTTGTATAGGCACCGACTCTGGGGCTGGAGCTACAGGTGCCAACTTACCAATGTGCTGGAGGGTGCTCACTGCTCAACCTCTGGCTCTGCCACAGGCCCTTCCCCCACTGCACTCCTTCCCACACCCATCCCTGAGCCTACCACATCCTTGCTCCCCGCCCCCCCCCCCCGCCACAAGCCCCCTGCATGCCACAAAACAGCTGATCGGGAGGTGCGGGGAGGGAGGGAGAGGCGCTGATTGGCGGGTCTGCCAGTGGGCAGGAGGCGCTGGGAGCGGAGGGCAGGAAAACTGATGAGGGGCTGCTGACGTATTACTGTGGCTCTTTGGCAACGTACATTGGTAAATTCTGGCTCCTTCTCAGGCTCAGGTTGGCCACCCCTTCTTTAGAGGATCTGTGGAGGGAGGCAGAGAGGGGGTTGCCATGAGGCACACGAACCCCATTTAGGCATGAAATGGCTCGTCCATGTGTGGATCTCAGGGGGCATGATCTGGTTCTATGGTCCTATGTAACTGCACATACAGTTCAGTAATACTGTAATTAACAGCACCAGACTGTCCTGCTGGTAATTTGCTACATAGTATTTTTTTGTTTTGTTTTTATTGGCTATGAAATTGTACTGTTACTTCAGAAGAAATAATCAATTACCATGTACGTTTTTTTCCCCAAATAGCCATTAATACATTAAGTGAATCATTAAAGAGAGAAGCTAGACTAAATATGCCAAATTATTTCTTTACCATGAAGATATTTCAAAAAATGTATTTTTAAGCTGTCTCTTTAAAATTAGCTCTATGTAATAGTGCTCTAGATTTGCACCCAACAGGAGTATTACTAGTTCTTGCACTTCTGATGTGAGTGGCAATTTTGCCATTGTTTTCTGTGGAAGCAATATCAGTCTCCTCTGCTTAAATTGGCATTTGTTTTCAAGTAACCCACTTCTATAGATTCTTTGTGGTATTTTGCACTTCTCCATCCAACATCCTGCTTAGTCACCATCAGCAGGTAGATTGTGTAACAAATGAACTGAAAAACAATGTTTGGGTCAAGGTCACCATTTAACTTCTAAAGGAAAAATATTGTAATGAGGGGGAACCCTCCAAGGGGAGTTTGTTCCGAACTTCAGAAAAACACATCCCTTGTCACGTTTGAAAGGTAGCCGGATAGCATGATGCAAGAACCTGTTCAAACTCTTGTTTTCACTTGAATCCTACGAAAGGCACTTTTCAGACTCCTGTGCAAAGAGATGAGGCCCAACGTCAAACATTCAAAGGTGCTTATGAGAGATAGCCCCTTCCCCACACTTACTGACCTTAGGCCCTTTTGGAAACGCCATCCCAAATTTTCAAACCTTGTTGTCTAAAGTTAGGCCCCTAAATACACATTTAGGCACCCAACTAAAGAAGCCTTATAGTGAAAGGTGCTGGGCACCCGCAGCTTCCATTGACTTCAGTTGGATTTGTGGGTGCTAAGCCACGTTGACAAGCAAGCTTTTTGTTATGCAGTAGGCACTGCCGTAATGCAAATAAATAATATGCAAAAGTAAAGTTTTTCTCAATGTGTAAAACAAGTAGCAGAATAAACCAGCAATTCACTTTTGTTGCCACTAGAGGATGAAAATTATAACATTGAAATGATGTGTTGCTAGTTCCTCTGGACCTGCATGCTACAGAGGAGAAACAACTAAAAGATCTGGTATTTAGCTCAAATCATAAAGTGAAATCCTAAATCCCTGTAACCAAAAGAAATGTTGGATTGTTTTTCCTTGGATATTGTACTCAAATATACAGTTGTTTAATAATAAATTAGTCGGCATATCGTCTTTTCTTTTAAAATAGTTGAACTGATAAGACACTAAAAATGGCTCTTCTCAGCTCTTTGGGCAGTGACTATTCTTGACTATATGACCATACACTGCCTAGCACAATGGGGGGTCATGACCTGGTTGAGATCTCATCATGCTATCTCCACATAGATCATAATTAACAATAATACTGTTATCACGCGTCATTACCTGTCAGCGTCTCAAACTTTGCTGAAATTCAATTCGCTTTGATGAGACTTTTAAGTGAGAGACTAAAAAGGGGTGATAATTGAGTGTGACTTTTTTCTAATCCACAGAGACCTGAATTACGACAAGGAAATGCTTTAATTGTTTCCATTTATCATTTCACAGTCATAATTCAGATAATTTAGGCTATCCAAATGTACTTAAAATGAGAAAAAAAAATCCCTGGATAAATCAAATGCTTTTCTCACATGGAGAAGAAAATAAAGTGGCGTGCAACATGTTGGAAAGGACAAGTATAAAGGGTTAGTTCTTTCTGTCTGCTGAAGTTTCCAGAAGAATACAAAATGAAAATAAGAAAGAAAAACTTGTAGCACCTTAGAGACTAACAAATTTATTTCAGCATAAGCTTTCGTGGGTTAATACCCACTTCATCGGATGCATGGAATGAAACATACAGTACACAGATATTTATACAGTCAGAGAAACATGATAAGGTGGAGGTGCATAGACTGACTGTATAAATATCTGTCTACTGTGTGTTTCATTCCATGCATCCGATGAAGTGGGTACTAACCCACGAAAGCTTATGCTGAAATAAATTTGTTAGAAAAACTTGTAGCACCTTAGAGACTTTCTTATTTTCATTTTGCTGACACAGACTAACACGGCTACTACACTGAAACCTATCAGAAGAATACAGACTGTGAGTGAAATTCAGCCCTCACTAACACATGTCAATCTGCTCCCCCTACTGAGGAAATTCCAGTGGAGTTCATTAGAATTCTACAGCTGGTCTCTATAGTTGCTTGCTGATCATGGTTGATTTCTACTGTATGTTACTTACTACTTTGTATCATGGTACTGACTAGAGGGGCTTCATTGTACAAGAGGCTGTATATACACACACAGTGTGAGAGTCCTTACTCAAAAGTGTTTACAGCATACATAGATAAATGAGAGAGAACAAAGTATTATTAGCCCCATTTTACAGATGGGAACATACAAACAGGGAAGTTACATGACTTGGCTAAGCTCACACAAAGTCTGCAGTAGAGCCAACAACTGAACCCAAGTCGCCACCGTCACAGTCCATAGCTTTAGCAACAAGACAACCTTACCCTCAGTGACTAGTGATTAGATCCACAAAATAACTTAGGCTCCTAAATCTAACATTTCAGCACCACCATGAACCTCAAACCCCACTGCTGCCTAACCCTGGAGGCACCTGAAGTCCCTAGGTGCCTAGATTTCTGCCAGTAAAGTCCCCTAGGCACATATGTACTGATGCTACTGAGCTGCTCAGAGCCTTAGCAGGATTCTCAGATTGGGCAATCCCTGCCTATCTCATCTGTGTGGGCTCATCTGGTAGGTATGCTCTGCCCACTTGTACCAGATTGGGCCCTGCACAAAAGAAAGCCAGGGGTGAGCAGGTCAGAATCTGGGGTGCATGTGTCCTATTATGCCCCATTGACCAGAGGTTAGAACACTCCTTTGGGTTGTTGGAAAACCAGGTTCAACCCCCCCCCCGCAGCGTGATTTGGAGCAGGAACTTGAAGCTGACTTTCCCACCTGCAAGAGGAATGCACTAACCCCTCTGCCATAGAGTCACTCTCTTACTTTTTTGCTCTCTGGGCCAATGAGCATTTTTTTTATTTCCTACAAAGTGGAACAGCTTCACCAGGAGAGATTGAGAGAGAGCCCTCACACAGTAGCTTGGTGGTCAGGGCACGCTCCTGGGAGCTGGGAGACTTTGGTTCATGTCCCTGCTCCAAATCAGGCAGATTTGAAAACAGATCTTCCGCATTCCAGGATAGTGTCTTAGCCACAAGGCTAGTGGCTCTAAGGAGTGGTGAGAAAGGCTGACCAGTCTGAGGCACCTAGTTCCAGGAAAGGACTCATGACTGCGAACCCCGAGTGAAGGGCGATGCCTCCCTTTGCCTGGAGTTAGATACCTATCTGAGTCCTGCCCCATCCCTTTCCTCAACATTTCTTACAGACAGCTCCCCACTCAGTTGCTGGCTTCCCTTTCTTAGGCAACTAATTCTCCCCATGCAATTCATAGGGAGCTTGGGCACCTAACTTGGCTACAAATTTCACTGGGCAGCAGGGTGGCTAGGAGTTCATAGAATATCAGGGTTGGAAGGGACCTTAGGAGGTCATCTAGTCCAACCCCCTGCTCAAAGCAGGACCAATCCCCAATTTTTGCCCCAGATCCCCCAAATGGCCCCCTCAAGGATTGAACTCACAACCCTGGGTTTAGCAGGCCAATGCTCAAACCACTGAGCTATCCCTCCCCCCTGCCTCCCCCCTGCCTGTTGCAGTTAGGCACTGCAACATCTAATTCCCCTTTGTGGATCTAGCCCCAGGAGACTAGAAGATCCATTGTTGTGCTCTAAACACTAACTGCCAATGGGAATAGGACCAGACAGCCCTTCCCACTATTAAAGATTAATTAGGAAGCTCTTGCTATTAGCTGCAGTCATAGGCACTGACTCCATGGGTGCTCCAGGGAAGGTGGGTGCTTAACACCCACAGGCAGCCCTCATATCAGTGCCTCCCCATCCCTCCCAGCACCTCCCGCCCATCTGTGGTCCTGAAGGTCAGTGCTTCCCCCTCGGCACCTCCCACCCACCGCGATCAGCTGTTCCATGATGTGCAGAAGACACTGGAGGGGAACAGTGAGGGTGGGACACACCCAGGGGAGGGGATAGAATGGAGCAGGAAGAGGCAGGGTGGGGGTGTGGCCTTGGGGGAAGGGGTGGAGTGGGGGCGGGCCTGGGGCAGAGCCAGAGGGGAGCACCCCCCGGCACATTAGAAAGTCAGCACCTAAGGCTGCAGTAATTTGCACCAGAGACAGAATTAGGAGCAGGCAGCTAGAAGGATGGTATAAACACCCCTATTCCTAGGCTCAGTACAAATTGGTCTAACCACTGCAAGCTCAGTTCCAGCCTCCTTGTGCGTATGTGTTAGGATACAGTCGGTTAATTACATGATCACATGTTATTTTTTTCCATAGGACTCATCTTTGTCTCTTCCCTACTCCAAGCTCCTTGTCTCAGTTGTATTTTCCTCACCTAGCCAGGCCCACTCCTCAGAGCTCTCATCCCAGTCTCCTTGTCCATCACATCCTAGTCTCTTCCCTTCAGACACCCAGTCCCCTTATCCTTGCCCAGCTATTACCAGTTCCCTCTCTCAGCTCCTGCTCCTTCCCTGCAGCATCCTTGCCTGGCAGTCCCCATCCCCCACTTCCATCTCCTTATCCAAGCTCTCTCTTTTGCACCCTTGCCTCCAGTCAGTTACCCCCGTCCCCATTGGCTCCCACTTCCAATCTTCCTCCTGGGGCCGGGGCTCCTTGGCCAGTCTCAGTGTCTGCACACACCCCTTCCTAGCTCCGTTGTCCACGTCTCTTCATTCACCTAGTCCCCATTCTCCCGCTTGAGGACCTTGGCTCCTCATCAGATTGATCTTGCCCCCTCTCTCCCTTGTTCTCTCTCTCAATCACCTTCCCAACCACTTCAAATCTCCCCACCCACTCCTCATCTGCTCTCAGATTCACCCACACCTACTGGCTTCCTTCCCAGCTACCAGATTCTGCCCCAATCCCCAACCACCATCACAGGATACTTGTCCTAGTGTATGCCCTGCACGGACACCAGTCCAGCTCCTTCATGCTGCCTGGGACTGGGACTGGGGGTGGGGAAGGGGGAGGAAGAGAGTTCATTGGGAGCACAGGAGAGACAGGCTTCCTGCTGTCAGTTCTACTTCTGTGACCTGGATGTGGCACAGCCGACAATCACCCAGAGTTGCGATTGCAGGGGAAGCGCTGCTTAGCCCCAGGTTGGAGCATGGCCAGTGCAGACAGAATTTAGCTGCTAAAATGTAAGAAGTTGTTACTGAGCATATGCAAACTTCCATTTTGCAAATACTTATAACTTGGCTGAATTTGGGAGAATTTTCACAGGAACAGTGAGAGTCACATTCCCCTCCCCCATCCCATCAAATCTCTACTCTAACATGAGGGCACTAGAACTTTTCCAATAAAGACTTTAACATAGGGAAAACAGCAGAGTTTGCCCTAGCTTTGTTTTTGGAAATGGGTGAACCATTTTGGCGGAAATGTCCAAAAATGTTCTGCCTGAGGTAGACATATTACCTGTAAAATTTCAAACCAACCAGTTCAAATTTGGCAAAGTTATAAGTAACCGAAAACAGGGTCTTATCAGGGGACTGTCAGGCAACCTTAGTAATGCATAGTGCTACCAGCCTCACCCCTAATAATGGGGTTATAAACTGTTGGCTGGAACCAGAGGTGTATTAGTTGGTTTATAATGGCGTTATATGCTCTACATTACTTAGTGGCCTATTATTAACATAGTTGGATGTCTGCAGTGAATTAAACCGACATTTCAGTGGTGTGTCTTTCAAACGAGGTTGATTTTTTTCTGGATACAGTAGTTCCAGTGAGCACCCAGAACAGCAGGAAGTGCTTGGGGCAAGAGGCAACACAGGAAAAGTCAGTGAGCCATACATGGTGCATTTAGCAGAATATCAAGGGCTAGAGCAAGTTCCCTTAGGGCTGGTCCACACTATCCCCCCAGTTCGAACTAAGATATGCAACTTCAGCTACGTGAATAACTGGCTTCCCCATCGACTCCGCGTACTCCTCTCGAGGAGTAGGAGTACCGGTGTCGACGGCGAGCACTTCCAGGATCGATTTATCACGTCTAGACAAGACACGATAAATCGATCCCAGAAGATCGATTGCTTACCGCTGAACCCGGAGGTAAGTATAGACATACCCTCAGAATCAACCCTTCAAAACAAACTGTAATTAATTAGTAATTTCCAGAGACTGTCCTCCCTCCTTTGTGCCTCTCGTTATTTCCTCATATCCCCAGCCAACAGCAAGAATGTTCCTGATTGCATCAGTATTGATTACTCTATAGATGAAGAAATTCTTCTCTGGCTAACAAGTTTATATTGCAAGCAGCCTGGTGAAGCAGTTACTCGTGTTATTTAAGCTACATCCATAGTCCTAAAAGATTTAGGCTATGTCTACACCACAAATTACTTTAGTATAATTTATGTCGCTCGGGGTGTGAATACTTTGCACCCCCTAAGTGACATAAGTTATACCGACCTAAGTGCTGGCATGGACTATGTTGGCATAAGAGGCAGGAATTATCAAACCAAGGGGAGAGCTATGTTGGCAGGAATTATTAAGCCGAGGGGAGAGCTCTCACTTGTCAGATTAGAGCATCTTCACCAGCAGCCCTATGGAGATGCAGCTGCACCGTAGTACTGTAGATATAGCCTTAGATATTACATGAAGAAATGTGGGCCCTCACAAGGTGAAGTATAACCCTTATGGGGGCAGTTTTCCACCCCCTCTTAAGCTGGTATAAGTGGCATGGGGATCTGCCCCCTTGGCATTGGGCCTCTTAATGCTCTGGAGTTTCCTTATTTAAAAAATGTGCTACAGGTTTGCTTTAATGCCGTCCTTTCCTTCCCCACCCCCTCCCTGTTTGCCACACAGTTACAGCGGACCCAATAGCCAAACCTAGAGTTTAATGGAACCACTTTTTCCAGTTGTACAGCGTGCAGCAATACTCCTTTGGGAATCCATTACATCAAACTTCTTCAATTGTCAGCTCATGTCTAGTTGCCGCTTCGATATTTTTAAGTTGACGTAATTCCCATTCTCGCTGTTTTGCTTCCTATTTTAAAGAGAAAAATGTTTAGCTTAGCAAACTGTTCTGTACAACCAACACAACAGGACTTTTTTCTGCAATTAAACAAACCAAACATCTGCTCTATTTAGTAAAAGCCTGATTCTTCTTCCACACCACTTACACAGCAAGTTTTACTGCACTAATGGTAATCGTTACTATGGATTTACACTGGCGAAACAACTATCAGAAGTTGATGCCAAGTCAGAGCAAATCGAGAGCCTGATCCAAAGCCCATGGAAGTTAATAGAAGGACTCTACTTTGTGACAGCCAGTAGACTAAATTGCAGGAGTTGGAGTCAGCACTTAGTAGAAAGCCTGGAGAAAGAAATGCATCTTATATAGGCTTTGACTACACACATTTCCCCGGAATTCAAAGTAGGTCTACGGTTTAACTAAGCCAAATATTTAAACAAATAAATAATGAAAGGTTCCAGTTACTGGATCCTTTCCTATATTAGTGCTGACATCAGATTTAAAACCAGTTTGAATTGCTGGGAGAGTTTCCCCCCTGTAAAGACAAAGGCTATGGGTGTTCTAAAAGGGAGCAGAATTTGACAAGTTTTCATTAGAAGCAAATCCCAGAGATGAGGGCCTAACTTTAAGCAATGACCGGCAATGGCTTCATTCAGGCTCTCCAGCTTTCTACTAGGAGTTAAATCTTTTTTGTTTTGTTTCATTGTTATTTTGGCTTGTTTATAATTTGATCTTGAAGCATGATAAATGTAATTCTTTGCAAACTCAATTCATGCAGCCTCCAACCAAGAATCTCTTTCTTCATTCTGCATATTTACCAGTTTATCTCCAAAACATAATCATTTTAAGCATGTTCCCAGTAGAGGAGCATAGAAGACTAATAGTCATTGCAAAATAGAGGCAAAAATATTAATTAATCCACCAAATGTGAGCAAACTTTGCATTAGAACTGTGCGGAAGTTTTCCAACAGAAAATACTTACTTTATTGAAATAGTAACCTATAGATTTTGATTAAGCCTGATGTAACCCAGGCTAGTTTCTGACAGAAACCTGCCTGATTTCCTGACAAGTTAGCCACCTGTCTACTTCCCCAGCTCCTTGGCACCTGTGGTTTCCAGGAAGCATATTTTGTTTTGTTGTTTCCTAAACAAAATATTGTAGAATTTTACTTCTGCAAGAAATTGATTGGGGGGGGGGGGGGGGGGGAAAGAGGGGAAATTATCCCAAATCAGGATGAAAAGCAAAAACCTTGACATTTTTCACAGTGAAATTCAGGTTTCCAGTGAGCAATACCTAGCATTAATCACTATTAAAAGGACACACATAAATGCAACACAAGTATAACCCTCCTAAAAAGATTAGAGCTGGTCAAAAAATGGGATGAAGGTTGTTTAAAGGTTTTGTAACACTCCCCAGTGATACCCCTGACTAAATCTTAGCTGCCAGGGCCAGTGGCACCACTGCTCTGGGTGGCCTCCGGAGAGAGCCGCTGCTCAGGCGGTCCCCAGGGCCAGCCACACTGGCCACTGCAGAAGTTATGGAGATCACAGAAAGTCATGGGATCTGTGACTTCCACGACCTCCGTGACAGACACGCAGCCTTAGTCATGGGCCACTTAGTGGTAACAATCAATGGAGATTCTCCTTTAATTCAAAAGGTAGTGCTTGTTACGGGAGAATGTGGGTTCTATTACTTAACCATTTTTTTCTTTGTGTATTGTCTTCACAAAGATTGAGAGTCTCCAATGTATTTGTTATTTGAAATTAATCACTAATTTCTGCAAGCAAATAATTCTCTGGTGGCAGATTGTTCTATTAAAATGGAATATACATTTTGCAGTTCAAGCTAGTTAGCTTGTTATATACTTGACAGTACATTAAACAAGTCAAAGTTGATGCTGTATTTAAATATGGCATTTAAGAGAGTAACACAGGTTATCCAACCAGGGAACTGAAACAGAACCACATGACTTAAGTAACTAACCATCAACATCTCATAACTTGAGTTATACATTCAGAAATATTATTTGAAATTTGCTGTTGGCCGATATCTGAGCATATAGGCTACACATTTACTTGGTGAGTGTTCATGCTAGTAGAGTTCAAGCAAAGAATTTAAATTAAACAACTTTTATCAGCAGATTTAGGACTGTCCTGAACAGTCACTGAAAAGATTTGGATTCACCCGCCAGATAATGGTAGAATGTCATGCAACTTAATCACCTCAGAAAATGTATGAAAAGTGTATTTACCAAAAGTTTTTTTTCAAATGTCCTTTTTCTTCTTTTTCTTACTGTGGGATCTTTTATCCCAGGAATTTCAGTAACCAACCATGCAAATACACTTTTAGAAGTTACTTTGGCTGTCTTCTTAGATGGTTCAGCAGGGACTTCAGCCTCTGCACTTGCTATATGGGGAACCATTGTCTTGAAGCTTGGCTCTTCACTGGATTCCTCTGAAGCCAACACTGTTGAAAGTCTTCTTCTAGGAATTGCAGCCCAAGAGCTGTGGCTCATCTCTTCACTTGATTCCTCTGGGTCCAATACTGTGGAAAGCTTTCTTGGAAAATTGACTTGAGAAATGATCTTGTCAAGGTGCATTAGTTGTTCTTGGGATGATGCATGTTTCTGGAAGGATGATTTTGGCATTGGAGACCCATAGACTCTCTTACTTATGTTTTGTTCTCTGATAGATTGATTTGTCATATCCACCAGAGATAGCATACTTTGGGAGAACATTGAATCCACCGGAGTGCTATGTTTCACTGCTGCCTTTTTCAAAGATCTTTTGACATTTAAGAAAGAATCTTCTTCCTCTGACATCTTCTAATTTGGTTATGGATCTTCAATGCAAAAAAAAAAAAAAAAAAAGTTAGTCTTTGGATGACTATGGAAGACTATGGAATCGATTACCACGTGTAACATGATAGCACAATAGGAATGAGAGCACCATTAGGGCAATTTCATTGTAAAACTCTATCATGTTTATTCTCTGCCACAAGTTATGCATTTGTTTGTTTGTTGGTTTTTTTATGGGGGGGTGGGGTGTGATGGTAGTTTAAGTCACCCAAGTGTTAAAAGCACTTGGTAGTATTTTTTTTTTTTTTGATTTGTGCTCAGAAGTTACATGGAGTTACTCCTTCCTGAGGACTAGTGCACTGGAAATGTTTGAAGAAATATTTTAAAATAAAAGGAAGGCGCATTAGAAGACTGGTTACTGCACAATTGATATATGCAGTTTTCTTTCTTTTTAAAAAAATAAGAGAAGGAGGAACTCTCAGATGTGGAGCTGTACACTAGGACCTTCATTTATTTAAATATATTTCAGGATACCTGAAACATTCATTAAAATAATGGCAGTTGTGATAATCAAGTTCCTCCTAGGTCAGTATAGAGAGCTAATAATCCACTTAGGTTGCAGAATTTTAGTGGTAGGGGATAACTGCTGCATTCCAAGTCAATCAGTGTAGTGTAACCCAATTATAGAAGTGAAACGTCACTATAAAAAGGGAAAAAAACCAATAAACAAACAATCTGAGAATATTCCACTCCACTTTGAGCAACAGCTCAAAGTCACTGGCAACACTCCCATTGATTTCAGTGGGACAGGATCAGACCACATGCAGCATTTAGCTATGCTCAAATTGACTAAAGTAATTCCACTGTATTTGAATATAATTCCATTTTTGTTTGTTTGTTTTAAACTTACCTGCCAGACTCTAACATCAGGATCCTGCAAGATCTGAAGACAACACAAACACCTAAAGAAGAATCAAGAAAGCAGCTCTGGTCTCTGCTTTAGGTGTTTTTGACAGATCCTGAAGTAGGAATCTGCCAAGGCATAGCCACATACAATATATGGACCTTAATAATGCCACAAATGCTTGCAGAGGAGCAAAGAACCTTTGACTTTTTAAGAGAAAAATCTGTCATTTTAAGATTATTATTTTTTGAAGGTCATGCAAGTATTGGGTCAGTGTTCTTATAAATATTGTATTTTATAAAACAGTTATTTTATAAAATTTGTAGTGTTAACTATTTAAATGGCTATTTAAACTAAACCAACTAATGTCTACACACCAAACAGAATAGAGCAAAAAGATCTTACTCCAACAAAACAATCAGTTCTGCTACTGAAGAAGTGAGGCCTGATTCTCTGCTGCCTGCCACTCTTTGCACCTGTGCCAAATACTATCATTTGGGTTTAGTAGAGTTTTACACCCATCTTGCACAGGTGTTAAGAGACACTGGATGAGATGACTTAGAGAATCAGGAGGCACATTAACACTTAAAAAACCACTAAAACAGCCTATTAAAGATATTTCTCATCAGGACTACTTTCATTCAGGTGTACCTTTTTAAAAGAAAATTAGTTTCTGCTGCATTGTAATAGAATTTATAGATTAGAGGAGCTGCTTTTTTTTGCCCTATGAAAGGTGTCTGTGGCCACAGATTTTTTTCTTTAATTAAATCATGACTTTAAAAGAAAATAATCTTTGTTTCTATAGAAGCCCAGTTCAGTTAGTTACAGAGCTAGTAGTATTAAGAGGGATTCTTTTTAATTAATACAACTTAGGGGTAATTAGCAGCTAATTTAAAAAGCCTTCTCTGATAAGCACTTTAATTAAAGAAATAAAGTAATCACAAATGTTGGTTAAAGCTTAACTTATTACATTGAACATTAGTTCTCTTCTAAAGTTGGAGTTCTGTTTTAGACTTCATTTCCAATAGAAGTGTCTGAGGAGGCTAGCCATAAAGTGTGATCAGTCCTTTGCTATATTCAGATAGATTCCCTCCCTCCAGGTCACTCATTTTAACAGATAAACAGAAGATAAAAGAAAAAACAACCCAAAACAACAAAAACAACAGATACTGGAACATTAGGGTCTCTAGTGTGAGGACCATTCCATAGCTTTTAATTGTTTTGGCAGTAATGAAGCCAGCTAGACAAATTCCAGCTAGACAAATTCAGACTGGAAATAAGATGTAAATTTTTAACAGAGAGAGTAATTAAGCATTGGGACAATTTACCAAGGGTCTTAGCAGATTCTCTATCACTGACCATTTTTAAATGAAGACTAGATGTTTTTCTAAAAGACCTGCAATAGGAATTATTTTGGAGAAGTTCCATTGCCTGTGTTATACTAGAGGTCACACTAAAGGATTGCAGTGGTCCCCTTCTGGCCTTGAAACCTACAAAACAAAGTCTTACCAGTCCTACTGGACCTACTCAACACAAATAGACTTCTTTAGTATCACTCTCCTGGTTCCAAGTCAGATATTTTAGGCTTCAGCTACATTTGGGCTCTTGTAGCCCAAATAGCTTCCAAGAATCCTTTGTTGTAGTGGGGGATGGTAATTCATTCTCTAAATTCCCCTAATCACATCCTTGGCCACCTCTAATCTGCTCCAAATTCCAAAGAGAAGAAAAAACAAAAACAAAATGAGGCTCATCAGAGGGAACTAGGGATAGAATCTCCCTAGACTTTGTAGGCTAATGACATGTTCAGTTGTGGAAATGGCAAATCTTTGCCTTGAAACAAATGCCCCCCAAAATATCAGTTCCTGGATGAGAAATGTGCAGAACTGAAATGATATAGTCTACATGTAGCACCCAATTTAGCTTTCAAAGCCCATTAGATATTTATTAAGGCACCGATTTTGTCACTGAGATCGCGGAAGTCATGGAATCTGTAACTTCCAGAGACCTCCGTGACTTAAGCTGTGGTGCCTAGGAGCTGCAGAGTCCCCCCCACTGCTGGCGGCGGGGCCCCTCGGGTTCCCAGCCACCACTGGCAGCAAGGGGACCCTGCAGCTGGCAGGGGCCCCTGGATTTCCTGGCTGCCACGGGCGGTGCAGGTACCCCGCTGCACCTGGCTCCTGCAGGTGACAGGGGTACCCTGCAGCTCTTGGCCACCGTGGGCGGCAGGGGGACCCCAGAGCTCCTGGCTGCCAGGGGCAATGGGGGACCCCAAAGCTCTGAGACATCACTGGCAGTGGGAGCCCCCGGAGCTCCGAGAGGGGCCTCTGCGACTGCCCAGCCGCTGAGGAGGTTGTGGGGACCCAGCAGCTCCCCATAGATATTTTTAGTAAAAGTCAGGGACAGGTCACGTGCTTCCATGAATTTTTCTTTATTGCCCATGACCTGTCCCTGACTTTTACTAAAAGTATCTGTGACAAAATTATATATGCACAGCGGCACCACTGAACTACAGCCACCTCTGAGGTGCAAGGTGGTAAACAACTTGTGCACAGGACATTGCAAAACAAACTCTGTTGGTGGGGTCCACTTACCAGGACACTGAGGCAACTCCCTCCTCAGAATGTGCCATACGATCTGTAATATCCACACAGCACAGCCAAGACCTGACCTCATTTTAGTGTCTTCTCCAAGTGACCCCCACATTGTAAAGTGCATGGAACATATTTAATCTATGACAGAAGGAGGAAGGGCTGAGTTGACCTTGTTGGGATTTGAACTTGCAGTTCCAAGGAGCCTAGGTATAGCAAACCTAATCTTAGAGCACTAAATCACCCCTTGTTAGCTGTATTAATAATTGCACTATGAATAGAGAACTAGGAGGAGTCATTTAGGAATAACAGTCTGTCAGTATATGGGGCAAGCTGCTTGGTTTAAGTTATGTGCCCCACAGGAATTGAAAGAGAACTTGAGAAATGGAGGCACACAATCACATGGGTTGCACAAGTAAACATCCTGAAAATAAGCAGTTTGTTCAGAATAAGCTATTTATTTCATAGACTCCCAGTGGAGGTTCCTGACAAGAACATTTAGAGAACTGAACAAAAGCTATTTTGAGATATTTGTGGCTGGGCAAAAATCCCAGAGTAAAGCCCTCAGTTCTTTACAAACATAGGAGAAAGTAGACCAGTTCTTACCTCATTTTGAGTATTAGTAGTTAGCTTTTCAAACCAGAGGTGTTGTGGCTTGGTGAAAGAAACAGCTAGGTCGTTACTGTACCTTGCAGAGCTGGAAAGTCAATTCCTTATATAATGAAGAGCAGGGAGTGATGTCCCGACATAGCATTGGCGTATTTTTACTGTCATGCTGTGTCACACTGGGACACAACATTGTTGCCTGTTTCAGCAGGGCTATGATGCAAACCTCACTGTGTAATGCTGGGCAGTTGAGGCAGCTTTATTTTGTGGCTCTGAGTAATTTTGTGTCACCTCATTCTATGGGTACATCTAAACAGAGCCGCAGGATGGGACGAGGAGCTCACAGCATGAGCTAGCAAA
Organism: Macrochelys suwanniensis; assembly: GCA_033296515.1. Lineage (NCBI taxonomy): Eukaryota > Metazoa > Chordata > Testudines > Chelydridae > Macrochelys > Macrochelys suwanniensis. Next base: position 97,152,083 of record CM065776.1, on the reverse strand, counting down.
CCACATTCATACCCTACTTGCACTGAAGCCTTGGCTGTGCTGTTTTCGCTGTCAATGTTACCCATACTAATTGGATTCAAGCTAGCTCAGATAGGCCATCTTGTGCACAGCTTTTGCTGTGTATACATGCCTTATGCATCCCTTTACTGATGTCTTACTGTATATCAGAGCAAGTTGAAATTTTTCATCCTTGCCTCAAGCCCCTGTATAACTATGTCCTGTACCTGCGTCTTTTTCCATACTGCCCCCTAAGCATAGACCTCCATTTCACAAAACCATTTCCCTTTCCTTCATTCCAGTTCCTCTTTCAGGACCCATCTTTTCTGGAATGCCCACAAGAAGGGAGTTAATAATGTAAGAGTAATTTCGGTGCTGATTTGCAGGCGAGTATTGCTATTAATCTCAGCTGTTGGTTAATCTGCTGATTTGTCTCTTTTGAGGGAAATGGAAGCAGGGGTTTGTGCTCAGAGTAGGGCCACTGTGATCTTTGTCATGGCAGAGGGGCCAAAGAGGGATGGTTTAGACTGGCATCTTTACCTAGTATCTGTACATACCATTCACAACACATAGCAATGACCAGCAGGCCCCGGCTTTCATGAAATGTGTGTGTTAACTTCAGCAATTCCTGGGAGCTTGCAATAGCTTGATTGGTTTAAGTGGAGAAAGTAGACTTGGGATGCTTTAGCAACATACCAAGGAACAGCACATGCCACCATTGTGCAAACTTCCCCACACTCTGTGCCCAGGTCTTGACTTGTGTGACCACCTCTTCCATCTCTGCTGACAATGGGTTCCTTTTGCTGGGCACTCATTAGCGATATAGGACCAAAACAATACCCAGGCCTGGGTCCAAGACTCCCCTAATGAGTGCCTTTTTGGTCCAGAGGTATAACTCCAGCCTGAGAAGTCACATGTTCAACTCACCTCTAACTTTGGTCCTGATGCAGTGATAACAAAAATACCTATTTCTTATATACTGCTTTTTATCAATAGCTCTCAACGTGCCTCACAGTCTTTAATGTATTTAGCGTCACAACACCCCTGTGGGGCAGGAAAGTATTAGCCCCATTTTATAGGCACTTAGAGGCTAAGTAAGGCCCAGACTTTTAAAGCTACTTAAGTGTTGCCACACACAGCCTCTCGCCTCCTAACTGATTTAGCAACCTACATCTCATTTTCCAAAGAGATTTAGAACACTTAGGAGTCTGAATTCCAACGCCAGTCTATGGGCTTTTGAGTCCTAAGTGCTTAAATCCCTTTGGAAAATGAAACTGAAGTTCCTAAATCAGTTACATATTGTTATGCTGAGCACAGCAATGCCTAAAAAACTTTAAAAATGGGTTTCAGTGACTTACGCATGGCTGTATAGGAAGTTTTTGGTAAAGCAGAGAATTGAACCCACCTCTTAAGCGTAAGAGTAGTGTCCAAACCACTGGACCATCCCTCATAGAATCATAGAATCTCAGGATTGGAAGGGACCTCAGGAGGCCATCTGGTCCAACCCCCTGCTCAAAGCAGGACCAAACCCAACTAAATTATCCCAGCCAGGGCTTTGTCAAGCCTGACCTTAAAAACCTCTAAGGAAGGAGATTCCACCACCTCCCTAGGTAACCCATTCCAGTGCTTCACTACCCTACTAGTGAAAAAGTTTTTCCTAATATCCAACCTAAACCTCCCCCTCTGCAACTTGAGACCATTACTCCTTGTTCTGTCATCTTCTACCACTGAGAACAGTCTAGATCCATCCTCTTTGGAACCCCCTTTCAGGTACTTGAAAGCAGCTATCAAATCCCCCCTCATTCTTCTCTTCTGCAGGCTAAACAATCCCAGTTCCCTCAGCCTCTCCTCATAAGTTATGTGCTCCAGCCCCCTAATCATTTTTGTTGCCCTCCGCTGGACTCTTTCCAATTTATCCACATCCTTCTTGTAGTGTGGGGCCCAAAACTGGACACAGTACTCCAAATGAGGCCTCACCAGTGCCGAATAGAGGGGAATAATCACGTCCCTCGAGCTGCTGGAAATGCCCCTACTTATACAGCCCAAAATGCCATTAGCCTTCTTGGCAACAAGGGCACACTGTTGACGCATATTCAGCTTTTCGTCCACCGTAACCCCTAGGTCCTTTTCTGCAGAACTGCTGCCCAGCCATTCGGTCCCTAGTCTGTAGCAGTGCATGGGATTCTTCCGTCCTAAGTGCAGGACTCTGCACTTGTCCTTGTTGAACCTCATCAGATTTCTTTTGGCCCAATCCTCTAATTTGTCTAGGTCCCTCTGTATCCTATTCCTACCCTCCAGCGTATCAACCACTCCTCCCAGTTTAGTGTCATCTGCAAACTTGCTAAGGGTGCAGTCCACACCATCCTCCAGATCGTTAATGAAGATATTGAACAAAACCGGCCCCAGCACCGACCCTTGGGGCACTCCACTTGATACCGGCTGCCAACTAGACATGGAACCATTGATCACTACCCGTTGAGCCCGACCATCTAGCCAGTTTTCTATCCACCTTACCGTCCATTAATCCAGCCCATACTTCTTTAACTTGCTGGCAAGAATACTGTGGGAGACTGTATCAAAAGCTTTGCTAAAGTCAAGAAATAGCACATCCCCGGCTGTCCCCTCATCCACAGAGCCGGTTATCTCATCATAGAAGGCAATTAGGTTAGTCAGGCATGACTTGCCCTTGGTGAATCCATGCTGACTGTTCCTGATCATTTTCCCCTCCTTTAAGTGGTTCAGAATTGATTCCTTGAGGACCTGTTCCATGATTTTTCCAGGGACTGAGGTGAGACTGACTGGCCTGTAGTTCCCCGGATCTTCCTTCTTCCCTTTTTTAAAGATGGGCACTACATTAGCTTTTTTCCAGTCATCCGGGACCTCCCCCGATTGCCATGATTTGTCAAAGATAATGGCCAATGGCTCTGCAATCACATCGGCCAACTCCTTTAGCACCCTCGGATGCAGTGCATCCGGCCCCATGGACTTGTGCTCATCCAGCTTTTCTAAATAGTCCCGAACTATTTCTTTCTCCACAGAGGGCTGGTCACCTCCTCCCCATACCGTGCTGCGGAGTGCAGCTGTCTGGGAGCTGACCTTGTCTGTGAAGACAGAGGCAAACTGTCCTCATCTACTAGAAAGTACTAAATCAGGTTCTTTGACTGTTATGGAGGAGGTCAGACCCCCAGACTGGTCCCTTCACTATTGCTCATGCTACCATTCTGCTGGCCTTTGGTGAGCAGGTTCCAGCTCCCATGGAGAGCAAAATCTGCCACGCAGCAGAAAAAAAAGGACTCTTGCTTCCATTACTTCTTCCTGTCCCATTCCCCACTACCACCTTCACCTTCTGTCTATGGCGTGATGTCAATGGACATGCTTTAGTTTGGAGAAATGAAAATGAGGCTGGGAGGAGGGTGAGCTTGATGGAAAACATAGCATGAACACACACAATGCAAGGACAGCCAGAATAGAAATAGAATGGATGGGGCGGGCAAGAACAAGAGCAAATATACAGCAGAAAAAAAAAATGAGTTGGAACGGGACAGGGCGAAGAAGACAGAAGAAATAAACTAAATTATGAAAGAAGTAAAGCTACATTTTTAAGGTAATAGGGTAAAATTTTCAAAGGGGTCTAGGTGATTTAGAATCCTGAGTTCCATTTCTTTCAAAAGTAATTTAGATAGGTATTTAGGTGCCTAAAGATGCAGGTAGATAGTTTGTTGGATTTTTTCAGAGGTGTCTGTCTGTAGATTTAGGTGCCCTGAGTGATGGTTTTTTTGTTTTTGTTTTTTAAATAGGACTGATTTAGAATCACAAATTCCAAAGAGACCAGTGTTATCATCTGACTTCCAGTATTACCCAGGCCATAGAGCTTCCCCAAACTCATAAGGCACCAAGAAGTCATTTTGTAAAAGATATTTAGGCATTGTTGTGTTCAGTGTGACATTGTCTAACGGATTTAGAAACCTAAGATTCATTGTTGATAAGGATTTAGGCACTGAGGAGCCTAAGTCCCATTCACTGCTGTCTCCTAGGCACCTAAATTTCATTTAAAAATGAGCCAAGCTCCTTAATCAGTTAGGCATTAAAGAGCTGGGGTGGGGGCTTAGGCTTCTTTTGAAATGTTTAACTCATAATCAGTCAATAGTTGCAGGGCACTGTTACCCTTAAGTAGCCACAATTAATCTTTTTTTTTAATAACAGAAAGGTGATGGTCCTGCTATATGCGGGAGGTAAAAATTCATGTGCAAGCTCAGAAATGAGTATTTTACTACCACCTACACCCCAATGGCCCAATATTGCCCTCAAATATATAACTTCAGTGGGCGCCCCACTTGTGTCTGCAAGAGGAGAATTGGGCCTTATGTATTTAAAGATTTTTTAATGCCGTCAAACGTTTTCAGTGGATCATGGGATAAAATCACTATGGCACTTTTAAATTTATTAAAAGGGGATTGCAATACATAGGGTGTTTTTTAAAAAATGGCCCAGGGAATGCCAGTCAAGGGAAAATATTTATTTTGCCCTACGAGCTGGCTACTTAGTGTTTGACCTTTTTTTTGTTGTCTAATTACCTTGCAGATAATGAAGTAGGTACAGTTTGATAGTTGTACAGGTCATTAACCTTCTGAAAATCAATACATCATCCGCTTTATAGTGACATCAATTATTCCTCTGCATAAACTCCATCTCACTCAGACATTGTGCCCATCCATTTCTGTCATAGCTGCCTGCCACATAGTGCTCTGTCTTCACATTGTTTGTGTGTTACTTGGCCTCCTATACAATTTCTACATGGTTCTACAGAATTGAAGTCAGCCCAAGTTAATGTTCAACAGGAATCCTTCCTCTGTACTTGCTGTGTATTTTCTGATGTGACTGCTCCCTTCTAATTCTGTTGGCAGTGTTGCTAAGCAGCACAGGATACTATTGCCAAAGTTCAATGAACATACATAATAACTATAGAGAATGAGGGGAAAACAGTCAGTGATGATTCCAAAACCTTTGGCAACAATATGCGTATAGTTTGACCAACGCCAAACAAATGTCTAAACTCCAGCTCTCTCAGTGATCAGTAAGTGATGGATTTTCATTACTTTGTTCCAGCTACTAATAAACAAAAAAGTTTGTGTGTCACATTCGAGTGGTCAGACTATAACCCAGATCTAAAATGCACCGAATTGTTGAAAAGATGCAAGAATTACTCGGTGAAATTCTATGGTCTGTGTTATGTAGGAGATCAGACAACATGGTCGTAATAGTCCCTTCTGGCCTTAGATTCTATGGGCAAGAACCTCAGCCATAGGAGCCGACTTCCGTCAGCTCCGCTGGGTGCATCGGGGGCGGGGCCCCGCAACATCGGCCGGGGGCGGGGCCCCGCAACGTCGGCCAGCGTTGGGGGCGGAGCCCCACAACTTCACCCGGCGTCCGGGGTGAAGGTAAGTGCTTCGATAATGGGTGCAGGGCTGGCGGGGAGCTGCCGGTGGGTTCTGAGCACCCACCAATTTTTCCCTATGGGTGCTCCAGCCCTGGAGCACCCACGGAGTTGGCACCTATGACCTCAGCGGGTGTAAAATGCTGTAACTGCAATGAAGGCATTGGCTTTACACTGACTGAGCAACAGCTGAGGATCTGTATCTGTTGTAGTTTAACACCGCTTAGTATGTCATGTCAATTGCTAGAACCGCACCAACTGTTTCTATTGATGCACCCACTGGTATCTTCAGATCATGTCTAGCTAAGAACAAATGTAAACTAGACACCTACACTATTCAGTCAATATTCATTCCTATATATATAGTAAACTGTAATAATATTGGGCCAAAGTCTGGCTTCAGGCATGAACACAGCATAAACCTGTGTCAAACAGTGGGCTCAACTGATGCCTTGTTAATGTAAGCACGTATTCTGACTGTCCTTGGTCTCAGACACAGTAAACCCTATGCACATTACTACTGCTGCCAGCAGCAGGAATAATCTACAGGGGACGGCGTGTGTAGAATCAGGTCAGGATTCATATGCACCAAACTGTGAGAGCCATGCTCCCTAAGTCCCATCCTCAACTATATCCTGCACAACTCCATGGGCCTGATAGGGAGCCAGAATTACTGTGACAGCTTTTGACATGTGGCTCCCTTTCCAGCTGTGGCATTTTGGGTATGTGTGTGTGGGCAGCCCCAGCCAGAATATGGGCCGTGATCAGTACGTGTATAACTGTTCCAGTCCATTACGCGACAGCACATCAAGTTCCACCATCAGCAATGGGAACCTAATTGACCTACTGATTCAAGAAATGGCTGCAGAGCTCTGGATGAAACTGGCATGCTTTGACATAGGGCTAACCCAGTGACAACCAACCAATACTGCCCAGCCAATGCACAGAATGTTCTCTTTTATTTTAAAGGTATAAAACTATTTCATAACAGCAAGAAGAGATTCCAGAGGCTGCATTTCTATAGTGTTGTTCCACTCCTTGGGTGGTTTGGCCTTCCTGTCCCAGAATATCACTCGAGGCTATGAACCAATTGCAATGTAGCACGCTGCCTGTAGTACTTCATTGCTTAAGCAATACAAAAATCTCAGAGCGTGTGATTATGCTACTGACCCAGCTCAGCTATGTAGGGGGGGCACAAGAGGAAACAAACTGTTCCCAAGGTTCAAGGTACTTGAGCAAGGTCATTAATAAGCACAGATGCATGAGCTAAAGTGTCTCACTGAGATTGTTTAAAGAGAAACACTGTGAAAGTTACACATTTTAATATTAAAAAATATGGCATTAGGTACTTATGTGGAAAAGAATTCCAACCACAAAAGGCCAGTTCTTTAGCTAGTGTAACTCAGCATATCTCCATTGACATCAGTGGAGCTCCACTGATTTCCACCAGCTGACAATCTGCTCCATAGAAAAAATGAATGAAAATAAATGGTTATTTAAGATCTGATGCTACACCTCTCACTTATACCAGGGTAAATCAGATGTAATTGCATTACATTCAGTGTCATTGTGATGACTGTGCAGCATAAGCTGTATTCTTTAAGCTACAAGATAAGAGTGTCTGGGAACTACAGTCCAGCATGCTGAATAAAGAATCCTTCACATTAAGCCTGTCTGGTTTCCATCACCACACTTCCAGTCTCGCCACGGGTACCTATGAGATCTCCTTTTCTGCAGTGCTAACTGCTGACTACAGAACCCATTTCCCAAAGCCGAGTGGACTGACCATGACACTCTCAGCTTTCAGATCAAAATGCAAAACCTGCTTCTTTGCTATACCTTTCCACCCATCATAACACTAGGAAGAGCGAAGAGAATGGTGTTTCATTATCTATCTCTTGCTGCCCATGCCTTGGGCTGAGCCCCACCTGCCCCCATTGAACATATGTGAGTATTGTTTGTATATATCAGAGGGCAGAATCTAGGCCTCATTTTGAGTGAATGCCGTATGAATTTTCCTCAAAGCAGTGTAAATTCTTTATGCTTATCTTTTCAATAGCTTCAGACTTTCCCTCTAGGGGATGATCAACACTCCATCACAGTCAATGGAAAGACCCCAACTGCTTTCAATGGGCTTTGGAACAGGCCATTAATGAATAAAGCTTTCTGGTAGTACCCATTGCTTTTTCACACCCTGATCATTGCATCAAGGCCTTGTCTTCACACATTTTAAGCACTGCCACCACCTACTGTGAACACTCTTATTTCAGATTAAAAGCCTGCCTCATTTTGGGCCTTAAATCTGTAAAGGACTGATTTAAGCACAGTCAATGTAAGCTACAGTTTAAGAACGTCCACACAGGGGTTTTGTGCTAATGTAACTACCTCTGTTTTTAAACCAGTTCTGTTTAACCCAATGCAGCTTTGTGTGTGGACCAGCCCTCTGTCTTCATGCAGCATTCACTCAGCACAAACTTCCTTTGGGATCTGCCATACACAGCAGCTGCTCTACCCCTTCTGAGCATTGAGTGGATCCATAAATACGGGTTACTTGCATGGAAGGACTGCAGTTAGGTTGGGGGAAGTGTGGCAGCATATGATCTAGCTGCCATCCCCTTCTACTCTTCTCCCTGGATACACACTGCCAGTATCTGAACTACCCTGCATAGCTCAATAAATGGGAGCATATGACCTGAGCTAGCTCCGGTTGTAGTCAATGCAAAGACCCCCATTGACTAAAATGGGAGATGGATTGGGCCCGTAGAATTGTATAGTCCAAGGCAATCCTGAACGTACAATGGCAATCCTAGATACGAGTTCTTAGAATGCAAATGTAAAAGCAGCGCTGTGAGTCCTCTGAAGCACAGCTTAATGTGGTTAATGTATAGAAGGTAGTAAAGGAAACAGCAGCTGTTTACTCAAGCAGATTTTTCCTTTATTTTTTTAGTTAGATTTCAGAAATTATAATAGTGCAAACACTCAGTATAAAAGTTGCAATAAGAAATTTACATTCACATTTAACATTTCAGCCCATTCACTTTTTAACATAAAAATAGGACAAATATTCAATTGCTCTTCTCAAATTTAACAATGCTGAAAAAGAGTGGAAGATACTCTACAGTATTCTATTTACATAAAAATAGACCCGTATTTATGCAAATCTAACATTAGATGTTACCCAGTGTTGTTATTGTATTAATATTTTATATAGATAGTATATGTGTATGTGTGTGTGTATAATATTTATTTGAAGCATCAGTGGGCTACAGTAGATGGGAAACAATGACATTAGTCCATTCCTCAAAGCTATGAATATCCATGTTGTTTTACCTAGAGATGTTTTATTACAACACAATGAGCCTCATTCTATTCCTATTGAAGTCAACGGCAAAACCCCCTTTGGGGAGCAGACCCTTAATATAAAATCTGATACAAATCCCACTGAAGTTGATAATACCATTGATTGCAGTGGATTTTGGATCAGGCTGACAGGATCTTCTGGCGTCTCTTATACCAAGACAACTGAGGAAAATGTCTGATTGGCTTCCCATAATTAAGGATGGAATTACATTATATGCGGTGATAATGAACTCAAATACTTTCATTAAAGTATGCAAGTTAGTCTGGAAAACACATAGAAATGTACTGCAATCTTCTGTGGTACAGGTAAAATAGCAGATAAGATTACTGTAACATGGTCTTCTTACTGAATGGCTGGATTCAATTTAGCTCACAATAAAGTATAATAAATGAAGTTTTAATCCAAAAATTGCACAGTTCAGAATCAATCTTTGCTCTGATTTTTGGAGAAAAATATCCATATAACACTCAGACTAAATGATCATTTCTGAAATTACTGAAATTCTGAAAATTAATTTTCAGCAGAAGAAAAAAAAATCAAGTTGCTTACATTGTATCGTTTGGGCCACATTACTGCTTTCCTAATTCTCTCTAATAACATACACATTGTGTGTACGCCGCATCAAAACATGTATCATATATATCTTAATACACAAAGCAGAATTATGTTACCCTCTGAAATGTATGTGTGTGTGTGTGTGTGTGTGTGTACCTGGCTCTTTTTCTTCTTAGTATCACTCTGTTGATCGGAGTTTAAACATCTTTGGGTCACTTTCAAGCATTTCATGGGGCTACAATGGCTAGTATGGCTGGCTGTCATCTGACGACAGACAAGTTTTGATTGTGGAACATACGCTCCATTTGTGCTATCTACCTGCTTGGTGCTGGACAGTTTGTGGTAGAAAGCTGAGACACAGGAGTCAGAAAGCAAGGATAGTGCATCATATCTACCCTTTTCTAGTCAACCATTTATAATTGGACGTTACATGGCAAGCTGCTGCTCTGGAGATTCACACACTCGCTTGCCAGGCAATTACCTGCCATATAGACAAGCCCTTAGTGCTACTTGAGAACCACGGAGGTGGTGGATAGTCCTTGGGTGAAATCCTGGCCCCACTGAAGTCAATGGGAGGTTTGCCATTGATGTTAATGGGACCAGGTTTTCACCCCTTGTGCTGGCTCTCTGCACAGAGCCACGCTCACTCTTTAAACACACATCTAGGACACTTTAAAGGACCCAGGGAACATACTGAGGATTTCTCAGAGGGGAAACTTAAGTTAAAACAAGGGATATTAAACTTTGTTTGCCAGATCCTGCAGAATTTGGCTGTGTTTTGTGCTAAACTCCCAGTCTTCCCAACGGCCCCGTTAGTAGGAGATGGGGACAACCCATAATGTCAAATTATGTTTAAATCAGATTGCATTTTTGCTTTACAGTTCAAATCAGGGGGTTAAATCCTGTCCCCACTGAGGTCAATCCATAGACTTCCACAGAGCCCAGATTTAACTGAGGGTCTTTAATCAAGCTGTTGAATAAATAACAATATGGAATGGATTATGTTTTAATAAAAGGAAAGTTGAAAATTAAAATACATGCAGCTTGCCATATATTAAAAATGCTTTAGTGTAAGGGAAATGCAGCAAAGGAGCATTGTGATACATGTTACCAACAATGCCATAGGAGAGAGTCAAGCAACTACTATGCTTCTGAAAAGGACAATCTTTCTATATATGAGAACAGACACGGCAACAAAGCTTACTCATGTCAATAGCCTCATTAACATTAATGGGACTATTTGTATGAGTAAAGTGAGCAGAATTTGGCCCACAGTGTGTATGCAATAAGTAGACTTGTTCATACTTAAACCAACGATTCTTTCAGGAGAATGGAGGAAAAAAACATGTACAAGATTGTAATGGGGTTTACAGACCTGATGCTAAGGCTAAGGGAGTGAAGAAGCAGTATTGGGCCAAGAAGGCCCTGCCCCTCAGCAGCTGCAGAGCATGCTCCAAATGGAGGATCTACTTAAAAGGGGACTCGTACAGTCAAGCAGTGGGGAGAGTGAAGGAGAAACAGACTGTCTGGAGCTTTTGGGACACGGATCTACAGGGGAAGGATCTACAGGGGAAGGGTCTGGAGTGTAAGACAGACCTGACTGGGAGAACAGGGGCTTGACCCCCTTCACCCTGACAAGGGAAAAATGGGGATGCTGAAAGTGAGGTGGGAAGCCCCAGCTGATTATCTGAATTGTTGACACTGTGTGACCAACCCCCTTCTGAGGGGGAATCAGTGTGCTGGGCCCGGACTATGCAGGAGAGAAGCGAAGAGAGAACCAGAGAGGTACGAAGGGGCTCAGCGGAGGCTGGTCTGGTGAATCAGCTAAGAGGGGGCTGAGACTCTCCCTCCCCTCTTTCCCCTGGGGCCCTGGGCTGGGAGCTAGTGGAGTGGAAGGGCCTGGGTCCCCCAACCCATCCCTCCTCCTCTGGCTGATTGCAAGAACCCCAGGAGCACCAGGCTGACTGTAACTTGGCTGCTGGGCCTCAGACTGACTGGCAAGGCCAGCCGTGAAGCCTGATACAAACATTGAAAGAAAATTACTTGTGATATAAAATATATTGTACAAACTCAAAATTTTAAGGGCATGTTCACGTGAATGCAGGCAAAAGATCTGTAAATCTGCAACATTTAAAAACAAGTTGTTATAGCTCCTGTACTAACTCCTGTTAAAAATGTTTGTGCATTAAAAAAATATGTCCACACACATACACTGCTGTAAGACTTAATACTAAGGACTAAATTCTGGTAATAAGCAAAATGATCCCCCTAAATGAATGTTTATTGTAAAAGCAGCGCTAATATGCACCTGTGTTCTGGCTGATAACAGCTTCACACCCTGTTCCCAAATGGAGGCATAAATCTGTGCAAGTGTATGTGCATAGGACCATTGCTGGATCAAAGATGTAAATGCATCAACAAGTGAATCATACCTCCTGACTGCAGTACAGATTATACCTTGGCAGTTGTCACAGAGATTGTAGAATGTCTTCTCTCAAAGGCCATATGGGGGCAGAATAAGGGTTGTTGCTATGGGATTTCTAGCTTGCTAGGGAAAATTTGTTCCCAAAAGTACATCAATACCTTATGGAAAAAACATATAGAACTAAACAGAAAATTATACCTATCTATAGAATTTCTGAACCATCTGTAGAATTTCATAGAGAATTATGTCCATGCTAGTTGCTATGGAATTCTATAGATTGGTTTAAAGTTCTAAAGAACGGATGTTCTCTACTGAATTCTGTTTTTAGAGTAGTTTCTATAGAAGCTTATTGGCTCCATCCCTATTAAGTTCTATAGGACTTTCCCATCTGGTTGCCTACTTGTGAGTTTAACTGCCTGTCTGGCTGCACAGATAACTCACTATCTGCATATGCTGAATCCAAATCTGTAAATGCAAATGTTACAAATTTGCAGTGTGTGCATGCAAATCAGGCAGTCAATTTACCGTTACACAGTTTTGAAAATCAGGCTGTAAATGTTCAATGTGGTTATCAAAGCAAAAGCAAGAGTACACACAATTAGCCTTAAATTAATCTACATTTAATCAGAACACGTTGATGTATCACCTGGATTTCCAACTGAAAGCGAAGAAAAAAAAATCTCTAGGTTGTCTAGAGAATAATACAAGTTTTACAATAGCCTAAAATGACTTCAGTTTGCTAATTCCAATCTGTCATAACTGCTCTCAGCATCAACACATCTGGGATAAAAGTCACGTGCCAGGCACTTTAGCAGTAAGACACAATGGAGAGTGTGATAGCAGTAATTAATGCACACCTTGGCCTAGTCTACAATGAGAATTTTTAGCAGTTCTAACACCATTGGTCTAGCACAGATAGAGTTACATTGGTGCTAATAAATGTCAGAGTACGACTGTAGATTGGAAATAAGTGTTTTTATCAAGATGTCTGTTCTGTACAATATAGGGCTAGATTAAAAAAATCAAAAACCAGCTCCCTCATTTAGGCACCAAAATAACTAGCCAGATTCTCAAAATAGATTAGCATGTTGGATGCTGAAGATTTAGGAGAATCTGGCCCTTATTTAGCTTTCTAAATGGGAGCTGAACACTTTTTAAAAGCAGGCTCCGCAATGATAAATAACAATAATAATGGTGGTAAACATTCCTGTGTGTGGCCTATACAAGCACTTCCATCACTGATGGCACTGGTGCAGTCATGTTTGTGCTAGATCAAATTGGGGAGAAGGGGTAAAAATGCTCTATACAGATACAGCTCTGGGGCCGGACTCCCCAAAACTGTTCCACCAGTTTTAAGATGGTGTGACTTCTTTGATTTCAGCGGAAGCACAGTGGATAAAACTGGAGTAGTGGAATGGAGAGCCAGTCCCCTAAACCATATGGTAAGGCACAAGCAAAGCCAAGTGCTTCACCACGTCGGCCATGTACATTAATCAGTGCTAAGCTACAGTGCTAAGATACAATCCATATTGTGATTATAAAACAGACATTTTTTAAAAAAAGAGAAAAATAAATTGCAAATTAGTTTAAATTTCTGAATACAGGTTAAAAAAACCAGCCTATTGAGAGATCTGACACTTTACTGTGAAAATGTAAACAAACAATACAAATTTGGCCCTGATTCAGCTAAGCACTTAAGCAGTTACTTAACTGTAAGTTCATGCCTAAATCCAATTGAAACTAGGCACATGCTTGAACACCTTGCTGAATCGCGGCCTAAGCACTGAACCCTGCACCACTATATCCATTGGGAATTTCACCACTAACTTCAAAGGGTGCAGGATCAGACCAGTACTATTCCTTTTCCTTACCGTAGATTTTCATCCCCTTCAGTATTTTGGACCCCCTTCCTGCTTTGTGCTTTTTAATTGCCCTCCCAGTCCTTGCCCTTGCTGCAGTCTGGCCCATTCTAGGCTAGTCAGCCTGCTAGGTGCTGTTTGGCAGTTCAAAAAGGGAAATAAGGACCAACAGGCAGCTCCCAATTAAAATGACACTACCAGCAACAAGGGCTGTGATGGGGCTGGTTGGATGGCTGCAACAGGAGAATGTATGTAAGGTGTAGTACAAACCGAGAAAGAGGGAGAAAATTTGATGGAAAGAGGGAGAAAGCAATATATGAAAGCGAAGAGGGTTAGGGTGGTGATGGGAGTAGGGGAAGAGATAAGCAGAGGTGTAAGAGTCCAGATTGTCATTACTGATAATAAATATATCACATTTACAGTAAAAACGTACTGAATTTGAGATGAATTAATCTATACATACTATTAAATGGGTTTAGAAAGTCCTTAATTGTCATATGAAGCCAGTCATTCAATAGGATGTAATGATTCATGTATGAAGCCAATTTAGATACATGGATCGACGTCTGCATTTATGATGACAAGGTTACTTATAGAAACACTAGTGTTAAGTAACTAGGCAGTCATGGGAAAGGATTTCAAGCCCTAGAATAATACTAGGTAAAAGTCTGCAAAATGTAAGACGTCCATGTTAACCCACAACATAAATTATGCATACTATACATAGTGGCTACTGGGGGGAGGGATAGCTCAGTGGTTTGAGCATTGGCCTGCTAAACCCAGGGTTGTGAGTTCAATCCTTGAGGGGCCCATTTAGGGATCTGGGGCAAAAATTGGGGATTGGTCCTGCTTTGAGCAGGGGGTTGGACTAGATGACCTCCTAAGGTCCCTTCCAACCCTGATATTCTATGGTACACTTTTTCCACTTCCATCAGCCTCAATGCTGTTCTGTGGTTTGTGGTCTCAAATATGTTATTGAATTATTATGTAGCAGAATTGCAGTTGTGTAAATAGTTTGTCAAATACTATTAGCTATAGTAACAGATATTACAGCACAACATTATAAGGATTTAAAGTTTTCATGAGAGATTGAATAGGAGATTGGTTTTGGAATAACTTTCCCACCTTCTCTGCAATGAATGGGATTAAATTGCTTAGAAGCATAAACTACAGTCAGTTAAAGGGACAGATTCTGATCTGTTATACAAGTTCACTTGACATCAAAATCTGGCTCAGGGTCCGATACTGCACCATTGCAGCCAATGGGAGATTTGCCATTGACTTCAGTGGGAGTACGATTGGGGCCTTATACAGGAGGTCCCAGAAAAACCAACACAAAAAAGCCAAGTTTACCTATTTTTTATCACAGTTATATGCAGCGCTCTTATATTTTGAACTACGGTTCATTTTGCAACAACATGAGTCAAAAAATAAGGCCATAGAATGAAATGTTTATTATATACACACATATAGATTTATATGAAAATGATGTATTTGTATAGTGTATTTCTCAGATACAATAACTGTAGTATTTATCACTACATTAAAAAACAATCTGGGTAACACCAATGGGCCAAATTTACTTTCTTTCCCTTCAAATGAATTGTGCCTGCTCACCGCACTTATGAATTTGACAACGGCTCTTTCTCCCTTGATGCCTGTCCTAAATCAAACAGTACCTGTTGAATGCCAGACTCGTTACACTGTTAGAAACTAATATTTCCATTCATTTTTATTTTACAGTAAATGGTGTTTAATTTATTGCTTCTAATGACCAAAAGGTACTTTTTATAAGATAGCATAGATGTTGATAGCACATTTCATATACCATAACATGGATTTAGCGACACTGAGGTTGGCGTGATTATTAGGTTACAGTTTCTCTTTGTTTTGCTGTTTGTATTTTGATTTTGATTTTCAGAATGCACATGCAACTAGTGGATTAAACTCCGTCAAAAGTGATATGTCAAAAATATTTAGGAAAAACTTACTGTTTTCTTTTGTTTTACTGAAGTCAGGCATGTGTGGCATGCAGTAGATTGCAAGGAAAAACAAAAGGATGTCCATTTCCAAAGGATTTATAATCTTCATGCGCATGTAAAACCTCTGTTACAAAAATCATTAACATTTGTTAAAAGTGTGCCTTTTTGTTTTTTTTATACAAGTGTACATGCAATAACCTGTCATAGCTAAAACTATTTACAAAATTTCATACAATACCTCTTAAGTGAATAATACATGAAAGGCCAATGTTTAACACTGTACAAGATTACAAATAAATAAGGCATTATAATACAGTTTTATCACAAATTAAAAAATGTTGGTTGTCACTGCAATACAAAACTGTAACTTGAAAGAACATTATGGCTAAATAGTCCTCCTGACTGGACAGAACATGTACAGAATTTGGACTTGCTGATGGTAGAGTAAATGCTTAACTTGTGCTACAAGCAGATAATCAAATGAATTAAAATTATTCATATTGACCGCTTACTAATATATTTAATTCCTCGGTTTTAAAATGGCACAGGACAAACACACACAGATGTTTCCCAAGTTTGCCTTGTAGTTACAATACAGGCAAAAATGGGAAAGACATTTAAGTCTGTGATCTATTCTGTTACACTGTTGTAAATACGGAGCAACTTCACAGTTACTGGAGATTTACCTTAGTGTAACCAAAAGCACAATCGGGCACGCACTGGGCCAAGTACTAAACTCCTTCTACATCCCATACATTCATTGATTTCCATAGAACTTTTGGGTGCATAAAGAATGCAGGCTCAGGCCTGATGAGCTGAAAGTTCAGGCTCTCCCAAAATCTCGCCTAAAGGGAGCAGAGCTAACTATTACAAGAATGTGCTTGTGTTTCAGGTGATGGTAATGGAACGTCAATACTCACAGGTGAGAATATCTACAGAGAAACAATGCACTTTACCTGTTGGGTAAAATTGCTTTTTAATCCAGCCGTGTGTTAAATGTTTGGAAATATCTAGCCAGTAATTCAGCTGAATGCCAGTTTGTAATCATGGTAGAATAAACAAAAATCATTTCAACATAAATGTAACGTGGGAACATTTTGAAATTAATTCCCAAGAGAGAAGGAAGTTTGAAGACCTCTGATGTTTATCTGCTTATGTAAAGAATGAAAGACTTTAAAATTATTACTGTTATCTTAAGAGAAAACATGCAAACTGATGTGAAATATTGTGCTTGCAATTGACAGACATTAACGACATCTTGCCAAAACTGGCACCAGTTTATTGTAGGGCTCCTCCCAGTTAAGTGTTCAAGCCAACAGCTAAACAAGAATAAATGTAAACTTAGGACACTATTCTGCCCACGATGGGTCCATGTAACTTCCCTTAATTAAAATGGGAAGTACATATGTGTATCAAAGGGCAGCACTGACCCCTTACTGGGGCTACAGCAAGATCATCCAGTGCAAAACCTCAGAGCATGAATTGAAAAAAGAATAAATCTAATATAGGTGAAATACACCCTGATCCAAAGCCCACTGAAATCAATGGGAAGCTTTATATTTACTTCCATGGCCTTTGGATCAGGCCAATTATTACTTTCAGATGGTTGCCACAAAGAAACGTATGGACATTTCTTAAACTTGTCAAGAATCACATGCTTTTGTGGGATGAGCACAGTTATTACTGCAATTATCTTTCCTGCATAAAGCTTGCTAAAGGCATACATGGGAATGTAAAAGGGTGGGAAACTACAGAAATATGTCATTCAAGAGAGGATACAAAAATGTACACAGAGAAATGAAATTGGGAAAGTCAGACAAATAGGAAACGAGAGCAGACAGGCAAAAATACACTTTTCATATAACATTATTCGAGTGGGTACCTAGTAGTGCCCGCTGTAATGGCTGCAAAACAGTTTCTATTGTAACTTTGTTTTAAATTTTTAAACCATCTGTTTTTTCCATGGGGAAGATGCAGCCATCACACTGTAAACAGATGTACTGCTGCCTTGTTAAACCAGCGTTGCAGAATTGCCCCCAACTACGGCAACAGCGAAGGGAGGGATTCACTCTTTCTCACTCTATCATCTCAGTGACATTAGATGCCAAGGCAATTTCCCCTTAATATTTCCTGTTTTTAAAAATCCTAGACAATAATTTAGATTGGAAGTTCTTGGGGCCAGGGACCGGCTTATTGTTCTGTTTCTACAGCACCGAGCGCAATGGAGTCCTGGTCCATGACTGGGGCTCCTGGCACTACAGTAATTTTACTACTAATAGTAATTATAAATGCAAACAATTGTTTTAATTTGACATAACTGGAATTGTAGTAGGAATGAATGACCCTAACTGTACGGTTTAACTCACAAAGTCAGTAAGTGCATAAGTTAACAGATGGTATTGCACCTATACAGAATTTTCCATTTTGGTTAAATGTCTAGCTTAACATAGGTTGGTTTACTTCATAAAATGCATATTATAAAACATACAGGATATGCAATGTGACCAGGTTCTCATAGCTCTTGGAACCTCATCCTTTGCATTTCCTCACAACTTTTTATTTCAACAATACAATCTCAATGTTGCATTAATACAGTTTGCTTCAATTTAAATTATGCAATGTTTTGTTCTTGCTAATGTGTGTGATCTGTTTACTTAGAGGGCCCTCATCACCACAGTATCTGAATTAGTGATTTTATTCCCAGCAACACCCTTGTGAGGCAGGGAACTATTATTATCCCCAATCTGAAGATGGAAATACACAGAGATGAAGTGACTAGGCCAAGGTCACACAGGAAATCTGTGGCAGAGCCTGGAATTGAATCAGATCAATCTAGTTCAGTGCTTTAACCACAAATCTAGCCTTTCAATCTCTGTACTGAGACACTGAAAATCACTACAGAAATGAATAAAATAACTTCTACAAATCCATGATACACAAGATAGCATTGATTTGGCTACATGGAGAGCTGAAAACAAACTTCATCATGTTTACTCCCACACTCTGCAACTGTTGGGACAACCGTGTGTCCATAAAGCGATCCCATTAAAAAACCCTTTAAAATAAGAACAAACGAGCTCCTACAGTGGGCAGACCCAGTATCCTGTCTCCAAGAGCGGTCTATGGCAGAGGTTTACGGGGAGCGTACAGACAGGGAAATGGTGGAGTGATCCACCCATCTTCCTCTGTCAGCTTCTGGCAGTCAGAATTTTAGGGTTGGCATCCCTGACCATCCTGGCTAATAGCCATCGATAGACCTATCCTCTTTGAAGTTGCCCAGTTATTTTTTTAACCCAGTTATGCTTTTGGACATCACAACATCCCATGGCACTGAGCTCCACAGATTAGTTGTGCAATGTGTGAAAAACTACTTCCTTTTCTTTGCATTAAACCTGCCGCCTACTAATTGTATCAGGTGACCCCTGGTTTTTGTTTTTTTCCACACCATTCATGATTGTATTGACTTCTATCGTATCCCCACTTAGTCATCTCTCTTCTAAGATGAACAGCCCCAATCTTTTTAGTTTTTCTCATATGGAAGCCGTTAATCTTTGTTGACCTTTTCTGAAACCTTTTCCAGTTCCACTATATCCTTTTTGAGATGGGGCGACTAGAACTGGACAGTGTTCAAGGTGTGGGCATACTATGGTTTTATATAGTGGCATTATGATATTTTCTGTGTTATTTTTGATACCCTTCCTAATAGTTCCTAGGATATAGTTAGCCTTTTTGACTGCTGCTGCACACTGAGCAGGAGCTTTCAGAGAACTATCCAAAGTAACTCCGAGATCTTTCTTGGGTGGTAACAGCTAATTTAGAACCCATCATGATACATGTACAGCTGGGATTATTTTTTCCAAGGTGCATTATTTTGCATTTAGCAACACTAAATTTAATCTGCCATTTTGTTGCCCAGTCACCCAGCTTTGGGAGATCCCTTTGTAACTCCTCAGTCTGCTTTGGACTTAACTATCTTGAATAATTTTGTGTCATCTGCAAACTGTGACACTTCATTATTCACCCCCTTTTCCAGATCATTAATGAATATGTTGAACAGCACAGGTCCCAGTACAGATGGCTGGAGGACCCCACTGTTCACCTCGCTCCATTGTGAAAACTCACTATTTATTCCCATGCTTTGTTTCCTATCTTGCAACCAGTTACTGATCCACAAGAGGACCTTCCCTCTTATCCCATGGTTTCTTAGTTTCCTTAAGAGCCTATGGTGAGGGACCTTGTCAAAGGCTTTCTGAAAATCCAAGTACACTATATTGACTGGATCACTCTTATCCACATGCTTGTTGACTCTCTCAATAAATTCTAATAGATTGGTGAGGCATGATTTCCCTTTAGAAAAGCCATGTTGACTCTTCCCCCCAAAATTGTGTTTTTCTATGTGTTTTCGTTCTTTACTACAGTTTCTACCAATTTGCCTGGTACTGAAGTTAGGTTCACTGGCCTGTAATTGCCAGAATCTTCTCTGGAGTCCTCTTTAAAAATTGGCATTAGATTAGTTACCTTCCAATCCTCTGGTACAGAGTGATTTCAGTGATAGGTTACATACAACAGTTAGTAGCGCTGCAATTTCATATCTGAGTTCCTTCAGAACTCTTGGGTGAATGCCATGATCATTGCAAGCACACTGGCATATGGATGTGCAGTTTACAAAAGAAGTGACCTGTAGAAGTTGACTGGGCATATGCCTTAAGGCTTAATATAGGTGTTCGGATACCACAGTAATGAGTGTGGTATAAGATGATAGACAGACTTATCCATGACAAAAGCCTACTCCAAATAAAAGCCTCTAGTATCAGAATCACAGTCAGGATTTAAAACCCGATCCTGTTCCTACTGAAGTCAATAACAAACTTCTAGTGGCTCTGCAATGAGAAAGGAACTGTGCAACTAACGTGTGCATTACAGTAGGAAACTTGTACAGCAAGTACAACAGTTTTGTTCTGTTGTACATGCTGCACATTTAAAAATATTTTTTAAACAAAACTAGCTTTTTGCCTCTCCCAGTGGCAATGTGTATTTCACTTGCGTGTGCTGCCTGTACCTTGCGGTGTTGTGTGGCAGCAATCCATGGACTACCCGCGGCCTAGGCCCCTCTGCAATATGACCCGCTGGCCTCATCTTTAATACATAAGTGCATTCCACATCATCTTGACTCAAGATGAAACACTGTATGCTGGGACAGGTAATCTTTGTGGATTGCATGTGTTTATTAGAGATCATGAGAGCACCTGAAATATGTTCCCTTTTATGCAAATTAAGCCCTCAAACTCTGGGGAAGTTTACCAATGCGATTGTCATTTGGAGAAAGTTTGATGTGCTTGCCTTTCAGAGTCCTATCTTCAAAAATAGGTATATACTTTCTGTAACTGTGTAACTTAGAAGAACAAACCTGGTGTTGAATCAGGATATATAATAAAACAGTGGCATCAAATTAAAAAAAATATGTTGGCAAATGTACAAACATAACAATACTAACAGCACATTTGTAACTGATACTGGTCAGCCCTTTGAACGGTTCAAACAGGCCAAAATCCTCACTGAGCAAGAAAATCTGTGCTTTCAGTGGAAGTCTGCTACTGCAAAAAGAGAGTGTCCACTGTTCTCTACCTTCAATACAATTGGCAATGTGCATAAAATAGGAAAGATTGTTTCTATATTGCATAAGCATATTGCTGTGCTTGCAGGATGGCACCTCTGTCTCATACAAGGCCAAAATGTCCTACAGAAAGACAGTATTTTAGCAACCTTCTTTGTCAATGGAAAGAACATTTATTAGTATCTGGTCAAATTCCGATGCCCTGTCTCTTGTCTAGCTCATAGCATTGTATTGTAATTGTAACTGGAAAGCATTCAAAGCTACTGAACATGCAAATAAGACTTAAAAGATACCTCAATTTAGCAGTTGGCTTTAATTCAGCCTTCAT
Organism: Macrochelys suwanniensis; assembly: GCA_033296515.1. Taxonomy (NCBI): domain Eukaryota; kingdom Metazoa; phylum Chordata; order Testudines; family Chelydridae; genus Macrochelys; species Macrochelys suwanniensis. The sequence goes on along the minus strand of CM065776.1, from coordinate 97,130,528 downwards.
TTACCAATCACTGACTAATTCTTGTTTCCTTATTTCAAGCAGTGGAGCAAGGTTTCCATTACTCTTGCTATAGCCCCAGATAATTTTCAATCATCTCACCCTCCTTTCCTAATAGCAGCTTTACTAACCTCAGACCCAACAATACTGGATATGGTGGTAAGAGAAATCTCTCCCTTATGCCATTGCAGGTGGATGTGTAAATAAATACATATTTTATATATATATATATATATATATATATATATATATAAATCTCTATTATCTATCTTTCTATAGGAATGTTTGTATGTGTGCATATATAGATTTAATATATATATATACACACACACAAATACAGTGTCACGTGTACACTTTTTTCAATTATAGCATTTATCCTTTAAAAATGCCAAGAAAATATTCCATATTTCCAAAAAATTGGGTTTAGACTTTTCCTAACAGAATTGCTAGCCCTTATTTGTTCCATTCCAAGAGTTCATTTATGCAGTTCCCAAGTTCTCTTTGGTTGGGTTGTAGTGATCCTTGGTTGATGCCATGGCCTATGATCCTTGACCTCCTGGTGAAAATTCAGGCAACCTCTGCTCTCTGAGTTCACTGCAAATGCCGTAACCACATTTTCTCTGCTCTATACTTCTTTCACAGCTGGCACAGAAGGAAGGTAATGTAATGTTTGATTTGTGTGGGTTGTTGATGCTTGAAGTGCTCCAAGCCCAGCTTTTACAGTAAAGCTGGCGACTGAGGACACTGACGGACAACTGGTGCCCAGTTTGGTTTGAATGTTTGTTCTCCCGTAGGAGTACATTTTCCGCTCTAAGTTTAAAGACCGTGGTTGTGAATTATTTCCATTGGCCTTTCCTTCAAGAAAATAGGTCAACATTTCGCCTTTTCCCTTTACACTGACTTTACCTCGGCACACAAACTCATAACCGCACCTCTTTAATATCCGCTGAACTTCTTCTGTCACCTGTGGGTAAGAAGAACCAGTATTATATTTTACCATTCCTATCAATTTGCTAGGGTTAATCCTAGACCAAGAAAACAGAATTATACTTCTCTATGGCACTTCCTTTAACTGTGATGAAAGACGCTCCATGGAATGAATGAGTAACTATTGGTTTTGGTTTCCCATGGTACGTGCTTTGGTGGTAATAATTATAATAATTAATAATGAGATAGGCCCTAAGGAGCAAATTTCAGATCTAGAACTGAAGGACTCCAAAGTCCTGGGGCGTTCAGAGCTGGGGTTTTGGTTCTGCTCATTAGAAACACCGGGTCTAATTCTCCAGTGGTGTAAGATAGCACCGCTTCATTGAAGCTAGTTTACAGCAACAGAGATTATGGCCAAAGGTGAAGTTCAGATACAAGCTTCCCCAAAGTTCAGTCCGTGCTGGGAGCTGCAGCTTTGTTTCAGGACAATCTCGAAGATTAATAATATTTTACAAGCGTGCGGCACCTTTCATCCAGAAAATTCCGCAAGCTATACAAGATGTGACTGAATGCAATCTGATATAGGTCCTTATCCTGTAGTCCTTACTCAGGCAAAACTCCCAGAGTGAAGTGGAAGTTTGGGGGTGATTGGCCTGTGTAAAGACTGCAGATTCAGGCCTATAATCCAAGGGAGTGCAGTACAGCAGGAATTTGAAGATGAAACCTCTCTTTGTGGTTTGTTGATCCTTTGATTACACCACTTCAAAGCAGTGGAGCAGATAACAGAAGAATAACTACACAGCAGGCGCCTGAATCACCTTGGGGATGTTGCCACCTTCATAAGAAACATGAAGAGATTGAGGCTGAGCTTTCTAAGCCGCCTTGAAAATGTAATCCTAGGATTGTTAATAAACAGGAACTTCAAACTGATAAAGAATGATTGGAATGTACTCACCTGAATTTTACCCTGCACTCCAGTACTATCCATTCTGCTGGCAACGTTTACAGTGTTGCCCCAGATATCGTACTGTGGTCTTCTGGCCCCAATAACGCCTGCCACTACCGGCCCAACATTAATACCTAAAATCAAAACAATGGCTTTTATTTTGTTGTTGCTGCTTCAAGTGCTGTGACATAGATCTAAGAGAAACAGTATAGCTCTTTCCAACTGTTTCGTCATAAATGACTTCAGTGTTTTTACCGGTCATAGTACACAATAGCATCGTCTTACATTAGAGCTTTTCAACACCCAGGATCCTGAAGAGTGTTAGAAATTGAACTATACAGGCACACAGAGCACATCTGAAATATAACATGATTTTAACTCAAATTAAAAAGACGATTCTAATCTCATGAGGGAAATTCTCAGTTTCAATCTTCCTGGGGAGAGGAGGAGGAGGAGAGGAAGAATCACCTCCGGCATAAAAGTGTCAGCTGTTTAGTAGCACAGAGCAAGGCTCTACAGGTCATGGTAAGAGGCTACTGACTCTTGATTACTTCTTATGGGCTTTATTGTGCTTTTAAAGAGACAGGCTCCTAAGGGGGAGTGCACAGACCAGGCACCACCATTGGGCTGGGAAACATCAGGAGTTGGGGCAAGGGAAAGCAGGTCAAATGAGAAATTCAGATACCAGGACGAGACTAGAGATATATTCTGCATGCAGAGGCACACAGGCTCCCCTGGGAGCGCTATCAGGGGAGAAGCGCTCAGAACTGGCACATACATTTCCTTTTGGAGGCACATTATTAGCTCCCAGGCCATATGCTGATTTCACCAGCTAGTGTGGAAGTGGGGAGGGGCGTGACCCTACCCCCTTTTGCGGTGTCTTGCACAGCTACTGGTTCTAATGGTCTCAGGCCCTGTGCAAGGCTGAGGATTGTGGCTTCCCTGTGAGAAGTTGCACAAGTTGAGTGGGGAGAGGGATCCTGGTGCTCTGTCTGCCCCTCGCACGCTTGTGCATGGCCAGCCACACTGTGGTTTTCTAAGGACACTTTGGAGGAAGGCATTGTACCAGTGATGGAGGAAAGCTTGCAGTTGCTGGGTGGTGGGGGAGTTCAGGACTGTAGCGTGACTTGTCTCTCCTAACTTGATGTCATGGTCTATGACCACTTTCACCACTTGGCTGTTAGTGTATCCGCTCCAGTTTGAGCGCACAACTCAACTAACGGGCTAGGAAACAAAAGGGGTGAGGGTGGGGGAAGCATGTCAAATTAGAGGATTTCACTGAGATGAGAGCAGCCATGGAGTTACCGTTGGGGAAGGGCTGGAAGGAGGGATGGCACTGAAGCAATGAAGGCTGCAGAAGGGCACTGGCTTTCAGGGGTGAGGATCACAGTGCAATTCTTCATGTGGAGGTGAGCATGCGTGTGTGGCATGAGAGGGCTAAAGGAGGGAGCAGGGGGGTTGATTTGTTGGAGGAAGCAGCAGCTGCAGCAACTAGGAGAGGAAATGAGCTAAAAGCAAGAAACCTTTTGATAACATAAGAAAGGTCTCAAAGATTCCAAAGCATTTTACAAACTATACATGCACACAAAACATGTGCACACACCAGTGAAGTACAGCCAGCTCTGGAGTGGAATAATGCAGCAGTTTAACAATGCACAGCAATATTAGAGAACAGAGTATGATAGGGAATGAGAGCTAACCGTAGGCAATTGAAACTCTAAAAGAATTTTAGCTAAGCATCACGTAACTAACCAAACTGGGAATTGGTCCTGAACATAAAGACTAGCACCCTTAATCTTGATGCCTTCATTCCCACCTTCTGCATGTGTAACTCCCCTTAAATTAATGGCAGTTGTGAAAACACGCTGATGAAAAATAGCCATAGATCTAGACTCTTCTGGCTCCAAGTTTCACTCAAGAGCATGAATATGAGCAAATTTCGTTCAAATATATGGGCAATTCTCTACTACTGAACCTCTTCAGATAAAATGGGGAAGGCAGCCAACAGCAATGCTACGTTTTATAGGTTAACTCTAGAAACATGACTTACCAACTCGGAGGACAAAGTCGTTGTAAGACTGATAGTTGATTTCATCAAGAACGTCAAACATCTCTATTGCAAAATCTGCCAGTGTACTCAAGTGGGAATCAATTGATTTTTTAGCCTAGATAAAAAATAACATTTTACATTAGATTTACCCAGTAGTATGAGCCAGATAAAACACTGCCATGCCCCTTCATTCTCAACTGCATCTAAACTATTTTGCTAAACGTGAAATGGAACTTTCAATTGTGTTTCGAATGGTTGCATTATTTTCTCCAGTGCTGAATTGTTTTTGTTTCTCTTTTTGACTTCTGGGAGTCATGGGGACAAATCAGGAGATTCAGACACAGACACTCAATGGGAAAAAGTGATCATAACAAGAAATCAGATGTGGCCAAACCCTACGGTTATATGAAGCTCTTCCTTCTATAGTCCATTAATTGACATTCTTTGTCTATTTATTATGGATTAGCATTGCAGCTCTGGCACATGACTTACTTACTACCAGTTTAAACTTCAAGACAGAGCTGTTCTTACTTTTGACCATCATCTTGTCTGTCTGAAACTCAAATGCTCTGGATTCCTGCCTTCCTCAGGTGTTTTTGGGAGGAGAAACAGATGAGAAAACACCAGGAAAGCAAAATTACTGTGGAAAAAAGTGTTTCTGCTGCTGGGCAACAGCTATTTGTTCAGAGCCGTAAGCATTTCTTCCCGTGGTAACTGATAACTGGGGCTTTTGCTAGCTATGTGGGTTCTGGGGGCTTCATGCTGCTCCGGTTGACAACATTCCTGTTGACATACGTGGTGCAGGATTGGATTCAATCCTGTGAGGAATGGAGAAGCCTTATCTCCCTTGCTTTCAGTAGGAGGCGAAGGCTGGTTGTACTCTTCAAGGTCTAGGTCCTTTGTAGAGATTTAGTCTGAATTATGTCAAGATGAAACACAAATAGGTAGAACAGATTTTCAAAGTGAAAAGTGTGGAACAACTGTAGAGGGTGGGAGAGAGGTGGAGGGGCCAGTGCAGGGGATGGTTTTGGTGGCGTGGCAGGAAGGTTTGCACAGGAAGGCTTTGGTAGCTGGGATGGGATGAATTGTGGAAGGTGAGCGGGCAGCTCACTGGGTGGGCTCAGGATGGTGAGGATGTGACACGTCTAGCTGCGGGAAGTCCAGAGTGGTCCCCAGAGAGATGCGTTGTATTGCTGCTCTGTTGTCCAGTGTTATTCTGATTGGGTTGCCCTTGATGTGCGGTGGGAACTATTGGCAAGCATAGCAAACTGCTCTGAGCTTCAGTATGTTGACATGGAGGCTCATCTCCTAAGGGGTCCATTTGCCCTGTGCTGTCAGTTTCTGGAACTGTGTGCCCCAAACTATCAGGGAGTGGCTGTGATGATAATCCTTGTGGGAGGAAGCTGTAGAAAGGGAACTCCCACACACCCATTTTGTGGGCCCTTCCACCAATTTAGTGAAGCGAGGACTTTCTGACACCTGCTTGGATAGACTGTGATTGTTGGGGGTGTAGATGGTTTTCAACCGTGCTTGAAGACACCGAGATTGAAGTCTTGCTACAGGAGTCAAGAATGAAGAGGCTGCCATATGGCCCAGGAGTTATAGGCAAGCCTTTGCAGTGGTTTGTGAACATTGTTGAATTGTTGAAACAAGGTTGGACAATGTGGCGAATCTGTCCTCGTGGAAGTACGCTCTGGCAGACAGAGTCCAGTGTGGCCCTGATGAAATCTATACATCATGTGGGTGTTGGAGTAGGCTTTTCCACATTGAGGCAGAAGCCCAGAGAGTGAAATGGAGAAAGGGCCCTGCTGATTGCTGTCTGTGCTTCAATAAGTAAATGACCTTTCAGGGGTTAATTGTCCAGTTAGGGGAAGATGATTATGCCTATCTGGTGAAGACATGCTGCTGTGTTTGACAGACTTTGGTAAGAACCCTTTGGGCAACGGAAAGGCCTAGCGATAAAACAGAATACCAGCAATGATCCCAGTCTACCACAACATGCAGGGATTGTTTGAGGGAGGAATGACGACATGAAAATAAGCATCCTGAAGGTCAAGGGAAACAGACCAATCTCCCAGACCTAGGGAGGGAATTATCGTTGCTAGGGTTACCATTCTGAACGGTTGGGCGTGGGCAAAAGTGTTTAAAATCCTCATGTCAGAATTACTCTACAGTGTTTTTTGAGGAGGATGAGAAAGTACCAGGAATAGAAGCTTTTCCCAACCAAGTCTGGTGGAACAGATGCGATCATCCCAAGAGCTAGCAGGGATTATACCTCCTGCCTTAAGAGGTCTTTGTAAGATGGGTTCCTGACGAGGGAGGGAGGAGGCATGGGAGGTGACGGAGCTGAACTGGATGGAAAAGCCTATAGAAATCACTCCTAGGATCTATTTGTGACACTGGCAGACCAGCTGCCAGCTCACACCAAGGTCCCTAGGCCACGGAACACTGACAAATGCATAGCTGGAAACCAATCTGGCTCACCTGTGTGTTAGCAGCATTAAAATAGATATTAGAATGATAAGAATGTGGTTAGTGTTTAGTCTTTATGAAATGCTTGTAGGATGCTAAATGTATTAATCTTACTTATACTATCTGTATTCCATGTTACAAGGTAATATTTAAGCGTTTGCTCTGCAAGTATAAAAATGTTTGCTAAGACTGAAAACCCCACAGTCAGGAGAGAAGCATTACCAAGTGTGAAATACTAATTTAACCACAAGAGGAGTCATCTCCTCCCCAACAAAAGAAGGCCTATAGGCACCAGACAAGCCATTGTGGAACATCAGTGGACAGAAGACTTTATTGATTGCTTCCCCTATACCCATGAAGAGAGTATGCGCACAAGCCCTTGTCCCATCACAGCTTGAATGCTGGGGGAAGGGAATACAAATCCCTGTTCAGGAGAAATAATCATCACTGTGCTGTCTGGGATTTGGAGAGGGCAATATTTCTAAGCATAAGCAAGGGATTCCCAAGCTGCTTAGTTTGGGTTATCCCTAAAGGACATATAGAGCTTGCATATATGCATAAGCTACTATCACCTTTTGAAACCTAAGACTAACTCATTTATATGTATATGTTTACCTGCTTTAACCTTGTAAATAACCCTCATTTCTTTTCTTGGTTAATTAGTTAGTTTATTACAAGATTGTCTACAAGGTTTGTATTTGGGGAGAGATCAGGGGTGCAATTGACCTGGGGTGAGTGACTGGTCCTTTGGGACTGTGCGTAACCTGAATATTGTTGTGATTTTTGGTGTAAGGGACCATTTATCACAAAGGTAAGCTTGTCTAGGTGGCAAGACAGACTGGAGTGCCCAAAGGAACTGTCTGTGACTCCCTGGTAAGACTTTTTCAGTGCTTGTGGAGTTCATACTTGGTACTTGGTTGATGAAATCTAATGACAGAACACACAACCTATTTGGGGTTTGTGCCCTCCTTCTTGACAGTCTGCCCAGAGCTTGGCTCCTATTTTTGTGAGTTTCTCCAGACTGCTTGACACCATCTGTCTGAGGCGATGAGCTAAGAAGTTAAGAAATGGGAGAGATGATCCTCATAAAGATGGGGGTGGAGGGGATAGGTACAACATAGGATTTGGGGTAAAAAGTTTAGTGACCCTTGGCCAATGGGTCAAAATGGGCATTTCAAGGCTGTTGCTGACTAAGAGGTTGCTGTAGAAGTGTCAACTTTCTTAGTAAATCTGGGTGATTTGGACCCTGTGATCTCAGAGAGTGCTCACAGGCAGGAATTTAAGTCTGACCTCCCTCCGTTTTTTAAATCTGCTTTTAAATCCCAAGCAGATCTTACATTTGGAGGGGATGTGATTCTCTCTGTTGAATATCTGTTGCTGGCAGTGTTTGAAGCCTGGGATCTTAGGCAGAACATGAACTCGAGGAAAAAAATACAAAGCCCAAGATGGGTAAACAAGGACAGAGGCGGAAAACGCCGCTCAAAGCACAAACTCTGCTAAATAACAGAACAAATAAAGAAAAAGTAACTAAAGACTAAGAGAAAAACTAAATAAAGTGAGGTATAGCCAGGCACATGGCTGGCTAACGGATACCGTGATGCTCTGTCTGAAGCTGCAGGAGGTTGAAAAGGAACTAGAATGGCAGTGAGCCTGCCCCTCCCTATATTCCCACAGTATCAGGGCACAAGGGTATCTAGAGCGCAGGCACGGATCTACAGGTGCTCCTGATGAAAATCTCTGATTAAGAGTGAATGGGCACATGCACATCATGACACACGGAGTGCCCATAGCGACACTACTCAAAGAAGAACAAAAAGGATTGAGACATCTAGCTACTAGATTTACGGGTGCATCAGATAGTCAAATGTCTAACACCTTTCATTTAGAATTATCTGCACCCACAATTATGTGACCACAATCTATTTTAGGCACAAACCTGGAAGTGCAAAATTAAAGGCTGGGTCAGATTTTCTGTTGCAGTTGAGATCCACTTGGCACGGAAGAGATGGGTAAATGTCAGGGAGCCTGATTCTGTGCTTGGTTCCACCTTGAATCCCGGGTAGTTAAGAGCTTCCTAGAGGCTGCACTAATTTACATAAGCTGGCAATGATCCTTAAGGGACCATATGCTAAATGGGGTTTGCCAGAGCTCTGGCCGTGTTCCTTCCACATCTCTAGTACTGGGTGAAATGAGAGGAACAGGAGGGACATAAAAGGCTGGCTACACCTATGCCTGATGAGGACTTCATACCAGGAAATCTCCAGAAGGTGATATACAGGGAGTTTCTACTCTCTTTGTACCACATGAACAACACAAAGGGAGCAGGGCAGAACTGAAAATCTAGCTCATTGTCTAAAATTTTGGCCTTTACGGTCTCTGTTTCTATGGCAAAATAATTAGGATATTTTTGTAAGAGAATTTCTATGTGATTTTAACCATTGTGCCTGGCTATATATCACTTTATTTAGCTTTTCTCTTAGTCTTTAGATACTTTTTATTCTGTTATTTAGCAGAGTTTGTGCTTTGAGCGGCATTTTCCGCCTCTGTCCTTGTTTGCCCGTCTTGGGCTTTGTATTTTTTTCCTCAAGTTCAGGTTCTGCCTAAGACCCCGGGGCTTCAAATCTCTACTATAATGTTTGAGTGAATATTTTCAGTACTGGACTAATTCAAATGACTCCTCTGCTAGCAAATATACAATACAGGAGATAAACATATTTAGCTTTTGGAACATACAGTGCTGGAGTTACCCAATAACACACTTGTTTTTGGGATTCTAGTTCAAAGAGTATTTATACCAGACATACTGGTATGCCTCTGCTTGTTTGCCTGAGATCACACTGATACAAAATTCAAGTGATCAATTTTTGCCTGTCTCAGGACCTCAATTAGAGTCAACAATTTTACCATACACAAGTATTTTAAAAATACATCTCTGTAGGTTTGGATTTATGTTCGTTTAACAGTAGCACAGAAATAAAGAGAATTAGGAATGGCAAAAAACATCAATCAGAGGCATCCTACAATCACAGAATATTCATTCTCTGGGATATATTCCAAACTGATCCCAATAATTGATTCAGCTGTAGCCTTGTTTTTTATTTATTTAACAAGGTTAATTGTCTCCTTGAAAAGTTCATTGCTCATTCTAGCCCTTTTGCCCTCCAGTGCACTATTATTCTGCAATTCTATTTCAGCTCACTCAAGGGTGCCTCTGTGATTCATGGACATGGACACCAGATCAGGCATGGACAAATTAGGGGGTACATGCTAAAATGCATTGACCATGGCCTCTGATATAGAAGTCCAACGCCAGACTTGCTGTGATTATTCTGATTTATACTATGTTAGTGCCCAAAGGATCCCCCATTGCGCTAGCCTCTGTACAAGCACTTGGAAAAGTGTGATCCCTGCCCCAAAAAGCTTACATTGTAATTTAAAATAAGACAATAAATAATAGGAGGAAAAAGTGGAGGGGAGAGGACAAGGGTAGCAGTAATAAGTTCACATGGTTACACAGGCTAACTGTGCACATGGGCAGATGCTCGGAACTATGCTTAGAACTTGATGGCTCTGAAGTCATTTAAAATTTAAAAGGCAAAAAAAGTTTAACTATGGGGTTGGGGCTAGAGAAAGGATGAGGGGAAGGATGGAAATGGACAGGTTTTGGAGGAACCAGGATGGCAGTTCAACTATCATACCTGAGTTACCCTCCCTGTTTCTGGGTTTTTGGCGGAAATGTAGATCAATGTCTACATTTGGTCTCAGACACTTTAACAAACAAACAAGCCCTAAGTTATATTCTGGTAGAACTGTCACTGCAGGACTTTCTGCTTCTCTGTTGCACTTATGGAGCTGACACGAGTACAAAGTGGGTGTAAAACACTTCCATTCTGCTCGGGTAGCTTTCACACTTAATTTGCACTGGTGAAGATAACTACATAGGGTGCAGGGGAGCACAGAATCAAGCCCCAAATCTTAACCATGTGGGTAATGCTCAGTACACCATGCTCGCATTGTATCTCTAGAGTCTTAAGTTATTGTTTGTTTTTCAAATGTAAAAGAAGGTTACAATGTTGCAAAGAAATCAAACTGTTATCAGTTACATTTCTAGCAATGTTTTTACGACTGATGGTGTTTAGTTGTTCAGTTGAAGACTGAATTAGCATCGTTTGCACATGGAGTACAGAGTCTTATTATACTGTGTGACCAGCTTACCTTAGTTCCTGTAGTTGGCACAAGTCCTACGGCCGACATATATGTACTGCCAATTGTCTTGATCTTTTCTATGTCCTTATAACATTCTTTGTCCAGAAGCTTTGTTTAAAACATAAAACTGTTAAACATTACATAATATTTTAGACAACAAACCATAGCTATCAGATAATATGTGCATATTAAAGTTGATAAACCACTTCAGTCTTTATAGGCCCAGTCTTGTTCCCATTCAAGGCAGTTACAATATTCTCAGTGACTTCTGTGGGAGCCGCATCAGACATAAATGTTTTTAAGGGCATTTTGGGCCAGATTTTATAAGATATTTAAGCAAGTAAAGAGGCAGATAGGTGCCTAATGGGATCTACAAAAGCACCTAGGCTTCTAACTCCCACTGAAATTAGATGTTTACAGAGTCACATTATTAGATAGCCAAGCTAAGAGGAATTTCCCACAAATAATCTTGAATTGGCAGAAGTCTGGTGGAGTCAGTAAGATCAAATGACAGAGAGTTTAGACCTTACCTCATCAAAATCGGCAATAATTTCATTTAAAAGGCGTAAACACTCCACTCCCATGTTATTGCCATCCAGTTCAATGTAGAAATCGTTGAAATTTGGGATGGAAGCAAACATCACTCCCACTTGTGAATATGACTGGTAATAAAGGTCCTGCAATTTTTGAATAATATGGGTTTTTTAAATGAGAGATTGACATAAACAGCAGTATCATCCTTGTGATTTCTTGAGCTCAGATTTACTTTTGTTAAAGATAAATTCCATAATGTTTACCAAGCTCTGTCCTACAAATGAAACAAGTCATAGAACGTTGTTTTATTTCCTATGACATGTCCTGCCTCATTTTCCACCCCCTCCCCTGGGAGGTGTAGAGGGCCTGAGATGCAGCACAAGCAGTGTAATTTTGCTGTGCAATGTGGGACAGGATTTAGAGAACTCCTAGAAGGTTCCAGGCTTGAGAGATGGGAGCTTGAAGCAGGGCATGTGATGAAAGCAAAGAAAGACTGTGCAGGTTCGCTGGCCATTCTTGCCTGTAAAAGAGGAGCAACTGTGGCTGTACGGGCTACTGCAGCACTGATGATGCTGTAGAGAGCTAAGTCCTTCACTCAACATGCAGCCAGAGTATTGAGGCTGTGAGGTGAGGAGATCTATAGGGTTGTATCTGTTTATTTGCTCCACCATCTTCTTACTGCGAGACATGAATACAGTCCACGCATGCACTGCATTTGTACAACAAATAATTATAAGGGCTCAATCATGCCTCTCCTGAGGCTGGGCCAGGCAGGGGACAGGCAGCAGAAGCATTGCTGGAGCACTGGTGCCTGTGGGAGAGCTGCTCCTTTCTCCATTTAGTCAATGTGTGCACTATGAGCTCAGTGGTGCAGCAGTCTGGGATGGGGAAGGGCAGGGCCTTGGGCTTACCCTCACACTGGGCCAGAACTAATGGCCCAGCGGGGTCCATCAGTTCTGCCTGTAGCTTTAGCACCTTCCCCCAAACCCATAGTTCCCTACAGATGTGCAATGGAGGTGTGCGGGGGTGGGTAAGGAACTCTCTGCACAATCCCCCTCCACGAAAGCTGCATCGTGGCAACCCTAATGTAGTCCTAAATATTTTTATGAATTTCACATTTACTACCTAGCATAATGGGATGCTACTGCAGCACTAACAACAGTAATCATTCATAGTGTCATTAGTTGGTCAACTGGTCCATCCCCTGCATTACTACAGGATTTAATTACTCCCACACTCTTCCCTTAACAAATAGGTGCCTAGATATTAATTATTATTATTATTATTCTACTCTCAAGTATTCCCAATTATTGTGATTCCACAATATCCTGTAGCTGTTTGTTCCCTTGCCCAAGCTTTGAGATTAGTCTTCACCTTCACAGTTACTGTATCCTTCTAGGGTGTGTAGAATTCCTTATTTTGACTTTTAAATTCCTGTTTTTGTAAACGAGGCACATTTCAAGAACCTGAGTGGCTCAACTGGAAGCGCCTGACATTTCACACTATATTCTATTCAGAACCAAACTGATCTCAGTGGAAGATTATAATAAACTCTGATCTTTTGACTTGATTGAAAAAGAAATTGGTTATTTGCATGTAGGCACTCAACTGCATTGATGCGGAATGACACCTCATTCACTTGAACGGTATTGTACTTAAGTCCTTCAGAACAGGTGAATGCTACCGAGAAAGGGAAAATAACCCTGACCTGACAATGGCTTTTACCAGAACTATTCACTTTAATGTGTATGAAATGTAAATGTTTCAAGCTTTTAAGAGAATATATAATTTCCCTGACCTGAGTGTCACACACAAATCATGCATATCATTACGTGCTTATTTCCCGCCCCCCCCACGGTCTTACCATGTTCCTAGGGTTAGACATAAGAAAGTGCTGTGCAACATGTGCTGGCAAGAGATTGAAGAGAATTCTTTTATTATCCAGCTTTACTCTCTCCATATCATCTCTCTCTTCTTCTGCCTAAGGGTGAGAGTGGGAAAAGCTCTTTAAAATTACTGTTTTATAATGAGCATAACATTAATTCAGATTATCAAATTGCTTCGTCCGGCTCCAGGCTTTAAAAATCAGATTGCATGGCAAAATAATAAATATCAGCATCTATTACAGTTGCAAGATCTGTCTGCTTTTAACAGACAGGGCAAAATCCTGAACTCCTTATTAGGGCAAACTCCCACTAAAGTCTGTAGGCCAATTTCTGCTCTTAGCTCTCGATCCGAAGTCTGCAGAAGTCTCCCATTGACTTCAATGGGCTTTTGATCAGGCCCTTAGTTACAGGTGTAACTCCACTGAAGGCAACTTGGTCCAATGGGAGTTTGTATGAGCAAGGATTGAGTCAATACTTCAGGATTTGGCCCACAAATCCTTCAGTGCCTTTTTAAAATTTCAAGTATGCAGATGACAGTTTCCTAAGAAATATTTGCATTCTTGTATGATTTCTACATTATACAGGAATTCTTTGTGCTTCTATAGAGACTTTATCACTTGCAAATGACAGAATTTCTCCAAATGGGGTTGCAGATTCCTACACATTCAGGCAACAGAGTCTATCATTTGCTGTAGCAGGTGATAATGCTCAAAAGGACGTTTAAAAACATTTGTACAGGCTAAGGAGCATGCGCACAAAAAGAGCTTGGATGTTGCAAGCTAATCTAACCCTGGGTGCCTAAAGTTAGATTCCTGGATCCATATTCAGGCATCCAAATAAAAGTGATTTGATCGGCAGAAGAGAGAGGGAACTGCGGATTTTCAGCACTTTTGAAAATCAGACCACTTTTATTTAGGTGCCTAAACATGGATTTAGGAATCTGACTTTAGGCACCCTGGTTTGAAAATCTTAGCCTCCGCTCTGAGCAAACACATTCCCCCAAAATTGTATATCCCTAGTCTTTTCTCAAGACACAGTACCTATAAGATCTTTCATCCAAACACTCCTAGTGAATCAGACAATTGCTGATCAGGAGGGTAAAATTCAGCCTACGGAAATCACAGCAAGTAGAATTTATTCTTTTAACTTCAACCCCGTCACCAAGCTGTAACACACACTCCTTTTGCAATCAAACACAACAATAATTCTTGTTTACCTATTTGCAAAGTCAGCAAAAAGACGGAGGGCCAAATTCTCAGGTATTATAAATCAATATATCTCAACTGAAGTCAATGGTTGATTTACACCATCTGATAATCCAGCCTAAAATTTCCCAATGTCTTATTTATATGTAGACCTTGTCACACTACTAATATTGCAAAATCTGTTTGCTCTTCTGACAAAGACTATGCACATACCGACTAACATGGATGGTTGCCTGGTACACATTTGCCTGGGAGAAAAATCAGCATGCTATCTCCCATATACATATAATTTTATGATTAGAAGAAAAGTTTTCATGAAAACTCTCCCTTTTGAGGAGAAAGCAGGTTTTGTTGTTTTTGACGAAAAGTTTAAATTTTCAATGGAAACTCCCTGCATTTTTTTTTATAATCTCTACACAACAGTCATTGTTCAATTATAGATGGCTTTGCTTAGCAGCCATTTTCTGCACAGTGTTCTTTGAGCTTCTTGTCATTCTTTAAAGAGACACTGTGACGGGGCAGGCTGGCCCCGCACTGGTATTGAGAGGGTTAACCCTTCCCTGCTGGCAGAGGAAGTCACGCCCCTGAGGCTCTGCTGGGCATGCTCCAACAGGGAGCCAAGTATAAAAGCCTGCAGAGCTGCTCAGTCAGGGCTGGCGGCTGAGGGAGGAGGAAGCCCAGCGGAAGCTCCAGCCCAGGAACAGCAGTACCTCGTTCAGGAGGGAACTGAGAGACCGGGAAGTGGGACCAGAGACTGGCAGCTGTCAGAACCCCAGGGAGCGTTGGGGGCTGAAGAATCTGAAGACCCTGATGCCCCAGGGACTGCTACATCCAGAGAAGGGGTAGGAAGTGACCCAGGGAAGGGAAGGGAGTGGTATCTCCCACCACTCTAAGGGCAGCGTGTTGCGGTAGGATTCCCCGCTGACCCGGGGAGGATCACGCTATTAAAGACAGGGCCCTGGGTTGGAGCCCGGTGGAAGAGGCGGGTGGGCCCTGGGCTCCCCTACCGGGGGTCTCTGAACCCCAGTCTCCATCAGTGTGGAGACGTAGTTCACCAACCCCCCTCGTACCTCGAAGGAGATAGACGTACTACGGCCGCTAGGCCGCGCTATCCCCCGGGGAGGGGATTTAGAAGGACTTTGACCATTGGGCCATACGGCCCTGACTACCGGGGAGGTAGTAGAACTGCCATAAGAGCAGGGAGGCGGGGTTAACCTCGTCCCCCCCGGAAACAAAGGGGTGACGAAGTGCAAAGACCGCCACAAGTGGTGGAGAATGTGGGCATTGACCAGGGCCTGCTAGAAGGACCCGCATGTACAAGATGGAGACTGACAAGCTCCTAAAATGGCTGCTGGAGAATCAGCAACAACAGGCTGCACAACAGCAACAACAGCAGACACAGCTGTTGCAGCAACTGGCGGCACAGCAGCAACTGCAGGCTGCACAGCAACAAGAAGCCCAGCAACAGCTAGTGCGGAAGTTAGCTGCCCAGCAGCAAGTAAGCCAAGATCGGCTCTTCCAACAGGTAGCGACCTTGTTGAAGACGGCAGTCACTCCTTCCCCCAACCCCACCGGAGGAGGGCCCAGGGAGGGCTGCAGGGGACTACCGATACGGCTGACAAAGATGGGGCCCGGGGATGACCCCGAAGCCTTCCTAGTAACTTTTGAACGGGTAGCTACGGCCACTCAGTGGCCCCTCGAGCATTGGGCCACTATCCTCGCTCCGTATCTAACGGGACCCGCGCAGGCCGCTTACCGCAATCTTGACCCCCAGGAGGCACTGCAATATGAGAAGGTTAAGGCCGCCATCCTAGATCAGACAGGCATCAGTCCGGAGACATACCGACAGAGGCTGCGTCGGGAGAAATATCCGCCAGGAGCCAGGCCGCGGGCAGTAGCCAAGAAGGTCCGCGACCTCTGCTGGAGGTGGCTAGAGCCTGAGCGCCGTACTAGTTGCCAGGTGGCCGAGGCGGTGGCGCTGGAACAGTTCCTCTGGATCCTGCCTACCGGGGGGAAGGAGTGGGTGCAGCGACATCGGCCGAGAACTCTTGCAGAGGCCACGTCCCTCGTTGAGGACTTCATGGCAGTGGAACCGGAAGAGCGAGTGGGTCTTAAGACAAGGACTTCAGGAAGGGGGGGCCGACCCCCAGAAGGAGTGGTGCATAAGACCAGTGGGGGAGGTCCCCATTTGGCCCCCCAACAGGCAGGGTCTCCGTCAAACCCCAAGACCCGGGGCCCCTTGGGGGGCGCGCCTGTCCCGGGACCAAGAGCGACCGGCTGGGGACTCAAGCCTACCGCAAAGCACCCTATCTACGGAGGGGAATCACGATAGATGCTACCAGTGTGGACAAAGGGGGCACTTCAGGAGAGAGTGCCCCTACATGGACTGTAATTATGGAGAGGTCCTGACGGCAGACCGACGAGCCCGGAAGGACGGGCCGTCAAAGATGGTAATCCCGGTGCGAGTGGAGGGGACCCCAACCCTAGCATTGGTGGACTCAGGGTGCAGCCAGACCGTCATTCGCATGGGACTGGTAGAGGACTCCCTTCCCACCGGGGCCCCGATACACTTACAATGTATACACGGGACGTGAAGTCTTACCCCACCATCTGGGTGCAACTGCAGGTCGCCCAACAGGCTGCGCGCTGCTTAGTGGGAGTGGCTCCTAGATTAGCGTACCCCGTGGTGTTGGGCCGTGACTGGCCGGGTTTCGCCGGTCTTATGCAGGGGTGGAGCAGACAGCCCGAGAAGAGGAAGAGAGCCCCCTATCGGAGGCAGGGTTTGTTGGGCCAATCCGGGTCACAAGACCCTTTGGAGGGGACATCAAGAGGGCCCGAAGCAACCAGAGGGAGCCAAGCCCCAACCGACGGTCCGACAGAAGAAGAAACGAGGTGGCTGGAGGTCGATGGAGATTTCCTGGAGGAACAGAGAGGGGACTCCAGCCTTAGCTGGGCCTGGAAACAAGCAGTCAGCCAAGATGGAGAGGCCCATCCCCAGCAATATCGGCCCCAAGGCCCCCATTTTGAGATCCACAAGGACTTACTTTATCAGGTGGCCCAGGAGCCCGAGACACGAGTCGAGGTACGGCAATTATTGGTCCCCCGAAGGTTCCGAAGAGGACTGCTCCACTTGGCCCACGCGGTCCCCTGGGCAGGACATTTGGGGCGAGAAAAGACCTTCCTCAGAGTAGCCCAACGGTTTTTCTGGCCGGGCATACACCAAGAGGTCCACGATTACTGTGCCTCTTGCCTGGAGTGCCAGAAGGCCGGCCCAAAGGGGGTACCCAGGGCTCCCCTGGTGCCTCTACCCGTAATCGGCACTCCTTTCGAACGGATAGGCCTCGATCTGGTAGGGCCCCTGGAGAAAAGTACCTCGGGACATAAATACATCTTGGTCGTAGTAGACTATGCGACTAGGTATCCAGAGGCAGTACCCTTACGAACAACGACGGACCCAGTTATCGCCAATGAGCTATTACAGATTTTTTCCTGGGTGGGGTTGCCACGGGAGATATTGACGGACCAAGGGACTAATGTAACCTCCAAACTGATGGCAGAACTCTGCAGACTACTGAACATCTGGGCCCTTAAGACCTCCGTCTACCACCCTCAGACGGACGGATTGGTAGAACGCTTTAATGGAACCCTGAAGTCGATGTTGCGGAAGTTCGTGGGGGATGATCCCCGCCAGTGGGACAAGTACCTGCCAGCACTCCTCTTCGCCATACGCGAGGTGCCCCAAGCTTCTACCAGGTTCTCCCCATTCGAGCTCCTCTACGGGAGACAACCCCGGGGAATTTTGGACCTCTTGAAAGAAACCTGGGAGGAGCAAGAAACCCGGGTCAAAAGTTCGGTCCAGTATATCCTCCATTTGAGGGAACGGCTTCGTGCACTGGGCACCCGAGCCATGGAGAACCTGTTACAAGCACAACACAATCAGGAGACCCAGTATAATCGAGGGACGAAGATGAGGAACTTCGAACCGGGGGACCGTGTTCTGCTGTTACTGCCCTCCTCGGAGTCTAAATTATTAGCCAAGTGGCAGGGGCCATTTGAGGTGGTTCGATGGGTGGGGCCTGTCGATTACGAAATCCGGCTGTCCGGGCAACGAAGGGACACCCAAATATACCATGTTAACCTGCTGAAGGCATGGAAGGACCGCGAGGGTTTTATGATTGCCCCGTACCCCCCAGAACCGGAACTTGGGCCCCTAGCCGGCGAGTTCGAGGAGCCGGGCCCGGTAGCCATTGGCCGAGAGCTTGACCCTACGCAGCAAGAAGAGGTACGGCAGGTAGTAGCCGCGTTCCCCATGGTACTGTCCGCTCGACCGGGGAAAACGACGGTGACCAGCCACCACATTGCCACTATCCCTGGCCAAAAGGTGAGAGAGAACCACCGTCCGCTTCCTAAGAAAATGTGGGAGACTGTGTGGAAGGAGTTGGAACTGATGTTAACCCTGGGAGTAGTAGAAGAATCGAGGAGTGAGTGGAGAAGTCCCATAGTACTGGTCCCCAAGTTCAGTGAGGTTTTGTGTCGACTTTCGCAAAGTGAACGCCATCTCTCGCTTTGATGCCTACCCCATGCCACGAGTGGACGAGTTACTGGAGAGACTGGGACAGGCAGAATTTATCTCCACCCTGGACCTAACAAAGGGGTACTGGCAGATCCCTCTGACACCTACCTCACGAGCGAAGACAGCCTTTCCCACACCGTTTGGCCTTTTCCAATTTACGGTGATGCCCTTCGGGTTACATGGAGCAGCGGCTACCTTCCAGCGGCTTGTAAACCAGATACTGAGCCCCCAAAGTTTGTAGGCTGTGGCATACATTGATGACATTGTCGTTTATAGCTCCAGCTGGGGAGACCATATTCAGCACCTAACCGAGGTACTACAAGCCTTGGGCGACGCAGGCCTCACGGCAAATCCGGCCAAGTGCCATTTAGGGCAGCGGGAGGTGACTTATTTAGGCTATACGGTAGGGCGAGGAAAATTACGCCCCATGGTAGATAAGGTACAGGCTTTAAGGGACTACCCCACACCAAAATCCAAAAAGCAGGTACGACAGTTCTTAGGGTTGGCGGGGTATTATCGGCGGTTTGTCCCCAATTTCTCAACGCTGGCCGCCCCCTTAACAGACCTAACAAAGAAAACACAGCCCCAGAAGGTCCAATGGATGGAGGAACGTGAGAATGCTTTTCACGCACTCCGAGAACACCTGACCCGGGAGCCTGTGTTAACCCAACCCGACTTTACGAAGCCCTTCCTTCTCCAGACAGACGCATCTGGAGTAGGTATAGGAGCTGTACTATCACAAGAGGTAGAGGGGGAAGATCACCCCATTTTGTACCTCAGCCGAAAACTCTTTCCACGCGAGACGCACTACTCTACCATAGAGCGGGAGGCCCTCGCGGTTAAGTTGTCCGTCGACACACTGCGATACTACTTGCTGGGGAACCACTTCTTTTTAGTGACTGATCACGGCCCCCTCCGCTGGATCAACAGCATGAAAGAAACGAATGACCGAATTATGAGGTGGTATTTGTGCCTCCAGCCCTATTCCTTTCAAGTGCTTCACAGGCCAGGTAAGGCCCACGGAAATGCAGACTTTTTTTCCCGGATGGGAGAAGAGAAGGACGAAGAAGAGGACAGGGCAGTGGAAACCCCTACCACCATTCTAAGGGGGAGGGTGTGTGACGGGGCAGGCTGGCCCTGCACTGGTATTGAGAGGGTTAACCCTTCCCTGCTGGCAGAGGAAGTCATGCCCCTGAGGCTCTGCTGGGCATGCTCCAACAGGGAGCCAAGTATAAAAGCCTGCAGAGCTGCTCAGTCAGGGCTGGTGGCTGAGGGAGGAGGAAGCCCAGCGGAAGCTCCAGCCCAGGAACAGCAGTACCTCGTTCAGGAGGGAACTGAGAGACCGGGAAGTGGGACCAGAGACTGGCAGCTGTCAGAACCCCAGGGAGTGTTGGGGGCTGAAGAATCTGAAGACCCTGATGCCCCAGGGACTGCTACATCCGGAGAAGGGGTAGGAAGTGACCCAGGGAAGGGAAGGGAGTGGTATCTCCCACCACTCTAAGGGCAGCGTGTTGCGGTAGGATTCCCCGCTGACCTGGGGAGGATCACGCTGTTAAAGACAGGGCCCTGGGTTGGAGCCCGGTGGAGGCGGGTGGGCCCCGGGCTCCCCTACCGGGGGTCTCTGAACCCCAGTCTCCATCAGTGTGGAGACGTAGTTCACCAACCCCCCTCGTACCTCGAAGGAGATAGACGTACTACGGCCGCTAGGCCGCGCTATCCCCCCGGGAAGGGGATTTAGAAGGACTTTGACCATTGGGCCATACGGCCCTGACTACCGGGGAGGTAGTAGAACTGCCATAAGAGCAGGGAGGCGGGGTTAACCTCGTCCCCCCCTGGAAACAAAGGTGTGACGAAGTACAAAGCCCGCCACAGACACAGAAAAGGAAAGCCGAAAAAACCTGAATTCGTCACGTTGACCTCTTCGGGAATCATCACCCGCTTTGGAAATACGCATTCAGCTTCTGCTCTAATTTAGACTGCAAGAATTTATTATAATTTATTCTGGATTCCTTACTGAAGCTGAGCCCTCCAGTGACTCTGAATGCAATTTGCAGTCCAACCAAAGTCTCTGTTTTCCATCTGTGAAGTATTTTCTTGACACTTTTTAATGCTTAGCGTTCACACTCTGTCTGCTTTCTCAAAACAGCCTCACCTCCTCCGATTTTAGAGATGCAAACACTGTGTTTCTTTATCATTATCTACAAGAATTTGAATATGTGAATGATGACAATCTGCAGTCTTATTGGTGGAGTCTGAGTATTGTGACGGGGCAAGGCCAGAGGGCTATAGGAAAGTGGTAAGGAACCAGTATGTTAGCCCCAGGCTAAACAAATCCCTGATACCTTATGGCAGTTGCTCCAGGTTAATCAAGACACCTGGGGCCAATTAAGAACTTTCCAGAAGGCAGGGAGGCTGATTGAGACACCTGCAGCCAATCAGGGGCTGGCTGAAACTAGTCAAAAGCCTCCCAGTGAGCCAGTGAGGTGCACATGTCAGGAGCTGTGGAAGGAGGTTGCGTGTGAGGAGCTGGGAGCAAGAGGCACTAGGAGCTGAGAGTAAGAGGGCGTGCTGCTGGAAGATCCTGTGGTGAGGATAAAGAAGGTGTTGGGAGGAGTCCATGGGGAAGTAGCCCAGGGAGTTGTAGCTGTCGTGCAGTTGTTCCAGGAGGCACTCTAAACAGCTGCAATCCACAGGGCCCTGGGCTGGAACCCGGAGTAGAGGGCGGGCCTGGGTTCCCCCCAAAACTCCCAACTCCTGATCAGACACAGGAAGAGTTAACCTGGACTGTGGATTCTACTAGAGGGAAAGATCTCTGAGGCAAGCAAAATCCGCCAATAAGCGCAGGACCCACCGAGGTAGAGGAGGAACTTTGTCACAGTATTTTATAGTAAAAACAAGAAGCTTTCCTTGAACTGCAAACTGAAACTGAGTTGTGTACATCCTGGCTTGTGTTACACTCAATGCATGAAGCTAGGGTTCTGAGAACAGCAACGGGAGTCCTGCACTCCTGAATTCTTACTCTATCTGTGGGTCTTACCAAATGCTTCTATTCCTTCATTTTTAACTCCTGGGAGTGTTATGAGGATTAGTTAGTAATGGTCTGATTTTTGAGGTGTGGAGTACTTGCAGATCCCATTGAATGGCTGCTGCTGAAAGCTCAGCATTTTTGAAAATCAGAGCACTTATTTAAGCGCCCTTGTAAGGATTTTGGGGCACAATTTTAGGTGTCTATTTTTTAAGGCCACCATTTCCAAAAATAGGAACCTATGAAATCTAGAGAAACTCCTGAAGGTCAGTATGGTAGTAATATGCAGGAGGTTGGACTAGATGATCATAATGGTACGCTCTGGCCTTACAAATCTGTAAAAGGATACTTGTTAGTTAGCTGAGTCTTTACCAAAATTGAAGTGTGAATGATAAACAAGAAACACACATCAATAAACCAGAATACAAAATTGTATAAAGTTAGGTGTGAGGAATATCCCATGTAACCATCAGGTAAACGTTCTGTGGTGATGTGCACACCATGACGTAAGACAGATGTAATGTTCTCTTTTGGGAGCACTTCCAGTTTTGGCCTTCTTTCTTGTAAACATTTATTAGGATCAAAATACCTTTAAATGGTCAATATGCATAATCATGTAGTCACCACACACAGTGAACCACGGGTGTTATCATATAACTGTGTATGAAGCAAAATACCCTACAGATTAACATTATGGGGCAGAGCAGAAGTTAAAATAATAGTATACCAAATTCTTCCAGTCATGTAACAGATGTGTGGAGACATATGGTCAAATCAGAGTAGTCTAACAGTAGGGCGGGGTAAGTGGAGTAGAAAATCTGAAGCACTGCATGGATATTAATGCTATTCAATCACTATTTGTTTGGCCATCTGAGGCAAGAGCGTTAGCATTCCTCTAACTCTGATTTGTCTAGTTTTAGGCCAAACTTCCGACTCCTGGGCAAAATAATTGAGCAAGTATTAACCATCAAACGTCATCAACGTTATATCAGCCAACACCTTGGAGGCCTCACAATCAGGGTTCAGACCAGAGCACAGCAGAGACAGCTCTAGTGGCACTAAAAAAGGTAGGGACCACAAGGTATTAACACACCTACATGACACAACAAGAGTAGATAGCCCAGCACTACAGTGGCTCCAATCACTCCTCTTCAAATGTCCTCATCTGCGGGGCCTTGCTGGGACCCATACTATTCCTGCTGATCTTCGATATCTAAATATCTTCCACTACGAGAGATGTAGTGGGTTCAGCTGCCAAGAGGAGGCTGACGACACTCAACTGCCACTACTAAAATGTCAGAATGCCTGCAAGAAATTAGTTCTTGGATGAAGAGCAGCTGCTCAAGCTGATCCCAGGCAAGACCAAAGTGATGCTGGGTGCAAAGGGGAGACGCTTCCAAGAGCCAACACTGGCGAAGATGGTATCTCCACCTTTCACCGAAGTCATGTGGTCCCCATTAGTAAAAGTGGTGCAAAGCCTCGGGGCCTTGTTTGACTTTTCACTAAACTTGAATGACCAGTTTCCAAAACTGCCTTCTTTCACTTCCAGTTTGCTATGAAATTTCATCCCTTTCTCCCCAAGGAGAAACTGGCCACAGTGATCCATACATTTGTTACCTCCAGGCTGGACTGCTGTAACTCACTGAATATGAAGACAATGCACCGGCTCTAGCTGGTACAGAATGCAGCATCTTGACATTTCCATGCCTTCGCCACAGTGGGCACATCAGGTCTGTGATCAAGACTCTCCATTGGCTCCATCAGCTTCTGATGCCAGCTTAAAGCTTTGGTCCTAATTTTCAAACTAATAATGGATTAAGCCACAGCTACATCAAAGACTGATTTTTGATCTATGAACCCCCACGACATCTGGCACAATGCAGATCACAAAGTCCTGGAGGGAAGCGCACGAGAGGGGGCACAAAGCATTCCCTGTCCCTGGGATCCAGCTATGGAACAATCTTTCAGAGGAGATAAGGTGAAATCAGAACCTGACCATCTTTAGGAAATACTGCAAAGCATTCCTCTGAGAAAGAGTTTCCAATATAACTGACACTCACAATATGAAAACCCCCTACTATTCCAAAGCCCTTACCAATTCCACAACTCTACCCTCCTCCAGAAAAACACCCAAACCATATACGATGTAAAGCTTTGACCCAAAAAAGTAAGGTGCCAGAGACCTCATGAAGTCCACTAGGGATGTTGCTATTGCTGTTGATTTTACATGGAAGGACTCAGATACTAGGGTGATGACAGCAGTATAAAACCCTAAGATAGATAGCAGAGCTTAGGGCATGCTGGTCATGCACTCTTAGTTCTGTCTGTGTTGGGCCCAAGCAGAAGGTAGTGTTTCAGCTCATGCACTCTCCTCTCCTCCCCACCAGATAGTGGATGTGGAGAATAGAACCTCCCCCCAGTCTCAGGGGAAAGGGGAGTAAAGAATTCCACAGGTACTCCCCTCTCATTATGCCCAGTTAGGGAAGAGGACTAAAAACTCTGCTGCTGCTGCTAGGCTCTGGAGATCCTTCCTCCCCATATCTCTTAAGGCAGTGCTCATGTTCATCTCCATGGAAGTCAGCAGGGAGGAGAGAGAAGATCTCCTTGTCTCAGTGGTAACTGCAGACTTCCTACCAGGTGCTAAGGAATGAAGATATCCCAGGTCTCAAAGTGAGGTGAGGAAAGACTTCCTTTGATTTTCATCAGAAGAGAACTCCAGTACTCCCCTCCTCAGGTGTCTGAGGTGAGGGGAGTGAGGCAGTCGCTGCTTCCCTTATGGACCCCATTATCCTTCAGAGGGATGGACATGACTGCTATGACTCTAGCTCCCCTCCTCGGGCCTCCTGAAGAGGATAGAAAAGACTCCTGCTGCCCTCCCTCCATGTAGCTGAGATGAGAAGAGCTGGCTGGGCCCTTTCCCTGCCCAGACAGAGGCTGACAAAGAAGAAAAAATGGTGTGAGATCTGCAGGAGGAAGAAACCCATATTCATAGGGGATGATATTTACATTCAGGGACTGAATATTATCCATATAGTTCAATGCCTGAATATTATCCAAGCACTGTGTGTTCCCTGTTTCTATTGGTTAATTCAGAATAGCTAACAGCATGCTGTTTATACAAGTATTGGCTCCAAGAACAAAGTAGATTATTGAGAAAAAGCATGAGTCAGGAATGCAGTAGGAATAGTAACAAGAAAAGTAACTGTCATATGGACCACAGTAGTTTGGTAGTTACAGAATTTAGTGGCATTTTGGTATCATTTTGGGAATTCAAAATTGCAATATTGTAAATCAGGACTTTTTTTTCTCTGATAAAAGTAAACAGTTCTCTGATGTCATGTTTTTCTAATGTCAACATGATACCTGGGTAGACTTATAGCTTTGCATTACATAGTTGCATAACAGCCAGACCTACAAAAAGCTAAGGCAGAGAGGGAATAAAGTCCCTTTATCAAGTAAAAAATGTGTACAAGTACTGACAAATTCTCAAGCTCTATGTTATAGAGATCATCTGAAATGTTCTATGCAATTAGTTAATAGACAAGAAAGGATCTGCTTTGGTAAGGTAACTAACTAGGTAAAAATTATCACACAAAGTTTTACTATCTGATGATACAGCTAAAAAGAAATTGGGCTACCACTGTTCCTTTACCAATACATTCATATCACCTGAAGGGGGCACTAAAATCACAAGAAAGAGCCAGTATATCAGTAAGCAATTTTGGGAACATGGAATATACAGGGCCAGGTTTTCAGCATTAGGTATGTAAAAAACTTTGAAATTCTGTCCTACAGACTGCAAAACGGCTGTTAGGACAGAGATTCTAGCTTAGAACATTATTAATGGCTGACATTCTAGTATTCCTTAAATAATTCAACTAAAGAAACAATCATACAGTTCGATTATCCTTATTTTCCTTCCCAGAAACACAGGTAGTTGTCAGAGGTGGGCAAACAATTCACAATGAATAATTTATCTGGTAAGACTAACATCTTTTTCAGGTTCTTGATATTTTAATTAATTTGTTCATTATTTGTAACAGTTTGTTGAATCTTTTTTTATAAGCAAATTTTGTGATTGCTGTGAAAGTACTCATGAGTATTTGCAAGTCACACTTATGATTAGTCATATAAAACATATAAGAGCTGTTTGAAAACTATATCAAAACTTTTTGGGGATAAAAATGGCGTTTTGAGAAAATGGAAATTTTTGTAAGAACTTCTTTGGTTTTTGGTTTCCTTTAAAGTTTTTTTTCAGAAACGAAAAAAACATTTTTTTACTGGCTCTATGCTGATTAATCGCAAGTGTGAACAGAAAATACGTACACAAATATGTTAACTGTAGCAATCACAAAGTTTGTTCATACACATGATTTGGCATATTATTAATTATTATTATTATGGTATTATTTCTGTTCCTTGGTTACATAACCTTAAGCTTTGTGAACTACCTTTACTTCTGCCTGAAATCAATTTTGTTGATTTACTTAATTTTGGCTACAGGCCCAAAATTTGGTTTCCTCAAACAAAACTTCTTTTGGTGTCACAATTGGAACTAAGAGATATGAGACAGCCACTGTGTTAATGGGGTTAGAGAATGATCATATTACTCCTTTCTTAGCTCATGTTGTCAATGTTTACCTAGCTCTAATGATTACCTATGTTTACTGGGAATTTCTGAAGAAGAATCTTGCCACACAATACTCTACTTAGTTGTTTCTCTTAGGCAACACTAAAATATTATTAAACAATATTCTCTTTCCTGTTTCTCAGTTGTTTCAGTAACACTCTTCTCCGAATGAAACTGGCTTAAGTCATGTACATTTGCGGTAGCAGAAGTTTTAGGAGCAGTGGCTATTCAGCAGTTCTTGGCACATGTGGTCTACGCTGAGAATGTCTTACATGTCTCAGACTGTGTTTCCTGGTTCTTTGTGCACACACTGAATTTAAATTTAGCTTCGACACCTCTCCTCACCCCAGTCTTTCACCAAACTCAAATGTATGAAAGAAATTGGAGTTTCGCCTGCTTTAAGAGAGCAGAATTGAACCCTCCGTGAAGGAAAAAAACACAAGGTTTTCATTTGGAGTCAGATTTGTAAAGGTATTTAGGCACCTAAGGCTGCAGATAGGCACCTAGTAAAATTCTCAGACGTGCCTAGGCACCTGACTTTCCATTAGTGCTGAGGTACCTAATGTCCGCTGGAGCCTAGACACCTCACTTCAACTTCCAATGGGAGTTAGGTGCCTAGGCACTTTTGAAAATCTCACTAGATGTGTCTACCTACATCTTTAAGAGCCTAAATACTTCAAAAAACAAACAAACCACCTGTCCCTGTGTCACCATTTTCATAGAACACCATTTTCTATCTTTAAGACTCAGGTATTTAATTATCAGATAAGTGTGCTGCCTGGGGAATTTGCATGATATAATAGGGCTAGGTTGTAGTCAATTAGGAAACAAAGAAAAACAGGGACCAAATCCTTAGCACCAGTCACTCCCATCGAAGTCAATTAGAGCTGTGGGTACTCTACGTCTTTCGGGATTTGTGCCAGACTTGTATTGCTGGATTTTCCATGGAGTATAAACCCCTATACATATTCATGAGTGGTTGACAGCCCATCTTATATGGTGACATATACAATCTCTGCCATACACTGTATCATCTGTTAACTCTATAAAGTATTAGGGGCAATGATGAAAATAAGGCCGAGATATTACAGAGACGGGCACTGTAGAAACGTCTAAGACACTTACACTATCCAAACATATAAGTAATAAACACTCTGTCTGAGTTTTGACCTAGTATTATTCTGAATATTTAAAATCTATCCAAAATGCCAACAGGAAATATCTACATTTTAAACCAGCCTTCAGATAGTAGACAAATTATAAGTAACTAATTGATTCATCTTTATATGCTTATTAACAGTGGTGCTGCTCTCTGGATGCCTCTGTGATGTTTAAAACATGATTTTATTAGGACTAGATTGCCATGCAGCATGGGGTAGGCAGGATGTGGTTTATAAATCATTGGGCAATCAGTAGGAGCAGCATTAATTATTGGTACAAATGTAAATAAACAAAACATTGAACAAAAAGAAAATCCTTCACACGGCAGTGTCACAAATGGGGCTACTCACAACGGGTAAGGTTCTACAGGATCAGCTCGATGGCAAGCCTGGATAGAACTAAGCAATGTGAAAGACAGTGTAAAGTATATTTTCATTGTAGTGAATCTCCACTGGTGTAGAGTTTTGTCATTACACCCCACTTCATTTGTCATTATTTGTGATTTCTTTGCCACTTTGAATGTAATAGGAGGCTACAGAATACACCACCGCTCTGCAAAACACTTATAAGAAGATATCTAAATAAAAGTTTGGGGCACTACAGCCAGTGGAGTCAGCACGACCTTTGGGAGCAATGAGTCCCCATAGTGGCTCCGAGGCTGCCCGCCCAAGCTCAGGGGATGATTTTAGAAGAAAGGGGACCGGGCCAGGGTGCCGCTAATCCCAAGAAAAGTTCAGCTTCTGGAATGGTCCTTGCAGACTGTGAGCTTCTGGGGATATGCCCCCAACATCAGGGAATCATAGAATATCAGGGTTGGAAGGGACCTTAGAAGGTCATCTAGTCCAACCCCCTGCTCAAAGCAGGACCAATCCCCAATTTTTGCCCCAGATCCCCTAAATGGTCCCCTCAAGGATTGAACTCACAACCCTGGGGTTAGCAGGCCAATGCTCAAACCACTGAGCTATCCCTCCCCCTAAACCATATGAAACTCCCGTTTCTTTCATACATTTGAGTTTGTAAAATTATAAAAGTAAGGCCTTTTAAGTTTTAAGGATCATATTTCTTAGGGATGCACAATTTTCTTCTCCAAGCAGGGCATGAAAAACTGAGCTTTATGCAGAATATTTAGCAGGGTTTGGAAGGATGGAATTCACCTCTGATTCTCTCAGGCAAGCTTTAGAGCTGCAAAGCATCCCCTCCACAGTTACTACTCCACCTCCTGGCTAGAATACTGACTACTGCTGTACAAAGCATTAAAGCCAATGGATCTACATAGTTACGGATCAGAAGGTTCCTCCCACAAACCACCACTATGCACCAACCTCTATGGGGCCAATTGCTACCCAGTTATTCCAGTTATATGCAGCACATGTCCCATACATTATAATTTTGTCCATACACATAAGACCAAACGCTGTGACAATTTATACCTGGTGCAATCCAATTGCCACTGCATTCAATGGGGTATAGGTCAGCACAGAATTTGGCTGCCAGGATATATAGGAACATTGGAATTCTCATTCTAGATCAGACCCAATGTTCACCTAGTCCAGTATCCTCTCTCTGACAATAGTCATCACCAGATGCTTCAGAGGAAGGTGCAAGAACCATGCAGTAGGCAGATGTGGGATATTCTGCTCCCACATCAGGACTCATCCTGACGTTGTATAGAGATTGGCTTACGCACAAGGCTTAATATCCCTTTCAATTTTTTTTTATGATGATAATTCTGGATATTCCTGTTTTCTATGTAAATGTCCAAACCCTTTGAATCTTGCCAAGTTCTTGGTCTCAACAACTTCATGTGGCAATAAATTCTGCAGTTTAATTAAACATTGTGTGCAAAAGATTTTCCTTTTATCAGTTTTGAATTTGCAACTTTTTATTGTAATTGAATGCCACTCCGCCCCCGCCCCATTGTGTCATGAGACAAGGTGAGCAGAAGTTTTGATCTACTTCTCTATGACAATTCTATAATACTGTTTAGTTGATTATATTCCTTAATATCAAATTCCCAATATAGATAAAAAGTTATTCTAATTTTGATGGATTATTGTAAGACATGAATGCCCACAAGATTCAGTTCTTGGAGGAAAAATATTGTGCATTGTGAAGCTGCATGTGGAAAGAAAATAAGGGACTCCTTTGCTGGTGAGCCACAAGAAATATGGAGTTTTGTTTTGCCTAGCTAATGTGGGAAATATTAATGGACAGCATACAAAATAATTAGACATTTTGTGTGTGTGTTTTGGAAAGAAAAATAAGTGCCTTGCCTGCACAGCCCAGAGGTAGTCCAGACGTAACTTCAAGTCCACCTGCCTGGAATGAAGTGCCAAAGCACAAGAAAACAGCAAAATGGCTAATATAGGTTCATAGCCACGCATATAAAAGGAGCCACCCCTTAAAAAAAAGAAAGAAAGCATAAGTTAAGACAGATCTTTTAAAGCAAAAACCTTGGTCTAAATTCTCAAAAGTGACTAGTGATTTGGGGTGCCACACTTGAAACACACTGAAAGGGTATGAGTGTCAGAGTGCTGAGTATTCATCCTCTGAAAATCAGTATCCTTTAAATTTAGACACAGAAATGGAGGCACCCAAAACCACTAACCCTTTCTCAAAATGCAGGCCCTCTCATGCAAATACTGTCAGCGCACACGCTGACACCGCTGTAGGTATGATCCCTGCACCATGCCCCAAAACAAAGTGTGCCCAGCTTCTTCAGGGCCTTACCCATCAAGAGCATAAATGTAGATAATATGCACCATGTACTAATATGCACCATGCACATGTGTCTAGCTTTGTTTAACATTATTTCAGCATTTCAATTACACATAAGGGCTTCATTCACTGCTCTGTTAAGACCATTTTTAAACCAGTGAGTGTGACTCCAATGAAATCAACTCTGTTATACCAGTGTAAAACTGGAGTAATGCCATGGGGAATCAGGCCATAGCTGTTAGTTTGCAAAAGCAAATGTTCCACTCATGAATATTACCACAACAGCCAGATCCTGCAAGCTACTGGGAGTTGAACATCTCTTAGGAGATGCTGAGAGCCCTCAGTATCTGGCCTAATACAGTACTGCAGTGTTTTAGGACAACAGTAGTAAAATGGAGTTGGCAATGTTTTGGACCATCCATAATGCCACTACTTTCCTTAACTTTACAGTGTACTTACCCTACTGCTTTTCTGTATCCGCTGAGTTCCAGAACAACTATGTACAAAATAGTAACAAAAAGCAGGAGGATCATTTTTGGCAAGGAAGAGACACGTAGAAATATTGCCAACGTAAGAGTCCCCACAACGCAGGAAAGGAAAGCATAATGGGCTGTATCACATGGAAGTTCATTCATTGTTTTATTCATTCCACCGGGAGAAATGATAACAATGGAACTGCTGGAATTCGTACTCCATACCCAAGGCATGCAGCCAACCTGGGGAAAACAGCAAGGTTGAAAATGAAACACTTCATCAGAAGTTCAGTAGCTCTTGGGCCTGGTTACAGCCCTCTTCCCTCAATCAGATCCTCATGCCAGAAACAGACCTCATATTTCCCAACTCCTAGCCTTACCTCTTAACAACAAGACTATTCTTCCTCTCCTAGCACCTTTTCCACCTCTACTTGAGGCAGGAATCATGCTCCCAGTCCACTAGATGGCAGCGAAGGTGGAGAATTAGAGTTTGAACATAGTTAAAAAAAACTCTCCCTTTTCAGTGCTCAAGCAACAAAAGGACCCAAGAAAATATCTATTTATTAAGATTTAAAAGTATTTTAATACCCATATAAGTGGTGATCTTTGCTAGAATAGTTCTCACACACATCAGAGGAAGAAGCATGTTGATTATACACACACTAACTAAACTCTAACAGTTTTAAAAAAATCAAGTCACAGATGTAAAACAATATTTAAATCTCTGATGGAAGAGAGGAGGTATATAATTATTTTCGTTCATCTAGGGAGCTAAACATGAATTATGTCAATAACCATAACAGATTCAAATAAGACAGATATGGATAAGCAGGAAACGCAGAGATCCACAGATAATTAAGGATAGGGATCCTTTATCTCCCTTTTTCTCTAGTCTAACCACGATTAGTTTGGTACTCATCCTCCAGCTGGAAGGAAGTATGATCAAATTCTTCCAAAGCTGATGTCAGTGACACATCCCATTTCCAACAGCACGGAAAGTGAGGAATCCCAAGTGCATGATCTAGTCCCAACATTTTTGTGATTGTAATCACACATCAGCTTTTATCTTACACCATTGGGGAGGACTGGAGTTAACATTAAATGAGAGAGTGTAGTGGTAATGTGGTTCAGATTCAGGAGGACATCAGTGTTACTAGGCACCTACAGATAAGCTCTACCTGTGCTCTCCTTCTATTCTGAAATCTATTATTAGTCTTCTAAAAAAAAATTAACCACCGATAATGAAATTTTATAGTGTGCCATAAAATCAGTGACAGTCTGAAAGGTGATGATGCAGTACATTTTATAGGCGGTTACAATCATTTAAGAAGATGAGCCTATGAGATAAATACTTAATAGCTAATATTGTAATACAAAATTAGAAAGAGGGAAACAAAAAATTAATTTAACACAATTTTGTTCAACAGCTTAATTAAAAATGTCACCTGCACTACAGCGCAGCCAACATTTCAAAACTTAGGAACGTACAAGAGCTTTGTAAAATATACGCAACTCATCCAGGAAAACACCATCTGCTCTGTAACTAACTAGGGTGAAACCTCAACATCTATCTGATCGTGAACAATTCTAGAAGGTTTTCTGCAGGAACTTATTCTACTGATTAAACAGCTCCCCTAAACATTTGAAAGGTTACAAGTTATTGCTACATTAAAGTGTAAAACTACAGATGTGAGATGCAGCATGGTGTAGTGAAAGAAACAGAGGATTGGGGAGGTCAGGAACTCTTGAGTTTTAGCCCCCACTCTTCCATTGACTTGCTCTGTGGCCCTGAACATCGCAATCTCTGTATCTCACTTTCCTCATGGGCAAAACAGGGGTTATACTTATTTCACAGGGGACAGAGAAGTGAGACTTTTATTAAATACGTTAACGATTTAAGGTGGTGTGTAATAGCTGCTTCAGAAATGCTTACAGATACATACAAGTAGATATTCTTATAACAGGATGGGATTAAATTCCTGGCGGCACTTCTTGGAACAGCACTGTAATTTCAGCGAGAAATTCTGTGTTGCTTGCAATTGTTACTCTACTTTAGGGAGTAGCCAAATAACAGGATGTGAAAGTAGTGGTTTAGGTAATTCAAATACCTAATTTTCCTGCAGATATCTAAATACCTCTTGGGGAGGGGGGATGCCTGTGAGGAGTTGAATCTTTTTTTTAGCCATAAAAGGTCTCCATAATACTTGGCACTATATATTTTTAAATGCTTTATAAACAGTAGGTAATCAACCTTCACAACATTTCTGTGAAGTGGATAGGTAGATATTACTATGTCAATTTTAGAGGTTAGGAAACTGAGCCGCAGAGATGTCATGTGACGTGCCCGAGGTCAGACATGAATTCAATGGAGGCGCCGGGAACAGAATTTAGAAATACAGAGCTTCTAGCCTCTGCTGCACCACTCTGCTTCTCTAGCTTGGCTTTTAGTTCCAGAATGCCATATTGTGACACACCACATTTAACTGACAGCATCAGCCATCTTGTAATATATTCAAAGCATAATTATGTTAATGGAAAGACTCTCTTTGGCTTTAGTGGGATCTGGATCAGGCCCAGTGTTATTTCTCTTGCTTTTCATATATATTTGTGTCCACATTTTCAAACCTGGGATCCTAAATCCACATTTAAGCACTTAATAAAAGTGGCCTGATTTTCAGAGGTGCTGAACACCTATAACTCTATACTAGAGCAATTACGCAGGCGTAAGAGATAGATGGATATTATGACTAATATATTTATATACCTCCTTTCATTACATAATACTGTTGTGATTTCAAGATCTGATCTCTCATGATCTATCAGGTATAGAAATAAATGTGTTATTCCATTTGAAAGTGTGGATTCCCTGACAAGTCACAAAATATCAGATGTTCAGCTGGTCCCTGGTCCAATACTGAACATTTCAAACATAATTCTTCTGTAAAGGATGTGGCATATGCAGAACATATGATGGTGTGGTTTGATATGAAGATTTATTTCGGAATTAATTTGCAATGAATTTTATAGCTTACTAGTGGCTTCCACTACTCGTACCTAATATAGCCTTTCAATTACACCATATTGCTATATATACTTTATTAATATATTTACATATTTTGTTCATGAAAGAGAAAGAAAATGGGATGAGATGGGGGACTAAATGCGATCTATAACAGATTGTTCTTAAGCTTAATGTTAAACTTTATATATTTGGCTTAGAGTTGTATACTCACCACGCACCCTTGAGCCACAGAGTAAATTAAGATCACAATAAAAATACACAAAATGGTACGAATTTGTATTGTCAGGCACCCTGGAAAACACTGAAGGAGAAAAAAAGATTGTAAAGCAAGGATATTTTAAATCCAAATAATGTAAACAATGGGTATGCTATTGTTTACAAGGATAGGATGTCAAATAAATAGGGAATAGATATGTGAATTCTGCCTGTGCTGTAAATTACAAAATGATAATCATAAAATAAGAAATGTGCACAAATATTTTAAGGACAGTCGTATTTTCTGTAACAAAAAGAAAACAGATTTGTAAGTTATTTCTTACTATAATTAAAACTGCCTTTTATTTTATTTTAATAGGCTTTCTGTTCACAATAAATACAACAAATTAGAATGCTCAAATTAGCATTCTAATTTGTACATGTGAAGAAACGAAAACAAACCAGCATTATAACTGTATGGTTTGGAAACTGTCAGTTGTAGACAGCAACCCAAGATTCCAGACCATACATACCGCACAAAATTTTGTAGTGATATTTCAGTAACAGTGAATGCCAGTTGAGTTTTAATTAGTAGAGTCCATATTTTAAAAAGTAATCTCATTTGTCAGACTAGGAAAAGCAGTATGGGGCAAAGATGGTTAATGAAGGCAGAGTCTTGAGCATCCCTCTCTCATCATTCATGTTCATCTGAGTATCTGAGCACTTTCCCGCAATATAAATGAAGCTCTGGGGTAGAAGGTGGGAAAGGGAGGATAACAGTTTGTCTGGGATGTGTACTTGTGCTGGGTTGAGTTATACTGATTTACTTTGGTCCCATGGGGAGCTGCTTCCTTCCTTATCCCCTTGGCTTGCAAATGAGTGGCACATTTGCTATAGCTAGGGGCTTGATCCTGCACCATTCAAGTCAACATTTCCTCCCCCAATGACTTGAATGGGAGCAGGACCAAGACCTAGAAGACAAAGGAGTTTCAGTGGGGGAACAGCAGTGTGCTTCTAACAGAAGGAAAGTGCTTAGCCCCATTTCGGCTGGATTTGGCTTAGGCCAGTGACGATGAGAGAGAACCAATTTTTGTATGCCTGTTGGTAAACATATGTAAGCCATGCTTGCTTGGTGTGGCACTCTGTCCCCCTCTAGTGGTGGCTAGGCTAACTAAGATTAATGAGCCTGCTACAGCTTTAGCTAAGAGAGGTGCATCTTTTGGCTCAGGCAATAGAGGGCCATCTATTAAAGATTCAGATGTCCCACGTTCAATCCCAGCTGCTGACAATTCACCCAGAGGTTACAAGTACTGGCCTGTTCTGGGAACTGAATTGGGTAGATTCTGAAACTGGGGATGCTTCCCCCTTCAATGGTGGCTAGGCCAACTGGAGATTAATGAGTCTTCCCAATTCAACTGGCTTACACTTGGTATCCTCCTAACTGCATGAGGAACAGAGAAAATACCATATACACCTCACTGCAGAGTACCACAAAGGGGCTTCTGTAGGAACAGGGATCATGCGCTGGAACTCCAGCTCTCCCTTTCACATGTGGAGACATGGACTCACTGAGTTTATGTCACCTCTATGTATGGCAGTGACAGAATGGATGACCGGTGATTGCAGGTGAACTGTACTCATTTGTATTGCAAAAAACAGGAATACCAATTCTGTGGCTAATTAATTACACCAATAGAGGAAAACAAAACTCAATGTGTATTATGTGATCTTGAAATACATCCTGGCTTTAATGTGGACCAAGGGATGAAACCCACATGGATGTAACAAGAGAAACCATTATTAATAATATCAATAGTAGATTGCTATAAACAACATGTTTAAAACAGAATGGGATAAACTGATCCCTAGTGAGTGCAATAAAGTTACACCAGGAATCAATTTGATCATCTGTCAATATCATTAAAATATGATGGAACATCTGGGATATAACACAGTATGACACAGTATCTTTACACATTTTCCACTATGAGAATCAAGTGTTGAAAATCTACGGTGTCATGTTAAGGGGAAAGGGTCAGCATTGTGACAAATACTACAAAGTGCAGCAGGGGACAGAATTCATAGCCGGGAACAAAGTCCAATATGGCGTCTTACACAGGTGATGTGATTCAGTACCTAACACAACAAAGGATAACTATAATCCCATCGTATCACAGGAAACATTTTTTCATTGTACAGTAAATGATGCAGATTGCAGTGGAAGTAATTCAAGGATAATTTCCTTGTTCTTCACAAAAGCAATAACAGCATTAATGAAATGCAGAATATTGTTAGTACAGTGATAACGTTGCATAGTTAAAATGACAAACAAGTAACAAAAGGTTCCAACAGCAATCTTGCCACATTGTATATCCTGTACATTTTATGGTTTACATACGGTATGAAGCATAATTAAATAAGCAACATATTTAACTAGAAAAACCAAGTATAAGTAATGCATGTAAGACTTGGTCGAGTTAAAGCTGCACTTAAACTTTTAAATGTCCTGCCCTTTTCTTATGATTTTAATATTGCAACCGATATGTTAACATAGATTTTTGCATGTCATTGCCTTTATTTACATTTATTTTCAGGACCACTGTATAGTCATTAATTAATCAATCACCCCCAGATTCCCTAACAAGGTTGGTAAATACCTGTATTATTATTTTTTCCATTTTATATGTGAAAAACTGAGGCACAGAGAAGTTGAGTGACTTGTCCAATGTCATACAGCAAGGGAGTGTGCCAGAGCCTGGATTAGAATACAGGAGTTCCTGGCTCCCAGTCCCACACCCCACAAACAAGGCTAAGCTGCTTCTCTAGACAATTGCTGATGTTATATATGGAATTTTCTATTTCTCTGTTTTCAGATATAGGGTTCAGTCCAGTGAAGTGATGATCACCTTATAGGGGCTGTCATTGACTTTAACAACAGCACGAGCGTACCTTAAGTCTACATTAGCCTCAAAGGATCTTAATAATGGGAACGATTTCCTACAAACTGCATGAGTATGAACTACTGTGCCTTTTTGAAAGAAAAGAGACTAACAAAATTACTCCCCAAAAATTGTTTATGTTTGTAAATAAAGCTTTGCTTTTTACCAGATACTCTATTCATTAAACTATTTATGTTTCCAAGAAAACAATTCCTCTCCTCTAACCAAAGGGCATTTTTCTTAATTTAAACCAATTGTGTACTAATCAGCAGAGCTGATTAATTGTGCAGGTATTTTCTCCTGCTTTTTATCTGAGAATACCAAATGAAGACTAATCCAGTAAGGACTTTCACCAGAAAAATTAGTCTCTGCAGATCCCTACCCTGATTTTCTCCTTTTGCTTTATTACCATTTTGTAAACCTGCTCAAAAACATGTCTAGCAGAGGGAAAGAGACATCTTTAAAGTGAGCCAGCCCCAGATTTGTTGGTTCTGTTTGGAGTTTCTAATGCATTGCTTTGCTACAGACAGTGGCGTAGCCAGGTTCTAACAGCAGGGGGAGCGAACACATAAAAAAAGGTGCCACCTGACCTGACTGCTGGCCTGGGTGAAAGAACCCAGATTGGCAGCAGGCTGAGAGACCCCGGCTGGCAGGAGCCCGCGGGGGGAATTCCAGAGCAACGGCTGGCTGAGCCGCTCAGCCCGCCCCGCTCTGGCATCCCCCCCCGTGGGCTCCTGCCAG
The DNA here is from genome assembly GCA_033296515.1 of Macrochelys suwanniensis. Classification (NCBI taxonomy): domain Eukaryota; kingdom Metazoa; phylum Chordata; order Testudines; family Chelydridae; genus Macrochelys; species Macrochelys suwanniensis. Next base: position 97,092,828 of record CM065776.1, on the reverse strand, counting down.
CCGGGGTCTCTCAGCCCGCTGCCGGCCTGGGTGAAAGAACCCAGGCCGGCAGCGGGCTCTTGGTGGGGCCAGCAGCAGGACTTTTGGAAAGGTGCCACTTTTGGAAAATGTGCTCAGGGGGAGCGGCCGCTCCCCCTGTTACCCCCCTAGCTACGCTACTGGCTACAGATTAGGCAGATTAGAAAAATATACAGATTACATCATGCTATGAAGTGCACAGAAGTGTCACCAGGTTCCAAATAACTACCACCAAATAAAACTCCTGAAGGGAGAGGTATCACGAAGACTCAGATCACTTACTTGTACTCGTGTGACATGTAGGTACATAATACAAGCCACTAGGAAGCATATGCAGAACACCAGGAGGACAAGGACTATGGTACTCCTAGAAGAAAAAAATATAGAAGTAAAGCAATGCAACTAAAGAGTATATCTGAGCTAGCTGTATCGGTGTTTTTCTAAAGCCATTTGGTGGATCAAAGCAATGCATGTGGGATTTCCCCCTCCCCCCAATGTAAAACTGACAGACACAGAGGGAGTTTTCACTTTTTTTTTTAAACCTTCTTCCTATTGTGCTGTCTGAAATCCTTTAGTGAAATGCTCAAGAATGACAATTCAGTATTTTTTTTAATATAGTATCTATCAGGAACCTAGTAAGGGGATCACACAATCTCAGAGCCTTGGCTGTATTATGTCTCAGGGGTTTATATTACTTTTTAATTGCAGGCTAATACAGGATATCCTGCACTATATCCCTTATAAATAAAGAGTTTCACCCAATTACTTAGCCTTCAGGGCTTGGCCAGGGGTCTGCAACATGTCTGTAAATTAACACAAGTGTCCACGGTAAAAATGTTGAGGTCCGTGGGGGGTGCTCACAGGTGGCTCCACACAAGTGGCTCCCTGTCCCTGCTGTTGCTGGCAGAGGCGCAGCCAGGCAGCTCTGCACGCTGCCTCCGTCCTCCCTCCTTCCCCGAGCGCTGACTCCACGGCTCCCAGCCCATTGGTTGGGAACTGTGGCCAATTTTGTCAAGTGTCCGTCACACAACATGGTGGTGCTGACCCCTGGGCTTGGCTGATATATAATGGTTATCACAGTTCCTCTCTCTTTAATTCTTTCTGAGAGAAAGAAGAGTTATAAAGTTATAAAGATTAGAGGTTTGTCCGCTCACTCACTTATTGAATCAGATCTTAGCTGCTCCATTTCAGCTGCTCCATGCAAAGCAACCGGAACTTTAACAGATATTAACCCTGAGAATTCCCCATGCATAGGGGAAAAATTGGGTACTGCAGAGTTGCTACAGTAACTCCAGTATCAAATTACCTCCCAGCCCCCAAAGCAGGATATGAGGCTAGAGGAAAGGGGATATGGCCAGGCATTCCTACACCTTGAGGATCCTTGTCTGCTGGACTAGTCACTTGGGTATGTGGCCAGCCAGCCATAAATTACAGCATACATGCAGGTGTGCTAATTTATGCACAGGCCAGGCTGGCCCCCCAGTAAGCCCCAGGATTGAGAGAGCATATAAGTGGCTTAACCTTTTTATAAGCCATTGTGTCTATGTCTGTGCTCTTTATTGTCACCACCAAAAAGTTCTTGCTCTTATAGGGGTTTAAAATCCAATAGTGGAAGAAGAAGAGAGTGACTGCTTTACAGGGGAATTTTTCCAAGTCACTATATGATCCCAATAAATATCCCTGATTTAAAATGTAGAGAAGTCCTGCAATACTACTGAGCCATTTTTAAAAATTGTGTGAGACTCTAGCTGGGGGTACACTCTTTAGGACAGGAATTACTGTTTGCTATGTGATTGTACAGAGCCTGGCACAATGGGACCGTTGTGAGAGATATGGCCTTTTCCTGCAATATATCTTTGGGGGATCTTAAGTTTATTCATCATTGTGGGCCAGAGATTGTAAGTATTTCCATGGAGGGGGGAAACCACCACTCTCCAGACACGAAGAAGTGGGCAGGGAGGGGATTAGGCAAATTCACTCAGGCTGTAACAGCTTCCAAGAGGTACCAACACCAGGAGAGGCTCACATTCACTGGATTTTCTAGAGACCAACACAGGAAGAAAGGACTTATGGATAAATAGCTTGAGTTTACACTGACTCAGGACCTGCTTTCTGATCCAGCAAATGGACAGAACCTTCTGTCCAAGGAAGGCCCCAATCATTCCTGGGAAGTGTTGGAAGGACTTGGCCTATTCATGGAGTATTCTTGTTCTGAGGAAAACATGTTCTAAACTTGTAACCACAGAAAAAAACAGTGGAGTGTTAAAAGAACTGTTCACCTGCTGGAGTGGGGATGATCTCTGGTAAGCTTATTAGCATGCGTGTAGGTTCTTTTATTGTTTGTAATACATTTTCTCTGTAATGCTTTTACCTTAAGAATAAATGTGCTTGTTTAGAAAGAGCTGTGTGGTAACTTAACTATGGGTAATTATGCTGATTATAGCCTCTGAGGAGAAGGCAAAGCAAGCCTGCTGAAGCATTCTGACCTGCTGGGGAATTCACAGTGTAGGCAGGGAACTGTGCAACCTGGAAACACTCCGGTCAGGAGGAAGAGAGAGACGTATGTCTTCATCCAACCAGATGATGGCTGATGAGCCAGGAGCCTAAGTGTGGGTGCCCTTGCTGGACCACGGAAGGGGAACACAGGTACAGTTGCCCTGAATTGTGACATCCATGACCTGGCTGGCCTGTAGGTGCTACCACAATATAAATGTTAATAATAATAGTAGAAAGCAGGTGCTACCATGGTTTTAAGGCACTGGCTTGTGTATGGTACAGCCTCATACCACCTTAGCTGGGAGGGGCGGATCTGCTGCATCACCCCAGAAGGGGGTGAAGTGTACAGTCTCTTCCATAGTTGGCCAGTGTAGGTAGACAGAATCATGGTCTAACTTTCCCCCACTCCTTTTGGTGAGGCAAGCACCACTTGGTCTGTGCAGTCCTTTAGCTCAGTTGATCACAAGGACTGTGAAAGTGACAGAGCCCTGTGACGGTCTGTATCCCTATGTTTACCCTTTCCACAAGATTATGATAAATTTGGTACAAAGTATGCCTTATGAGGTATCATTTGAAAACTCATAATCTACTGAACATTACTGTCCTGGTAAAATGTGTGTGGCAACACTGTATGTCAAGTTATTAAATTCTACCGTATAAGACATGTTCAAAGTTTAAAAAAGCAGGCACAAAACAGTTCCTTAGGGACAAAAGGCAAACTAACACCTCAGCTGGGTGTTAACTAAAATCAAATGGACTATCACCAGGTTAAGCGGCCATTCTTTGGCAGGAGAAAGGGTGCGAGCGGTAAATTTAAATGTTGGCAAAGAAACAGCTGGAAGTTCCTATCCCACAAACTTGCTGTTGGCTGAAGCCCAGCTGAAGATGATTCTCGAAGAAGAAGAGAAATGCTATAAGAAAGGAGAACAAACTTCTCAGATTACTTCTCTCCCTTCATCTTTACTCAAGGCATCGACAATGCTTGAAAGACAAAAGAAGCATCACTCAACTGGGGAGTGATCCTGGCTGAAAGATTCAGCCAGTAAAACTGCTGGAACATGTGGTGACAGAGATCTGTTGCTTTGAATTCACTCTTACCTTTGTGTTGTGTTTTACTTTTATTTTCTTGTAACCAAATTCTGACTTTTATGCCTCAGATTTTATGTGATTACAAGTAATATGTTTTGTAGTTAATAAACGTATTGATTGTTTTTATCTAAGCCAGTGTATATTTGGATTGAAGTGTTGGGGAAACTCCATTTGAGATAACAAGGTTTGTGGATGTTCATTTCTATTAATGAAATGGCAGATTTTGTATAAGCTTGTACTGTGCTGGGCAGTACAAGACGCACATTTCTTGGGGAAAGTCAGGGACTGGGAATTTGCTGGTGTCGCTCTGCTGTATATTTCAAGGGTGGCAGGCTGGCTCATTGATGCATTCTTGCAGTATAACTGGGGGTAAATTTATATGCTGGAGGGTGCGTGAGAGCAGAGATCTGAGGGGGCACAGCTGCCCAACAGTCCAGATTGTACCTTGGGGAATGTCACAAACCTTTAATAGACAGCACAGTGAGCAAGCGCTCCTTCCCCTTTATGTGCTCATGCAATGACTGACCAGAATCTGGCTTTTAACATGGAGAAATAATGTGAAGGATTTTTTTATTGTTATTGCATGTTCCCTCTGGGAATATTTCTCCCGTTAGAGTCGTCAAGCTTTTTGTCGCTTTGTTATATTTTCGCTCCTGTTGCAATAACATGACCTACATCCTTCCTGCCTGTCTTTGTCTCTACTAACCAGAATCTCTTTCATAATCCCATGCAGCTTTTGGCAATTTAAATAGCATTTCCAAGTCAAAAGTGTTGTGGGCAAGGGAGATCAGAGCTTTCCTAGCAAGAATTTGCTTTTTCCAAGTGTTGGAATGTGTGAGCTGTAATTTTGTCACAACCTTCAAAGGAACTGCCCAAGTCAGTACTCAGAAGAAACACTGTCCAAGAACCCCTCCTGTGAATCCTGCAGAGAGTGGTACTAGTTATTTGGGAAGTGCAACTTTTCTGTCTAAATTAGTAATTAACCAGTGCAACAGCATGGTGTTCAGTAGTGCTGATCAGCTGGTGGTGTCAGATTAGGTGTTAACCTGATGGCCTGACCAGACGGTCACTAAATAACTACGCCCCTTTTTACAAGAGTCAATTTCCTATTACCATATTTTTTGGTCCCCTTAAGTTCATTCTCAAGTTTCAACTGCATCTGCTATACTTTGCCACTTCCTGTCCTGAACTTCTATATGATGCTGCTGGGCTTTACCTTGAAGGTAAGTGAAGCAATTCCTAACTATGTTTTACCTACTTCAGGGAGGCCTTTTTGGGGTTAATTACCTGAGTTTTGTAATTGGCTTTGAAATCCTCAGATGAAAGATGTCATAACCCTTTAAAGTATTATTAGTTTTTCAACAACAAACACGTGTCTCAAACTTTAATAGTACAGAACCTTATTAAACTACAATTTAGTTTAAACTACCAGGAACATTTAGTAGGGAATCACTGAATTAAGAGGTAAGGGTGGGTGTCACAAGGTAGGGTTTCTCCCCAGCTTGCTAATGGTTCACTCATACCCACAGTCTCTTTTAGGCAAGATTTTATTGTCCAAACTTAACAACCAGCCAAAAGCAGTTTCTCAGCTCACCCTTCACGTCTCAGGCTCTCATTGCCTTCCCTCCCAGGGGACTCTGGCAGTCCTGCCACTCCTGCTTCCTGCAGCTAGCTAGCTTGCTTTTTCTCACTCTCTCTCTCTGCTAGTTCTGTTCCCACAACCATCCCTTCACTGGAACTCCCTCTAACCATTTAGAACCTCAGACGCAGCTCTGTCCCCTTAATTGGCCCAACCGGGAACACCTGTTCTTGCACAAGGGCGTTGGACCTACTTCAATTGCAGGGGCCAGCCACTCTGTGACAGTGGGATTTTCAGCCATGGCCTACCTCTATTTACATCAAAGTCCTAATGACTCGGATGGGAACAGAGTTAGCCTAATACTGAGTGCTTCTGAAGATCCCACCCTAAAAAGGATATTGTCAAAAACTGTAATTTTTTTTAAATAATTCCCCCCATTTGCTGACTATAATAACCCCTCGGAAACTTGACTCTGGTGTCTGCTTCTTTACCAGTTAGATCCAATTCACAAGACTCAGTGCTAATTACTGAATTATATGAATTAGCCAATAAGCAAACATACAATCAAAAGACAAGATACTGCACCACAAAATATTCCTGGCTCTGTTGTTTCTCAAGTGCAGCTTAGTTTTAAATACTTATGAGAAGACTTCATAGAAAACTAGTAAATATTCTAAAAGTTAAAAGTATTAGTAATATGAGACCTTACTACAGTGCTGCTCCGCTAGGAAACCTTTGCTGAGAACTGGGGAAAGATCAACATTTTGTGTGTGCGAATTATCAGCTGTAGGGCTAAGCAATGTCCCATTTAGCAAGTTTCTACCGTATTCTTCTTCTGCACGCATACTTTACTTGTTCGTTATTAAAGGGGTTGAGCATCAGAGGTAGGATGCTGGTAATGTGAAAAAACCCCAAAGATGAGCACTGAAGCATTTGTTTTGAAACAAGCCAGCTACAAATAATTATACAGTGATTTTGTAGACAGGTGGAAGGGACAAGGCTGGAGTTTGGATTCATTGTTATACCATTGGATTCAAAGTTTACCAACCTTGTCTGTATACTTTCAAAATATCCTTTCAAATGCCTTTTGTTGTTTGTGGTCTCATTTTCCCTGCTTAGTTACAGGAACTAGTAAACTGATGCTAATAGTATGCACTTCAGTTCTCGCTCCAGAGCAGCTAATGTTGGAATCTGTGTACAAGATCCTTGAAAATGCTGTGCTTTGAATTTAAATAGCAAGAGATACTTACTGTGGGATTATTAGAAGGTAGACAAGGCCAAATAAGGCAGCTAGAATTAGTGAAAGAACTACAGCACTGGTGAAGTATTCATCCTGAAGCTGGTGGTACTGTCAATGAGAGGAGATGCACGAAGACAGTTAGTGAAGCATCTATACCATACCTTCTGACTCTAAACTAGGAACAACCATGGTTTAAAATAGAGTGTGCTCCTATATTTCCACATATTTACAAACGTAGGAATGAACTTGTTTTAATTCATACCCAGAAAATATCTTTACGTGTTATTATTCAGTATCTGATGTAGTTAAGGGTGCACGACACTTTCCTTTCTCATCCTCTGTTTCTGTACCCCACATCTTTCCCAAACATTCACCTTTCAGTCCGCAATTATTCAGCTTTGATCTCAGCCCAGAGGTGAATTGATTTTAGAAAGACTGAGCAAAAAGAGTTCAGCTACTTTGTGGCAGAATGGGGAAGGAAAAAATACACTTTTCCCATTATTAAGAAAAATCTTTGCTGCTTTCAAACAGTTCTTCGGCTGAAACAGCTGAGGGAAGAACACTGATTTGTGGCATGGAAATACCTCTTATTGAGATATGTGGGTGAACGATTGGTTTTGGTGTAACCAAGTCATGAGTCTGAGAAAATAGAATGCTGCACAGGTAAAGAAGAATTTGAATATGTTTTCTCATTAAGTGCCAGTTTCCGATCTCAGTTTCACTAGCACAAACCTGAACTCGTTTCACTCAACAGTGTTATTCAGGATTTACACCGGTGTAACTGAGATTGGAATGTGGTGCTAAGCTTAGAAAGTGTGCAGCTACGTAAGACTGCACGTGCACCATTGTAAAGTGTGCAGCGGCTGAGTCTAGGGTCCCACATGCTCAAACCCTGTGAGTTTATAAGATGTAAGTGCACTTTGGAAAGCGCATAGGTGACAGCCCTGCTATAATGCACTTCACAAACAGCTCAGGAGTTATCTTCTGTGGAATTCTTAGGGGCAGGGCTCATCTCAAGGGATTTAGCCCAAAAAAGTTCCAGGTTATGGAATTTACAAACTATTGCTTTTTTCCCCTTCTCCCCAAATTAAAAGAACTTTGAAGCTCTTTCTATGGATTTTTGTTGTCCACCCCCGCCCCATCTCCTGTCTTTGCAGTGTCTACTCCTTCTACATGGAAGCGAGGGAGTGGGAGGCACAGAGATGGCTAAAATGACTTTACATGACCTGAGGATTCCTTTCTCACCAGTGGAATCCTTAGCTCTTACTTTTTAAACAATGAAAATTAAACGATTAATCGGTGGCATCTTGAAATGAATGTTAATGGGTAAAAATTCAGTTTTGTGTGTGGGACACTGATCAGAGGTGACAACGTACCCTTGACTGTATGGCTTATATCTGATAAAAAAACAATAAGGGCTACTAGTACATTAGTCTGAAATCAGACCACTTCTGCCTTCCTTCACTTAAAAGAAAAAAATAACCATGTGAGTTAAGACTATTCTGATCTCATTTTTGTGTAACTACAATAAAATCAGTGGAGTTATGCCAGATTTATATCCACATACATGACATCAGATCACAGTTTGGCCTAGAGAACATAAGGCCATAATCCTAACATGGGATCCTCTACCAGCTCCCTGAGCAGAGGGAAGATTCTGCATGGGTCTCTCCCGTCTCCTGTGCAGATGCATGGTGGTCTGCTGTCTCCCCTAATTCCGGACTCCAAAGAACGGATCCACAGTTGGGGACATGGCAGAGACTGGGCAGTTTGGGGGAGTAGTGGGCAGGCCAGGGCTGGGTCAGGAGAAATGAACATCAACCCCTTGCTCCAGCTTTACAGAAATTCTCTAGAAAAGAAAATGGGGCCTTTTTACACAGGGTCGGCTATTATAAGGAACCACAGAACCTGTGGAGGCAAGTGACTTTGCATGGATGCCTGAGCCCCCCGCATATGTCCCTACGTATGGACCCTGCAGCCTAGGGCTGTCCCTAGCTATTCTGGGGCCCTACGCAGCCCCCCACCCCCCCGTGGGATGTGTGTGTGTGGCCCCAGGCCTCGGGGGCGGTGCAAGGGGAGGCTGACCCCAGGCCTCCATGCGGGAGGGGGGCAGGAGGGAACCGCCCCCCAGCACTCACCAGCAGTGCAGCTGGGGCCAGGTCGCTGCACTTCCCTCCACCAGGGAGCGCAGGCCCGGCCCTGCAGCAGTCCTCAGGGGAGTGGGGGCAGGGCTGGGCGGAGCAGAGGAGGGGCGGGGGCGGAGCAGGGTGGGGGCTTTGGGGAAGGGGTGAAGTGGGGCTGGGGAGGAGTAGGGGTGGGAAGAGGCGGGGCTGGGGCGGAGCAGGGGCAGGGGCCATGGGAAAGAGGCAGAGCAGGGGCTGGAGCAGCACGCAGCTGCGCAGGGCACCAGGAAATATGGTGCCCCAAATTTCCTGGTGCCCTACCCAGCTGCGTACTTTGCGTATGGGTAGGGACGACCCTGCGGCAGCCTATTACGCAGGGCAGGAAATACAATCCCTATCCTCCCAATGGAATGACAGGGGAGGAAATCCACAAAGGAATCATCACTGGGATTTTCTCCTCTTTAGCACCATCCTGTGGATTTCTGCAGGAGCGGGGAGTCAGGCCTCGTAATATTGTTTAAAGATAATGAGCAAAATGTGGACCTTGTCTAAGAAGGTGCAACTCCATCTGTTCAATTATCTTTGGTCAGTGAACTTATTAAAATTCTCACTTACTTTATGCTCACGTTCAATTTGTTTATACTTGAGGGTAATGAAATTCAAGTCAGCCATCTCAGACTCAGTTTGCCGGGCCTCTATCAAACGACTGATGTATCTGTTTACTCGAGTTCCTGGAGTGGTGTATACCACATTCGTAGAAAAAGAGGAACGATTCCTGAGTTTTTCAGAGGCTGTCCTTAATGCTCTCCTCTGCAGCAGAAAAGAAAACATGAGAATGACTGCTATTCACTGCAATGACATTATCAGTGACTGAAAATGTCTCACCATTTGTATTGCCAAGTCTCCAGTCAGCACCAGGAATCTGTTCAGCTAAGCAAATACAAACGTGTAGAGAAATACATGGAAAGACATAGTCCTTGCCCCTGTCAAGTTCCAGCCTAATTACAAATTAGTTACAATTTCTCAGGTAAAATCCTGGCCCCACTAAAGTCAATGGCAAAACTCCCATTGACTTCAGTGGGGCCATGATTTCACTCCTCATCCTTAAAAATCCCTCTACATAGTGTCGACAACAGCATTCTGCTCTGCCGCTGTGGCGAAAGCCAGCTCAGCCCAGATCAGGGTGACCTGATCAGCAAAGTAACAAGAAAATGATCACAAATGAGAAAAACTCATTTCTGTGACTTAGTGGAGACAACTCAAATTACCCTAGACCGTCCATGCCTCTGAACAGTTCTGCTGTTCAGGACGACATGGAGGGGATAGTATTTGCAAAGAAATTTTTCTTCACCTTCTACACATCCCCAGCATAAGACGTTGAATAATTTTACACCACAAGTTTAGCCACAAATTCAGGGCTAATGAAGGGATTCCCTTATAATTAGATTTCCTCTGTTACCATTTCTCTTGTGTTACTCACTCCTGTGGCTGCTGTCCTGCAAGCCTGGGCCTGGCTCCCTGCTCCAGGCGTTGCGACCTGATGCATGGGATGACAGCGCTGCTCAGGTTTGGCCTGGCTGTGCCCCTGTCATGACCTATACAGAAGGGCTCAACCTGTTTCTACATAGTCAGACACATATTTCTTTTTATGAAACACTTGCAGGTGTCAGGGAAGACCATTTAATGCATTAGGTTATGACTAATCAGCTTGGAAAAAAAACCCAGATGTCTACCACCTAGGATATAATAAGAAGAATCTTTGCTGTCACTATTAGAAACTTGTTACAAACAGACACAAGGTCTCAGTGCAGTGCTGTCAATGTTTAATAGCCTGCTTTTTAAAAGGCTATGTACCTAGAAAATATCTTTGAGATTTTACAATTCCCTTTCAAAGTCACAGCTCAGGGGACAAAGGTGGCCAGCTAAATGTATGCAGAATGAACAGATATTTCCTTTCTTACTGTGTGTGAAACCGGAGTGGCAGCTCTTCTTAAAATCAAAACGAAACACAACACACAAACAAACACACACAGGTCAGCAGCTAGTTGACTAACACACATAAGCAGACTTCCCTGTAAAGTAGATATGTGAAGGTAGTGATCGGTCAGGAAATACTACAGACCAGTGGCTTGGTTCAGGAGTGGTCCCTGATAAGTACTGGAAGAGACTCCAAAGCACAGATAAAATATCTTTTCAGTTCTCTCACTGTTTTCTTGTTCTCATATTTACACTATAGTATTGGTGCTAAATGCTTATGACACAGCTAAAATACCTGCTCGAGTTTTGCCTTTTGAGTTTAATATATTGAATAAGCAGGTAATCTGAAGGGCCACTATGTTAACATGTACTTGAAATTCCAGTTAACACACACAAATAGATTGCTACTCATTTCAGATGCTTATATTTTGGTGCCTAATAGTTTTGCTTTCTAAACTAAATTTTGCAGGCCGTTTTTTCAAATAAGTTACCTAGGTTTTGTTTGGGTTTTCTGTTGAAGAGAACTAAAATGGAGTGAGCTATTAGCCCATAAAATCAGCTACTGTGCACATATAATTATATTTTTCATTTAGTTTCTAATATGCATTTTACCTCTTTTTTTCATGTAACAGACTTTCATGTTATCTCAAGTTTTTGCAAGGCAAAGTATTTTGTCAGAGAGTTTTTTAAAACTTTATTGTAGCACAGATGCAGATAATACTGGGCCAGCTTCAAACAGTTTTGAGCTATATACGGCTTTCATAATTTAAGGAATAATGATCTCTGAAGGAAGCCTGGAGAGCAGGTTGGTTTGTATAGATTAACCTCTTACATCATGTTCCCTGAGATAAGTTGAGTTGCAAACACTTGGCACACACCAAGGTAAGTCAAAGATAACATTATAGCAGTGACGTTGAATGTTCTGACTTTCATAGAATCATAAAATATCAGGGTTGGAAGGGACCTTAGGAGGTCATCTAGTTCAACCCCCCTGCTCAAAGCAGGACCAATCCCCAATTTTTGCCCCAGATCTCTAAATGGCCCCCTCAAGGATTGAAGTCACAACCCTGGGTTTAACAGGCCAATGCTCAAACCACTGAGCTAGCCCTCCCCTCAGGAATTTAAGCCAGTTTTCTAACATACTATAGGTTTTGCATGTGTACTATGTCTACACGCACACACACAAGAAAAGAGTAAATTGTCACATAACTTTTATAGAATAAACATTGATTTTTCAAAATACTCAAAGAGCATTTAAAAGACGTAATTCAGAGCTATGATGTCATATGTGAGTTGCACGCTGTTTCTAGAAATGGTAAATCAAGTCTGCAATAAGAGATTTGACATTTAAACCAAAAAGGGCTGCTTTTTTTATTTTTGTGTTTCTGTCAGTACTGGGAGAAACAAAAAAGTTTCACGAACAGGAAAGTTCTAATACTGCCAGAAAGGCAGATTTGAAGTTTCTCAAAATGTATGTCGTTTATATCAGAGACAATCTAAGACATAGTTTAAATCCTAATGAATGAACTTCCTGCTCTACCGCAGTTGACATTCAAGCAGCAAACTATGTAACGTTGCCACCTACTGGCAAAATAAATGATCTGACAACTCTTCCAATCTTTTGGTTTCAACACCAAATCAGCTTTATGGTTCATGGTTACCATTCATATTGTCATATAGAAATGTATAGGCATACAAATATACTTACTTTCTGTATGCTACTGCATGTACAGTGCTGTCAGCTGAAAACTGTGGAGGACTCCAGGGATTTGCAAAACAGCTTTTTGAAATTTCTGCAATGGTGAGATGTGTGTGCGCACACATGTATGGGGGACTCTGCACCTGAGATTTCCCACACTTAAGCTTTGTCTATACTGGAGAAATTCTGCAAAAGTTTCTCATCATTGCTAGCACCAGTTCAGCTCCAGCACTAGTGGGAACACTGGGATCCCTAGCACAGACAGGATGCCTGGTACCATTTGCCTTTTCAAGAGCCAAGTCAATTTACTATGCTCTAATTTACGTGGTGCTTGAAATGCACAGATAAGGCACCTGTGGCTGCCTCAGGATTAAAGCTGCTATTACCTACTGAGCAAAAACCATATTAGCACTGATGTGAAATTTTTTCTAGACAACGGTTTATTACATTGACAGCATTTATGTAGTAATAACTTGTTTTGGTTTAGTTTGTGAGACAACATGGAGGAACGTACATTTTAAAAGAACACATTCAAGGACCTCAGAGAATCCTTATTAATTACCTTATCATCATCCTCACATGTCATGACATTGGAGAAAGGTATCTCAGCTTTGAACATCTTACGACAATGCATGAGCTGGACCAGCAGGTAGCAGACTGTTTTGAACTTCATTCTTTTGGCAGGCTTTATGTCTGAGAGAATCAGTCCTGGAAATATCTGTCAGGCAATTAGAAATATGAAAAAGATACACACAGGTTTACATACGTATAGACATACCTACATACACATATACCATCCAATGATCAGAATAAGCATGACAACAATGTAAATGAATATTGTGATCAAACAATGTATTTTATTACACACCATATTTTCTTAGGGGGAGAATACGCCTTTTTATATCTAATATATAGAATATGTTTAACATGTTCTCTTTAGGCACAACATAACTAATATTTCAAAACTGAGTTTCTACAGAAACTATGAGTACAAAACCCATTAGCGACTGATATAGAAGAGAGGCATTATTTGTATTTCTTCCTTTGCTTTATATTCATTTGACGTAATAACCATTTCCCCCCTGAAAATAAAAGCAGCACCTAAGAAGTATAAGCATGAGTGAGCTTTTCTGTTTATTCCTTTTCTTTTTATAACATTTCTGCCATGTTCCTCTTACCTTCACTCTCCCATTTTAGCAACTAGAGTTCTGGTTCCAGGATACACGCATGCATCCATAGAACCATGATCAAGAGGGGAACTGAGGAACCCAACTATTATATCCCACATTTTGCTTCATCAAAACTGTGGACATTGAGCCATGGAGAGGAATTCTGGGGTGGATGAACAGAGACCCTGATTCAGAAAAAGCACTTGCTTAACTTTTAAGCCTGTGTTTAACACCCATTGATTTTGATGGAATGTAAGATATGGTTATGTACTGTTCTTAGATTAGAACCAGGGCCAGAATCCCTTGATCTATTTTTAGGAACCATGCAACCTACTCTGCTTGGATTATTTATACTTCTGGCATGTGTCATCTGTGAAAGAGGATCTGCAAGAATTTTGAAAGGCCACACTACCTGTCAGCACCATAACACAAAGAAGTACAATCACTCTGATCAAATTACTATGCATCTTAGGAGCAAAAGTGAAGAGACCCAGAGTTTGGTGCATAGTGCTCAGACACCTGAAACATATTCTCAACCCCAAACAAAGCTCAGATCTTTGTCCTTGGGAGCCAAGCAATACAGCCACAAAAATGAGTAAAAAGGATTGGGTTTATAATTGCCATTAAGCAGGGCCGGCTCTAGGCACCAGCAAAACAAGCTGGTGCTTGGGGTGGCACATTTCTAGCGGTGGCATTCTGGCCCCGGCCGCCCCAGCTCACCTCCGCTCTGCGCCGCCGTCGCTTGGCTTTCGCGCGCAGCTGCCGCTCGGCTTCTCCCCCTCCCTCCCAGGCTGGAGAGCCTGGGAGGGAGGCGGAGAACCCGAGCAGCTGCGGCGCGCGAAACGCGTGTGGCAAGCCTGGGAGGGAGGGGGAGAACCCGAGCGGCGGCGGCAGAGCGGAGGTGAGCTAGGGTAGGGGGTTGCGGGGGGGAGCACAGGAAGCAATGGGGTGGGGGAAATGCAGCACCTGCGAGGGAGGAGGTGGGGCTGGGGATTTAGGGAAGGGGCAGAGTAGAGGTGAGGCTGAGGGTGGGGCAAGAAAAAAACGGGGGGGGGAACGACATTTTTTTGCTTGGGCCGGCAAAAGTCCTAGAGCCGGCCCTGCTATCAAGAGTAGAGAAGTGTGATGGTTGTTTACTGCAGCATTATGGGTCTACTGCCTGCTCACAACTGGGAGTTGCCTATGCCTATCAGGATTCAGGGAAACAATCCCTTACTTCACCAAAATCATTTCTTCAATAGCTCCCCTCTACCGCCACCAACCATGGGAAATGTTAGAGACAATTTATTGGACTAATTAAAGGGAATCCAACAAAGTGATTCAGAGGAGTGTGCTGCAGATGAGTGAGAGTCCCAGCATACAGGGAGGGCTGAACTTCTTTATCTTGATAGCACAGATCCAATGTACTATGGCAATGTGTCAGCCAGATACAGTACACTAAATGGAAATGTCATCTTGGTTGCTAAAAGTTCTATTCATAAGAGAAAATGTTTGGTGGAGGCTTCCAATATTTGTTTATATCAGTTTTTTGGGGAGTGTTCAATTTAATGGTTGACATTTAGGGTTTGAGATGCAATCAGCTGCTTCATTACATCAAATCTTAATGAACAGGGTACAAAGGAGGAAGTAAATCAGAACTGTTTGCTCAGATACTAGGGTGAACGTATACATACTTGGTTATCTGAATTTAGAGAAACTGGGACAAATTTTCCTCAGTTATACACCCTATATTATACACAGAGTCAGTACAGAATTTGGCTTTATATCCAGATTAAAATATGTATATTTAGGTATTGAGAAATGCATTGCATTTTATGGTGCAATACAGAGCTTTTCCTACTGAGCTGTATGGGTACTGTTCAGCAGACTACATGTTGCACTGCGACAACCAAACACAGAAATCAATTAGTCTGTTTAAATATCTGCATAACATTTTAATTAATGTGTGATACAACCTGTTATTAAATTAAACAGGAAAAAATTCCTGAATGGGTACAATTACTGGATTGTGCACTTGAAGGATGATTAAAGTAGATTAATACTATCTGCATTATACCGCACATCTGATAGTACTTCAGTTTAAAGGACAATAGTTTACTGTGCATGTTATTCTGCTATATAGGGAGTTGATTATGTGTAGGTTAGAAATAGTGAAAAAAATCTCTCTTAAGCGGTTTCCCATATAATCTCTCAGTTGAGGAATTTCTGGCAAGTGACTCACTGCTGGAAAGCAATATTCTGCCCAGAGGACATTGTATAGTGACATTCACTTCACTAAATATCTTGAACACATTCCTTAGTTGTTCATACCAAATAAGATATTTTTAGGCATAGATAGCCCTTAGGTCAGAATATTGCAAATGGGATCTACCTTCAGACCAATGTTCTTCAAGGCCCCAAGCTAGAACATAGCCTTTGGGTAGCTAGTTGTGATGTTACTGATTAATCCTATCATGTTTTCTTAACACAGCCGTAGCTCTTCTAAGAATATGAGTATTTTGCTGCATGCCTTTCTCTAAACCCAACAAAAATGTAGCAGCTTTTTCTTGCAATTAACTCCAATATTTTTGCTCTATTTTCCAAGTCGCAATAATAGAAAGGGAACATATGGAAGGCACAAGGTGAAATAGATCTTAGCATCACCACTGGATCTCAATTCCAAAACAACTAGTCCTCTTTCCTCTGTCTGGCTGACAAGGTCAGACCTCTCCCCCGGAAGTCACACTGAGCCGGTCAATGATTTTGCCACACATCTTCATTTTGGGGGCCATATTAGGCTGATTCTCAGTTGATCTTCTAGTTAAAGAACAAGAAGCTCCTTTGCAGCTTGGAGTACCCGCAAAAGAGAAACTGTAATATAGCTGGGTGTGCTAATGGAAGTTTTTGCTAGCAGACCCAAGAGGGCATGTATGAGAGAGCGGCCATGGTCTCTCTCCCTATGGAAATGCTGGGGGAGAGTGTGCTTTGGAGAGTACAGTCCCAACTTCCTTCAAACTTCTATCAAATCTCCTGTGAACACTATGCTTCTCTGACTGCCCAGAAGCATTATGACTTATAGAGGAATAATGTCTCCTGACAACTTTGCTCAGGCAGTGTATCTCCTCCCTTTCCCCAACCTGGCTCTCCCTCAGAAGAACCCTAATGTGTGCAGATAATTTTTAGAAAGGTAACTTCCAGAGTTTATAACAGCTTCTTTAAGATATCTTCAAAGCAGCAGATGGAGCAAACTGTTTATTTACCAGTCATTGGGCATTGCTGGGCTCCTCTTATAGCACAGACACATGGTCATTGCCAGGAGGGCACTATTACCTCTTTATGCCACACTTAAAAAAAAAAAAAAAAGGACATCCTTGACAGGCATCCCTCTGAACTTGATCATGGCCTGCTTTATTTTATTTTGGCACTTCCTTTTTAAGTGCAGCTGAGCTGATGCCTGTTCATTTGCAACATCATTTTAGGAAGGGTTCTTTGTAGTAACATAGCCAGCAACTCAGGATAAGAATGGGGATGTTCTATCAGACCCCTACAAAAGGCAGCCAGCCTATTTACAGCTTTGAGAGTGCATTGACGCATGTGGAATACAGCAATCATTGATTAAAATTCTGAGAAAACACCCCTCTGTTTGCATCTCTTGTAATACTCTGGTAAAGGATCCACTGGTGCTTATCTGGGCTCCTCAGAAACAGCATCAGACTGCAGTTCATTTTGCTATGGTCAGCTAGGGGTATGAAAAAAAATCACAGAAAAGCAGGTACTGCTGATACTCAAAGTACATTCACAGAACGCTTCTATGCTGTATTGTGTGTGTCTCTCTTGCTTATGCCTTCCGTTAGTCAGGTCTGAGCTTCTTGGTATTAGCATCTCTCCTGTTATTACTTGCAAGTTACTGAGCTTTCCTGAGTTAAGTGAGCAAGTTTTATTTCAGGTTCGTCTTTTCACAGCTATGGTAATTAGCATTTTTTAGACAACTCTCTCATATGCCATATTATACTTATTTGTAATCATTTCCTTACTAATATACTAAAGTCTATTTTACTAAGGGCTGGTCTACACTAACCCCCCAATTCGAACTAAGATACGCAACTTCAGCTACGTGAATAACGTAGCTGAAGTCGAACTATCTTAGTTCGAATGAAAAGGTACTTACCCGGGGTCCACACGCGGCGCGCAGGCTCCCCCGTCGACTCCGCCTACTCCGTTCGTGGAGCAGGATTACAAGCGTTGACGGGGGAGCACTTCCTGGTTCGATTTATCGCGTCTAGACAAGACGCGATAAATCGAACCCAGAAGATCGATTGGACTCCTCCGACGGGACGCGTGAGTATAGACGTACCCTTAGTGGTGAAAGAATACAACTTGTATAAGAAAAAATTCTCCATAGTTCAAACCAGTTTATCTACCTATCTAACACAAATACAGCAAATATTTCTAATGGTTGCAAGTGTTAAAAAATTGCTGAGACACCAATAAAATTGATACAATCATTCTCTAAGCCTCTCTCATCTCCACGTGGCACATCTTTGGGGAGTAAAATAAAATGGGAGCAACAGAACATAAAGCAAAGGCCCAAACCCCACTCCTACTGACAGTGATGGAAAACCTGGAATAATTTCAGATTGGGGGCTGTCAGACTGACATTTGTGCATTTCTGTTCCTAGTGCCATTCACAGTGACAGCAGGAGTGATATTGAAGCGATACACCAACACATTTTGCAAAAAAAGCATCATTCCCTCGGTGACTCTGGCAGACCAGGTCAGATCAGGACCATAGGCCAGTTCACTTGTGTATTAGTGTAGATTGAAGAGAGTAAGGTTTTAAACTTCATGAAAGCTAGTGGAATGTTGCTTGTATTGCTTTCACTTATCTGTTTCTGTTATAATGTAATAACAAACATTTACATTGTATATACCCATGTAATTCAATAACCCATCAAAGAAATCTTGTGAAATGCTAATTATGGACTGTAGCGGAAAAGGTGCTAATTCCAAATCAAATGACCATTGTGATGATGACTGGAGGTCAAAAGATTAAGTACATTCCTCACTCGCCAAGATCCTATAAATATGGATTAAAAGAAAGATCCTTTATCTCTGACAGTTTGGACTTTTACAGGGAAGTGTACCAGACGCAAAGCAGAGATCCCTAGAGACAATCTGGGTATCTTGAAAGACTTTTGGGAAACTGGCCATTTATTTTACATCACTACTACCATTTGGAGTTACAAACTGTGATTCACCTGTGCGTCTATTTTACCTGCTTTAAACTCTCAATGACTCTCAGTCTTTGTTCTTAGCTAATAAACTTTTAGTTAGTTTACTACAGAATTGGCTGCCAGCGTTGTCTTTGGTGTAAGATCCAGAGTACCAATTGATCTGGGGTAAGTGATTGGTCTCTTGGGACTGGGAGAAACCTGATGTGTGATTTTTTTGGTTGAAGTGACCTTGTATCACAAAGTCCAGTTTGTCTGGGTGGCAAGACAGGCTGGGGATTAAGGGGACTGTTTGGGACTCCATGGTAAGACTGGGATAGTGATCCCGGAGTTCACATGTGGTGCTGGCTTGGTAAAATCTAATTATAGAACATGCTACCAGTTGGAGTATCGTCAGCCCTTGTTTTCTGACAGTCTGCTCTGAGGTAAGCACTCCAGACAGCACAACACCCTTATCTCCTTCTTTGGTCAGTGGTAGCACAGAGAGGCTACTCCCAATGCTAGTTGCATGTCTGGTAGACCTAAAAACAGTACTCTTCATTGTTAGCACAATTCTGTGTACAGTTTTTGAATTAATACAGATACCCTTACAGTGGAAGCTTTGAACTGTAATTATGTCCCTTCACTATGTCAGATTTGCATAAACAATGGTCAGAATGTTCACATTTAGGTTGCTGAAATTCACATTTAAGTGCCGAAATAAAAGTGATCTGATTTTTCAGAAATGCCAGACACCCATTTCTCCCACAGACAAGCAGACAATGGGAGCTGTGGGTGCTCAGCATCTCTGAAAAAAATCACACCACATAATTAGGTGCCTAACTATGGATTTAGGTGTTTAACTTCAGGAACCTCAGTTTGAACATTTTGGCCTAATATGTTTGTTTTGTGGTGTCCTCTTTGCTTGTACAGAACACAAGCCTTAAAAATTTCACCTGTGCTGCAGGAAGTGTCTTTTCTATAAGGACACACTGTTATTCAATGGAATTCACCTTCCTGCAAGGAAGGATATCGCCAGCAAATAAAGATGGAAATTTAAGACTGTTAGTATACAGATGGACATAAAAATAAAAAAAAGACTGGAGTGCTAATTTTAGTCCTTTTCCTTCTCTCAATTAATCTCTCCCCCCTTACTTCCCGCCCCATTCCTTTGTTGTTTGTTTACAAATTGCTGACTAGCAATTTTTCAGCTCATTAAATTCAGATTTTTTCCCTTGTTTTTTGGGGGGTTTAGGTGGGGAATAGATTTTCACTCCATGGTAAAGTTTCTTTGGTTGGCCTGCCAAAAACAACAACAGCCTGCTGTCAAAAATCCTTTTCCAATAAGGATCATATACGTCAAACAACCTACACTTGATTAATAAAAGTCACTTGAAACCCTTTGCAATGTAGAATGAAAAGCATCCAGGGACCACAGACAGAAAACCAAATGCACTTGCTAAATCTGAAGAATGCAAGCTGCAAACAATGATTCACTGATAAAAGCTGAATTGTAAAAACCACTCAGAAATTGTATATTCTGCCTGTTCTTTGACAATGCTATCACTCTTTGATATTGAGTGTTAAATTCTATTTCTGGAGGCAGCTTTACAGGGGGGCTACCAAAAAGTATTGGTAGGCTAACTGAAGTGATATTTTGGGGGTACAGGGATATGGGACCCCTGGTATGTCCTATTAAATATTTTACTGAAAGCTGGAGCCAGGAATGGAAGGGTGGAGATCTGAAGGTGGGGGATACTTTGATTAAACGAGGAGAAAAAACTGGAATTCTCTACCCCCTCACACATGAATTCTGAGTCTTTTTCATACTGTGATGCCACACTCGGGTATCTGTAATCCATCCTTTGTACTGCTTTTCACACTGCAATGGGAATTAGCGCAATGCTTTAGTGTCTGCTTCCAGTATCTTTTTATATGCACAAGTGACTACGGAAACTGTTTCAGATGAAAACCAGAGACAGAGAATGAAAGCAGATTCCTGACTATTATATTTGGATCCAGCAGAGGAGACAGAAACACAGCTCTCTGCTGTGCTGGCTTTATTGTTGTTACAGCAAAACTGAAACCAACATGAAAGTGAGGCTTTGCACTGGGTGGGATAGGAAAGTGCTCAAATATTTAAAGGGACAGGACATCACTTTCGTCCACCCTATTTAAATTTTTTCCCCCAAATATATATACATAATAATTTACATGGCTAACATTAAACACTATATAGCCTAACTAAAAGTTGTGGGTAGACTACCAGAGATTCTCAAATGGCAAGGGATTATACTGTCCTGAAATAACAACTCACTCCCATATAAGATCAGGTGCACAACTGGTTTTCACACTCTCTTGGGATCATAGGCACCGACCCCTCTCTGTCCCCGCCCCCGCCCCCACTCCACCCTTCCATGAGGCCCTTTCCCCGCCCCACCCCATTTCCAAGCCCTTCCCCAAAGTTGCTGCCCCAACTCCTCCCCTTCCCTGCCAATATTCCAACTCCTTCCCCAAATCCCTGCCCCGGCCCCGCCTCTTCTCCGCCTCCCCCCCTGAGTGCACCACATTCCCGCTCCTCCCCCCCAGAGCATGCTAATGCTGCCAAACAGTTGTTTGGCAGCAGCCAGGGGGAAGCGCTGAGAGGTAGGTGGAGGAGCGGGGGATGTGGCACACTAGGGGAAGGGGAGGAAGTGGGGCAGGGGGTGAGGGGAGCTTGGCTGCTGGTGGGTGCAGAGCACCCACTAATTTTTCCCCGTGGGTGCTCCAGCCCCAGAGCACCCACCCAGTCGGCACCTATACTTGGGATAATGTGGTGATGGTTGTGTGACAGTGTCCTGAACAGGAACAGTCGGTGGTAAGGAATCAACTGGCTCTAGTATGGAATCAGCTGTGATCCCTTTGGGTGCAGAGGCACCTCTCCTCATATCATGGTGTGAGCTGTGGCAACCTGCTGCAAATAATCCTTGCACCAGTCAATACAGCTATCCCTGACACAGTGAAGGGCAGTTGGAGTACATGCAGATCAATAAGAGAATACAGTTCGGGGGGGGGGGGGAGAAGGGGACGACATCGCACATAAAATGGCACATTTACTTTGTCAGTCCTTATGTCTGCTTATTATAGCGCAGTCCTAGCTGAAGCATACTGACAGTATATCCCCACTGGTTCTGGGGGCAGAGTTAAGGTTGTGTGGCATAGCTTGTGTGTACCGTAACTCTGTATTTCCTGGGTTTTAGAGATTTAAGTACAGGTGCCCTCGACATTCAGGAAGTAGATGGTCATAGTTAACTCTGCATTAATGACATTTTGGGGCAGTGAATAATCAAGGTTGCCTAACGTTTTTCACTGTAAGACTCTGTTTTCCATATGGGGTGTCTGCCTTAGGATGAATATTTTTGTAAAGTTTGGACAAGTTCAACACTGGTTCAGTCATTTTTGAGAACAGGGCTGGAGAAAATAGATTGATTTGCCAGTGTTAATTTTTTTTTACAACTGTTTAATTGATATTCTCTAGCACCCATGCTTTGCAGTGGAGACTTTAAATTTGGCTGGGGTCAGAGAGATGGTTTCTCCCCCTGTCCCTAAAACTGCACCCACATTTGACAGTTATAAGCCTCTGAAAATTAACCATTTTCACATGGCTGGTAGAGGTTTGCTAGAAGCTGGCTGCTAAAGAGTATCTGCGTGCATGAGCATGCTCCAGCCCAAACTGGCACAGATGAGCAGGATTTTCTGTGCAATTTTCTTCTCTTGGAGGCTGTAGTGCTGGACACTGGAACTGAGAGCAGGGACTCTCTCCACAGTGCACTCAATGCCCATCAATGATCCCAGGCAGCCTGGAGGAGGAAGCATCCCACATCAAATGCAGAGGAGAACATGACAGGCTGAAGTCATAAGAACATAAGAATGGCCATACTGGGTCAGACCAAAGGTTCATCTAGCCCAGGGGTCTCAAACTCAAATGACCACGAGGGCCACATGAGGACTAGTGCATTGGCCCGAGGGCCGCATCACTGATCCCCCCTCCACTGCCCCCGCCCTGCCCCCACCCCTTCCATAAAGCCCCGCCCCTGCCCTGCCCTGCCCTGCCTCCTCCAACCCCTTCCCCGAAGTTTAAACATAGCCCATTTTCACTTTTTGTGATTTATGGACAGACAGGCTTTGATTGTTTACAAATATGCTATTTATTCAAAATTCATAGAATCATAGAATCTCAGGGTTGGAAGGGACCTCAGGAGGTCATCTAGTCCAACCCCCTGCTCAAAGCAGGACCAAACCCAATTAGATCATCCCAGCCAGGGCTTTGTCAAGCCTGACCTTAAAAACATCTAAGGAAGGAGATTCCACCACCTCCCTAGGTAACCCATTCCAGTGCTTCACCACCCTACTAGTGAAAAAGTTTTTCCTAATATCCAACCTAAACCTCCCCCTCTGCAACTTGAGACCATTACTCCTTGTTCTGTCATCTTCTACCACTGAGAATAGTCTAGATCCATCCTCTTTGGAACCCCCTTTCAGGTAGTTGAAAGCAGCTATCAAATCCCCCCTCATTCTTCTCTTCTGCAGGCTAAACAATCCCAGTTCCCTCAGCCTCTCCTCATAAGTCATGTGCTCGAGCCCCCTAATCATTTTTGTTGCCCTCCGTTGGACTCTTTCCAATTTATCCACATCCTTCTTGTAGCGTGGGGCCCAAAACTGGACACAGTACTCCAAATGAGGCCTCACCAGTGCCGAATAGAGGGGAATAATCACGTCCCTCGATCTGCTGGAAATGCCCCTACTTATACAGCCCAAAATGCCGTTAGCCTTCTTGGCAACAAGGGCACACTGTTGACTCATATTCAGCTTTTCGTCCACCGTAACCCCTAGGTCCTTTTCTGCAGAACTGCTGCCCAGCCATTCGGTCCCTAGTCTGTAGCAGTGCATGGGATTCTTGCGTCCTAAGTGCAGGACTCTGCACTTGTCCTTGTTGAACCTCATCAGATTTCTTTTGGCCCAATCCTCTAATTTGTCTAGGTCCCTCTGTATCCTGTCCCTACCCTCCAGCGTATCAACCACTCCTCCCAGTTTAGTGTCATCTGCAAACTTGCTAAGGGTGCAGTCCACACCATCCTCCAGATCGTTGATGAAGATATTGAACAAAACCGGCCCCAGCACCGACCCTTGGGGCACTCCACTTGATACCGGCTGCCAACTAGACATGGAGCCATTGATCACTACCCGTTGGGCACGACCATCCAGCCAGTTTTCTATCCACCTTACCGTGCATTCATCCAGCCCATACTTCCTTAACTTGCTGGCAAGAACACTGTGGGAGACTGTATCAAAAGCTTTGCTAAAGTCAAGAAATAGCACATCCACTGCTTTCCCCTCATCCACAGAGCCAGTTATCTCATCATAGAAGGCAATTAGGTTAGTCAGGCATGACTTGCCCTTGGTGAATCCATGCTGACTGTTCCTGATCACTTTCCCCTCCTTTAAGTGGTTCAGAATTGATTCCTTGAGGACCTGTTCCATGATTTTTCCAGGGACTGAGGTGAGACTGACTGGCCTGTAGTTCCCCGGATCTTCCTTCTTCCCTTTTTTAAAGATGGGCACTACATTAGCTTTTTTCCAGTCATCCGGGACCTCCCCCGATTGCCATGATTTGTCAAAGATAATGGCCAATGGCTCTGCAATCACATCGGCCAACTCCTTTAGCACCCTCGGATGCAGTGCATCCGGCCCCATGGACTTGTGTTCGTCCAGCTTTTCTAAATAGTCCCGAACTACTTCTTTCTCCACAGAGAGCTGGTCACCTCCTCCCCATACCGTGCTGCGGAGTGCAGCCGCCTGGGAGCTGACCTTGTCTGTGAAGACAGAGGCAAAAAAAGCATTGAGTACACTAGCTTTCTCCACATCCTCTGTCACTAGGTTCCCTCCCTCATTCAGCAAGGGGCCCACACTTTCCTTGACTTTCTTCTTGTTGCTCACATACCTGAAGAAACCCTTCTTGTTACTCCTAACATCTCCGGCTAGCTGCAACTCCAAGTGTGATTTGGCCTTCCTAATTTCACTCCTGCATGCCTGAACAATATTTATATACTCCTCCCTGGTCATTTGTCCAATCTTCCACTTCTTGTAAGCTGCTTTTTTGTGTTTAAGACGAGCAAGGATTTCACTGTTAAGCCAAGCTGGTCGCCTGCCATATTTACTTTTCTTTCTACACCTCGGGATGGTTTGTTCCTGCAACCTCAATAAGGAGTCTTTAAAATACAGCCAGCTTTCCTCGACTCCTTTCCCCCTCATGTTATTCTCCCAGGGGACCTTGCCCATCAGTTCCCTGAGGGAGTCAAAGTCTGCTTTTCTGAAGTCCAGGGTCTCTGTTCTACTGCTCTCCTTTCTTCCTTGTGTCAGGATCCTGAACTCAACCATCTCATGGTCACTGCCTCCCAGGTTCCCATCCACTATTGCTTCCTCTACTATTTCCTCCCTGAATTTCCTCCCTTCCTCTACTATTTCCTCCCTGAATTCACCAAATTGTTTGGTGAATGCTTTATGCAAACATATATCAGCCTATCAGCTAGTCCAAACTATTTGATTATATCTTCAAATATTTACTATTCTTCATTAGCAGTGTGTGCCTGGTCATCTAAGTCACCAGGTGTTTGTATTTCTGCTCTCTGATAGGATGACAAAGTGTTCTGAAGAGGATATTTTTAAGATGGTTACCATAAACAATTCTGGCATGAACTTTGGCGCAAACATACATTTGCATGAGTACTTCCCAGACTTCTAGCTTCCCCACAATGAGTATTTCATTTTCTTTCTGAATGTTGATTGAAACAACAAATACCAAACTTGTTTTATTTCATATTGTTTGCACATCACAAAATAAGCTGCATAATATCACGCTGATTTCCTCTTCAGCCTCCCTACGTTTTTAGAGCCCAGTACTGTAATTTTTGTGTGTGTCACTGCCATTGAAGTCAATAGGAGTTTTATGTGAAGATAGATCTCACAATGGCCTAGACAGAACATTTCAATAAAATATCAAAAATGTCTGTGTTCTTCACATAAGAATGGGAAATATACTGAATGCTGATAGAATCTGAAGTCTGCACTGTGCTGTTTGCTCTATGCTATAATATGCAACATTTGCTCTATGCTCATTCCCAGTGGTAGCTTTAGAGTTAGTGGGTCCCTGTGCGCAGCTTCATTTTCGGGGCCTCCCCTCAGAACCCAGCCAAGAAAAAGAACATTTTCTCTTATCTCCCTCCTCCCTGCATTTTTCATTCTTTTTTTCTTCCTCTTCCTCCTATATTATAAGTAATGGGAAGTAAATGAAAATAAAGTGAGGTTCCTTGATTGGGGTAGGGGGTTGGAATGCAGGAGGGGGTGTGAGCTCTGGGAGGAAGTTTGGGTGCAGGGTGCAGGCTCTGGGCTGGGGCAGGGGGTTGGGATGCAGGAGGGAGGCAGAGGAGGATATGCTTAACTCGGGTGGCACGGCTCCCAAAGCGACCGGCACACACACCCTTCCAGCAGTGGCTACTAGGCAGGGGGAGTCAGGCAGTAGCATAGCCGGGGGGGAGCGGTCGCTTCCCCTTGAGCAGAAGCGGCAGAAGTGGCGCCTTTTTTTAGCAGCACTAAAAAAAGGCGCCGCTTCTTTTTAAGCGCCGCTTCTTGCACTCACCCAGTGGCGCTCCGGGTCTTCGGCGGCATTTTGGCGCGGGGTACCACCAAAGACCCGGAGTGAGCCGCCGAAGTGCCACCGAAGACCTGGAGCGCCGCCGGGTGAGTACAGGGGGAGGCGCCTTTTATAGCGCCGCTCCCCCTGCGCTCCAGACCTGGCTGCGCTACTGGAGCCAGGGGGTCTCCATGCACTGCTGCCCGCAGGTGCCACCCCTGCTGCTCCCACTGGACGCAGTTCCTGGCCAATGGGACCTGCAGAGTCGGCGTTCAGGGCAGGGACAGTGCGCAGAGACACCCGCTCCTAAAGGGGGGCAGGGACACGCTGGCTGCTTCCAGGAGTGAAGCAGAGTGGAGGGAGGGAGGCAGAGGGCAGGGAGCTGCGTTAGCCCTGCTGGTGGCACGTCTCTGCATGCCCCTTGGGTGGAGGGGGGCAGTGGGTCTCCGTACACTGCCCAGAGCGTGGCAGTGCATGGAGCAGCCTCCCTCCCCCCACCAGGGGCGTGCAGAGACGTGCCAGCAACCGTCCGCTTCCTGGAGCGGTGTGGGGCCACCAGCCACGGCATGCAAGCAGCCTGCCTGCCTGAGCCCTGCTACGCCACCTGCCGAGACTCAGGGGCAGACTGTCAGATATTTGTACTGAATTTTGGGGGTCCTGTGCCACTACATGGTTTGTTTCATGGTAAATCCGCTCCTGCTCATTTCAAGCTAAACAAAACCATCAAATCAGTTGCAGATAAGATACATTAAACAACATTCATCGTTTAGTGGTGGGAAGGCATAGGGCTCAGTACAACATACAGGGACAGATCCTCAGCTGATGTAAACTAGCAAAGCTCCGGTGAAGTCACTGAAGCTACACTAATTTACGCCAGCTGAGGATATTGCAGTGTCAAAAATAGTGTTCTGATAGAATTCTGAAGCATCAGAATTCTATACAATCTGTTTACTTTCCAGGCACTCACTTAGTGACAGGATTGCGACTGCAGGAAGTTTAAAATCACATCTGTTTATGTTAGATGAAACAACAGTGTATGACAGTGATGTGACAGCCATCAACACTTCTCCTGCAACTGCTGTCACACAATTTAAAACGAATCGCAGGTTACTGAATTTCTGCCTATTACATCACAAGTCAAAGAAATTAATTGATCACCTTTTGACCTATCAAATGCAATTGTGGTTTATAGTAAATTTTCCTCAGAGGTGCACTGTAGATAATTGCTCTGGATCTCTCCAACACTCAAGCCAGCTAAATCTTAAGTATTTAGTGCTACATATTCCAAAAGATGATCCCGAGGTGTCTCATATGGAGAGGAATCCTGCACATAAGTGTTTTGAACAGGTCTCTCCTAAAACAAACAATTATTGATTTCCTCTCTATTTGCAGATACATCATTGGTGTCAGGATTTGGCTGGAATAGCTCCTAGATTAGAGAAAAATAGGAATTGTAGTTCTCTGCAGTAGAAAGTGTTTTGTAAATGACTTCCTTCACCAGATTAGTAACAGAGATCCAGAAGTCCATCTAGCTCTCACTTCCTCCTGTCAGCAATCCCACCCGCTGGACATCAGAGAGATTAATGAGGGACTAGGAAAGATCCTAGGCCCGTTCATCTGGGAATTTCTGGTTGGTCACAGTCCCACTGAGTGACCACAACTAATTAGATATTATGACTAGGCTTTTAGAGGGAGTTGTAGGGAGGTTTTGCTGAGATTTCCTGAGAGTTCCATGTTCATATGGTGAGGAAGGCGGGAAAAATGCTAGACCTTTCACAGAGAAAATGGGAAAAATAAGGGAAAGACGAGACAGAGAGAGTAGCCATATGAAGGAATCTGACTAGTCACAGAAAGTAAAAGGAAGGAGATCTTTTTATAGTAGGGTAAATTGAGTATAAGCTGAGTGATGAGAGAGCCTAGTCAGAGAATGGACTGCAGATCAACCAGGAAGATAATGGATCTTCAGAATTTGAAGAGAGGCAGTTAGCCAGCCTATCACTAAGGGGGCTGAGACTTGTTAAATGCACATGTAGATTAAGCAGGCCTAGTGAAATGTTCAAGTATAAGCTAAGCAATATTCACTCACAAGCAAGCCAAAATCCATGTTCCCTGTGATGAGGAGATCCACGTACATTGACTTGCTGCCCCAAAATGAAATCAAAAGGAAGAAAAAACAGGAACTGGTCACTGCCCTGAAAGGCAGCAGGAAGAATCACCTGACACACCTCACCCTCAGTTATGAGCATGTAAAACTGTCACAATACCAGGCCTGAGTACGGAAGGACCTGGGATATTCATCTGCATAATTAGGCCCTTATAGCTGTGCACAGTCCTACAGAAATGAATGGACTTTCCTTTCCACAAGAACAAGGGCTCTCCTGCACAGATCCCTTCACAGAATCAGGGTCTTCATTGTAGTTCCCTTGTAGACAGGGTCTAGTAAACTGAACATAAGAACATAAGAAAGGCCGTACTGGGTCAGACCAAAGGTCCATCCAGCCCAGTATCCTGTCCACCAACAGTGGCCAATGCCAGGTGACCCGGAGTGAGTGGACCCAACAGGTAATGATCAAGTGATCTCTCTCCTGCCATCCATCACCCGCCTCTGACAAACAGAGGCTAAGGACACCATTTCTTACCCATTCTGGCTAATAGCCATTAATGGACTTAACCTCCATGAATTTATCCAGTTCTCTTTTAAACCCTGTGTGGCAAATTGCCGGCACTACTAGGATGGGTCCCGCACTTTCTCTTCTTGTGGGGGGGTTTCAGGGTGCCATTTCTTGCCCCTGAACTGGGGTAACAGCTATCCTACTAGTATCCCAGGGAAGGGGAGTGGAGAGGGAGAGACCCAGGCCTGCCCTCTACTCCGGGTCCCAGCCCAGGGGCCCTATGCTAGCAGGTGAACCACTTGTACCAGTGATTCTTGCCCCTGGGCTACTTCCCTCTCCTGACCTTCAGCTTGTGGGGCTTCCTGCCTTCCCTCTGCACAAGCCAGGTGTCCCTTTACCTAGAATCTTGGTCTTCTTAGCCCGCTGCAGCACTTCTCAAAACTCTCCTCCACTTTCCTTCGAACTGCTCTTTGTTCCACCACCAAACCACTCTGCTCCAGCTCCTCCTCTGGCTGATTGAAGCAGGGGGATTTTATCAGGTGACTGGTTTCAGGTGCTCTAATTGGTTTCAGGTGCTCTAATTGGTTTCAGGTGCTTTTAATTAATCTACAGGGAATAAGGCTTCTCCTCACCCTAGATCACTCTCCTGCTGCCTTCTGGCCATGCTGTATCACACCTGTTATAGTCCTAGCCTTCACAGCCTCCTTAGGCAAGGAGTTCCACAGGTTGACTGTGCGCTGTGTGAAGAAGAATTTCCTTTTATTGTTTTAAACTTGCTGCCCACTAATTTCATTGGGTGGCCCCTAGTTCTTTTATTATGAGAACAAGTAAATAACTTTTCCTTATTCACTTCCTCCACACCACTCATAATTTTATACACCTCTATCATATCCCCCCTTAGTCTCCTCTTTTCCAAGCTGAAAAGTCCTAGCCTCTTTAATCTCTCCTCATATGGGACCCGTTCCAGACCCCTAATCATTTTAGTTGCCCTTCTCTGAACCTTTTCTAATGCCAGTATATCCTTTTTGAGATGAGGAGACAACAATTGTACACAGTATTCAAGATGTGGGCGCACTATGGATTTGTATAAGGGCAGTAAGATATTGTCCGTCTTATTCTCTATCCCTTTTTTAATGATTCCTAACATCCCGTTTGCTTTTTTCACTGCCGCTGCACACAGCATGGACGTCTTTAGAGAACTATCCACGATGACTCCAAGATCTTTTCCTGATTAGTTGTAGCTAAATTAGCCCCCCATCATATTGTATGTACAGTTGGGGTTATTTTTTCCAATGTGCATTACTTTACATTTATCCACATTAAATTTCATTTGCCATTTTATTGCCCAATCATTTAGTTTTGTGAGATCTTTTTGTAGTTCTTCACAGTCTGCTTTGGTCTTAACTATCTTGAGCAGCTTAGTATCATCTGCAAACTTTGCCACCTCACTGTTTACCCCTTCTTCCAAATCATTTATGAATAAGTTGAATAGGATTGGTCCTAGGACTGACCCTTGGCGAACACCACTAGATACCCCTCTCCATTCTGAAAATTTACCATTTATTCCTACCCTTTGTTCCCTGTTTTTTAACTAGTTCTCAATCCATGAAAGGATCTTCCCTCTTATCCCATGGCAACTTAATTTACGCAAGAGCCTTTGTCATAGAATCATAGAATATCAGGGTTGGAAGGGACCTTAGAAGGTCATCTAGTCCAACCCCCTGCTCAAAGCAGGACCAATCCCTAATTTTTGCCCCAGATGGCCCCCTCAAGGATTGAACTCACAACCTTGGGTTTAGCAGGCCAATGCTCAAACCACTGAGCTATCCCTCCCCCCTCAAAGGCTTTTTGGAAATCTAAGTACACTATGTCTACTGGATCACCCTTGTCCACATGTTTGTTGACCCCTTCAAAGAACTCTAATAGATTAGTAAGGCATCATTTCCCTTTACAGAAACCATGTTGACTTTTGCCCAACAATTTATGTTCTTCTATGTGCTTGACAATTTTATTCTTTACTATTGTTTCAACTAATTTGCCCGGTACGGACGTTAGACTTACCGGTCTGTAATTGCTGGGATCACCTCTAGAGCCCTTTTTAAATACTGGCGTTACATTAGCTATTTTCCAGTCATTGGGTACAGAAGCCGATTTAAAGGACATGTGTTTACAATTAAAAGTGCACTTAACTCTCTTGTGACTATACAATTTTTACTGTTTCCCTACACTAATTTCAGTCACACTTCATCTTAATAGAATATTTTAAATGATTAGTAGATATTGTAAGCATGTTATAGAAATGAGTAGTATGCGTTATGGATGAACATTAATGTCATCCTATCAGAGAGCAGAAATAACCGTCACTTGATTTAGGCGACCAGTAACACACTACAAATAAAGAATAGCAAATATTCAAAGGCAATTCAAATTGTTTGTTAATAATCCATAAGCACATTAGTAGAAGGTGTTACAGACAGCTGTAAGGAAGCCATTCACCTGTTGGACTCTAACAATTCATTACAATTTAATAACTATTAATTAAAACATGCGTGATGTATTTATTAACCCTTTATAAACTATTTATAAATGTACATTTGTATTTAAGTATATCAGGGTTCCCTCCCCACTCTGGACTCTAGGGTACAGTCGTGGGGACCTACATGAAAGACCCCCTAAGCTTATCTCTACCAGCTTAGGTTAAAAACAAACAAATTCTTTCTTGTACCCTGAAAAAGGTAACCACTGCCACCACCAACTGATTTAAACAAGAACCAGGGAAAAGGACCACTTGAAGTTCCCCTTCCCCCAAAATATCCCCTCAAGCCCTTACACCCCCTTTCCTGGGGAGGCTTGAGAATAATCTCCTAACCAAGTGGTTACAAAGTGATCAAAGACCCAACCCCTGGGTCTTAGAACAATGGAAAAATCAGTCAGGTTCTTAAAAGAAGGATTTTATTAAAAAAGAAAGGTAAAAATCATCTCTGTAAAATCAGGATGGTAAATAATTTTACAGGGTACTCAATTTCAAAACTCAGAGGGTCCCCCCCTCTGGGCAAATCCTTAAATTACAGAAAAACAGGGACAACACCCTCCTCTAACACAGGGAAAATTCAAGCTACAGAAAACAGGAATAAACCTTTTTAGTAAAGAGAAACTCACAAGCAAAACAAAAGAAAGCCTAATTGAAATGCCTGACTAACTTACTTGGTTGTAATATTGGAGATTTGGTTGAGGATGGGTTGGAGGAGATGGATTTTCTGCCCGGTCCCTCTAAGGCCAGGTCTACACTAGGGGCAGGGGTCGATGTAAGGTACGCAACTTCAGCTACGTGAATAATGTAGCTGAAGTCGACGTACCTCGCTCGACTTACCTCGCCGTGAGGACGCCGCAATCTCGACTGCTGCCACTCCCCCGTCAACTCTGCTTCCACCTCTCATTGGGGTGGATTACCGGAGTCGAAAGGAAAGCGACTCGGGATCGATTTATCGCGTCTTTACAGTAGAAGCAAAAAATCGATCCCCGAAAGATCGATTGCTACCCGCCGAATCGGCGGGTAGTGTAGACCAGCACTTAGTCTCAAGAGAGAACACAGACACAAAACAAAGAGCACGAACAAAACCTTCCTCCTCCCAAGATTTGAAAGTATCTTGTCCCCTTATTGGTCCTTCTGGTCAGGTGCCAGCCAGGTTACCTGAGCTTCTTGACTCCTAACCCCTTAGCTGTATGTTTATGACAAAGTATGACCATTATAATTTTAGTACAACTCCCTTGGTTTTTTTACAGGTGTTCCATAGAATCATTGGGCCTCTTCTGTTTGTCGGGGTTATCTGTCTTTCCCAAAAAGTACTGAATCGAGCTTAACTAGTCAAAGAGTGACACAGATGGCATGTACTATCCAGGTGACCACAGAAGTTGAGACTTCTTGGGATAACTTTTTGTACGTTTCTCCCCCCGCCCCTCAGGTAAGTCCAGAGTTGGCCACTGTTTAGCTGTCTGGTAAACTATCTGGACACATTACATCATTAAATGTGTTTTGTTGTTTTCTTAGCAGGTGAGGCTTCTTAGGAGGCATGAAAAGAACTAACACAATGGATACAAAGGAAATATACCTAAGACCGTAACTGTCTGGATATTACCAAGGCCAAAGACCAAACCTCATAGATACAAATGTGCCAACTACAGAGCTGGGAGACAGCTGGAATCCATGTTTCAGCTGTACAAATAAAGCAATGATGCCTTGACTAACTGGCTGTGGTGATTATGAGGACCAGTGAATCACAGAATGCAGTCCGGTGAAACAAAGGAAGTTAGTCACACACTAAAATTTAATTTTGAATGCAGAACAACATTACAGTTGGAACAGTATAAGCCAGGAAAGTTACTAGGGTAATTATCAGATCCAGAGACTTAGCTGGGGCTGAGCAGACATACTGAGCTCTTGCAGGGAGCTCCACTGCTGCTAGGAACTGGCCTGGACTTTTCTACATGGAGTTGAAGTACAGTGACATCAGCAATACCTCTGAAGGCCAAAAACATCTTGATAACTGGGGGTGTCCCCATGTGTCTCAAGTTGAAACTCAATAGTTAAGCCAAAATTTCAATAGGAAGGGTCCATGCTCAGCACCATTGAAAATCAGTTGAATTCTTTAGGTGGGTTTAGGAGCCTAATGTTAAGTCACTAAGTTTGAAAGTGTTGGCTATATTGCTTGCTGATTAAAAACAACAACTATAATTAACCAAACCCTATAATGTTATCTCACACGCCCATGAAAATAATAATTGTAACGAAGCAAAACATAAACTAAAAAATGACACAGTAGCTGCTTCCAATAAGCCCCTCTCCACTTGCTAATGTGCATTTTAAGTCAATAATCATATCGGACCTCTAGAGTTGGATGTTAATGGGCCTCAAATAAAAGATTTAAAAGTTGTGAATACTTTATAATCTGTTCTCATTTAAAGTGCAACTGGTACATGAAAGGGCTTTCATGTGTTATATTCTCATTCTTGGCTTACAAAATCATCGTGACGATAGATCATTCCGACAGACCAGATTTTGAAGAAAGTGAGGAATATATCTTCCTCTTAATTAAAACAAAATATTCCAAACTGCTCCTATTTACCTTTCAAATTGAACAGATTCTTGGCCATCTGTTGCTGATAACATTGATTTTCATTCCTCTTGGCATCGTACCTGCTAAAGTCAGTTCATATTAATGTCAGAGATGATGCATAAAGAATAAAAAATGTGACCATGTTTCAGCTATTGAGGCTCAGGAGGAAGGAATACAATATTAAACCAGTGGACATCTGAACTCAGCTAAATGTATCAGATTTTGTCCAAGCTTCAGGGACAGTCTTCCATGTACCTGTCTCTAGAGAGTTAGTGGTTGATTCAAGAGGGATGGGGACACTATGCGCTTTGTGTTGAATGTAAAGATAATATAAAACATTTTTTGTCAATGTTTTATGGTCCAGTGATAAGTATACAAGTATACAATGGCTATGGAAAGGTTTGATATGCTGTGATGAACTGCAAAGTGACACATTGATTGATCTGTGAGCCCAGTGGAGAAGTCAGTCGATACCAGTAAAATTCATGAAGTGTTTTTCTGCCAGTTTCACAGACACTTCATTGATGCATACCAGAGAGCTAATGTTATTAGCTAAGTTGTACAGCAACATCTGGCACTTCCATAAATCAATCAGTGACACAATAACGGGGAAGGTGCCATTTGCTTTTTGCCGCTGATGACAAGCTAATCATTAGCTTCTTGCTATTCAACACACCCCTTGCAAATATAAAGAACCGTGTGCTCACTTATTATTAGCCGTTCATCCTTGCAAATAAAATGCATGTTGACCTGGTTACTATAATATTGAAAATGGTTTCAACTCATACATTTTGCTTTGCCAACTCCTCCCTCCTTTTTCTATTTGTGACTGTGCATCAAGTTAGCATGCTCTTCTCCTTTAAGTCCCTCCTAAAAAGCTCACTTCTTTTAGTTAGCCTTCCTTCTTCCACCACCACCACCACCATCAATATAATAAATTAGAGATATAATGCACTAGAAGTTATATTAAAATAATGTAGGGAAAAAATCTATAACCAAGAAGCAGCATTTCTAGCCTAAATAATTCCTCCTGCTGCCCCTTCCTGTGTCTCTATATTGTTTAATTTAGGGACTAATCCTGCTTCTATGGAAGCCAAAGGTAGAACTCTCTCTCGTGGTGGGAGCAAGATCCAGCCCCTTGGTTGTAAAGGGGCACAAACTTCACCACAAGTTTATATCGGACCAACAACCTTTACAGAAAAAAGCCTCTTAGGAAACATAGGAACATAGGAATTGCTATATTGGATCAGACCAGTATCTCATCTAATTCAATAATCTCTCTTCAACAGTGTCCAATATGCTTCAGAGAATGTGCGTAACCACTACAACTACTGTCTGGGATAACCAGCCCTGAAGGAAAGCTTCCTCCAAACCCCCATTACTAAGAGGGTGGTTAATGCCCTGAATCGTGGGGACTTATATCTCTTCCGCATCTCCTGTTTATTTTTTCATATTTGCTCTTATATCTCTGGGTTACACATATAAACATCCAGTGCCTAAGAAAAATTTGTTAGGATAGACTAGGAGGGCCAGGTGTGCGGAGGTCTGTATCCTAAGTTGTCTGACATAGTGTGATGGGGCGCACTTGCCCAGCACTGAACGGGGAAGGGTTAACCGAGTCCTGAAACCAAACGGGTCCATCCGGTTTTGTATTGATTTTAGAAAGGTGAACGATATATCCTGATTTGATGTCTACCCGATACTGTGGGTCAACAAAGTCCTCGAGAGGTTTGGGGGAGCCAAGTTCCTATTGACTTTGGATCTCACCAAGGGGTATTGGCAAATCCCTCTAACCTCTAACTCAAGCTCGAAGATGGCCTTTCCAACCCCCTTTGGCCTGTATTAATTTATAACCATGCCGTTTGGGCTACATGGGGCAGCAGCCACCTTCCAGCGACTCATGAATTGGATATTACAACCCCATGGGCAGTACACCACCGCTTATATCAATGCCATTGTCATATATAGCACCAGCTAGGAAGACCATCTTCAACACCTCTCTAAGGTGATATGCCCACTCAAGGAGGCAGGACTCACGAATCCAACGAAATGCCATTTTGGGCAGAACAAAGTAACATACCTAGGTTATACCATTGGGGGCGGAGAGCTGTGACCCTTAGTTGGAAGGTACAAGAGGTGCAGGACTGGCCCGTGCTGACAACAAAGAGACAGGTGCAGCAATTCCTCGGCCTAGCCGGATAATGCTGGTGTTTTGTACCGGATTTTGTGAATTTCGCAGTCCCCCCAACTGACGATGAAGAAATCACAATCCCAGAGAGTTCAGTGGTCTAGGGAATGTGAGGCAGCCCTTCTAAGAGGGGCAAACCTATTGACTCTGGCCACTGTTCTGCACTGCTCTGCTAACAGGAGCGGATGCAGTGACTTTGGTCCCCAGGCCTTGCTGCCCTGCAGACTGGGGCAAATACATTGACTTTGGCCACTAGGCCTTACTGCCCTGCTAAGCGGGCCTAATACATTGACTTTGGCCACTAGGCCTCATTGCCCTGCTAGCTGAGGTGAGTATATTGATTCTGGCTACGGAGACATAGACACTAGTTACGTACACCCTGCCCCTACACCCTAAGGGAGAAGAGGTGCACTCTCCCCGCACTGGATGGGGTCAACCTTACCCCATCACACGTGGATAAAAAGTACCAAAGTTCCTTTTGGCCTGTAAACATGTTATGGAAAGATGGTACAAACTGAATGTGTTTAAACTGTGAATAGGGAATTTCAAGGCTTCTAGTGAGGTCACAAATAGTTTTAGTAACAAACCAAGACACCAGGATGAGAGGAAGCTGTTGTAAACGGAACCACTGGATAGTTGTTGTTGGTTAGTTCTTATGGGATGGGCTTCAGGCTTTGTTTTTGGGGAGTACTTGTCAATCTGTTTTAAAAGGAAGGAGTGAGGGGCGGAAGGAGAAAGGTATTACTACATATCAGCCAGCTTCAATATCATGTTTGTCACCAGCCCTGCCCTGCTGAGGCCCAGGAATTTCTCAGCACACCACTGGGCGCCACTTTCTTTATCCTTAAAGACCTGGCAAAGAGAGGGAACCAGATTACATCAGTGTCTCCATCAGAATCAGCTCAATTCTAAGCAACACCAGAGATGTGAAGTGAAGGCTCCTGCTATCATCCCTTCCCAAGGGTGTTAATTTCCTCCTCGCCTTATCCTTACCTCCTTAACATTCAGTGTTGGCCTTCTACGAGGGGGGGAAAAAGAGTCGGGAAAGCACAAATGCCTCTTCCTTGCACACAAGCCTGCTCCTCACCCCCCACCACATCTCAACAGATCTGGCAGGGGGCAAAGGAGGGGAACAGGGATAGAGGGAGCAGAGCTTTGGGAAGGCCATGGATTGGAGGAGGGATACTGAGGGCATGTGGGGACTGTGGCTGAGGTGGCTGAATGAACAGGGGCAACAAATCTGAGGCCTTAGGAGCAGCTCGGCTCATCAGGAGGAGAATGAACTCACTGGGCAGAGTATTGAGTATTTGCTGTGCTACCCTTATAAAATGTGTTCTAAGACAGCCTGAATGATTAGCAAACACTGATGCAGTGGTATATGGACTCAAAACCAGGCTGCCTAACTCCAGCCTCTTCCCCTGACTTATATAACTAGGCCTGTGCTGTAGAGCTCACATGGCAACTTTTTCAAACTCCTATGGAATGTTAAGTCAATTATGGCTGAGTTCATTTCACGCACTTTTCTGCTGCTGGCAAGACATGACTGTAATCACTATTTTTGCTGCTTCTATCCTCTGGGGACTCCTTCAGGCCTAGTAAATGGGCTACTAGTATCACACATTATTGTAGGAAGGGTTAGGGGAGCATGATTGGGAATGTAAACATGTCCAAATGTGGACATGGGAGAGGGGAGAATGACCACAAAAAAAAAAAAAAAAAAAAAGAAGAGTACAAAGATGGAAGGTACGATGCTCAGAAATGCTTATATAAAAGAAAAGAGCTAGAGAAGAATGAACTTCAGTCACTGGGGTGATATTTTATCACATACTATTTTAGACATTACAATTGCAGGGTTTGAATGAACCATCTGCTTTTCTGACAGTTCATACTTAAAAGTAGATTTTCAGAACTAATCATGTATGATGCCCCCCCACCCTCCAAAATAAAAGATCCTATTTTCATGGATGGTTTGAAGAACCGTTAATAATTAAGACATTATTGTTTGCAGGGTTGTTGTAACTGTGTTGGTCCCAGGATATGAGAGAGACCAGGTGGGTGAGGTAATATCTTTATTGGACCAACTTCTGTTGGTGGAAGGGACAAGCTTTCGAGCTTCACAGAGCTGAAGAATAGCTCTGTGAATCTCACAAGCTTGTCTCTTCCAGTAACTGAAGTTGGTCCGATAAAAGGTATTACCTCACCTACCTTGTCTCTCTCAATAGTTAATATACACAGATATTGCCTCTGTTTTAAGGGTGGTTTCACAAAATAGCTGTTAAACTATGAAATTACACCATGGAACAAGCTAGAATTAGTGAAGCCTACCTTCCTCCGATGGGATGGCACAATAAAAAATGTTTCAATATTATGCTTCTTCAAGAAACTGTTCCTTTCGTGGCCATACCCTGGTTCTACCTCATAGTCACCGTTTAGGCACTCTAAGGTGGTCTTTGTTATGTGAACTTTCCTAGAGAGAAAGACAGGAAAGAATAATTTAACGCAATGATACATCATGAGCCAGGACCTATTCATTTGGATGAAAGCCACCTCTGTGCAGAGCGCCAACTCAAAGGTGAATTACATGCACAAACAGCTAAATTCTTGCAACCAACAAGAATGCAGAGGTGTTTTTAGCATATAAACTTTCTAAATTTAGCAGACGCTTTGAACAAATGTAAGTAACTATAGAGTACCAGCTCAAATTGCAATCTTGTTGATTTTACAAAGTATGCAGGCATACATGTTATATTTCAAGTACACGATCTTTCTAAGTATTTATTAAAGCGCTTGCTGGAGACACTGGCCCTCTGTTTGATACATGCCACCCCACTCTTTAAATTTTTCTAATGGCTGTTCTTTTTCTGCTATACAAAGGTCAGGCTTTTTGTTTTCATTTTCCCGTCCATTTACAACTCTGAGGTCTTGTCTGCATAAGTGTAATCGGGAAACTGAACCTCAATTAACTTTCAAAGTGGATTAGTTAAACCACATTAAGACTCTGGGTGGACACTCTAAATCAGCATTAAAGTGCCCTTAATTCAGTTTAGTTTAATTCACTTTGAAAGTGAAATAAGCTACACTGAATTACAGTCACTTTAATTTTGAATAAGAGGGTCCACACAGGGGTTTAATGAAGTTTAATTCACTTTACATACACACAGTTGGTTAATTTGGATTAATTTTCCTGAGTGTCCCCATATAGACAAACCCTGGCAGTCTTAATTTAGCCGACCTATTTTATTAGCTGCCCCCATCCATTCTGTTCTCCCAACAATGCCAGCTAGGTTTCTCCCCATTGGTCTATTTTTCCTATAACTGTGTTTACACTTTCTTCTATGCTACCCTTTACACATGGAACATTTTCATAGAAATTAACTATAAAGGTATTACTTCTCTTAAATATCTTTTCAAATTGTTTTTACTGTGATGCCTTAAGATAAGCGAGTTTCCAAAGCAAACTAAACTAAATTACCAAAATCATCTAAAGTAAACAAATGTCAACCAAGTAGGAAATTTCCCATCTTAACCACAAGAATTAGCAGGCCCCATCTCTTCCTGTTCAGCAGAACACAAATTGTTTTGTAAAGATCCAACAAATCTCCAGTTGATACAGGGGGTCCTGTTCTAACATGTTTGCATGCACTTAATTTGTACCCAAGAAAGCTCAATGCGTCCTTGAAATTTCAGTACCTGCTTGTGTCCATACCCAGTTAAATTACTAGTTGTCCAAGAGCACATGGAAATACATGATTTGCACACATTTGCTGAGTATTTGGATACATATATTAGGCACAAACTAATGTTTGCATGGTGTTGGGCATGACTAACTTTGAAAATCTGACTCTGTAATGGTAATACTAAGCAACATATTTAGAGGCAGAGATGGGCAAATCCTCCCCTCCATTACATTGAGGTAACTCCATTTTACTGAAAGAAGTATTTAGCTCTTTCTTGACTGAAATTTTATCATTGCCTCATTCCTAACCTTCATATTTGGCGGTTTCTAGTGAAAAGCTTATTCAAAGGACATTTACATTTGAACAGAATTTTGTTCACATTTACTTCTCTTAAGCATTACTAACAAAGATCTGCAGATCACTCAACACCAGTGTTCCTTAGGAGATGTTTGAACAGCAGCCTATGAGAGTTCTTAACTTGAAACACTCTTATGTATCAATTATTATAGTAATTGGTTTTGCAAAATACTTTCAGTTAAAGAGAGAATTAATTGATGCTCTCATTCAGGGCTGTAGTTTTTTCTCTGAGACTTACCCAGGCAATCCTCCAGTTTCCATTACATTTGCTAGAGTCACGTCATTTGACCAGACATCATATTGCCATTTGCGAAGACCTAGGACCCCACAAAGCACCCTGCCTGTGTGTAGTCCAACTCTCATGTTGAGATCCACTTCAGTGGCTTCTGCTACTGACCTGCAATAGATGGTATCAGATCTTTAGAGAAGAACATTACTTTCCATGACCTTCCTGTCTCTTTCTCCCAAGACTCATCATTTCTGCTCATATACACATTGCCAACTGCAGAGAAATGATCTTTAAAAATTTCAGACAGGTGACATATTTCAGACAGTTAAGGTTCTTGCCTTCCCAAGTTTTTGGAAAAGTTCAAACTTAAAATAGAACTTGAAATAGATTTGGTGATCTCATCCCAGCCCCCAGTGAATCAAAATCTCAGTATCCCATAGTGGATTTTCACCTAGTATCTGGCTACTTCATGCTAGTTGCAAAATACAAACTCAAACAGCTCTGTGCTGGATGGGCAGTTACACTGATAGAACAGGGAAGAGAAATGATCCCAGCAGTAGAAAAGTTTCTGCCATTTACTGCCACCCGCAATGTTTCCCAGGGGTGGATTTTCCACCATCAGGACCCCCTATGTCACTATCTATAGCACATTTGAAAAGTTGATTTATTTTCTCTTATTGCTCTCTTTGTTTTAATTCCTTTCACTTTCACTCCTATAAAAACTTCTCCTTCTGGTTTCTTGGGATAATGGCGGGTTCGTACTCCGTCACCCCTCTGAGTCAAAGGGGGGCTAGGAGGTACCCCGCCTGTCTAGGTCCTGGTGCGTTTTCTACGCCACTCCTGGCAGCCCGTCCAGCGGGACTCAATGGCCAGAGTCCCCTTTAGTCTCTTCCCCTAAAGGGATAGCATGGCCTAGTGGCCTGAGTTACTTCAGCGTGCCTTTGTCAGTCCGGTAAGGCAGTCTTGAGTTGTGAGCTTGGGGACCATCCCACAAAGGCGGCGGCCCTCGGTAGGGGTCCTGGGCCCGCCCAACTCCACCGGGCCCCAACCCAGGGCCCTAACAGCGTGTAACACAGCCTGCCACGGGTAAGTGGGGAATCCCACCGAAACACGCTGCCCTCACTGGGGTGGGAGGTACCACTCCCGCACTCCCCCTGGGTCACTTCCTACCGGCTCTTTTGATGCAGTAGTCGATGTACTTTCTGAGTCTCCAGGCTCCTCAGTTCCCTGAACTTCCTGGGGTTCCAGTAGTGGCTGGCCTCTAGTCCTGGTCTTGGGCTCTTTAGCTCTCCTTGGTAAGGGCTGCCCTAGCTCCTGGGCTGGAGCCGCTGCTGGGCATCCTTCCTCCTCAGCAGCCAGCCCTGACTGAGCAGCTCTGCAGGCTTTTATACTAGGCCCCCTGCTGGAGCATGCCCAGCAGGGCTTCAGGGGTGTGGCTTCCTCTGCCAGCAGAGAAGGGTTAACCCTCTCACTGCTAGTGCGGGGCCAGTCTGCCCACCACATTACCCAAGATCTAACCCATAATAATAATATAATGTTTTGTTTCTTACAAGGAGTGAGTGTTTTAATTCCTAAAATTCAGCACCAAATGAAGTTTTGATTTGATTTTCAGGTTTGAATGAATCCAAACACTCAAAGACAAATTCAGTCAAACATTATGTTTCACCTAATTTCATCCAGAAAAAAATTCAGGGTTAAAGCTAATGTTATACATGGCTTCAATTTATATTATCCCGAGGTCATCTGAAACTGGGTTAAAGTTCATTTGAAAAGTCTGCTCCTCTTAGCAAACCTTTTTGTGAACGTAGTCCGAGATTC
This sequence comes from Macrochelys suwanniensis, assembly GCA_033296515.1. Lineage (NCBI taxonomy): Eukaryota > Metazoa > Chordata > Testudines > Chelydridae > Macrochelys > Macrochelys suwanniensis. The sequence goes on along the minus strand of CM065776.1, from coordinate 97,050,585 downwards.
AAGTTTTGCAAACTGTACTATCTAGTTCTAGTTGCCACCTTTTCAGTATTTGCTATTAAATTCCATGTGAAGCTTAGATCTCCTATCAAGATAAACAAAATACACTCTACTTGTAACTCAACTGATCCAGTGATAGCCACACTACAGCACTTGCTTGTTTATTTTCTGTCTCCACTTATTTACCCACAGTTTTTTCTGTCATAAATTTTCCCATTTCCTAATGCATATTTATTTTAGGCAGTTATGACAGCTGACAGCAAACTGATGGTGGAATCAAAAGAAAATTGTTGAAACTATCTTATTAAGTGTAATTTTAACCTGACATGCATCCAAGCAAACATATTTAAATACAGTATTACAAGGGATTGCTTTCCACTGAATATTAAAATGGACAATATTACTTTTAAAGTTCCTTCATTTCATAGAAAGCATATATTCTATTTATATAGCCTGGTTTTGTGTTAGATGCTGGGGAATTTTGCCTGGTAATTCGTTTCACACAAAGACCATGGGATTTATATGAGCAAAGGAATTGCACCAGAAGCATTCATACAGGGCACTGAGGGAAAGGTTGGTCTTGTGGGTAGAGCACTAAACCAGGATTGAAAAGCTCTGGCATCAATTCCTAGCTCCACCCCAGACTTCCTGTGTGACCTTGGGCAAGTCACTTAATCTCTCTGTGTCTCAGTTCCCAGTCTGCCAAATGGAGATAACACTTCCCAGCCTTTGTCTGCAAATAGCACAGTGGTTGGCCTCTAGGTGCGACTGTAATACAGATTCATAGCAATGCTAATAATGTGATACAGAGGAGATGGTGCTAACCCTCTGCATTAAGGTGAATTTCATCCACTGTTTTCTCTTTGTGCATCAGAGAAAGTCTAAACAATAAACATCAATACAAATGTTTATCTCCTCTGATTTATTTCCTTACTCTGTAGTAATGTATTTGCTTGGCATTCTATCATTAGTTTTACTATTTGATGAACAATTCCACTTCATGTCATTGATTTAAAACTTACTGAGGTAAAAATAATTTTCTTTGAAGCGTCTCTGATTGTTTAATTCCCTCCTTACAAGGATGCATATTTAACACATCAGTAGTCATTGCCTTGTATTAATTTGCTTACTGCTCTCAAGATTTCAGATTCAAAAATCAGTAAGCGGGCAAGTTCTAGCCCCACCCCCCAAGTCACACAAACATGATATTCCAGTCCTGATCCCTGTGCTCCTGCATGTAGTTGGGTTAGCTATTCATAAACACATTGGGGCTACATCTTGTCTAGTCCTATGAGACCACCCAAGGAAGTAGGGTCCCCCTGACAGCCACACACCAACTTCTCTGATTGAGGCTCAGGGAGCAAGGCTGTGCACATAAGATTTTCCCCTCACCTTACCTCTGTGAGCAAATGGATGTGAGGAGATGCTAGTGGGGAATAGCAGGGATGGGGCAAAGTCTTGGCTCCATCCTCCATACATCAAGCAGCACAGCTAGCCAGACATGGGGGTGGCGGTAAGTAACCCAAGAAAGGGTGAAGTAACACGATTGCTCAGCATAGGAAGGTAGCAGGGAAGGAATTGTGACTGAGCCGTAATATCTTTCCTCCTGTAGTCGCATAGCTACCCACTGTCCCATATGCAGGGCTGAGTCTGAAGGCTCAGTCTAGCCTGAAGAGATTTACATTTTATACATGCAGGAACTGTAATTAGCTGTTAAAGTCAGTGTTAATGGTACTCCTCTCATTTGGGGCGGCATTAAGAGGATTTTTTTTTCTAACAATTGACAACAATCTATTGCACTGAAACTGCAAAAACGTACACACGTGCTTAGCAGCTATCTCCACAGTTAGGATTGCATTCTAAAATGAGGCATAAAGTCCTGTCTCTCTCTAGAAGTAGGTGGCCAGTTGGAGTGAAATTTCACACAGGGTTAATTTTATGCTGTTTGAATTTTCCATGTAGGTTTTAATTTGGATTCTCCTCATTCATTTTTAATCGGAAGCTTTTGAATTTGGGCTGTGGCTAAAATTTCCCTGCAGCAACTTTTCATTGTTGATGGATATCTCTTTGAAAACATTGTCTTTTTTTACACATAACTTGGCAGAGAGGCAGACCCTGAGGAAGACTGATGTAAGACGGAGTTTGTTTTTGAAAAATGATGAATCTAGGGTAATTGTTAGCACTTATTCACATTATAGTCAAAAAGCTTATGCGCTGAGCACACAAACCTGATGGGGCTCAGGAATACACAAGTCTGATTGGTAGATGGTGGTGGTGCCAGGTGTATATAAGTTTGATTGATTGGGGGTTGGGGATGGGCCAATTCATAAAAGCTTCTCTGGTAGGAGCTACATTCTTCTATCAGATTTTTTCCTACAGCAGAGAAGAGCTAACATGCAACTGCAAAGGGATGAAATACTCTTTTGTTGCATTTCTTCCCCTCCCCATAGGTCCACCCCCATCTAATACCCAACCCAGTTAAGTATTAACACTCTACAAAATTAATACACAAAAAATTGTTGTGAAGCAGTTAGGATGCAACACACACAACCTACCTGACACTAACCCACAAAATCAAGGAAATGGAAAATTAACCCACCTAAGATTACATAACCCTTACCCCCACCCACAAGCACACACCTTACCATTACCACACCAAGAATACACCACAAACCATGTACTATGGCCTTAACTCTGCCCCTACAGGGATACCAGCCTTCCATCACCTCCTTTAACTTCTGTGCACAGCCTTTTACCAAACTAGCTTTATGCAATACAATACCCTACTACTCCAAACTCCCACAACTGTTAGTGCTGGGGAAAAAGTAATCTAGTAAAGTGTGTATGCAAAATGGCAAAAACAGGGAAAAGCTAAGATTGTCGTGCATGGTCTGTGGTATATGGTAGGAGTGGTAATTGTAAAACATGTGCTAGTGGGTGGAAGAATGGAGAATATGTACTATTAGTTCAGTTAATTTTTCATTTCTTTGTTTTCGCGGGCTTGTGTCAGGCACGTTGCGTGTGTTGCATCCATAATTTCTTCACAATGGAAGTTGTGTATTAATATGTATTGTATTTATGTGAACTATTCTGTGAACTATACTCTCCTTCCTGGTAAGTGGCGCTTCCCTATTAACTTCAGTGTTGCCTGGTGTTACTGAAGGAAGAATTAAGCCCACATGTACATTAGCATTGTTAACTAAAAAGAGACTGTGGTTTACCATTTAGCAGAGTAAACACACACATTTGCTCACTCTTGACATGTCAAAATGCTCTGAAAAATAATTTTTAACATTTGTTCTTATGTTACAGTGTCAGGGCAGCCTTACAATAGTTAAAGTTGAAAAATCCTTTCCATTCTAACCTCCTAATTCTAAACTGTCATTACTTTCTCAAAATTATATCATTTGGGTTATAATTTCTTAAGTCAGGCCTTAGCCCAGTGATGAATTTTCACTGGAAATTTGAAGATAATCAGTTTAAGATATTTCTGAATTAGGTAAGAGTTAAAAAGAGAAACACACACTTTTTAAATTAAAAACAAACAAACAAACAAAAACAAGGCGAGAGGTAACCACAAATATTTGCACATTCTTACTAGGCCTAAATGTTTGAAAAATAATTCGGCTCTTACTTTTATGTTATAGTGTTGTGAGTATAGTGTTTTTATTTAAAAAAAACACCTTTCATTTTTGTGCTTAATTAATTCAAACTGATCATTTTGAACATTCAAACTAAGATCACAATCCTGCACACACATATGCATGTGCTTACCTTTACTCATACGAGCAGTCCCACCGATGCCAGCGAGACGATTCACATGAGTAAATGGAAGTACATTCATGAGTGTTTCAAGATTAGACTATATAAAGGTTAGTAAGGCCCTATCACATAACAGAGTAGCTGTGTATTATCTGGAGTCAAGTACCTGCAAGTACATGTGCATAAATTATTATTTTTTATTCATAAAATACTAAAAACTCTTTCATATTACAAAAAAGTATGTTGAAACTCACATTAAATGTAAAGAGAAGGGAAAGGAAATATCCCCAAAAAGGGAAACGAGGCACAATCTGTCAAGACCTTGAAAAGAAATCTGTTCTTTCCTGTGTTCTAAATGTCCTCAAAGGAAAATAAAAAGTCATCTTTTAAGGAAATATGCTTTTCAAAACAGGAAAATTGTAACAAAATTTGTCTGCAAAGTTCTAGTTAGAGATCTCAAAAGATAGAGTAAATACTACATTACTGATTACCACATGTTAAGGAAAGTGAGCGTTGCAATATATTAATGGATCATGAAGTAGAATCTGAAGGCATTTTGTGCTTTGTTCAATTAATACAAAATCTAAATTGCAAATGTATTTCTACCCTCTTCCCAGAGACTCCAAAATGTGTCAATGACATTTGTATCATTATTAAAGCCAAGCAGAAAAATTAAAATTTACAATTTTGTTTGGGTGTGTTTGTACCCCTTTTGCAATTACTTTCCATGAATTTTCTAGCAAACATATGAAAAATGGGGAATATTAAGCAACCATTAATGAATACCTTGGTGAGCAAGCTTCAGACACAAAATTTCAGCGTGTCCTCCCAATGTCGTGACATTTCTGTCTAATCAAAACAAACCAAAATTGTTCTATGTGAATATTAGAAATTCACTACAATCTGCTCATTAACAATCCACAGGCCAAGAACTATTTGCCAAAAGTATTCAGTAAATAATTTTAAATTATTAATACATTTCTGAAAGTCACCAGCTATTCAAAGACAACCATATTACTAGAAAAGAAGTTGAAATTTGTCAAATTATTCACTCCATAGATTATTTCTGTAGCTAATGATTCCGTTTTTGCTTTCCAAACTGGACACAGAAACAAACTGAGGCTGAAATTCACTCTACCCTCATAATCCTAGTATATTGTGGCTCCATATAAATGGCCTATGGGTAGATGAAATCCATTCTACCAGCCCAGCCTCTGCTGCTCCTTTAATTTTAAGAAGTTATGTACTTAGCTACAATTATTTCACATAGCTCTTAAAAACTATCACACTTATTTTAAAGAAGCTGCTGAACAGTTATCAGATGGAAATGTGTTTCAGAATAGATCAGTAGTGACTGGGACTTGGTCTACACTGTGACGGGGCGGGGGCGGGGGCGGGGGGGGGGGGAAATCGACCTAAAATACACAACTTCAGCTACCAGAATAGCATAGCTGAAGTCGACATATTTTAGGTCGACTTACCTCGCGTCCTCACGGCGCAGGGTTGACCGCTGCCGCTCCCCCATCGACTCCGCTTCCGCCTCTCGCCAAGGTGAAGTACTAGAGTCGACGGCAGAGCGATCGAGGATGGATTTATCACATCTACACTAGACGCAATAAATCGATCCCCGATAGATCGATCACTACCTGCCAATCTAGTTTGTGGGGTCGTTGGAGATCTTCACTTGTTTACTTCAGCATCAAGATATATATGTTTGGACACAAGAACAGATTCCTACCCTGCCTGGAATCAAGTGGTGAAGTGTGACCAAATAGGCAGATAACAGAGTTGCCTTTGCATTGTAGTCAATGGTTCTGTTAACAAGATTCCTATATATAGTACTGCCTACCACTGAAATCTAGAGCAATCTCCTCAGATTGCCCTCGTTTCCATGTGTTCTGGCTTTGCCTTCAGTCAGAACACAAACATTCAGACTGCTAACAATATATATAGTTAACAATATAACAATAATAACAAAATGTTTGAACTGACAGCATTGAAGCAAGAAAATGCTTTTTATCCCATTTCCCACAAGTCATTCAGATCTAACCTTTATTTACCAAGCAAGTCCAAAAGTGTCTGCATACAAGTAGATATTTCCTGATAAATAGCTAAAAAAGCTCGTCTTTGGCTTTAAGTGTACGAACTCTGCTTTCTAAATCTAAAGAATTCCCAGCTGGTGGTCCTTAAATATTAGGAACAGAGTATGTCCCTTGAAGTTTTCTAGATACTTTTAGCATGGTAGTTCCGTTTAAGAACCATCAGGAATCAGTTAGCTCTTGGATGCCAATCACAAAGACTGTCTTACTATGAATTTCCTCCAGATTATCTGGATGTTTTTGAATAAATGTATTAACTGCTGTGACAGATGCCATGTCTGGGAGGACCACACACTATCATATTCTTCTGTTGTTTAATATGGGTGTTTCACTGGAGAGTACAGAATATATAACAATTGAGTGCCATTTGTATAGCTACACAGTGCATACTATGGGCCAGTCTTTGAAAGGCAAACATCTTAATTGGATCCCTAAATCTCAATGCCAAGATTTTAAGAAATAGAAGGAAAAAGTTTGGCTCCTAAATCCATGTTTAGACACCTAAATAAATTGCCTGATTTTCAAAAGTACCGGGCAGTCAGCAGCTCCCATTGAAACCAATCCATCTGATCCCAAGTGTTTATAAGACTTAATCTACTACACACCCTCATCAGTAGGAATGGATAAAGCAGTCTGGATAAAATATGGGCTGAAATGTTACCACACACATGAACTGAACACAGAAACTTCTATGATTCATGTCAAAGTCACACCTGATTCTGTACTGCAGGCAATAGCCTTCTGAGAATGCTCCTCATCTGACTTAGAGCTGTTGTAAGGGCTGTACGCTAGCCAAGCTCAGGCCCTAGCTTAGGGATATATCTGCTTAGGGAGAAAAAGGGTAAAAGCAGGCCAGGAGTGAAAATGGAGTATGTCTGTAACATACTATGCAATAGCCATTTTCTGCTTGTCTGAGCCCATAGGATGCCATGAGAAGCAGAACATAAGGTTACGATTTAGTCATGGGTATTTTTAGTAAAAGTCACGGATAGGTCATGGGCAATAACCAAAAAGTTACTGCTGCTCCGGGGCAGCGCCCGGGACCAGTTGCCTGGGGCCGCCGGAGCAGCGGTTGGTGCGGCTGCAGAAGTCCCGGAGGTCCCGGAATCCGTGACCTCCGTGAAAGATTTGCAGCCTTAAACATAAGAAAAAGCAGCTTCAGGTCTGCTCTCACTTACCCCGGGGAAAAACAGGCTCTTTGCTGACTCAGAATATATAGTGGGATAAAGTGGCTTAAAGCAACTTTCCTTCACATTCCCATCTATTCTTGCCCCAAATGCAGGGAAGAACCTTACCTTATCCTGTTAGCTCCCACAGTTAAACAGAATTGGACCAGGTGAATATTTGGATGGGAGACTGCCCAGGAACACCTAAGTGCTGCTGGAAGTGCTATTAGTGATTCAGCTATGGCATGCTTCCCTCTGTATTGAACCAAGTGCCCCGTATGAAACTGTAGTGCGATATGTGCCATCTAGCTGAGGAGAGGTATTCCCAAGGATAGTGATTAAAGATCCCCTCACATTTTTCACAAGCTTATGAATGTTAACCCCAGTGTGCTGGCCACATTCCAACTGCAATATTTATCTCCTCCTTACCCATATTCTGTCTTAATTTTCAATTGGGTATATTACACTTCATTTCCCGCCCTGTGGCACTACTGAGTACGATTAAATAATTCCCACATTTCATTCTAGAAGAGGCTGTATTTCCATCCTGAGCAAAGGAATTCTTTATATGTAATTAGCATATCGGTTTTTGAAATACTTTTGGATCCTTTGGGATGAGAGATGCAAGTTATTATTTTCTGTTTAAAGACTTATAAATCTCCCACCTTTAAACGAGGCTGAGGCTCTCACTTCCACCCATTCTATTGGGGAGTAGCCAGCAGCTTGGAAAACTTGAGTTGCATAATAAATATACACTGGCAGTTACATAATAAACATACGATTTTTGAAAGTAAAATACCCTTGTAAATAATACTGATGACTGAAACCTTCAAGGTGTGACAAGCAATTTAAATAAGATGAAGAGAAAGAATCCCTGGCTTAAATATTATTAAAGAGTGTGAGGATGACACCTGCCACATACTGATGAGAAGCTAAAGAATATGGGCATGTTTAACTATATCACTAATGAATCTGATAAAAAAGATTTATGGGCAGAATTCACACCCATGCTACGGGCCAACAAGTTCTATGTAACACTTAACTCCACCTCAAGTCTCACTTAATCCATCAAGGTAAGACTTAAATGGGGCATACACCTTGTGCTGTACTCCTGCAAGTGGTGAATTTTGCCCTGTTACCATAGGGCTACATAGGAATTCAGCATGCAGAACAAGGATAGGATATGGTAGCCTAAGCATTTTACTACTATGAAAGAGATGCCTCACACACTGACCATGGACTGACTTGGATTGTGAATTTGAAGAGATTACTCTGAGGAAGAAAGAAGTTGGGGCAATGATAGGAAATTTTCAATAAATTTCTTAGAGAATCTCCCAACACCTCTTGTATCACTCTACTGGTAACAAGGAGAAGCACCATCAAATGGAACCTAAATTCAAAGCCATATTTAGGGCATTTATAAAAGGAGCATCTGGATGGACATGTTAGAGAGCACATACCATATTGTCCTTGGGACTATACAAAAATGTAGTAAAAGAAAGTCCCTGCCCTAAAGAGCTTGCAGTCTAAGATCCTCTTACTGCAAGCACTTGGGCACATACTTAACTTTGCACACGTAAGTTATCCCACGAAACAAACAGAACTACTCACATGTATAAGTGTTTGGAGGATCGGGGGCTAACTCTATACACCGAGGACTTTTTTGTCCATCTCAAAGAAAGCTTTACTCCTTGAGTTCCTGTAAATTGGAAATGTCTATTGTGATTACCTAATCGTTAAACTCTTCCAGAAGATCCACCAGGTGAATATCAAACAGCTCAAACAGATGATTTTTAATTTCATTGTGTAATGTGACAAGGCTGATACTAGGGATGGTACGTTTCGCCAGACAAGGATTTATACTAGCAATACACCTCTTCTGCAGTGGGGCAAATCGACCTTGAGAAGCCCACTAGTTCTACAGCTCTGACATTGCCTGCAATGAAGGGTAATTTAAATACCTAAAATGCTTCCACATCTCATGGAACTGATGAACAGCAGCATCTTCATATATGGAATCACTAACCAGACTGATGGACAATAGTTAAAGTTGAAATCCATTATAAACTGTGCCTTCGTCCCCTTTTTCATTTGCTCATTACACTCTCAAACTAAATTCCTTTGGAGTCTGAAATTTTCCAAGCTTGTTCTCTGCACAGAAGTAAAAATACATATATTTTACCTATGTATCAACAAAACCCAGTTAGCAGCTCTTGAGTTCTGGGAACGTCTGTTGGCTTGGCTATACATTCCAATCAATCTAATCTCTGCACACATAGCTCAACAACATCTGATTGGATGATGCTCCCTCTCACAGTGTTATGTACTGGGCCTGGATCCAGGCTAACCTCTGCCTCAGTTTCCCCTTTAGTTCCAAGGCCAATCGCCTGCTTGCATTTTCCCAACCTTCCCAGGAAGGCCTCACTGCCACGCCCAGAGTATTTCAGGCCCTTCTTCTAGGGCACTAGTTTATTAATTCAATCAAACTTCACAATCAGTGCAAGGCTGCTGGGACCCAGAGGTCTTTCATTCTACTCCCCTATCTTTCTGTTCCAGGGCTAGTCATAGGAGCCAACCTCTCTCCTGCAGCCCCCCCCACCCCAACCCGCCTTTCAACTGAGGGCTCTCAGCCCTTTGTAAGGCTCACCTAACCCCCTCACCAGCTGAGTCTGATAAACTGAACACGGCTGGTTGGTCCGAGGTTCCTGGCCCATATTAAAGCGAGGAAAATTTTTGCAGTGATTTCAAAGGCAACAATAGCTGTTCCCTGACCCCCTTCTGATTTCTGAGATGATCACAGTTTCTGTGTTAGTTAAACTAACAGAAGGCATACGCAGCAGGTCTGGGTCTTGCAATCCTTACTCACACAAGTAGTTCCATTGAAATCAATGGATTACTTAAATGTTTGAAAGATGAAGGATTGGCCTCTGCCAATTTAACTCTCTCTATAAATCTGACACCACCAATTACTGCTCCGTCAACCTTGACTCTTCTTCATCTTGCCCTCTCCCACCATCTCCTAATCTCCAATGCACACACTGTGTTGTCTTTTCCAATTTATTAAACCCTGTCAAAAAGAAAATGCTGAAGTTGCCCGTTACTTATCTTCTACCATGAGTTCTCACTGACTGTGCCTAGATAATACACAGCAGCCCATCTGCTTCATTCCCTCTTTTCTAATTTGACTTTTTATTGATGTTTACTTTATCATGATAGCAGACAATAAACGCAAGCATAAAAAGAGAATATGCTCCATTTCTAATATTAGCATAAATGAGATATCCAAAGAGAGGACAGCTCAAGTGATATCATTACACTACATATATACACATGAAAGAGAGTCCAACTAATGAAATTATAGATTAACTTTCATATTTAAAAATTGATAAGAGGAGGAAGCAGTGCCTTTGCGTACATTTTAAATGAGAAGTTCACAGAATTTGTAGAAGGTCTGTATGTCTAACTCTACTTCTCCCCAATCCAAGGACTTTCTATAAGTGGAACACCTACTTACTACAGATGGAATGCTATGCATAGATGGCTTTTTAGGATACATTTATTTAGTAAAGACAATATTATTCTGATCCTATTGTGTATATCTGAATTGCCGAAATATCCCTTATTACTATGTTTTAATTGGATTTACATAACAAAAATATCTAAAATAATTATTATTATTACACAGTAAAAGAAATAATAATAGATCTTTAGGTTTGTATATCACCTTTCATCCTAAAATGCTTTACAAATTTCACAATATATACATATACAACAGGAATTTATACTGGATGAATGGATGGCTAAAAATGGACAAGTTTATCCAAACCTCTTAAAATTTTGGTTATTTTGATAAATGGGACATAGAATCAAATCATGCCTGAGCCAGTGTACCACAAGGAGACAGAAATGTGATACAGCCACTAGCTATATCAGATTATTCTCTGCTTTTTTTCGGCACTATGGAATTCTCCTTAAAGGAAGTCTAATGTAGCCATGCCACCACAAAGCTCCAGAGCTGGTATGGAGATACAGAATTGTGTGTCTATTGCCATGTATCTCCAAAGGATCTGCAAGGTTTAGAAGACACAATCCTTGCCATGACTTCAATGCAGACAAACCCATCTCTCAAAAGAATTTGGAATAATAATAATAATTGAGGAGAACCCCATAAAATTCTCCACTGCTCCGAGCCCCTTCATGAAGCAGCATGATCTGGCTCTTATAGAGCTATTTTATAGGAATGGAATACACGATGGTGGGGTGTATTCATCAGCATGCATTTCAGGTTCTATCAGCATGCGTCACATTACATACAGGTGGCAGAGTCACTTTTGAGTTACGTAGGTTGCAAGTGCCAGTAAGACTTTTACAACACAGCGTACTATTATGTATTGTAGAGATGTCACATATGATAGACAAAAATACTCATAGCAATGTTTGAGAGAGTTTTTTCAAATGTTATGAGGACTATTTTTCATAATGCTCTGACTGTGAAACTATGGCCTCAATTATCCTGTTTGTATGTACACTGGTCTGATTGCTGTAAATGGACTTTGCACATGTATAACAGGCAGCATACTCTGGCCTCCAGTATCTTCGTCCAGCTGTTCAGGTCTCAGACTTAGAACTAATGCATTAAAATACCTCTAAAAAGTACTTAATATCTCACCAATTTAAACCTGGCATTCAGAGCTATTCCTAGGCTGGAAGTGAATCATAAAATCATAGAATATCAGGGTTGGAAGGGACCTCAGGAGGTCATCTAGTCCAATCCCCTGCTGAAAGCACGACTAATCCCCAACTAAATCATCCCAGCCAGGGCTTTGTCAAGCCTGACCTTAAAAACCTCTAAGGAAGGAGATTCCACCACCTCCCTAGGTAGCCCATTCCAGTGCTTCACCACCCTCCTAGTGAAATTTTTTTTCCTAATATCTAACCTAAACCTCCCCCACTGCAACTTGAGACCATTACTCCTTGTTCTGTCATCTGGTACCACTGAGAACAGTCTAGATCGATCCTCTTTGGAACCCCTTTCAGGTAGTTGAAAGCCGCTATCATATCCCCCCTCATTCTTCTCTTCTGCAGACTAAACAATCCCAGTTCCCTCAGCCTCTCCTCATAACTCATGTGCTCCAGCCCCCTAATCATTTTTGTTGCCCTCCGCTGGATTCTTTCCAATTTTTCCACATCCTTCTTGTAGTGTGGGGCCCAAAATTGGACACAGTTTGACTCATATCTAGCTTCTCGTCCACTATAACCCCCAGGTCCTTTTCTGCAGAACTGCTGCCTAGCCATTTGGTCCCTAGTCTGTAGCAGTGCATGGGATTCTTTCATCCTAAGTGCAGGACTCTGCACTTGTCCTTGCTGAACCTCATCAGATTTCTTTTGGCCCAATCCTCTAATTTTTCTAGGTCCATCTGTATCCTATCCCTACCCTCCAGCGTATCTACCACTCCTCCCAGTTTAGTGTCATCTCCAAACTTGATGAGGGTGCAGTCCACGCCATCCTCCAGATCATTAATGAAGATATTGAACAAAACCGGCCATAGGGAAGTTGGAAAGCTCCCATTTCAAGACTTAGAGGTTTGTCAGATATCCGTCCTTAAATCTGTCCTTGACCAAGAACTGAATTTGCCCATTCTGCAACTTGGGCAATTAGAATTCTGGGAGCAGGGGGAGGGGCCTGCAAATTTCACCTTTGGACTGCAGAGGAAACATTTCTTTGGCAAGCTGATTTAAAAAGTAGACAAACATGGCAACTGTGCAGAAACTACTCAATAATGATTGGAATGTTAGCCCAAGTCCTGAGAGTAGGGTGACCAGATGTCCCAATTTTATAGGGATAGTCCCAATTTGGGGGTCTTTTTCTTATATAGGCTCCTATTACCTCCCACCCCCATCCCGATTTTTCATATTTGCTGTCTGGTCACACTACCCGAGAGAGATGGATTAGTGAGCAAAGAGGAGGTGAAACGATCAAAGTTACATGCTAATTCATTTATCACGTGGCTCTGCAAGATAACACATGGATATTGCCTCCAAATATGTGGGATAGATAAAGACTGAGAGGCAGACTAAGACAGAAAGATACTACATTGTAAGGCACTATAGGCCCTTCATAACATTTCTTTAAAATATCAGTACTGAAAAGCTATTGAGGACTACAAATACATACACATTATGCCTTTTAAAAATCATATAACTTCAAGTCATTTTCAGTTTTTTGATCACTCTACATAAAACCGTAGCACAAAATGTTTTACTGCCTGTTTTCAAATTAAAGGCTAGATTGTACCTTGATCTATGTACCTCTGCTGGGGACTAAGAGGCTGCACGCGTGCAAGGGTCACTTCTCTTCCTCCCCCAAGCAGGTAAGTAATGAGGAGAGGTGAAGCCTTGGCTTTCGTCCCTCTCCTGTCAATGGGACAGCCAGTGCAAGGGGCAGGGGCAGTAATTAGCTACTGGTAAGAACTAATAGCCAATTACTATCCCCGCTCAGACCAGGGCTCCTGGAGTGTCGCTCCCACAGGGCTTGTGGCAAAGCCATAATCTAGTCCAAAGGCACTAGCATTACATAACTCAGTGTGTAGTTATATGTAGCACGACTATGTGTCTGTGTGTTCACATATATATTGTCTGTAAAATATTAGATACGTAGTAGTGAAGACACCGCGCAACTTCTTCTCCCCCCGCTCCTCCCCCCACTGTCAGTATATGAAATACATTTCCAGCTCTTGCTTAGTAACTAGCATGTCATTCAGAACTCTCTCACGTTCACACTTCGCCTTTTGGTAAAAAGGCAATCAGTTCAGAGCTCTGAAGCATAACGAAAACTTCTCTGAGAGGCAACATGAATTTCACATTACCTCTCTGCTGAAAGGCAAAATAAAAGTTTCAAAATGACACACAGAAAGGCAAAACTCAGAACGAACAATTGATTTGGGAGTATGAACACACACAAGAGATATACATCAAAGCCTGTTTGGAATTTACATACAAGTGGGTGAACTGAGAGCAGTTTTAATATTGAACACGCAGGAATCAGATTCCCTGCTTACTGGTTCAATGCACATTGCTATGGCAAATAGTAATAGAGGTACTTCATGAGTTCCCCTTTTCTCTCTCCCCCTCACGCACGCACAAACCCATTTTTTCTCATCAAACTGATTAAATGGAATAGAAAAGCAGTGCCTAGAATGCACTGTGTAAAAACAAGACTCTCTCATGGCACAAGTGAACCTCTGTAAAGGTTTAAATGAGCATAGTTCCAGCAGAAACTGCCACTCCCTTAATAACACACATCACAAACATGGCAGGGATGATACTGTTTCTCATTGGGCACTGAAGCCTGAGTACAATGACTGAGATACTTACGTGATGGTGTCAATCATATCCAGTCCCATTTCGACACAGCAGTGGGCATGGTCCGTTTTGGGCTGTGTCAATCCTGATACACAATAGTAACAGTCCCCTAGAATTTTAATTCTTCTGCAGTGGTTTTCCTTTAATAAAAACAGACAGGAATAATATTATTTAAAAACTATTTACAAGAGAAATCACATATTTCTGCATAACAAACTTTTTCATAAAAAGTTTATGTGGTCATAGGAAACAATCTACAATGCAGAAGGCATGAGGTCACCCTGTATATCAAATAGAGTAATCAGTCCAGCTTTGTTCAGTTGGACAGAGTTATAATTCCAAATTATAATGAAACATTGTGACCATATGTTTTCCAATAGAGATGCCTCAAATCAAAACACCATGTCTTAACAGTCACAAACAGTACATAAGTTTGGATCCAAATTTTGCATCTGGACTGTATGTCTATAATAGTTCAAACCAAAAGGCTGGAACCAAACTCTCTCTGAACATTGAGGAAGTTTGGATTCAGATGAATTTGTGACTCAAACCCATCTGAAATTTACAAGGCAGGTGGTGTTGTTGTTGTTGTTGTTACTATGGTGGTGGCATTTTGTTTCTTGGGTTTATTTTTTTTTAAGAAGATGCTCATTGGTCTGTATTACCAATACATAAATCTGATAGGGCAAACTCATTCTCAATTTAAATGTGCGAACATGACATATGGGCAGAACAGAAGATGCAGTCATGCACTGTTACTGAATTTGTCTCATATTTACATGGGCTGGCAAGTTCTTCAGTAGCAAGCGTATGACTAAATCTCCCATGATTTGAAGAAGAAATGATGGGAGGTGGTGACAGCTATATTATTTTCAGCAGCACCTTCACCACTTGCAAACTAGAACACTGCTTAGTAATAATGCAGCATCATAGGGGTTGAGTTGCTTGCCAGATCTCTGTCCAAAGCCCTGACACGGAAGGTGTTTTCCAGTGATCCAATGCAATGCTGCCAGCTAGGACCTCACACATAGAACTATGCTGAAATTGTAACTCATTTGTTTGGGACAGTGACTATGTTGAATGGTGAAAGATACCAACAAATTGGAGATCAGGAAATTCAATTAAAGTAGTTGGAACATGATATGAAATATTACTATATAGACCTGACCAACAACCCAGGACAATGTAGGTAGGGACTGCTTTCCTGAAGCCCCTGGTCAGGGGCTGCAAATAACACAGTTAAACAAGAAAAGATGGTGATGGTATCCATTGCAACAAAGACTGCACAAAACCCCTGGCGAGAGCAGTGACGCAGAGTACTTAAATAAACCAGATTAAAGGATCCCACTTTTATGGCTGGGACTATGAAGGCATGTGCCTCACGGGATTACTTAGTATGAAGACGATGAGAAAAGATTAAAATTATTCTGACCAATTTTTCCTATAGTGATGGCCCAGAACTGAACTCAAGTGGCCCAGAAAAAAAAAAATTAAAATGTTCAACAAATTTCTTAATCTGGCTGGTTCAGCTCCTCCTAAATCCACATTTGGAGAAAATCTAAGGCTCAGTGATTTGATCACACCTCCCCCACAGGTAGGTCTACACCTACAGCAGCATGTAGAATACACACACTGTATGGGTATAAACAGCAATGTAAACAGTGAGGCACAGCTGAGGAAAGGAGAACAGACTAGAGTGCCTGAACCCTAGGGTACATACTGTACACGATTCTCTACATGCCCAAGCAGTGCCTCTCATGTCTATACTGCTATTTTTGGCAGTGTACTGCCAGAGCCTTTCCCCACTGCAGTGAAAGACTCCAGCCGCAGGGAAAGTCTCTGGCAGCTTCCTGCTGCTGGAGCCTTTCCCTGAGCAGGAGCCTTTCACTGCTGTGTGTAACTACATGCCACAGTGTGGAGGCAACTTGCTTATGTCAACAAAAGTGTAGGCAGTTGTAGACCAAGTTACAGTGACACTGATCCAATCAGGGATCAGAAACAATAGCACATGTCTCACCCCCATCACCATATATACGTGTAACAACAAATAGCAAATAACTTGGTAAAAACTTTAAGACTAAGAGCTGTTTGCTGTGTTTCCATAAAATATATAAGTATTTCTGACTAGTGAACAAGTTTGTATGTATACACACACACACATTTATATATATATATATATATATATATATATATATATATATATATATATATATATATATATATATATATATATATATATATATATATATCAACATCTGTCCTTGAACAGAAAAGAGGGGAAAATCTATAAAATGAATGGTGAACAGTTTGCCCAACTCCTTTTACACAGAGCATTAATTAAGGAGGAATCCTATACAGCAAATAAAAGAGGGGGCCATTCTTTCCAGGTATGTTCTAACTAGCAGCATAAATATTTCAGTAGGTCAGCTAACTGTTTAATATGCCAGAGGGAATGATTTGGAATGTATCTGTCTTTATCTTTGTCCATATTTGTTTTATTAATTTCATCATTATTAATTGGAAAAGTCAAAATAGCTTTATCATGCAAAATAACTTGTGTTAAAGAATGTGTGTATTTGGCAGTTATTCTTCAAAATTATGCTTTATTGCCTAGGAACCCAATATTGCAAACACATATGAATGTGCTTAAGTTTAACCACTACAACTGGGACCTTAATTAGAACTATTCCTGCAGCCCATACTCAGTCAAATTTGCATAGATTTTATTGCAAGCTTTAAGTATGCAAGGACTGCAGGTCAAGCCCTAAGTATTTTGAGATCCTTGGCTGAATGACAGTATTAATGGAAGGTATTATTACTACAAACAAAATACCTATGAATATACAATCCAGTAAATCTATCCTGACATGAAACACCTCTTCTTACTCCATGTACTAACTTTTGAACAGGAACTGATAAATTATGATAAATTAAGCATTTTTAATAGAGCAAATTATGGAGCAGTGGTAGCTACTCCAGAGTAAAGGCTGAAGCCCACTTTTTGTCCTACCCTACATAAAGTTTTTTTCAGCTTCAAATTTGGTATGTGTGGTCTGTGATCAGCAGATGACTGCTTGACCTAATCAGACGTTATGTGAACAAAGCCACTTAGAAATATGGATGCAGAAAATTAATTGCATCACATTGCTCCTTCAATGCCTACCTACAAAATGGCTTGAATGAAAGTCTTAGTTTTATTAGAGAGAGCTTGGTGTACAGTACTGCATAAACCACATGTGAGATGATGTCAAGGGAACATACTAAGTTATTAGGATCATCACAGCAGCAAATCAGAATCCAGCAGATTTAAGGATTGTTGGGTATTCCAAGGTGTAAGATAAGAGAGTTTTTATTATAATTATGTGTATTATCATAGCGCCTGGGAACCCCTTGTACTAAGCACTGTACAAACACAGAACAAAGGATGTTCCCTGCTCAAAGAGTTTACAATTTAAGCATAAGACAAGAGAAAACAGATGGATAAAGACAGACAGACCAGGAAGAACAATGAGACAATGTTGGTCAGCACGATAGCCAGCAGTCTCAGCACATCAGCAACCTAACTGTTGTCAAGATTTTTGTAAGCATCATGGAAAAGGAGAGTTTTAAGGAGAGGTTTTTATATTATTATTATTTTCTATCTTTGTTATTTTTTTAATTCTCTTTTTGTTCCCCTCCTTTCCTTCCCCAGCCTGGATATAAAATAAGGGAGAAATCAGCTGCCTTCCCTTCAAAAAAATATGGTCAATAACTACTCTTCCTACATCAGCTGTCACTCAGACAGAGAAAACCACCCACTCTGAAATTTTCTTTAGGATGGGTTGAGATTTAACCACGTCTTCCATCAAATTTAATGAAACACATGGTGGTTGAGGTATCTTTTATTGAACCAGCTTCTGTGAGTGGAAGGGACAAGCTTGTGAACTTCACCCTCATCCCTTTAGCCCTCTCACAAAAAAACAACAACAACAACAAAAACCCACAAAACCCCCCACTTATGGAGGACCTGGGGCTAAATCATCTGCACTACTTTGAAAAATCCCACTATCTTCTTTATCAGCTATTTTCCTCACTCATATCTATTTATAGCAACTTACTAATGCACAGTGATCTGTAGGAGATTGTTGGATTTTCTTATTGATGCTCTCTCTCTCTCTGTATGAGGTTGATTTGCAGTGCTAATAGTGAATCTATATGTGAACAATCCCTTTAACTTGATATGCAAGTTAACAAAAGAAAGCCTTTCTTTTTCTCTATTTTGTTTTATCGAAACTCCCAGAAATAACCTGAGTCAACACAATTCCCCAACAGTGATAGTTATAAATTCAAGTCACCATTGATTCAGGCAGCTCCTGTAATAGTTGATCATTTTGGCCTCATGAGTGTAATAGAAGGCACCAGGGTCTGCCAGCATTTCCAGCCCACTGCACCCGCCAACCAGGCAGTCCACCTACAGGGTTTAATCAAAATACTTCCAAAATGAGCTGCAGAGAGTTCCCTCCAGACAAGAGAGCAATTTGTTGGTATCAGGTAGAGACCTCGATCTACAACTTCACAGATGGCAGACTCTTTCAAGTTGCTAAGTAACCTTTAAATTTTCAACTGAAGTGGCTTATAAACCCGTTGGTCTCCTCTGAGTGGGGCAAGGGGAGTTTTCTTAATTCAGAAAGGGTTCTGCTGTTTTTACATCTCCAAGTTCTCTTGCAAAAGTCCTGGTTGCCACCTCAGGATACGGAATACAAAACTGGAATCTCAGACACATTAGATCAAGCCCCTTGTACTGCCCAACCCAAAGTATGTTTCATGCTCAGCGGCTAAAGATTCTTTAAGAAAATAAAGGGAACAGAATTCACAGAGGAAGAAAGGACCACGTAACAAAGTATTAACAAAGTTTTGACCTTGAAGGAACTCTTGATAAATGCTTAAGTCCCCCTGAAGCCAATGCTTTGCTGGCTCAGCACTTAGGACTATAACTGAGAGACCTTCTCAACTGCCAAATTCTAACAAGGTCTAGAATTGCTTTTTGTTTGTCTGGTGTCAGCAGAGGAGATAGACAGATGCTGATGGGCATACAGCTGTCTGCTGCCTGGGCTTTATTGTTCTAGCTGCAAAACTGAAACTAATTAACATGAAAGTAAGGTGTTGCACTAGGGAGGGGGGAGACCACAGAGCTCCCTGAACATTTAAAGCAGGGCTTTGGAGCTGTGCTCCGGCTCTGCTCCAGCTCCAGGCAAAAACCTGCAGCTCCACTGCTCCGGAGTTGCTCCACGCTCCAGCTCTGGGCTCTGCTCCAAAGCCCTGATTTAAAGGGACAAGGCATGGTATTGTTGATCAATGCAACTTCCTTTTTGAACAGGACCGGTGAGAAATTTGTTGTTACGTGAACAGATATAGGTCAACACTGAAAATATTGGGCGTGTTTACACTCGAGACATCTTGCTTGAGCTCGTGTATTGAAAATAGAACTATAGCTGCAGCAACATGGGAAGTGGTAGCCACCTCAAGTGCAATCCTGCCCGGGACCCTGGGTACATACTCAGGCAGCTAGTCCCTACTAATGCCCACACTGCCATGACTACACTTCTATTTTAGTACACATACGTCTGCCCAAGATGGAAATTACACCTCCAGCTCAAGTATAGGTGTAACCACTGATGCTTTTAGTTTATTTTTACAGATATTAGAAAGTTACCAATGCAGAGAGCAGATGCTTCTCTATTTAGAACACAGTGGAAGCTCTAGGTTGCAACTATCTATCGTTGCTACAGCATAATTTCTGCGCACCAAAAAACGAGCAAAAAATGAAGACTAGTTAAATTTAATTAAGACGAACAAACTTTTAAAATCTAAATGCCAAATGTGTCCCTAAGGTAATTCCATTAACTTCAGTGATACATTAGACCTTATGTGACTTAAATACAGTTAATTCAATGTTTGACATATGGATCCAACTTACTTTCTGTAGGCCTATTTCAACCTGTTTTGCAGTTATGATCTTTGAACAAGTTTATTGCTTAATCCCTCTGGAGTCCCAATCCATGAATGGGGCAGGAGGGAAATCTGTTAAGTAGTAACATTTTTGATTAGTAGAAAAAGCAAGAAAATGTGTATCAGCTGAGCTACAGAAAGAGCTCGTTCACCACAGGAGCTAGATTTGGGCTCAGTTCTGTTGTGCAGACCTACAGGAATTATTAAAAAGAACTAGGAAAAGATGCAGAAGCAGGGCTCCCTGTCTCTTCTGCCACAGACGCCAATAGCCCTACTCCCTCTCCCAGACAGCTCATGGACATGATAAAGAGTAATTCTTAGCTCTTATACCAGCTAGACAGAATGAATGTGAATTCAGTTACTGCTTAAGAACCTATTTAAAATGATTACAAGAACCAGAGTATTTTAAAAAAGCAAACATAAAAATACGAGCCCCCCACACCATATACACATTCAGCTATTTAAATTAATCATGGGAGTCAGTTTGTGCCTGATAGGCACAGGCCCATGTTGGAGATGGTGCTGAGTTTCACCCTCTCAGGGGAAGCTCCTACCTAACCTCAGGCTTTTGGCCAGAGACCCAAGCTTTTGTGAGATTTCTCAGTCCTGCCTCCATGGTGCTGCAATCATGAGACTGGCCTCACATAGAACAGAGGAGTAGGCATATAGGTCGTGTCTGGGCAGGCTGCAAAGACAACAGCTCTTGGGCTCTTCTTCCTCCATACACATGTGGAATCATTACTGCCCTGGTCTTTTAAAAAATATATTTCCTTTATGTCCATTTCCCCCCTCACATGTCAAAGAGGAGAGGGAAACTGCTAAAATGAACATCTCTGGCTTTTCAATTTCTCACTGAAGCCCCAGGAGGGATTGTGCAAGAGCTCCAGGGAGTGCAACGGGAATGTACTCACCATGGTGAGCAAGCTCCCCTCTCTGTGGCTAGCCAGTGCAGAAGAGAGGAAGGACTACTGGGCCTCATCTCCCTCCTATTATCTCTGGGGTGTCTTCAGTTCATGGCGGTCACAGGTGTGATCAATGAGTAACTGGTCCTTGACTGAGGGAGTAGTCTCTTTGCACTCCCTCACTCCTTCCATATTTTCCTTGCTTCTCTTTGTTCCCCATTTTCACTTCTCTCTGCTACCCCCATCCCCCCTCATTTTTCTGTTCCTCTACACCAGTCCCCAACGTCCAGAATAGTCACAAGCTTTGTTGGCAGTTCTGGTCCTGCAGCCTTTATGTGAGTAGCCCACTGTAGTTATTCACAGGAGTTGGGGACATGGGACCAGATTTTCTGCTGCAGACAAGTGGCATGGCACCACTGAGTTCAATGGAACTACACTGATTTACACTAGCTTAGCATCTAGCTCTCAGGATCCAGCCCTTTGCCTATTTAACACAGACTGAAACCACCACAATTGTATCCTTGTTTTAGGGACTAAATATAAAATGATTGTTAGAACACGAACACAAAACCCCCACAAGATCATATCATTGCAAGACAAAAAAACCCAGCCCCCTCAATATTTAATCCGTTTTCCTTAATCTAGGGCCTAATTCCACTCCCACAGAAAACCAATGGAATTTTTACCATTGACTTCAGTGGGAACAAGATAATGCCCCTATTATTTAGTTAATGGCTGTACAGACCTTTGAAGATGTGCCATAAAAATAATAATAAGTAATGTTGCTATTGTTATCAAGTCTAGCTTCTTTTCAGTTTAATAAACATGTCCAGCTGTAAAGCCCTATGAAGCTTAATAGAAAATTAAAATGGTTTTAGAGGCTTTTTGAATTACCCTATAGAATTTAATAGGGAAGTACTGTACATCTCTCCTACAGAAATATATAGGATGGCTAAAAAATAAATAAATCTATAGGTCCTTACTGGTTTCATCCCTATTAAATGTTACAGATTTTTACATTAAATTAGAATATTTTATACATAGGCAGAACAACGGATTATCTTGGGTATAACACTGCACAACCATTCATACACACAATTCTGTACATTCAAATATTTAGCTTCTGACCTATAATTCCTTAAATTCAGTTATTAACTAAGGTTAATGGTAATAATTGTAGGATGCTTTGTAAAAGCCAAATTGAATAAAATGTATACTCCCATACCACATTACATTCACATTTTAAAAAACCAGATCTCTTTATTCTTCTTGCCTACTTTATTTCTGCTTCAGTCCAGGAAAGAAACATGCCAGATTAGAAAAATTAAAAGGAAGTATAAAACAAGAATAATACAGGATGAGTGAGTTCCCTTCCATGATATTTTCTTAAATTATTAGATTAAACAGAAATCCTGCTACTGCAACTCACTTCAGTGGGGCAGTGTGCAGGTATAGGAGTATGCCTACAGCAATGCAGTTGCAGGATCAGCATCTCATCTTACTGTCTTATGCATTCTACATTGCATTGTATGCACCTGTTGGAAATTCTGAAACTATTTAAGATGGTAATGGAAAAGTATGGGTATTCAACACAACCTGAATCTAATAGGTTTTTGTCTAGATGCGAACCTAATGTTGTTTGTTTTCAAGACAATATCCCCTACTTCCCTTTCCTACATCATATATGAAATGTGTTCTCCCGCCAGTGGCTATTTTTTGGGATAAACCACTAGAAATGTGAAATATGAACATAATGGAGAACATAGTTGGCATTTGATCAAACTGAATAAACAGTATTATCTGTACTGTGTCATTCATAAACATCCCGCCACAAGAAAAATATTTTTTATTTCAATTAGTAAATCAACTGACCACTTGGTGGCTCCATGCAAAATTTGTAGTCTCTAAAAAATACAGCATTTTGAAAACACTGCAAAATAGCTACTGACAAGTTATATACATTGTTTGCAGTGTAGTTGTAGCTGTGTTAGTCCCAGGATATGAGAGAGATAAGGTGGATGATGTAATATATTTTATTGGACCACCTTCTGTTGGTGAAAGAGACAGGCTTTTGAGCTACACAGAGCTCTTCTTCAGGTAGTTTGAAAGCTTGTCCCTTTCACCAACCGAGCTGGTCCAGTGAGAGTTATAGAAGTGTTATTTATTCCGAAATGGCAAGTGTATAAGCAGCTCGTTTTAAGTCAACAATACTGAAGAGCTCTTGAAGAATGTGGAAAACTAATTATAAAACCACCACCCCTTTGTTACTAAACTTGTTCAGTCCATGAGTACTGAAAAGAGCACGTCTCAATAACCATCGAATGCAGTTATGAGATCACTTGAACGTAGTTCAAAATGAACGTGGGGAATGATTTAGAAGCTTATCAGGCAGAAGAGTCTTCCTGTCCCTGGAAGATGGATGGAGCTGGCACTCTGTGCCACCCCCCGCAATCCCATCCACCCAAAGGAACTGTTGTCTCTGAAGTAGCACGCAGATGCTACAGTGATTACATAAAGTGGATCAGCCCTGAAAGAAGGAGTTGACCTTCAATGAGCCTCACATGAAGTGATCTCTGGAAGCAGGAACATGCCACCAGCGGCTTAATCATTACAATATTTTTTGGCAACGAAATATTTGAGGCTCATTCTCCCTCAGGTAACTCTTGTAATATAGGTGTCTCTAATTTATTTGAATTCTTTGAGCTGGACAACAAAATAGTGGACAAAGCATAACTGTCTCACACAATTTTAGAGTTTTAAAAAGCCTTTGACAAAGTCCTTCACAGGATGGTATCAGGGAAACAAAAGGTATGTCCACCTTGCAATCATGGGGTGTGGCTATAGCACATAGAGACCTACTCTAGCTAGCTGGGTATTGGTAGCAGTGAAGGCACGGTAGTGCAGGCGTCAGCACAGGCTGTACAAGCCCACCCAACACCAAGGGTGCTTACTCAAGTGGCTAGCCTACGCTGAAGCCTGTGCTGTCGCAGCTGTTATTGGTACCCAAGCTCGCTGGATTAAAGCTAGCTCGGGTATATCTACACAAGCTGCAATCACACCCATTGACTGCAGTTTAGACATTCCCTAAATTGTCATGGGGTGAAAACTATGGATTAGAAATTGGCTAAGAGAGTAGGCAAATTAGAAATAAAAAGTCAATTTTCATGATGGCGAAAAGTTAATAATGGGATGCCTCAATGTCCTCTGCTAGCACTGGGACTGTTCAATTATTTATTAATGATTTGGAAGAAGCAGTAAACAGGCAGGTGTAAAAAACTGCAGACTGCACCAATTTACTTAGGTCATTCATGCCTAGAGATGGCTGTTAAGAACTTTAGAGGGACATAAGAAAACTAGGTGAATGGGCAACCCAATGGCAGATGAAATTCATGGTTCAGAAATGTAAGGCTATGCACATGGGTAGGAGTAATTCCTGAACTACTCAGCTGTCTCATTAGACTCTTAAGTCACTGTAACCACTCAGGAAAGAGACCTGAACATCACTATGGTCAGCTCAGTGAAAACCTCTGCGCATTGTGTAATGATGAACAAAAAGGATATTGCAGAAATGTAAAACAGAGGAAAGTGACCAAAAAAAAAAGATGACAAAAGTGATTAGATGAATGGAAAGACGATGGGGATTGTTTAGAGCAGGGGTGGGCAAACATTTTGGCCCGAGCGCCACATCGGGGTTGCAAAATTGTATGAAGGGCCGGGTAGGGAAGGCTGTGCCCCCCCCAACCAGCCTGGCCTTGCCCCCTCCCACTTCCGTCCCCTGACTGCCCCCCTCAGAATCCTTGACCCATCCAACAACCCCGCTCCTTGTCCTCTGACTACCCCCTCCAGAAACCCCCCTGCCACAACCCTCCCTGCAAGATCCCAACCCCTATCTATGCCCTCCTGCTCCTTGTCTCCTGACCGCCCCCTCCAGAGACCACTCACCCCTAACCACTACCCCCGGGACCCCACACCCTATCTAAGCCCCCCTGCTCCCTGTCCCCTGACTGCCCTGACCCCTATCCACACCCCTGCCCCCTGAAAGACCCGCGAGGCCTCCCACGCCTATCCAACCCCCCCACCCCCTGTTCCCTCACCACCTGCCCAGAACCTCTGCCCCATCCAACCTCCCCCTGCTCCCTGTCCCCTGACTGCCCCCCAGGACTCCCTGCCCCTTCTCCAACCCCCCGGCTCCAGCCCCCTTACCACGCCGCTCAGAGCAGCAGCCGGAGCCAGACACGCTGCTGCGCTGCCCCACCGGAGCGCACAGCCCCACTCCCCAGAACGCTGCCTGCGCGGCACCGTGGTTGCAGAGGGACAGCAGGGGAGGGGCCAGGTGGAGCCTCCCCGGCGAGCTCAGGGGCCAGACAGAACGGGCCTGCGGGCTGTAGTTTGCCCACCCCTGGTTTAGAGACTAGATTAATAAAATAAGAGGTATGCAAGCTGTAACGAATGGTGCAGATAACATCAGCGGAATGCTCCTATTTACCGTTTCTCATAAAACATGGAAAAGGGCCCCATCAACGAAACTGAAAGGCAACAAATGCAAAAATCATATGAGAAAAACTGTTTACATAATGCCTAACTAGCCTGTGGAACTCACGGCTATAAGATATCATTGAGGTTAGCAGGATTCAAAAGTGGACTGGACATTTATATGGATAAGGAGAACATCACTGTTACACTAAGTAGGAGTAAAAACAAAACAGAACTGCAGCAGTTACATACATTCCCATGCTTCAGGGCATAAACCAACCTTTAACAGATGAGGGTTAGGAAGAAACTTTCCCTATAAGCAGGATATTCTGTAATTGTTCACTTTGAGGTTCCTTGCAGCTTCCTCTGAAGCATTTGGTACTAGCCACTGTTGGAAAGAGGATGCTGGACTAGATGAACTATGGGTCTGATACAATATGGAAATTCCTCGGTCCATATGCTATTGTGAGTAAGAGAAAATGGCTTATGGAATATGTGCGGCATTCCAAACCTCTATATTTTGTGGGTGGCTGGACCCGCTAGGCGGAACTGCTGCTTGAGAGCTGCACCCACTAGGCAGAACTGCTGCTGGGGATGAATCATTGGGTGTGACTGCTGCCTTGGGCCCCAACCGTTAGGGGGGATGAATTTCATCCATCCTGATGGAAAGTGCTAGGAAAAGGACTTGGGCCATGCTATCCTGTAGGAGACAGGGGCATGTCCTGAGAGTTCTAGAGAGGCTCTAGAAAGAATTTTATGACTTTGTTTTATACCTTACTGTTTGTTTAAAATATTCTTGCTTACTACCATCTGAATCTCTGTTCTTTGATAATAAACTTATTATTGTTTCCACCATAAAGATATCTAAGTGCTGTGTGTTAAGCAGTGATCCTGAGTTAAACTAGTAAGCTGGTGTGTACTATTCCTTTGGAAGGAGAGATCGGCGTGTTCAATGAATCAGGGGCTGGGCACTCCAGAGAGATGCTCGGAGGACTCGGGGCTTCGTGTGTGCCTATTGCTAACCGTACAGACAGTGAGGTCTGTGGAGGACTGGAATGTCGTGCTCGTGTTGCCAGAGGCTGGTGGATTCAGGGAGCTGATCCGCAGCAGGCGCAGTCATGACTTCCTCTTGTTAAGGACAGGTGGTATCGAGGTGCCTCATAACCATGGATACCCCTAGGAGGCCTCACACCATACAAGAGAACTGAAGTGCAGCAAGTATTGTACCTGTATTTTAATAGGAGTGATCTGGGATTTACACACCAGTAAGACTTTTGGTACCTCGTGAACGGACTGAAGTTATAATTAAAACTAAAACACCTAGAAGGTACATTAGCTTCTAATTAGCACAGCTGCTGCCAAGAAAACTGTGCCTCCCTTATCCCTCAGAAATTCTTTCAACATGCCTGTGAAATAGTGGATAAAGGAGAACTGGTTGATATAGTTCATTTAAACTTTCAAGAGGTCTTTTTGACAAAGTCCTAAACAAGAGGCTGTTAAAGGAAATAAATAGGCACACTGTAAGAGGCATGGTGTGAGAGTGCTGTCATGGATCAAAAACTGACTAAGAGAGAGAAACAAAGAGTAGGAATAAATGGTCAATATTCATCATTGCAAAAGGTTAACAGCAGAGTGCCAAAAGATTCCATGCTAGAACCTGTGCAGTTTAATGGATTTATTAATGATGTGGAAAACAGGATGAACAGCGAGGGGGCAAAATTTGAGGACAAATTAAGGCATGCTGAATCATAGAATATCAGGGTTGGAAGGGACCTTAGGAAATCATCTAGTCCAACCCCCTGCTCAAAGCAGAACCAATCCCCATTTTTTGCCCCAGATCCCTAAATGGCCCCCTCAAGGATTGAGCTCACAACCCTGGGTTTAGCAGGCCAATGCTCAAACCAGTGAGCTATCCCTCCCCTCCTGGGAATAATTTCCCCTGCTCATACACCTTATTTCATTCTAAATTAATTGCATCAGCTCCAGAAAAAGGCATGGCATCATTGTGTACAGTTCAATGAAGATCTCTGCTCAGTGTAAAAAGAGCAGTCAAGAAGCAAGCAAAATATTAGGATGCATAAGGAATGGGATGGAGAATAACAGAAAATATTACGTCATTATCTAAATCAGTTGTGTGCCCTCTGTGTTAGGTTCTGATCACTCCATTGTAAAAAAGGACATAGCAGAAATGGAAAGGTTAAAGACTAAGGACTTGGAAAAAACTCTTATATGAAGAAAGATTGAGAAGACTGGGACTATTTATCTTAGAGTAGAGATAAATATGAGGGGACATGACAAAAATATACAAAATAACCCATAGCATGGAGAAGGTTGATCAGGAACTTCTATTCACACTGTTATAATACAAAAACAAGGTGACATTCATTGAAATTGAAAGGTGGGAAATTGGAAACTGATAGATACTTTAAGAGAAAACACAACACAATTTACCTGTGGAACTCACTGCCTTGAGCTATCACTGAGGCCAAGAGCCCAGCAGGATTTAAAAAAGCATTAGCTATAGATGAATAAAAAGAATATCCAAGTTTAAATAGCAAATAGCAAATAAATAAATAAGAGCTTAGGAACGGATATTAATCCTCATTTTCAGAGCATTAGCCATCTTCTCTAAGTACTGGGGGTTAGTAGCAAGTTTCTTTTCAGGGCCAGATTATCCCATAATTGTCTCCTGAAGGCTTCTTGCCCCTTTCTCTGAAGTACTTGGTGCTGGTCACTTTCAGAAGTAGGAACTCCACAGGATCACTGGTCTGGTCCAGTGTGGCAATTCCTATGTTCTTATGCAATAACAGGGCAGAGGAATAAGAAGAAATATTAGATATTGTTTTGTAACCTTTTCAGAACTCCTTTCAGGAATGCCCTGCTACATGCCACCCAATACTCAGTGCTAGGAATAAAGACTCAATATAGCCCTTAATGATTATTATAATAGGTTTTAACATAGTTTGGGACCACTTGGGATGAAAGGTGATATTTAAATGTTTTAAAAAACTTACTAAAATGTTAATGCTCAGAAACATTCAATCCCATCTGTTTCCATAAGATTTACTAACCATAAGTAAATGCTGTTTTAATATTTGCCCTTTCCTTCTATCACACTTACTGCAATAGTATCTGGGATCATTTTTCTATATTACCTTTGTAAGACAGGGCAATTATTTTACCAAGGGCTGGCACAAGTTGCCACTTCCAATTGATGTTGGTTCCTAAGCACCAACACACACAATGTACAATCACAGATCACACTTCGGTAGTCAAAGGGATCGTACACATCACAACTAAATTACCATAGATTTTCCTTGTATTTCCCCCCCCTCGCCCTGGACTTTTAATGCACACCATTGTTCTTAACCAACACAGACTAGGACTTTGAACTAATCAGGTACAAAACACATACAGTAGTTGTTCTAATCAGCAGATTAGAATCCCTGTGGAAAAAAATCATGTATCGCTGTGCACATTTCATCTGACTGAAAGAGACATGATTACAAGACTCTCTTTACTACAGAAAAAAAAAAAAAGACAGGTTTTGTCCTCTTTCACACTCTGCTGCCGTACATTACAAACTACTGTCACATGCAAATGCTGGTTCATGCCTTTGAATCGTTAAGAAGAGGCAAGAGATTTCATTTCAGTCTCAAGGGAAAACTGTGTGTAAGATTTTAGAAAGTTGAGTGAGGGGGTTCACTGCCCCAATCAGAGGATGAAATTCACCCATGAAGTAAAGCTCCGGAGGGCAAGAACTCAGCAAGGTACTTAAGCACATGTGTACTTTTAAGTACATGGTAGTCCCATTAGCTTCAAATTTATGCATCTGCTTAAGTGCCTTGGGCGTTAAGCCCCACATTTTGTCTGGGCAGGGATTCCAATGGTGGATTGATCTCACGGAGATTTATGTGTGCCATATAACCAGTGTGCCATGTAAACAGTTTCACCATTGGCTCCACATATCTTGGCTGAGGACACAGTGGGGCTGGAATGGGAAGGAGCCACACATTCACATTTATGCAGCTCCAATAATGCTAATATTCAGTGCAAGCAGCTCAACTGGGCTGTTCTAGTCCATAGGCTACAGTAGCAGCCCTGCACCCTGGCCCTGGTTTGGGCAGTGGATTTCATCTTTCCAGTTGCGCCACGCTCTACTCACATGCGGCCTGAATACATGGGATTTATGTGCAACTGGCTATCTTGCAAGTGCATAACAGAGTCCCCACATAGTTTTAAAACTCTACCATAGACCTCCTTTAGTGTTTATATCTGGGTTAGATTTATGTTCTTGATTTGTTTACTGTCACCATTTGCATGAATGCACTGCATGCTGCCTCAGTGCTAGAATGATGAGTGGAATCTCCTAGAGTAGACACACCATGAGAGGGGAATCAGACCTATCATGTTCTCATTAGTTGCGTAGTGCAGGAAAATAAATCATAAGAATTAGATAGCTTTCTGTTATAGCATAAATGCAGCCAAAGCAGACACAAGACTTTGATGAACCTTCCCAGAAGAGGAAAGATTGTCCAGTGATTAGGACATGAGCTTGAGGTTCAGGAGACCTAGGTCCAATTCTCTGTTCCGCCACAAGCTTCCTGTGTGACCTTGGAAAAGTGAGTCTCTCTCTATGGCTCAGTTCCCCATATGTAGAATGGGGCTACCTCACAGGAGTGAAGATAAATGCATTAAAGATTGTGAGCTGCTCAGATTCTATACATAAGTACCTTAGATAGATAGCCTTCTGTGCCATTCTCTCTCTTTGGGGTATCTAACACTTGCATCTTTGAGTTCTGGGAAAGAAAGTGAGAAGGAC
The DNA here is from genome assembly GCA_033296515.1 of Macrochelys suwanniensis. Taxonomy (NCBI): domain Eukaryota; kingdom Metazoa; phylum Chordata; order Testudines; family Chelydridae; genus Macrochelys; species Macrochelys suwanniensis. Next base: position 97,020,014 of record CM065776.1, on the reverse strand, counting down.
GAATAGTTGTGCAGGAATAATTATGAACCACTGACAAGAATCCTACTCTAATACTGAGAAACACTTTAGTGTCTCCTCATGCTGTTGGAAGGAATTACAAGAGAACTTGCTCACTTAAATCATGTCTAGCTCTCACGGTTTTCATTAAAGAATTCTCTGAGTCTTCTGGCTGGATCTCTATAGCACATTGAAAAGTTCAGAGGATGAATCTACTTTCTTGTCTGGTTTCTCAAAGGGTGTCCATGCTTTCGCTACATTACTCCCCTGGAGGGCGTCCTGCCACTGGGAAAGGGAACCCAGACAAGAAATACATGATATATAACAGGGAATAGGTAGGAGCTACACCTGCAGGAGATAAAGTGTCAACAAGATGAAATGGAGCAAGACAAGATGGTGAGAGCTCAGAACAGGGAAAAGAGAACTGGTGGCAGGGACAATCCCTTTACCACGGTAGTCATATATTCAATGCACATGCCCTACAAAAGGGCAGTTTCAGGTTCTCCCATGGTGTCCTTGTACGACCTGACTACTAGGCTCACCTTTGTCTCCTGACACACGCATTATCCTCATTCTGATCTCCTCTCTACAACACCCAGCGTGCAATAGATTCATCTTATGGAAGTCATAGCAAACAGAGGAAATGCAAGCACCCCTATTAAAATCCGGAGAAAGACAGGCTAACTCACACTATAGATATATCACTGCTCAATCAGAATGCACCCAATAGAGAGATACCCTAATTGGTCAAAGGCCAGGGACACCACTGCTGTAAGCACATTTTATAAATAAAAGAATAAGAATAAGTTCCACTGAATTCCTGGAGTTTGAATATTTCTTTTTTATTGTAAAATGTTTGTTCTTATTAGTTTCTTAACAAATAAAATGCAGAAGTCATCTTGAGCTGAATGTCTGGTCGAGAGCTAGGACCTAGGGCCTGATCCAAAGACACCCATGGTCTACAATGAACTTTGCCGCATAGCAATTAGTGATTTTTTTTTAAATTGTGAAAAACACTCAAGCGTAAAGGGCATCGGGAATGGCCCAAATGCTTATTTATTGTCACACGGGATTGACATTCATGGAGCTGTGCTGGCATTTAGAAATTATGCAAAGCTTCCCACCTAAATCCATTGTCACTTGGCATGCATCCCGTAGGCCATCAGTCTAATCAGCTCTGCCCGTGCTAGTGTTTGGTGCATCTGGCATCCCTAAATGCAACTCTGAGGTTGAATAATTTTTAAACATAATTATAAAAGCTTCTGTGGTTACATGGGACAAGTTTTTTGGCTACATTGATCTAAAAGGAAAAGTGAATTTCTCCCTCACTTTTATTATGCTACAGACAGCCCCCACAGAAACAGCTAAAACATGTGGGGGAGGGCTTAGGGGATGCTAGCAGCCCTGCCCCCCAATCATACAGGCTAAGGAAGGAAGAACATCTCCCGAGGTGGGGCCAGATCCCTGGGAACAAACACGGCATCAGCGGAAACTGTAGCTGCACCACTTGCAGGGTGAGGAATTGAGAAGCCCAGAAATGGCCGCTGTACAGAGGGATGGAGGGCACTTCAGCTGGAACTGCTGCAGCAATGGGGCAGGGAAGCTGCAGCCAGCCAGAGCACCTCTTTGGGCCTGAACACCATTGGGTGGGGGGGACTTTAAGGGATGGGAGACAAAGTTCAGTCATGGTCTTCCTTCACAGTTGCTGGACTCCTGTGACACAGAAGGAAACTGACATTTTATAGTTTGGCCCTGATCACCTGTGATGACCCTCATGTCAAGGCCCCATTCCCTTAGACAACTGAGAGCAAAGGAGGGCCCGAAGGTCACCATACCCTCCGGTATCGCATACAGCAGGAGACTTCCTCTCACCCAGGAGACACTGCCAGCTATCTTATCAGCAGGCAATATGGCAAAGGAATGGGGGGATGGAAACTGCTCATCTGTCTAAAAGCTTGACATCAGAGTAATATACAGCGACAGAGGATTTGTACTGAGGCAATTAAGGGAGGCTAATCCCTGGGAGGTGCAGAACTACACACTCTGGGTTGCTGTGTGGAGTCAGGAGAGAAGATGGTAGGATGGTGAGAGAGCACAGTGCATGGGAGGATGTTTTTGGATGGTGAGCGCCTTATGGGAAGGAATCGAGAGTCTTGATTAAGGGATCACTATATATTGAAAAGGACGTTTGTGGAGGAAACATTTTGTACATAATATAGAACATAATTTGGAACAGGACATGGGTGTCACACACAAACACCACGTGAACTCATTTGGTCATCTGTAACCACCCATCCTCCAACTTCCCCACCAACTGTTTGCATATCTCAACGGCTATGTCTTTGTACCATTAGAATATCAGATCTTATGGGCAAGGAATGTGTCTGCCTTTTTATTCCATAAGGCATCTATTAGTCTGTGGATGCTGTGACTAGATAATAAATACTTGTAATCAGAATACATCTATTACATCTGATGACCCATCACAGTTTCTGAGACATGGGCAACTGTCAGTGAGGAACTGAACTGAGGCTCTGAACTCTTGTCAACAATACATAACAGATTTATACTAAACATTCAATATTCACATCTTCCCCTATACTATTTCTTTTCTATGAATGGTAAAAATTTACAGTTTTAATAGTTACCTCCATTAATTGTAACTAGGCCCAGTCAAGAGCACTGGGGAAAAGTATTTTAAAAATAGCAACTGCAGTTTCTTTTCTTACCATTTAAATGGATTGCTTTATCTCAAAAATATGAAGCAACAAAAAGAAACTTTAGCAACTCTTGATTTATGGGCCTCACAGTGGAAATGGGGTGAGTGATCAATCTATTTAATGTCTCTAACATATGTAATCCACCCAAGACATCATTATTCAAAAAGCAATTCAAATTAAATAGGAAAAAAAAAGAAAAAAAAGAGAATGACATGCTTACTGTAGCTAATTCATCAAACTTGCCAAAGAGTTCATTCAGAAGCTTCACCAGCTCTTGAGCAGTGCACTGTGATGCCAAACTAGTGAACCCCACAATGTCTGCAAACAAAATGCTGTAAAGAGAAGGAAGGAAACATGGAAACATTAGTGCAGAACACACCTTCTTATTCTAATTATCTTCTTCTATGCGCTGAGTGCAACCCAGAACACAAACCCAGGCAAATGAGGATTGCCACCATTAAAGTGCTATGCAGAGCACAAATATCAAAGATCCAGGATCATCTTGCATTTAAAAACACAGAACTAGGAGTCAGAGGAATCTGTGTTCTGTTCCTGGCTCTGCCACAGGCTTCCTGGGACCTCAAACAAGTTTTGTCTTAGGTACTTAAATCGCCCCCACCCCAATCACTGTAGGGGGTGTGACTGCCTCAACACCCCTGTGAGGTAGGACAGTACTACTACCACCTTCATTTTACAGATGGAAAAATATAACCTTCTCAATTCTCAACCCAGCCCCTTATCAAAGGCACATAAGCCACCCCGCTGCCACAAATCCGCCCAATACCTAATTTGATTCCATGCAATTGATAAAATCACTTCTGCACCAAAAGTCCTTCACCTCCCCTATCTAGGTAACCTAGCCCAACAAAACACTGAACCTTCTAAATTTCAACAGTTCCAAACCTTAATACAGATCTACAAGCACATGTGTGTGCTGTCATGCGTATCCTTAGAGCAACTCCTCTTTACTTCCTAGAACATGCTTTCTTAGAGCATTGTTTAAACATACTACACTCTGGAATTTGATAATTTACATCATTCATGTGTTTTATCATTGTAGTACAGATTTTTTAAATATAAAATATGTACAGATAGATTAATCTCTAGTGCCTTGTGTCTACAGTGTCATGACCATGAGATACCATGGAGATGGCACAGTGAAAGACTTAAATAGAATAGAAATACATATTGTAGTGCCAATAAGTGCTCTTCAGATTTACCCACAAAGCTCTGCTAATGTACTTCATTTTGGACCTACAACATCCTTGCTTGACAGACCTGGATCTGTCTTTCATGAAATCAGTCAGCCAATGCCAAATCATCATACTAAATTCCCTGAAGATTTTGAAATACACTCAGATGTGTATTAAAAATGTCTATAAATTGACCCAAACACATACTGGAATTCAGCTATCCAAAAGGTAAAAAGCAAGGACTGTTACAGTCCAATGTACCACCTAGTTGTCAGACTTCAATTATATTCATTTAGACATCACTGGTATTTTCTTTCATGAATTATTACTATTCTATTACAAACTCTATTTGGTTTCTCTGTCATGCCAGAAGTTCCCAGAATCTATATAAACATGTGATGAGTTTTTTTGTTTATGCCTGATGTATTGCTCTCTGCGTTTTGCTATGCCCATGCAGCCAAATTTTCAGCAGTGGTCACTGATTTTGGCTGCTCAACATGAAACAGCGAAATGTCTCCTGAGATGCCTCACGCTGGGCACCCAAAATTAGTGGCTACTATTTTAGAAAATGGTAGCTTTAGAATTTTATGGTGGTTTGTTTTTCAAATCTGGAAACGTCTTTAAATCTTTCAAAACATATAAGACAGTAAAACACAAGTATTTGCTAACCAAGAAATTTTCAAATCAGCACTCAAGGCGAACACATACACAATACAGAATGCCCAATGTTTTAATGGAAAGAATGCAAATGCTCAAATACTTAAATGTTAAATATAGTACTGTTAAGTATAGTACTGTTAAGAACAGGTATGCTGTAGGCAATTACATCTAGAGCTCTTAATTATTTAACCATGGCCTACAGTAAAGTGCTCATTTATTAGCTGTTTGCTTAAAGGAGGGTTATTTTCAGAATTGACACAAGTTATACAACAAATATATTCATTTAAAAGGAGCATTTATTTGGCACATATGTTGATCTTCATATTTCACCATTTGGTCCATAGGGTTTTTATTTATTAGCAACAGGCCAAATTGGGGATGTATAAAGTAACCCACAACACATACTTGCAAACACTTTCATTTCATACATCACTAGTATATGCATAACTAACTATGTAAAATATATATATAAATAGGTGTATGTTAAGAGAGTTCTGAAGTGTATATTGTAGGTCACAGACACATTTGTTTGTGAAATCTGAAAGGTGAATTTCTATATATATCGATACTGTTAATTGAATGTAGCCATTTTTTAAAGTTAACAAAATCTTTATATATGTTATCTTGCCTTATGGTCATTTCCATTTAAGGTTTAGGGGTTTTGTTCGTTTTTAATAACTGCAAGTTCTTGAACATTTTAATTATAATGTTCCGATTATACACAGCTGAGTATTAATCACAAGTCTTTATTACAAATTTATAATGTTCAAAAATGGCTGTTTGGAGTAAAACGGCAGTGAAAATGTTAAGTCAAAATTGGACCCAAAATTACTCTGCCCTCTTGTGCGTATGCACAACAATACAGTCTAATTATATGATTTCAAATAACTGCAGGATACCTGCCTCATTCCATGTATAGCTTGGACAACACACACTGAATAAGACAGAGGTCCTGTGGATCTGTGCCTTATGTTGGATTAAATTATATTTTTCCATTACCACAGTGAAAACCCATAGCAAGCCATATATTTATTCTGTAAATCATATTATTCATTCTATAATTCATATTATTTATTATTTAGGCATGGATTTATTCTGAATAAGTGATAGAAAAACTGAGTCCTCAGCACAGAGGACAGACAGTGAAAGAAGTGAATGAAGTTGGGGTCTTCCAAATCCCAGGCCTCTGCTGTATTGCAGCCTCACTCATTCCATGGTTTGTTGCTGTGTAAAGAGTGGGATGCATTTAGGCTCAATATTTTACTTATGCAAAAAAAAAAAAAAGTATTTAACACACACAAAGGTGGAATGAAGATTCATTTTCCAGTTCAAAAATATTTAATACCATTAGGTTAGTACTGGTCAGCAAGATGTTTCATTGGTTCCATGTACTCCCCATCCATCAATATCCATCCATTATCTTTAGTATTATATTTAGGTTGTAAGCTGCTTGGGGCACAGACCATGTTTTTGTTACGTGTTTGTAAATCACTTGGCACAATGGGGTCCTAGTCCACGACTGGGGCTCATATGCGCTACAGTAACACAATAAATAGATGATAATAATTCCATTTTGTGTGATAAACACATCACTTTTCATGATGTCCTTTCCCATTTGTTGGAATGGAAGGGACATTGAAAGGAGGAGGAGAAATGCATCCCTATAGTAAGAACATGAGAGGATTATATGCTTTGCGTAGCCACAGGATTTATAAAGTTGTTAAATAGAGTAATTACAAGAAAATAATACACTAGAGCTATGTTGTGACGTTCTAATTATCTGCAATGCAACCAGTATGTGAATGGTCCAAGTCCTTACCTGGTCCTCAACAGATCACACCGACCCTGAATTAGCATCCAAACTCACTCCCTGCCTGTGGTTTGGCTTAATTGTTCACTCAAAAATAATGCCTAAGCCATCCCTCGAGGATCTTCTCTGCCTTAGCACATTCCACCGCCCTTATAGCCTTGATGGCATTAACGAGCTGCACCTTCCACAATGCGTCAGCAGACCTTCAGCAGCTTTCTGCTGGGTTCCAACACCTGCCTCAAAATTCTGCTGCATGACATAGCAGATCTAGGCTGCTACGGTTCACTGCTCTATCCCATTATTTATATAGCACCCTCAGTTTTGGAAGGAAAATACTGCAAATACCACAGCAAATTGAAATACTACAGCTGGCGAATATTCACTTTTTAACGGTATTCATGCATACACTTTATTCACATGAAAAGTCCTATTGACTTCATTGGAACTACTCACATAAGTAAGTGCTCAGCAGTGTGAGTAAGGATTGCTAACCGAGCCTTTAGGTCGCCTTCAGTCAACATACAATAAGAACGATTCTCTAGTATAATAATACTGTCACAGGAAGGAATCTATAATGGTTTGATAAATAAAACTGTTTCTACGGGTACATCTACATTTGAGCTGGGAGGTGTGATTCATAACTTGTGTAGATGAAACTGTGCTAGCTCTAAAAATAGCAGCGTAACCAGGATAGCACAGATTAGGCTAGCCACCCAAGTATGTACCCAGGGGCTCTGGGTGGATACATATTCCAGGAGCTAGCCTGAGCTGCCGCCCGTGCTACCCAAGCTATGCTGCTAATTTTAGCATGGTAGCTCGAGCACAGCTGGCATGAGTATGTCTAGGGGCTGGTCTACACTAACCCCCCAATTCGAACTAAGATACGCAACTTCAGCTACGTGAATAACGTAGCTGAAGTCGAAGTATCTTAGTTCGAATGAAAAGGTACTTACCCGGGGTCCACACGCGGTGCGCAGGCTCCCCCGTCGACTCCGCCTACTCTGTTCGTGGAGTAGGATTACAAGCGTCGACAGGGGAGCACTTCCTGGTTCAATTTATCGCGTCTAGACAAGACGCGATAAATCGAACCCAGAAGATCAATTGGACTCCTCCGACGCGACGCGTAAGTATAGACGTACCCTAGGTGAGCTGGGAATCATACCTCCCAGCTCCAATGTAGACACATTCTAAGTCACTAAGATCTACAGTAGACTGTGTGAATTATGAACTAGGTGCTCACAAAAATCACATGGGGTTGTTGGGAGTAAAATCAGGACAGGAGAAAATGTATTCTTTATTTTTTTAGAAATTTCCTTAAAATCAATTCACAATGAACTATCTGCCTCAGGAGCATCACATAACACAAGCTTTGACATGTAGCTACAGGGTAAATTAAGGGAATTTTTAAAGTCATCTTGACATTTCATAAACATCTGATTTTTAATGAGACAAGTATTTCTGGTCTGATCTTTCTTGGGAATGAAGATGCCACTATTAATCTAGGAAATGTACTGTTTGTTAAGAATAGTAGCCTCTATTTAAGCCTTGACAAAGGGTCCTGTGGCACCTTATAGACTAACAGAGGTATTGGAGCATAAGCTTTCGTGGGTGAATACCCACTTCATCGGATGCAAGTCTATAAGGTGCCACAGGACCCTTTGTCGCTTCTACAGATCCAGACTAACACGGCTACCCCTCTGATATTTAAGCCTTGAATGTCCAACACTTACATGGTGGCAAGCATTTACAGGAATAATCCCAGAGATTTTCAGTGGGACTACTTTCACAAGTTAATGTCAAAAGAACTAAACCCATAGGGTCTGACCCAAAGCCTGCTGAAGACAGCGGTAATGTTTCTACTGACATCAATGGGCTTTGGATCAGGTGCTCAGTTTGTAAGAGATCAATATTTTCAATTTCATTCTATATTGTTGCCTGCATTTAGTTTATTACTTGTCCCTTATTAAAATTAGGCTAAACTAAACTACCATAGTGGAGACTAGAAAATTTGTAGTAGTTTGAATGCTCATCATCCATTTATATCTTGAGGAATCTGATTCACAGAGCAGAGTGAGTACTTGTCTGTTTACATTCTAAACTGGCCACGTTTCTGTAAACTGCATATATTAAAATATCTCTATTAGCACCTGATTATGAGTGGGAAAAGCTAATTGCAAAGTAGAGGAACAGGCAGATTCTCTGCATATAAAGTGTGCAGACGAGCTGATGATGTTATTTGTATTAGTCTTAGGGCTGGTCCACACTGGGGCGGGGGGTGTCGATCTAAGATACGCAACTTCAGCTACGTGAATAACGTAGCTGAAGTCGAATATCTCTGATCAATTTTTAAATTACTTACCCCCGGTCCACACGGCAGCAGGCAGGCTCCCCCGTCGACAGCGCTTCCTCCGCTCGCCGAGCTGGAGTTCCGGTGTCGACGGGGAGCGCTTCTGGGATCGATTTATCGCATCTAGATGAGACACGATAAATCGATCCCAGAACATCGATCACTACCCGCCGAATCAGGCGGGTAGTGTAGACTAGCCCTTAGAAGCAGTGCCTAGCAACTCCAACCAAGTCTGGAGTCCCATTGTGTTAGGCACTGTACATACATATTGTAAGAGATGGTTTCTGCCCTGAAGAGTATTTGATCTAAATAGATAAAGCAGACAAAAAGTGGGAGAAAGTATTATCCCCATTTTACAGAAAACTAAGGCAAAGACCGATCTTCTGCCGTGATCCACCCTCTTTGTGCCACTCTAAACCTGCTTTTCAAGACCATCCTCCCTCCTATGCCTTTTCCACATCTTTTTTGATGCTGTGATCATGTCAGACACACAAATGTAACCACATCTTTCTTTTCTGCTTTCATCCATTTATTCTATGAAGAACTTTTTTCAGGTAACCCAGGGCATTTGCACCTGTTCCTATTGTTACATCAAACAGCCCCATTAAAAACAAAACACAAGCAAGCAAGCAAACAGTTCTGTTGCTTTCTTGATAACTGACACAACAATTGTTGTCTCTCTGAGGTCAAGGTCCATCCATTAGATAACTACTAATTATTACACACAACATGTAAGAGGAGGAAACATAGCTACCCAGAAGAGTACAGATTCCATCTGTACACTACTGACTCCCATCAGATTATGAAAGGTACATTTAACCTCTTCTTTGGAAAGCTTCCAAAGATCAATGTTTTCTGTTTTTAATCATGATTTTTATGTACCTTGGTCCACATCCTAGATATAATGAAACTTTGCCTTGGAACGATTTCTTCCCTCAACCCACAAACATAAATACACACACAGAAGCCTACCATAACATAATATTTTCTTGTGCAATTATTTGGCTTCTAAGTCTGTGGTCAATTTTGGGCTCATTGATCCTTCCCTTTTGATAGGTAACAGAGCTCAAACCCAAAGTTTTCATGCTCTTTATGGCTTTACAGTAACTTCTCATGATAGAGGTAAAAAATGTAAAGCACTTCTTCACATACTGTTTTTTTAACTGTAAATAATATAAACTATGCTATAAACAGCCATGTACTTCAGTTATAAGAAAGCAAGCAAGAATAGCTTATCACTGCTGTGGCTGTGATTATGATGGAAAAAATTCTGGCTATAAGTAACTACCTGAGAACACATTTAACCATTTAAATTCAGAATGATATAGCTAGAGTGATATAGACAGAAAATAAGTTGTCTTCAAAGAAAAAAAAATCTGTAAAAAGATGAATGATGATAGGGGAAGAAATGCAGCACCGATAAGAACCAAAGAACACTTTAAATCATAATCGATACTAACATTCTAAGGTAATTTATTTAGCACCAACAGTGAGCACAGCATTGCATGAACAAGAGCCTGGGTCTGCTCTTTCTTACACTGGAGTAACTCCATTTATGTGACAAAGTGCTTGCAAGTTTCTGGAAGAGCAGGATTTACTGATATCACTACAGTCGCAATTTAAGGATGTAATGGTGTCAGACTTAAGGAAGAAGGTAGCTTGTTCTTTGACAGGGCAAAAGGTTAAAATGTGATCCATTGAGGTTTATGGAGTTAAAAACATCAAGTTAAAAACAAATGTAGTTTAAAGTTTTAATCTAGCCCCCACTCTACGCACAAGGCTTCCATTGATGTTAAGGGGAGTTTAATACTTTGAACTGCTGAGCGAGAATAAACCCTTACAGTATTAAGAAGGAAGCTTGAAGTGACTTACAGCTGGAGAGATTTATCTGTGAACAGATGAGAATACAGGGAGACAAAACTCACTGAGAAACATGCTGGAAAAACGTTTTGGAATAAGCTAAGAGGCACATTTGTTAACATTTCCAGCTTGCTCCACAATGCTGGCCAAAGCCAGACCAGAGTGGGTCAAGGACACCCAAAAGCTCAAGATGTGACATGTACTGTCCTCACTTCACTTTCTCAATAACCTTCCCTGAAAACATTAGGGTAGAGACTGGTAGCTGGCACCACGCTTTAATAACTCACTATTCAGTGAATATGATGCGTCCCTCCCTAGTGAATGCTCTACGAAGGATAGTCTAATAGAGGTTCACATTTCGTAAGTACTGGAGGTCCCAAATTCAATCCCCGGTGATGACCTGTTATGACAATCATTACCCTTTCACGAAGGAAAGCATTAACTGGTCTCAATAATTAGCCCCAAGCTTTCTTGTTCATCTTCACAATCCAAGAAGTGCAGGTCCACCTCCCAGCTAACTGGCTGTAATTACCTCAACATTGAAGATTTCATTGAACAAAATCCACCCAAGATGATACTGAATTGAAAACATCCTGGTGACTCTGATTCCAAGTGTCACCCACTCAGCTCGGGTAGATTGTTGCAGCAAAGTAGATTTGAAAGCTTGTAGATAGAGAAACTCAACTCTTTAAAAGAGTAAGATAAAAAGGGTTCACTACAGAGCCCAACACGACTGGTTCTGCTGGACAAAGACTTGCTGATGGTATGTCTAAGGAAGAGAATGTCTCCTTTCACTCTGTCACAGTCAGCGTTTAGGAATGTGCTACAATCTCTCTGGCTTAGAAGGTGTTTTCTTCAATCAGTTCTTCAAGCTCCCATCCTTATTACTTCATCATTTGTAGGCCATCTGTAAACTATTATGAGTTGCAAAATGATGGGGAGGGTGGCATTTTAGTGCTAGCCATGACAAATAAAGATAGGGGGCAAGATTTTTAAAAAATAAATCCATAAATGCAGTATTACCAACCCTAAGCATTCAAAAATCATGAGCCAGGACCCAAAAAATAATGAGACTGGCTTAAATCTTACTTGCCTTTTTATTTCTGAGCCTGTAGGAGGCACTTGGGTCACATTTTCAAGCTTTTCTCTGAAATGTTGAGGGTTAGAAACTCATTTAAAAATAAAAAGGAAAAGCTGAGAATCTCATGTAATCACAGGATTCCAGGAACTGAGGGTTTAAGAAAACCAAAATCTATCATGAGACCTGCACTAAAATAATGAGAGTCGGTAATACTATATATATTAACTTCCTGACCCTACTTAAAAGTTTTTTTATTTGGACTTTCCCACAGAAGTGTTTGGAAGCCAAATATTTTTCTGAGGTAAACCCAAACCCTGCAGCATTGTGCTTGTGCAGAGGAAACAACATGAAACTGACTAGAAACTGAGTACGAATTTAAGTGAAAGTAATTTCTCTGTTTTCATTCTCCAAGCTGAATATTAGAAGCAAGTGAAAACAAAGAGCATTAATGGTGGAAAGCAGTGTTTTTAAAAAGGTTTTCAGTTTTTATAATATAAGTTTCTGCTAAGATCACAATTAGTAGATAAAGAACTTGAACTATTGGCTCATTTAACCAGGGCTTTGCTGGTAGTAAGAAAAGAAAATGAATCTTTGTGGAATGGAAGGCACTGTGCTCCTGAGCACTAGCAGGACCAGGTCATTCAAGAGGAGAAGGGTGGGAGAGGGGTTGAGAATAGCGAGACTGAGATAACAACAATTGATTTCAGAAGGAGTGCTCATGGAACAACATGAGAAGGGTGGCAGAAACAGGCCCTCAGTCAATCATCTGTGAGGCTGAATGCTCAAGTGATGGGGACCGATACACATTTTCCTAGGATAGCAAATGGATGCACTGCACAGACATTTATTTCCTTCCCATTGCCTGGATAAATAAGCTATTGCACAAACAACCATTGCTTCCTGTTCGTAGGGAAATATAAATAGTCTGTTACTATCATGCAAAATAAATATTTGTATCCACCACAAATATAATAGACTGTATCAGATGAGTACTAGGTCATACAAATTTTGGTTCCTCCTAGCATAACTATTCTAAATTATTTGTTAACTCAAAATTGTTATCCACAGTTTCTATAGCCATCCCAACCTCCCCCAAACCAACACAACGCATCTCCATTGTGCTGTAAGATCTCTTAAACTTCTTGTGCTGTAAGATCTCAAAGTCATTGCGTGTCACCCTATTTGCACTACTTGTTAACTGCTTTACATTATTTTGTGAGCTGGTGTCACTCCTACCTAACATTGTCATGCCTCTGAATGTAAATCTTGTGAAAAATCCTTTCGGGTGGCTTCAGGAAATCTTCCTTCATTTCCATGGCAACGTTCCTGGGCAAAAGACTCATCAGGAGACGCTCCTAAAAGAAAATGCAAACCCATTAGTTTTGGGGTGTACTTTTTTCCCAATTCAGCAATTCTGAATAAAAGCGAACCATTCCCCCTATTCTAGCATATATTCTGAGAATTTCTGTTCCATAAAGAACATGAACCCTTCCCCTCTTATATTTCTGCTGCCTATGGAAAAATCTTTTCAAATTCCTCTGTACAGCAGAAGAGACTGCACAGTAAGGAAAGCGCTAGTTTCAAGAGCAGATCATTGTCCATAATTATACTTATCATAAAACTAATAATAACTTACTATATCACCAGTATCATTTATCTGTGAAGGAATTCCAGGATCATTTGCCATGCTTTTGTATCTACTGGTTTGGAACTTAATCAAAGTGTTATGTTACTGGGTCTATTAAAGCAGATTTTTAAACAGTGCAATCTGCTTTAAATTTTTCCACACAGCCTGAATCAACTGAACAGTAATAAAGGTACATTTTTTATAAAATATGGGCCAGCATGGAAAGGTCGAGTTCTAGCAAGCACAATAGACAACTCCAGGTTTAATGAAAGGCCTGCCATGTCACTGAGAGTGGTTTTATCATATGTCGTTCTCCTGCTTACCCAAAATCCCATATTTCCAATGGTTTTGGATCCCTCTGATATTGGTTAAATTATATTCGCCAAATGATGACCTACTCGTAGGCACTTTACAAACTTGTGGAGGCTACCCTATTTAGATAGTTCCAGAAGTCCTCAAAGAGAACACAATCTGAGCACCAGCACTTCTTCACATTTAAAACTCAATTACGCCAATTTTTGCCCTAAGATGCATTTGAATTTAAGGACACAACTCTGCAATCAGATCTGCTAGCATCCCACAGGGGAGATGGAATCCATGCTGCCACATCTGATTGCAAAGTTCAGAGCTAAAATAGTGGGGGTTGTGAATGACTGCCCAAGAGCAAACTTTGGCCCAACATTTCTCCTTATTTCATTTGGCCAAGAAAACTAAAGGGGACAACAATAAAATAAAGTGAAATAAAATAGTAAAAGAAAGAAAGAGAATGGAGAAAGAGAAGTGGTTAATATGAGGCCTGATCAGACTAACGCTCTGCATTGCTTGGTAACATTTTACTACATACTCCTTATGTACTAGCCATGAGCTTGGGACAGCGATAAAGTACAACACAGGTCTTCCAACTTTGCATTCTGACCTATAGCGTTGCTTCCAAAGGCTAATGCTTCAGATATTTACATCATGGAGGAGTGAGTTAAATTGTGCAAGAAAAAGATTACTGACCCCTGATTCTCATTTACATTAAAGCCCCTTAACATCGCTGCAGCAGCATAAATGGACATTAGCATAAATGAGAATTAAGTCCCATTAATTTTAATTACGTCTCTTAATATCCAGGTATAAACTAAAGTAAATACAGTCATACAGAACATGCAGAAATTAAATATTTGTGAGTGGCTTTATACATCAACCAATTCCCTTGCAGAAAAGTCCTAGAGCATGTTAGGAAAATATACTCTTACTATAAGTTTCTGTTTAATTACCTGTGTAATTTTGTATTCCTGCTATTGATGGGACTGGACAGCAGAGGATATATCACTCAATAAATTGCCCTGTTCTGTTCACTCCCTCTGAAACATATAGCACTAGCCACTGCTGGAAAATGGGATACTGAGCTAGATGGACCATTGTTCTGACCCAGTATGACCATTCTTATGTTCTTAGAATTTTACAATGTGGTTCAAAAAACCCTAGTGAGTCAGGCTATGACGGACCCTTACAAAGGTGAGCGGGGGGGTGGAAGGCATATCTTGTGTAGTCCCTATCCTCACTAAGGAACATAGGGACAGCTTCCACAGTACACATCAGAAATGTACAGAGCTCCATAAAGTGCAGAGAGGGGAGTGGGGCAGCTGCTGTGTAGGCTAGATGGAATGCAGGCTGCACCACCTTACAGCTGATCACATGTGTTAACAAGAAAGGTACACATCTGAGCAGGAATTCAATTGGCTATAACAAGGAAGTATATTTGAAAATATTTTTTTTAATTGTAAATTTTTTTTAACAAAAATTAGAGGCATTGCCAAAACAAGTCATTACCAAGCACACAACAGCCACAAA
Organism: Macrochelys suwanniensis; assembly: GCA_033296515.1. Taxonomy (NCBI): domain Eukaryota; kingdom Metazoa; phylum Chordata; order Testudines; family Chelydridae; genus Macrochelys; species Macrochelys suwanniensis. The sequence goes on along the minus strand of CM065776.1, from coordinate 97,004,880 downwards.
ACATTTACCCAAACAAGGTTCGTTGCCTAGAACTGATTGAATGAGTAAAGTCCAATTACAGTACATCCTTAAAAAGAGGACAGGCATTGGTGAGCCTCCAACCCAAGGAGGGAGGTAGCAGAAGGGTTGGGTAGCGAACAATTAAAAGGGAGGCTGGCAAGTATAAGAAATTATAATTTTCTAGAGTATAAAGCAGCAAAAAAAACCAACAACAAAAACCACCAAACAAACATACCCAGAGATGCCATCAAAAAGTGCGCCTTAAAAAACATGCGAAAAGCCCATTTCCTTTTGGCCAAAATTTTAGATCCTTCAAGCAACATGGTATTGAATTCCAGATTACCTGAGTAAGGACTGGTTAAGAAACCCAGGATTTGGACCTGTATGAATAAAATAACAGTCCAAGCTATGCAGAAACATGATGAGTTTTAGGAAACAGCATTGTCTGGATCTCCATTAAGTGAGCCCCATTGTGTTGTATCTTCATTTGCCCAGAGAGGGCGACAAAAAAGACCCCACACAAGAGAAAAGGAAATGAGATCAGCATGGCTGCACAGAAAGCTGAATGGGAACAAGAGACAGCATAGCAAGCAACATTTGTGTTGACATTCATGCTCGAGCAGCTGCTGCCATTGAGGACGATAGAAAAAAGTGAAACACGTAGAAGAACAGGGAGCACCAACCGATTAGTAACAACTTTGACAAGGAAAAACCACACATGTCGCAGGCCTCCTTTTTAGTAACAAACGGTCTTGTCTCACGTATATCATCAGGATCTAGCGCATTATCATATTGGACCCAAACAGAGACTCAGACAGTCAGACAGTACACGGAAAAATATAAAGACATATCTGGCTCTCTTGCTGACCTTTGGAACTCTTTAAACATACCCCAACACTAGAGGATAGCTGCAAAGAGGATGAAATGCTAGTCTCATTGAAAACAATAGCAAAACTCCACTGACTTCAATGGCCCCATGATTTCAGCCAGAGTATTTTTATTCTGTATTCAATCCATTTACAACATCTCAATCTTCCACAAACAATGGGATTCAAAGTGTGGTCATACTCTGCAAAAATGATTCTCTCAGGATAACATTAAAGGGTTCCATGTTTATGGCCTATCCATATAGAGGACCCAGTCTGGCATTCCTGGCACAAAATCTCACTTAGGTCAAGGAATGGCAGAATAGGCTATAAATGTCCTCCATTAACAATGTTGCATTAGGTTTGTATTTTAATTGCCAGTCTTACAAACTCAACCTGGAATCTGGGAATGTCTCATCATTAATGAAAATTTCTGTGAATGGAACTTAGTTCATTCTAATGATAATGCTTGAGTCAGAAAAGAATCCAGAGGTCACGGTCTCACAGCTATATTGGTTCCGCATTGCTAAGAGAAGTAGTAAAAATATTTTTCTTACTAAAGTCAGAAGATATGACTCAGAATATACATGGTAAACAAAGTGGGAAATGGCAATTTTTATGTTGTCACTATTCTGACTGTAACAGGTCGTCTGCCCCCTCTTCCGGCAGGCCACTGCAGGGTGGCCCAATAAAGCGCAGGGAGGCTTCCTGTTGTGCTGCACCCGTGGTTTTATTTACACACCTTCTCCCACCACCAACACTGAGTTCTAGATACAAGGCTTTACAGGGTTTGTTCCCTCTTTCCCAAGCAGCCAGCCCTCAGCCAGGAGGACTGATCTTTCCCCTGGCTGACTCCCTTTATGCTGGCTTGCCAGGCCCGCAGGTGGAGCCAATCCCCAGGCCAGGCATCAGGCCTGTCCCACCAGCCCCAATCTATTCCCCTTGATTGGAGCTGGCTGAGCAGGGGCTAATTAGGTGCTTTGCAGCTGCACCCTGCTACATACCTCCCACCTTAAGCCGATGCCAGGCCTGGTCTTCCTCGGCCCCGCTTCCCTCGGCCGGGGGTTTTACTCTGGGTGGCGGCACCCTGCCCAGCGGGGTGTTCCCTGGGCTCTGACTCGTGGGGTTTTGGCATGCCCCATCCACAACAGGCACATTGGGTAGGGGGTGGGGCACCCCACATGTCCACGCTCACCCAGAGGTCTGCACACCAGTCACACGGTTGGGCTGGTCACCCCAGATGCTCCCCTTTATTCCCCACTGGGGGAGACGGGCCCGAGCCCCCTTCCCCGAGTCTGGCTCCGATCTCAGGACCGGGTTCTCCGCTCCTTGGGGGTTGGTTCTCCCCCACTTGGGCTTCCACCCTCCGATCTTTCTGTACCCTCTTCTTCACCTCAATCTGCAGGATCCCCTCCCCTGATGGGTCCTGCCTGGGAAGCTCCACCCCCTCCTTAGTCACTCCCGCAGGATCCCTACCTTGGCTTTGTTGTCTAGGAGTCTCAGTTTCTTCCCCTGGAGGTTGGGGGGGACTCTGCCCTCCCAGGGTCCACCTCAGTATGGGCCCCGTCCCCTGTCTCCAGGGCTCTCTCTCTTTCCTGTTTTGGGGTTCTCCTTGGGCCCCCTCTCTTCTTTGGGGAAGGGTTCCAGTCCACCCCCAGGACCACAGGGTAGGCCAACCCCTCTATTACCCCCACCCGCTTCCAGGCAAACTTCCCCTGCACCTCCAGGGGTACCTGGGCCACGGAACAATACCCCCTATCCCCGTGGATGCATTGCACTAGCATCCTATCCCCAGGGATAAGCCAATGCGGCTTCACGAAGCGCCTCTGTACAAGGGAGCGAGTGGAGGCCATGTCCACTAAACCCCTTAGGGGCCGCTTTCCAACCCACACTGGGATAGTGGCCAACCTGCGCCTCTTTTCCTGCCCCCCAATCTTTGTCCAACCACAAAATTCAGCTGCCCCACATTCCATCACTGGGCAGTCCCAGCTCCTATGTCCCGAAACTTTTGCCGATATTTCTCGGCCGAAAGTCCGAGGCGGTCCAGGATCGCTGCCTTCACTGCATCGTAGTCCCTAGCTTGTACCTCCGTCAGGGCCATGTACGCTGCCTGCGCCTCCCCAGCCAGATAGGGGGCCAGCCTCAGGGCCCAGGTTGCCCGGTCCCATCCCACGCCCAGGGCCACCCGCTCAAAGGTGCCCAAAAAGGCGTCGGGGTCGTCCGCCGGGGCCATCTTACAAAGGCTGAGGCCCGGGGCCCGGGTGCCCTCTCCCCCTGCAGGACTCACCAGCTTCTGCAGGAGCTACTGCTGCACCCTTGACTGCTCCGTAATAAAGTCCTGTAACGCACGCTGCTGCTCCGCCCGCTACACGAGTAGAGCTTGTCTCTCCGCCTGCTGGAACTCATATTCCCTCAGGGGGAGGGATAGCTCAGTGGTTTGAGCATTGGCCTGCTAAACCCCGGGTTGTGAGTTCAATCCTTGAGGGGGCCATTTAGGGATCTAGGGCAAAAATTGGGGATTGGTCCTGCTTTGAGCAGGGGGTTGGACTAGATGACCTTCTAAGGTCCCTTCCAACCCTGTTATTCTATGATTTGATTCTATGTAGGGCTTTCTGCACTTCTCCATTTTGTTCCGTGAGCCACTGCAGGGTGCCTTCCATGGCCGGGTTGCCAAACTGTATCGCTGGCCTCAGATCCCGGACAAGCCCCCACGTGTAACAGGTCGTCTGCCCCCTCTCTCGGCAGGCCACTGCAGGGTGGCCCAATAAAGCGCAGGGAGGCTTCCTGTTGTGCTGCACCCGTGGTTTTATTTACACACCTTCTCCCACCACCAACATTGAGTTCTAGATACAAGGCTTTACAGGGTTTGTTCCCTCTTTCCCAAGCAGCCAGCCCTCAGCCAGGAGGACTGATCTTTCCCCGGCTGACTCCCTTTATGCTGGCTTGCCAGGCCCGCAGGTGGAGCCAATTCCCAGGCCAGGCATCAGGCCTGTCCCACCAGCCCCAATCTATTCCCCTTGATTGGAGCTGGCTGAGCAGGGGCTAATTAGGTGCTTTGCAGCAGCACCCTGCTACACTGACCAATAGAACACTAACTTTAAGCATAGAGTGCAAACGGAAAAGATATATAAAAGATTGCCATACAATAAGGTCTATTGCATTGTTATTGTCTAATCTGGACATTAGCAAAAAAACATTTCTCAAAATAACTGCCCCCAAAACCTCAAACTGTACCTTTTTTTAAATCATGGTCTTTATATTCTAGCCACACAATAAATTTCACTAATATAAAGGACAAATTCAGACAGTATACACAGAATATATTATTTTGGAATGCACAGTCTGTCTTCATCTTCTTCTCCTTGCTCTCTGAAAATACGTCATTGTAACCATAAGTATGGTATTGTCCAGACAAACAATTCCATTGCCGTAACAGATATGAGGGGAGCAAAATAGTATTTTGTTTTGCACACTGTTCAACACTGATTGAGAATACAAGCTCTCCCATCTTTAGTAAGTTATTGAATATGGTGACTTCCTACACTGCTTGCACCAAAATAGATATTTCAAATGAATGAAACATACGGCAAAACTCCCATTAACTTCAAGATGGACAGGATTTCACTCAAACATAGTTTTGGAATGACCAGTACAGGGCGGTGTTATTACATTAGGAAAATCTTTAATATTTTAGTACATTGGAGCTATTACTTTCATCTCCTGCGTATTTGTATTTCCAAACTTAACTTGCCATTAACATAAGATTTTTGTACTTTATTACTTAAAAGCTGAAATGGTTTATAAAACCTTACATGTTGTACAGTACAAAGAATATATCTTACCATGTTCAGTTAATACTGAATTATGGTAATTTGTATTACTTCTTATTAACCTATATTTAATTTACAAAATAAACTCATTTAAAAAACCTGAACTTTAACTCACCCAAAAAAAGCCACGATGTACACTTGCCACATACACAGTCAAGGAAAGATTCAACTTCCAGAGTTTAGGATTTCCTCAATTCTGTGATATTAGACTTTTGGACATTATAAATTCCCTGATCTAGAGCTATTCAACAGCCTGAAATCAGCCATCCTTACGTAAGGCCTCTTGAACCCAGTCAAACTTAACTCACTTGCATTCTTGACTGAATGATGCGCTTAACTCACATGTTTTTATTTAACTTCTTTTTCCAAAGGTTCAATACTTTCTCAAACAAATTCCTTCTAAAGCTTCTACACTGATTTATAACGCTTTAGGCAGCCCCCAAACAATAGCTTCCAACACAATATAAGATGCTATTATTTTTCCATGAAATTCTTTGTATCAGTGTCCATATGGGACATGGCTGTGACACATTTTTGAATCCTTTCAGCAATCTGTAAATCACTTATCAAACCAAACTCTCATCAGAACACCAGCCTCAAATGAGCAAATTCTATAATGTTCTTGGCCAACATTTCCCCTCTCCCTTCTGTTGCACACTGCGCTGAGGGATGATTGGTTACAACTGTCTACCCACAAACTGGCTGCTTTTCCATTGATGCTCTTCATCTAAACTAATCTATTTCTAGTGCACCCATGAATTCATAAAATACTATGAAATCTAGGTGCCAGCAGAACAATTAATAGTAGCAGAAACATCACGGTCCAAGCATGGAACTCCTCAGCTGCCCCTCACTATGTCAGGTCATATTTTTAAGGATCATCAAAGGAGAAAAATATATTTAAGAAAAGGGAAATCTCATTTGATAGTTTTGTAGATTACTTTATCAAGAGAGGAGGTGTCCTCCATTATGCTCTGAAAAAGGTAAGACAAACTGATCTTCAAGATTGGTAAGGATGTCCCACAGCCAAAGGCCTTCTATCTAGACTGCCCTTTCCCCACCTCTATTGAGTTTCACCTTGGGCCCCATTAGCAAAAATATCCCTGTATTGTGGTGTTATTATATATATCTCCAGTAGAATCCAGATACAGCATTGAGTTATAGTGAAACATTGCTTAGAATGAAGTAGAGTGAATTGCTGCAGTGCATTGCAAAAAATGTTCAGACCTCTTATATAGCCTCATTAAGAGAACATATAAAGATGTATGCATAACAGTCTTATTACCGCAGCTACCTGCTGGGATTTAAAAAAATATGGTTTTCTTGACACCTTCACAATTGCTAGAGTCCCTTGCATCCTTTTCAGGAGGTAGAAACAGCTTGCATCACATCCATGGTGAAGGAACAGGAATATTTTACTAGTCCTTCTCCTGCTATAGTAAAACTCTTTATGTTGACAAATTTGAGGGGGAAAGTTAAAAGATATGTAGATTTTAAGGGACGAAGGGACCATTGGGAGTCTCACCTCCTGCATAATACAGTTCATAGAACCTCACTCAGTAATTTCTGCCTCAAGCCCATAACTTCTGTTTAATATATATGCCTATATCATAGAACTGGAAGGACCTTGAAAGGTCATCAAATCCAATCCTCTGCCTTCACTAACAGAACCAAATACTGTCCCCTGACAGATTTTTGCCCCAGATCCCTAAATGGCCCCCTCAAGGATTGAGCTCACAATCCTCTGTTTAGCAGGCCAATGCTCAAACCACTGAACTATCCCTCCCGCTGTTTGAGTTCTAGATGTATTGAGTTATTTCACTATAAGGTTCTATCTCAGTATTTATTTCTTTTTGAGAAAAAAGGCACTAATCATTAATAAGAGAGCATCACAGTTAAATTTACCTTCATTTTGGAGCTCAGCATTTACTTTGTCAAAAGAAGCTTCTAAATGCACCCTGAATATTATCACTTGCTACACAATAATGCCTACATATGTTGCGTGCCTGCATCAGTTTTAAGATAAAATCACTGAGCGGCAGGCTCTCTGCTACCCCTACACTACATTGCATAGCTATCTTAATTCCTTCTAGAGCTAAACTAATATAATGCCCTCACAGTAACTTTATGTAAACTTTACTGAGTCAAGATAGATGAGACAATATCTTTTATTACAACAGCTATGTGTGTGAAACCAGACAATCACTACCCTCTTGAATGAACTCACCCACAGAAAAGTTATAAAAAAAACCAAAGACACCCCATCATCTATGGGTGAACACTTTTCACAAAGTGATCACTTCATATCTGACCTCTCAGTCCTCATCCCCAAAGGAAACCTGCACAACACGTTTACAAGTCTGGGAACTTAAATTCATAACTGTGCTATACACTAAAAGCCAGAGATGCTAGTATTATGGCCCATTTCAACAATTTGTAACACACCCTGTTGCCTGCTAACATTTAATTGCCCACTTCATTTTAAGTGGTAGCCTACAGCATATGTGAACCCCTTATGCTTAACAATCTGTCCCAACTTGTATTTAGCTTAGACACTCTGGCTGCCCTCTCCATACCTGAAGAAGAGCTCTGTGAAGCTCAAAAGGTTGTCCCTTCCACCAACAGAAGTTGGTCCAACAAAAGACATGACCTCACCTATCTCGTCTCTCATATATCCTGGGCCAACATGGCTACAGCACAGTGCAAACAACCATGTGAAGTTTACTATCATTCATTCTTGTAAGTTGTAAAACAAAGGCAGAAGACTTCATTTATACATTTATTTAAAATTAAATTATGTTGTGACGATAGTGTTATTGTTATGTATTCCCTAAATAGTGTTAGAGGAAAGAACTACTATATTAAGATGACTTTGCTGCTTCTTCTTTTTTTTTTTTAAAGGCCACTAGATGGCAATGTTTCAGAGCATTACTGTAATGTCTCAAAAGTTATGATAATTTGTTAGCGCTTTATTACTGAAATCATAATTGTTGAAGATCATTAGTGATGCTGTACTGCAACGCACGGGTTGTGGATATCAGAGAAGCTGGTGGCTCACTGCAGTGTTATGCTAGAAGATGATCAGTTGTTAAAATGCAGATTTTACATCTAGCAGTTGATTTGTCATTTGAAGCTACCAGACGTAAATCTGACAATCAAGCTAAATGATAGCAGCATCAGCCTCGCACAATCCTTCTTAGCTCTCCCCAGGGAGACATTCCCACACCACTGAAACCTAATTGACAATGGCCTATAAAATGGTCAGTGGCCTATCTCAAAGCAGCTGAACTGTAGATACAAGAGCAGTCCCCTCCTTAGGCCTGGTAGGGTAGAGAACATTCTACACACAAAGCATTGTTGATATGTAAGAGGTATCTGTGGAGATTTTGCTGGTGAATTTCTGACCTCATAATAGCATCTTCTGGTTCAATTTCTAGCGGCAAAACCAACTTTTTAGAGAGTCTGCTGTTTTGTAACATATTATTAGCCCACAGAAACCTGAGCTGCAAGTTCAATGTCAATAAGAGGATCAGAGACATGTTGACAGGAAAAAGAAGAATCTTTCCTAAATACACGGAGATCCTCTTCTTGGAAACAAACAATATGAAATGAAACTAGATTTACATAGCCAGCCAGCTAGTAACATTACACAGAAAATGAGATTGCTTGCCCCAGCCTCTCTGACACAGTAACGGCAGTAAAGAAATCTAGCAGGAGCTATACACAGAGCGAGTCACTTGTACTGAAACTCTGCTCATAATGAGATGGAATGAAAGCCCCACTTGATTGCATTTCAGTGCACTGTTACTCCGTTGAGTACAAGTTTCACTCTGCTACAAATTGGTGCCATCCTGATAATCTCCTTGAAATGACGCAATCACCATTTACCAGCTTGGTGTGGAATGCTGTATTTCACCTCCCTTTCCTCTGTTCCCAGAGAGAAGAGGCAAATGGGAGGAAGAAAAAAGAAGGCACAACTAAGTAGCAAGGAGCGTGGGAGAAGAGAGGCTGTTAATATTTCTACAGTGGCTACCAACAGGGAATGCAAAGGAAATGGAATAGCATAACTGCAGCTGTTTACTACTACAGATTAAGATAAGGTCTTCTTTCCCCACAAACCTATCAGTGCCATATTATCTGCAAAGAGTGAATTGAGTTCCTACTATCACTATTGGGATGAGGAAGAAAAGCATTTGTACCCTTTCCCTGTTATAAAGAAAAGAAAACCCTGCTTATATTGATGGGAGAGTTTTTAGACAAGAAAAAGACATTTCACAGTAGGAGGGTTTCACTATTCCTATTTTATAGCAACTGAGAACTTCAGCCAAATTAGAGAGGGATGAAACTGTCCATCCAGGATAAAATAGATCATCTTACCAGACGTTGTGTGTCAGGGCCCTGACAAAGCCCTTCAACACCAACACCAGTGCCAGGATGTTCAATAATTATGGAAACAATGTTACTTAAATCCTGCATTTTCATACAGTCCTTATATAAGTGTTCTCCTCCCAAGGACAGAATGACTGAGGCAATGTGGTTAGCCTTCATATTTACCACAAACTGTTCATGTCAGTCTTGTTCATGTCATTGTTCAGTAAACATTTTACTTTATTCAAAAAGTTTAAGGGTCATCAGAGACTAGGGGTATTGATGACATCAGCTGTTCAGAGAAATACCTGGGAAGCTTAGAAGCCCCTTTTGAGGTGAGGGTTCAAACTCATTTAAGTTTGAGGTTGACATACTCTATCAGTAAATGTTTGTTAGAAGGTGTGCAAACGTATACTAATTAAGAAGTGTTATTGTCTTACAGTCCCCACATTAAGGGCCACACTCCTTTTTTTCAGTTGTAAGTAAGTAACTCCTGTCAACTTGAGTGGGAAGCACATGTGTAAGTCCCTGAGGGCATATTATGAACCGTAAGGCACTCACATACTCTGCTAATGTGTGTGTATGTATGGGGGGGGGGGTCACATAAGTACCTAAGATCCATAAATACCATCCACTTACATAACTCCAAATCTTCATGTTTGTGTTCTCTATGGCGAACTAAGAATATTCTGTCCACCTCCGATTTTCACTGAAATCAATGGTAAAACTCTCAATGAGTTTAATGGAAGCAGGATCAGACCCACCGAGTTTGTGTGTTTGCATTTTAGATTAATTATCCAGCCATACCGGCAGTACTGTCCAAATCCTGCTACACGTGCTAAACAGATGTAGAAAAACAAGTGAGATATTAAAAGCACAGCTTGAAAAGCTGCTTTACTTTACACAAGGCTGGGCTTGTTCAAATAAATAAATGAAACTATCAGAAGGAATGTGGCTAATGTGCGACCATAATTCTGAATCAGGCAAGTACCTGGAGATGTGTGTGCTAGTGGCTGCTATACACTGAAGCACTCCATGGTCATGGCGTTGTAAATCTGATCTTCACTTGATAATCGCAGCATTCTATTGTCATTATGAAGTTGACAATAATACTGTCATTTGTGATCCTCTCTCATTGCTGATGCTAAGATGATGGCATTATCAATGGCATCTTCACCAACACTGCTCATTTTCAAGAGACATGGTAAAGGAGATGGCACTTCACACATGGTGCAGCACAGAACAGAAAAGTTTCCTCTCTTGCTGAAGGACCTCTTGATTTCTAACCTTGAACCATGCCTTTGTTGTTAGTCACACCAAGCTGACATTAAACCTGCAAGTAAACACTCTTAGTCCTCTCTCATTCTCAGTGAGTGATAAGTCCTACATGCATATGATCTCTCCACCATCTGGAACAACTGCCCTAACTTTCTATATCTATCCAAATGCTAAGACTTATCATACGTGGAGACATTAAAATATTAATGTGAGTTAGGGGAGGGTGAAGGAGGCAGGGGAAAAATCAGATTTCATCTCTGCAGGTTAAAATAAAAACATATTTAGAGGTGAGGCACCTCAGCGCAACACATCATGGGATAGAAGAAATTGTTTGATACTTCTGACCAAACGTACAGAAAAAAAAATAAGTATGTATGAAAACCTTGATCTATAGATTCTTAATAATGGTAGAGCAAGTGGGCACGCCATAGGCAGATTTACCGTTAGCTCAGCAGAGAGCAGCATTGTGATAGATCATGCTACAACTGACCTAGACTTCAGGAACATAAAAATACACTAGACTCCTAGTTTTGAAAAATCTTGATCTTAAAGTTAGGCTGCTAAATCAATATTTAGGAACCCAAATAAGTGGTCAGATTTTCAAAAGTGTTGAGCACCCTGCAACTCTTTATTGAAAAATCCTGGCCTAATAGTCAAACCACAAGTACACTTATACCTATGCAAAAAGAATCTCATTGCATAACAGAAAACCAGAAAATCTGTCGAGATGACCCAAAAAGCAATCTGGGGATCAAATTTGGGAGTAAAACCATAAATAACTCAAGACACAGAAAACCAATTGATATGTTTCTGAACAAATTATACAGATTTAGTAACACTTGTCACTGGCTATTTGTCCATGTTATCTCTACAATGGAAAGCAAAGCAATTCTACCCATGCAATCTGCCAAAAAATAAAAAATAAAAAATGGATTGCAATTTAAAGAGAAAGAAAAAGGAAGGAAAACAGCCTGGAATAAACTAAGGAAACTGTGAGGGAGCTCACCAATTTTAAGCAATCAGATTCACTTGATGCTAATCTACATTTACCATGTACAATAGAGATTTTCCAATCAATACTAAGACAGAAAAAGAAATGAGACCACATAGGAAAATTAGCACAAGTCAAAAATGTACTAGATACCTATTTTTTCTGCGAAATCTGAAGGAATTTGGAAATCTGAACGAAATAAAAAAAATCCCCAAATCCAAAATGAAAAAATCCAAACAAAATATTCCCATAATAACAACAGCATACAAAATGCATTATATTACAAGAAAAGGGGACAGGTTACTACATCGTCTGGTATCTTTTTACCAGAAGAGGTGTGGTCTGCTAGCTTAGGACACATGCAGCTCTCTAGTAGGGCAAAACATAAGTTTGGACCATATGCTGTCCTATTTTAGATCCAAAGCAAAGTGCACCTGCCAGAATACACATAGCTTGCTGAATTAAGGGCAGGATTCATTTCCTGCAAAGCCCTGTGATAACGCATGAAACACAAGTAGGGCCCGATCTTCAGCTGATGTAAATTGATGTTGTCTTCTGTGACGCTTTACCAATTTACAGCACCTGAAGACAACCCATGATATTTTAAAGAAAGGGATGAGAACATATGTTAGCTTGCACTAAGGAGCTGGTTGCCTTTTAAGATGAACTTATGGGTGAACACATTTGTAGGGACATCAGTGAGGGGGAGGAAGATTTGATTTAGAAACATGCAGCAGATACAGCCCTACAAGAGTATTCAGGATATCAGTCTTCTACTGTTGAAATAAGAACAGCCTAAGCCACACATTCATAAGGATGTACTATTTTGCACAATGGTTTGTTAGTGCCTCCCCTAAGGTAACTAACTGAAACACACTACAAATGCTTCGCTGACTTGAAACTGTCTCCCTGTATTTCCATCCTACAAAGAACCCAGATCACATCTATGAACGTGTGAGAATGCACGCACAAGGTTACATTAGAAAACAGCGCTTTAGACTTAAAAGCCAACCTTGACAAAATGCCTTCTCAAGTATCTGTTTTCTCATTTAACTTCAGTTCTGACTTTCTCTTCTGATGTATGATTATTTGCTCTAACAAGCGTGACACAAGATGTTATCTACTGAAAGCAATATGGTAGCGTATCCTTAACTATGTAACGACAAGCTTTATAGCCTGGATCTACAAAGGTACTTAGGTGCTTAAGTCCTGTTTTTAGGTGCCATTGAGATCCACAAAACTCCCATCTGGCCCCCATCTAACCCTATAGACACCTATCACTGGGCAATGGGATATCCCTTAATCTCACCTATTGAAGTTGTTCCACTTTAATCAAATAATTGAATAATTAAACATTAATTGGGCCAGGGAACAAGTGAGACTGACTCACCTATATAGCCCAATGGTTAGGGTATTCACCTGGGAGGTGGAAGATCCCTGTTCGAATCCCTTCTCCACATCAGGCAGAGGGGGACTTGAACTGGTGGTTTCCCACATTCCAGGTGAGTGATGTAACCACTGGGCTAAATGTTATAAGGAAGGTCCTCCTCCTCCGCCCTCCACTTCGTGCATTTAGGTGGCCTCTGAGCATGCCCACTGGATCAGATCCTATACGCAATGTAGGCAGAGAAGCACCTATCTTCCCCTGGTTTGTGGATCACTAGAAGAGACAGGTACCTCCCTACAGCATGGACTTAGGTGCCTAGCTCCATGAGAGGATTAACATACCATCTCTCATTGGCTAGCTTAGGCGGCTCCCCACCTAGGGTGCTGGCCTTACGGATCACATTCGAAGGCACCTATCTCTCACCGTTCACTATATAGGAGCCTAGATGCCTGATTCAGATTTTGTGAACCATAGCGTTGTTCCTGTGACTTTCTAGATGTCTAAAAGTTAGGGGTTGCAACACTCAGCATTGCAACACCTAAGTCCCTTTATGCATCTGGGCCCATGTGTTTGTGTCTTTATCCTTCCTCCCTTATTCTCTTTCCTGGAAAAAAATGAGGTATCAAACAGGCAAAACAAAACCAAAACCACCACCACCACCACCAGAGGTGACACATGGGGAGGCACATGAGGTCTTGTGCCGCCCTAGGTTTCTTGAGCCGCTTTTCGTCGGGAAGCCCAGCAGGAGGCAGTGGCTCCCCCTGGTGGTGGCACTCACCGTGTGTCTATGCCAGGGATCGGCAACCTTTGGCCCGCGGCCCGCCAGGGCACGCTTCCTGGTGGGCCAGGCCAGTTTGTTTACTTGCTGCGTCCGCAGGTTCGGCTGATCGCAGCTCCCACTGGCCACAGTTCGCCGTCCCAGCCAATGGGGGCTGCAGGAAGCGGCACGGGCTGAGGGATGTGCTGGCTGCCACTTCCCACAGCCCCCATTGGCCTGGAGCAGCGAACTGTGGCCAGTGGGAGGTGCGATCAGCCGAACCTGCAGATGTGGCAGGTAAACAACCCGGGCCACGTGCCAAAGGTTGCCAATCCCTGGTCTATGCAGTATGGGGAAGGATACTCCTGGAGGAATTCTGCGCCACTGCGCACGCACAGAATTCGTGTGCCACACAGAATTTTTCTTCTCAGCAAAAAATACATGCCACTCCTGGGCAGGAGCAGCCCCTCCTGGGAAGGAGCAGCCCCAGTTGTGGATAGGGAAGAGAAGAAGCTGTGTTCCTCACAGCACCCTGCCCGTGGGGCCAGGTCAGGAGGCCTGGGATATAGGGGCACATGGGGCTGCTGTGGGGTCACAAACTGGGGTTCAGAAGGGCTAATGGGGGACAGACTGGGGCTGAATGGGAATGGGGCTGCAGGGACAAATGGGGACAGAGGGGGAGATGGCTGCATGGGGAGTGCAGGGCCACATGGGGAAGGAGTGAATGGTGGTGCAGTGACACATGGGGAGAGAGGCAGATGTGCCTGACTGAACGAGAGAGGCTACAGGTCAGCCAGGGTCTGTATGGGGGAGGCTCCTTAACAATCTGCCCTCGCCCCGCCTCCCCAAAAAAACCCTGTTCCATACTTCTCTGATCCACACCCAACAACCCTCCAAGTTCACACCCAGGCTCCTTCCCAGCAATTACATTTCTCTTCCTCAGCTCCTCCATTACCCCGGATTCCCCCAAGCCTTTGCGCTGCTTCAGGGGGAAGGGGGAGGGAATACGTTTCTGTATTGTTGTTTAAATGAATTATTAATCAAAGTTCTGTATTAATATGCCTAGTAAGGAATCTATTTGTCAAAAAACATTTCCTGAATCCTTTTTGTTCCTGAATCATACTTGCTGACAGGTATTTTGAAATAAATTACCAAAATAATTGAAGCTGACGTGATTATATTGTGTCATTTTGACAAATAAAATTCTGCAAAATGTTGCATATTTTAAGACATTCTGCGCAGAATTTTTAATTTTTTGGGGGCACAGAATCCCATCAGGAGTAGAGAGAGGAAGCAGCAGGGTGGCTGGCTGAGGCCTGAGCTCCTCCCCACTGCTACATGGGGCTCCTTCTCCTTCCCTGCTGCTGAAATCCCAGCACTTCCCACTGCCTGCTTTGCAGACCACCCACTGAAGTGAGTCAGGGGGCATTTTCGAGATTGGTAAACAGAAGCTGTGACGTGGTGCTCAGCGCCAGGCCCCATCCAGGCAAGAGCTCCAGGCGTGAGTGAGGGGCGCTGTCTGGGGAATGAGGGGGAGAGTGGGAAAAGGCAGGGGGGCGACACTGCTGCTGCTGGGGGAGCATTGAAACAGCAGCAGCCTCCTATATGCCTATCAAGGAGAAGGCGATTTGGAGGTGTCATATTCCCCACTTCAACAAAAAGTGACTGATAATTCTCCAACTTCTTGTTAACTGAGATGATCCAAACGCAAGCACCATCCCACCCCGGCACCACCCACCATGATAGTGCATGGGGGACTGTGCATCTCAACTGCGTTGCCCCTTTTGTTGGTCTTGTTTTGAACACTTGCTAAATTGATTGAGGATAGCTCAGGCAACGAGGGATGCCTGCAAGCTCTGGAAGGGGCTGGGCCACCACAGAACAGAGAGCAGGCGGAGGTAGTTCCTAGTGTATGCTGACTACATACATATCAAGTTTCAGGGGGGTGGTGGCAGAGGCAACACCTGGAGCGGTCACATGCCCCCCACAGAACCTTTCAATTGCGCCCCCTGCACTATCCAGTTATGTGTTACTTCTGTATCGCCATTGCAATCCTTTGTATGTTTCACTGAGGGTTTTCTGAAGAACACATTTGAAAGTTTCCAGGAACAATACTACGTTTATCACGGAGTCCTCCATAGCTGCCTAAGTGTCAACAGTTTTTAGACTGCTATGAAATGGAAAATTTTAATTGAACTGTTTTTGTTCATCTCTTTGACCTACAATGAACCAGCAAAGATTCCATTAGGATAATTAAGAGCTCATTTCATTTTAGTTGCCTTAAATATTTCGACACATCTATGAGAACGATATACTGGAATGAGGAATAGTTCAAAACCTCTCTCCTACATTATATCAATTATTAATAACTAGAGCCTGCCCTATGCAACTGGGAAGAAGTTAATAGAGACATTAGCTTAACTGAGACTTGTGCCTGGGAACCAGCGTTCATGTACTGTATTTTATAGGCTTTAAAATCTGTTTACTTGGCATAGCTCTGAGACCTGGTGCTAGATAATGGAAATGGCTGAAAGCTGATTTAGTTGTTTAAATGTCAGTGTGCTATTGGGGTAGAATTAAACTGTAAGTGCAAGTGTTAAAGTGCCTGATATGACAGCAGATATGAGTAATGTTCTTTTCTGAATTTCTTTGGTTTTCTGTGTTTTTAATATGATATAATGATGGTATTATTTTTATAAATTGCAAAATAATTCTTATAATGTAAGTACAATTACAATACAATTAAAGTGCGTAGATAATACAGTTTACAGACCTATACTCTACAAGATGCCTTGGGTGTTGTTTTTGTTTTGTTTTGCACTTCTAGATACAAATCCTATATGAAAACCCCACCTTCTGCTATTAGACACATTCAGCTAATGCAGACATTTCTCTGTCTACTAACAGGTCTCTAGTGACAAAATTCTATTAATTCAGCTGCATGCACCTTCCACTGCAGGTTGCAGAGGGGAACAAAATGGGATAGGATAGCCAAACCTGCAGAGGGAAGGAGCAGCAACCTAAGGCCCCACTCCTGCAAACACTTACACACATGCTTAACTTTACTACCGCGAGTAGCCCTAGGATTTACTTGGATTTACCTGGTACTTACAGTTAAGCACGTGCGTAAGTGTTTGCAGGAGTGGGGCCTAAGGGATGGATTACACAAGAGTGGGGCCTAAGGGATCTTTGTAATTACTGCTGTGTTGACCAGCAATCACTCCCAGTCTACACCTTCTTCTCCTTTGGAAAAGGGAAGGGAGGGCATTGTGGTGGAGACAGCCAACAGTCTGCCTGAGATGAAAATAAAATAAGCATTGAAATGGTCAACTGGAGTGGAGAGTGGGGATGTTCAAACCTTTGGTGCTTGTTATTGCTTGGCAAGGGACTTTTTTCCCTGAAAGCCTGGGTTAGCAGGGCCTTTCAGCACACCAGTTTACAAGGCAAGTGCTCTTTTCAAGATGGACAATGGTAAAATCCAACTTAAAATAAAAGAAACAGATTTTTCAGAAAACTGCAAGCTACAGCAAAAACTTCAGTGAGAGCCTATAACTGTGAACATCATTTTCTCCTCTCCCTGATGCTAAGGAAGGGTGTTCGGTTTTCATGGACGCAGGGATTTTAAGACCAGAAGGGGCTATTAGGGTTATCTGTTCTGCCATCCTGCATAAAACAGACCATAGAACCTTACCCAATGATGCCTGCATCAAGTCCATAATTACTGATTGATACAGACTCAGAGTAGAGCTTTTAGACACAGACCGTGTTTTACATTTTTTGGAGGGAGGATAGTACTGTGCACGCCTCAGTGATATATTTAGGCTTCGATTCTGCATGGCTATGTATACAATGTTGCAATTATAAATTCAAGGCACAAAGCGCTAAGGACAGGAAGTGTCGGGAACCAATTATGCATTAACTAGAGCGCAGCTGGCAAGTTACGCCTGCCTAGCTGCAAGAGTAAGGCGTAAGGGAAACAAAAAGCTGAGCACTTACTAGCATGATACAGAACGTAGCCCAATCCTGCAAACTCTTTTATATATGTACAGTTGTATGCACATTAATCATCCCCTTCCTCTCAATAGGAACACTTACACGTGTAAAGTTACACAGAGGTGTGTTTGCAGGATCTAGGTTAATAGGTACTTAAACCCACCTTTCCTCAGACACACTCGTACTCCATCCATACCAAACTTCATTTTTTAACCCTGTTCACTTGAAAGTTGATTGGTTCATGCTCCTAATCTATTCCTTGCTGCCCTGAATAACGTTACTATGGGCAGGTGAACAGGACAAGTCATTGCACAGCCCATCGGGTGTGACTCGACCATGCACCAGTTTGCCACACAGTAGTGTCATCCCATCCACAGTGCATTGTAGCAGTGGCCATATGGGATGCTGTTACTGCATAGCAAACTGGTGCTCTATAGATTCACATCCTGGTTTGCTGCGCAGTAATCTGCTGCGTAGACATGTCCTAAGAGTCAAACCTGGACCTCTCCACAGCAAAATAGAGACTTAAGCCGAGACCACTAGGTAGGGCTTTTTTAATACAATAGTCTACATGAATTAAACACAAAGGGGTTGTGGACACATGGAGGGGTTTGTAGAGTGGTGGAAGATTGTCACTAAACTAGAGAAAAATCCTGAGTCCAACTTGCCCTCATTAACGTTAATGACAAAACCCTCTATGATATTAGGACTGGTCCCTGTGATTCGGCAAAAAGTCAGACATTTTTCACCTTTTTTTGGAGTGAAAACAAAGAGGCACTTTTCACAGGTTATTAACGCTGCAGAAAGTACATCATTTAGCTGGTGGAAGCGATGCACTTTCACCCTGGATCAAACTCAGGAATACGTCGCCAAAAAAAAAAAAAAAGCACTGGTAAGTGAATACCCAGTGAACAAGCACTGCTGATATCACACAACTCTAACAAGGGGGTGGGAGGTTAGTTGTATCTTTACAATCTTCCCAGGAACACCAGGTAGCTGCCCCACCCCAAATGTAGACCAGGAAGGGAATTATTAATCACAAAGTCACAATTTCCTCCCTGGTTCCCCATTTTTTCCAGTAGCAGATTCCTCTCCTCTCTGCACTGGCCAAGATTCCACTCACTCCCCACCAACCTGCAATGGGGGGGGAGTAGCAGCTCCAGAAAGCTGCTCTTCCCGCTGTGCTGTGACTTCCAATGCAAGTAGCTCATGCAGTGTAGAAGAAGGGAGTTCCTTGCACACTAGGCAGATGACAATCCCAACCTAAATTAATCTTTTCCTGCTTTCTTGATTGCATAGCAGAAAATATGGGTAAAACCGAGAGAGAAGAAAAATGCAGGTATTTCGGTTGCAATTACACATTCCGGGCCCAAACCCTGCTCCTTTGGGAGTTTGGCCATTTATTTCAATAGCAGCAGGATGGAGCTCACAATATTTACATTAAGCGGCTTGCTCTAGAAAGGATGGCATTGCTGCTGAGATTTATGAATAACGGGAGCAGCATGCTTTTCCCAAGAGGCTGATCACAGTTATTCTCTTATGTGCACAGTCTCTCTTGGCCCAGAGCCTTGGATTCAGTGGTTGCTTCTGAACCTTCACCTCCCATCTGGCAGCATAATGAATGCATGCTGCCATGCCAATGAGATAATTTATCTGTCTTAACTGCACGCAGCAAAAAGTTAAATTAATTTTTTTTAAATCACCCTGCTTCAAATGCCTTCTTGCATGTTCCTAATACAGTGGATGCTGACTTTCTGAACATGCTGTATACAAAAAAGAGAGACCTTAGCATTCCCCATTATAAACAGATTTACCACAATTACCATGTGTATCTGCTACTACAGATGTAGTAGCAGGAGGAAATCTCACAGAGAAGGAAATCCACAGAGGAGGAAATGTCCCTTGCAGATAGATACAGCTACAGTCTCTGTCTTCACAAAGTCACCATTTTAAGTCTAAAAGATTGTACGTGTTCAAAAGTCAACAGGGGTCTGTTTTTGCGGTTTCATTAATTACATGCATAGAAACATCAGGAAAAGGGTTTTAACATTTTGATTTGAAATTCTTAATGTAAAAAGGCTACAGTATTTGGGTCAGGGCATTTACATTAGAACAAAATCGGATTAAAAATATCAGTACTTTTCTTTTTTTTTTACATTTAATATTTGAAATTCTCCAAATGAAGGTACCAGGATGATTATACATGCCCAAGTAGTTCACTAATGTCATTTTAGCCCCACCTCTCCACTTTTCAACAGCCCTAGAGTTCTCAGTGGAACTAAATCGCATGATAACTAGGCCTCAGAGTGTTATCAACTGGAAACTTGGGCTACATTAGGCCATAATGGCCTGATAAGAGTATTGTAGCTTGTAATCAGGTCTCGGTAGGGTTTTGGGGGGAGGGAGTTGAGGTTCCCCCCTCCCTGTTTTAGAAGTGTTATTTAGTTTAAGAGCTGGAGTGGAAGTCATCAAAAGTAGTTTGAAGGTACTGTATATTGGTAAATCCGTGCTTTTCACCACTGCATATTGTACTGCATAAAGTAATTTCTGCCAGTGTATTAAAGTGAAGAATGTAAGCTACTCAGTGTACTGGTGTACTTGCATATTGGATTAGAAAAATGTTTATCACGTGTATCTTACTTTAAAAATTGTGCAAAGTGCCTCTTCTTTGTCTGATGTTTTTGGGGAGGGGTTTGCTTCTTTGCTTTTTTACAGATAGGTATCAAAGACCCATATCCAATAACTAGCGACGGGCAAAACACACGGTGCTTTGATTTGAGAACACAGAAGTAGATTTTCAAAAGGCACAAATAGGAGTTAGGTACCTAAGTCCCACCGAATTTCATTGGGACTTGGGTGCCTAAATGCCATGCACTTTGAAAATCTGCTCCCTTGTCAATTGGGTTTAATCATTGTAAAATCATAACCAAAACAAAGAGTGATTTCAATGAAGGTCACATTTTATCCAAACTCCCAAAATTCAAAGGCAAGGAAGTCAGAGGTATCTATGTATGTGTTATATAAATACACATACACACGCACACGCACGCATGCACACAGTACATCTATCTATGGCTATGCAAGGAGTATGGGGGACGAACAGAGAGCACTGGAAGTATTAGTACATAAGCTAAATTATGACTTAAGTAGAATCATCGAGACTTGGTGGGCTAAATCTCATGACTGGAATATTGGTATAGAGCGGTATAGCTTTTTCAGGAAAGACAGGAGGAAAAAAGGGAAGAGATGTTATATTATCCAGCAATAATATATACACTTGTTCTGAGGTCCAGAAAGAGACGAGAAAAAGACCAGTTGAAAGTCTCTGGGTAAAGATAAAAGGGGGGAAATAAGGGTGGCATCATGGTAGGGGTCTGCTATAAACCACCAAATCAGGAAGAGGCATTTCTAGAAAAATTTGTAAGCACCTAGAGGATAAGGAATAGCCAGCATGGATTTGTCAAGAGCAAATAACGTCAAACCAACCCAATTTCCTTCTTTGACAGGGTTATTGGCCTAGAGGAAAGGGGGAAGCAGTAGACTTGATATACCTTGATTTTAGTAAGGCTCTTGACACAGTCCAACATGATATTCTCATAAGCAAACTAGGAAAATGTGGTCTAGATGAAATTACTGTAAGGTGGGTAGCACAAGTTGTTGAAAAAGTTGTTATCAGTGGTTCACTATCCAACCGGGAGACCATATCTAGTGGGGTCTCACAGGGGCCATACTCCTCTAGCCATAGATGTATCATGCGGTGGGTCCGGTACTATTCAGTATTCAATTAATAACTTAGATAATGGAGTGGAGAGTATGTTTAGAAAACCCGTGGATGATCCCAAGCTCGGAGGGGTTGCTAGTATTTTGGAGAATAGGATTAGAATGGAAAATGACTTTGGAAAAAAAAGGAGAATTGATCTGAAATCAATTAGATGAAATTCAATAAAAACAAGTGCAAAGTACTTCACTTAGGAAAGAACAATGAAATGCACAGCTACAAAATGGAGAATAACTGGCTAGATGGTAGTACTGCTGGGGGTTATAATGGACCATAAATTGAATATGAGTCAACAAAGCGATGAATTTGCAAAAAGGCTAATATCATTCTGGGATGTATTAACAGCAATGTCGTATATAAGAGATGAGAGGTAATTGTCCCGCTCTACTCAGCAGTGGTAACACCTCAGCTGGAGTGCTGTGTCCAATTCTGGGCACCACGCTTTAGGATAGATGTGGACAAATTGGAGAGAGTTCAGAGGAGAGAAACAAAAATGACAAAATGTTTAGAAAACCTGTCCTAGGAGTAGGGCCCTACCAGTTTCATGGCCGTGAAAAATGCATCACAGACTGTGAAATAAGCCCTTCCCTGTGAAATTCGATCTCCCCCTGCTGCTAGGAGTGCCCCAGCTACGGGGCTCCTAGCTCCGGCTGGCCTGGGGAGGGACAGGACTTGTCCAACCCCTGCACAGCTGCTCTCAACGGGGAGCTCAGACCCACCTCCACCTCCGGGAAACTCCTCCAGCTGCAGGAAGCTCCACGGTTGCTACCTTCAGAGTCCAGCTTTGAAGGTGGCACAGAAGTGAGGGTGGCAATCCTGTAATCACCCTACAACAGGTTTGCGACCCCCACACAATACCCTTCTGTGTCTGAACCCCCCCCCCAGTTACAACACTATGAAATTTCATATTTAAACACCTGAAAACGTGAAATTTACCAATTTATAAATCCTACGGCTGCAAAATTAACCCTAATGGACTGTGAATTTGGTAGGGCCCTACCTATCAAGAAAACACTTAAAAAAAAACCCAAAAAAACGGGGGCATGTTTAGTCCTAAGAAAAGAAGACTGACATAGGGCCTGATAACAAATCTTCAAATATGCCAAGGACTGTTATAAAGAAGTTGGTGATCAGTTGTTCTCCATATTCACTGAAAGAAGGACAAGTAGTAATTGGCTTAATCTGCAGCAAGAGAGATTTATGCTTGATATTAGGAAATACTTTCTAGCTATAAGGGTAATTAAGCTCTGGAATAGGCTTTCTAGGGAGGCTGTGGAATCCCCATCATTGGAGGTTTTTCAGAAATGGTTGGGGAAACACCAGTCAGGGATAGTCTAGATGTACCTGAACCTGCCTGAGCACAGGGGGCTGGACTAGATGACCTTTTGAGGTCCCCTACAGCCCTACATTTCTATGATCTATGGTCCCTGTTTTGGACTGTGTTACAAAAAGAGAGACACAATGATAGGGTTGGGGGAAGACCTGATTTTGCAAAATCTCACCAGAGTGGGTTTTGTTTCACAAAACCAAACCTAAGACCAAGAGTGGTTTGGATCCAAGTCCCATTTTACCCAACTCCCCAAAGTTGTTTAAAAAAAGGCCCTACATATTCATTACAGACTATGAACAGTATACACAACGAAGACCTGATCCAAACTCCACTGAAGTCAATAGAAAGACTGACTGACTTCAGTGGGAT
Organism: Macrochelys suwanniensis; assembly: GCA_033296515.1. NCBI lineage: Eukaryota > Metazoa > Chordata > Testudines > Chelydridae > Macrochelys > Macrochelys suwanniensis. The sequence continues at coordinate 96,981,933 of CM065776.1, read as the reverse complement.
TTGGATCAGGCTTCAAGTGAGTAATAATGAGTTTTGCTGCAGTGATTTTCCTTATCATACCTTATTTCTGTGTCAGTGTGGAAGGCTGATTGCTACAGTTTTATGTGAAATAGACTAAAAACAGTATTATTTTTAAATGAGTGGAGGGATGGACTGTGGTCCAAACTGTTTGGCTGCAACACTGGAGTCTGTTCTCCCTGTAAAGTGTGTTTTTACCATAACATTAATAGGAGGTGCAGACATACACCCAGGCGAAGAGAGATTTGTACAGAATGTCTAAAATCCACCTTACATCCCACATGCAAATAAAAATATGATTTCTATATTGTCTAAAATGTTACCTTTCTCCCCGGCCTAGAAATTTTCCCGTTTGATGCCTGAGCTAATGCTAACTATGTGGATGTTCCTGCATGCTGTGTTTTTGTGGCACATCAAGAGTAAAATGCAAAGCAGAGAAACTCCCCTGGCAATAAGGTAATTAAAGACCTTTCCTCATGAATTAGTCTCTCAACTTACAGTGAATGTATCTATAATGATACCAAAGAAAGAAGAGAAAACAAGAGCACTTTTAAACTGACCTGTTTTTCATTTTCATCCTCCAGCTTTAGCCTGTCTTCTATGCAGTTCCTGGCCTGAAGGAATGCCTTCCTCTGAGCCCTTTCCGTCAAAATCCTCACAAAGATCCCATACAAATTTACACTGACAAACAGGATAGCATTGGCCATGAGCTGTAAGGGAAGAAGGAAAAAAGAAAAAAATATTTTAATATACAATTTTTTTTCACATTACTACTCATGAATAAACAAGTGACTATTTAAAATCCGGCCCTATAGACTACATTGGTGAAACATTTTCCTGTATTACAACAGTGTAGAAGCAATGATACAGGTGTCAAGCGTCTAGGCAGGCATATATCACAGTCTACAACTTTTAATTTGGTAAAAGTAAGTTCTCTTAAGGTGACCTGTGGCTTATTACTATTTTTGTTCATCATTAGGTCTTTCATTACGTCATTGGCAAATCTGTCTATGTACCAATATGACCCTCACCACCATCTAGGGTGACCAGATGTCCCGATTTTATAGGGACAGTCCCAATATTTGGGGCTTTTTTTTATATGGGCTCCTATTACCCCCCAGCCCCTGTCCCGATTTTTCACACTTGCTATCTGGTCATTCTAGCACCATCACCTCACAAATCAATAACAGATTTTAGCCTCACAACATTGCTGTGAGGTAGGGGCGTAGTATGCCCACTTTACAGATGGGGAACTGAGGCACAGAGAGATGAACTGAGTTGCTCACAGTCACACAGGAAATCTGTGGTTGAGCCAAGAATTGAACCCAGTCACCCTAAGTCCCTCTTCAGTACCTCATCCACTAGGCTGTCAGGCCTGCATCTGTGCTGTTAGCAATCATATTGTGTGGTTTTGAATATCTACTCTCGAGATTATTGACATCATGATCCTGCAGTGCGCTGAGTGCCTCCTACAACATGCTGAGTGCCTTCAAATCCCATTAACCTTAATGGGAGTTGAGGCCACTCGGTATGTTGTAAGAGGCAATCAGCAGGATCAGTCCCTACCAAAATACTGAAGACAGGAGGAAATGAACTAGCTAGACAGTATACAAATTTCACATTGAACACTGCACTTCTGCATAGGAAAGAAGGGAAACAAAAAATGTGTGTTAATCCAAAACAAGGCCCTATTGTGTGAAGTACAACCTTAGATTCATCCCATTGGGTCTTGAGCTGAATTAAGAAGTGAGGCTCTGCTCCAGCAAAGCGCTTATGTATATCTGTAACTTTAAGGATATGAGTAATTCCATTCTACCCTAGTTAGAAATTTAAAGATGAACTGCAAAACACCACCACAACTGTCTGTGCCCCTACGGCTCCATTTTTGTGTCTGCAGGAGACCTCACTTTGCTGCTGATTTCCTCTTCGGCTTTAAAATATTAAGTGCTGGCTTCCTTTTTCTTTGGAGCGATTGTCAAAATTACATCACCCTAAGATCAGAACTGAAGTACAGGTCTTACTGCCCCTTCTTGAGAGAGGAAGGAATGAAGTTGAGTCTTAGGTTGTCTTCTTTACACAGGCACAAGATTCTCTATGGCCTTGGGCAAGAAAATCTATGGCCTCTCTCTCTACATGTTCACATCTATAAAATAGTGATAAACATATTTACTTATATATCCAGATCACCGGGATGAGTTACTGTTTGTACAACACTTTGAAGATGAAAAACACAATGTGAATGTTATTATTTAGAGATATAGAGAGCATAGAGAGATGTCTCGGTTCTTGTCTCCATTTATCTTGTATTGTGATAGAAAGCTGCTCATGGTGTTATCAAATTTCAGCATAAATAAAAGCCATTGAAAATGTACAAGAGAAACTTCAATGGAGCCTGATTTTTAGAGGCATGAATGGCGCCACTACATTTTATCATACACTCTGCATGATCTAATGGTTGTGACTATTGCAATACCAGCTGATTTGTGCTGGTCCAATGGCTGAAAAACAGCATGGATATCTAGCAGTCAAGTCTGGAGGCAGCTATCAAAGACCACAGAATGAACAATCGGAACAACTATGGACAATGCAAATTGCATGACTTTGCTCAGAAGTGGTTCTAGCAACATGACTGTGTTATGAAATGGTGTCAAAACCTAATGTTCTTCTTTGGATATTGATATTACAGTGAGATGGGAGTTGGATAATTGTTTTTAGATGGAATAAAAAAAGTTTATTCAATTTCTTGGCCTTCTATTGGAAGCAGGAAAAGAGCATATATTTTAACAATCTGCCAGCTGTTCCGGGACTGTCATTACGATTTCACTCAAACTCTGGTGATCATCTGGACCCTGAGCAACCAGTAGGTGGGCTGTCGCAATCATGCAGCCACTTTCAAACGCAGCAGGGTAAGTCATTTTCTGACAAAGTTTGAACAGTTCAAGATAAAACAGAGGCTTAGCTGTCAGTGCTGGCCTGCAGGGAATCAGGAAAAGCGATAAAGCAAGTAAAAGTCACAGAATTAAGAATGTGAGAAAAGAAAGTAGGGTAGATTGATATACGATTCTCCCCCTCCCCTCCCAAGGCCTTCTAACCTTTTTTTTCTGACTGCCAATGCCATATATTTCTTTCACTGTTGGTTTCTTGGATGTATGCCATTTTGTGGTCCCAATATACATACACTATCTGACATATGACCTAGGAAAAGTTAGTAAGGTTTTCAGAATTAAAGCCAATAATGAAATGACTTTTGCCAACTAGAGGGACTCAAGCAAGAGGCCAACATTAGGCCAAGAGTCTTAAAAATGACTAGAGAAATATGCAATAACAGAGTTAAATCATAGACTCATAGAATATCAGGGTTGGAAGGGACCTTAGAAGGTCATAGTCCCACTCCCTGCTCAAAGCAGGACCAATCCCCATTTTTTGGATTGGTCCTGCTTTGGGCAGGGAGTTGAACTAGATGACCTTCTAAGGTCCCTTCCAACCCTGATATTCTATGATTCTATGATTTAAAAATGACTAGTGACTTTAGGTGTCTAAATTTCTGGGTGCCCAACTTGAGACACTTAAAAGGGGCCTAATTTTCAGAAAGTGCTGAGGGAACTTTGAAAATTCAATGCTTTTAAAAGATGCCTTGGATTGGGCGCCCAGAAATTGAAGCATCAGAAAGAAAACCACTAGTGATGTACAAAAGTCTTAGTTTAAATCCTTGCTCATAAGACTGTAAGCTCTTTGGGGAAGGGACAGTCTTTTCGTTCTGTGTTTGTACAGCGCCTAGCACAACAGTGTCCCGGTCCATGACTAGGGCCCTTACCCGCTACAGTAATTCAAATACACACATAATAATAATACTCAAAATATACACCACTAATTACACTAGAGCAGGGGTCGGCAACCTTTCAGAAGTGGTGTGCCAAGTCTTCATTTATTCACTCTAATTTAAGGTTTCACGTGCCAGTAATACATTTTAGCTTTTTTGGAAGGTCTCTTTCTAGAAGTCTTTAATATATAACTAAATGATTGTTGTATGTAAAGTAAATAAGGTTTTTAAAATGTTTAAGAAGCTTCACTTAAAATTAAATTAAAATGGAAAGTCCCCCAGACTGGTGGCCAGGACCCAGGTAGTGTGAGTGCCACTGAAAATCAGCTCGCGTGCCGACTTTGGCACCCGTGCCATAGGTTGCCTACCCCTGCACAGGAGGGTAGTAACATAAAAGTGGTATTTTTTAGGTAATTACCATCTTCTATTTGCTTAAAAAGAAACCATTCTTTTTTGTTTATTTAATGTGACAAGAAATTGCAAATAAGCTTTTTGTTTTGCATGTTTTCTTAATACAGTAGAACCTCAGAGTTACGAACACCAGAGTTACGCACTGACCCGTCAACCACACACCTCATTTGGAACCGGAAGCACGCAAATCAGGCAGCAGCAGAGACACCCCCTCCAAAAAAATAAAATAATAATACAGTACAGTACTATGTTAAATGTAAACTACTAAAAAAAAATAAAGGGAAAGCAGATTTTTCTTCTGCATAGTACAGTTTCAAAGCTGTATTAAGTCAATGTTCAGTTGTAAACTTTTGAAAGAACAACCATGATGTTTTGTTCAGAGTTACGAACATTTCAGAGTTACGAACAACCTCCACTCCCAAGCTGTTCATAACTCTGAGGTTCTACTTTAAATGACTGATGCCGTTCATAACCAGGTAACCCACTAGCCAGAATAACAAGGTCCTCGGTAAATTCTTTCCTGAAAACCATTTTCTATTTTTGATTGAAAAAACTTTTGAGGTTTTCACAACCAGCCCTTCCCACTGGACTATAACCTGGTGCATGACACAAACCGGAGAAATCACAATGCTAAAATGGTTTCTTGATTACTCAGAGGGCCGCCTATGTAATGGCTCTAATAAGGAAGGATCCTAAAGTACACAGCTGGAATAGACTAAAAGTAAATGAGGGATGTAAATCACTGTGGAACAGTTGTTAATGAGAGCCCCAAATCAAATGAGATTTTGCTCTCTGAATGAGAAAGTCAAGGTCGTGATCTCGTATAGGATTGAAGACTGATTTCAATGGGAGTTGCAGATGCTTGGCATTCTCTGGATGAGGCCTTAATTGCAAATATCAGTTACTTGAGTCACTCCCACAGTGGCACAGCTGTTCGTGAGCTGTCTCATTGTCCTGTGGGAGGCGCGGATGCATCAGAGTGGAATAGTGAGGAGTTGCTGTCAGCAATTCTAGTAGAAGGCCAAGATCTGCAGAAAATGCTGGTACAGTTCTTGTGGATCCTTAGGCATCTGTGGCCAACTGAAAGACCAAAAACTAGTAATCAGAGAACCTAAGTGGTATTCCCAGTTCTTTTCATTGACTTGTTGAGTAACATGGGGGCAAATAACTTATCCTTTCTGTGCCACAATTACCCTGTCTGTAAAACTGGAACAACAACATTTACTCACTTTTGTAAAATACTTTGAGATGTATGGATGAAAAATATTATCATTTTTACTATAGACAATACATTTTCCATTATAACTCATGCAGCCATGAAAGAGCAACAGGCTACACAGAACATTGGTGATAAGAGTCTTACTTAAATGGGTTTGAGGGCTGGTCTACACTTAAATTTAGGTTGACACACCTGCGTTGCTCTGGGATGCGAATAATCCACAACACTGAGAGATGTAAGCATGCCAACTTACTGTGTATGCAACTAGGTTGACAGAAGAATTCTTTCATCAACGTCACTACTGGAGATGGTGTTCTTACACCGACGGACAAATCCCTTCTATCTGTGAAGGCTGCATCTACACTATGGGGTTATGCTGTAGCGAAACTGGTATATTCCCCATAATAGAGACATGGCCTTAACGTTAACACTAAAGCACAATACCATTAAATCTTTGCTGAAAAGTGAGACAAGACTGCGGTTTTGTGTGTGTGTGAGAATTAGAGAGGATGTAAAATGATCAAAAAACAAGCAAGGTTTTATCAGAGTTTTAAATAAGAGTGTCAAATAGTTTTCTTTTTCCTTCCATGGGATATGTTAACATTAGAGCACCTCCTTTATTTACAGCACATGACAAACAGCGTAGAAGAGAATTTCAAGATGCTGTCAATTCTAATATTTCCAGATGCACGATTGCCTCTTGATCCTGATGTGGCTTTGTTAGGTCTAGTAATTCACCTAATCAACTCATTTTACAGCCTCTTGAGAACACTTAATTACTACATCTGCTACCGCCTTGTGCTGAAGTGTCATCACCCACAGGAGCAGAGCACTGACAATGTTCCTTTAGTTCATAACTGCTTCCCAAACAGCACTCCCTGGTACCCGTACAGTAAAGTCCAGCCAAACAGATGATCTATAGATTTAACATTTATTCCCAGCTTGTATAAAGTCTTCCCTTATTCTTGCTATTTTATTTTTCAATTGGATTATGCCAGTTATTAAGCAGATCTTATGCTTTTGTGCTGATCACTCTTTCTTCCTCCTTCTCAGATTCAAGAGGAAAGTAAATGGTAGTAATGTGGCCTAGGAGGGGACTAGCCATTGTGGATATTTCAATGACCCTCCAGGTGACCATAGACAAAACACAGCCTTTATGTGCCATATTTTTAGAAAGTGCACATGCACAATGCATGATCTGCACATATAAGTCAAGGATTTGCACGTGCGCTCATTTCTGTGTGCATGTGTATTTGACCAGGGTGCACACAGCTCATGAGCATGGTTTTAAAAATGTAAGTCTCAGTACTGTATATAATCCTGGACATTTTTAGATGAAAGACGTACGATAAGAACAAAGGATTATCATCAAGCGCCATCAAGTCCTACAACTTATTACTACTAAAACCAAAAGAAGATTTTTGTGGGGAGGAAGAGAGCTTTGAGGAATGCACTTAATATGTTTACTTTTTTCTCTTTCATTTAAGGCATATAGTACAGGGAGATTAAATACATTTCTATTTTCATCAGGGCTTTCATTGAAAAAAAAAAATCACACACTTTTTTGGTTTTGTTTTTTTAGCAACTGAAAACCATTTTTTTCAGATTTAAACTAAACATTGACAATATTTTGGTTTTCAGATTTTCAAGAAAACCTCCCCAAAATGTCAATGAAAATAAATAAAAAAATTAATTTTCCAACCAGCTTTAATATATAAGCATCTAAACATTTGGCCTCATTTTTAAAAATGAGGACCACCTACTAAGTGCTCGGTGCTCAACAAGCTTCTTATTTCGGTGCTTAACTATGGCTTTATGAGATTAACTTGAGGTTTCTAATTTTGAATGTTTTGGCCATTCTAACTATTTACAATTCTAAATACAATTTAGTACTGAACCATTACTACCCCTTTTTTGTATTACATGAACAAGTTACACAAATGTTTTCTTTAAGCATACACATGTTCGTGGAAAGCAAATTTCAGGCTGTAGCCAGGGTTCACTTCACCATGAAGAAAGAATTGTTTCATGGCAAACAGTCAGTTATAGAGTTTCAGTCATCTGAGCAAAGTGTGGAGGGAAAAAAAATACCACGTGTCCTAAGAGACTAATCTATATTCTAATATTAAAACCTAAACTGCCGCTCAAATATAGAATTGTGCAGATGAAATAATCACAACAAACATTTTGTAAGCAACTCACAGGTTGAAGCTTGTTCAGTCATAAGATTCAAAAGACTGCAAATAGTGCAGTGTGGACACTGTTATGAATAGTTGGCCCAGCTCAACAAAACAAAAAATAAAGCCCCAGTTTGTTTCCATTTCAAGCCAATTTCTTACCCATCCCGATATGCTCTAGGTCTGTCTCACTCACTGGATTTTGAACTCATAATATTTGAATGGATTATTTTTCTTGTTTTCTTATAGGCACTTACTCAGCCATACTGAAGTTAAATACCAAACATATTTCCATATGTCTAGTCAGGTCTTATCTAAGTGCAAATGCAGGTTTCCTTTAAAAAAAAAATGGTGCAGGGACTACAATGGATGGATAGCAATATTTGAAGGAAAGTCAAATAAGTCATAAGCATTTCCCACACCTCAGAACAAGTCTGGCAATTCTGAGAACATAGTTTAACACCTCTCTCCCTTTGCTTTGTAACAATATAGTGAGAAATGCAGATAATGGTTGTTATTATTGAAAACCATAACATTATACTAATGATTTTGAAATTTAGCACTCTCACTTAGTGGCAATGTTGTATTAGATGCCTAAAATGTTACATTCCCACCACTTTAATGTAGGTGTGAATTCTGAATACGAGTGTTCTGAGTAGAACATATCCCTTTACTATAATTATAGGGCCAAATCACTGCCCTTCTGTGAAAAACCTGCAGGAGCAGGCTATGGGGGAGGAAAGCTTGGGGAGATTCCCTTTCTGGAGTTTCTTGCAGATGTTTACATGGTAAGGAAAGGAATGAACAGGGGTTGGTCCTATCCACTTCCCCTCTTGCATCATATTGCATACGGCTCGCGCCACTTCCCGCAGCTCCCATTGGCTGGGAATGGCGAACCGTGGCCACTGGGAGCTGCGGGCGGACATACAAATGTAAAGAAACTATCTGGCGGCCTGCCTGCCCATCCGCCGATTACCCTGATGGGCCGCGTAAGGCCCACAGGCTGCAGGTTGCCCACCACCGATGTAGTGCAATACAGGCGCTAGATGAAGTGGGTTTTTACAATTATAGCAAAACAGACAGCATTGCTGTCTTACCATTTGTTTGCATGTATTAAATGCAACCACTTAGTCCTTTGACCACCTCCTAGGCTTGTCCCTGTGCAACAACTCATTTAAAAGTTGAAAGATTTTCTAAAAAAGTCACAGTAAAACACACTTTAAAATAATGTCTTCAGAAAATATGTTTTCCAAGCTATTTTTGCAGCTTTTGGTGGAGGTAGAGTTGCTAGGTCAATGGATGTTTTAAGCATTTATGCACAATTTTTCTGCATCTATGTTCCAGACACTCCATGCATGGTTGTGAGAACTGACATACAGTCAGCTTCACTAGGGCTCTATATTGCTTTAGGTGGGTAAGCATTGCTTCCTGAGTAGGGTGACCAGATGTCCCGATTTTATAGGGACAGTCCCGATATTCGGGGCTTTGTCTTATATAGGCGCCAATTACCCCCCCACCTCCCGTCCTGATTTTTTACACTTGCTATCTGGTCACCCTATTACTGAGCCTGCAGTTCTCTTTCTACAGGGATAGACCATGGCTTCAGTTCAGATCTGCCCTGAGCAAGGGAGAGAACATGGTACTACTGCCTGTGGAATAGCCTAGGAAGGAGATTGTCACTTGGGCCTAGATTCACAAATGTACTTAGGCACCGAAAGCCCAGACTTAAGCTCCACTTTTAGGCACCGCTGCTATCCACAAAATTCCCACTGAACTCTGTAGGTGCCTAAAGTTACTCACTACATTTTTTCAGTAAAAGTTCCCTCAGTGCCTATGTTTCTGCCTTTGCACATGCACACTGCTGCTTTCCTATAGGCGCCCGGACACCTATCTTCTGCCTAAGCCTCAGAGCGATACACAAAGCAGGGAAGACAGTTGTTCAGCTGCCTAAGCTGTGTGTGAGGCCCAATCCAGTAGGCGCCCTCTGAACACACCTACCAGATAAGGCTCCTCAGGCAAGTTCACAAAGAATAGTCAGGGGAAGGACCTCACTCAGTGGTCAAGATGCTTGTCTGGGGATGTGGGAGACCCCTAGCTCAAGTCCCTCCCCCATCTGAGTGGTAGAAGGGATTTAAACAGGGATCTGCCACTTTTCAGGCGAGTGCTGTGGGCTCCATAAATCTTTCCTATTAAAGCTGTCCCACTGTGGATAAAAGACTCATTGGGGCTGAGAGAGAGAGAAGATGACCATCAGAACAACTGTGTAGCCTGGTGATTAGAGCACTCACCCAGGATGGCAGAGTCCCATGGTTCAGTACTCCTGCTCCAGTGACTCTGTTTATCCACAGTGGAACAGCTTTAACAGGAGAGACCAAGGGAGCCCCCGCGTCAGAGTATCCCATAGCCCAACCGTTAGGCCCTCACCCAAGAGATGGCAGATCTTCTTCCCCTCAGATGGAGGGAGGACTTGAACTCATATCCCAGGTGAGAACCCCAACCCCTGGGCTAAAGGTTATGAAGGAGGTCTTCCTCCTTTGCCTTCCACCACCATTTCTTGCAAAAACAGCATAGGCACTTAACTCCAAAGAAGGCCCCTGGCTATAAATCATTAGCAGCACTGTCACCTCCCCGCAGCCCAGCCTGACGCAGCTATCTCTGTGACTGGAGTGGGGCTTAACACACCCTACTCTGGTCAGCATCTCCTGTTGGTTAACTTAGACAACTCCCCAGCAATGTTGGCTTTGGTGAATTGTATTCTATGGCACACATCTCTCCTCAAGCTTGGATAGGGAGCCTGGGGCCCACCTCTGGCTTTGTGTATTCCAGTGATTTTCTAGGCACTGTGATGCCCAGTGTCACAACACCTAATTCCTTTTGTGCCTCCAGGACTTGGAGACTAACAATCTCCCAGTTTCCCCACTGTTCTGGGGAGGGAGTAAACTGCACTGTGTCTTTACCTGGGGCAGCACAAACGGCCTGATGTGCTAGTCGCAGCTACGTTGCTGGCCACATTGCCCCCTACCTGTCTCAATGGTGACCACATATTCAGAATATGGGTTTGGTATTACAATTGGTACTGACAAGCGACTTCTTTCCACCTTGATTGTCACCTGACTTCACGGACATTATCAGCTGTTGGTTCACGGACGCTTGGAGCGTCCAGTTTCTCTCACTAGGTTTGAGAGACAATGGCTGAGCTCCAGGGTAAAATCTACCTTTTACTTTAAGCTTTATATGGGGGGTCCTGGTACCCAGTTCTGTGTCAGTCTTGGATTCTTTCACTACCTTATCCTGATGCATGAGGAAGTTACTCACCTTGTGCAGTAACAATGGTTCTTTGACTAGTGTCCTTATGGGTGCTCCACTATAAGTGTGTCTGTCCCGCTGCACCTCTAATTGGAAAATGTAAGTAGCAGAATCCATTCGGCCTGCACATGCGCCCTCCCTCGAGGCTATCTAGCGTTGCGTGGGCAAACCGCCTTCAGTTCCTTCTCAACCGCCCTTGGCCTGAGACAGAGCGAGGAGCATTCCAGTTTACTTACTTACCTCAGTTGCGTTTGTTAAAGATGTCCCCATCTCAGAAATCTGCAGGGCAGCAACCTGAGGCAGTGAGGCAGTTTGCATGTGTGGGCCAAACGGACACTGCTACCTACATTCTCTGATTAGAGGTGCAGGGATGCAGACAGCTACAGTGGAGCACCCAGAGGGACACTACCCGAAGAAGAAAGTTCTGTTTTGTCCATGTGAAAGACACTGGTTCAGTTAGATACAGCGGTTTGAGCAAGTAAATCAACCTATATAGTTATTACTATAGTTAAATCTTTTCCTCGCAGTTAATAGGGACTTTAATATGGCTTAAGACAGGCATTTGTTACCCAGGAAGTGTGACAAACATTATATACATTGCATCGAGCTGTATGCTGGCAGAACAGTGAGCCAAGCATATTTGAACAATTGCTCCTGTCTCCCGCACTATCTCCCTGGCTGCAAACACTATACATATTTCCAAATCATTAATTCCCAAAGAAGCAGGAAGTCACTCTTCAATATGTGAAAGCAATGTCTGGATTTTGGGCCACATTCTCTCCTGAGCCAAAATCTGCTCAGCGGAGGGCATAAAAGCAGTGGGCCATCAGGGAGCCAGTCACAGCTCCTTGATTCACTAGCCACATCTGCTTCTGCTCCAGCAGGAGGGAGGGCACAGAGTAGCCTGTGTAAGTACATTGGAGGTAAATGCCTTATTAGTGAAAACCAGGAAGTGTCACAAGAGAGTTATCACTGCTTCTAGACACAGTGAAATCTACAAAGTTGTGGCCTGAATCCTGCAAACAGACACTGATACACAGATGTAGTTTTGACTCTCAACTAACTGAGGGGGTGCAGGGCCCGGGACACACACACCCCTCTGCCCCAGGCACCGTCCTCACTCCACCCCTTCCACAAATCCTTTCCCCACCCCCACTCCTTCTCCAAGCCCCTGCCCTGCCTCTTTCCGGCTCCCTTCCGCGAGCGACGCCAGGAGCCGGGGCAGAGCGGAGTGGGCAGGGTCTGGGTCGCTCGGCTTCCTGCCAGTGAGTGCGGGGGTGGGCCTGATCCCTGCTGACGGTGCCAGGCCCCCAGCTAACCTCCCGGGCCGCCCTGGCCTCCAAGTTCCTCTGAAGCGTGGGGCCCCCCCCAAAGCACGGAGCCTGGGGCGGTTGCCCCGTTCTGGCTTATGGATGGGATGGCTCTGTGTGTGGGTAAAGTTTAAAGCATTTGTGTGTTTGCAAACCAGAGACTAACTCTAATTTCCTTAAGGGCATAGTCCATACCATTTCAAGTTTCGAAATGCAACTCTTTATTCTAGAGGCCTAGTAAAAAGTACAATCAGAATGCCTCTAAATAAGAAAAACTGGTTGGCTTTTTTTCACTCTTATGCACCAAAACAGCAGAAGGGATTTTGGTCCTTCCACAGACCAAAGCTGGGACATTTCAGCTCATATTTGTGATTTTTTTCAGAAGTTGTGTTTAAAAGCAAGGAGTTACAAGGGGCAACATTTTGCAGACTTAGCAAAGGAAATGTAAAAGTAGAGAATTGTTGCAAGGGTGAGCAATCTGAGCTTTTTTACTTGTTAGTTTGCTGATAGTGGGATATACTGTATTATACTGCTGGGTTATAGTTGTATTTGAATACTAATTTTGTTGTATGTTTAAGTTATGCCAAAGCAACTAGAGCACAGGGCTAGGTGATCTTTTGTAACATAAATAAACATACACTTTTTAAAGAGTGTGCAATCTAAATAAACAAGACAGAAGAAGGGTGGGTGAAAGCAAGAATTATTGCCGAGGCACAAAGAATTAAGTGACATGTGCAAGGTCCCATAGGAAGTTTGTGGAACAGCCAGGAATTGAACCCAGATCTCGAGTCCTTCTAATTTACCTAAAAATGATGATAGACATTTTTACAGATTGGGAAACCAAGAAATCCTGCCTCAGTACCCTGCTTTATACACCACACAACACTCCTTTCCAACTTGTGCAGCATGTACTTTATAATTAGAAAGTCATTTCTTGTTACCCAGTCTGTGTCAGACAGAGGTTTTAAAAACACATCGCCTGGCTTCACATTTATTTTACTTTAAAAAGAAGTTCACCAAATAAATGCCAAAAAAATATATATATATAAAACACACACACAGTGTCCTTCTAACAACTCGACTGCAAATTAAATTGAGTGACTAAATGGTGAGGCCCTGGTTTTCTCTTCAAACACACCTGATCTCATTCCAACTGAATGAGGACAGTTTGGAAATGGGGAGAAAAAAAAAAGACAAAGGGAGGGAAAGTACGTGCACTATTGCTCTGACTGCCTGCATATTGCTAAGTGACAGCATGACTGCATTAGGATTAAACTGGTTTCAGTCAGTTTCCTTCTCCCCCCAAAAGACTGCTTAGAGCTGACAAATGTTCTCTTGTTCTCGCTCTCTCTGTCTCTTTTTTTCCCCCATGCAGATATCGGAAGCAGTCAGTGAATGATACGACGTTTGGTCAAATGTCCTCGAAAGATGAAAGTGTTTGCCTTGAGAAAACTATCTTGAACATTGATTTTCATGTTTTATTACACTGAGTCGGTTTACTTTTCTCCTATTGTGCTTTATGACTTGCAAGAGCTGTCACTGCAGATAATAAGATTTTCATTCTGCAGGGTCATTTAAGGTATGGCTTCTTCTGTCAGCATTGGCACTTGAGAGCTTTAATACTGACAAAGTGGCTGAACAGTCATTTAAACCGGGAAAATAGAGGAGGATAGTTTTAAGCCATTTTCTATATTTTTCTATCCAACTTTTAAAATCATTTTTCAAAAGAGAACACATTCATACAGCATATCGGCACACAGGTGCTCAGATACTACGATGATAATCACAAGTAGGCACATAAATAAGAGATAATACTGTTTATTTTTGTTTTAATTTTTTTGGGGGGAGTGGCAACTTTGGGCAGTAGAATGTCTTTAACTTGAGAGACCTAGCAGCAAAACAAACAGAAATATTTCCATTGAGGATTAGATTCTTCATAGAAATCATAGGACTGCAAAAGACTAAACATTAAAAGGTTACACATTTCTTGGGTACTCCACTGATTTGAAGGGACTTTTACCAGAATTAATTTGACTGTAACCTAATCTTCATATAGTACTAATAAAAAGGTCTGGGTGTACTAACAAATGTAGGTCCTGATTCTGCAAATGGGGCCACATGGGTGGAGTCACAATCTGACCCATGCAGATCCAAGTACTGGACCAGGGCCTTACAGAGGCTAACATGCCATTTAAATGAACAGGATCAATTTAAAGAAATATTCCTTTCATGGGAATTTGATGAATCCTTTCTTGACTTTTGCAATCTTCCTGCACTCTGTAGAGATTTTTGTTTTGTTTTTTAAACGTGTCACCATTTACATATAAAGCTTATTCTGGAAAAACTGCATGATAGCACCGCAATCCCCAAACATTAAAAAAAAAATCAGGAGTTGGGCTGCAAACATTCAGGATACTGACTTAAAAATGGTGAGGATTTTGTGTTTTGTTTCTTAAAGTACAGATTTTGCTTTGGGTTATTTGCCTTCTGGTTTGTGAGCTGTTAGAGTTCACATGTTTAAGATTTTCTCTTCAACCAGAGATGCTAAAACCTTTTTTTTTTTTTTAAATGAAAGCTGGGATTCTCACATAATCGCAGGAGCTGACAACACTGGAATCAGTTCCAACTGTACCTAAATGGGTGTGTGTGCACATGTGGGGGGCATGATGCAGAGCCATCAATTTGCTATGCTCAAGCTCCTCCCTGCTCACTTGCTCCCTGGGTGAGGGAGGGGGGAAGAGAAGCATACAGCTGTAGCACCTGACCAATTCAACATACATGTTTTCCCTCCTCAGAGGCTGAGTGATGGATGTGGAATGGGGGAGACATGTCTGAGTCTGGGGAGAGGAAGGCAGAGGACTCAGAGTGAACGAGTGTGGCATTAGGTAGGAGGAATAGGCAAAGAAAGAGCAAACAAAAGCATAAAGACTAGAAAAAGAGAAAACCAAGGAGGGAGGGAGGATAATGATTAAAAAGCAGAACAGGAAGAATTCAAGCAGGACCTGGAGGAGAGGAAATTTAACAAAATAAAGGCACAGGCCACAAAGTGTCTGAACTGAGAGAAAAAATAAAGGGGTGCAGAAGGAAAAATGCTATCATCACCATCTTTTACTGTGCAGTGTTACACTTTTAATTTTTTAAGGCAAGAGTGTGGCCAGGAATGAGTCTGGAGGAGCTGTTGCTTGGCTGAACATGGAGGGAGTTACCCTCTTTTCTCTCTCCCCTCCTCTCCCAGATACCAAAAGCCACCATTGTATTGATCCCTGACTCTCACCTAAATGATCATACGGCCCATTCCCTCCTACATGTGACAGGTGTCTCTGTTTTTCACTTTGAAAGGCTGATCAACTTTTCTGAGACTGAAGCAGACAGAAAAGGGGAATGTATGTAGTTAAGAGAGTGGTATTTTCATATACGACATATTACAAGAGATTGCAAACACAAAGGTTGTGTAACCTGGTAAAAAGAATGGAACTTAATTGAGGTATCAAGAATTATGAAGGCTATAAAACAGATTAGTCCCTACTTCTTATCATGTCCCATAACTAGAGAGCAAGAGGACACCCAATTAAATTAATCCCCACAGCATGTGGCTTCATTCCCAGAGGAGGTAATTAATGGAGTTAGTTGCTAAGACTAGACTGTAAAAAAAGATATTGGAAAATTTTATAACTATTAACGATGCGATTTATAGTTATGAAACTAAGACAGGAAATCAAAGATCCTGTTTCAGTTCCTGGTTACACCAGTTCAGGAAGCCATTCCCAGCACCCTTACATACAGCACTACACTGGAAGCAAGGTTGCAGGCAGGATATTGGAATTATAGGTCGATTCTGTAGATTTTATTCAAACAAAACTCCCACTGAAGTCCGTATTCTTGAAAGCAACAGAAATTTTGCCTCAATAAGGACTACAGGATTAGATCCTTTGCTCTTTTCTAGTAATAGCAAAACGTATGACTTTCTTTTTGAAAGAATCCACTAATTTGGGATGTCTCAAATTTCAGGCCATGATGCTATGGTTTGAGTTACAAAGACTGGTGCCAAATCATTAACTGCAAACCCATTAGATCTGATAATTAAAAGATTATATAATAAATAAAGCATCACTGCACCATTCATTAATTAGGCTGGAGTTCACTGGATGTACACAAGAATTACATTATACAAAAAATGAGTGAAGGTCATCATTACTCCATGTGAAAGCTTTGCTACCCATTGAAAGATCGAATACATTAAACACTAACTCATGTATCAATGTTATCAATCCTTTCAAAAATTTCTATGCCTACTGAATGATCTAAAAAGTAACTCAGTAGTTCTTCAATCAATATAGCATCAAGACAACCACAACACTGGAAATTATGAGTCAATACCACAGAAGATGAGTGGATTACAGCAATGATATAGGTAGCCTCAAATTAAGGCTTCATAATAAATGTGTGGATATTTATGGTCTAGACATATTTAATTCTAAACACAAGCAACAAAATATAATATCACAGTAGGCTGTATTTATCCCCTCTACAGCTCTCCTTCCTTTTCTTTCCTTTCGTCCTTTTCCCTTTGTGTGAAGGAGAATAAAATGAAAAAAATATATTCTTGTAATAAATAGTAGAATCTCAGTTATATTAATTTATATTCCACTCTGTACAGTTATAAATTGCAGTTAATAGAGATCAGCTTTCATTGTAAATTTTACAAATTCTCATAATGGTCTTTATTTTTTTTTAATACAAAGAGTATTTGTCTTTTCAAAAGCTGTCATGTCACTTTGAAATCCTCACTCTCCCAATGGCAGAGTGCTATCCTATGAGGTTCTCAGCATCCCCTGGGGACGTAAGTGCTCTCAGCTCCATTGAAAATGTAATGCCGTTAGCCTTTCAACGTAATCAGTCTATCCCAAAAACCCTTACATGAGTAGCCCTTACAAAAGGACAGTTACCTTTTCCGTAACTGCTGTTCTTCGAGATGTGTTGCTCATGTCCATTCCATATTAGGTGTGTGTGCTTGCCACATTCACCTGTGCCAGAAGTTTTTTCCTTAGCAGTATCAGTAGGGGACCAGCTCTGGTGTCCTCTGGAGTGGCGCCTGCATGGCACGGTATAAGGGGCGCCCACAGCTCCCCGCACCCTCAGTTCCTTCTTGCCAGAAACTCCGACAGTGGGGAAGAAGGGTGGGTTGTGGAATGGACATGAGCAACACATCTCAAAGAAAAACAATGTCCATTCCATATTAGGTGACTCCAAAGCAGTACCCCTGGAGGTGGGTAGAATTTCACGGATGTGTAGATTGCAACACAGCTCTGCCGAACCCAGCGTCGTCTCTGGCCTACTGAGTGATGGCATAATGAGAGGTAAACATGTGAACAGAGGACCACGTTGCGACTCAACAGATGTCCTGGATAGGGATGTGTGCCAGGAAGGCCGCCGAAGATGCCTGCGCTCTCGTCGAGTGGGCTCTGACAATCGGCAGTGGCAGAACCCCCACCAGGTCGTAACAGGTCCTTTAGCACGAGGTGATCCAATTAGAAATCCTCTGTGACGACACTGCGTGACCCTTCATCCTATCTGCTGTAGCAATGAAGAGTTGAGTCGATTTTCAGAAAGGCTTGGTACATTCTAAGTACAAAGCCAAGGCTCTCCGGATGTCCAGGGCGTGAAGACTCCTCTCTTCACTGGTCTTGTGTGGTCTGGGACAGAACACTGGGATGAAGATGTCCTGGTTCATATGGAAGGTGAAGACCAGATTTGGCAGGAAGGCTGGGTGGACCTTATCTTTGTAGAAGACCATGTACAAAGATCCTGAAGGCTTTAATTTCAGAGACCCGTCTTGCCGACATCACCACCACTAGGAATGCAACCTTCCATGACAGGTAGGAAAGGGAGCAGGAACCCAGCAACTCAAAGGGCGAGCCAGTGAGCCTAAAGAGGACCAAGTTAAGATCCCACTATGGGACAGGAGTCCGTACCCGTGGGAAGACTCTCTCGAGGCCTCTCAAGAATCTGACCATCATATCATGAGAAAACGCCATCTGGCCCTGGATTGGTGGGTGAAAAGCAGAGATGGCCACAAGATGCACTCTAATGGAAGAGTGTGCCAGGCCCTGGTTCCTCAGACGAAGCAGGTAGTCTAAGGCCTGGTCTACACTAGGACTTTATGTTGAATTTAGCAGCGTTAACTCGATTTAACCCTGCACCCGTCCACATTACAAAGCTATTTATTTCGACATAAATGGCTCTTTAATTCGATTTCTGTACTCCTCCCCGACGAGGGGAGTAGCGCTAAATTCGACATGGCCATGTCGAATTCGTGTTACTGTGGATGGAATTCGACGCTAATAGCTCCTGGAGCTATCCCACAGTGCACCACTCAGTGGACGCTCTGGACAGCAATCCGAGCTCGGATGCTCTGACCAGCCACTCAGGAAAAGCCCCGGGAAAATTTGAATTCCTTTTCCTGTCTGGCCAGTTGGAATCTCATTTCCTGTTTGGACATCGTGGCGAGCTCAGCAGCACTGGCAACGATGCAGAGCTCTGCAGCCGTGGTGACCATGACATCGCAGAATAGGAAGAGAGCACCAGCTTGGACTGATCGGGAAGTCTTGGACCTGATCGCTGTGTGGGGCGATGAGTCCGTGCTTTCGGAGCTGCCATCCAAAAGACGGAATGCGAAAATTTATGAGAAGATTTCCAAGGCAATGGTGGAGAGAGGATACGTCCGGGATGCAACGCAGTGCCGCGTGAAAATCAAGGAGCTGCGACAGGCATACCAAAAAACCAAAGAGTCCAACGGATGTTCCGGATCGCAGCCACACACATGCCGTTTTTCCGAGGCACTGCATGCTATGCTTGGAGGTGCTGCCACCACTACACCACCAGTGTCCGTGGACTCTGACGACGGGGTCTTATCTACGGCCACGTCGTCTGAAATTTTCGCGGACGGTGAAGAAGAGGAAGGAGAGGAGGAGGAGGAGGCAGTCGACAGCGCTTTCACCGCTGATTTCCCCGACAGCCAGGATCTGTTCATCACCCTCACCGAGATCCCCTACGCCGGACCAGGACCCAGGCAAAGGATCGTCAGGTCAGTGTTTTAAACATTTATTTTGAATAGAATAGGCATTGGTTTGTTATCAATGTGTTTTTATTGCTTACTTTGCAATAGGCGCTTCAGTTTTCAATCTTTTCCAAGGCAACTACTCGAAAAGTCTGTCAATATGTATGGGGATAGAGGAGAAATCCCCATCGGAGATCTCCGCGAAACTCTCCTGTAGGTACAGTGAAAGCTTTTGCATCAGGTTCCCAGGGAGAGCGGCCTTACTATCTCCTCCATGGTAGGATACTTTTCCGCGCCATGCAAGCTGCAGGTACTCTGGTATCATTGCCTTGCATAGCATGGCGGCATACGGCCCCGGGGTTTGCTGGCATTCACGCAGCATGCGGTCTTTGTCTGTCTCCGAAATCCTCATCAGAGTGATATCAGTCATGGTGCCCTGGTTTGAATGGGTGGTTTTGTTAGTATAGTGACTTCTTGATTTTTCCTTTAAAGAACGACAACCGGCGGTTTGCAGACATGCGGGCGGGTGGTAGCTGTGAGGCTAACCGCTGAAACTTTGCGGTGCGCAGGCAGGGAGAGTTCCCTGGACTGGCCACGCGGAAGAGGGTGGGGAGGGTAGGCGAGCCATTAAAACACAGTGGTGCGCAGGCAGGGAGAGTTCCCTGGACCGGCCACGCGGAAGGGGGTGGGGAGGGTAGGCGAGCCGTTAAAACGCAGCGGGTCGCGGGCAGGGAGAGTTCCCGGTACCGGCCCCGCGGTGGGGGTGGAGGGGTAAACGTGTAGGCGAGCCGTTGTAGCCGAGCAGTTTTGCCGGCATCAGGAACTAGCCACCGCTAGGAACTGTGCTTGAAACATGGGAGTACCGCACTGCTGTGAAGTTAGGTCACAGCAATCCAAAGGCAACGGCTTACCATGGTCTCCTGAGAGCCGTTTTCCAGTGAGTGTCCAGCTCCGCTTGTGTGATCTGAACACCAGGACCCCTGGCACTTAATACAAAGACATAATATTCGACCTTGTACTGAGTGCACATGTGATAGGTAGTGTGCATGGTCTTGTTCACAGGGAAAGAGTATAGGCATTGTTCGGGAAAATGTATCTTTCTGAGGAATTCACTCCCTTTCTCCCATCCCACAGCTGCGAGTGTCTCCCTCCCTACCCGTGGATCGCCCTCCCAGAGGCTTGCGCAGATCAGGCGGCGCAAAAAAACAACAACCCGGGACGACATGTTTTCGGAACTGATGGTCTGTTCCCGAAATGAGGCGGCACAGTGGAGAGAGGACATCTCAAGGTCCGAGCAAGCAGTCAGTGAATGGGAGCAGAGGGCTGAAGCTCGCGAGGACAGGTGGCGGGTGGAAGACCAGCAGACGACAAACGCTGCTTGGACTAATGAGGGAGCAAACAGATATGCTCCGCTGCCTTGTTGACGTTTTGCAGGAACGGAGGCAGGAGGAAAGGGCACCTATGTATGTTATTTCCAACCGCCCTCCCCCGCCACAAAGTCCAATTCCCCCCTCACCCAAAGTCAGTAGAACGAGGGGAGGCAGGGGCCGCGGAAAAAATCACTCCACCCCTGCGGACTGCTCCAGTAGCAGAAGGCTCTCCTTTCCAAAAATTTAGATGGGACCTTTACTTCCCTCCAAACGCACCCCACCCCAGCCCCCGTCCAAGTTTCATCTTAAAATTTTGCTCTCCTTAATAAAAAATTGTGTTCTGAAAATTGCTGTTTCTTGACTATCTTTCAAAGGGCTGTTCGATTTTGGGGGAGGGGAGGGGTGGTTTATGATTTGAGACGATAGGCGCCGATAACAGGGTGGAGACAGGGGAAAAGGTTCAACAGAAAGTCACACTCACATTGCATTCACTAGGCACACTTGCCATTCTGTGAGGGGGTTTTCCTGTTCTCTATGGGGGGGGCCTGTCACTTTCTGGTGGTGGAGGGTGGCTGCAGATCGTTGGCGGCAGGCAATAGCCTGCATGACAGATCCATGCAGCAGGGGATCAGTGGCCGCAATCCCCGGCCAAGAAGTCACACAGGCTCCCCCTCACAGAGTTGCGAACAGGAGGGGTTGCAGGCTCCGTTGAAACAAGCAGTCCACCACTGCGGACTGCTCAAGGAGCAGGAGCCTGTCATTCCCCGAGTTGGGAAGCATCCTTTCCATCACTCCACCCGCTCCCCAACCGCGGTATTCGTCCCAGTTTCAACCCTTTACCGAGAAATCATTAATAAAGAAGACGGTTTTAATAAACAATGTTTCCTTTATTATACTTTTAAAGTGGGGAATGAAGGGGGGGAAAAGGGTGCTGGTAATTGGAGAGGATAGACAACGGTAACTGGGTAAAGAAACGGGGGCTGGTTCAGCTTCAGTTTTAACAAGCGAAACAGTCACTGGTTACCCTGCTCGCTCTGGAAGCTAGCTTTCAAAGCTTCCCGGATGCGCAGCGCGTCCTGCTGGGATCTTCTAATCGCCCGGGTGTCCGGCTGTGCGTAATCAGCAGCCAGGCGATTGGCCTCAACCTCCCACCCCACCATAAACGTCTCGCAGAGATTGTGGAGCACACAGCAAGCTGCAATCACAATGGGGATATTTGTTTGGCTGAGATCGGAGCGAGTAAGTAAGCTTCGCCATCTCCCTTTGAGATGGCCAAAGGCACACTCCACCACCATCCTGCACTTGCTCAGCCGGTAGTTGAAGAGCTCCTTTTCAGTGTCCAGGGCGCCCGTGTATGGCTTCATGAGCCAGGGCATTAGTGGGTAGGCTGGGTCCCCGAGGATCACTACAGGCATCTCCACATCCCCAACACTTATTTTGCGGTGTGGGAAGTAAATACCTTCCTGCAGCCGTCTGAACAGACCAGAGTTCCTGAACACACGAGCGTCATGAACCTTGCCCGGTGATTCAACGTTGATGTTTGTAAAACGTCCTTTATGGTCCACTAGTGCTTGCAGCACCATAGAAAAATAGCCCTCATGGTTAATGTACTGGCTGCCCTGGTGGGCCGGTCCAAGGATGGGGATGTGTGTCCCATCAATAGCCCCGCCGCAGTTTGGAAATCCCATAGCAGAAAAGCCATCTATGATCACCTGCACGTCTCCAAGGGTCACTACCTTTGAGAGCAGCAGGTCAATGATTGCATGGGCTACCTGCATCACAGCAACCCCCACGGTAGACTTGCCCACTCCAAATTGATTTGCGACTGACCGGTAGCTGTCTGGCGTTGCAAGCTTTCAGAGGGCTATGGCCACTCGCTTCTGGATAGTCAGGGCAGCTCGCATCCGGGTGTCCTGGCGCTTCAGGGCAGGGGACAGCAACTCACAAAGTTCCAGGAAAGTGCCCTTACGCATCCGAAAGTTTCTCAGCCACTGGGATTCATCCCAGACCTGCAGCACTATGCGGTCCCACCAGTCAGTGCTTGTTTCCCTGGCCCAGAATCACCGTTCCACAGGATCAACGTGACCCATTGCCACCATGATGTCTAGGGGCCAGGGTCCCGTGCTTTGCGAGAGGTCTGTGCCCCTCTCAGAGTTCATGTCCTCACGGAGCTTCTGTTGCCTCCTCACCCTATTTCTTGGCATCTGCCTCTGGAAAAGGTGGACGATAAGGCGCGAGGTGTTGACAACGGACAGAACAGCAGCGATAATCGCGGAGGGCTCCATGCTCGCTGTCCTGTTGCGTCCACACTGTCAATCACCAGAAAAGGGCGCGATGTAATTGCCCGCCAGCGCTTTCACGTAGGGAGGGCGGGAGTGTGGGTCGAATGACGACACATTCCCAAAACCACCCTCGACACATTTTTGGCCCCAGAAGGCACTGGGGGCTAGACCCAGAATTTCAATGGGCAACGGGGACTGCGGGAACTGTGGGATAGCTAGCCACAGTGCACCGCTTGCAATGTCGACGCTTGCCCCGTTAGTGTGGGCTCACAAACTCGAATTAATGTCCTTGGTGTGGATACGCACGATTGACTTTGTAAAATCGGTTTCACAAGTTCGGTTTAAGATAAATCGAACTATTCTCGTAGTGTAGACATACCCTTAGATAGACTGTATGGAAGAGCGCAAGGGAGAGATGCCACACTCTGATGCCCAGCAGGAAAACCTCATTCACTTGGCCAGGTAGGTAAGTCAGTCTGGTTGAGGGCTTCCTGGTTCCCTGGAGGACCTGTTGGACCTCATCCGAGCAGGTCTGCTCCTCCAGGTTCAGCCATGCAGCATCCACGCTGAGAGGTGGAGGGGCGCAAGGTTGGGGCGCAGGAGCCAACCGTGGTCCTGTGACAGCAGGTCCAGTTGGTTGGGCAGGGGCTAGGGAGGGGCCGCTGCCACATGCATGAGCATACCGAACCAGTGCTGGCGAGGCAATGCCGGGGTGATCATGATAACCTGCGCCTTGTCTCTCTTGATCTTTGCCAGGACCCTGCTGATGAGAGGAATTGGAGGAAATGCATACATCAGGTTCCCTGAACACAACAGGAGAAAGGCATCGGAGAGGGAGTCCTTGCCGTGAACAAAACCGGTGGCATTTCCTGTTTAGCTGTGGGGAGTTACCCACCTCAGGAAGATCATGCGGGCTACCTCCGGGTGGAACGACCACTCGTGGTGAGAGGAGAAGTCCCTGCTCAGGTAATCTGGTAGTGTGTTCTTGACGCCAGGGAGGTGACAAGCTCCCAGATGGATTTTGTGGCTGATGCAGAAGTCCCAAAGACTGAGTGCCTCTTGGCAGAGAGTCGACGAGCGTGCTCCCCCTTGCCTGTTGATGTAGAACATCGAGGCCGTATTGTCCGTCAGGTCTCTCACCACCTTGCCCGACAGGTGAGGTAGGAAGACTCCGCATGCCAAGTGGACAGCCCTGAGTTCATTGACGTTTATGTGTAACGTCATCTCCTCGGGGGACCACATACCCTGGGTCTGGAGATCGCCGAGGTGTGCGCCCCAGCTGAAGTCCGAGGCGTCCGATACCAACTCAATGGAGTGATGGGGGTGTCAAATGTAACCCCCTCTAGGATGGTCGTGCGATCGGTCCACCATTGCAGTGAGGCGAGTACCATCGGGGGAATGGTAACAACCTTGTCCAGGTGATCTCTGGACTGGGAATAGATCATCGCCAGCCATTGTTGCAGAGGCCACATCCAAAGCCTGGCACAGCAGACAACATATGTGCACACTGCCATGTGACCCAGCAGGTGCAGGCAAAGAACGCGGAGACCTCCATGATGAGGTCCATCAATGTCTGGAACCTTTCTAGCGGCAGGGACGCTCTGGCACAGGTTGAGCTGAGCATCGTTCCGATGAACTCTATCCTTTGCACTGCTACTAACGTGGACTTTTTGTCGTTCCCCAATAGGCCCTGGGAGCGGCACGTGGCTTGCAGCACCGCGACGTCCTTTTGGACCTGAAACCTGGAGTTGCCCTTGACTATCCAGTCGTCAAGGTACGGGTAGATCTGGATACCCTGACACTTGAGGTAAGCAGGCACCACTGACATGCACTTGGTAAACACTCTGGGTGCTGTTGCCAGGCCGAACGGTAGAACCACAAACTGGTAGTGGTGGGGGCCCACCGTAAACTAGAGGAAGCGTCCGTGACCTTGAAAGATCGCTATGTGGAAGTATGCATCCTTCAAGTCAAGGGTGGCATACCACTCTCCCGGATCCAGGGAGGGGATGAAAGAAGCCAAGGAGACCATGCAGAACTTTAGCTTCTTTAGATACTTGTTGAGGTCCCTCAGGTTCAGGATGGACTGCAGACCATCCTGGGCCTTTGGGATGAAGAATTACTGAGAACAGAACCCCATGTTCCTGTACTCGAGAGGAACTTCTTCCACCGCACCCAGTTGCAGCAACCCCTTTATCTCCTGTGCGAGGAGACTCTCGTGAGAAGAGTCGCTGAAGAGGGATGGGGAAGAGAGGTGGGGTAGAAGTAAACTGTAGGTTATTCTCCTCCACCACAGTATTGAGGACCCAGCGGTCTGAAGTTATAGCTCTCCATACGGGGAGGAAAAAAGAAAGGCAATTGGAGAACAGCAGGACAGATGGATCCAGAGTAAAGTCTGGTAGGTCACCCTCGAGCGCACCCTCAAAATGCTCGCTTGCCCCCCTGCTTATTGTGGGTCAAGCCCGACTCGGCAGAGGGAGGAGGTGGGTGGTTCGGGTGGTGCTTGTAGCCCCTACTCTTCTTATGGGGGGGCTCCTGATGGGGTTGACTCCCGTGGCCCTGAGATTGCTGCAGTTTGAACCACTTACGGGCTGGACTTGGAACGTACAGTCCCAGAGTTTTCAGGGTAGTGCGGGAGTCCTTAAGGCCATGCAGTTTACTGTCCGTCTGCTCTACAAACAGGGCCTGGCCATCGAAGGGGAGGTCCTGCACTGATTGCTGAGCCTCTGTTGACAGACCCGAGAGGAGCAGCCAGAACGCCTTTCGCATGGAGATGGCCGAGGCCAGGGTGCGAGCCATGGAGTCTGCTGCATCCAAGGCTGCTTGGAGGGCTGTTCTCGCTGCAGCCGTGCCATCTTTGAGGATCGCCCCGGAATTCTTTCTTGGACCCTTTGGGCAGCAAGCCCTCAAATTTGGCCATAGACTGCCACAGATTGTAGTCTTAGTGGCCAAGGAGGGCTTGGTGGTTGGCCACGCTCAATTGAGGGCTGGAAGACGAATAAATTTTTCGCCCAAACAGATCCAGTCTCTTCAAGTCTTTATTCTTGGACGTAGCCCCGGGTTGACCGTGCCTCTCCCTCTGGTTAACAGCCTCAGCTACAAGGGAGTTTGGGGCGGGGTGAGTATAAAAATACCCATGGTCTTGGCACAAAATATTTTTGAGATGGGTGGCAGGGGGCTTGTCATAGGGCATTAATTATTTTCAATACCCCCTTGTGTGGGGGTAAAGCCACTATAACGGGTGCTATGGAGCAAAGGATGTTGAACAGTGTGTCTGACGGCTCCTCAAGATCCTCTGCCTGGAGCCCTAGGTTACCCTCTTCAAAAGCTCCTGATGAGCCTTGGCGTCATCTTGCAGAACTGGGTGAGCGGGACTTGTAATCGCTTTGTCTGGAGATGATGAGGATGAAGCCAGCACCAAGGGATCCATCACATCACCTGGTGGTCCAACTGGCTGCTCCCCTAGGTCCTCATGGGCTTGGGGGGGGGTCTTCCCCTGTGGGGCCTCCACCTCCAGAGGAGGGCGGGATGTTGCGGCTGATTGCCTAACTGAGGCCCCCACCACTGATCGGGCAGACTGGGAAGGCTGGGTGAACTCCCATGGATTCCAGGGGTACTATGCTGCCAGCCAGTGGCCCGGAGGCCACAGGGTCGGTTGTGGTGCCGACGAGGTCAATGGTACCACTGGTGCTGGGGCCTGTCCTGCTACCAGGAACTCCTGATCAGCACTGGAGTCGTAAGCGGAACGGACGCTGCTGAGTGACCATAACCAGCTGGCCTGATGCCCCTCGTCACCATGGTGCTGGCCGCTGTGCCTCGACACCGACCTGTCCTATCGGGACAAGTTCCTCCCGTGGGACCCTGGGGATCTTTGGCATTTGGTGGATCTGCATCAGTAGACCATCAATCTACGCCTCACACTGCTTGACCTGTACCGGGATTTAGAGCAGGACTGGGAGTTGGAGCAGGCCGGTCGTTGATACAATCTCCCCGATCAAGGGGATTTGTGTTTCAGCGATGGGGGAGGGAGACTTCATTAGAATAATTAATCTGGGGTGAAATCCTGGCCCTACAAGTCAATGAGAGTTTTGCCACTCATCAAAGTGTCCACTGGAGTTGACTCTTCACAGTCAATAATATAAATTATCCCACCTACACTAAGGCAGTGGTTCTCAACCACGGATATGTGTACCCCTGTGGTATGCAGAGGTCTTCCAGGGGGTACATCAACTCATCTAGCTATTTGCCTAGTTTTACAACAGGCTACATAAAAAGCACTAGGGAAGTCAGTACACACTAAAATTTCATACAGACAACGACTTGTTTATACTGCTCTATATACTGTACACTGAAATGCAAGTGCAATATTTATATTCCAATTGACTTATTATTATATGGTAAAAATGAGAAAGTAAACAATTTTCAGTAATAGTGTGCTGTGACACTTTTGGATTTTTATATCTGATTTTGTAAGCAAGTAGTTTTTAAGTGAGGTGAAACTTGGGGTATGCAAGATAAATCAGACTCCTGAAAGGGGTACACTAGCCTGGAACGGTTGAGAGCCACTGCACTAAGGTTTTAACATGTTAACTAATGTGTTAAATCACACTTTTTTCCCTAGTGAAGAGAAGGCCTTAAAAGCACAAAGGAGAGTAGAATTTGTCCCCTTGTTTTCAACCTCTATATCCAAACAATTTTCAAAACAATGCTTGTTTGCACTTGTATAGTACCTTTCACCTGACGATATCAAACATCTTTACAAGTAAGAGTATGTATTTTTACCAATATTTAAAATGGAGAAAGTAAGAGGCTTGTCCAAGACAACAGACCAATTAGTGACAGAATTGGGCATAGAAGAAGATTCCTGACACTTTTTGAATTTATTTTATTTTTATGTATATCACTTTTATAGCATCAAGCTCAAGGTCTTGGCACTTCATAAATTTTTTTAAAAAGCATAACTGGCACCAAAAAATAAATAACTAGAGTCTAGACACATTAATATGTAAACGCTTATGATATATATATTTTTTCAAAACTAATTCCCTGTCTACTTTACATGTACGTAGCATTTTAATAACCACCAGTTTTATTATCTATACATTACCTAGCTCCTCCTCTTGTCCCTGGAAAAGTGATCCCTTATTTATGCAGTAGAACACTCTATACCCCACTAACCCCTCCCACCAGTTTTTCATTTTTTTTCTCTTTTCCTCCACTTCACCTTAAATGGTCTCTTGACATTAGGATTGTCAACTTTCTGACTGCTGAAAGCCAAATACCCTTGCCCAGCCCCTGCCCCGGCATTCTGAGGCTCCGCCCCCACAGCTCACTCCATCCCCTGCTCCGTCACTCATTTTCACCAGGCTGGAGCAAGGGGTTTGCGTGCGGGAGGGGGTGAGGGCTCTGGCTCGGGATGCGGGCTCTTGGGTGGGGAGGTGGATGAGGGGTTCAGGGTTCAGTAGGGGGCTCTGGGCTGGGGGTGCAGGCTCTGGGGTGGGGCTGGAGAAGAAGGGCTTGGGGTGCAGGAGGGAGCTCTGGGCTGGGGCAGAGGGTTGGGGGGCAGTAGAGGGTGGGGCTCTGGGAGGGAGTTTGGGTGTGGGAGGGGGATCAGGGCTGAGGCAGGGGTGCGGGAGGGGGTTCGGGCTCCAGGCGGTGCTTACCTCAGGTGGTGCCTGGAA
Source organism: Macrochelys suwanniensis (assembly GCA_033296515.1). Taxonomy (NCBI): domain Eukaryota; kingdom Metazoa; phylum Chordata; order Testudines; family Chelydridae; genus Macrochelys; species Macrochelys suwanniensis. The sequence goes on along the minus strand of CM065776.1, from coordinate 96,953,285 downwards.
GCAGCAACATGTCCTTCTGCCTCCTAGGCACAGGGATGACCAGGGGGCTCTGCGCACTGCCCCGCCCGCAGGCACCACCCCCACAGCTCCTATTGGCCGTGGTTCCCAAACAATGGCAGCAGCAGAGCCGGTGCTTGGGGCAGTGCCTGCACCGCGGCCAGGGGCAGCGTGTGCAGCCCTCCTTGCCACTCCTGTGCCTAGGAGATGGAGGGCCATGCTGGCCGCTTTCAGAAGCCATGCGGCGCCAGCTGCTGCAGCCAACCAGACTTTTAGCGGCCCAGTCAGCAGTTCTGACAGGAGCCTCCAGGTTCCCTTTTTGACAGTGTTCCGGTCGAAAACTGGATGCCTGGCAACCCTACTTGAAATATGTTTAACTAATTATGCTAAACAATCTGTTCCACCTTGTATTTAGCTGTGACACTCTGAGTACATTTCCCAGACCTGAAGAAGAGCTCTGCGTAAGCTCAAAAGCTTGTCTAGATCAACAACAGAAGTTGGTCTAACAAAAGATATCATTTCACCCACCTTGTTTAGGTAGAACTCCACCGTCTTTGGTAAAGATAACAAAGTACCTACTTAATAAAGAGGAGCTCTCCACTCTATTACTTATGTTACAGTAGTGTCTAAGGACCCCATCACAGGCCAGAGCACCACAGTGCTGGGTGCTGTACAAACACAGAACAAGAAGACTGTCCCTTTGCTGAGGTATCCTTCACGTATAAAAAAATCCTTAGTGTTAATATTGTTTGAGCTGTTTTCTGTAGTTTGCTAGCAGATTTACTGCTTTTTGCTCTTCTAATATTTCAGTTTACTGTATCTACTTATTTTTATATAAACTTTCATAATCTCAGTCTTTTTTCTGGTTTTCAAATGTTTGCCTTTTATGTTGCTCTTTACTTCCCTATCTAGCCACTTTGGTTTCCTGTTGCCCTTTAGTTCTGTTGATTTTGCTGGAAATAATTTTGCTTGTACCTTCTCCACCTGTACCTTAAATACGTCCCACTGTTTCAGTATTGATTTCCCATGTGGTTGAATTCCAGTTAATTTTCTTATCTTATTTCATATTTCTTTACATTCTGCTCTTCTAAGGCTGAGTATTTTTTGTGTTCCTGCACTTTCCATATACTCTCAGAAATATTAGACACTAAGAAGTTATGCTGCTAGTAGTTTTCCAATTTCAACATTATATCTAGCTTATTTCCTATTATTACACCCAGAACAGCCTCTGACCTAGCTATCTATTCAACATACTCTGTAGAGAAGTCCTCTGTATCTCTATGTATAAACTTCCATCTTTATTTTTTTACATGCAACACTCTGAGTCTCTTTTTTTTCTCAGGACAAATCTTACTGTCAGACACATGGGTATTGCTTTTGCTGAGAGACTAACAAGGGACTAGCGAGACAGGTCCTGTTGTATGTCCTTCAGTCATATCCGAATAGCCAAAAGCTAATGTAGTGGCCAAAAAGGATTTCTTAACTGAACTAATATACAATCTGTCACCTGCAGGAACACTTGTTTATCTTTTTGTTCTAGCCAGGAATCCTCCAGCAATATCCAACAGTCTTTACTGTCATTCACTCCAGAAATCCAACCACCAGTGAGTGATCAAATCAGCACATAATGGGGATGCCATCACAGATCTCAACCATGAAGACTACATCAACAAGGCCAACCAACTTTCAGACACCACCTCATATAAAGAACTCAAATAAAATCCCACGCCACAATTCACACAGGAATTTAAGGATATCATCAAATCCTTCCCCAAACAACTCAAAGAGAAACTCTACAAACTCATCCCCCAAGAACCCACCCGAGGGGCCTTCTACATGCTTCCCAAGCTACACAAACAAGGGAACCCCAGCAGACCCATTATATCTGGCCATGGCCCACTTACTGAAGGACTAGAAAACCATCCTCAGACCACTCACACACAAAGGGTCAGCTTCCTCCAGGACACAACCAACTTCCTCCAGAAACTGTGCAACTTTAACAACCTCCCTCAGAACACTATCTTTGCCACCATGTCACCTCCCTAAAACCCAGCATCTATCACAATGACAACATTGCTGCCTGCCTCAAATATCTACAAGAACATGGACACACTCAGATATCTACCCCAAACACATTGCCACACTCATCCATTTCATCCTCACCCATAACAATTTTACATTTAACACACACTTGGTCCAAACCATGGGAACAGCCTTGGGTACTAGGATGGCTCCCCAATATGCCAACCTCTTCATGGTTCACCCTGAGGAAGAATGAACCTTGAAACCAATGATATACCTGAGGTACATCACACAACCTAAACTCTGTCACAAAATTCCACCACAAATTCAACAACCACCACCCATCCATCAAACTCTCTCTAGAACACTCCCAAACCAGCATCAACTTCCTGGATACCAGGATCAGCTTCAGCAATGGAACCCAATGCCAGAAACCCATGGATCACCACATTTACATTCAAATATCCAGTAACCATCCCAAAATACACCAAGAAATAGGTTATCTACAGCTAGGCACTCAGATACCACAGAATATGCTCCAAAGAGAAAGTCAACTCTAGGATACACACCTTAACACTTAAAACCACCATCACCAAACCAGGCACTCCGCCAGAGAAGTAGATTGCATCATGGAACAGACCACTCAAGTACCTCAAGAGAACCTGCTTCAATAGGGAAATAACGCCCCCCTCCGCCCGACTGCACACCCCTAGTTGCCACTTAGAACCCCAGACTGGAACCCATATGGGGTATCATTAAACAATTACAACCCATACTCAATGGGGACCACATCTTGAAAGAAACCTTTCACAAACCCCCCTCTTCTGGCTTTCAACCAACCACTAACCTCACCAAGCTCATCATCAGAAGCAAGCTCCCTACAGACCAGGACACACCAACTCAAGGCGGCACCAGACCCTACCAGAACAACAGATGCAAAACCTGCAGACATATCTCCAGTGCTATGATGATCAATACCCTCCATGACACACATAGTTGTTAACGGGCCATTTTGCCTTGAATAGTCTCTTAGAATATGTATTAAACTACTTATGCTAGACAATTTGTTCCACCTTGTATTTAGCGGTGACACTCTGAGTACCTTTCCCAGATCTGAAGAACAGCTCTGTGTAGCTTGAAATCTTGTGTTTTTCACCCACAGAAGTTGGGCCAATAAAATATATTATCTCACCCATCTTGTCTCTCTAATAGTCACTCCTTAAATCTAAATAGTCTCTATAGTGTCAATCAAAACACAGCCTTCACACAAAGTTCTCACTCACTTTAGTAAGATTAAGCCCCATATTTTTATGCTAATTTGATATACTCTCTCACTCATAGTACAATTACCCTTCTTTTCTTTTAAAACTCACAAAAGTAAATTCTATTGTCACTAGGCTAAATTCTGCTCTGTTACACCTGTGCAATTTCATTGACGGGAATGAACAGGTATAACTGAGAGCAGAATTTTGCCCTGACTGACTGGGAGATTTAAACTGTGTTCTAAATTTTAGTTCTTACATGTATATCACAATTCTCCATCTACACATATGCTTTTAATATAACTGTGATGGGTTCCCCCCGGGGTTCCATCTGGAACTAGGGTACCACTAAGCATCCCTGACCCACCAGCCTGGGCTCCCTCTCACACTGTGCTGCTGTGATGAGTTGCTAAGCTCTCCAAGCTTGCTCTTTCAATCAGCGTAGACACAGGTAGGGACACACCCAGGTGTGGTAACATGCAGACAGGCTTTCTGACCAGCCCCTGAATGGGAAGGTTATACAGCTAGGGCACTTACCAGCTTCTCAGGCATACACTCCCTCTGGAGGGTAACCCCAAAATTATACCATCTTGTGCTTCACAGAGATTTTTACAACGTAAACTCATGAGATTCGCCCCCTGCCTCAATGTGGAGAAGAATATACACAGCTTTCTGCCCCAAGTTATGATTTCCACACACTGGTTTTAGATAAAACAAAAAATTTATTAACCGCAAAAGAGAGATTTTAAGTGATTGTAAAAGATAGCAAACAGATCAAAGCAGATTATCTAGCAAATAAACAAAACACGCAATCTAAGCTTAATATACTAAAGAGATTGGATATGAGTAGCAAATTCTCACCCTAATTGTTAATTTAGGCAGTGTGCAGAGATTCTTGAGGGCAAGATGCACTTGCTTGCATCTTAAAACTCCAGGTATTCCTTTCACAGGCTAGAAATCCCTCTAGCCTGGGTTCATCCCTTTCCCCCTAGTCCAGTCCTTATTCCTCAGGAGTTTCCAGCAATCTTCTTGGACGGGGAGTCAGTGAAAAACCATGATGATGTCACTCCACTGCCTTAAATAGCTTTTACATATGGCGGGAACTCTTTGTCTCCAACTTTAGTTCCCACACCTTTCAGTGGAAAAACACTGATATTCCAAGATGGAGTCCAGTACCAGGTGATCTGGTCACATGCCCCTGTAGTGTTATAGCAGCCATGACTCGGAGACTGTTTGTAGCGTCCTCTGTTAGGTTGCTCAGGAAGAGTGGGAGATTAGCATCTTGTAAGACTTATTGTTCTTCTTAATGGCCCTTCCCAGCCAGCCATTTAGATTGACTGTATTCTGCCTAGTGGGCATTCCTCAGATGTAAACACATTTGTAATAGATACATATACAATATTCCTAACTTCAGATACCAAAATGATACATGCATACAAATAGGATAATCATATTCAGTGAATCAAAACTTTTTCAATGATATCTTACATGATCTATCTTGCATTAAATACATCATAGTCATGCCATAATAATATCAGAATAATATTACTGTGAAGAATATGGGGCGTAATGCCACAATAACAATCTTGTTTCTTTGTCTTACTTCACCTTCCTATCCCACTTTCCTATAGCATTTGTTAATAACGTTTATGGATAGCTTTCCTTTGTATTCTTCCCAAACTCTTAGTTTAAAGGAAAGGACCAGCCTACTGAACAATCCAATGAGGAAATAGCTTTGCAATATAGAAATTTAGACATGCATATTTTCATACTGTGTAATATTAAAAAGCTTATGCAGTAAAGTCCATATGTGGAATTAATTGATGCAGATGGGCACTGAGGTAAATATTGTAGCTGGATTTTTATAAGAAGTCTAAACAATTTTCTGACCATTAATAAACACAAAATCATGTCCTTGGAGGCATTATGTGACAGCTAGTGATGAGCAACATGACATTTCTCCCTCCCCTCTCACCATGTACAGCATTACTCAGTTAGCTTGGTGTGTGAAATAGGCAAAATGTAATTACTTGATATATCTAAATTACCCCTGAGTTTCAACTGGATTACAGAAGTCTACTAGCTGTTAAACAGCTTCTGTATTTCACCTAACCAGTGATCCCACTAAGGGCTTGTCTACAATGGCAATTTACAGCGCTGCAGCTTTCTCGCTCAGGGGTGTGAAAAAACACCACCACCACCCCCCAAGCACAGCAAGTTTCAGGGCTGTAAAGCGCCAGTGTAGACAGGGCACCAATGCTGGGAGCTACACCTCTCGTGGAGGTGGGTCTCTCCCAGCGCTGCGCCGCGACCACACAAGGCATGTTAAAGCGCTGCTGCGGATGCGCTTTAGCGTTACCAGTGTAGACTAGCCCTAAAGTCTGTAAATTCTCTTGATGCTTTTGAAAGAAGTAACGAAATAAAATTGAACCTATCTGTAGAATTACAAAATTAACTAAGTCCATGTACTGCCTTACACAGTCAGATCCCTTTATGACTGTATTACAACATTGCACACTTGAGCTTAACATTGTCAGCAGATACTGCGGTACTTGAGGTTATTGTTGTAAAATACTTTAGTATTTGTATAAGACCTAGTGCATGTACAATGCTCTGCATTAGTCTGGTACATCAAGTTGTGGTTAATGCCAGAAATGGGACATAAAAATACATGGACTCATGAACTCCTTGGCAAAAATCCATTACATAATGTTAGGAAATTTAAGGGATCTGAAAACCCAGCAGTCAGCCTAGGCTTATTCTCAAACTCCATAGTAAAAAGCCAGATTCTCTTGTTCAAAAAGAAGAATAAAAGCCGTCTGCCGTACTTTTTCATTTTTCACTATCCAGACACAACTCTAATTATTATTATTATATCCCCAAGATTATGTTAGAGTATGGTTTCCAAGCACCTAAGTGATTAAGGAGCCTAAATTCCATTTCCCCAAAAAAGTGATTTAGGCACTGAGGAGCCTAAGTCCCATTGACTTTCAATCACAGGCACTTCTGAAAAAGTTATGCATAGTTTACAAATAATTCCATTTTCTGAATGTGTGAGCCTTGTGAGATTTAGCACTTTGGAGCAGTAAGTAATGTATCACATACCACAACGTATGTCTGTATTCCAAGTGGCTGAAGATTATGAAGCAGTAAGATACATCTGATCCTACTGTATTATAAAATCTTCCCACAGCCTCTTTGCACGGGGAAGTAGAAAATGGTTATAAACGTGTGGACCTTAGAGATACTTAACTTTTGTCTGTGAAATAATCACAAAAGGGGACTGACAGAGGACTTTAATTATCAATGCTATTTAACAATGGAACAGATACAACATGGCAACAGAAATGTGAGCTTCCCATTAGGACAGTTCTGACTAGAGGAACAACCTCAAAGTGAGGGAGGATAGTTCAGTTTTCCTGTTCAACCGAAAAGAAGCCTCTGTGCCTAAAGCTCTAGCTACAAATTAGAAACACATTCACTTGTGAAGCACTTCTGAAAGGTCCTGGAAGCTGAATACAATACAATTAACAATAAAAAATAAGCATTGTTTGAACTGAGTGTGGGGAAGAACTGCTCTTGAGGGCAGAAACACATTCTGGAGATGCCAAGAGCTACAAGATTTGCAGCAGGAGGTTGTACAATATAAGAGCAGGAGGGTAAAAGTGTGGAAAATTGAAAAGCTTCTTCATTAATGAGAAGATCTGAAAGGTGAATGTGATATTAGGGTGCCCTACAAGGCGCAGATGCTTCAGGAACGGCAACATGGAGAAGATAGGTAGGGTTCCATTTCTAGCACCTGCTCCATCTGAGGCCAGTGGCAGTTCTACCATTGACTTCAGTGGAAGTAGGATTGGGCCCATAGTAGAAATAAATCAGGTTTCAAAATTCTGTGTACCAACTTGCCCAGGGAGAGCAAACCATTTCAGGCTCTTGTTGACAATAACAGAGTTTTCGCTGGAATCGTGATCATGATAAAGGGTGGATAAAGCTGATTTTGTGATTGGGCTGGTAAACAAACTAGGGTGAATTAAACAAAGTAGTAATGTACATTGGATTAGCTTTCAGATCTCCAGACAAGAAGTCCCAGGAGAGATGTAAGAGAGACAGGAGGGCTATAAAAATTCAGAAATCTGCTAAACCCACAGATAGGCAGACAAACAAGAAAAAAGACAGGCTGCTTTTAGGTCCCGAAGACAGCAAGGCAGACAGAGGAGAGGAAAAATTGGCAGTTAACTATTTATCATCCGGGAGATCCAGTCAGGCAGCCAAAATTCAGTAACACATAATCAACTTATGCACCGTACAGGGGGTGGAAATGTTAGTGGTAGCAGCCATCTGTAAAATGAGCCAGCTAGCTCTGGTGCCAAATCAGTTCCAGTTCACTTGATAGTTACCAGCTATCCATGTGACCAGAGAATGAACCAGCCACTGCCTACTGAAAGGGAGTCAAATAGCCACCTACTGTGCAGTAATTTAGGGGAATTACAGATTGCAACAATCAACCTAAGGTACCAAAGTTTCAATGATTTTTCACTAAACGCAGGTGGGGGCTGAAGCTCCAAATCAATACATTTTCAACAGCCACTGAAAGTTAGGGACTTGTAGTAACGTGTAAGCATGCTGTGCTTTTATAGCTTTTCTCATTTAGATTAGATTCCCATGAATAGAATAAAAAAATGTCAGCCCTCTCTTGTTAATGTACCCCCCAAAAATCAATTTAATTTCATTTACAAAAAGATTTGGTATAAATAGCCTTGGACTGATTAGATTTTTGTAAGTAAATGTTGGTAAATGTTGATTTCACTGTACACACACAAGCCGACAATATCTCCATCAAGAATCATCAACATTTACACACGGAAACAGTGCTGCTTGAAAACATATTAGAATTTGATGTAATGCTATTTGCTTTATATATTTTGACGTGTGGTTGACAATTTGTGTTTTAATGGTTATAAAGTGTAACTTTTTCAATCTCAAGGTCTACTGTCATTAAATAATGATTGTCTGTTCCCCCCCACATAATTCCCCACAGCTGTGAAAAATGTAAACCAATACAAATAAAAATAAAGATTTTTAAACATAGATATTATCCATTACAATTATAAAAAATAAAAATTAAATTCCATCAACTTTAGGTATAAATAGACTTTTTATTGACCCCCCCTTTATTGATTTTAGAGTGGAACTCAGCCAGTCAGTGCAAAAAGCCAAGCCAAAACTTATGGATCGTTCCTGACGCATTTAAGATCTATTTTAAGTGGGATCTGAATTGGCCTCTTGTAGGTTTAAATGGAAGTGGTGTAAAGACCTTTCTGTGCTGGCCCTCCGCACATGGGAGAAGCACAGTCTCAGTGTTATGACACCGAAGTGGCACACGGACAAAGGCGGTGAGAGGAAAAAAATGACAAATTACTATAATCTCTCCTGATTGTTCTGCTGACATATAAAGAGACTTAAAATAGATGTTAAGGTAAGTTACTGGAAAACAAACAAGTACAGACCTCGTACCCCTAAGGCTGGGAAGTCTGCTGCCACCACTGCGAATAGGAAACATAGGGTAGTGGTGGTCAGAGACTCTCTGCTAAGGGGGACGGAGGTGCCCATCTGTCACCCTGACATTTCATCTCGGGAGGTATGCTGCCTGCCGGGGGCCCGTATCCGAGACGTTACGGAGGCATTGTCAAGGATTATCCGGCCCTCTGACTACTACCCCAAGCTACTCATCCATGTGGGCACAAATGATACTGCGAGGTGTGACACTGAGCAGATCAAGAGTGACTACAGGGCTCTGGGCGTACGGGTGAAGGAGTTTGGAGCGCAGGTGGTATTCTCTTCGATCCTTCCTGTCAAAGGTAGGGGCACAGGCAGAGACAGGTGCATCGTGGAGGTGAATGCTTGGCTGCGAAGATGGTGTCGCCAGGAGGGCTTTGGTTTCCTCGACCACGGGATGCTAATCCAGGAAGAACTGCTAGGCAGAGATGGCGTTCACCTTTCGAGGAGGGGAAAGACCCTATTTGGATACAGACTGGCCAACCTACTGAGGAGGACTTTAAACTAGGTTCGACGGGGACAGGTGAGCAAAGCCCACAGGTAAGTGGAGAACATGGGGACCTGGGAGATGGGTCGGAAATAGGAGGGAGCGTGGGCTCTAATGACAAAGAGAGAGGAGGGTCAGGGCAAAACTGGGAGGCAAGATCAAATCAGTATCTTAGATGCCTGTATACAAATGTGAGAAGTATGGGTAATAAGCAGGACAAACTGGAAGTGCTAATAAATAAATTCAACTATGACATTGTTGGCACCACCAAAACTTGGTGGGATAATACACATGATTGGAACGTTGGTATGGATGGGTACAGCTTGCTCAGGAAGGACAGACAGGGGAAAAAGGGAGGAGGTGTTGCCTTATATATTAAAAATGGACACACTTGGACTGAGGAGGAGATGGACATAGGAGACGGAAGTGTTGAGAGTCTCTGGGTTAGGCTAAAAGGGGTAAAAAACAAGGGTGATGTCATGTTAGGAATCTACTACAGGCCACCTAACCAGGTGGAAGAGGTGGATGAGGCTTTTTTTAAACAACTAACAAAATCATCCAAAGCCCAAGATTTGGTGGTGATGGGGGACTTCAACTATCCAGATATATGTTGGGAAAATAACACAGCGGGGCACAGACTATCCAATAAGTTCTTGGACTACATTGCAGACAACTTTTTATTTCAGAAGGTTGAGAAAGCTACTAGGGGGGAAGCTGTTCTAGATTTGATTTTAACAAATAGGGAGGAACTTGTTGAGAAGTTGAAAGTAGAGGCAGCTTGGGTGGAAATGATCATGAAATCACAGAGTTCACAATTCTAAGGAAGGGTAGAAGGGAGTACAGCAAAATAGAGACAATGGATTTCAGGAAAGCGGATTTTGGTAAGCTCAGAAAGCTGATAGGTAAGGTCCCATGGGAATCAAGACTGAGGGGAAAAACAACTGAGGAGAGCTGGCAGTATTTCAAAGGGACACTATTAAGGGCCCAAAAGCAAACTATTCCGCTGGGTAGGAAAGATAGAAAATGTGGCAAAAGACCACCTTGGCTTAACCACGAGATCTTGCAAGATCTAAAAAATAAAAAGGAGTCATATAACAAACGGAAACTAGGACAAATTACAAAGGATGAATATAGGCAAACAACACGGGAATGCAGGGGCAAGATTAGAAAGGCAAAGGCACAAAATGAGCTCAAACTAGCTACAGGAATAAAGGGAAACAAGAAAACTTTTTATCAATACATTAGAAGCAAGAGGAGGACCAAGGACAGGGTAGGCCCACTACTCAGTGAGGAGGGAGAAACAGTAACAGGAAACTTGGAAATGGCAGAGATGCTTAATGACTTCTTTGTTTCGGTCTTCACCGAGAAGTCTGAAGGAATGCCTAACATAGTGAATGCTAATGGGAAGGGGGAAGGTTTAGAAGATAAAATAAAAAAAGAACAAGTTAAAAATCACTTAGATAAGTTAGATGCCTGCAAGTCACCAGGACCTGATGAAATGCATCCTAGAATACTCAAGGAGCTAATAGAGGAGGTATCTGAGGCTCTAGCTATTATCTTTGGTAAAAGACAGGAGAGATTCCAGAAGACTGGAAAAGGGCAAATATAGTGCCCATCTATAAAAAGGGAAATAAAAACAACCCAGGAAACTACAGACCAGTTAGTTTAACTTCTGTGCCAGGGAAAATAATGGAGCAAGTAATTAAGGAAATCATCTGCAAACACTTGGAAGTTGGTAAGGTGATAGGGAATAACCAGCATGGATTTGTAAAGAACAAATCATGTCAAACCAATCTGATAGCTTTCTTTGATAGGATAACGAGTCTTGTGGATAAGGGAGAAGCGGTGGATGTGGTATACCTAGACTTTAGTAAGGCATTTGATACGGTCTCGCATGATATTCTTATCAATAAACTAGGGAAATACAACTTAGATGGGGCTACTATAAGGTGGGTGCACAACTGGCTGGATAACCATACTCAGAGAGTAGTTATTAATGGTTCCCAATCCTGCTGGAAAGGTATAAGGAGCGGGGTTCCGCAAGGGTCTGTTTTGGGACCGGCTCTGTTCAATATCTTCATCAACGACTTGGATATTGGCATAGAAAGTACGCTTATTAAGTTTGCAGATGATACCAAACTGGGAGGGATTGCAACTGCTTTGGAGGATAGGCTCATAATTCAAAATGATCTGGACAAATTGGAGAAATGGTGAGAGGTAAACAGGATGAAGTTTAATAAGGACAAATGCAAAGTGCTCCACTTAGGTAGGAACAATCAGTTTCATACATACAGAATGGGAGGAGACTGTCTAGGAAGGAATACGGCAGAAAGGGATCTAGGGGTTATAGTGGACCACGAGCTAAATATGAGTCAACAGTGTGATGCTGTTGCAAAAAAAGCAAACTTGATTCTGGGCTGCATTAACAGGTGTGTGGTGAGCAAGACACGAGAAGTCATTCTTCCGCTCTACTCTGCGCTGGTTAGGCCTCAACTGGAGTATTGTGTCCAGTTCTGGGCACCGCATTTCAAGAAAGATGTGGAGAAATTGGAGAGAGTCCAGAGAAGAGCAACAAGAATAATTAAGGATCTAGAGAACATGACCTATGAAGGAAGGCTGAAGGAATTGGGTTTGTTTAGTTTGGAAAAGAGAAGACTGAGAGGGGACATGATAGCGGTCTTCAGGTATCTAAAAGGGTGTCATAAGGAGGAGGGAGAAAACTTGTTCATCTTAGCCTCTGAGGATAGAACAAGAAGCAATGGGCTTAAACTGCAGCAAGGGAGGTTTAGGTTGGACATTAGGAAAAAGTTCCTAACTGTCAGAGTGGTTAAACACTGGAATAAACTGCCCAGGGAGGTTGTGGAATCTCCATCTCTGGAGATATTTAAGTGTAGGTTAGATAAATGTCTATCAGGGATGGTCTAGACAGTATTTGGTCCTGCCATGAGGGCAGGGGGCTGGACTCGATGACCTCTCGAGGTCCCTTCCAGCCCTAGAATCTATGAATAAGTCCATAGTTTTCTGCACAGTCTGACAGAAATGGCAGTCTGTGCAGAAACATTTCATTATTATTGTGATTGTGATTAAATATGATCATACATATCTGTCAATTTCATAAATGAGTAATGCGTTTGACTTCTAAGATGGGATGAGACTGTTTCCATACCCTCACCTCCAGGGTATCAGGTCAGTGACTACAACTCATGGAGAGTGAATGGGTCTAACTGCTCAAACAATGGAGCAGCCATCATGGGGCATTCTCCTGGATAGCCCTGTGATGGGGCGGACCAGCCCTGCACTGGGACAGAAAGAGTTAACCCTTCTCTCCTAGAATAGAAAGCCATGCCCCTGAAGCTCTGCTGGGCATGCTCCAGCCAGAAGGCAGGTATAAAAGCCTGCAGAGCTGCTCATTCAGGGCTGGTGGTCGAGGAGGAAGGATGTGTAGCGGAGGCTCTGGCCCGGAAGCAGTTACAGCCCTTACTGGGGAGAGCTGAGGAGCCAGGACTCAAGATCCGAGGCTGGCAGCTATGGGAACCCCTGGGAACATCGGGTGCTGCTGAAGAACCCAGAGATTCGGGGGCTACCGAGACTCCTGGTGTTGGAGAGCTGGTGGGAAGTGACCCAGGGAAGGTAAGGGAGTGGTACCTCCCACCACTGCGAGGTTCAGTGTGTTTCAGCAGGATTCCCCGCTGACCCCGAGACAGACCACCCGCCACGGACAGGGCTCTGGGTCGGAGCCCAGTGAAGGTGGGTGGGCCCGGGCTCCCCCACCAGAGGTCACTAACCCCACTCCTTGCCAGTATCATATTCCTGTGACCCTTCATTTATTCTAAAGGATTAGAAGGACTCTGGCCATTGGGCTACGCTGCCATAGGGCGACATATGGACTCCGGCCGCTAGGCCGTGCCTTCCCACCAGGGGAGGAGAGTTTAGAAGGACTCTGGCCATTGGGCCACCCTTGCCCTAGGGGCCTAGTTCGTGGACTCTGACCATTAGGCCTCACGGTGACGTTGAGAGGTGGGGTTACCTCTTGGCCCACTCAGGATCAAAGGGGCTGACGAGGTGCAAGCCCCGCCACAAGCCCCTAATGGCTGCTTCTGCCAGTTGGAGGAGGAAAAAAACCACAAAACAAAAATAGTTTGAACTGTCTGACTGAGGACCCTCAGACTATCACCAGCACTCAGGAGGAGGCGAATAGCAGAACATGCTGTGAGTGATAACTGGGAGGGGGTGGGGGGGTTACAGAAGGATCTGGGTTGCTGGGAGAGAATGTAAATAGGGTCTGCCTGTTCTCGTAATTTAAGAGGAAAGCACATCTAACTTAGCTTCTAGTGAAGCGTAACATTAGATGGGATTAAATATGCTTGTAGGCTGTTTGCTGTTTTAGATTCTTCTGCTCTCTGATACTTAAAACAATTTTATTTTGCAATTGGAATAAAGAAGGCTGTTTGGTCATTATCACTAGTTACAGGTTCCCGAAGGGAAGAAAGGCTGAGGCCCAAAGCCCAGTTTGACTTGCAGGGGGATAAGCAGTTGGTACACACGTGATAGCACACCTCCTCCAAGAACTGAAGAATCAAAAGATTCTACCCAGGGCCCAAGACCTAGAATCCAGAGAGACAAGAAAGGAGCAGTTAGCCCTGTTACTGTGTCAGAGATCCGAAATAGAATAGTGGAAAATCCCTAGCTGACCTATATCCTGAGTTGTCTCCTTTCAATTTGTAATGATCTAAACATTTTTTCTACAGAACTTAAAATTCCCCCGTGGATTATTTGCTGATTGATTACTCAGAATTATTCAAAATGCAAATTCGGCTGACAGATCTGTCTCAATAACAGGAAATATTCCTTTTCAACTAAAACTCCTGAGTAATATATCACCTATTTTTTAACATTACAGCTTCATGAATGTAGGTCAGAAGGCAGCAACTATATTTGACCGATCATCTGACTAGAATCCCCAGTTAAAGCAGCCTGAATTTAACTTGCTGCAATATACTATTTTAGAAGTAAGAAAAACATTCCTAATTCCAAGCCAGAATAGCTAAAACAATTATCACAAATATTATAAATTCAAAACACACAAAGGTGTACATGTACATTATGGCCCCGATCTCTCCTGTTACAATGTACACCAATTTGCCATGTTCCTCTGACCAGGCTGTTCCCTCCCATGACACAGAGCTGAACTTCCAGATAGTGGCCATGCAAGTGAGAAAGCGATGCTAACACTTTGATACCACTCAATTCCAGGTGGCCCTTGACAAGCGTTACCCGTTGTGTGACTATTTAGCGCTCCTCCATCCCTGAAGCATATGGGAATACACACACACACACACACACACACACACACACACACACACACACACACACACACACACACACACACACAGAGTCTCTCTCTAGCTACACACACGCGCGCACGCACACACAACTGTAGATCACATATATATTATTCGGATTAGATTATACAATGCAAGGAACTTGCACGTTTACTATAAGGCTTTAATATTTTCTAAAAGTTGTTTGATCACAAAGTAAATAAAATCTAAAGTACAATGAGCAATGTGTTTACCAATCTAATAACAGAAGTAACATGTGTTAACTGCACAGTTTTGATGCAACAGTGCGCTAAATAGTTACTGTGTAGGTATAACTATTGCCAATGTATTTGTTATGTAGTTATCATAAAATAAAGTCCACTGCTACATATTCATAAAGTCCAGATTACATTAGCAAGTTAGCTGATGTCAACCAAGTACATTCTGGTCTTGAATTCTGCACTCACTACTGCCATTGGAGTAAATGGATTTATTCCAATGCAGCTTAGAGCAGAATTGCTCTACAGTTTGTTTTTTATAGTTGTACTGGTTTTGTTTAGCTGTTGACCCTTTTGATTAGTTATTGTGGAATTTAAACAGAATGCAAGGCACAAAGTCAACCACCAAACTTTTTAGTGCTTTGGGAGATAACCAGTTTGACAGCCCTTAGGACTGACCTTTCTATTAGCCACAGAACATGTATGATATTGGCTCTGCCAATTACCTCATTGTGCCCTAGAGGAATGGCTTCCCACAGTGAGAAGGAAGCTCATTCTACATGTACATTACATTGCTAGACACTCTGCTGAGTCTGGCAGCAGTAGTGCCACATTGTGAGGTTAACACACGTCAACTAGTATTTACAGAGCCCACCAATTCATTTTAACAGACTGAACAGTTGTCAAATGGTAATGACGTGATCCTACGGACCTGAGATTAAACTGAAATCAGTGATCTGGATGTGAAAACTCCTAACTCCAGTCCCCAGTCCTTGAACCACTCAATCACCCTTTGTGATTTGGGTTATATGGCTCTGTACCTTCTGTGGGGGATGGAGGTAAGTGGGAGGAGCACAAAATATCTGGAACAGATTTCTGGAAGGTGCAGGATTGGAACACAGACTATTTAGTGCCTTGATGTAGGTCTGGAGTCTCTG
This sequence comes from Macrochelys suwanniensis, assembly GCA_033296515.1. NCBI lineage: Eukaryota > Metazoa > Chordata > Testudines > Chelydridae > Macrochelys > Macrochelys suwanniensis. The sequence continues at coordinate 96,937,484 of CM065776.1, read as the reverse complement.
TTTATTGTTCTCTGGGTGTGTCATGCTAAAATATTTGTGGAGGGATAGAAAGAGGAAAATTCTGTGCACATTTTATGAATGCTTGTTACTTGTTACTTTCATCCACTATTGTTTTTTATTTACAATTGTTAATGATGTGGATGGGGTGGCTTCACTGACAAGTTGTTTGACACTGTAGGCTGTTATCTGTCTTCAGATTTAGCTGCTTACTTATGATTGTGTCTAAGTGGGTAACGTGATATGTATATTAACTTGGAATTTGATGTTACCCTTGTACAACACAATATGCCGGTTCCTGGAGGAGTGTATTCAGAGCCAGTACAAGTACCTGAAATAACTTCTTGGAGTCTATCATTCTGCAGCAAAATAGGGACCCTAGAGAAAAAGTATAGGGATCTCCCAGGCCAATTAGCAACAGCAAAGGGTATCAAGGAAAGTGAGAGATTTATCAGTGAGAGCTTCAGTGGAGTGAACATGCCACAGGCAGTGGGAATGGAATGGTAAGGCCCATAAAGCAGAGCATGAAGTGACAGAGTGACAGCACACAGAGTAATAAAGAGGCTTTTCTGACAAGCTGACACACTGCTCTTGACCTAATAATAGCAATGTAAAGGATAATATACGGGCACAAAAACATCAGCCTGCTTCTTTAAGTGTAAATAAATACAATAGGGCTTCCCTCAGCCATAGTCCAATGTAAATATGTGTAGTGTGGCTCAGTTCCGCTAAGCTCCAAGGCGACGTGTAAAACACTCCAGTTCTTCTCTCACCTTCAGCCCTTTTCCCAGAGGCTTTTCCTTTGTGAATTGCACCAAGAGGTTCAGCTTCCCTCAGCACATCCCTTTTACAAGAGTACTCCAGGAAGGGGGGATGGGATAGGATAGGGTATGAATTAATTAATCCCAGCCCTCCACCCTGCCCTCATGACAGGCACATGTTGTTGTCCCTCTAGCTTGGAAGAGGCTTAATCCTTCTCTAGCAGAGGTCTATGGATGGGTTCTAGCCACCCATCTGAACATGCAATACAACGTTCTTTATGTCAGGAAGTGTTCCTCAGACAATCTTGTAATTAGGAATGATTAGGTGACTGAGGGCACACTGTAATAGTAAAAGATCAGAGAGAAGAAATTAAGGAACAGAGCAGCATAGGGACTGGTAATTGATGCATTTTTAGGAGACTAAGAAGGTTAGGAACATAGGTGACAAATCTGGTCCTTTCCTCTCACTGAAATAAAGACCCTTCTTAAATCCATTGTATTTGAAATAGGCATCTCATCCTTTTCCTTATGCCACCAGGGAGGATATCACTTGTTATTGACATGATCAGTATTAGACACCAGTGTCCAAATATCACAGGTCACGTCCTACTCTCTGGGACAGAGACAGACTTTTTGTTGTGCTTTGCCAGCACCTAACACAAGGGAGTTCTGGTACAGGAATGGAACTCTTAGCCACTACCAAAAAACAAACAGCTGCTAGCCTACAATGATGGGGGTATCGTGAAGATTTACCAACCCACAAGAAGCGCTGGCAGGGATTCTGCCCAGCATGCAGGCAGACCTGACAGGATTCACCATCCATTAAGATGGCCTCACTTCCTCTGTGGTCCTTCTGGGACAAAGTGCTCTCCAGGAGGTCCACTGAGGCCACAGTCCCTGTGCTCCCCTGCAGAGACTGCAATTACAAGTCGCCCCTGAGTAGAGTACACATACATGGGGCCTCCTTGGGAGTTCCATTCCTGCTCACCACCACCAGGACCACTCCCAATCTGGCCCACAGTGCTTTGCTGCATTCCCTTTTTACCATCACTGGTCTTCCATGGGCTCTTTTCTTTTAACCTCATTAACTCTCTATAGCCAATGATCACATTGCCCAATACCTACTGAAAGCCATGGAAATAATATCACAGGGTAAAAGATGTGAGTGACTGTTCTCGGGGTACCCAAGACTGTGACTCACCTTTCTAATCCCTGCACTAGCAAGGAGGAGTCTGTCTCATAGTAGCTGGGTGTCAGCTCCCCGACGCTGCCAGCCCTTCATCCACTCAAACGCTCTTCTCTGGGCTATGCAAGCCCTTCCCTTGCCTTGCAGGTTAAAAATAGGTGCCACCCAATCTCCAAAGCCCTTTGAATTGTTCCCCTGTGGTATCCAGCTCCGGACACTGTTCTATGAATCCTCTACACCCAAATGTTCAATGTAACCCACTTTGCCAGTTGTATCTTAAACCACCACTCCCGTAAGCACGCAGCACTTGTGAGCACTTATTTAAAAAAAACAAAAGAAGGCTTATTAAAAAAAGAATAAAGATCTACCTAGAAAGTGATGGAAACTGTTACAGCAAAATCATAAAAGATGAACCTGGGCCGACACTTATCAATAGTTACCGTTCCAATCTCATAAAGTAGGTTTCCTCCCAAAGTTCAGTCCACTGCAGAGCTGGCTGGTTTCACAAGAACCAAATATTCATGACCAGACAGCAAGTGTGAAAAATCGGGGCAGGGGGTGGGGGGTAATAGGAGCCTATATAAGAAAAAGCCCTAAAAATCGTGACTCCCTATAAAATCGGGACATCTGGTCACCCTAGTGGGAGGGGAGTGGGCAGGAGAGACCCATGCAGCTACGCTGCTGGCTCTGTCTGCTTCAGGCGCCGCCCCCCACAGCTTCCATTGGCTAGGGGAGAGGGACAGAGATACCATCACTAGTCGCCGGGCAGAGTCAGCCGGGGTGGCATGAGTGACATTATTGGACCCCTGGGAGGATTTAAGGACTAGCACTGGCCCTAAGGTAAACTGAGTTTGAGACCCCTATTCTAGAGCTTAAAATGAGACTCTTGGGACCACATTAGACAGCAGGCCAAACTTTTAGATTTAGGCATGCTCAAATTTGTGCCTATATTGGTGTATGCCTAACTTATCCCTGCAAATATCAGAGGTCTGTGCACACAGGGCCGGCGCTACCATTAGGCGACCCTAGGCGGTTGCCTAGGACGCCAGGATTTCGGGGGCGGCGTTTCAGGTCCCTCGGCGGCCGCCGGCGGGAGATGCTGCCGCCGAAGTGCCGCTTCTTCGGCCGCCCGTATCTCAGCGGCAGCCTCTCCCGCGCTAAAAAGCTGGTGCCGCCCCTGTGTGGACATATCATGTATGTCCAGGAAGGCACGTCTTAACTGTATTTTTATAGATTGTCTATACACTCTGAGCACTGGATAGGCATTTTTTCTATAAATCCGAACTGGAGGAATATAAAAAACATTAGGCAATGGTTGAAAGAAATCTAAGAGAGAAAACAAAACAAAAGGTAAGCACCAAGTAAATGTCTCTGCTTATACCTCATTGAACTCAATGGGACTCCACACTGGCACAAAGAGCTACACTAGAAGATCCCAATATAGGACCAGTGCTTAACTGAGCTAATTTGCAGACAAGCTGGGAGAGGGAAAGGGATAGAATACAAGATTTAAAATATTATTTGATCCTCTGCCTAATTCCCACTTTTCATTGTCACACAGCCCAGCCCAAACTGCAGTGATTTCTGTTGTTTGTTGTTGTTAATCCTCCAGTTAAAATGGGATATTTAGAACATAAAAGCAAGTAGCGGGGAACACATATATTGTGTGTGTGTGTGTGGGGGGGAAGATAACACATTCTAGCCCAGCTTTATACAACACAAGAACCCAAAATGACTCATCTTCTGCAGTTCACCTTTAAAATGACCTGCCCAAAGATTAAACAGAAAGTCAGGGTAGAACTGGGATCAGAATTAAGATCTCAGCTTCCAGCCCCATGGTCTCTCCAGCAGACCAGAGGTTCTCAAACTGTAGTCTATGAAGCATTGTTAGTCCATAGAACACTAACTGCTGAGCCTTGGAGAGTCAGATAGACATATGTTAATGGCTTCCCTCTTTGTGTCAAGCTGAGAGACACAGAGCACATGGGAAGGAGAGATGAAAGAAAGATCAAAAGGAGATACCAAGATTAACTTTAGAAAAAAAAAAGACAGACCATTTCTCACACTAAAGACAATGAAAAAAACATCAAATACTTTCTTATCTATCTTAGGGTTTTATATAGCCACCCATCACCCTATTATCTGAGCGCCTTTCACAAAAAATAGACAGCAAAACCAAAGTCCCCCATGGACCTTGAAAGAGACTGTGGTGGTTTTCCATTTTGGGGATTAAAAAGACTGCTTAGAGTAGAGAATTTTTGTTTTGATTGGTTGGTTTATTTATGTCAGGGTTTGTCTGTTTGCCTGCTAATGTTGCTCTCAAGGAAAAGTAACTTCTGTAGTTCGAATAGGGATGGTACTTAGGAGGACAGGGGAGGTGCCACACACATTTACATGTGGGTGGTGAGATTGTCCTGGAGACAATCTTTCTAGTAAGATCACCTGCAGGCATGTCACCTCTCATATATCACAAGAGCTTGAAAAGCAGAAGCTTTCTCGGAGCAGTGGCCTAACACCAACCAATAACACCAGTGACCTGAAGACAAGTTCTGTGTAAGCTTGAAAGCTTGTCTTTCTCACCAACAGAAACTTCTCCAGTGAAACATATTACCTCACCTAGCTGGTCTCTGTAATATCTTGGTACCGACATGGCCACAACAACCCAACACCAACAAAATCACTTTTAAAATGAGCTTAAGTATTTCTTAGGAACATTTGTCTATTGGTTGCTTTGCGAAGGAGCTGCTTTCCTGTACCTACCAAGCTAGCACTGGTCTCCAGCTGCCGCAGGCTCATTAAACTTCTTAGCATGAGAACACAACATATGCATCTCACATGCTCTGCCTTCAATAATTGCTAAGCGACTAACAATCCCCAGCCTTGATGCTATATTATTGTGCTCATCAACATGATTAGAAAACAAAAATCCTAACCTGTGCAATAACAAACACATGCTCCCTTGGATACAATCCCTCCTAGCAGGGCAGAAATCACTTATCTGTGTGATTCTGTCTGTGTTGCTCTCTCCTCAGACCGATGCCACACACAATCAAGCTGTATTCTTCATCTGTAGTACAGTATACTCCCATTTTCCAATTATCCAAACCACTGCTTCATCCGAATGCCTTCCTTCCTTGTCCCACAGCATGAGATACATGCCCTCTGTAACATGCATCTTGTGCTGTGGGACAAGCAAGGGATTCAGATAATGAGGAGGTTTGGATAATAGAACAGAGACTCCCAGCCAGGACTGCGATGAGGATGAGCTGCTGGGGAGGCCACACTGCTTTTTGAATGGCTTCTGTGGCAGTGCAGGGAGCCCTGTGCAGCCCGGCTGTCATTTAGCCTCCTCACAGTCCTGACTCTGTGTCTCTGTGTGTGTCTCTGCCAGCTTTCCCTGCACCTTGTGCTTGGGCATCCCGACTGTCATGGGAGTGAGTGAGTAGGGCCGTGACAGCAGAGCTGCAAAGGGCTCTCTGTAGGGTGACCAGACAGCAAATGTGAAAAATCAGGACGGGGGTGGGGGGTAATAGGAGCCTATATAAGAAAAAGACCCAAAAATCGGGACTGTCCCTATAAAATCGGGACACCTGGTCACCCTAGCTCTCTGCACTGCTGCAGGACCAGTGACGCCCAAGCCCTGCAAGCACAAGCTGCAGGGAAAGCTGGCAGGGTGGAGCAGAGCCAGACCCACGGTCGTGACTGTGAGGAGGCTAAATGACTCCTTCCCCCTCAATTTTCTGAGCTCTTGATTCTCCAAATAAAATCCACATCCCCCTGCTATGTGGGAGTATACTGTATATCCCTGGCTCGAGTGCAGGACTGTGGGAGAGAGACTATTAATATTATTTTCTTCCTAAATTCTTCAAAGTACTAGTTCAGTGATGGTAAATGTATTATGGCCTGTAAGTGCCTACTACCAGGTGCAGTGCTCAATGGACTTACTCCTAGTCATTAGTACTATGGGGCAGATCGTCAGCTAGGGTAAACTGACATTAAAAGAGCTGTGACAATTTACACTAGCTGAGGATCTGCCCCTATGCCTGGTAGTAAGTGTTTTCATGATCAGCCCATGGGACTCAGTTCTTATTGATGGAATGTATAATGAACTCACAGCTGTGAGTTCATCTGTTTGCTCCAGCTTACGTAATTAAATGAAGCACCTATCTAACATCACATTATTTTGGGAAAGATCATAGATTGCAAGGCTAGAAGGGACCATTGTGATCATCTAGTCCAGGGGTGGGCAAACTATGGCCTGGGGTCACACCCAGCCCTTCAGACATTTTAATCAGGCCCTTGAGTGCTCGTCGGGGAGCGGGGTCCGGGGCTTGTCCGGCTTCACGCGTCTCCCGGAAGCAGCGACATGTCCCCCTCTGGCTCCTACACTTAAGGGCAGCCAGAGACCCCCGCCCCAAGCGCCACCCACACAGCTCCCACTAGCCGGGGTTCCTGGCCAATGGGAACTGCAGGGGTGGCACCTGCGGACAGAGCAGTGTGCAGAGCCACCTGGCCGTGCAGGAGCCAGAGGGGGGACATGTTGCTGCTTCCGGAAGCTGCTTGAGGTAAGTGTGGCCTGGAGCCTGCACCCCTCCTGCACCCCTGCCCTAGCCCCGATCACCCTTCTGCCCTCTGAGCCTCTCAATCCCAGCCCAGAGTACCCTCTCCTGCACCCCCAACCCCTCATCCCCAGCCCCACTCCAGAGTCTGTGCCCCCAGCTGGAGCCCTCATCCACCCCAACCTCCTGCCTCAGTCCAGAGCCCCTTCCCACACCCTGAACTACTCATTTCTGGACCCACCTCAGAGCCCTCACCCCCTCCCACACTCCAACCCCCAATTTTGTGAGCATTCATGGCCCGCCATACAATTTCCATACTCAAATGTGGCCCTCGGGCCAAAAAGTTTTCCCACCCCAATCTAGTCTGACTCCAGCATCCCAAAGGCCCAAGAATTTCCCCAAAATAACTCCTAGAGCAGACCTTTTCAGAAAAAAAACCCTCCAATCTTGATTTAAAAATTGTCAATGATGTAAAATCCACCACAACCCTTGGTAAATTGTTCCCATAGTTAATTGCCCTCGTTGTTAAAAATTTACACCTTATTTTTAGTCTGAATTTGTCTAGCTTCAACTTCCAGCCATTGGATCATGTTATATTTCTATCTGCTAAAATGAAGAGCCCATTATCAAATATTTGTTCCCCCTGTGGGTACTTAGACTGTAGTAATCAAGTGACCCCTTAACCTTCGCTTTGTTAAGTTAAATAGATTCATGGAGTTCAGTCACTATAAGGCAGGTTTTCTAATCCTTTAATCATTCTCATGGTTCTTCTCTGAACCCTCTCCAATTTATTAACATCCTTCTTTAATTGCATACACCAGAACAGGATACATTATTCCAGGAGCAGCCATACCAGTGTCAAATACAGAGATAAAATAACCTGTCTGCTCCTACTCAAGATTCCCCTATTTATGCATCCAAGGATCACATTAGCCCTTTTGGTCACAGCATTGCACTGGGAGCTAATATTTAGCTGATTACCCATCCCCAGCACAAAATCTCTTTTTAGATTCTTGCTTCCCAGAATAGAGTCCCACGTCCCATAAGTATGGCCTGTGTTCTTTGTTCCTAGATGTAGACATTTACATTTAATTCTATTAAAAACACGTATTATTTGCTTGTGCCCATCTTACTAAGCTCTCCAGATTACTCTGTATCAGTGACCTGTCCTCTTCATTATATACCACTCCCCTAATTTTGGGGTCATCTGCAAATGTATTCAGTGATAAATTTATGTTGTGTTCCAGGTCATTGATAAAAGCATTAAATCGTGTAGAGAGAAGAAACAATCCCAGCAGGATTCCACACACCCGCTTGGTAATGATTCCCCATTTAAAATTAAATTTTAAGTCCTATAAATTGGTACATATTATAGTGATTAAAAGTTGGCTAATTTTAGATCATTCTATTTTTTTTAAATCAATGTCAAGGCGTGCCTACAGAAGTCTAAGCCAATTACATCAACGCTATTACTTTAGGGAGCAAACTTGTAGTCTCATCACTAGAAGTTATGATGTTAGTTTGACAGCATCTATTTTCATATTGGCATTAATTATGTTACCCTCCTCTAATTCTTGATTAATTAAGTCCTACATCAGCTGCTTCATTATCTTGCCCAGGATCAGAGTCAGACTGACAGGCCTATAATTACCTGGGTCATCCCATTAACCCTTTAAAAAAAAGTTCTTTGGCATGGGCTATACAGAAAGTCAAGCTAGATGATCACAATGGTCCCTTCTGGCCATGGAACCCACAAAAGGCACCATATTAAGAACCTATACATGGTTGCTTTTACTACAGCACCACCTGGCATTAAGAAACTACATTGCAGGAGACTTTGCCTTTCATGCTCCCTGTTTACCATTTCCTTGGCCTCATAATGGGTACCTCTCTCGGGTTATTCTCTGGCCTGGCCTTCCAGCCAGGTCACCTCTTAAATTCAGCCCCCTTCTAGGATAACAAGAGGTTCAACTGAAAGTCCAAGTAAATTTCCAAATAGTAATTTTTCTGTCCCATTGGGCTATGCTGAAATTCTCTACTTTTTGACACTTACTTTTGGAACCTGCAGAATTTCTCCTATGCTACTTTCTGCAAGCAGGTTTTCCCCCACTGCCTCTCCTTCCTAGGAACTCCGGTAGTATCCCTCAGGGAACTCACCACTCCTTGTAGCCCCTAGCTCAGCACTCCCCAACAGGAGTTGAGCCTACCCTGCTCTAGTGGGAATTCCACTTATACATCTCTCTCAGGTCTCCACACCCAGCGGCAGTTCACAGCTCAGTTTCCTCTGATTCTCCCACAGCTGGGGGCAGTCATTATAATTAAGTCTCCATCACCCACAGCTGGGATCATTAATCATCACTATGTTGCTCGATCACCAGTGAGGCTGAGGGATAGCTGCTAAGTGACAGGCAGGCTGAGCCTGTGATAGGTACTAATCCTCTGAATCAGCTCTGGTCTAGATCCATAACAAAGACTCAGGTTCAACATTGCAGTGTCTAACATTTAAGAGCCCTGCCTCTCAGTGGAATCCACAGCCTCAAGTTAGGCACCCAGGCTCCCTATATAATGCACGGGGAGAGTTAAGTGCCTAACAATGGGATTCACAGAAGCCAACAAGGTAAGCAGGGAGCTACCTAAACTACCCAGTAGTAACTACCAATGACAGGGGTGAGGCCTAAGCCCTGCCCTTCGAAAGGAGTTAGTCATTTTCTGCCACTTGGAATTCACAGTTGTGAACTCTCACTTGGAGGCAGGTACCTAGACCAGGTCAGCTCTTTCTCAGGAATTGTTGTGATAGTGGGGGTGCAGCTACTACCACTACTGCCTCCAAAAACTACAGCCCAGTGGCTAGGACATTTATCCAGAAAGTGAGAGATCTCAGTTCAACCCTGCTCCAAACCAAGCATAGGGGGAACTTGAACCTGGTTTACTCACATCCCAGGTGAGTGCTCTCACCACTGGGATAGAGAGGTACCTCCTCCTTGGTTGTTATGTGCAGAGTCTGATGCAGCAGGTGGCCTCTGAGAACACCTACTGCATCATATCCCACAGGAGAGAGAGGTGGAGGAATACTTAGTTTGAGCACCCCACTGGAGTTTTGGAATTGAGCTGCTCAGCAGCATCAAAAGTTAACAAGCTTTGCACACATGCACTGGCAGACACTTAAGAGTATACCTATAACACAATGTAAGCTCATGCCTGAGCCTGGACTCAAGCCTAACCCCCTCGTATCTACGCTGCAAGTGTGCTAACCCAGGATCCACGCTTGAGTTAAGCTAGGACCCAGTGTCTGAGTCCTACTGCTTTGCAGTGTAGACACAGCCCCACTTGACTCAGGTCCTGGGAGTCAGCCAGACACATCCCACAATTCCATGGGACAACTTCCTTAGTCCTTTCTATCCCAACAGTTTGCAATCACTCCATTGAAAACAGATGCCATCCCACCTTTGCAAAACAGCAGCAGCTCAAGTCAGAATTAACCCATTCTGTTCTGCTCACCAATCTGCAAGCACACTATCAGAGGGCCTCCTGGGTTTGCAACGGAGAGTGAACCCATCAAGCCTTTTCCAACATGAACTGTTTCCTGGTAACATGCAGGGCAGACAGTAAAGTTTTCCCACAGTGCACCGTAGTCCTAGGGCTAGAGCAGCCACATTTTGGTGGTGGTGTGTGGGGGTGCGGTGCTAGGGACTCTGGGAGAGGGCTACTTTGACACGGGTCTGCACATTGCAGTGTGAATGCCAGAGCCCGAGGTTCCAGCACAGGTTAGAAAATCTTAACCTAGGGTTAAAATACAGTGTAGATCCTCAAGCCCAGGGTTCCCTAACATGGGTCAGCTGACTCAAGTCCCATTAACCCTGGGCTTACCTTGCAGTGTAGACATACCCTTAGGTGCCTATAGGGTTATTTGGGAGCTAAGGAGCCAAATTTTGGATTGAGACATTTTAAGTGGCAATTAGGGACCTAAATCCCTCTGAGGCTCTAGCCCTATATGCTTTCTGTAATGTACTAATAGTGGAAATTTCAAAAGCATCTACTCACATTTGGTGCACAATTTCCATTGACTTCAGTGGGGAGTTAGAGGCCTCACCTATTTAGGTGCTCTTGAAAAAAAAATCATCCTGTAAGTGCCCTCATTTTTTACTGACTTCAATGGCAGTGAAGGGCTCTCTTTAACACACTGTACTATTTCATATTGTCAAAAAAAACTATGCTAAATATTTGTCTCAGACACCATGCTTCCAAATACTTAGGAACTACGTACCTCTAAATCTCATTGCAGCTAGTGGGGTCAAATCTTGAAATCTTTATTCCCTTTTTTCTTAAATATCTTTACAAATTAGGTCTTAAGTGCCTAAAGATGCAGATAGGCACTCAGTACAAATTTCAAAAGGAACTAGACATCTAACATCTATTGATTTCAGGATCAGGCCCTTAAGGAAGAGAGTCATGAGGCCAAATTCTGATCTCATTTACATCAATGTAAACTTAGAATAATGCCACAAATGCCAGTTGAATTGTTTCAGATTTAGACTGGTTTAATGAGATCCTAATTTAGCTCATTGATTCATATTCTGTCACTAGATGTGCTCAAAGCAGTTTTCCAAGGAAATCAATAGAATCTGTGCAAGCACATCTGAGGGCAGAATTTGGCCCTGAGGGCAGAATTTCCATAATTACAGCAGTAGTCCTTAAAAATCTTCAATTGCCTCAGATTACTGTAAATGCTGTGGTAACATTATTTCATTTTCTCCAGATATTTCCCAGACTAATCATACTGTAAATACCATGGAAAGGTTATCTAAGGCAAATCTGGAAAGCTTTTGAGCACAACTACTGTATCTTTGAACTGAATGTGATTTCCGATATAACAATAAACCTCTTAAGTCCTACTGAAATCAATAGGACATAAGCAGGCGCTCATATTATGGTGATGACCATAGCATAAGAACCTATGCGGTGTAGAATAAAGTGCTTTACTGAATCAGAGCCTAATAAACTGAACCAAATGACAAGCTTGTAACTCCACTGACTTCAGTGGGGTTGCATACACTGTAATAAGACCAGGATTTGGTCCAGTCCTTACTGTTCAAGGACAGTGGTACCAATGACTTTTTTTTGTTAAGAAACAACCTCCTTCCTAGAATGATTTAATTCAAGTTATGGAGGTACATAATGTTTGTTATGTACATAATGTTTCTGTATTGCAACATTACATCTTTCTCCTCAGTTCCATAAAGTGTGTACAATCTTCTCAACCAGATTTTGTCAACAGAAAATTATGCTGCTTATTTTCCCAACTCTGCTAAAACCCATATATCTTCTCTCAGACAAAGAAGTTTCCTTTTCAGTGAATTAATAGCAACAAATTTAATCTGGGATTTGAAGATCATCAGATATGTATTACAAACAATGCAGCATTTTGAGGGGGTTGTTTGTCAGACTGCTTATTGGACTCAGTGAAGATGATACTGGCAGCACATGGGAAAACGTGTCAGGTTTCTTTTTGTATAATAGTCATATTTATAGATACAAACGCAGTTATATAATATATTTTAAAGCCTTACTTTCAAATAATCCTGATCTGAATGAGTATGATAAAAGACACATTTTTTCACTGGAGGATATGATTTTCAAGATGAATGTGCTTAAATGTAAAATAATCTTCCAGCAGACAGGCAAATGTTTCTAGTTGAGAGCACAGTGATTATGAAAGAGTAGACCCTTTAGTTGCCCTGGAAACTATATTTGTAAAGGGCCACTATTTATATTGTCCCAGAAGCTTTTAACACCTGCATCAAAGCTTCAGAAGAAGAGAACCGTCAGTGAGTATTTATTCACAAAAGAAAAACTTCATTTCAGGGAGGTGGAGTGATGCCCTTTTTTTTTCTAGTTCATAATAAATGATCTCTCTTCTTGGGAGGTAAAAAATGAAAGTTGTGGAGTTGTGACATGTTCATGGAAAGACAAGAGCAGCATATTTTCATTGTTAACACTTGCCGGCTTGGGTTACACAGAGAACCTTCACAGATAAACATGAAGAAAAAGGAATACCGACACTGCCATAGTTTTAAGTAGTGTCTGTGTTTCTATTTACTCTTGTTATACTGAAGTTGCACCAAGAAGCCTCAACTAGATCGGGACCCCACTATGCTAGCCACAGTACAGTTGCATAGTAAATTACATTCCTCCCACAAAGAGTTTACAGTACAAAAAGGCTGACACATTGGCAGTAACATTTTGATTTAGCTTGAAACTTAACAAGAAGTCTCAAAATTAAGAACAGGGTAGATTTTATTTTTAAAAGGATTATTTCTTCATAACTTTTTAGATGTATTGGTTTGTATTATTTCTGTTTTACAAAACTAAAAAAGAAATCTACTTGTCTAGTATCTGCCTTCACACATATTAACGAAAAGCAGCTTTGGAATGAATCCTGAAGTCCATAGTATAAGGGATGAGTAAAAACTTCAGGATTTTACTCTTCAATTTAAGACATTTCAGGGACTATTCTCTTTACCCAAAGATTTTGGCTCATATCCACTCTTTTATGAGTGTGAGGAGTAGTGACATGAGCTGCAATTTGCATCATAATCTACTAGGAATTTCCAGGGTAGAACACTGCATATAGTGACTATTTCTCCGGTTCTTGCCTCCTTTGACAGATCATGCTCTCCCATACTTCCTCATACAGAGATGAGTTTAAAGAAAATAGCCAAGGAGGTTCTAGAGGAAGCTACATGGTCTGGATATGTTACCAAATAGCTCAGTTTCTGAACTTCCATCCAGGCCTCAATGCCTCTGCCCACTTTCATTTTTTATTATTAGTTTTTGTTCTGGAGGAGCTCATATGCCACAATAATAGGAGTTTCACACAATGGGGGGGACACCCCTGGCCAGAGATTATTCCATGCTTCCATGGTCCTCCCAAGCCAAAAGGAACACGGCTGGCTCAATAAACCAATTTCTGTATAACTGTACTTGCCTCACTTGCTCATACGAACGGCCATATTGGGTCAGACCAAAGGTCCATCTAGCCCAGTATCCTGTCTTTTGACAGTGGCCAATGCCAGGTGACCCAGAGGGAATGAACAGAACAGGTAATCATCAAGTGATGCATCCAGTCGCCCAGTCCCAACTTCTGACAAACAGAGACTAGGGACACCCTACCTGCCCATCCTGGCTAATAGTCATTGATCGACTTATATTCCATGAATTTATCTAGTTTTTTTTTTTAACTCTGTTGTAGTCTTGGCTTTTACAACATCCTTTGTCAAGGAGTTCCACAGCTTGACTGTGCGTTGTGTGAAAAAAATACTTCCGTTTGTTTTAAACCTGCTGGCTATTAATTTCATTTGGTGACTCCTAGTTCTTGTGTTCATAGAATCATAGCATATCAGGGTTGGAAGGGACCTTAGGAGGTCATCTAGTCCAACCCCCTGCTCAAAGCAGGACCAATCCCCAATTTTTGCCCCAGATCCCTAAATGGCCCCCTCAAGGATTGAACTCACAACCCTGGGTTTAGCAGGCCAATGCTCAAACCACTGAGCTATCCCTCCTCCCACCCCATTGTATAAGTCTGGTGGACAGTGGAAATCCTGCAGGCTCACATAAATGGTAGCTAAGTAGACCAGTTTTCTGTGGAGAGATGGGCACTGGAAAGGGACAACTGGGGGAAAGGTAGGTAAAAGTAGTATCAAGGGGCAGACATAGGTGACGAGGCTCTCCACCTCTTCCCCATACCCCTCCCTCCCCTGAGGCACCGCCGACCAGCTGGAGGGAGCCAAGAAAAGTGGCTGGCGGCTGCCGCTTCCCATCTGGCTGAGACTGGAGGTGCAGAGGTGAGCTGGGCGTGCGGTGGAGGGGGCGGGGAGGCTGGCGGGGAGCTGCCGGTCGGTGCTGAGCACCCACCAATTTTTCCCCGTGGGTGCTCCAGCCTCGGAGCACCCACGGAGTCGGCGCCTATGGGGGCAGATCAAGTCCTCTAGCAACTGCTCTGGGGGAAAGAAAGGCACCACACACATGGAACTCCAGTTTAACTGTATGAAGCAGCAAAGGAAACATCCCTCTTTCCAAGAAGCCCTCTATAGCTGCAGAAATAGAGATGAGACTCCATTCACTTAGAGTCTTTAAAATGAAGATGGAATGTCTTTCGAAGCGATATGCTCTAGCACTCAACCAGAAGTTATGGGCTTGAGGCAGGGCAAAGTTCTATGGTCTGTGGTATGCAGAAGGTCAGAGTAGATGGCCAAAATAGTTCCTTCTGCCCTTAACTATGTTTCCTGTGGAGATGCATGGAGAGAAAGTTTGGAATAGGAGAGAACTTTGGGGAAGGAAGAACATGAGTAGAGCAAGAATGAGAAAGAGAGACTGAGGGAACAGAGAGAACTAGGGGCCTTCAGCCTGTTTCCTTTGCAAGGGAAGAAAAATGGCAGAGGGAAGAGAAGAAATATTAAAGAAAACCAGCCTGATTCTCCTCTCACTAATACTGCTTAAGTGTCACAATAACTCTCCTGACTTACACCTGCTCTCTCCTGGTATGGGTGAGAGGAGACCCAGGTCCAAAGCATGCAAATTGAAAAAGAACTAGGGTTAGAGACATTAAAGAACAGAGGTACAGTAGAGGTACAGAAAAGCAAAACAAAACCTCACAATGGGGAAATGATAATTTTGTACATATTTTATTTAACTAAGTTTAATTATGATACTGTATATATTACTGACATGAAAAGCCATTTTATGAGTACTGATAAAATACATGACACAGACAAAAAGTCCTTAATGTGAGTCATGTGTGTCCTTGTTATGCTGTTGAGAGTTATGCTTTCAACCACAGCTATAGCTAAAATCTACCATCCTTCCAGGCCCATGAGATTTGACATAATTCATTTTTGAGCCCGTGATCCCGTCACAAACATCTAAAGGAATGGCTGTTGAGCAACACAGATGATAAAATGAGGACAGCTCCCCCCCTGCTCTGCCTGGCTCGGGTAAGCAGTGCTCTCTTGTAGCTTCCACTCTGTCATGCCTGATGCAGTGTGAGTTCTCCCTCCTCCCTGTTTTCATCTACTTTAACCACTGTAGTAACATAAAGCCAAAAATCTCCCCAGAGGGTAGCAGTAAGATGCTGCTTCCAGGCTGTTAATATTCCTTTAAAATATCATTCATAAAATAAAAAGGAATTCAACATTGTGTTTTTTTTTTAAAAAAAACTGCATTTAAGGACCTTTTTTGGTTCTTTCTTTTTACAGAATCAAGCACAATCAGATCCTGGTTCATCACTGGCACTCTTAGGCACTACTACTAATAATGCTTATGGTGTGAAACAGACTAGCAAGAGTTCCTTGATCTGTATCCCCGAATCCTCTATGAATGGCCGCTGTGTTTAAACAATGAATGTTCTTGTATAACATGTTTGTTGCATCAGATAGACCACAGTAGAACAAATTGTAAAGTGAAACTATCTCAGCTATTAGTGGATAAAAAAAATAAACTAACATGAATACAATTATTCTTCTTGCTTTCATTCATTGTCAGTCTTGATTGGGTCAAACAAAAATAACATTTCAGGCAAAGTTTATGCTGTTAATAATCAAGCTACTGAGACAAATACATTTTTTTTAAAGTCTAAGCAGCTCCTAAACATGCTCCATTCAACTGTAACATGAAACTCCTAATTCTTTTGTGAGCATCCTGCCCCAAGTCAGAATGCTGACCCAAAAGAAGAAAGTGTCCATCTCAAAGTAACTGGAAAGAAGAGGACATGACAGCATAGGATAGCCCAAGCTAAATTGAAATATTTAAAGATAATCCTAGGGAGTTTATAACCCTCAAGACAAACTCTTATTTATGATATCCTTGTCTAGTAGACAGAACACTGAACAAGGAGTCAGGAAACATGGGTTCTATTCCTCGTTCTGCCACTGATCTGCTGTATAAGCCTGGGCAGTGATTTGATTGCTTTGTTCTTCTGTTTCCCTTCCAACTCTTTGTCTTTCTTGTCTATATAGAGTGTAAGATCCTTGGGGTAGGGGCTGTTTCTTAGGTGTTTGTACAGCACCTAGCACAATGGGGGTGGGTGGGTATGTAATCTGGGTTATGACCTGTAGGTGTTACCCTGATATAAATAGTAAATAATATAAAACAATAATGAATTGAGCCTAGCATTTGTAGTGGGTGGCTGCATAAGCTCTCTGTGTTAATATTGTCTGAATTGGGATGAGAAGACGATAATGCAAATAAAAGGTTTTCCTCATCTAAACTGTGCTTAACTGAGACTAGTGTACCGGGTCACAAAATTACTAATGTGCAAATAGGCATCTTTTGCCTTTTCTGTGAGTTTGCTGCAAGATGATATTATTTGAACATGTGTGACTATAGCCTCATGCAAGCTCACTTTTTGCAAAACACTGTGGGACAAATTAAAAAAAATATCATGAGGCTACTTCTGCTCTTGAGTACTACTGGCTGGGAATGCTCTGGTATTGTAGAGTACAGCTTATTATAAGATATCATTTGTGCTCCTATAATTAAGGTTTTCTTTGGTGTTTCCCTTATAATACAGGCATTCCAAACCCAGGCATTAGTAATGCAATGGAATTATTGCAAGGTTAATATCAAAGGTGGAACTATTATGTATGTGGAATAAGAACATAAGAATGGCCATACTAGGTCAGACCAAAGGTCCATCTAGCCCAGTATTCTGTCTTCCAACAGTGGCCAATGCCGGGTGCCCCAGAGGGAATGAACAGAACAGGTAATCATCAAGTGATCCATCCCCTGTAACCCATTCCCAGCTTCTGGGAAACGGAGGCTAGGGACACCATCCCTCTCCATCCTGGCTACTATCCTCCATGAACTTATCTAGTTCTTTTTTGAACCCTGTAATAGATTTGGCCTTCACAACATCCTATGGCAAGGAGTTCCACAGGTTGACTGTGTGTTGTGTGAAAAATACTTCCTTTTGTTTGTTTTAAACCTGCGGCCTATTAATTTCATTTGGTAACTCCAAGTTCTTGTGTTATGAGAAGGAGTAAATAACACTTCCTAATTTACTTTCTCCACACCACACCAGTCATGATTTTATAGCTAGGTTTTTTATTATTATTTTATAGCTAGTTTTATTTATTACAAGAAATAGCATGTAGTGAAACTGTAATTTGGATAAAATGCAAAGTCCCATTGATTTTTCATCCCAAAGTACAGTGCCTAGTATTTTTAGTACCCATTGACTCCATTCTCTGACCTGCTCCAGAGCTAATGACTCCACACGATTAACTGATTTAATGCACTGTGGCTGACATCAGTGCAATGATACTGTAAAGGTGCTGGGCCACTTTTTCAAAATTATTTAAGTGCCTAAAAATGCAGATAGACATCTAGTGAGATTTTCAAAAGCACCTAAGCAGGTTAAGTAGAAATCAATGGGACTGAGGCACCTATGCTTCTAAAAATCCCACTAGGCACCTCTCTGCACCTACATAACTTTAAAAATCTGGCCCACTGTGTATAAATGGCTAGCAGATGCAGTGAAGAGGAATTGCAATTTGCTTAGCCTTTACACGTATCTTCTGAGATTTACTTCTTGCCAAAGCATCTGGATATGGATTAAAAATACATGTGCTTGGACATGAAATGAAGAGTAAGATGATGAGAGGTGGCATTTTCAAAAGCACTCAGCATCATCTTAACTCTTCGCCCATCGAAGGTCAATCAGAGCTTTACCGCTGACTTCAGTGGGAATAAAGTTAGGCAGATACTGAGCACTTTTGAATGTCCCATTAGCCTTTAGATCTCTTTTACCCAATATGTCAATGTGTTGCAGGTGTCTTGGAACAGTTTGCAGTTTCATGATAGGACAGGCACAGGCAAAATTAAGGTAAAATGAAAGCTGGAGGAAGGGACTCTGTGGTGCAGTTTGTCAATGTGCCAGAATTCTATCCGCAAGTTAGTTTACTAATGCACTAGCCTTCCACCTCCCAAGTCTCACGTCCCAATCCCATACGGCCAGAAATAAAAGTCCATTAGATTGAGTTGGCATCAAATGTACTGGGCATTTATACACATAACGAAAAACAGCACAGCCTTTGTACACAAGGCCTAGAACTGGAACAGCATTTGTTTTGCTGATCAGGACTGAAGTGCATTAGCAGACGTGCAAGCAGAAGTTTACTTAGTGCCCCTCAGCTCTATGTCTGGCACTGTCAGTGCTATTTGTCCATCAGTTTAATAAGCCCTAAATTAATCCATAAATCTGAAGGCAGGATCAAGTGGTTAGCATTTACTAATTGCAATCAGATGATAGTCTTACTTTTATTTATGTGTAATACCCCAGTGGGGATTTAGTTTAAAACAACTTCCAATGATATTTCCCTTTTAGGAGGGTATGCATTAGAAGAATTACTGTATTCAATTTATGTAATACCAAAATAATCCTGTTAGATTGTGGACTAACTAAATAGGTTAGGCTTCAATTAAGTTACAGCAGTAGAAGACCCTTCAGGGGTAATGTCTGTCTGTTGCACAAACAACATGTGTTTCAAGATCATTACTGTTAAAAATGTTAACCAACAAAAGACCAAGTTAATTTTGCCCATAAATATTTCTTTCACACACACACACTTGATGCGCAGATGCACACAGCTGCACTCCTAATATGAACTGGGATTTGCAGCTCTGTCTTTGAGAGACTTTAGAGAGTTAGTTATTTTAACAACTGCTTCATGAAGCTTTTCTATTAAATTCTTTACAGAACTTACAATTTTTTTATATAGGCACAAATTACTATTCATATTTGAGACCTCAGTCTTTTTTTTTTATATGCCTTGTATTTGGGGCTTCTGATTGAGGTTTTAACCAATAAAATACCAGTAAACCACTAAATAAAAAAGGAAAAAATAAACTGTTTAGCCAACAAACACCAGAAATAGTTAGTTGTATCTATGAGCTTGTCTACACAGAGCAGTATCGCAGACTACAGGGGTGTGATTTCTAAAGCACACAATCATGTTGCGTATAACGGGTCCATGCAGACCCAGCAGGTGTGCACTAAAGTTTCCCTAGTGCACTTTAAAACACTACTACATTAACGCCCACTAGAGAACATTACAATGAGAACTCATTACAGCACTACATTCTGCAATGAGTAATGTAAACAATATTAATTATGCATTACAGCGTATACAAAGAGAAAGCACCAAAAAAATCAACTTTATGGGCATCTACATAAAATTCAAACCCAACACCCTAAAAATAAAATTAATGAACCCTCTAAAAAGAGAAACCCTACTTATATTCTATACCTAACCTGAATAATGAATTATATAAAAACACAAGTTGGCCAAATCCTGAGGTCTGCTCAGAGACAGATCTTGTCCTCTGGCTCTGCATGAAGACAGGACCCTACACATGCAGATATCCCAGCCCCCAGATAGAAAAGGGGGCATTCAGTTGCCTCCATTAGCAGCATCCCCCTCTCCTCTGTAACCCACAGAGAATTATATGTGAGGAGACATCAGGAGATAAGTGGACCAAGGATGAGAGAGATCCTCCACTGGACCCAGTGAACAAACATGGTGAAAGCTAATATGGCTAGAGGCTGTCTTGTCTTTTCTGTGGAGCGCCCTCCATGGGAGAGAACATCCATAAAAGGTGGTACCCAGGTGCTGCAGAGAGTCTAGAGGCACAACAAAGAAGACACTAATGTCTGAGTGGATGGGGCCATGCCACCAGCAGATCTCTGAGATCCATGTTGATCCCAAGGGGCTTCCTCAACAGACGACTGCACAAGAAACTTTGTGAGGGGAATTTCACTGTGTTTTAGCCCCGGTGTAGGTATTTCTGTAGAGACAAATGATCTGGACCTCAGTTTTCACTTGATCTTGACTTAGAGTCTATGTAGATTTTGCCCGAATAAGGATCTCAATACTTGGCTCAACACAAACACACAAGCCCCAACACCAGCCTCTATGTTTTGTTCCTTCCACTTTGATTTATTAAATAAGTTAATACTATGGGCAGTAGTGTAGAAGGTCTGGAATAGTTACATTCTCTGCAAACTAAACCTTAATAATCTATGACGTGCATGTTAACTCAGAGCAATTTTTGATACTTCAGAAAAATGGCTCTCTTCTGCTCAATAAACCAAGTAAACACGAGAAAAGCTGAACAATTCTGGTTTAAAAACTCCAATCACCTAGTAACTATCCCTATATGCAAGTAGCTACTATTTCATGGAAAATGTAGTGTGTAAATCATAACTTGGGAATTGTCCTCTGGTGCACTCTTCATATTGAATCATGTCTGCAAGCCCTCCCTGTGAGCTGCACAGGATGATTTACATGACCAAGGGTTTATCCTAATTTTTTATTTTCTGACTAAATGTGGCAGATCAAAAGGCCTAATCTGCTGTCCACACAATAGCCATGGTACAAGTGGCCATGGATGCTTCCCCCACAATATTCATCAACCCTGACCTGGAGGGGCCATCTCTAAGTCTGCATAGGCATGGGGAATTAAATCTTTGGCCACTCTTTGCTGAAACTGCAAAGGGGGCCGGTTAGTACTAGTGGATTTTTGTGTCAATTGTAATGATTGTTTGTACATGTGCCCAGCACGAACTGGACTAACACTATCAATCCATTTTACATGCCACAGAGCATCACAAAATATATTAGATGGTAATGGCATTCAGGCATTGTCAACCTAAATTAACTGGAGCTGCTGACCTAGGAGAGGAAAAGCTCTTCATTGCACTATTCCTCTGTTATGTAATTTTTTATTTTTTAAAAAAAAATCCTTTCCAGGACTCTCATGGTGGAATAGAACAGTCTCTTTTAAAGTTTGTACTTAGAAGGTCTATAGTCATTTAATTTAGCAGCATACTATAAATCAGCTTTGGAGTTCTTTGTTTTATTGCCAAAGGACAGTCTCAGAAACAAGAGCCTTCAGTTGCAGTGTCTTGTACAAAGTAGTTCTAGCCTTGGACGTAGAATTCCCTTATCTCATCTCTTTCTTCTGAGCGACAGACCTATTACTTGTGATCATTTTGGATAAAAATTAGTTTTGATTTCTTTTGGTTGGATTAGTCATGGCCAAGATGCATCTCCTTCCCAGATCCACTGCTGATTTTCCTTCGACTTCATAGCCCTGTACTTCCCACAATTAGCACATCATTTTTTCTAGGCAGTTTCAGCAAACGCCATAAACCATGCAAAGCAAGTCTGCATACTATTTGACTCCTCTTTTTCACTTCACAAAGGATCTTTTAAGATGGGCTAGGTGATGGGTTTTGTGTATGAGTGAAAGTCATCCCTGTGCAGGGATCCAGGCCTATTCACATCAAGTCCCAGTTAATCCCCTCAAAATAGATCTGTAAGTGGGATTTTAGGGGTGTGCAAGCCTCATGCAGACAGTGACCATAGGGGCTGATTTTCACTCATGTTAAATATTGTTCATTTAATTCAATAAAGGACAATTTCCCTGAACTTACGCTCTGCAACTGAACCTGACTCATCATCATATGAGTGCACTGGGAGATGGGGGAGACTGGCGCAGAGATCATGCTGCTATCTCACTAGGCTTTGGGGAATTAAATCGGAGTATTTTGACAACAAGGTCCAAACACCTCTGAACTGGAGCTACTAGCCACAGTGGATGAGCCAGAAGGTCTCCTATTCCTGGATAGCAAGGGACATCTCAGCTCTTGCCCCAATCACATCCAAGGCTTCCTCATCCACATGGGAATACTTTGTCTTCTCATCCCTGGTCTATTCTCTCACTTGGAGCAGATCTGTTAAGAAAACTGTTATTAACTACCAGGGAACCCCCAATTTTCTTATGGGGATATTCCAGCTCCACTGAAGTCTTTGTGTTAATATACCTTGCACTTCACTGTGTGCATTAATGACAGAAATATCATCAGAGTGGGCTCTGTGACAGATATTGCAACCACATGCAGTATCTTTGGAGGAACATATTGTATTAAGCAGTGATGGAGTGAATAGGGGGATAGAAGTGGCACCTGCCCCCCGCAGTTGTTATGTGTACGTGTGGCTTTTCAAGCCAAGAGGTGGCTTGAATTGAAGGTGGCTCCACCCCAGCTCAAAACCCAGCTCTACTACTGGCATTACATTTATGAACAGTTTATGTATCACTCTGGACCAGGGATTATATGCAACTCCAGTGGGAAGAAGGGTTGCCACAGCTCCACCAGAAACTAAAAAAACAGGTGATTAAGGTAAATCACCCAGGTTGTGGACACCTCCAGAGGGATACCACCCTCTGGGAAGGCTTGCATATACTGGTTCAAGCTGGGTTTTCCAGAGACCAACAGACAAAGATAGGGCATTTGGAATAAAAAAAGGCTTCATTTAAACTGAAACAGAGCCTTCATTCTGATCCAGCAAATGGACAGGGCCTTCTGTCCAAGAGGGCTCCCAATCCTTGCGTAAGGGTTGGAAAATTGTTGGCCTACTAGGGCCCCATAAGATGGTTAAACCTCTAGTGAATTTTTAGCATGTGCACAGGATGAAGATCAAAAAAGCAAATAGAAACTTCCAAAGTGATAGAATAGTGACAGCTGCTACAGTCAATTCATCTCCTCCCTTACTCAACTGGGAGGGGGGAGGAAGGGGAGGACTCCATTCACTCTTTCAACATGAAGATGACATTGATTTCAAAACAACCAGAAACTACATTTCAAAGCTTAGTTGAACGCAAATAGGGCAGACTTATCTTCACTAATGCAGACATAGGGAACTAGGTTTCTTCTGACTTGTGTCTACCCTGCTACAATCCTATCTACAGAAAAAAGACAAGGATCAAGATGGAAAGATAGGCAAATACTATGTTGAAATACAGTGGAACCCTGGCCGAGAGGTGCTGATGTCATTTTTTGTTTTACAGATGAGTTTCTCTACAAGCAGAGGCTCCCTCTCACTGTGGTTGCTATTTACAAATTACAGTGCACGTAAACACACTCTGACCTTCTTAGCAAGTCCCATTAAATGGAATTCCACTATATTTGGGCGCTGTGAGTAGAATTCACCCCAGTGCAGAAGACCTATGCGGGACCCACACACCCCACAAGTCTCCACAAAGCCCTATAATAAGGGCTTAAGTGGACCATAAGTGGGATGTGGGTCTTGCCTCGTCCCTCTGCATTGAGACGAATGCTGCTGTATGAAGGGGTGCATTTCGTGGTATCAACAAAACCAAATAGCATGTCAAAACACAACATTACTAATTTTAAAGTAGTTTTTATGAAAATGTGAACTGAATTTATTAATCATCTTTTTTAGCTTGTTTTCTTCCCAAACCTCAAACATGAGACCATCCAACATTGTGTTCAACCCCAGTAACAGGCCGGTACAGGAAGAGGGAATTCTTCACTCTGAACTAGATGATCTAGTTGGCAGTTAATGCTATAGCAAACATTGGAAGCACTAGCCCATTCTCAGCTTTTAAGTAGGGAATTACATAAGTACTACTCAAGCACAGTATTTTTCTGGCTTGTCAATACTTCAGACCATGAGTATATTTTAAGCAAGGCTCTATTATAAATGTGTTTATTAATGTTGCTTTATTTCCTAATTTTGTGTGGGTAGAGAATTACTTATAGTCCTCAGAGCTTCATAAGTGAATTATAGAAGTCTAAAAAATGTCTCTGCTATTATAGTATATGAATGAACAACTAAAGTACTCTGTGAAAGAAAGGCAGACTAGTAGATTTGCTATAATTAGAGACATTTTTCTTGTGGCAACAGTTGGAAAGGACAATTAATTGTAATCCTTATGTTTACCTCAGAAGCTGCATAACCATTGTTAGCAACTTCAATAATGCACTCCTTTGTGCGAAAAGGCAACTTCTGGATTGTGTCAATAGCACTTTCTACCATAGCTATATTTTAATGCATCCAGGTAGTGTGCATTTCTTCTTTCCTATGGAACATTTTACCGCCCTGCAGTTTCTGAAACACCCAAGAAAATAGTGTCTTGGGCAACACTGGATCTGTATTTCTGTTGTAATCTACCTGGCCTGACCTAAATAAGTTCTCTCCTTATATCACAATTTACTATTTCACTCTGTACAAGAATTTTTGGGATACTGTTTGTATGAAAATGCTACTCAGAATAAATTTGCATTGTATTACATTTGCATTGTATTGTTACATTTATCCACACTGAGATGAGAATTTGGCCCAGTAACACTAGTGTAAATCCAGAGTAACTCTACTGAAGTCAATGTTTCCTCCAGATTTAGTACAGATGGATGGACAGTGTAATGAAAATGCTGTTTCCTCAAAACTCCTGAACTATGTACTTTAGATCGTTAAAGATTTTGAGCCATATCATCTTCTCTGGAGCAAAAGTGGTCCTGTGGTTGGCGGTGGAGAGTGGGGAAGGGGGAGTCACATATTTCTGCAGCTTAGGCTTGGTCCACACTAAGCCCCCAGTTCGAACTAAGATACGCAACTTCAGCTACGTTAATAACGTAGCTGAAGTCGAAGTATCTTAGTTTGAACTTCAAGGTACTCACCGCGGGTCCACACGCGGCAGGCAGGCTCCCCCGTCAACTCCGCCTACTCCTCTCGCGGAGCAGGATTACCGGCGTCGACGGCGAGCACTTCCGGGATCGATTTATCGCGTCTAGACAAGACGCGATAAATCGATCCCAGAAGATCGATTGCGTGCCGCCGAACCAGCCGGTAAGTATAGACGTACCCTTAGAAGTAACAGAAAACACGAGCTACCTTCCCTTCTTCGGGGATGAGGGGTTCACAAGCCCCTTCAACCATACTAACCCAAGGATCTAGTCCCTAACCCTAGAGATCTTGGAGCATCTGCAAAGAGGACCTGCCCTCTGTGTGGCTCCCCAGTCTCCTATAGTTCCCAGCAGCAGTACTCCTTCAGGAGTTGTACTCCCACTGGCTTCCCTCCTGACAGCAACATTCCAAGGGGAGTAGAATATGGCAGCATTAAGTCCTGCTGGAATTTCCTTATGAAATTTCATTAATTTGCAAGGAAATAAAGCTGCATAGAATGGCATCACCCTGTCCCCTTTCTATACCGTCCCAAAACCTAGAGATTCCAACAACTTAGTGTTCATGCAGAGAAGCAAACATGAACTTAGGAACAGTGAACGATGATGCTATTAGGCTCTTCTCCCACCTTCCAAATGTGCCATCTGCATTTGGCTTTGATTTGTGCTACTCCCATTGTCACGACATCTCAAGTGAAAGGGAGGATCTGGCCCTCTGAATGTAAAAATCATAAGACAGCCAAAAGCTGTTATTTTATGTTTGCCAGCTGTTTATGGAAATGCAACAGCATAGACCACTATATGAGAGAGAGAGTATAATTTACCTACATTGACAAGCAACAAAACTTAATAAGAAGGTTATACATGAAACTTTTCACCACAGCCACCCTAGTTAGAAAGAATCATATCACACAATGCAGACACACTGAAACACGTAGAGATTAATGATTGCAGTTAAATCTGATCAAAACAATCTGAAACCCACAATATATAGATACTGCACTATACCAGATATATACAGTAGTGTATATTTTATTACAACTGTAACGGGGAAATTCATATTGAGAAAAAATAAAATAAATAGTTGGAGCCAAATTTGGCACTTACATTGGGGGGAGGGGGGAATATCTATCCCAACCTTAACTATGCTGCTGTGACCAGCTTAAGCCTAAATTATAAAAAATATAATTACACATACACTCTATGTGATGCTCCTACCCAAATGATGACCAACTTCTCTGTGTGCATTCTGCCCCACAACTCCTCCTCCCTCCCCCATACCTGGGCTACTTCTAACATTCCAAGGCATCAGAGCTTGAGACAGGCATGTTATATTGTTTGAAAGCCAGAAGCTTTCATTCTAATGGGACATTTGTTTCTAGTCCTGGTAGAGCTCAAGATATCCAACCTTTGAATGTATCATTATTATGTGTTGGAACACTATTTTAGTTAATTCTGTACATTTCTAAACTATATTAGTATAACATTTCCTTTCCTCTGAGGTCTCTACAGCTGTACTCATGGTTCTAAATGAGTTTACTATTCCCAGAAACAGGATACGAAAAACAAAAACCCCAAAAGAAATGTTCGCATTCTCATCCAATCAGCGGACAAAACTGTAAGCTCTTTGAGGGGAATGACCATATTTTTTATACAGAACCTAGAACAATGGGAGTTCTTGGTCCGTGACTGGGGTACCTAAGGACTGCAATAATACAAACAAATAAATAAAAATAAAAAAGTCTACGTTATTTCACCAATCACAACTATCCAGCCTAGCTTAAATAATGAATACTTATATAGAAATGCAAACAACCAACTCAGGATTTTTTTTTAAAGTGCAAAAGAGTTTGATAAATATATGTTTGAAGAAATGTGAGGGAAGCACTGTCTGCTCACAGACATTCTGTAAGCAGAAGAAAAGTAGCTAAACTTATCTGACAAATTATTCATTGTTAATAATTTCCTCAGATCTATGTGATTTTTGTCAGTTTCACTGATGCCCACTGGTTCTCAAACACAGCTGAGAAACTCACTAGTTTTGAAACTGCATTCTGTTGCTGCCTAATCCCTAAGCAGCAAAAGAGGTACTAAAGATGCCTGTCTACAGACTTAGAAAGCCAAAGCTATTAGTTTATATTCAGTTCACATGTGCAAAATCATCTTCACAACTGTAGCCCTTCATGTGATTTTTTAAAATGCAACTCTACACTCTGCATAAACAAATGGCACCCCGTCTCCAACTCACCGGGAACTTACCTATTCACCACTTTTCAAGATATGTTGTAACTCAAGACTACAATTCTACTTTAACTACAAAGACATCAGTGTCTTTCACCCTTCCAAAAATAAGTTTCCTTCAAATACAGGATGAAATTCAGCTGGAAGTTATGCATGGAGGGTGAACACACTACCAATATTGGCCCCAATCCTACAAACACTTTGTAACTTTAGGCATGTGGAGAATGCCCTGGATGGGACGGACTACTGATATGCAGAAGCATTTGCGAGACTAGGGACATACTTGGCACTTCTTGTACATAATGCTTTCCAATATTAACTACTGCATAAACATGGAAAATGAAGCAGAGGAAGTAAGCAAATAGTCCAATGAAACAATATAAGACTGCATCAGATACTGGATTAGAATTTAGTAGCTCTTGACTTCCACTCCTTTTACTATACCACTAGCCCTCACCTCTGTTTTGCAAAGGGAACAGGGGGATCAACAGTCCTGTCAACGATGTGGTTAATTAACTGCCTTTTCCACACTAGCAGAAAAATACGAACCATATAAAACATAAAATGTGGACAACTCTGTGTGATATTGTGGATAATTTTGCCTGGGAAGTGCTATAATAGCTTAATCAAATTGTAAATGTTAACAAGCATAAAAATGTGTTATTTCAACATTTTCTAAATCACCAGCCTCCCTCCGGTGGCTCTTTCCATAATTTACCAGTTAAATTTTTAGCTTGTAATACATTTAAATATAAAATAGATTGAAGGGTACAGTATAAAAATATTGCTCTGTCCACAGTGTTGAAAACAAGATATATTTATGGTCATTTAAAATGGTATCCATGTTTCTGCTTTGTTCTGTTAACTTGTGTTGCAATTCTTTGGTTTGCATACACAATGCTGTATCAGCAGGATGTTACCGCATGCCTACCACTTTACAAGTACTCACCTACTGTACTTGCAGGTGTGTGTATATTATATTATATATATAAAAATAGGTATATCATATACCTATAGGGTTTTTTTTAATACTATATATATGCTTTTAATGAGCAAGAGATCAAAATATTTAAAATGTTATACAAAGTTAATTTGTTTAACAGCAAGTTAAGACATGAAGATGAGCCCACACCACGGATAAGTAATTACAGTAACCCTTGCTCACCCCATCTCCCTTTAGTGTCTATAACACCCACTCATTGCATCTCAACATAAATTAGACTAAGCTTTTGGGGCAGGGATTATATCTTTTTAACTGGGCTGTTAAGCACCTAGCACATGTTTGGGCACGGCATAAATAAATCAAATTAGTGCAAATGTCATTAAATCTTCCTTTGTAGGTTCTACCTTTTCCAGATACTACTTTATGGTTTTGCTCACAAAAAAACTGGAGGCGAGGGAGAAATAGTCAACATGCAATATTTTATTTCATGACTCCCACTGCAGTCAATGAGAGTCATATGGCTAAAATGCTATTGATTACATATACTATGTAGACCTTTATGACTATGTTAATAGCTAGATATACAAAAATAGGCGAAATCCTGCCCCCAATGAAATCAATAGTTTTATTATTAACATCAGTGTCAGGATTTCACCCTAGGTATATGGGGGGTGGGGGAGGTATAGCTCAATGGTTTGGGCATTGGCCTGCTAAACCCAGAGTTGTGAGTTCAATCCATGAGGGGGCAATTTAGGGATCTGGGGCAAAAATCTGTCCGGGGACAGTACTTGGTCCTGCTAGTGAACGCAGGGGACTGGACTCGATGACCCTTCAAGGTTGTTCCAGTTCTAGAAGATTGGCATATCTCCATTTTATTATTATTTATTATGTTATACATAAGTAACATTCAATTCTTTATATTTTTATTTTACTTCAATTATTCAGTTAACATTGGGGATTGGGATCCCCCATTTAGTCACAAACAGGTACACAACGGACAGCTACAGTGCAATCTTCTCCATCTTACCCTGTCAATGTGCTTTAACCCTGACTTGGAGGGAACACCTCGAGTGGTGTAGAAGGCTATGTGAAATAAGCCAGGGAGTCCCCATAACCAACTCCCTGCATTACTAACCACGATGACATTTGATCTAAATATTCCTGAAGTTCACTTAAGGCTTGAACCTCATGAAAAACTATGTTCAGAACAAGCTAATCTATTGGTTTTAATATGCTAAATTCTTCATACTTTTATATGAATGCAAATTTTATGCATACAGAAGAGCCCAATTAGGGACTGATCCAGCACCACTTAAGTCCATGGGAGTTTGGTACTCCAATGGGAGCAGGATCAGGGCCTGATGGAGGACTTGGATATAAAGAAACTCTGTTTATAATGGAATGAAAACCTTACAGCCAAAAACTTTTCAAAAGTGGCCTCTGAATTTGGACGCCTCTGTTTTGGTGAGTCCAGCTTCAGACACATTGGGCCTGATTTTGCTGACAACTCACTTCAGTGGAAGTTATGGGCACTGAGCATTTCTGAAGATCAGAGCCAATGCATCTCAAGTTGGGCTCCCAAAAGCTGAGGCACCCAGGAGTCAGAGGCCATGTTTGAAAAAGCTGACCTCAGTTGTTCTATTGCTTTACATGTCTGGTTGCAATAAATCTCTGTTTACGGGGCCCATGCAAACCCTTTCCTTCTGTTGCAGCTCTGCACAGCTCCACAAGCCTGGACAACGGACTGTCCTGCGTCCGTACAGGCCAGCAGAGAAGGGAGCACTGAGGGCAGGCTGAATTGAATCCTGTAACTAGAACACATCCCCTGCCTGAGACACAACTGCTATTGCAGCTCACGCATAGGAGCAGCTCCTGCAAAAGGGCTGTGCTGCCCCCAGGATGCCCACATAAGATTCAATTACTCGGGCATTATGCAGGCTTCAGAATTTCAACGGTTGTGAAAATACTGTGAGAAAACCTGACAACTTTATCGTAAGAGAACACAAAGTGTTCCTGTTCAAATCACAAGGCATTTTGATTGCAAACAGCGGACAAATCAACACACATATCTGTTAAATTCACAGACTGATTAATTTGCTCGACTTGGAGCAGGTTTCTGCCTAATATTCTCACCAAAGCATAATGCCCATGGGTGTTTGTATAAATGACAAATTACTTTGTAAGGGGGAATATGTACAAATGCTATACCAGCCTCTAGCAGGATTTTTTAACATTGCCTGTTGATTAGCTGAGGGGAGATCAATAAGAGGACAAAAAGCTTATCAAAATGTTTATCGTCAAGCCCTGGGTAAGATAATGCTATAAACAGACGTAGGGTGAGCAGACAGCAAATGTGAAAAATCAGGACAGGGGGTGGGCAGGTAATAGGAGCCTATATAAGAAAAAGACCCAAAAATCGGGACTGTCCCTATAAAATCGGGACATCCGGTCACCCTAAACAGACGTGGTTGTGCAAGTTAGATCCTTTGTGTAATTCTGGTGGAACAGCAGGTGCCACACGTAGCTGTTACCCAGCATCAATGAATATCTGCCTCCATGTCATGGGAATTAGGATTGCCTGGGCTCCACTTGGGAGTAAAAGGTTCCCGACTTCTGGTACAAGAAGCAGTCTGTAACCCCATTCAAAGCAGAGTATTTTAGTGTTTTTCATTTGTCATTTTGAATGTTTTCAATGAAGACTCCCTGAATTTCATCAGCACTCTCTCTCTCGCCCTCTCTCATGGAAATTGTAAATCACGCACTTAAAAATAGACCCATCAGATTATCTGGGTAAATCATAAAGCTCGGCTTATCTCTCTCTTCCCCTTCAAAACATACAATTTATTTTGTCCAACAGCATCAAGCCAAGAGTAATCCTGTAGTCCCAGCAACCTCACTTCCTTAGCTATCATCTATTATATCCATATATATGTGTATGAGATTCTAGGAAAGGGTGTATGAATGCATGCCTTGGTACATGTGACTGTGTGTTTGTTACTGTGTCTGGAGGTGTATGTCTAAGTGTCACGACGCAGCCTGATATGACCAAGGAGAATAACATCAAAAATCAAAAGCAGTAAAGTAGCAAATAATCTAAACAAGAAATAAAATATCACTAAATATTAATCTAAAATCCCTAAGACCCATTATTGTTCCTCTTAAGAGCAAACGTAACTGATCCAGTACTAGAGAGAATAAATCAGTCTTTCCCAGTGTTTCAGATACACAACATAATAGAACCTAAACAGACAATCCTGACTCCTAGCCCCACCGCTTCAAACATGCGCATCTCCCTACTCTCCTCCCCCATTCCCAGTACAGCCCATCAGGCCATGAGAGCTGGAGAAAGCCCTGCAGGGCTATAAATAGCCACTCCTGGGAGGGGGGCACAGAGGATGGAGGAGAGTGCAGCAGCACGTTCCCAAAAATGCTGCAGAGGGAGGCATCACCGGATTAATGCGGGGGGGGGGGGGGAGAGGGAGAGACTGTTAGGAAGTTCAGTGACATACTAACTAATCTGCGTGGGGAGGAGAAAGTGGCTGGAATTGGGAAACTAAACTGAGAATGCCATGCACACTGGGAGAGGAAGGGGGTGGGATTTCCATGTCTGGCTTCCCACCCTCTTCCAGGGAGTTTCTCCAGCTCCCCTGAGCTCTGCTATTTGGGGTCGAGGGTTGGGGGAGGGTCTCCTGGGGGTAGAGCCTGTGGAAAAAATAAGAATATCAGTCCATGGCGATCTCACCACACGCGTTTAGCTACCTATTCCAAGTCTACAGTGAATCAGATGGGATTGATTTATGTTCATTGACTGCACCTCCCGCATGAAGTGTCCCTGTCTTCGCCCCATTGACGAAGTGCTGCTGTTGCTTTTTATTACTACTATTAGGCAAAGTCAGAAATCTTTTCCTTGCCTTTTCACCCAGCAGCCGAATATCCCCCCCGTAACTCTCACCCCCACCTCTGCCCTACATCCCCCCCCCCCCCCATCGCAAACTTTGTGAGGTTGGGAACCAGGAGGCAGACGGCGACATGCCTTCTCTAAGCACACACGTCCCAACACAGATTACTCAGCATCCACCGCTTCCCACTAGCCGCTACACATACCTGATACCCCGATATACTAGTAACACACCAGCCATAGGCACGCTCCATGCGTCCAATACGCCCCATACAAGCACCGTATATCCAACTCACACATTCCAATACACACACAAACACACACTCACTCCCAATGCACAAACATACAAACACCCCCCCCCCCCGCATATCCCACAGTGCACACACCGTCCCTGCAATTCTATGCACATCCCAGGACCAATACACACACTCCAACACACACACACACACTAAACTCTCCACACTCTGGATCCTCTAACCCTCCCCCGAGCACACACAGCGGCTGCAGTGCCCCCCACCCCCGGCTGCTCCCCTCCTTTCCCTGGGACTCACCGTCCTCCAGAGCCGCTGCCTCTTGGCACTGACCGAGGCGGCGGTGACGATGAGGTGGGAGACCGCCACCACCAGCCCGAAGACGATGGCGAGCAGGGTCCGCACGGGCAGCAGCGAGTAGGAGACGAAGGTGACCAGCATGAGCTGCCACATGCCCTGCTCGGGGGCGCTGGGGGGCTCCAGGCCGTAGGCGCCCAGCGAGAAGGGGCAGCAGAGGAAGGAGAAGGTGAAGCTGAAGAGCAGGGTGAGCTTGACGATCTGCTGCAGCTGGGTGACCTGCAGGTACTTGACGTTGGTGACGATGAAGAGGGAGAGGAAGATGATGCCGTGCACCGGGTGCGAGCCCTTGGAGATGGTCAGGCTGGGGCCGGAGAGCAGCTCCACCAGGGCCAGGCTGGCGCTCAGCACGATGAGCACGGCCAGCGCCTTGAGGGTGGAGGTCTGCTCCAGCTTCAGGTTGTAGCTCTGGAAGAGGGACTCCAGCTCCTTGCAGTCGAACTCGTCCTCGCAGGCGAGGGCATCCAGCAGCAGCAGCGGAGGGGCTCCCCCCAGCCCGGCGCCCGCGCCCGCCGCGGCCGGGGGGGAGCAGCAGCAGCGGCAGCACTTCTTCCTCTTGGTCTTGACTTTCTGAAACGGTATTTCCTCCATGTCAGTGCCATTCATAAACCCCGGGGAAGGAATGCTCCTCCTGGCGTCCCCTGCTGCTGCTGCTGCTCCTCTGCCTCTCTGCTCATGGGGGGGGGGGGGGGGGGGGGGCTGCGAGCTGGAGCAGCAGCAGCCGCCAACTAGGAGCCGGTGCAACCCCCAGCTGCAAAGCCTCCTAGGAGCCGGCAACCAGAGCCAACCTACTAGCAACCAGAAGCAGCCCTTAGGGAGGGATCCAGCCACCCCCAGATGCAACCTGGTATCCAGAGATCGCTGGGCTGGCTGCTGCAGGACAGTCAAAATCTCAGTGGTGTGTTATTATTCCAGCCTCTGCCCCCCCCCCCCCCCCCCCACCCCTTCGCTGGAGCTCCAGGGATGATAATCTCCTAATGACACCAAAACACCATCCAAAGGTTTGAAATCAAGCAAGGGAAGTGGGGGGGGGGGGGGAGTAATCAACAGGCAGAACTGGCTTCAGATAGCCTGGCTAGAGGAGCGGGAGCTGGGGGGGGGGTACTGTTTCCTAGGGAGTAGGAGCCGTTAAAAACAACAAGGGGGCCTGGACTAAGCAGAGGAAAAGAGAGAGGTGGGGGGAGGAGCGAGAGGGAAGGAGACACAGACAGGGAAAGAGGGTGATCCCCTTCCTACGTCCAAGAGCATTTCACTGGGGCTCGGGAATGATATGCGCCTGCGCACTGGTTGCTTGAGAAGCCAGACACGTCTCCCCAATCGGAGCAGATTGACAAGAAGAAAACACAGATTTGACAACAGGACCACGTTTGAGTCTGCTTTGCAGCCGCCCTCCCCCCGCCCGCCCGCCCGCCCGCCTGCTGCCTCCCTCCCGCCATCGGAACACACACATCCAGCCACCGCTTGCCCGGAGTCAGCCGAGCTTCGCTTCGGGCTCTGATCAGGCTCCGCATTTGTTTCACGTCCCTTCAAACGCATTAGTGTGCGGACCAGCCACATCCTGCCAGCGGCAGAGGAGGAGAAAAGCCTAGCCTCTTGGTACCCACGAGAAAGATAAAAACTTTACACCTACAGTTAGTCTGCAGGCAGCCCTTCTGTTTGATGTGGGAGAACTATAACCCATGACAGTAGGATGCGAAATAGCATATTTTGATTTTGATGGGATGTGTAAAAGAAAGATCGCAAGTTTGAGAGTAAAATGTAGACCCCACTTACTGCTCGTCTCTGCCACCGCTAGTCAATTATACATTAAATCAGTCCTTAAATCATGAAGAGTTTTACTTGTGCACATATTCTGTGCCAAATTCTGTCCCTGTTTACATTTATGCAATCCTGTTGACTTCACAAGCGTCATTTGGTGCAGAAGTTAGTCTCGGATCTGTATTTAAATGGAAAAAAGTGATATTATGAAAGTGCCTGTTTCCCAAAGAATTTGTATACCGGGGGTGCATAGAAGGATTAGATATTTAATCTGTAGGTGTCAATCTCACCCCACACAGGATTTCCATAGATAATCAAAATTTATAGATAGGCAATGTAAGAAAAATAGTTTTGAATTAGGCTTGTTGCAAATAAATTAGCAGATGAATAGTAAAAATGGGTATACTTTGTTGATTTAAGGATTTTGACTTTGTCTGTTTTGATGTGTGATGTTGACAATTTGGGTTTTAACCATTTATAAAACTAACTTTTTGAAAGGCAACATCTCCTGTCATTAAATAATTGTCAATCTCTGCTCTTAATTTCCCACATCTGTGAAAATGTAAAATCAATAACAATCTAAAAATGATTACAAATAAATAGACATTATAAAAAAATAAAAATCAAATTCTACCAGGCATATTATATATATAATGTTGTGTGTGTGTCCTGCTTCAAAATGTGCAGACATTAAAAGTAAGTGAAAGGCAACAAAGACCATAGAAAATTATCTAAAAATCTCAAACATTTCTGTCAGCACTTCTCAGGGAATAAATCAGGTCAATAGCTGTGGACAGATATTCTTATTACATGAGTTATATTTCATTCGACGTAGGAGTATATTATGTTTCAGCAAGATTTTTTTTTTTAACTTTCAGTGCTAACACTACACTACTGCACAGTAATACTGCCATGTTATCTCCAGTTTTAAACTTCTGTAACCCTTGTACTCAAGTTTGAGGCTATTGGCCTGATTCAAAGCTCATGAAGTCCATGGGAAAGACTCCCATCCACGTCAATGGGCTTTGGATCAGACTTTAAAATGCACGGGAGCTGATTTTCAGTGGCACTCACACTACCTGGGTACTGGGGGGCTTTCCATTTTAATTTAGTTTTACGTGAAGGTTCTTAAACATTTTAAAAACCTTATTTACTTTACATACAACAATAGTTTAGTTACATATTAAAGACTTATAGAAAGAGAGCTTCTAAAAACGTTAAAATGTATTACTGGCACGCAAAACCTTAAATTAGAGTGAATAAATGAAGACTCAGCACACCACTTCTGAAAGGTTGCCGATCCCTGGCCTAATCTCTCTCTCATTGATGTCACTTAAATCTTGATCATCCACTTCAGTGGATGATCCCTAAGTCTGATGGTTTGCATTGCTTCCTTGGTTTGAAAAGTCTCTGATAAATGTTCTAATGTAGTGTCAAACATAACAGAAAATATCAAAACATGAACAAGGTTGTTATATTCCTGTAATCGATGTTCTTTAAAAAATGCCAAGAGTTCAAGTAGCTTTGACAGGTTGGCTATTTTGTTTAAAAACCTTGGATTTTACCCAAAGTCCTTGATGATCTGAGTTTTAAAGCACGAACAATAAAATTTATGATATCATGACCACTCATTGTGTGGTCTACATTTGAGAAAATAGCTACAGTCCTCAAACATTAAACAGATATAACACTGTTTATAAATACCTTGCAACTTGCTTTGCCTGAAAAAACAGCTGGATTTGGATAACTTCTCTTAGCTGCAAAGTGCATCTTTCAAAGTTGGAACAATAAAGGTGGTACTGCAAGTCAGTAGGTAATAAAAGATATGCCTAAATTCTATTAACAAGAGTAGTGGTATAAATCAAACTTGCTTTAAATGAGTTTGTAAAAGAACCTGAAAAGCTGTTTTATTTCTTTTATATTATAATTGTATATGGTACCAAAGAATTAAATCTCTCTTATACAGAAAGGACAGCTAATTGGTACTCCTCCTGCTGCCCAATAATAGGGAGAGAGAAATTCTTTAGCCAAGAACATCTAACTAAGCTCCTCCTTAAATATCTCATTGCCCCTTTGTTATGTACATGCAGAGCAGAGAGGAACTTGATTGTCTAGACTCAGTATAGACATAGAAAATATACTCTACCACAATAGGGTTGCATTTACTTCTTTTCCCTACTTCTACAGAATTGAGTATCCGTGCACATCAGGGTGTCTTGAACTTCTTCAACTCTCGCTTCTCATCTAAGCTTTCCAGGACAGCGTGATGCTCCTGTGACCTACTGAACTTCTATGTTAATACTAATGCATCATTTCAGCAAGCAGGCAAATACTGGCTGCTTACTTTTCAGCCAACATGATTTATGGCAGGTCAGCCGGATCCTCCTTGCTTTTGACAAATCATTCACCTCCATAGTACCATATCCATGCTGATGTATCTGTTCTTCATTTAAAAATTAAATACACCTAAGGACTGTTTAATAAGATAACACTAAGATTATTCAGTGCTATTTACATGAAGAATCCACTGATTGATTACCTGGCTTCACTGGTCTTTTCTGTCATTGTTCCTCTTCAGGTGCCTTCAGAAAAAGGAGCAGGACAGCAACAACATCATCATCATGTAGGCTGAGATTTCCAAAGCTGCCTAAGGAGTCTGACACCCAGGTCCCATTAATGGGCATCCAGCTCCCCAAGGCACCTTTAAAAAAACATCAACCTTAGTGTTAAGACAAATATTTTTTATGTGTCCTAGACTTATTGTCCACTCTATCCTACAATTCGCATTTTAGGATTTTTAGCAAAATGCTGCATCACAGGAAGGCAATAATATTTGATGGTTGTGTATGGGTCTAATCCTGTTTCATCGAAAGCAATGAGAATTTCACCATTAAGTTCAGCTGGATCAGGCCTGAGGTGTTCTGCACTTTAAGCAACATCCCACTCTTCTCAGGGAAGATCCTAACTACATCTCTTTGCTTTCATAATACCCTTTTTCCATGAGCGAAAAAGATTAGTTCCAAGTCCTCGCGGGGTGGGGGGGGGGGGAGGGGAATTGGGGGGCGTGGGGGAAGACTTTGTAAAGAACTGTCTCATTTTGTAAGATTTGTAATTTACGGTATCAATTTCATTTTGGAAGTTTTCCTTCTCGTGTATATGTTTTCCTTCTCTGAAGCCTTCTCTCTTGATACTGTTCATTACTTTCCATCATAGTGAATTCATTATCAATTCCTCTGAACAGCCACCTGAAGACCTGAGATTCCATCCTGGACTCCTGATTGAGGCAAGATTCCTCACTGACTTCACTGGGGGAGATTTTTATCTCAGTAAGGATTACAAGAGCAGGCCCCTAATGTGCACATATTTTCATCTGGAAAATTTCTTGTCTTATTGGAATGAAAAGTACATTCTCTGTGAGATAATCATAATCAAAAACAAAAACTTACGTTTCAGTTCCTGCTGGAGAAAAAAATATGTCCCTCTTTTATGGCAACACCATGGTGCTTCCTGTTTATAATTATAAAGCTAATAATAGTGTCACCTGGTTTCAAATCCACTGCAGCACATAATAAATGCTTTTTTTGTTTTTGGTAAGTCATTGTGGGCCTAAGCCAAAAGCCCACTGAAGTCAATAAATAGTCCCAGTGATTCAATAAGCTTTGCATCAGGCACTAAGTTACTGATTTCCAATGGCCAGTTATATGTTTGTATAGCACTTACTACAATGGGATCCTGGTCCATGATTAGAGCTCCTAGACACTACAGTAATTCAAATAAAAGAAGATAGTGATAAATGCAGATTTACAAATTTTCACACAGAAATTTGTTACCCCTTTGGGGCTCCAGATCAGACATATTAAACATTAATAGAAAAAACACTTTAGTGTGCATGGGGGGCAAGAACAGGGACCTGCTCGGCTTCATTTAAATAGATAAAGCCTTTGGATTTCCCTACTAATTACTACTGACATTCTATCACCCACGAGGTAAAAAAGGTCTATTCCTTTGCACTACAAACATAAATAGAGCATCCACATAAGAGGGCAAGACTTTGAAAAGTATCATGAAGATTTTTTTAAAACAGAAGATGGTAGATGTTTTCTAGAACTTCAACCCCATCTGCTCTGCAAATACTGGATATCATACCCAGACAGAGGATGTATCCAATATTTATTGATACTACTTTTGATCTTTGCCAAAGGCCAAGATTTTATCGATCTTACATCTAACCTATATAATGACATTCTTCATATAATTCCTGGAACTAGTAACAACTAATTAGGTCAAATTAGCTGCACATATGTTACTGGTTCTATTTTGAGTTTAACCCCTCAAGATGGAGCTACCCTCTGAGGTTCAAATGCTGCTCTGCTCAGATGATAGTAAAAAGCGTATTGTGTTTCCTATTCCCTTAGTCATACCATTACCCATTTTTAAAATAGATTTCCATTGGTTTTCAATGATAGATTCATTCTCTTGTCTTTTACTGTCTCACCCTTCACCCTAAACAATTTGTATAAATCCACTTAATGCTATTTAGCTTATGTCCCCATTGTTACTATAAATAAGTGAGCTAGAGCTGTGGCTTAGTGAGGCAATTCTTTTCTTGTCTCATTCTTCCTTCCTTCCTTATGATGTCTGAATAAGTGTGACAATTAAGTCATAAATGTCATTATGCTCACAATGCAGAGTCAAAGAACAAGTCTTTTGAGGCAATACAAAGAAGAGTAGCCCTAAAAACTACCCATAATATTGTAGCATTTCTTTTGACTGTTCATGACGTAGGATTCAGTGATTTCTTTTTAATTCAGAAAAGGAAAATATCTTAACCTTTTCTTACCAGAGAAGCTGACACCACAAGAGAAGAGACCTGTTTACTGAGATAAAGAATACACTGCTAGAATCTCATCTAATATATTGCTTTAATGTAAATAACATATGCAGATTCTACACATTGACAGTTCTCATAAAATAATTTGTGTTCTCATCTTTTTGTTTGACTGTCATGACCAAGATTGTCCAGTATCATCAACGTTTGACAATCAGGCCATTTCCTTAAATGTCTACATATGATCTTACAAGTGTACTTGTAGTCACCCATTTTTAAAAATCTCTGCCAAGGCTCTGAAAGCGGGAAAATGAAGATTTTAAATTCTCCAACCATTGATGCTACTAACCATTTGTCACTTCTCGGAACAGTTAGAGAAACCACACCAGTTTATATATAGCACTTCATGCCTATGAAATGTATTAATTTCTGGAAAAGCTATTGCCATAGCATCTTAACAGTTAATTCCAGAAAACCTTTCCCCTCCCCAGTCCTGGTAGCACTTTACAACAGAGAGAGATATTATTCTATATAAAATGATCTTACAAATGCTTTTAACTCCAGACTGAATACCTCCAAGCCCTAATGCATCTATTGTAGAGTAGGTTTTATCCCTTAGCCTGAAGTGTATCTCACTTGTCACAACAAGGTTAAGTGCTGTTTTTCCTCTTCTAATCCTGATTAGGATGACAGACCTAGTAGCCCAATTTAATGGGACAAAGGTCACACGTAAGATTATTTCAAAGACATCAGGTGGCACCACAGGGGGATTGCTTTTTCCTAAAGGGTTTTGGCTCATTTAGGTAGCAAATAAAAAGAACACAAGATCAAGAAAGACGACAGAGGAAGAACATAAGAATAGCCATACAGGGTCAGAGACCAGTGGCCCATCTAACTAAGTATCCTGTCTCTGACAGCAACTCGTGCCAGATGCTTCAGAGGGAATGAAGAGAACAGGGCAATTTCAGAGATCCTGACGTCCAATCCCAGCTTCTGGAAGTTGAAGGTTTAGGGGCACCCGGAGCATGGGGTTGCATCCCTGACCTTCTTGGCTAAAGAAAGGAAGGAAAATATTAATATTGGGGAAAAAAATGTACGAGAGTTCAAACATTTCACCAGCGATCTCTGCTAGTAGCTTAGGAGATTTGGTGATTAGGTTTTGGAGTTTTATACAATGTACATTAGATCCTTGTCCTTTTTTAGCTCTTGATCCAACTCTCATTGAAATCAAAGGGACTCTTCCATTTGACTTCTGATCTTATGTACCGCTCTAAGCTGCCTAAGAAGGTGCACTAATATGCGACAACTGTAATTTTGGAAATCTGCTACAAGAAGAATTAGATGGCTCAGAGTACAGGGAACAGACTACTTATCACGTCTGGTTCAAATCCAACCATGGTCAGTAGCATCTAGAAGCTGTTACCATCTCATGGCTTTTTGGCACAAGTGAAATGAGTTTGGTGGATTAGTTCACCAGACAGGTGTCCATATTACAAAACCCTTCACCCTGTGCCGGTGCTAGCCCATTGGGAGCCCTAAGCAGGAGTATTTTGGGGCCCTGCCCCATGCAAAACATACTAATGATTAATAGGGGGCCCTACCGCCAGCTCTTCCTTCACCTCTGTTGTAACTCTGAGCAGAGGTAGCCGGGGCATAATTGTACGACATATACAAAAGGGAGCTCTATGCTCTTACCTTGATAACTGAAGTTTTCACAATGGCTGAACCTTTTGGACACCCCCTCCCCCCCACAGTGTTCCCCAGAGGATGCCATTTCTAGACACTCCCTACTGTTGCTGGCTAGGGTTGTTGTGGCATGGAGGAAACATTTTAGTCTGGGCCCTGTTTCATACAGACCCTTGAGTCTCTCTGTTCTGCATTATAGGAGTGTGCTATAAGTTTATGCTTTAAAGAGTTCTAAAACATTTATTGCCTACATATAAAATGGTTTAAAGTGCTAGGAATATGTTGGTACTGAAAGTAACTTGCAGTCTGTTGTTTTGCTGTTGGGTCAGGCCTTGAACACTATGTACTGTAAAGGAGCAGAAAAGCTTAAACTGCACAGCTCATTGTTGTTAGACTATTAAATCAAGTTGCCCAGCCACATCAAACTGTGTTTGAGACATTTTAGTTTGAGCCCTGTTCCATGTAGACCCCTGAGTCTCTCTCAGCTCTGTATTACAGGTGTTTATGCTATCTAAGATAAAGAATCTGGTGCCTTTAAAGAGCAGAATCTGAATTTGAAGTGTGTTACATAATCAGCATAGAGAATTAACCAACTCCTAGAGGGAGTTTCTTCAAGTCAGGCTTGAGACACACTCCTAGCTAAGCATGAAGGAATGTGTACTGTCACTGCGTAGTTGAGCTGGTTGGGAAGACGTGTTTTCTTCCCAATTCTCTGACCACCTCTACTGCCATGCTATACCTGCTCTGTGGGGCAAGGACTTCATTCTCCTGCAACTGGCTGTCCCCACACTGAAGGATAGGAGTAACTCTCACTGACTAACAGAAATTATTTGTATAGGACCGGATTCAAAACTTACTGAAGTCAATGGAAGTTTTCCCCCTGACTCACTGGGCTTCAGATCGGGCCCCGAGTGTACACATTTGTGTGTGTTCACATGAGAGAAGGAATTAATTCTCTCACTCTCAAGCCAACATTTTTCACAAGCACTGAAGTATTCTCTCTTTGGATACCAAATTTCAAAATGTATTTTTTCCGAAGTTTTCATTTCTAATGCTCTAATTTAATAGCCTTTGTATTGTATTGTAGTTTCTCCCTGCCCCCTTTTAACTACTTCATGATTTCCATGGCTTTTTGATTGGCAGTATCATTTTTTTCTCATGCTTGCATGTACACTAGTTTATACGATTAAACTACACAATAAAACCAAAGGAAAGGAAATGCTGACTGCATGAGACACTACTCAGCCAGTAGATCTGCACTGAAGGCCATTTGTCTTGGTTCATTAACATCCTTCTGTGCGTCCTTTTTTTGTATTCTTGTGACTGTGGTAAAATTCTTTATAGACCCTTTATATGCAACGTTTCCTTTCACCTACTCTGCTAGTTGAGCTATTCAGATTAGATGAAACCTAACTCTGAAATATCATTTTTCTTTTAAATGGATCAGTCTGGCTTTTAAATAGATTCTCCGAGGGTTGATAGATTTATCAAGAGGTATTTTTGTTAATGTAAGTAGTATTATGCATTCATTTATGGTAATGAGTACAAGCTATTATGCTAGTCATAATACTCAGCAATTCATCTGATATTATTTTCATAAAGAAGATTTGAGAGAACACACACCTACAGTTTAGACTAGGTGAGAACACTTACCACTTCTCCCTGCCAGGTGCACCCCAGACTCAAATGACATTCCCGGCTAGATGAGACAAAATAATGACTATGGGATTCTATAGGTTCAGGCTGGGGATGATGCAGTATTTTTAGACTCAGATGGGCATCCCTGGGATAGCATTTGATTGCCTCACCATTGTAGAGCCCTGTGTGTGGGGTGGTGCATTATCCCATGGAAGTACCAGGGCAGATAGCGCCCCAAGAAACAACACTCCCTCTTGGGGTTCCTTGGAGTGCAAGGGGGAGTTAGGGGACCTTAACTTTGGAACTTGCTTCCCCCCCGCCCCCGGGTTCACCAGAGTATTCAGATTTGTTAACCTTCAAGTACATTGCAAATCCCATTATCTTCCTGAGGCTACTGCATACAGGGTGAGCAT
This sequence comes from Macrochelys suwanniensis, assembly GCA_033296515.1. Classification (NCBI taxonomy): domain Eukaryota; kingdom Metazoa; phylum Chordata; order Testudines; family Chelydridae; genus Macrochelys; species Macrochelys suwanniensis. Next base: position 96,894,427 of record CM065776.1, on the reverse strand, counting down.
AGGTCAATTAGCTCCCACATCCAATAGCCTTGCATGGGCACCGCTACATATTTTTAAATGCAAATACATACATATATATGAAGCAAGCCATTTTTCCCATACTACTGTTCCAGTTGCTCTGAAATCATTGCCGTCTCCTGTATGGATTGAGAATAATCCGTTAGCAGCTGTTGCTCTATTCTTGCTCTAAATTAGTGTTTGTGTGTATCATCTGGAGAGCTTTAAAGCAGATGGAGGCTTATGGACCTTTTCATGACTCTTTAAGAGATCATGGCTGGTACTCTGTTTGGAATTTGCCTGTCTGGCTGTTAAGTTTAAAGAGTCTGAGAAAATGAGGAACTGTTTTAAAGTAGCAAGGGGGTGGAATTCCTCCACTTTTCTTTGCTGTTCGTTGTAGAAGTAATGGGGATAAGGAAACTCTGCTTGGGTATGGTGTGCTGTGGCAGATACACCAATAATATCTTAAGTATTTGTGGTGTGCAAGAGAAGAATGAATGAGAATGTAATTTACTGGTTAACAGTTTGGAGTAATATCTGTAATAATGCCAGGTTTTACCAGGATTGGTAGTATATGTATTCTGATAGCACAGTGGATCTCTGTTTAGAGTCTCCAGGTACTAAGTGCTATATAGATACCTAGCAAGATACAGTCCCTGTGCTGAAGAACTTACAATTTAAACAAATAAGACAGATGAAGGCTGTAGGCACTAACAGACATGAAAAATACAAGGAGAATGTTTCACTGAATGTCTAAGGCAGACAGATCTGGGAAGAAATGCTGTGTTAGTTGTGAGACAATTCTTTTAGAATCTATTGCATCCATATGTAAGAGTTTTTCACTGACTCAGATTTTTCTGATCGGAATCATTTCTCCAGTGCAGAGCTGCTGCTTACAGAACACTCACACAAAGGAATAGAAGCTGATTCCCAACTGTGCCATTAAGATTGTTTTTCTTTATATACAAGTCCTGCTCTGGTTTTATTTGTCTGTCTCCGTGCGAAATGGCTCCCACTGCACATGCCATAAGAAACTATCCAATATGTTTAATGTCAAACAATTAATAATGGCCATGGGCATTTGGACCTTCCCCCCCTCATTGGCTCTCAAAGTTTAATCTCATTTGTTTCCATTTGCTTTATTTATCCATATTCTTACTTGTTTACTCTTCTGCACATGAATAGGCTCATTGCTTATCACCAAAAGAAGTTCATGATCTGGCTGTGACAGCCCATACCCCTATGTTCACCCCTTTTATAAGACTATGATAAATTTCATACAAAATATGCTTTGTGAAGTATCATTTGAAAACTCAATATACTGATCAATATTGTCCTGGTAAAATGTGCATGGCAATATTGTATGTAAAGTTATACAATTCTACTAAACATATTCTAAGTCTGGGGAAGAGTCACAAACCAGTTCCCCAGAGACAAAAGATTAGCCGACACCTGAGCCAGGTGTCAACATAATCAAATGGATTATCACCTAGTTAAGTGGCGATTCTTTGGCAGGAAAGAGGATGTGGGTGAAAATCTACATCTTGACAAAGACACAGCTGGGGGATTCGGTCCACACAGACTATCTGCCTCCTGAACCTCAGCAGGAGATGATTCTCAAATAAGTGAAAGAGCTATACAAAAGGGGAGCAGATGCCCCAAATCATTCCTCCTTTCTCACTACTGACAGCATCCACAACACCTGAAGAACAAAGGGAACAGCTTTGGATTGAGGGAGGGATCCTGACTGAAAAATTCAGCTCGTAAGACTGCTAAAACATGTGAGAGACCTTTGCTTCAAATTCACTCTAGTTTGTTAAGTTAGGCATTAGTTACAATTTACTTTTATTTTCTTGTAACCAATTCTGACTTTTATGCTTCACTACTTGTAATCACTTAACACTACTTGTAATCTATCGCTCTGTAGTTAATAAACTTGTTTTATCTAGACCAGTGTGTTTGTACTGAAGTTTTAGGCAAGCTCCATTTAGGATATGTGCATATCATTTTCTATTAATAAAATGACAGACTTTATTTGAGGTTATATTGTCCATTTCTGAGGGGGAAGTCTGGGACTGGGAATTTGCTGGTGTTGCTCTGCAGTGTAATTCAAGAGTGGCTGGCTATAGCACTCTTGCAGTATAACTGGGATTAATTTACGTGCTGGAGGCTGTGTGGGGGCAGACCAGGAGTGGTTGCTCTCACAGAAAAGCAGTGTAAAAGACACCCCAGGATGGAGAACAGAGGGGCGACAGCAGTTCATCAGTCCAGATTGTACCCTGGGTAATGTTACACTGGCCTTTTAGTTATCAGAAGTACAGGGTGGTGAAGTAGTCACATCATAGCTCAGAGTGGGGTGGTTGAGCCAGGGACTAGTTCCATTCTTACCATACTTATCAGATAAATCCTTATTATAAAAACCTAAATATATAGGAAGAATCTGTTTCAAAGCCCCCTGAAGTCAATGAAGTTTTTCGGTGAACTTCAGTGGGCTTTGGATCACGCCCATAGTGATTGTAGGGCTCTACCTTCTCCTACGCAGCCAGACTCTTTAAAAGAAGTTGTAAGATGGGCACTGGTAGGAAGACAAGGAAGAGATCCAAAAGGAGTCAGGCATTAACAGGAAAACTTAAGAAAGTTCCTTTAATATCTTCTCAAATAGTACATAATTAAAGCTATATTTAATAACTGGTCAGCTTGGTAACAGAATTTCTACTGATGTGGAAATGGAAGTACAATTGTTGCAAAGAGGGGGAAAAGTGCTACTGAAAACAGAAGAGATCTACTTAAAAAACAAACAAAGCCCCTAAACTTGAGAATTATCCTGAACAAAATAGCATGAAGTATTCCAGAGGATGCAGAGAAAAGGGTACCATTGACTTTTAGCTAGAGAACTAATTAACTGAATCTCCCACTAGGTTTTAACTTGGAAACAGAAAGAGTTCCCCCCACCTACACCTACACCTACACCTACACCTACACACACACACACACACACACACACTTTTAGTATGTGTCAGAGGGCCTACACACAGAAGCTGTTGAGGTATAAACATAAAGGAGATGGCTCTGGAAAACATACAGGTTTATTATACTGTAAAAATTTAAGGTGTGTTATATAAAACCAGAAAACAGTAGTGGTGTAGTCTGGTAATGTTCTATGCGTTACAGAGTGCCTGTTCTTTTTAATCTATCTCCTAATTGCGGAAAAATGTGATAAAACCCACAATGTCCCTGGTCCTGTAATGATTTATATATGTGAGTATCTTTATGCACATGGTTAGTCACACTGAGCTTCTCAGCACATAAGTCTTGGCAGGAACTGGGCCTATTATCAGTGGCGTAGCCTGGTTTAGAGCACAGGGGGAGTGGAGCTAAAAAAAGGCACCGGGAGCAAGAAGCGTCGGGAGCAAAAAAAGGCATCGGGAGCAAAAAAAATAAAAATGCTCCACTCTGGCTGCAGCATAGGAGCAAAAGGCGTCGGGAGCAAAAAAAAAAAAAAGCTCCACTCTGGCTGCAGCGTAGGAGCAAAAGGTGTCAGAGCACAAAAAAGGCGCCGCTGCTGCTCAGTGGGGGAGTGGCTGCTCCCCCTGCTCCCCGCCCTGGCTATGCTACTGCCTATTATATTAAATTCTCATTCTGAGCCAAATTCATCTGAGCTACTTACCCACTTACACCAGGCTTAAAGTCAATATACCTCACTATAGGACTTTTCCATTTCTAAAGCCCATTATGAACTGAAACTTCCAACTGATATTCTGGCTCAGGAAAAAAATGGATATACCCCTAGACACACAGTATGCTTCAGGTTCCAAGTTCACCTGTATGGACTGAAACTGAGACAAAACCTTTCCATTTGAAACAACAACTACAGTCTGATCACAGGGGTCAGACATATAGCATACTCAGTCTTTCCCTTTCTCTCTCCCCCACAAGGTATATATAGCTAATCAGCCTGAACCTTCTAATGAAATAGGTGTAACCCACCATTTCACAAAACTGAATAAGTGTATTACTCCTTTAAAAACGGTCAAATCCCCAAATCCCAAGTGCTAATAGGAAACACGGTAACTTCAAAGATACTGAATATAGAAAACCACCAGTAAATGTGTCAAGAATATCCGAAAATGTTTTGCTACATTTGTTAAAAAAGTAAACAAACCAAACATGTGATATGATAATTATAGTCTTCAAATTAGTACAGAAAAACAACTTTACTACATACAATGCAAGAAAACTGTGTTAAAAAGGTGTATTTCCAGGGACAGATATAATAAGCATAACAGCAAAGTTAGCAATATGAATTTGATCCAACTCTCAGTGAAATCCATACAATTTTCATTTAATTCAGTGGGAGTGGGATCAGGTCCTATTTGTGTAATTTTAACCTCCTTTATAGAATTTTGTGCTAGAAAATAAACTGTAAAGGAAGAAGATAAAATTCAACAACATGCTGTTTGTGTTATAGGTGGTAAAACAATGTTCCAGAGCCTAATGGGAATAGACACTGCCTGTAAATCTTGTCACATATAATGAAGAGCTAGAGTATAAAAAGAGATGTGAGCAATTGGTTAGAGTACGCTTAGGTCATACATGCTTTAAAATACCTTAAATAACGTTATCTAGATGCCAAAATAGCATTTTCTATATCAGTCTGCAATAGCCAATATTCGAGATTGTTTAAAGAGACACAACTGGTAACCAAGTCAATTAGAAAAAAATATCTCCTAAACACTTCCTCTCCCCTACCACCTTTTTGTGCCTTTAAAGGATATAAAAAGCATGAACTCATTTTTTTTTCCTTGCAGCAACAGGAGAGAAACTAACACAAAATGGGAGGAGGGGCAGCTGACCAACTAAAGTCCAGACATGCCTGAAGTAGCTAACACCATGATCAGTGAGACTCTTTACAGAGCAAATTACTATTTAGTGTGACTAAGGGAAGTGAGGGGGAGAGAATCTGGCTGTTATTGATTAGTTGGAGGGAAACTGTGTTCACACAAAATCCTGTGGAATGCACAAAACACAACCTTTTTTCAGTTTTGCTTACTAGAGCTGATCAAAGACATTTAGATGAAAAGTGGCTTTTTGACAAAATGAATATTTTCGCAGAAAGTGTCATAATTCCTCATTTTGTTCAGTCAAAAATTCAAAAGGAAAAATATTTTTTTTTCATTTTGAGGGTTTTTTGAAAGGGCCCAATCCAGGAAGAAATTCTTTGTCAGTAAACCTCTGCACGGACACAGCGAATTCAGTGGGGATCTGCATGGGGGCAGGACCCACCTTTGGGCAACAATCTGTAGGAATAATACTACCTCCACCAACATGCTCTTATTCATCAGTAGATCTCAAAGCATTTTACAAAAAGAGGTTTGTCCCCACTTTACAGAACTGAGGCACACATAAGTGGAGTGACTTGCCACGGTCACCCAGTAGGCTACTGGCAAAGCTAGGAACAGAACCCAGATCTCCTAAGGCCCAATCTAGTACTTTATCCACTTGATCACACTACACCGGTCTTTAGTTGAAAGTGATAAAAAACATGACTGGAATGATAAGCTCTTGGGTGCAGGTACTTTCTTTTTGTTCTGTGTTTGTACAGCACCTGGCACAATGCAGTCCTGGTCCATGACTGTGGCTTCTAGGCACTACTGCAACCAACAGTAAACAATACTAATTACGGGCAATGCTTGGAAAAAGATTTGTCATGTGTTCACCATCAACTCTACTATGTCATCATAGAACCCCAGTCTTAAGATTTCAATCCTTGATACATAATATTTTTGGGGGGTGGAAGGAGGTAAAGTAGAAAAGTTAGTAGAATAGATTTTGTGTTTACATATCATCCTTCATATTCAAAATGTCACAAACTGATTTACTAGCAAGGAATTGCATATCAGGTTGCGTACCCAATTTAGAGTCAACTTTTGTGGTTTTTAAAAATTCTCCATGGACTCATGCTAGCCTGTTTTTGTTTTCTTGTTTCCTTTCCCTCTATTTTATGGTTATACAAATCTTTGCCAGAACCAGAGATCTGGAAACAATGCTTATAGCCAGATCAACATTCTCAGGGATAGGTCACAAAAAAGTAGTCTGCGTTGCAAGTTGTGCTGCATAAATACAGCTATTTTGAGCCATTTGGAGGAAAAATTAGCCCTTTAGTCCTTTGTGCAAGGTATTTTTTGATTCATATAATGCAAAACTGCTAACAATGTATTCTTCAAAATGTGAACTATTTTACTAACGCTTTCCCCTCCTTTTCCGTAAGATACTGACAGTTATGTAAAGGATATCAATATGGATATGTCCAGGCCTATCATTTTGGTGCATCTCTGGCAGTTCGCACAGAAAAACAGCTTCTCTCCAGAATAGCTACCTTTTCCTGTGGCACAAATATGATTACGCTTTTACTACCGCTATGATTGGAGGTCTCATACAATTAAGAGCTGACATATTGGGTGGATTATTGTGTGTGAATTTCCCACAGGTCGAAGAGACCGGCAACTTTTATAATCACATCATGTAGACAGAAACAGCAAAGGAAATGGTGTCCCCCTGCCAAAAAAAAAGGATTTATTTTTTCCTTTTTACAACACTTCTTAAAATTACCATCCTTTAATAAGAATCCATGATCCCAAAAGCACCGACACTGTAACAATCTTCTCTCTCATGACAATGCTGGGCAGTGTGACATGGAGAATGACATGCTCCCTCCCTTCAGAAGCCATTCTGCCTCCCTAATACGCTGAAGCCCTCTTTGTCCAAGTCTCAGAAACCTGGTGAAATCCTGGTCTTACTAAAGTCAATGGCTATTTGGTCATTGACTTCAATAGGACCAGGATTTCATCCTGGACTTTGGATTCCCTCCTAAAGGCAGTGCATTCATTGTTTGTGGTGACACTAAGGTTATTGGCCCAACCCAATAGAAAAGATCTTAACTGGCCAACCAACTGATTAAAGCCAAACGCTATCTATAGTTGACATTTTAAAATCTGGATCAGCTCTTCTGTGGCTCCTTATTGAACCTAGAACTATTTAAGGAAGAAGTAAGATTTCATTCAATCGGCACCTTGTTAAAAAAAACCCAACCAGCTGACTGACAGCCCTTACCAGCATAAGTCAGATGCAGATTCTGAAGCTTCAGATTGTGCAGCTAGTTTTACAGAAAAATTATATAGCTGTTTAGTGAGGTCTGTTTGCCTCACTAAATTGAGATAATCATTCATGTATTTGCACCGGTTGGCACACAGCCAGTTTAAAAATCAGACACTCCCAGATTTTACCTTTCAAATTTCTACAGCTTAATTGGTACAAACAAAAAGCTCACTAAATTTAAAAGTTGAAATAAATTCCAAATGATATAATCTGCATAATTTTAATAATTTATCTGGCAGGCAATTAAGTAAGAGCATGTCCAAGAGTCAGTGGAGTCTGGTGTCTGGAAAGAGCAAGGCATGCTTATGAATTTCACAGTTGCAGTGCTAATTTTCTTTTGGTTTTATTACAGCAAATATTAATTTTTTAATTTAAATAGTGTTCACTCCCTCACTCAGCCAATCTCACCAAAAAGCAGAAATGAGAGAAGGCAGATCTTGGTTTTGCTGGGGTTGTTTAAACAGTCTGAAGCAATAAAAGGCAACAACTCTCATCCAGGTTTCAATTAACCCCCTACAGACATAGCTACAGGTATTTCCCACAGCTCTAATGAGATGGAGCTACCCCATTCTATCTGATAATGCACAGCTGATTGGCTACTTGGAAGAGACCCAGACAGTGTAATTCAGCTCAACTTTTAAAAGGATCATCTGAAAATCTTTGACACTGCAAATGCCACCTATAATAGGACCATAACACAAACATTTGCATGCTAATATCTATGGCATTCTTCCACCAGAAGAGACTCATGATGGCCCCATTTCCTTTTTCAATTCGATATTGCTTGAAGAGCATTTTATTTACTGTCCCTATAGAAGATAGATTGCATGGAGGGGTTATTTTTTGTTTTTGTTTTGTTTTTTTAATTTTCCATTGCTCTGGGAGGCAGCGTGGCTGGCAATTAAGACAAAGATCAGGAGTCAAGAGTGCTGGATTCTATTCCCAATTTTAAATTACAACTTGCTATGTGAGTTACTCAAGTCACATATTGTTATAATATCTCTCTCTCTCTCTCTCTCTCTCTCTAATTTGGGTATTTACCTAAAAGAGGCACTGTGAGGCTTAGGATCAGATTGTGTTCAATAGAGACATGCATAAGGATGGTGAACAATCCTTTCTTGTGTCCCAAAAATTGCAAGAGGAGTTTATACACTGCATCATCCCTTACCATGGGACAACTTGATCCACAGCTAGAAAGCTCTGCTATGAAGACTTTTCAGTAGCGTTCATATACTCCTCAGAGATAGTCATCAAGCTAGGCAATCTGGAGTTTCAGAGTGAACTGTTGAAGCTACAGAGTCTGTGGGATTTATAAGCTTAACAGGCCAGAGAGTTACTTGGACCAGGACTCCTGCAGTGCTTAATAAGCTTCATAGGTCAGAAGCTCCAGAAACAGTCAACGGATCTGGGAAGTCTGTGGTGCTTTCAAGCACCTCACATAGGGTGACCAGATGTCCCGATTTTATAGGGACAGTCCCGATTTTTGGCTCTTTTTCTTATATAGGCTCCTATTACTCCCACCCCCTGTCCTGATTTTTCACACTTGCTGTCTGGTCACCCTAACCTCACAGCCGGAATGTTTCTGCTGCGTCAGCTCTCTCTGGCTCCACAGAACTTTTAAGTTCTGCAGGTGCTCTGAACCTGGTAGTCTTGCAGCACTAATAGTAATTCCATGCTCTAATAATAAGAATATAGCAGTAGGGCTATATTACCAACCACCTGATCAGAATAGTGGCAGTGACTGTGAAATGCTCAGGGAGATTAGAGAGGCTATAAAAATAAAAAAAAAAACTCCATGATAGTGAGAGATAACTATCCCCATACAGATAGGGTGCATGTCACCTCAGGACAGGATGCAGAGAAAGTTTCTTGACACCTTAAATGACTGCTTCTTGGAGCAGCTAGTCCTGGAACTCACAAGAGGAGAGGCAATTCTTGATTTAGTCCTAAGTGGAGCACAAGATCTGGTCCAAGAGATAAATATGGCTGGACCACTTGGTAGTAGTGAACATAATATAATTAAATTTAATATCCCTGTGGCAGAGAAAACATCACAGCAGCCCAACATGGTAGCATTTAATTTCAGAAAGGGGGACTACACAAAAATGAGGAACTTAGTTAAACATAAAATAAAAGGTACAGCGCAAAAAGTGAAATCCCTGCAAGCTGCATGGAAACTTTTTAAAGACACCATAATAGAGGCTCAACCTAAATGTATACTCCAAAATTTAAAATAAAATAATAAATAAATAATAATAATAATTAATAAGAGAACCAAAAAAGGGCCACTGTAAAAGAAGGTAAAAGAAGCAGTGAGCACCAAAAAGGCCTCTTAAAAAGAGGAAGTTAAATCTTAGTGAGGAAAATAAAAAGGAACATAAACTCTGGCAAGTGAAGTGTAAAAATATAACTAGGAAGTCCAAAAAAGAATGTGAAGAACAGCTAGCCAAAGACTCAAAAAGTAATAGCAACATTTTCTTAAAGTACATCAGAAGCAGGAAACCTCCTAAACAACCAGTGGGGCCACTGCGCGATCGAGATACTAAAGGAGCACTCAAGGACGATGAAGCCATTGCGGAGAAATTAAATGAATTCTTTACATCGGTCTTCATGGCTGAGGATTTGAGGCAGATTCTCAAACCTGAGCCATTCTTTTTAGGTGACAAATCTGAGGAACTGTCCCAGATTGAGGTGTCATTAGAGAAGGTTTTGGAACAAAATGATAAATTAAATAGTAATAAGTCACCAGGACCAGATGGTATTCACCCAAGAGTTCTGAAGGAACTCAAATGTGAAATTGCAGAACTACTAATTATGGTCTGTAACCTATCATTTAAATCAGCTTCTATACCAAATGACTGGAGGATAGCTAATGTGATGCCAATTTTTAAAAAGGGCTCCAGAGGTGATCCCGGCAATTATAGGCTGGTAAGCCTGACTTCAGTACCAGGCAAACTGGTTGAAACTATAGTAAGGAACAAAATTGTCAGACACATAGCTGAGCATAATTTGTTGGGGAAAAGTCAACATGGTTTTTGTAAAAGGAAATCATGCCTCACCAATTTACTAGAATTGTTTGAGGGGGTCAACAAGCACATGGACAAGGGGGATCCAGTGGATATAGTGTACTTAGATTTTCAGAAAGCCTTTGACAAGGTCCCTCACCAAAGGCTCCAAGAAATGTAAGCTGTCATGGGATAAGAGGGAAGGTCCTCTCATGGATCGGTAACTGGTTAAAAGATAGAAAACAAAGGGCAAGCATAAATGGTCAGTTTTCAGAATGGAGAAAGGTAAATAGTGGTGTCCCCCAGGGGTCTGTACTGGGACCAGTCCTATTCAACATATTCATAAATGATCTGGAAAAAAGGGTAAACAGTGAGATGGCAAAAATTTGCAGATGATACAAAACTACTCAAGATAGTTAAGTCCAAAGCAGACTGTGAAGAGCTGCAAAGGGATCTCACAAAACTGGGTAACTGGCAACAAAATGGCAGATGTTATTCAATGTGGATAAATGCATAGTAATGCACATTGGAAATCATAATTCCAACTGTACATATAAAATAATGGGATCTGAATTAGCTGTTACCACTCAAGAAAGATCTTGGACGCATTGTGGATAGTTCTCTGAAAACATCTGCTCAATGTGCAGTGGCAGTCAAAAACACTAACAGAATGCTGGGAATCATTAGGAAAGGGATAGGTAATAAGACAGAAAATATCATATTGCCTCTATATAAATACATGGTACGCTCATATCTTGAATACTGCGTGTAGATGTGGTTGCCCCATCTCAAAAAAGATACATTGGAATTGGAAAAGGTTCAGAAAAGGGCAACAAAATTGATGAGGGGTATGGAACAGTTTCCATGAGGGGAGATGACAACAATTGGGACTTTTCAGCTTGGAAAAGAGGCGACTAAGGGGGGATATGATAGAGGTCTATAGAATCATGACTGGTGTGGAGAAGGTAAATAAGGAAGTGTTATTTATGCCTTCTTATAACACAAGAACCAGGGGTTACCAAATGAAATTAATAGGCAGCACATTAAAAACAAACAAAAGGAAGTATTTCTTCACAAAATGCACCTATGGAATTCTTTTGCCAGAGAATGTTGTGAAGGCCAAGACTATAACCGGATTCAAAAAAATAACTAGATAAATTTATGGAGGATAGGTCCATCAATGGCTATTAGCCAGGATGGACGGGGATGGTGTCCCTAGCATCTGTTTGCTGGATGCTGGGAATGGGTGATGGGGATGGATCACTTGATGATTACCTCTTCTATTCATTCCCTCTGGGGCACCTGACAATGGCCACTGTCAGAAGACAGGATTCTGGGCTAGATGGACCTTTGGTCTGAGCCAGTATGGCCGTTCTTATGTTCTTATATATTCAGCAGCCTTCCTGACTTAATTCTTTGCTAATCCTCAGAGATGATAAATGCCACCAACACCCTAAGCCTTAGCAGCATTCTCTGATAATCAACGGCTGGTGGCTTTCTCTAGGTAGCCTCTGGAGTTTATATATGCCACTGAGGAGCCTGAAAAATGTATAAACTCTGCAGATTCATTGATAGAATAATTCTCAGAATGCAAAAGGGACCATCAGAGAACAACTCAAAAATGCATTGTTTAAAATTTGATACTCCAAGTTGTCAGGAATAAACAAACACGTTGAAAATTGATTTTGAAGACCAGCTTGTTTAGAGATATGAAACCTCATAAAGGTTTCTTATAATTTTAGGAGACTTACAATCAGGAAGTCTCTACATTTTCAAAGCTCAGCTCTCATTAGTGTCTTGTCTGATTAGCTTAGTTCTCCCAACATACTTCAGTGGCCTAAGACTACATATGAGAATTGTCAGGCAGAATGGCACTCTTCTCATGAAGTAATAGAAAGGGGCACATGTCAGAGAGTGAGAGAAAACAGAAAAGCAGAAATCTTGTTACAGCCCTATTTGTGGGCTTACGTTGTGGCTTCATAGCTTTTTTAAATGTCAAACATTCGGTCAAATGAGCACCTCTGAGACAACAAACAGCAAAGTATGTTACCTCTCTAAATCAATCATATCAGAAGGCAGATAATTTGTCTGATCTTGTGGATATCTGAAACTGTTAAATAGCTTCCACTAGTTCTCCAGTTGCCTTAATCTACCCATGGCCTTCCCAGCTCTCCGTGTATCCTTGTCTGCAGAGGATTCTTTAACTATGTTCGGAACTTCTTTGATTCTCCATTCTCCCTCACACAGATATACAATACCTTCAGCCCTCTAGCCTTCTCCTACTATGTACCAGTGCAATCCTCACCCATAAGAACCAGCATTTTGTCAGGATCTTTTAATTGGTATTTGAAGTTATTTTGTAAAAGGAACAGGATTAAACATTTGTCTGAAATTTTATTTGACCATGGGCACAATGTTGCATGTGTGCTTGATTTCCAGGGACAGAAATGTCCTACATCTTGTTGACTAACAACAAAACAGATGCTATTTGCACACCCACCGATTACCATCAGGCATCTCATTCTGCAAGATCTCTCCTTTGAGTTTTGTCCTACAAAGCACAGGTAAATTTTTGTTGCACTGGAGTGCAACTACTTTGTGTTTCCCACTGAGTGTCAAATGAGTACTAGTACTAGTAAAAGGCCTTTATGTCTTTCCTTCTTTCAGTGGCACATTTGAGAGGTGAACATTTACTAAAATATTTTTTCCAACAAATGGCATAGTACTTTAGATAGTACATTCTGACATAATTCTATACTCCTCCATTCTATGCACAGTAGAAGTCAGTGCAGTTATACGAGGGAAAAATTTGGCCCATTGTTTACAAGCGACTTACACACACCATTTACCATTGGAGTACGTTTTACTCAAATACAATTGAAAGGACTTGAGAAGTTAGGGCATAGGCTGAACAAGTTTTTGGGGTGAAGGGCATGAGGGGATGGTAATAAGAACCTAGTGCCAAATTTTTCAGGAGAGAAGACACAGAATGTTTTCCACAACAGCAGGAGCATTCAGCTTTGTCCACAACTGTTCAAGCTTTGGAAATAATGCCCAGAGGCATTTGCATAGTCACTCCCCATACTAGTGATTTGATATCTATCTTTATGTATGGGTGTAGAGGAGTGGACTCACTGTTAGAGTGCCCCTTTGTGGCTATGCTTGGTGCAGCAGCTCTTTCCTGTCTACCATTCCCTGTCAACCATCACATCTGTCCTATGGTGATCTCCGTCTTCTTGTGACTTAACCCTCCAGCAAGGTCAATTTACAGTCTCACCCCTTCTGGGGTATCTGTGTCCCACACATACGGATGGTGTCCCACGTGACACTGGTAAACAGTATAAGTCGTCCCCCTCTCCAGGGCTCATCTTCCATTGCATCTATTAGAGTAGTGGCCCCAGGACTTCTCCCTGGTGTCCTTCAATCAAACTCAAAAGCAAAACAAAAACTACAATGAAAGCAATCTCTTGGACTGGAACTTTTAATCCATCCTGGGTCCTCCCCAGCTGTACGTTCTTCTCCAAAATGCTGACTCCCAAGAGTTGCCTCACTGCAGTCTACCCGCAACGCTGTTTGGCCGGTGGTTGGCCTTCTCTAAGGCCCACTTCAGGAGTCACTTTCATCTCTGCTGCCCTCTTTCATCCAGGCCTGTCCCCAGGTATAAACTCCCTCCTGAAGATCCTTTTCAGTTGAGCACCTTCCTGAGTTTCTTCCCTGAAGGTCCAGGCCTTGCCCTTTTGTCAGGACTCATCACCAGAGCATGATCCACCCTGGTGGTTTTCTCTGTATCTCTCCAGGTACCAGTGTCTACTGCTCACTCAGAGAGGGACTGAAGAATTCCTCTTCCTCTCTCCCTGCAGCTCCCTTCTATTCTGGGCTTCCTCTCTTTACAGAAACTATCACAGTTCAGTGCAATTGCATTCTCTCTCTATGATCCAACACGGGCACCCACTCTCAGTCTTCTGGATCCCCAGCCGTCACCTACATTGGGTGGAGAGCTGCCTGACCGGGGTTTTTCCACTCTGCAGAGTTCCCTGCCTACAATGAGATCTGTAGCAAGTCCAACTGCCTAAGCAGGCCTGCTTAGCTTTCTCCTCAGAGACTACAAACAGCACAATAGCCCACAGGTTAATGTTACCACATGGCTCTTTTTAAGCACGCACATTTATTCGTAAGGTGAAAGCATTACAGAGAAAATGTATTAAAACAACTATCTAAATGCTAATAAGCTTACCAGAGACCACACAGCTCCAACAAGGACTCTGGCAGGTCCTTCAAACCCCACCAAGGAGTTTTTCTGTGGTCACCAGTTCATAACCAACTTGGCTCAGAACAAGAACACCATGAATCTGAGAGTCACTGCTTTATACAATTTGGGCTTCTAATAGTGTTCTCATAAAACAGGTGATCAACAGACAAAGGTACCTTCGTCAGGGTGAAGCTACCAAAGGCTTGCATAACCACAGTGAGTACATTTGCATATACCTCCCCCTATAGATTTCCTGAGAAATTCACTTAACTTTGAAAGTTCATTCTTGTCTGTACCATTGTTTCAAATAGTCCTTTGAAGCTCATAACATTTCCTATGATTCACATGAATGTCTCCTCCTAGAGATGTTACATACAATACCACAATAAACATTTGCGGTTTTAAACACAATGAGTTCCTAGACACAAACTTAATTCAGTAAGGTTTGTACAGGATATTACAAGATACTATCATATCTGTCACAGAAATTACCCAGCTCTCCTTCATCCAGGACTCCTTCTAGATGCAACTGGAAGCCTTAAACAAGCTCTTCATCTTCATTTAACTCTTTTAGAGACAGGATGAGCTATACACCCCATCACAGTGGGGGTTGCACTTTCATGACAAATCTTGCTCCCCCTGCCACTCCTTAGTATCCGATCACACAATCTTCAAGAGTAATGCTATGATATTTTTACATCTTTGATTACAAAGCAAAGCATAAGGAGTATTATTAATCTAATTTTGTTTGAACGGAAAGGATGTATAACCCTCATCATCTCAGATATGTACTATCCAAGATCATTACAGATGAAACTGTTTTGTCCATAGTAGGTGGGCAGAGAAGCGAACCACAGGCCTCAAAATAAAGGGACAGTATTTTCTCTTCCAAAGAAAATCTGAAAGGACTAATACTGAAGTGCAATGTTAGTGTCTCTTAAAGTTCCAGTCTGCATCATATGCTGTAGGCAAACACAGAAAGGACACAATATCAAAACATCTGGACATGTACTTTCATGCAATTAACTGTGACACTCTGATTACATTTCCTAGACCCGAATAAGAGTTCTGTGTAAGCTCAAAGCTTGTCTCTTACCAACAGAAGTTGGTCCAATAAAAAAAGATATTACCTCACCCACCTTGTCTCTCTAATATCCTGGGACCTATACAGCTACAATAATTCTGCTCTATATTGGAAGACATTAGAAATGGGGCCAAGCTACGTTGTTTGGACAAAGATTCAGGCCTAAATCTGAACTTTTCTAAAGTCTGGAGAGGTTTGGATTCAGGGCTCCAATTCAGGCCTTTTTTAACTAAAAGGGGTTATACATATAAATGTTCTTAGTTCCCTTATTTAAAATATGTTCTTTTTTTTTCCTTTACGAAAACTGTCATCCAAATAAAGCAAACACTTTGCTCCTGAAGGGAGCAAGGAAACAAAGACTAGCAAATAAAAGTGACAAGGGAAAATATTGCCACAACTCTTGTGGTCCAGTTGTGCATTCGTATTGAAATATAAAGCTGTAGCATTCCATGCCAAATGAGGAACAGTTCGTTCTTCATGGGAACAAGTACTGTGGGGAGGTAAAGTGACACATTTAAAGTTACAGTACCTTCTACACTAGTGCAGCATGTTATGAAGGAACAGGCACACAACACAAGTAGACATAATCTTCTATAATTTAAGAGGCCCTTTGCCTGCTACCTTCCTGAACTACCCAACTGTAATTCTGAAAGGTGTGTAACAGAATATCGCGGCATATTTATTAACAGTCCATTCACTGCTGACAACACATTGATCAAAAAAAAGCCTCGTAAAAAGCCACAGAAAAGTCAAAAAGAAAAACAAAGGAAAAAAATCCTTTGCTACCCTGGAAAAAAGTCCTTTATACAAGCCAGGTTGTGCATTTCAGTGTTCCAAAAAAAGTATTCCACATGTCATGATAAGTACCTAATTTCTGAGGGAACACGGGTGGAATTTACAGATTTCTATAGAGTATTTCTGATGCAATGCATATGTTTGGATGGTCACCTAACAGAGACCAATCAGATTCCTCTCTCAGTGCCAATTAACCTAAGGGTATTCAGAACAACCAGGACATTTGATCCCATTTTCTCCTTTTTCAGCAATGTGGTTTTGAATGCTTTCCATGTGAATAAGATCAGCATTCTATTTTATAAAATGAGCCAGCAACCTCAAGGTATCAGACTCTACCCAAGCTTTGCTCAGCACAGGAAAGAAGTATGTGTAAAAAGCGTGAGGAGGTAGGTGCCTTTTAGTCACCTTTGTGCCTTCCCGTGTACAGGAGTTGTGCCGGGCCAGTTCAGCCCTCATGCAACTTAGGTTTAGTCTACCCTATGAAGTTTTGTCAGCATAGCTATGTCAGGTAGGAGTGTTAAAAATAAATGGCACTCTTTAGCTGACACAGCTATGCCAACAAAAGCGATAAAGCAGATGCAGTTATACAAGCACAAGAGGCCATTTTCTTAGGTCCTTCAGGGAGGTCGTTTAACTATGGCAGCAAAATAATTTAATTGTGTTGGTTTAACTCTCTCCACTAGGGGGATTCGCTGGCATAGCTCTACTGCGATAGTGTTTATAGCATAGATAAGCCCTTTGAGCAACCTCAGGGCTTCTCTACATTTCACCTTAAGGGCCACAAAGCCAGTCAAGAATAGCCATAGTACAGCATGTTTGGCCACACCTTCTCTCCAGCCACACCCTCTACACTAGGGGAGGCAAGGAGGAGGAGTGAAGAGCCACTTAACATGGGCAATACCATGTATTTTTTCCTCAGATCTCATTCTTGGAAACCATTTTGCTGAAACTTCACAAATAAAACACTCAGCCTGAGGCAGACTCCCGCCATGGAAAATTTCAGACTGAACTGTTTAAGTTTGCTGAAGTTATAAGCAACTGAAAGCAGGGTCTTTATGATGGAAAATGTCAGGCACTCAACTACAGGCAATGCTGCTAGCTCTGCCTATAGTAAAGAGATTATCTAAGTAGCACTTGCCCCCTCTCTAACTGCACAAATTAGATTCCAGTTGCAACACAATACCTCGAAGGCTGGATTATCATTTCAGATCCAGCTCTTGTGCCGCACACACAGCACAAAAGAGCTGATTTTTGCCAGTAACTAGCCTGTTGAAAAATTCCCCAGCAGGTGGCAATGCTCAGCTTGTGGAGCTTACTCCTATGCAAACACCTCTCCCTTAGGGACAGAGGTATGCTGGGGGTGAGGAGAGTGGGGGCTACACTCTGCTGATGTAGGGTCCCTGATAGACCATGCACCACTGACATAACTCATTGCAATCTCTGGGGCTAGGCTGCTAGAACTCATGCTGGCATAGACCTGCTCACAGAATCAAGGATCTATATCCACCCCCGTACGTAGCTGACCTTGGATGCAGGAGTCCCGAGTGTTGTACTTAATACAGCTTTTGTTGAAAAAATTTGTCAAGTTCTTCGCAATTGCCAATCTTTAACATCAGCAATTTAGAACAGCACAATACCACTACGCAGGCATTTTTGCTAGGGAAAGAGACAAGCTCAAGAAGGGAAACCATATACACTATAGCATTAAGTAATTCTATTTTTTTTTGTATAGTGCAGTCAGTAAAAATTTGCCATATGTCATTTAAAATTCTGTTTTATTCTGAACACCAAATATTGTTCTCATAACCTGCAGCCCTGGAGAATAAGGTAATCAACTCCATTCTCTTGTAGGCAAAGCATCTGTCCAGTGACAGTGCATGCTGCATTCCAATACTCCTGTTTGGTGCCGTGGTGACAGGCATTAATGACTCATCAAGGGGTCCCACAGGATCCTTGCTAACATTTCTATATTAAGCTGTGTTATGCCAGTCAAGGCAACAACTACATTTTACTATGATGGTTCCACGTGGACTCCTTAACATTGAGTAACCTTACCCACTGCTAACTATATCAAGGAGCAATTTGTATGTAAAGCACAGCCTCAGGATCCTATTGGGAGTTCCAGAAGGCATCAGGCCATGTTCTGGCTACAAGCCCCAACACCACAATCCTCCTGCTTTGCATTGCCCTCAGTAACACAACATAGTCATAAAGCTGATTTACTTGACTCGGGTAATTAAAGGAGAACTGCCTGAGTGACAGGGCAATACCTGCTCTATGCCGCCTTCTGTGCTGGCCTTGGTATATAAAGTGTGGCCGGGGAATAAGGGGCATATTTGCTACACTCTGGCTATTCCTGGCTGCTGGAATGATCTCTTAAGGTGACAGACAGCCAAGTGTAAGTTAGAGGAGACAGAGGGTTCTAACTTGTGCAGAGCACTCTGGAGCAGTTCCCAGCTAGCCTCAGGATACAGGAACTGCAACAAGGTGATTTGTTGTCTCCTCCTTCCAAGCACTCCAAAGCTTCACTGAGCACAGCACAGCCGTTGCTGAGATTTGCATCCATTGTGTCTCAGGTAGGCACTCATGAAATTTCATTGGGCACAAAAGCTGCTACACCCCTGAAGGCTACCCTTCAAGGAGTGGCCAGCTCCTGTAAGATAGCACAGCGAAGAGGAAGCTATGGAGTTGGCCAAAAAATTAACAACGAGGAGAAACATTTCAAACTTGTTTCACAGGAGTCGAGACCCATTTTCATGAAATTCTTTTTTAAGCATCCTGATATTTTTTCATTTCTCCCTCTTTCTCTCCCTCCTCCCCACCAGTCATTTAAAAAAAAAAGATAGATATGGAGCTTCAAAAATGACTGGAGAAAAGAAAGATAAAAATTGGAAGACAGAGAAAACAAATGACAAAATAAAAATAATAAAAAAATTGAAAAAAGGAGAAAATAGTGAAACAAAAATATTAAAATGTCGGTGAATTCTTTTTAATATATGTGGGAGGAGGCTTTTTTGAGAAGAAACCCTTTTCATTTGAAAAACATTGACCAGCACTAGTAAATGCCAAACTAGACTGATAGGAACAAATAATACTACGGCCCCACTGTGACGCACTGTACCTCAAAAGTAGCACCCTGTAACCGCCATATTCATCATTTGTATATGGTTGTGATATTTCATACAAAGCATGCCACGTAAAGTGCCATATGTAAGGTCACAATTTGCTGAAACTCATTGTTCTGTCAAAATATGTATATTGGTATTGTGTATGAAGTTATGAGATTTTGCTATATGGACGTTATTGAAATATGTTGTGATTCTGGGAGATGCCCACAGCTACTCTCCAGTGACAACAAAGGAGGTGACCCACATCCAAACTGGCGTTAAGCGACTAACATGCGCCATTGACCAGCAGGGGACTT
Source organism: Macrochelys suwanniensis (assembly GCA_033296515.1). Classification (NCBI taxonomy): domain Eukaryota; kingdom Metazoa; phylum Chordata; order Testudines; family Chelydridae; genus Macrochelys; species Macrochelys suwanniensis. The sequence goes on along the minus strand of CM065776.1, from coordinate 96,874,718 downwards.
GTAAACAAGAGATTTACAATTCTGTAAGAGGTGGTTGCCCAAGCACTACACAATGGAGATTACTCAAGTCTGACTCAGCAAGGCCAATCAGGACATGTCTAAGCCAGTATCTTCCCTGGGACATGAACTGAGATTATAAAATGAGGGACGATGGCATCATGAGACCACCGCTCTCCTCCCCCACCTACGCTGAAGGCAACAAGAATGCTGGGAAGACTTTGAACTGAGGAGACTGGTCACAGGCCAAGAAGGAAATTCAGCCTGTATATTAAGAACCGTAACCTACCTGCCACATCCACTGGGGTGAGAAATGCTGTTTGATTAAAATCTTCCTTAGTCTGATAAAGTTTAGAATTTAGACTGTGATTTTATTTTATTTCTTTTTTAACCATCTTTGTCCTATATGCCTACCACTTATAATCACTTACAATCTTTCTTTCAACATTTTATCCTTACCAGTGAGTTTGTCTAAAGTGCTTGGGGAATCTGCTCAGATTATAAAGTTTGGTGCATGTCCACTATCATTTGATGAACTGATGAACTAATTAATGAGTTTGCATTGTTCAAGAGAAGGTCTTGAGCAGCGTAAGATGGTACATTTCTGGGGTGCAAGGCTGGGGGGATTTACTGGTGTTTGCCTGGGTATGGTTCATGAGTCGCTAAGCGAACATTCATGTAACTTAGCTGGGGGTGTCCCTACATGCTACTGACTGAGTGATAACAGCACCTGGAGAGGTTTGATGCTTGTCACTAGCAAAGCATTGTGAGAGACAGCCCAGACTGTAGGGGGCACAGTGGTCCCCCAGTTCCAAGTTGTACCCTGGGGATCCCGTCACACCCACCTCTTTGGAGAATCTAGCAGTACTAGCTCAAAACCAGATTGTGACCAGATGACGTGTTGAGACCTAGTGGAGTAAAGGCTAAAGCTCTATAACCACTCACAATGCAACCAGCCACCACCTGGCACTAAAACCAAAGGGGAGTTAATTCTGAGCAATAAAAACAGAATCCCACCCACACTTTATGGTCACTGTGCATATGAAACTCTGTCTTATTAGGACACCAGCATACCAAAACAAGAAAAACTTCAGGTAGCTATCTTCCTTAACAAAGCCCTGTTGTATGGATAAGAGCCCAGTCTTGAACATTCTTACACACAAGGGCCCGTCTTCAAGGGGATTACTCACATGCATAAATGCTTGCAGGATCGAGCTCTGAGACCCATCACTGATATTACAAAGTCCTGTTAACATTCTAATTTTATATTTATATGATTGTAGCAACCTAGCATCCAATTAGCATTGGAACTTCATTACACTCGGTACTATACAAACAAACAAAGATACTAGGTCTTCAGAGCTAGCTAGTTGTATTCATAGAGACAAGGACAAAATCATCACTGGTGTAACTGCTTTGATTTCAGCTGCCACCTTCAACTCCCAACAAGCCCTGTGAACTCACCCTTTCCTTGGCTTTGGCAGCCACATTTTCCAGAGGGTTTTTCGGTTGTATCGTTCATCCAACCATTTGCACATATTATTTTTGTACACTATCACAGACTGACAGACTTCAAATTATTTTATACGCATAACCCTCCAAAATATTTGTACATACACCTTGAGTACAAATTGAATGTAAAGAGTATTTGCAGGCCTCTCATTTGTATGCTTGAGTCTTAGTCTGCAATAGATGTGCACAGAAGATAATTGAGTTGAGGCCCCTTTGATAATATGGGGCTGGCTGTTTTCAGAAGCATTCTTTGACTTGTTTCAAGGAGGGGGAGTACAAGAAATAAGTTGACTGGTGAGGGAGATTCACAGGCTTTTCTACAGCATAAACACCCTTGTGAGCTGTTGTCTTTCCCAACCTGCCCTAAAAACAAAAAAACCAAACAAACGAAAACAAAACAAAAAAAAGAGAGTCCACACACCGTGCAGTCAGAAATTCATCCCTTTCTTGGGGGTTCGCTTGAAAGATATTTAAATAACCAGTTATGAATTTTAAGGCCAGAGGGGACCATTAGATCATCCAAGTGGTCCTCCTACATATCATACACCATTAAATTTCACCTAGTTATCCCTGTACTAAGCCCAATTACTTGTGTTCAGCTAAAGCTTATCTAATAGAAAGCCTCCAGTCAAGATTTGAATGATTTGAGAGATGGAGAGTCCACCACTTCCATTTGTAGATTAAGCATTAAAGCAATCACCTTCAATTAAAATTTGTGCCTTATTTCTCATTTGAAAGTGTCTGGCTTCAGCTTCCATGCACTACTTCTTGTTATGTCTTTCTCTGCTAGATTAAAGAACCCTTTAGAACCCAGTATTTTCTCCCCATGAGGTATTTAAACACTGCATTTGATGAGGATTCTTCATCAACTACTTTGAAATCTGTCAATTAGCCAATTCTTAATCCATTTAACATGTTATTGATATTGTACATTACTCTTTTTTTAATCAGAATGTCATGTGGTAAGTCAAACACCTTACAAAAGTCTAAGTATTTCATATGTACACAGTTCATTTTATTGACCGAACTCAAAGCATGAAATCAGGTTTGTTTGATAAGACTTATTTTCCAAAAATCATGTTGGCTAGCATGAATTATATCCCTCTCCTTTACTTCTTTATTAAATTGGATCCAATATGAACTTTTCCATTATGTTGCCTGGGACTGATATCAGTCTAATCAACCTATAGATATCCAGGTCATCCTGCTTTCTTTTTTTGAATATTGGCACCATATTAGCACTCTTCCATACTTCTGGGGTTTCCCCACGATTCAAAGTTTAGTAAAAATGATCATCAGCAAGGCAGAAATCTCAGCCATCTCTTTTTGGACTCTTGGGTGAAAAGTTATATAGGCCTGCCAATTTAAAAAATGTTTATGCCTAGTAGATGTCTAACATCTGCCTTACATGGTAATGGACTGGAAAGTACTTTATCATCCTCATGCACTATGACTGCATCATGTCAAACCAACCTAATACCTCGTCAAAGAAAGCTAACAAGCCTTGTGGATAGGGGTGAAGTTGTAGATGTGGTATGCCTTGACTATAGTAAGGCTTTTGATACTGACTTGCATGACCTACTCATAAACAAACTAGGGAAATGTAACGTAGATGGAGTTACTATAAAGGTGGGTTCATAACTGGTTAGAAAACCATTCACAGAGAGTAGTTATCTGTGGTTCACAGTCATGCTGGAAAGGCATATCAAGTGGGGTCCTGCAGGGATCAGTTCTGGGTCTGGTTCTGTTCAATATCAGTGATTTAGGAAATGGCAGAGAGTTCACTTATAAAGTTTGTGGACGATATTAAGCTGGGAGGGGTTACAAGTGCTTTGGAGGATAAGATTAAAATTCAAGATGATCTGGACAAACTGGAAAAGTGGTCTGAGGAAAATAGGATGAAGTTCAAAACGGACAAATGAAAGGCACTCCACTTAGGAAGGAACCATCAGTTGCACACATACAAAATGGGAAATGGCTGCCTAGGAAGGAGTACTGCAGAAAGGGATCTGGGGATCATATCACAAGCTAAATATGTCAACAGTGTAACATTGTTGCCAAAAAAGCAAACATCATTCAGGAATGTATTAGAAGTGTTGTAAGCAAGACACGAGAAGTAATTCTTCCGCTCTACTCGGTGCTGATATGGCCTCAACTGGAGTAGTGTGTCCAGTGCTGGGTGTTACATTTCAGAAAGGATATGGACAAATTGGGGGAAGTCCAGTGAAGAGCAACAAAAATGATTAAAGGTCTAGAAAACATGACCTGTGAAGGAAGATTGAAAAAATTGTGTTTATTTAGTCTGAAGAAGAAAAGACCGAGAGGGGACATGATAACAGTTTTCAAGTACGTAAAAGGTTGTTACAAGAAGAAGGGAGAAAAATTGTTCTTAACATCTGAGGATAGAACAAGAAGCAATGGGCTAAAACTGCAGCAAGGGCATTTAGGTTGGACATTAGGAAAAACTTCCTGTCAGGGTTGTTAAGCATTGGAATAAATTGTCTAGGGAGGATGTGGAGATTTTTAAGAGCAAGTTAGACAAACACCTGTCAGTGATGGTCTAGATAATACTTAGTGCTGCCATGAGTGCAGGGGACTGGACTAGATGACCTCTCGAGGTCCCTTCCAATCCTATGATTCTGCTTCTTTCCAGATAGAGAACAGAAATATTTATTAAATACTTGTGTCTTTTTGGCATTAGTAACAATCTTACACATCTTTATATAATAATGGTCCTATACCACTGCTAGGATTTTGTTTGTTCCTAAGATACTTATGTTTCTTCTTGTCCTTATACCTGCTAACTGTAGTTTTCCCCCCCTGATCTCTTTAGCTTCCCTTATCAAATCTTTGGCTTAAACCTCCTCCCTACGCATGGCTGTTCCTGGAGAGGCTTCCCACCTCAGCCCATTAGAGAGCCACTCCTAATTCCCTTATGTTCAGATTGGGTCATAAACCACCTGCTTCAATGTGTCAGACAAACAGGCAGAGCCGCCCCATCCATAGGGAAGACGCGGGGGGAGGGTGGACAGGGCAGCCCGGGGGGGATAGCAGGGGGCCTGGCGCCAGCAGCAGAGATCAGGCCCATGCCCCACACTCACCGGCCTGGGCGTTTTATTTCTTTTTTTTTGCCCCCAGCCCCCGTGCTCGGACTCAGTCTTTGCAGCAGCAGCGACGAGCGGCCCGGCCCCAGCCCACTCCGCTCTGTTGGCTCCTGGAGTCGTCTGCCGCCGCAGGGTCTTAGCGCCCTCCATCACTAGTGCCAGGGCAGGCTGACCCTGCCCTTCCACCTCAGACGGACCCTTCCCTTTTCCGGCAGGACCTTCCACCAGCACTGGAGCTCCCCCTCACCCCTAGCACAGCTGAGTGCCAGCCAATAGTCTCAATCGTCCTTCGCCTGTCACCCAGCACTGGTGTCCCTCCAGTGCCCCACACCTCCCCCTTCCACTGCCCTTCCTCCCCTCTCCCAGCACTGGGTATGGTCCTCCCCAGGCCAGGGCCAGCCCTTATCACCCCCCTGGCCTCAGGATCCTCCTTGCATTTCAGCTCTCCAGCCTTGGGGTCTCCCTCCCTGCAGTACCAGGACCTAGGGTCCCACAACTCTGCTCTCTCCACCACCCACCAGGACTGGGGTCCTCCATCCATCTGCTTTTCCACCTCCTCTCCCTGTCCCAGCCCCCAAAGAAAACAGATCTTAGAGCCCATCCTCCATGCTGGAGTGTCCTGGAGTCCCCCAGCATCAGGGCACAAATAGGCCCTCCAAGAGCCACCCAGTTTCCAAGACATGGGCTCCCAGTGTTGCGAATATGTAATTACATTTAAAAAAAATCCACTGAAGGTAGCGAGAACATATGCACCTGGGAAGTGAGTTTGCTGCAAGGAAGTCCAGGAAGGTGGATTTCAGAATGTAAGAGGCGTGACACTGATCATGATTGGTGAGGTTTTTTTTTTTTTTAATTATATGAACTTCATTATAGTTATAAGAAACAACTACAATATAACAACATAATAATTATACAGCTGGGCGCTATCAATATTTCTCCTGTGGCCAGAAGCTGCCCTTAAAGTTCACTGTAACCAGATTTCACCTGTATAAAAAATGTTAAGGCTGATTTGTCCCAGGTCCCACACCCCCCTAGGTACGGCCCTGTAAACAGGATGCGATAACAGAGACTGGTGTTTCAAGCAAACACTGTCAGCTTCTTCCAAACTCTCCATCCATATTAGCCACACTCTCTCAAGCAGAGGCTGAGTTCAGGGAACACATCAGACCACCATGAACAAAAGGCTAAGCTGCAGTGGGCTTGAGGTCCAGTGAAAATCTCTTGCCCATCTCTATTGTGATTGGCTTCCATTTTAAAACATACACCCGCCTCCCTGTGTTTTCTTTTGTTTAAAGTGCATTCTGCCACCATATGTGTAAGAGCACAGACTGTTCCTGCGAGCAGCTGTTCATTTTTTCTTTCTGTTCCACATTATTTACCAAAGTACTCCTAGCATAGAATTAAAAAGACATAGAGTTTAGTTGCAAAATAGGTACTCTCGCCTCTCCTCCCTCTTTCCCTTCCCCCGCCCATCTCTTGATTTTTGGTTCACTTGCAGAGGCATGTGATATCAGGTGTATAGTTTGAGAGGGGAAATACTTGGTGAATTTGGTCAGAATTGTCTGTTGCCCAGAACAACTCCTCAGTTTAAGAATTCTTTTATAAAAAAAAAGTTTTAGTGATAGAGGTTTGTAGCAGGGTGGTTACCCCGCTCCTGACATAAGAAGCATGAGAACAGCTGAGGGAAGCTGAGTGAGTGTAGCTGACCACAGGTGCGGCTGGCTTAATCAGGACACAGCTGACCCTATAAAAGGGCTGTGAGCCAGATGCTCAAGAGGAGTCTCACTCTAGCCCTGGAGTGGGAAGGGCTAGCTGTCTGGGAGCAAGGTATCTGAAGCGGAGCAGTGCTGGGGAAGGGCAAAGGGAGCTGTGGAGCTCCAGCCTGGTAAACCCCCAGGCTGCAGGCCTTGATGAAGGCCTATAAAAAGGTACTGGGGCTGCAGAGGGGCACCCTGAGGATAGGCAAAGGCAGCAGGTCCTAACTGCTTGCCAATGATGCATGGCCATTACACTGCAGTCTGCCCCCGTGAGCAAGGGCTAGATGAGGACTGACAGTAGCCACTGAGGCAAGGTGGGTTTATAGGGTTGGGGGTTCCCCTAGGAGGGGAGACCCAGAGTATGGGGGTACTGCTGGGGACAGAACTCCGAGATAAAGGGGCACTGGGGTCTGGGAGGGACACGGGAGCCAGCAGCAGGTGAGACACTGGCCTGCAGAGGGTGCTCCATATGCTAGAAAAGAGCTAATTCCCAGAATGACCAGCAGGAGGTGCCACACTGGTGAGTCCTCGCTTCACTACAAGGTCAGATAAGCAGGCCGAACACAAGGAAAACAAACCCTAGAGATCTGTTCAACAACATGCAAGCTCATTTACCAGGTAATCTTAAAAAAAGACCTCAGGGCAAAAAAACATCAATTGCATTTTCTTCTTCCTGTAGGTGTTTTCATTAGTTTGCAGCTCTGACAAGTTAAGTAAACGTCAGATTTAGGGGCAAGTGAGCACATGGAGTTCTGATTTTTATTATATTGCAGGCCATATCCTCTGGTGTAGAGGAGCTCCCCCTCCCCAACCCGCAATTGGTCAGACATTAAACATGGCCTATTTGAGCTAATATAGCTTGCTGACAAAGCTGGATTTAACAGAGATTTGGGTTTCTTATCCTTGGCCACATACATTGCAGTTTCCCTTGGGTTAGGAAGCTAGTTTAAAACACATTTTGTGACACTAGTTTCCAGGAATGTGGCTAAGCCAGCCAGTTTCACAAAGGCACAACGTCATAAGACTGCTACCAAAGTCTGGCGAAGAATTATTTCATAATAGCTTTTACAAAGCTGTGCCTCTTCCACAGTCTGCCCTACAGTACAGGCTACCTGTTGGAATTCTCTCCAAGACTCTTTCCACTCAGCTTATCCAGAACACCTTACTCAGTTCTTGAAGAAGACTTCATCCAGTTCTCTGGGATCCAAAAAAACTCTGTGTAACTTTAACTCATTACTCAGGTTACTTTATTAAGTATGAAACAACTCTTTGCCCAAGTTGGCCAGGCACTGATGCAGGGCATTTAGGGAAAGACTGATACCATAATTCCAACTCATGTCATGCACTATGCAGTTTATATACAGCATTCCTAGCTAATAACACCTATACTTTTTGCATGTAAGGACCAATTGCTTTGCAGATTGTTAAGGTAAGCTTACTTTGCCTATTTTGTTTACTATAAACATACCCAGAATAGTTACACCTGGTCTACACTAAGAGTTTGTCAAATTTAGCAGCGTTAAATCGAATTAACCCTGCACCCGTCCACACAACGAAGCCATTTATTTCAACATGAAGGGCTCTTAAAATCGATTTCTGTACTCCTCCCCGACGAGGGGATTAGCACTAAAAATCGATATGGCCCTGTCGAATTAGGGTTAGTGTAGACGCAATTCGACGGTATTGGCCTCGGGGAGCTATCCTACAGTTCACCTCAGCTCGGATGCTCTGCCCAGGTAGACAGGAAAAGCCCCGGGAACTTTTGAATTTCATTTCCTGTTTGGCCAGCGTGGTGAGCTCATCTGCACAGGTAACGATGCAGAGCTCTTCAGCAGAGGTAACCATGCAATCCCAGAATCAAAAAACGGCTCCAGCATGGACCGAACGGGAGGTGTTAGATCTGATAGCTGTGTGGGGAGATGAATCCATGCTATCTGAACTACGTTCGAAGAGACGTAATGCAAAAATATATGAAAAAATCTCCAAGGCCATGATGGACAGAGGATACAGCAGGGATGCAACACAGTGCCGCATGAAAATTAAGGAGCTCAGGCAAGCATACCAGAAGACCAGAGTCAAACGGACGCTCCGGGTCACAGCCCCAGACATGCTGCTTCTACGCTGATCTGCATGCCATTCTAGGGGGTGCCGCCACCACTACCCCACCCCTGTTCGTGGACTCCAACAATGGGGTATTCTCATCAGTCTCAACGCCTGAGGATTTTGCGGACGGAAAAGATGATGGTAGTGATGATGAGGTTGTGGAGAGCACACAGCACACCGATTTCCCTGACAGCTAGGATCTTTTCATCACCCTATCAGAAATACCCTCCCCACCCTCCCAAGGCGGTATCCCAGACCTTGAAGCCAGAGAAGGCACATCTGGTGAGTGTATCTTTTGAATAGAAAAGACATGGTTTAATAGCAAGTGGTTTTTAATGATTAATTTGACCTGAGGACTTGGGATGCATTACTGGCCAGTACAGCTAATGGAAAAGTCTGTTAACATGTCTGAGGATGGAGCAGAAGTCCTCCAGGGACATCTCCATGAAGCTCTCCTGGAGGTACTCTAAAAGCCTTTGCAGAAGGTTTCTGGGGATAGCAGCCTTATTGCGTCCTCCATGGTAGGAAAATTTACCACGGCAGGCCAGTAGCAAGTACTCTTGTATCATTGCATGACAAAGCCTGGCAGCATATGGTCCCGGTGTTTGCTGGCATTCAAGCAACATCCATTCTTTCTCTGTCTGTGTTATCCTCATCAGAGTGATATTATTCATGGTTACCTGGGTGAAATACGGGGACATTCGGAGGTGGCTGTTTCTACTGGGCTGTTTGCCTGTGCCTGAAAATAAATCCTCCCCGCAGTTTCCAGCCACACGGTGGGGGCAGTGATGGGGACCCTTCATGCTGAGCTGTTTGCGTTCGGCTAGCAGGGATCTTCCCTGATACTAGCCACACGGTGCGGGGGAAGGGTAAAGCGATCATCCCAGAGAATTGGATGGCTGGGGTTAGTTTGGTTTCTGCTGCTGCACGTTAACCCAGAAAGCGCAGCACTAAATGACCAACTCAACGGGCTTTGCTTGGAACGGGAAAGGAGGGCGCTGCTGGTATGAAGGTTGCAGAAGCCGAAGGTCTATGGCTTACCATGGCCGTCTGCAAGCCGAATTCTGTTGCCCAGCCCTGCGTGTGTGATCTGTACACCAAAGCCGCAGGCACTCAATATAAAGATGCAAAATGCGACCTTGCACTGAAAGCACACGTGCTATGTACTGTGAATGGTGGTGTTCACCGCGAAAGAGTATAACCATTGTTCTGTAAAATGTATCTTTTTAAAAACGTCTCTCCCTTTTTTTCCTCCCGCAGCTGCAACTGTTTCCAGCCTCCCCCTAGCATCTCCATCCCAAAGACTATCTCAGATAAGGAAGCAAAAAGAAACAAACGCACACGCGATGAAATGTTCTGAGCTCATGCACTCCTCTGGCACTGAAATAACTCAGCAGAATGTGTGGCGGGACACAATAGCTCAATACAGGAAAGCGGACAGTGACCGTGAGGACAGGAGGGACACTCGTGAGGACAGGAGGGACACTCGAGATGAGAGGTGGCGGCAGGAAGATCAGAGGGCGACTGAGGCAATGCTGGGGCTACTGCGGGAGCAAACCGACACGCTCTGGTGTCTGGTGGAGGTTCTGCAGGAACGGAAGCAGGATGACAGATCGCCGCTGCAGCCCATCTGTAACCACCCTCACCCCTCTCCAAGTCTCATAGCCTCCTCACCCAGAGACCCAAAAACGCAGGGGGAGAAGGCTCCGTGCACGCAACTACTCCACCCCAGCAGATTGCCCAAGCAGCAGAAGGCTGGCATTCAACAAGTTTGAAGCAGTCTTTTCCTTCCCTCCTCCCCTTCGCCCGCACCCCACCCGGGCTACCTTCTCAGTTCTTTCCCTATCTTAATAAATATTGAATAAAGAATACGGGGTTGTTAAACAATGGTGCCTTTATTTCCTTTCAAAGCAAGGTGTGCTCAACGGTGGGAAGGCGGGTGGCTTAGAGGGAATTAGAGTAAACAGAGCGGGCAGGTTCTCATCAAGGAGAAACAGAATAGTCACACGGTATCCTGGCCAGTCATGAAACTGGTTTTCAAAGCTTCTCTGATGTGCAGCGTGTCCTGCTGTGCTCTTCTAATCGCCCTGGTGTCTGGCTGTGCGCAATCAGCGGCCAGGCGATTTGCCTCAACCTCCCACCCTGCCATAAACGTCTCCCCCTTACTCTCACAGAGATGGTGGAGCACACAGCAATCAGCAATAACAATGGGTATATTGGTTTCTCTGAGGTCTGAACGAGTCAGTAAACTGCGCCAGCGACCTTTCAAACATCCAAATGCACACTCCACCACCATTCTGCACTTGCTCAGCCTGTAGTTGAACAGCTCCTTACTACTGTCCAGGGCGCCTGTGTACGGCTTCATGAGCCAGGGCATTAAGGGTTAGGCTGCGTCCCCAAGGATCACTATAGGCATTTCAACATCCCCAACAGTTATTTTCTGGTCTGGGAAGTAAAGAAGTAAATACCTTCCTGCAGCCATCTAAACAGACCAGAGTTCCTGAAGACGCGAGTGTCATGAACCTTTCCCAGCCATTTGATGTTGGTGAAATGTCCCTTGTGATCCACTGGTGCTTGAAGCACCATTGAAAAGTACCCCTTGCAGTTTATTTACTGGCTGCCCTGGTGGTCCGGTCCCAGGATAGGGATATGCGTTCCGTCTATAGCCCCACCACAGTTAGGGAATCCCATCGCAGCGAAGCCATCTACTATCACCTGCACATTTCCCAGGGTCACTACCTTTGATAGCAGCAGCTCAACGATTGCGTTGGCTACTTGCATCACAGCAACCCCCACAGTAGATTTGCCCACTCCAAATTGATTCGCAACTGACCGGTAGCTGTCAGGCGTTGCAAGCTTCCAGAGGGCTATCGCCACTCACTTCTCAACTGTGAGGGCTGCTCTCATCTTGGTGTTATGGTGCTTCAGTGCAAGGGACAGCAAGTCACAAAGTTCCATGAAAGTGCCCTTACGCATGCAAAAGTTTCGCAGCCACTGGGATTCATCCCAGACCTGCAACACTATGCGGTCTCACCAGTCTGTGCTTGTTTCCCGGGCCCAGAATCGGCATTCCACGGCATAAGCCTGCCCCATTGCCACCAGGATGTCCAATTTGCAGGGTCCCGTTCTTTGAGAGAGGTCTGTGTCCATGTCCTCATCACTGTCGTCACCGCGCTGCCGTAGCCTCCTTGCCTGCTTTTTCAAGTTCTGGTTATGCACTAAGTGCACGATAATGCGCGAGGTGTTTAAAATGGCCATAACTGCTGCGATGATCTCACCGAGCTCCATGTTCGCCATACTATGGTGTCTGCTCTGGCAATCCAGGGAAAAGGGCGCGAAATGATTGTCTGCCGTTGCTTTCATGGAGGGAGGAAGGAAGGGTTGACTGACGACATTTACATTTACCAATAACCAACAAATTTTTTGCCCCATCAGGCATTGGGAGCTCAACCCATAATTCAAATGGGCAGCGGGGACTGTGGGAACTGTGGGATAGCTACCCACAGTGCACCGCTTGGAATGTCGATGCTTGCCACAGTACTGTGGACGCACACCACCGAATTAATGTGGTTAGCGTGGACACACACATTCGACTTTAATCTGTTCCCAAAAACCGATTTCTGTAAAATCGGACTAATGTCGTAGTGTAGACATACCCTTAGTTTCTGCCTCCCTTATTTACTGTAAGCATATTCACAATAGTTAATTGTTTCAGCAATTACTTGTTCACTTTTGTTCAACAGTTACTTGTTCAGGCATGAACCTGCTCATATCAGCTAAATTAGCCCTAATTTAGAGGGTAGCAGAGAAAACCCAAACATCATGTTTCCAACTCATGTTTTTATTGCAAGTCTCATATTTGGTGTCATCTTAAAGCCACAGCTACTGGAGTCTGATGATCCTATGGGAACTCCAGCTTTCATTTAAAACAAAGCATGTAGCCCTGGTGGATGCAAAGAAAGCTTAAACATGTGAGCTAGGTGCACCCTAAAGGTAAGAGATTAAAATAGAGCCCCCCCCCAAATTTACTATTTAAGACTCAAGATTTGTGGTGGTGGTGGTGGTGGTGTTTTTTTTTGGGGGGGGGGGGAGAGCTATGACTCATGATATTTGAATGCTTCAGATTGGCCACACTGCAAGGGAGGCAAAAAGAGAAACCATTTATTGCTGCAGCTTCTTCTCTTTACTCAGCCACAAACTCTGGATCCTACCTCTACTTTCTTTTCCTCCATTTCCAAGCAGGCCACCATCCAATCCCATTTTCTGTGCTCCCTTCATGGCTCCCTTCTCCCTCAACACAGATTTCTACTCATCATTGCCAGACAGCTTGCTTGTATAGTCATTAACACCAGTGCAAAGCTTGTGTTACACTCCATTCTGAAACAAGATTCCAGAGTGAGTTAGAATCCGATGACCAGTGTCCTCCTTTTTTCTGCACAATAGGTGCAGGGCAAATGGCAAATCAGGCTCAGAGGTTCCAGACAGTCCCCTGTAGAGCAATTGATTGCAATGCAGTTTATTTAATTTGGTCTGAGATTAAATGATACAGAAACAGCAGAGTCTTGATGAAGGCATTTAGTTTGGAGGCCCAGCTCAGTGCTATCCTCCCTCTGGGAGAGTGGTGAGGGAGGACTTCCCTCTTATTATAGCCTTTGTTAGAGGAGGAGGAGGAGAATGCTCTTTACCCAAGGGAAGCTCTATCTTGTCTTGAAAGTATATTACAATATCTCTCAACTTTGGAACCCACTTGCTGCCTTGATATAGCACAGCCTGGTCTTGTTAGTCTTCCTGCCTTTTTCCCCCACAGCAATTTAAGGGGTGCATCTGTGTGTGTCAGCATCAATAGCCTCGACATAGGGGGCTAAACTGGGTTTTTTAAGGCTGCTCTGATGTACGAAGGTGCATCTCTGAACTGGCTAATATATTTTATTTCGCAGCACAATGAGCATGGACAGGTTGAAGAAGAAAGGGGAATTGAGTATGTATTTATAATCTGTTTTATTAATGGGTCTAGTTAATATTTTGCACCAGATAGTTATTTTTAGTGTTGTGAAGGACAATTTTGATATCTGCCATATTATCAAAATACATACATTTACATTAACAGCAGCTTGATCTAAACATTTAGAATTCTGGAGCACCACTAGCCCTTCTATAGTAGTTTAGATTTTAATGCCAGAAGGGACCCTTAGACCTTCTAGTCTGACCTCCTGTACATTCACTGGACATTACATTTCACCTAGTTACCCCTTTACTGAGCTAAACAACCTGTTGACTAAAGCCTGTTCAGTTGCAAGCAGCATTTGACTATAAAGCTGATTTAGGTGCCCCTTTCTACTATTCTTAATATTTTAAAATTCTCATATTTCTGCTTCATATTTGTATGTGTGATCTTTAGACAGAGGCAAATCTTTTAATCGCATTTAAAGTAAATCTGACAAGCCATTTTTGAAATATTGGAAACAGCTAGCAAATTCTGGTTTGAAAATTTTTATACTTTTTCACCCCATCTCTCAAGAATGGGTTGACTTAGAAACATCACATTTGATGTATGCAACATTATCTGAGCAAAAGTGTACCTTTCATCTGTAAAAAAGTAACCGTGGACATTTGGTAAAATTATTCATTACTCACTTAGGAGTGTCAGAATTTTATAAAGTTGACTCCAATTGAAAGGCTTTGTCAACTCTCCAAAGAAACCAAGAGCTTGTGTAGTCTAAGTGGCAGGATACTATCACCAGTATTCATTCACTGAGGGTCAAGGAGACCCAAGCAGAAGCAAGTCCCAGGTACCATTTAAGACCTATTTTGTATATCAAGTGGTGCCTTGCATGGGCCTTCTGCACGGGGTGAATATCACCCTCTGGAAGCTAGAGCTACAGGGCCAGTGTGCAGTCAGAATCTTGAATCCCCTTTGTGTTTACTATATCTGAGTCTTGATGGTCACTGTATTTGGAACAAGTGACAGCAGTAACTAACTGAGAAAATATTAGTTGTGTCCTGATTTTCGGGGGGGCGGGGGTTGTGTGTGTGTGTGTGTAAAACTGAAAATCCAGCCCCAAGGAGCTGCATATAAATCAAAACAGGGCTGAGGGGGAGGAGCCTTAAACACACACACACACACACACACACACACACACACACACACACACACACACACACACACACACACACACACACACACACACACACACACACACACTGAAGTAGGTTTAGTTTAAAACAGACACTATAGAACCAACTAAGCCTGTCAAGCTGGTGACACAGGGTGGCCTAAGCTTCATAAAGGCAAAACTGTCATACACTGTGAGGCTTTGTAATTAAACCCCTAATATTGTAGGGTTTTTTTGTTGTTGTTGTTTTTAAAAAAATACATGAACAGACAACAGATTTTTTTTTTTAAAATGACTAGGGACAGTAGCACTGGGCTAGAGTTCTGGTGACCTTTGTTTCAGCCACTCCAATGAAGGCAGTTGTTATAGCCCACGTTCACCATGTTTCTAGAATTCCGTTTCTCGTTTCCCTCCTCTGTTTTATATTATACAGGTGCCTCCAAAGAGCAAATATTTTAGTGTGAGCACTGAGGAAAGGATACAAGTTAAACATTATTATGCTGTGCACACTCTTTAAATGTTGGCAGGCAAGCCATGACATTTGGGATCCCAGCAGTAAGCACTGTTTTGTCCTGAGACATCTAGCAAGCGAGCTGTCCATGATCCCTTCCAGAAGGCTTTTTAAAAATTTCCTCTTTGTCAAGTTCTTTTGTTTCTGCTACTTATGTAACCAATGAGGTTCAGGTCTTAGGTCTCTATTTAGCAATATTTGACCTGCATGATATCGATGTATGTGGAGTCATATAGAGCTTTTGGATGCACTGCATTCATCCGCATCCTATACCTTTGCTACATGCAGTACCGATCCCATTTTTCTCCTTTGCTGTCTTGTGTCACCTGACATAGAGAGTTTTCTACTAATAAAGTTACACACTGCTTACAGTTCACATAGGCAAGCATTTTTTTTAAAGGCACCAGACACTATTATCATAATAGAAGTGGTCAAAAAAGGGAGGAAAACTGATAATTTAACACCTTTCCCCTTCCAATTAATTAAAAAAAATTAAATGAAATTTCATAGAACCATTTTGGCCAGTTCTACACCTTTATTATTAGCTAATACACTGGAGCCAGGATTGTAAGATAGTATGTCCAGTAGCCATGCCCCTTAAAACATGGGTTGTTAAAGGCTGAATAATTTTCTGTCTATTGGATCTCCAGACTCACTTCCTGCCACTTGCAGGGGTGTTGGAAGATGCTTTTGACCTTCAGGTATCCCCTTGTGGTGCAGTTGGGTAACACAGAAACTGGCTCAGTTTCCCTCCTTAATGGACTGATCACCATCTAGTCCATTTTGGCTTTTTAATATGACATTGGCCCTCCGGCCCAGTCACTGGTAGTCCATTCCCCTTGGGGTGATAAGCAGTCCAGAACATCAGCAGGACAATCACCCTAGAGGAAGGGTGTGCAGTCCCTGCTCTCTTCAAGCATGGCTTATTTGTTCAAGGCTTTAATAAACCCGCTTGCTGGGTTTGGTTGGGGAAACCCAGGCCTGCCCACTCCTCTGGGTTCTAGGCCAGTGACCCTTTAAGAAGTGGTTGGCACCAGTCTCTCCTAACTCCTTACTGTTTCCCTAGCATACTTCATACCATGCCTCTCTTGCAGGCTGTTCTCCTCAGGATCATGCCCACTCTTCCAGGAGGTCCAGCTTGCTGGTTGGCTTCTCACCAGCCTGTGGTGGGAAGGCCCTGTTCTCTGCAGCTCCTCAGTCTCTCAGGCAGCCTCCTGGAATCCTTTTATGCTTCCTGACCTCTCCCTTCAGGGCCAGTCCCAAGGGATAAGCTCTGAACTGCAGCTCTCCTCTCTCAGTTCTTCCCTATTGGCTCTGCAGTCCTTTCTTTATAGGAACCACCCAGTCTGGTTCACCCCACCCGAGTCTAACACTTAATTACCTATTTTCTCTCCAGGTGACACAAAACAGGCTAACCCCTTCACTGCCAGTGTGGGGTCTATACAACCCATCACAAGGAGATTCCTGAAAGTCTCTCAGCCAACAGCGCTCACCTCTGCTCAGCTAATGAGATCAGCAAAGGTCACAATAAACATCCACATGTTCGATGTCCTATGTATGAACAAGTAATAAGTTCAAAAAGCATACCGGTTTTGTGTTTTGAGTCTCTGTATTACTAATCAGGTTTTACTGTACTGTGTAAGAGCCTACCTAGAACTGCGCCCCATTGTGCTAGGCACTACAGAAGAGAATATTAGACAATCCCTGTCCCATAAAGTTTGTAGTCTAAATAGACAAGACAGACACAAGGTAGGGTATAGGGTGTATATGTACATGCCTAATTATATCATGATCAGATTGCAGTGTTTTCAGAATGTTTAGTCAACATTTTTGCAATATGGAGAAATACATATAATAGTTAAATATATAGAGCACTTATCTCCAAAGTACTTTATAAGCATGTTATACTACACGAGTGCAGTATAAGAATCTATATGAGAGAGAATAGAATTGGTGTCTTTAGTGTTATTCAGACTCTCTATAGGCAAAGACTTGGGAGGGGGAGAGAGTGAATCATTGGAGGCTGAATCAGAAGCTTTGCGGGGGCGGGAGGGGTGGAGAATCTATTAATTATCCCTGAACTGGAAATCTCAAAGGCTCATTTTAGTGTTCTGATAAAAGACAGTGCCTTTTCTACCCAGGCATTGGACAGTTGGAAATTAAAGCTGTAGCCAAAGGCACCAAGTCTTCCAGACAGAACAGATTACTTTTACAATCCCAAATTTAGTATCTCAGTCTATATTTACCCAATCCTCATATAGAGGGCTAAGGAAATATTGTATACTGTATAATTTCTCTGTTCCCTGCTCTATCCCACTTTCTGCTGACATCAGGACATGCCCAGTAACTGGGCAGAAACATTTTTAAAAAAGTGTTGTGTAGATTGGGCTCGGTCCTGCATTTGAATCTGGTGGGAGCACCCCTGTGAAGCTCTGTTCACTTCTGTCAGGGTCCCCCTTGCACATTGTAGATTGCAGGGCTGGGGCCACAGTGCTGACATATTTGATATGTTCTGTCACCAAAAACAGATGTTAGGGGCAGAGTTTTATTCATGTGCAAGTTAGAAAGTGAGGGGCAAATTATTCAGCAACAATATGGGTTTTGTTTGGTGTTTACTCTAATACGAATTGCTTGCATGTACAGATGTATGCATTTAACTTTGGCTGTAACTAATGTTATAAAGAAACAGACAAAAAAATACATATCTTACACAATGGCTTGCATTTCTGTTAGCATCAGTTACCCTACGGTGATATTTTCTATTTGGTATTCAATAGGTGATGTTCTAGAAAAATACACCACAGGGTGCCCATCTAGACTTCAAGCACTTGATTGTAACATCATGGAAAGTTCTGTTCTGACCATAGGTGACTATGAGAACATGTTTACATAAAATGTTAATAAGATACTAATGAGACTAAGGAGAACTCAGAACAACTTATGAAAAGCAGGGTAACCCAAAATTTATGGGGTGTGAAAATACGGAAAAAGAGGGTTGGAATCCTCATGGTCATAATAATGGGATAAAAGGGATTCTCTGGTATGGATAGGATGGAAAGATCATGAAGGAAGACCTCTTTGGGAAGCTCCGAGCAGGAACCACCCTTCTATTGATGACCACTCATTGAGAGCTTCACCAGATTCTATAGTATATGTGAAGTAGGAGCTATTGCATTGGCTCTCAGGTTTTGTGTACTTCTGTGTGATTGTAACTGTAGTCATCCGCTTAGTGAAACTTATAATACAGACAAGACTTCTCACTTGTGACTATGTGTGCAGTCACTGTCTTTGTTCTTCGGGTGTCCCTAGAGCCTCCAAATCTAAGGGAGATTTTCACCCCCAATTGATCTTAAAACTGCAGCAAACACAGGAGCCAGACTCATGATTTAACACAGAACTATCAGTTCAAACAAAGTCTACCAAATAAATTGTCTTAAGTATCACACAAATCTGTAGTATGTGCACAGGAATCTACTTGTGCTTGTACGAGATATGTTGTAGTGCATTCTAAGTCAAATCGTTTTAAGAAGCAGTTGCTTTCTATCAATCACTCAAACCCTACTAAATTACGGTGGCAGATTTCACCTTGCTTTCTCCATAATATCTGCATTCAGCTCTAGATTGTAAAATGAAAGTATGGAAAAGGCTGAAGAGAGTGTATTGTGAGTCATGCAGCCCATCCCTGACAGGTCTCTAAAGGAAGCAATCGGTTCCCTGCAGAAAGATGAGCAGGACCTATACTTAGCTCAGGCAGACTCACTACAGCTTTAACAAAATAGGTATGTTGAGTTGCAATGGGTCACTAGTGAAGTGCAGAATCAATAAATGGCTCAACCTCAAACCTTGCCAGATATACAGGTACAAGAGGGTGGTGAGATCCACACCCACCAGTTGCCAAATTACAGATTTTGAGAATTGCAGGAGGTGTGTCCACTATAGCTTGTAGTCTGATTTCTGTACCCAGTGTCCTGAGTTGTTTTATAGGCAGAATCATCATCAGTCTGCATTGTCTGTGCACTTTTTAGTGCGCACTCTTCAGTTATCTAACTGAAATTTCCATTGATTTCAGTGGGAACATCACACACAGAACAAGGGCAAACCATGCAATGTGGATGTCAATAGAGAATTTTGCCCTTTGAAATATAAAAATCACACACGTGAATACAAAGAATCCAAACGTTATAATTTTGCTGCTTCAGAGTGGCGAGGGTGTTATAAGAAAATATATTTTGTAGTTTGATTGTGGTCTTTCTACTGTACCTTTTTTGCTAGTAAATCTAAATATCTGAATATTCTTTTCAGCATTTGGGCTAGACGGTGTAACCTCAGGGGGCCCCATCTGAAGCACAGTTCCTCCATTGCGTCCCTCTTTCACTGGGAAAGCACTTTACAGAGTACAACATACTCCTCCTCCCGCTTGTACAGCCATCTCTGCTGGATGGTATGCCAGGGTGGGGAACCATGGCTCTCACTCCCTCCTTGACCACCACCTTGCAGTATTGGACACTCAGTCCATACTCTTCTACCCCTACCCAGGACAAGGCTGAAGTGACCGTTCAGTGGTGTAGGACTTTACTCCCTGCACTACAGCCAGGCCAGTCATAAGATGAGGCAACAGTGTAGCCTCTGAGGGGTTCTTGTCACAATAACCAGTTAAATCATTACTTGTGGCCAAATTTCATACTAAGTAGCACCTTATTTTGGGAGTAGTTCCATTAGAACCAATGGGGCTACTTGCAGACTAACAGCCCAGTTCATCATTGCTCTGCACCTTGTACAGCCATTTACAACAACAGTGTGAGGTGGATGTAGAGTGCTACCGAGTCAAAGCAGTAATATAGCTAAGTACACGACACAAAGTGCAGGATAGTCCTAAAACAGGACCCAAGGATTCAACAGAAGCTTCAGGAGGTGTTTGTAGCATTAATACAAGTGAATGCTAACAATCAACGGTGCTGAAGAGAGCTCCTAGGCTTCCTTAGGTCTCAGATCACAATATTGACTTTGGTGCGTCAGGAGGAAAAAAATAATATGAATTTAAAATAAGATAGAAAGTCACTAACATGATTGCACGTTGGTGACAATGCCCTTCTTCTCCTCCTTCCTCCCCCGGATCATGTGCTCTAAAATATCAGCAGGTGTCTGGAAACCTTCCCCTGGATATCATACAAGCCTTGTTGACAGAAATCTTTGGCAGATGGTATGTGAGTGGAAGGGAGGATGAGCTAAAGTTTTTGGGCTAACAACCAGTTAAAAGTAAATCAAGGTATGGAAAATTCAAGAGGCCAACTATTTCCCCCTTGATGCGCACACACAACTCCTACAAACACTAAAGGGCACCATGGGCATGCTGCCAGGAGAGAAATAAGAATGCTATATTAGTACACTTTGCATAGCAATGAGTTTGCACCTAGTGTAGACGGAATTGTAAGAGAGCTAGAAGTGGGATGTCTTCACTAGCAAGCTTTGAAAGAAGCTGTCCACATGCCTCTCTGTTTAATTTTAGCATGGAGGCCAATCCTGCAAGTCACTGGTTCACAGAACTCCCATTGACTTCACAAAGCAAGCAAAGTAATAAGAGCAACATTTTATGCTCTTAAAGGAGCCATATTACTCTCAGATAGTTGTGTCCTGTGATCATCAAACAAAAAGGTCCTGAGTTTTGGTTCACTGAGTTCCTTTAGGGCCTTATCCCACATGGCCAACTCAGAGAACATCCAGCAATTTTCATGGGAGTTCTACATGAAGTCGGCTTGCAGACTGAGCCGTTGTCATCTCAGAATTGGAGTATCCAATGACTGAGCAATGGTGCTTAAGAAACAGGCCAGTTCCAGGAAGATATCAAAAGTAGGCTTCTTTCAAATGAGGAGCAACACCCATGTGCTCTTCTCTAGACTACAGCTTCTGTTTATCAATGATTGGCTTGTCTAGTCTCAAGCTTTTCCTGTTCTCCAGTCATCAGGGGCTTGCTATCCACAGGAGCAAAGACTCTATTCCTCTACAATTTCCCACTAGAGGTTTTCAACTATGACTCATTTACATAGCTTGAAACCCTATCCCACATTATCGATTCTGAGTGTGCCTGACTAACTCAAACCAAACTCAAGCCTTTCTTCTCTCTCTCTCTCTCTGGGGGTGGGGGGAGGGGGGACTAAATCTAGTCACATTCAGAAAGGGACAATCAAAATGGACTCTGGATCCCCTAATACAGACCACACCTCCATGGTCCCATGGACAGATTTTTCCTCCCAGTTCCCTTATTGGGCTCATTCTTGCATAGTCACAGCCAGTCCTAGATGGAGCTTCCTACCATCCTAGTTTCCCCTTCCTAAACTCTCCCTATCCATAATTTTTCACTATTACCTCCCACAAGCAGGGGAAATTGGAAGAGTCAGCAAGATACATATAAAGGAACAACAAAAAAGAGATTAAGGAATAGGGGCAGGTGGGAGGAAAATATATAGAAAAGTGGGGAGGGAAAAGGAAAAGTGGGAGGAAACAGAAAGACATGAGGATGAGGACAACAGCAGCAGATTTGAGGTGAGCAGCCCTCAGTGGTGAAAGAACAGGTTAAGGACTATTTAGTAAAGCTGGACATGCACAAGTCCATGGGGCCAGATCTAATGCATCTGAGGGTGCTCAAGGAGTTAGCTAATGTCATTGCAGAGCCATCTTTGAAAACTGATGGTGATCGGGGGAGATCCTGGACAATTGGAAAAAGGCAAATATGCTGCCCATCTTTAAAAAAGAGAAGGAGAATCCAGGGACTGGTCACAGCCTCACCTCAGTCCCTGGAAAAAATCAAGGAGCAGGTCCTCAAAGAATCCATTTTGAAGCACTTGGAGGAGAGGAAGGTGATCAGGAACAGTCAACATGGATTCACCAAGGGCAAGTCATGCCTGACCAACCTGATTGCCTTCCATGATGAGATAACTGGCTCTGTGGATATGGGGAAAGTGGTGGACATGATATATTTTGACTTTATTGAAGCTTTTGATACAGTGTCCCACAGTAATCTTGCCAGCAAGTTAAAAAAGTATGGATTGGATGAATGGACTATAAGGTAGATAGAAAACTGGCTAGATCGTCGGGCTCAACGCGTAGTGATCAACGGCTCAATGTCTAGTTGGCAGCTGGTAGTGAAGTGCCCCAGGCGTCAGGCCTGGGGCTGGTTTTGTTCAACATCTCATTAATAATCTGGATGATGGGATGAATTGCACCCTCAGCAAGTTTGTGGATGACACTAAGATGTGGGGGGAGAGGTAGATATGCTGGAGGGTAGGGATAGGGTCCAGAGTGACCTAGACAAATTGGAGGATTGGGCTAAAAGAAATCTGATGAGGTTCAAAGACAAGTGCAGAGTCCTGTACTTAGAATGGAAGAATCCCATGTACTGATACAGGCTGGGGACCAACTGGCTAAGAGGCAGTTCTGCAGAAAAGGACCTGGGGATTACAGTGGATGTGAAGCTGGATATGAGTGAACAGTGTGCCCTCGTTGCCAAGGCTAATGGCATATTGGGCTGCATTCGTAGGAACATTGCCAGCAGATTGAAGGAAATTATTCCTCTCTATTCAGTACTGGTGAGGCCACACCTGGAGTATTGCATCCAGTTTTGGGCCCCCCACTACAGAAAGAATGTGGACAAATTGGAGAGAGTCCAGCCGAGGGCAACAAAAATGATTAGGGTACTGGGGCACATGACTTATACGGAGAGGCTGAGGGAACTGGTCTTATTTAATCTGCAGAAGAGACGAGTGAGGGGGGACTTGATAGCAGCCTTCAACTACCCGAAGGGGGGTTCCAAAGAGGATGGAGCTAGACTGTTCTCAGTGTTGGCAGATGACAGAACATGGAGCAATGGTCTCAAGTTGCAGTGGGGGAGGTCTAGGTTGGATATTAGGAAACCCTTTCAATTGGAGGGTGGTGAAGCACTGGAATAGGTTACCTAGGGAGGTGGGTAACCTATTCCAGTGTCCTTAGAGGTTTAAGGCCTGGCTGGGATGACTTAATTGGGGTTGGTCCTGCTTTGAGCAGGGGGTTGGAGTAGATGACCTCCTGAGGTCTCTTCCAACCCTAATCTTCTATGATTTGTTAGGACTTGAAGCCCCTCCCCATATCACCTTGCATCATTTGCCAGTCCATCAAAATGGAGACTTCAACAAATAAAGGTAAATTGCTGCTTTGGGGCCTGATCCAAAGTCCATTGATGTTGACCTCAATGGGCTTTGGATCAGGATTTTTTTTTTAAAAAGTAGCTAAAAAAAACTATAAGAAAGATTCTTCTACTTGTCTGATTTATTTTCTCTTTAACTCGTGCAATTTTCAGTGAAGAAAATGGATCCAGGAACATCTGGCTTTTGCTAACATCAGGACAAACTGTAACAGAAAACAATGGGATTTTTACAAAAATCAGAATGACATCTTTGTGTTGCCATTGTATAAAACACTAGTTTCCAGTGAGGCAACTTCACTGAATTGGTTAGCATCTTATTGCCCAATGGACATTCAAAATGCTAGTATCTCACCAAGTTACTTAAGCCAGAGTAGTGTTCTAGCTTCAAACAGAAGGTTACTATGGACCCGATTTCACCACCTTTATTCAGGTTAAGTAGCAGCTTACTCCACAGTTAGATCTACTGAAGCCAATGGATCTACTTGTGGAGCAAGATACTACTCAACCTGAGTAAGTTTGGCAGAATCTGACCCAATATATTTTAAAGTGGCATGTAATTTATTGGTATACCAAGTACAGTGGAGGAAAAATAAGTCCAGCGAAAAAAGCTTGCAGACTTAGTTATCAAAGGAAGCAGTTGCTACAATTCTTAAGGGTACATTTACCATGTGTTTTTTTTAAACCTAAGCAGGAAACTGGACAGTATCATTTACAGCAGTTTACAGTTCACATCATAATTCAGTAGTGCTAATGAGAAACAGATGTGTGACCCGCCCCCACAGTTTAATTCACTTGGCTACAATCTTTGGATGGGGGGGGGGGGGGGGGAGGATGAGGAAGTGCACCACAGTCTCGTCAAAACCATTTTAACCCTTGTCAGAGCTGTCATAATTGACATGTAAAATACATTATGCCTTTTCTATTCTACAATTTGTTAACAATTAGTCAGCTCACATTAAGCATAGTGAGTAGCTTCTGTGAGAATTGCTCACAACTGTCATTGTGTTCAGTTAAGCTCCCCATCACCATGTGCTTTAATGTTTTGCCAATAAGACGATGTCATAATAGCTTTTAAAAATAACGAAACCATTCTCTTTCTACTTGACGAGTGTTGTCAGACGCTACCGGTGTGGTGCTCTGCTCCGTTAAATGTTGATATCAGTCAGCTGCGTGTGTGTGTGTGTGTGTGTGTGTGTGTGTGTTCCCTCTGTGTGCTGCCCCAGCTCTGTGCAGATAGCTGACACAGCAGACCCCGAGAGAACCCCCAATGACCACAGACTCTAGTAAGGTATGAAGGCACATCGACCAGGTTTATTGTCGAAGAGAAGCACAGTGATAGTTTCCCGTAGACTCTACAGGACATACTATGGAATTTGTGCCCCCTGGCAATGGACCGGCTCAATCAGTGGTGGGACTTTCCACTGCCCCACATGGCACCTCCTCCCCTAAACCTGCAGAGGGTGCTCACACCAGTCCAGGGACTGCATGTGCGTGGGGGGAATAGTGGGCAAGTCATCCCCACTGCAGGCCCATGGAAGATATTTAGAATAACATTTAAAAAAAACCCTGAGTGTGTATTAACAGCCCTGGATCCCCAGCTGCACATCCAGGAACCTCAGAAATCACTGTGGCCAAGGGGGGTCGTTGGCATTGCGGAACTGCCAGAATTAGAGGTGGCTTCTCTGTGGGTAGACTAATCCCAGTCTGACAGGTCACTGCAGAAGAACACCTAAAGAAATCTTCAAGGAGATTTTCATGCAAAACTCCCCTTTAACACAAGTGGGACAATGTGAACCAACAAAAGCATGCTAGGTACTGGAATAAGTCTCCCCCTTTAAATTTTGTCAAGTTTAGCATTTTACAGTTGACGTTTAACTCGTTGCAGTAGTACTTAGGTAGTTTATTTGCTTTGTTTTGGCCTTATTGTTGGATCCAAAGATCATTGAAGTAATGGCAATTGAGAACAGGAAAAATATACCTCAAGTTCTACCCCACGTCCTTGGTGAAGCGTCAATGTTCCAAGGGACAACAGGGCCTTAAAACTTAGGAGGTAGTGTAGTCTAGAGGATAGGGCATATGGAGAGAATACAATAAGCGAATGGATGGAAAATAAAGCCAGAGAAGCTAGGGAGGCATACAAGAGAGGGGATTCTAAAAAGCTTTTTCTAGGCATCTAAGCCATGGTTATCATAAGTCATGAACCATGGTAGATTGTGAAGACTTGGAATGGTACAGCAAATATCAGGTTGGAAATCAATAAAAACAATTTCCAGCATATGATAATGTACATCAGCCCAAGGGCTACGAGTTTATGTTGGGTTGTATCATCCTGTATTAAATCACTAACTCTATCCAAGCCACCAGGAATTCTATGCATTATATTAGAAGTTGGAGAGAGGGGGAGAATAAGACTCTGATCCCCCTCCTACACCAGTTTTACACATGTAATTCAGCTGAATTCTTGATTTACACAGATGTAAGTTAGATGAGATTCGACTTTCCCTTAAGTGTAGGAGTATCTTAATGGCATCATCACCAAAACAGTTAGATACCCAAAATACTGTATTTGAATAGTAGTTCAGGAAGTTTATCTTTAAACACTATCTCTTTATGGATGATAATAGACACATACGAGATGGACCTAAAAATGCTTTCAAACAACTGGATAATGATCATTTCTAACCACTAATTGCTAAAGTAAGTTGTAGCAGAAAACGTGAATCCTGAACTTTCAAGGGAAGTGGGCATCTGAAAAAAAAAAAAAAAAAAAAAAAGGAAGCTATTTATACTTAGAGTTTATACTATGTTTATACCACAGGGATATAGATTTTATTTATTTCATTTAGATTTTAAAAAGTGCACCTATCCTTTCACCCTAGGTAGGTGCAGGGCTATATAACTATACTGTTGGTGATATGCTGAGAGAAAGTTAATACTAACAGATCACATGTTTTTATTACAGTTTGGTCTAGATCTAAATACGAATTTTTCCTTAATTCAGGGGTATCTGAATTCTTGGTTGTTGTTCAGATCCATTTCTAGCTTCTATCTAGGGCAGCCTGGCCTCCTGGATAGAGCAGTGGACTGGGAGTTCCAATTCCTGGTCCTACCAGTGACCTTGGGCAAGACGCTTCCCCTCTCTGTGCTCTGAAAGTCAGCTAGGGAATAGCTGCTACCTCTTGGGAAAGCATAACCTGACTCCCTTTAAAGGGGACAGCCAGCCTGTGGCAATAGGTTAGCTTCGTTTGTCATCAATAGTTTAGTTCTGGGCTTTGGGGTGCATACGGGACATAGAATTGGGATTCAAGGCCAAGATTTTCAGACGCAAATAGTGATTTTTAGATACCTCTATTTAGGGGTGTCCAACTTCAGATATCTTGAAGAGGCCAGACTTTCAGAGTGGGGGCCTTAGTATTTTCTGAAAATCAAGCCCCTTTTAAGGTTTCACAAGTTGGAAACTTGCAATTGCTAGTCACTTTGAAAAGCCAAGAACACTGGATGCCCAATGGGTTCTTCCACACCCTATATTTGTTAAAAAAACAAGTTTTTTTTTAATCTGCTACATTTAGTTTCCACAAAAGCCTGACAACCTGAATCACAATTTGCACTGTGATTGCAATGAACTTTGAAAAATAAAAGATGAAAAGCAGCAGGGTTGGGGAGGTAAATAAGCCTTATATGAATTTATTTTCTGTAAGTTTTTAGTCCATCATAGGCAGTTCCCAGTAACCCAAAGCCTGAGAAAACCGTGGACTCTCTGACAAGAGGGTTGTCTGAAAAAAATTTTTCATTCACTAACAACCTCCCCCGCCCCAAAAAAGCCACAAACACCACAACCTATCATTTTCCCTGAAAAACTCTGTTTCTGCCTGCACTGGAGGAAAAGATTCTACACAGTCACCGTCACAATCGATCTTGCCACAACCACAGCAGGACAGATCACTGGGGGAAGTGGCCTCACTCTGGGAACAGGAGAACTACTAGTGTTCGCTGCAATGCTACAGAGGCTGAATGGATCTCTAACCTACTAGGGTATCAAATGCCCTGCCTGAACAGCCAGCACTGGCTAGTCAGCCATTTATCACCTCAGTCTCAGCATAGAAGTTAGGAGAATTATGTCTACCTCTCACCTCCCTGTTGCCGACAGAATTTCCAGATCAGCAGTTAATCCTAATGTTATTAAAATATCCAGATTGAAAGCCCTGATCCTACAGCCTGATCCATGCTAAGAAAATCGTCTGTGCAGAATCCCACTGAAATCAACAGGGCTCTGGTTGGGAGCAGAGATCTGCCTGCATGGCTCAGATAGCAGGGTTAGGAAGACAGTCTGTCATATCACATGGAATAAGCAATTATTCAGTAACTAGGAGTCGTCTGCTTTTTTTGAATTCTGAGACGTCTCGATGATTAGCATGGCAAAGTTGTGTCACTGTGCCTTTAGCTACTCATTACAACGCTCGTGTGTGTTTTTAGAACTATCACGAATTTGCAGTAGTTTACCCACTCCCACAGCATTGAAGGGTAGTACTATGTACTAAGCACATTAAAATAAAATTGTGTAGAAGATGCTCCCCCTTTAAAAAAAAATCAATGGCTTTTTTTAAAGTGGTATTGTACCAAAATGTTAAAGATAATGCTTAATATTTTTCAACAGAATTTGTGCTGGAAGCACTCTTATGGTTATGAGAGTGCCTCTTCACACATTTTTAGAGTGTTGCATCTTCTCAGCTTAACTGCCTGGTTCTCTCGCCATAAAAAAAAGTGTGAAGGATGCACTCAAATAACCATGAGTACGTTCAAGCACTCTCACATTCAGAAACATTCCCTGGAAATGTAACTGGCATCATCTGGAAGTCATAACCTCTATGCTACAGTCTCAGGCCGTTCCCTCTGGAACAAAGCCAACCAAGTAGACTTCATTTCACATCTTTAATAGTGGCATGAATAAGACATCTTAGAGCTCCTAGTCCTTGATCCTGATTCCTTGAAGTAAATGACAAAACTGTCCGGGACTTCAATGGTACAGGATTGGGCCATTTGGATAGGAAGATGGCAGGCACCTTAGAGAAGTTATTTGTATTTTTCATAGCCCCACAGGTTGCAACCAAGATCAGAGCTCCATGATGCTGTACACATACCTATATTAAAAAAGATACAGTCCCTGTTCTGAATAGCTTACATCAAACAAGGGGTGGGACAAAGGTGTTATCACCCTCATTTTACAGACAGGAAACTGGCCCAGAGACACTAAGTGACTTTTCCAAGTTCATACAAGAAGTCTGTGGCAGAGGCACAAATTGAATCTTGAGCTCCCGTCCTAGTACAGTGCCTTAAATATAAGGCCATTTTTCCTCTCTCTGGTGCACACATCACACTCTAATGGAAATAGTTAGCTACATGTTCCATTTCTGTTTTACTGGCAAAAATAATGAGCATCTCTTCCTGAGTATAAGTGAACCCACATAGAGGCTGTAAATTACATTTTAGTGGTTGGAAGTTAGTATAATTACCGTTCAAATCAAATCCAAATGCACCATTATCTTTCTGTAGGGGTCTGACACAGATATCTTTTCAAGTGTATTGCTGCTGCTCTCATTGTGGCAGGGGCAAAAGAGAAGCAGTGACTCATTTTATGATGTTACCGTTCTCCTAAACTTTCTTGATTGACTAATGAATGAGCTTAAATAGATTCCCATTGTAAGCAGGGTCTGAATGAACCCTCCCCTGACAGCTAGTTCAGGAGAGGGAAAGACTTCAGGAGCAAACTGTATTTACATGAATACACCTACTCCGTGTAGGTATCCAGCAGACAGGACTTGTGTAGTGCCAAGTGATCAGCTTTGGATGGTTTTGGGTTACAAATCACTGTAGTATTGAATGCAGAGGTAGGGAAATGTTATCAATGTTATCTTCATTGTATGACTAAAAGGGAGCAGAACTGTGCTGAGCTTGTCCCAATTGATGGGTCACCCTCAGATGAAAGGAACTAAGACAGGGGCTTGAATCCCAGACCCCTGTGAAAGTAAGAGGGGCGGGAAGAGGTGTCTCAGCCAGGAGGTATGGCCTCTCCCTAAGGGTCCCCGGTCTGGTTTAACCTTTTCCTCCCCACTGTTCAAAGATAGAGCTAAATAGGCTTCATTAGGAGCCTTTTGTTATGTTAAAAAGAGCTCACATGAGAGTTGAAATCACTTGTGGTGGGGGAAGTGTTTCTGCCCAGCCTGCAAAGAGCTGAAAATCACTAGGAGACTGATGTGCAGAGGTCACAGCAGAGAGGCAGGTAGCAGCAGAAGGGGATGAGATGGTGAGCAGAACGAGCAAGCAGCTGGTGGGCCGAGGGAGAGGAACCGTGGTTGGCGGGGTGGCTGAGCAGAGCAAGTGCTCAGCAATTGCTCAGTGCTCAGCAAGCAAGACGCTTTCTTTTCTGGGTGGAAGGTGAACTCACACAGATGCACCTCTGAACCCTGGGTCCTCACTGACCAAGGACAACCACTGTGAGTGGGGTATGGTGAGGGAGTAGAGAGGGGCACAGAAAAGGAACTTTTGGTTGTAGAATTTTTTGAATTACACATCACCCCTGGGCGCCTCTGAGAGGCAATACTGTACTTCCCCAGGCAGCCTGGAAGTGCATAAGGACTGTGCTCATCTGAATAGAACTTTAAAAAAAGATCTTTTGAGCTTATCTTGGCAGGCCTCTCCCTTTTACCTACATCTGTCCATGCTTTTCTACCTTTAACTTCTTTCCCTTCTGTGTGTCAGGTGATCAGATTTTTTCTTCATAAGTCATTGCCAGAAAAGTGAAAGAATAGTAATAAAATCAAATAGAAAGACTTTTTCAAAGCAGAAGTAGGATCTTCTCTCCTCATCTCTACCTCTTGGGCTCTATCTACACTATGATTAGTCAGAACAGTGAAGAGCTCATCTAATATTCACAATATAAATAACTTGCAGTAAAACAGACATATTTTGAGAGGTCCTAAACGGTTGCAGTGCTCACTAATGTCACCAAAAAGTTGTAGATGCTAAGGGCCTCTGAGAAATTAGGCTCATGAGAACTCAATCTTTACAGCGGCAACCATAAAAGAACAAAGCTGTCCATTTGCTAAATGGACCATCAGCCAACAACTTTTTTGTAGTATACCTGATGTTTCATTTTTAATCATCCTTCTTACATATTTAATAAACATACTTTGCAGTGCTGTACAGCATTTTCTCTGAGGAGCTCCTGGCATGTTACAAACATTAAATGAATTAAGTCTTAAAAACAGTCTAGCAGAGTAGGTCAGTAAAATCCCCATTTTACAGATGAGCTGTTCAGGCAGGGAAAAAAGGTTCAGATTTGGGTGCATAAAACTAAGCATTCAACTCTGTTTCTATTTATAAAAAGTGTATAGAGAAAAAGGTTGTTTATCCAGGCTTGAGATGCCTTTGACAAGAGTTAAAAATGCAGTCAATTAAAGAAATAAAGCCATGAGGCTGCTCCTCAACCCCAAACGAAAGATAACGACCAACTATAATGAATCAAGTTCAAACAGCATCCCCTTATCCAACAGACATCACCCATTAGTGGGTCCCTTCCTTCCAAAAATCTTGGGGAAAGTGATGGGTTTTGGAGTACGAGCTGAGGGCCAACAAAGCTGGGGCTATTTCAGAGCAAGAGACAGGAGTAGGCTTCACATTTGAAGAAATTATCCTGCCAAGAGCTCCCATGCCAAGGGAGGTCCAATTATGGCATGGGGTCTCAAGTAGGCACGTCCAAAGCCACTGATGGCTTTACAAGAAGCAAACACTTTAAACACAACCCAGAAACCAATAGGCAGCGAGAGCACACCCAGAACTCCACCAATTTGCTCCCACACAGACACCCCAATTAATAGGTAGCCCGCTCCATTCCATGCTAACTTCAGTTACTGGGTGGATTAAAGGGGCAGCCCCACAGAGCACAGGGGAGTAGCCTAATCTCAAAGTGACAGAGGAATGGATCACAATAGTAAGGTCTGCATCTGAAGGTAACCATGAGTCACTCTGAAGGAGACAACAAATTTAGCGCGCCCCCTCCCCCAGAGAGGCAAATATAATCTTTGCCACTGTATCGTCTTATTGCTTCTCATAATCTATCAGCAGCAGCTCATTTTAATCCAGATTGAACACCAGCGAGCTAGCTGTCATCCATGCCACAATCTCACCTACGTTTATGCTGCCTGACTTTCCAAGGAGCTAAGGCTCCACAACCCCAGTTGATTTCAGTTGAGAGTGGAAAATTAGACCATTTTTAATAAGGTCCCCAACTTCAGGCTTCCAAATCTGAACATTTTGGCTTAAAAATGACTGTCCACAAACTCTGTGAAACTTTGGGCAAATCTGGGGCAGAACCCACATCCTTTGACTGAAGTCTGTGCCCTGTTCACAAGAGCAGCCTTTCCAGCTATTTAAAAAAAGAAAGAAAGAAGAATTAACACCCCCCACCACACACACACACACACACACACACTATTGTTTCATGTGTTACACTAATAAAATACAAAAAGACATAGTATATAGGTGCAATATCACCACATGTCATGAAACCCACTAGTTTAATGGGCTGACACCCTAGTTTGTTCTGCAACAGAAGGATAAACATATTTTTCTCCAGAGGGAAAGGCTTATAGCTTCTGCCTGACCATAACTCATGGAGTTCCATATCCAAGGGGGATTACTCACACAGGGGACGAATTGGCCTTTATTACTAATACATGTCTGTTGGTAAACTGCTCTTACAATTTAACTGAAAATGTATTGATTTAAGATAGCTTTCCAAGTGCTTTATTATGGAGTAGGCACTCCCAAGGCAATTGGAAATAAAGAGTAATATAATTAAACTGTGAAGCTGTGTCACAATGGCTCCAAGGGAAAAATCCTCTCAATCAACTCCACTACTAACATACAAAGGATCTGTAATTTAATGGACTTTGTCAGAGAACCTGTATGGTTATAAACATGAGCTGACACAGCACAGGTAAGGACTTGTGAAGCTAGGGAGAGCTGCAGCACAAACACAGTTGCAAAGGAACTGAATGTACATTCTTGCCAACAGATGTGGGGAGGTTTTACGGAGCTGGTAGAAGGAGAAGAACATGTCTGTGGAGAGTGGGGGAAGGACAAAAAGACATGGCCAAATCCCCAGCTGGTGTAAATCATTGTCACCCCAATGACTTTAATGGAGCTGTGCAGATTTACACCAACTGAAGATAAATGTAACTGAGAACGGTCATTTGTAAAGAAAACCTAATATTTCACCAAAAAACTAGGTTGTTCAATAAAACAGTGTGATTTTGTTTTCCTTCATTCTAGTTTAAGTTCATATAAAACAATCAGTTTAAAATAGTCATTTGCTTAAAAAAAGTTACATCTTTAAAATCTCACCATTTCAAAATGAAAGCCTAAAAAATTTGATGTTCACTTTAATGGGCCAAAGCTCAACTCAGGTTGTAACTGTTAGACTATTAATAGTGGTGCTTGGCCCAGCTGTGCTGTTTCTATCCTCCGTCTCTGTAAGTTTAGATGTTAAAAGTTTTCACTTTAGCAGAATGGCTGCCATGGGTACCTAAGCTAACCTTACAAGTTCCACTCCTCCATTTTCCAGAGGTTAGTGATGTTTCTTGATGGGCAAGTAAAATGTCATTACATTTTTCTTTCAGTCCTGCAAAGGGCAGGCAAATAAACTTTGTGCTGGGGCTGATAGAATTTCATAGCTTAGATCAGCCTTTAGAAACTGCTAGTATACACACCATCTACCCACTGCTTAATCGCATCGAACTTCGACCCCTGCTTGGCTCACACTACAACTGCAAACCATTCCGGGTTACTTTTCTACCTGAACACACGTTCGGGGGCAAGGAGAACTTTTTGAGAGACAAGTCAGATCTTGCAAGAGCTCTGCTATAAATCGCAAAGGTCCAACTGTCTGTTCAAATAAAATACCATTTGCTGGTTTGCCCTGAAACTGTCTGTTGCCTCAACCAATTAACTAGATATCCAGCTCTGAGGAGTTCACAACCTCAAGCCGAAATTTTCACACACTGAAGCTCTGAGGGCCACAGGGCTTGATCCTGGTTATGTTGACACTCCCATTGACTTCAGTGGAAGCAGAATCAGGTCAATGGAGTGGGGGAAAGGAAGAGAGTTAAGCTCATAAGAAACTTTAGTTTGCTTTTTTAAAAAAGTGCAATAAATAAATAAACCCTCAATTTTTCCAAAATGGCCATCTAAACCAGATTCCCTGAATTCATTTACACATTTTTAACCAGAATCACTTTGTAAAGTTGGATCCACAGAATGATTACATTGGTTACTTAACTGTTACAGACAGTGGGCTAAATTCAACTGTAGCGGAATTATTGCCTTCACTAGAGTTGCATCAGGAGTAAATGTGGACAGTGTGTTAAATATACAAACAATTTTCAAGGCCTGCATCCCTTTCCTGGCTATTAGTTCTGAATACATTTTATGGTACAGATGTTCAAAGCCACTGGCAGTTTTAGAGTCGTCATTGCCATTAAATGGAATGGCAGTGATGGGTCCAAATCCCTAAATGACTTTGAACATCTCAACCTATGAAGGCTACAGGTGGGCCAGACCTGCAAAATGTGGATACAGATTTTGAATCCTGTCAAGGGGGGAAAGAAGATATGGAAGTAGTAGAAAATTTAAGCATAAGTGGCCAAACCCTATATAGCAAAAACAGTGTTAATTTCAAACTAACCGTTTTAACAACGTATTTCATGTCTACATGCTATAGTAACTGGTGCTCTATAAAGGCCATAGGGGATTGATAGGTTAAAGAAAGAGAGATGGTTAGAAAGATTGGATAAAGTGTACAAAGGAATTTGGAGCTAGGGTCTTGATTCAGGTCACTTAAAAAAAAAAAAGAGACATGGGCAAGCTACAAGATACTGATCCAAATGTAGATTTTGATTACAGCTTCCCATGATCAGATCTGATGGTGTCAGATCATCTCTTTTAGTTTGGGTACCTCAGTATGTGGCCACCACTGTACTGCTGTTACAATCTCGCCCTAGAGTGGCCATGTACTCATATACCAGTGGTGAGTGACTAAGAAAATCCAGATAGATACTTAAATGCACCGTGGATTCAGGGAGAGGTGAGTAGCATCCCTCCACCTCGTGCCCGGTCCATGTAAGGGCTAGCCAGGCTTGCTTCCCCTGTGCTTTGGGAAGGGCAAGCTGCTTGGAAGGAGTTCCCGCAAGGGAGCAGGAAATACACAGAGCCCTGGCTTTGCCCTCACCACACAAACAAACATTCTCCTGCACTCTAGCCAACAGAGTTTGCTAGGGAGGGAAAGGAGATCATGTTGCACTCCTTAAAGGGGTTTAGATGTTTGCACTCCCCCAGCACACTGGGGTGCTCTGGTACTCCCTCTGGAATGGAGCAGCTAAACACAGGACAAAAGTCTTCAAAAAGGTACAAACTAGTCTGAAGTGAATAAAGTCTATTTTACTGACGGAATCAAGTGGATGATTTTCCCACCTTGCACATAAGACATTTTTGCACACATGGACAAGGTCTAACTGTTCTCAGTAGTCAATATGGACACAACAAGCAGCAGTATTGGCCTTAATCTTCTGTGGGGCAAGTTTATGTTGACTATTAGTATACTCAACTTCACAGTTTACTGGCTTTGCTAAGCAGAGAACAAGCTGCCAAGAAGGGTTGTGGAATAGCCTTTATTTGAGGTAGTAAAGGCTAGCTTTGACATACAAATACTGGGGATGGCTTCACAATGCAGGAATGAATCAAGATACTCCTTCCAACCAAAAATCAATCATGTAACGTATCTGCTCAATATTAACACTGGGACATTGTGCTGTTACATGCCCACACAGGAGCATAATTGCAATCTGTTTGGATCAGACCATATGAACTCTTGTTTCTAAGTACAGAATGTGTGTGTGTGTGTGGGGGGGGGGTTGGGGGGGGGGGAAGGAATGGAATCTCTGGTTATTGCATAAAAAACCATGCAGAGATTTTTGTGCAAACTATAAATACAATACATTTTAAGTACCTCCTTTGAGCACTGGCTGGTGTGTGTTAAGATTTTTTAGACTTGGTACACAATTCTATACCTTAGCCCAAAGAGTTTCTTTTTTTTTAAGAAATCCTGTATTCTTAGCATCCTTAGGAGTATATTTATCTTCTTTATATATTTCAATGTATAAAATCACAAGTGACTATCTGACTTACTAGGCAGATCAAATATTTAAGAGTGCAATAAATCAGTGTAGCAAAATAAATAGTAGCCCATAACATGTGAGATACTTGGACAATGCAACACACTAGTTAAAGGATGTGCAAGAGTTCTATTTGGTATCACAAGCCATAGGAGGATTCTATCCTCCACTCTTATTTGTCTTGTGCCCTTTCCAAGATTCAATTGAAGATAGCTGACAAAACTGTTTTTATATATAATCTGGAGATTTGATCCAAGTCTGTGCATTATTTGATCGAAATCAGTGCAATGTTAAAATGTATCAGTGCTATCTCTGGAATAAAATGAATATAGAAAGACTTTCTGGATTCATGGCACTAACACTGAGTCTGTCAACATGCTCAGGCTTTTATTCTGTAGCATAGATACCAAGTTTGTGACAGTGATTTTGATGTCACAATATACAAACGATTAGGCTATTTATACTGAAGTGGAGACTTCCCTCACGATTTGCTAGATCATTTCAAATTGCGGCACTTTCAGTTTGTTCTTTTGCCTACCATTTGTATGTGATATCTTGGCAATTAGCGATATTCTGAGGATAAAATTCTCAAAGTGGCAGATAAATCCCTTAGATTTCCATCATATACAAAAAAAAAAGCGCAGCAAAGCACTATGAGTTTAACTGGAACCCCCAAAAAAATCAGATTAAAATGGCCGCAAAGCCTAATTATCTAGCATATCCAAGGGAAACATTCAGTTCATAAAAATACCAACATGTACAGAGATCACCATTAAAAACAGTATTTCCCAGCATTTCTCAGATACCAGTATCTAAGGTATTGGGCCAAATTCATTTCTGGTGTAGATGCTGTCTATTGCTGAAAGAATAAATTTGGCCTACTGTAACTCCACTGAGTGCAGATTCCCCTGTCTTTTCTACAGTCATGTAGATCTGCCAGAGGTCCCCAACTGCCTGATAAGCTAGTCTCATGCCATTCCTGATGGGACTTGAACCCACTGGGCAGGGTGAAGAGAAGGCAGGAATGAATAGCCCTTTGATTATTTGTTATAGAGAACTAGATTGAGTATATGGGATTCCAACTAGATTCCAGATACAAGCCATTTCTAAACACAAATACTGTGCCATTAAGCACAATTTCATATTTATGGTATAAGTAATTCAATATGCATTGCAACCTCACTACATTGCGTAGAATTTTTAAGCACGGTTTTAACAAGGGAAATGAGAAAGTCTATATACACTATTCAGCTTTCAGAGCCTGTGGACCAGCAATTCCTTTTAAAGTCAATGTGCATGCTTATAAAGATAAAATTTGACCCTTTTGTATGTCATAGTCACATATAGATACTGGACTAAAACACAGCCAGCTCACAGATTGCTTCTTTTCCCAGGAATTTCTCTCTGAAAATAGCCAACAGGATTTGGCCCAAAAGAAACTTTTACTTAAAAAAAAAATTAAATGACACAATCCAGCATCTCTCTATTATTAGCAACTAAAAACCCTCCTGTTGTGTGCGCGCTCACACTCTCCCATACATCCCCACTGTGCCGGAGACAGACACTCTTGTGAATAGAGATGTGAATCAGAACACCAAAACCAAACATTCTAGAACTTTGAGGCAAACCCAGATTCAGACAAGCAACTAGACCTGAAGCAGAAACCAACCTGAGACTCAGACCTGTAACATGCAATGCAATAATTTATATATCATTGCTCAATTAATATAACTGGAAAAACATACAATCATTACATTTGGTGGGTCAACTCTTCAGGGCAAGGACTAGTCACTACTCTGTGTCTCTATGGTGCCTAGCACAATTCTTGGTTGATGATTAGGCACAATAATACACATGAACAATAATTGTAATAATCATAATTTAAATACCGCAACTTAGAATAGTCAGAGTCCAAAACTGAAAGGTCAAAGGCCTCTCCAGAACAGCATTTAATATTTCAACTTGAGTATGTACAAGTTTTTTTTAAAAATCCAAGTCTTTCTGCATTATCAGATACATCTGTGATCAGAGCAGGTAACTTTGGTGTGGCTGAATAGTCACTTCATGGGTACACCGCTGAGCAGAGCTCCTACTAAAAGACATTGCAAATTGCAGATAGATTTGGAAGTCTGATTGTATTCTGTTTCCACCAGCGTATGAGGTAATCTGTGCTGGGCACACTGAGCTCAGAGAAAAAAAGATAGCTCTTTCTCCAAAGCATTTTAATGTACTGACAAGTTTGTCACCATCTTCTCCACATAGCAACACACACTTGCACGACCGTATACATGCAGGCTTCCTTTACAGGTGGCTGAACTTGGTTTCTTTCTTTGGTTTTGTTTTGCCATCTCCAGTTTGTGCTGCTTATTATTTTTGTCCTTCCCCCCACTGAATAGCAATTCTCCCCTTTGAACTAAATGGCTAAAATTTCAATGCAAGATCTTATATGCAGGCAACTGTGGAATTTCACTGAGACCTGACATGGCTAAATTGGTCCCATATAGTTCATAACAGTTTTGCTGTCTGGAACATCTGTTTTTGGATAGGTAGCCGGTGCACAAAGAGCAGGGATCGCTACAAAATTGTTGGTTAGGCCAGAATTTCTCTTGTAAGTCCACGCCTCAATTATTTAATGAGCTTAAATCTCCATCTTTGAGAGACTCCACCCATGACAGAACCAGTGGGTCGGCATCAAAACCCTCAGAGCAGATGACAGAGATCTCCTTTATTTCTAAACAGGTTGTAAGTAGAGTCATGACATCTTGAAACAGCTGGAAAGCAGCCAAGCCTAGTTTGCTTTGTAAAAGATATGTGGCTTACAGAACAGGAAACAAGAACGTCCTTAGAAATGACAGACCACCTTCTGGCTAGCTGTGAATAAGTTTGCCATAGAGGGCTGCTCTTGATGCAGAACATGTGTGAAGCTTCCTAAGCTGTATATATTACAGTCACAAACACCTTTTGGGTTAGCTTCATTGTCTCAGAACACCATATGGAGGATATCTTTGGCCAGCTGCCATTTATCAAGCATGCCCAGAAATGCCTACTAAACAGCATTTCCATGTGATGTTTTTGACAACACACACAAAGCAGTACAAAAGTGGAGGCCTGTTGCATTCACACCTGCCTACCTGATTTCTTATGAATGTTAACTGTCCACTGACAGGACCTGCCAGAGTTGACATGACATGACAGTGCATGAGTACCCAACACCTGTTCTTTTCAGAAAGATTATCCTAGCGATTCCAAATCTTTCACTAACGGGAATAATATACAAATCAAATCCAAATAAGGGTACATTGGATCTTGAGAACTGAAGGCTACTGCAGATTTATTTGCTTTATTAAAATGCACCCAAGTCCAGAGTGCATATGCAGACTTTCCCAATAAAATAAACAAAATGTTATTAATAATAATTTTTAAAGATCAGCTACAGCTAGATGGAAGCTAGAGGGGAAATAAAGAATTCATTGGAAAAGATTTAGGATTTTTTTTTAAAAAAAGATTAATCTAAGTTTTCCTGGTAAAAAAAATACCCACAGTTGACTAAGGTTCCCATTCTAGAATGTTATTTCTGGTCATCTGATGTACTGCAGGCTTTATAGTTAGAGATAATCATTACCTGTGGTGAGTAGCATAATCCACTGCCATCTAATTGTAAGGATGCTTAGCACTGTATCAGAGCAAGCCCTCAAGGTGTCTGGGTTCTTTAAAGCTGCCAGAGCTCATCTGCTACAGCAGCAACTTATGCTATGCTACTGCCAACCTAAAAATACATTGGGAGAAGGAGAAGAAGTAGGTGTCATTTATCTGCCTTCCGATGGTTGTCATCTTGGACTCCAAAAACAATTTGAAATTCAGCATCACATATCAAAAGGTGGCATTTAACATTCTGCAATATAAACCTTGAACAATTTTCACCCTGCCATAGTGTTAGCTTGCTGCTTTTGCTGTATACTGTACATGAAGCAGGTGGAATATTTGTATGCAGTTCCTTCATTAGTTCATTTTATTGTGCCAGGGACTAATATGATTAGTACTGGGGAATATATCAGGTACATGTGAATAGACTTAAGTCCCAGGAAATACTTAGCTTAATCTGCAAACAATAGGCTGCCTGTTATCTATAACTAACCTCCAAAGCTCAAATTCGGTCTTTAGATGCACACACTTCCTACTAAGGCTAATGGCTGCAACTGAAAAAAAGAATTTTATTACAAGGTTTTACCCCAAATTTCATGCAAAATTTCATTTTCCCTCTGAATCCTATTATATATAAATAATTAGGAAGGGATCCTAAACCAAGATGAGCTCATGAAAACAGTCCTTATTTTACAGTACTGCTGTCTCACTAAATTCTTATTAAATAATATTTTACTTGTTTTTACAAACAAATAAGCGTATATGCACATGATAAAGTATAACAAACTGACCAGAATATTCATACAGGTATCTTGCTTTCCATGTGTACCTTTGAGGAGGGATGGAAGAAGCATTAGGGGTAAGTAATACAACAGCTTTAAAGTCCTTCCTTATAGAAAGTGGTTGCATTGCATGCAATTACCCTCACTTGCTAAGAGACTACAAGACACATGGTTCTTAACTGTATGAATAAATGTAGAACTAAAATAAACTCAACACAGCAGGACACAGAGAATTCCAATGCCTAAAAGAGACACTGAACTACAGGGTGTCAGAAGCCCAATGCTGTGAAACCCTTTAAACAAGTGTGAGACTTCTGAGAGAGAGTATGTCTTTCGTTTCCCTATCTACAGTACTTTTATCATTAAAATATTTCTACAGTTCCCGCCACATTAAGAAATATTAGCTAAGAGAGCCTGTCCTTATGAAATTCAAACAGGAAGCCAAATATTGCCCTTGATCCATACATTCAACTCCTTTGGATGTCAGAGAGACTTTCAATGGATCAGTGTCCACAGACAACTAGTAATATTTTAAAATAGTATTCCAGTTATGGGAAGCTCCACTGAAGTGTAAATATTATTTTTTCATGGGAAGTACAAGTCCTTGGATTCTATAAAAGCAACCATAAAACAAGTCATTGTTCATAGCTGAATTCCTGTTCCAAGGAGCTTCACAGATAATTCTGTGAGGGAAGGGGGGAGTTAACAAATAACCAGTCACCATACGACTACTGGATTTCATGGAGAGGTACAGGACGAAAATGTGCTAAACTGGAAATGCCAGGAAGCTACAGGGTCTGTTATTCCTAAGATGTAGGAAGGACAGGACACCTTACTGGAACTCTGGAGTCGTCGTCAATCCCACGAGGTCGAGGATTCTCTCTTTCATAGGTTTTATTTTTCATGGGTCCTTTGGTGACTGAGGAGTCCGATCCTTGAGCCACAGGCTCATTGGCAGACATTGCAGGTGGTGTTGGAAGACAGGGTTGGGCCACGATCACTGCGTGGCATTGTCTTTTCTTTCTTTTCCGGCATTTTTCTGTGACCAGGGCAAGGCGATTTTCCTCAAAAGTGGATGTTCCCTTTCGGGCAAGTCTTCACCAGTTCTCCCTATCCCGGGCTGCCGTCTCCCAGCGTGTGGTGTCAATCCCACATCTCTTGATGTTTATCTTGAGGGTGTTTTTAAAGCATTTCTTTTGTCCCTCCTGTTTTCTCTCTCCTTTGAGTTGGGCATACAGTAGCTGTTTTGGTAAGCGTACATCGGGTATGTGCACACAGTGCTCACTCCACTTCAGCTGGTGCTGGATAGTCAGGGCCTCAACATTGAACATGTTGGCCTCTGAGGACACTGACATTAGTGCAATGATCCTCCCACTTTATGTTGAGGAGCTTCTGAAGAAAGTGCTGGTGTTCCAGGTTTTTTAGGTGTTTTCTATAGGTCATCCAAGTCTCACAGCCATAGAGAGTTGGGATTACCACCACTTTATAAACTAAAAATCTAGTGTGTATTAGGTGATACTAGACTTACTAAAGTCTTCCAGGAGCTCTGGAGTAGGACGGGATGAAAAACAAGAATTCTGTATCAGAGGGGGGGAAAAAAGGGAGGTTTTGAAATTTGTTTTTGTCCCACAACGGAACAAACAAAGAGAGTCCTTTTTGAAATTTCACAAGAGAAAAAACCCACCACCGAAGAGCTAATAGGTGATCATCCTAGCCAATAGATTGACATGTGAAACACCCAAGTTTAAATCCCTATTCTAAATCAAAGACTTGAACTTGGGTCTCCCATGTGTCAGGTGAGTGTCCTAACAATTGAGTTATTGGCTGTTGTGGGGTGGGAGTGCTCTTCCCCCT
Source organism: Macrochelys suwanniensis (assembly GCA_033296515.1). Classification (NCBI taxonomy): domain Eukaryota; kingdom Metazoa; phylum Chordata; order Testudines; family Chelydridae; genus Macrochelys; species Macrochelys suwanniensis. Next base: position 96,832,940 of record CM065776.1, on the reverse strand, counting down.
CCCACACCTCAGAAAGGTGTTGAGAGGATTAAATCCATGAATGATAGTGAGGCGCCCAGATATAATGGTGATAAGGGACTTATAAGTCCTTAGATACATAGTGAAATGTCACTGAGGGGCAGCACTTTCAAGAATTAAGACAATTCAGAACCCAGTATCTACTCTACCTATCCTTCAGATCAAAGTGATTGAATTTAGGTGTGCACAGGTGGATTAAAGATTACAAAAAGGGAGCTGCCACCTGTTGATCAATCTCTAATATTTTTTAAAGGTAGAAAGATACTTTGGGAACCAAGTTCTCTGTTGGAAAGTGTTTGCTTTAGTAGTGTGTTTTTTGTACCCAGAAGAACTCTTCAGTAGCTCTTAGGAGGAGTAATGAGGGGTTTTTACTGCCATGTGTATGGTGAGAATACATCATAGGATCATCACTGCAGAACTGAAATGGGGGTTACTGCCGGAGGTATTCCAAGCTGTATGTAATGGTAGATAGATGTATGGAACACGGGTACGTGACAGGAGTGGGGACTACCTGCGAGTAATTAAAACCCCCCTTGAAAAATGAGGTAGTTAAAATAAAAGATCTGGCCAGCTAAAAAACTTCAGTACAGCCATGTGAAGTCAGAACTTCAGAGAACAGTCAGCTGTGGCAATGCAAGCCATTGGGGAGAAGCAAGCACTGCTGCAAGTTTGATAAGACAACCTGGGATAGCTGTGGGACCTTCCAGGACAGGTCTGTTTTGTGTGTGATGCATGACTACAGTTTTAGTCTATGGACTAGCACTATAATGGCTGAATATTTTTCTAGCTCTGTTCCTCTTGTCCCTGACTTATCACTGTTCAGGGACAGGAAGGAGAGCCAGATCATGGGACAGGTTTGGATTAAAGCCAGGCTAGAACTTTGATTAACTCACCCACCTAGGGAAAGTATATTAAACAAGATTACAGGAGAATAGCAAGAGAAGCAGAACATTCTTTTTATTTAAATATGAGACAAATTAATATGTAACTTTACCTCCTATAAACCTCCGAGCCAAGAATTTTTTATTCTAACAAATACAACCGCATTGTCACAGTCCTTTCTGGACACAGATGCATGTGCCAGTGATTTAACATGGTACTGTAACAATGCAAGGTCAGGCTTTTCATCTTTAGATGGTGAATTCTCAGTCATATTGAAGACCCATATTTCACTTGGAAAGAGAAACATTGCCTCTGACCATTTACTTGGTTTAAAACAAATTTAACTGGACCCTTGAAATACCCAAACCTAACTCAAGACATTAACATTTTTAATTCATTTCCTCCTCCCTCTCCCCCCCCCCCACTTTTTTCCCTGCTGCCCTTCCTTGTTAATCAGTGTTAGGACCCAGCAGAGCTGCGTGTTAATTATTAATGACCCACCTAAGCAGAGAGACTTGTTAGACTGCACCATGAATATAAGGAAGGTGGGAGTAGCCCTCTGGGGAGAGAAACATTGAGTTTGAGACAGAGAAACATCTTCAGGGACAGAAGCCCTAGAGGCAGCCAGGCCTATGGAGAAGGCTTAGTCTGGATAACCATTTTCCCTCACTGTCTCCCACACGCCAGCCTCATTTATATATCAAAACTTCAGAACCATCTCAAAACCTGGCATAATGACAGTTTTGGTATGATGTCCATCTGTTTTGGGGCGTCGAGGAAAGGCTTTGACTTTAAAGCATCAGTTGCATGTTCTGTCCTATCTTGATATTACTGGCTTTGGAAAGTATCTAACGGTTGCAGTAATTTTAAGACAACAGCCAAGGATCGCTTATGAGAAAACTAGGTTTTCCCAGGTTGGACTAATTTGAACTTCAGTCCCAGTGTACCTTCTATTTGTTTCCAAGACATTCAGTCCTTTTGGACTCTTGCTGAAAAAATGAGTACAAAGCCATTACATTTATGGCATTTAAATGTCTTTTGAAGATTCTGCAGCTTGTACTAGTGCTAGCTGGAGTAGATGGCCTCTGCAGTGTGTATAGGAGAGATTAGGGTTACACTTTTCTCTGAGCAAAGCTTCCACTCCTATAACCTGAACATCTAGAATGCAACTACTGACCTACCATGGACATCAAGATAACGTACACAATGACTTAATACTTGATGCCTATTTGCATTGGTGCATTCATCAGCCGTGTATGCACATTTTTTGAATATGGTGCAAGAGTTCTTCCCTTTTTCAGCTGCTGAGTCTTTCACTGTTGCACCACATCCTTCTAGCCAGTCAGTTGAGTTTCTTGCAGAAAGATAGTGAGCATGCCAGTCTTGTTCGTAACCAGTGTCCAACTTCAGGATTAACAAGTGACAATGCACTTAGCATTGGCCTCCAGTTTTTAGTGTGTGGTATCTCTTGCTTAAATAGAAAGTATGATGCAATAGCCATGTTGGTTCACATAAACTGAGTTGTGTCTCCAGCATTGTTAACAGCCTCATTAAGTACTTCTAACCTTGGCTTTGACAGTGACTGGCTTATAAGGCTTTCTGCATGTTGATGCAGTCCAGAGGCATGGTGTTTTGCAGCCTTTTCACATAGGTTGTCAGTATTGGCTTGGCTGATCAGTCTGGCAAACCAAGCTCCTTCACTTTTACTATATAAATCTATGATATGCCCACATCTTGAATAATGCATGCAGTTCTGGTCACCCCATCTCAAATATTTTTTATATATATGAATTGGAAAAGGTACAGAGAAGGGCAACAAAATGATTAGGGGTATGGAACAGATTCCATATGAGGAGAGATTATAAAGTCTAGGACTTTTCAGCTTGGAAAAGAGATGACTAAGAGGGGATATGATAGAGGCCTATAAAATCTTGACTGGTGTGGAGAAAAAATAAATAAGCAAGTGTTATTTACTCCTTCACTTAACACAGGAACCAAGGGTCACCCAATGAAGTTAATAGGCAGCAAATTTAAAACAAACAAAAGGAAGTATTTCATAGATTCATAGATTCTAGGGCCGGAAGGGACCTCGAGAGGTCATAGAGTCCAGCCCCCTGCCCTCATGGCAGGACCAATTACTGTCTAGACCATCCCTGATAGACATTTATCTAACCTACTCTTAAATATCTCCAGAGATGGAGATTCCACAACCTCCCTGGGCAGTTTATTCCAGTGTTTAACCACCCTGACAGTTAGGAACTTTTTCTTCACACAATACACAGTCACCCGTGGAACTTTTTGCCAGGGATGTTATGAAGGCTAAAATTATAACGGCTCAAAAAAGAACTAGATAACCTCCATGAACTTATCTCCATCAATGGCTATTAGCCAGGATGGGCAGGGATGCAACTCCATGCTGAGTGTCCCTAGCCCCTGTTTGCCAGAAGCTGGGAGTGGACGACAGGGATTGGATCACTAGATGATTCCCTGTTCTATTCATTCCCTCTGAAGCACCTGGCATTGGCCACTGTTGGAAGACAGGATACTGGGGTAGATGGACCATTGGTCAGACTCAATATGGATGTTCTTACATAAAAGTTAATTATAATAAAGTTTAGTACAGAAATGCCCCAAGATAATGACCTCTTGAGATAGCAATGATATGAGAGAACTACCTTGGCAAATAATGCATTTTAAAAATCTTGGTCTACTAAGAAACTTATATTTATATACGTTTCCCCACTCACAAATCTAGCATTCTGGAGTGAAATCACTAAAACAGTCCAACAAACAAATGCTCTGGCCGCTGTTGTTCACTGTGCCACCGTTCGTTCCATCACCAATGGCCCTGCACCGTCACCTTCTGCTGCCACCTGTCACTGTGACCTCTGCGAGTCAGTCTCTTAAGGTTCCACCCAGCTCTCAGTGGGGGAACCTCACTGCTAGTGCAGGCTGGACCATCTCTTCCACAGAAACACTGTCACAGCAGGTCTAAGCACTTAGACCTGATTATCTGTGATTTCAGCTCTAGTGATCACTTAAACCAAAACACACTATAGATCCTAATCAGCTCTCTCTCTAAACAGGAGAGAGGGGCAAGTCAAATAGTGCCTGCAATTCTCAGAGCCCACACCACCAAGAAAAACCTGTGCCCCATCTCTCTCTTCACTAGAATATGGCTTCCAAGCCTCTTGCTTAGGGAGTGCAGTTCAGTTGAGGGTGACCAGTGCTTAATTTGTAATGAAAAGTGCCAGCGCTCAAGCAAGTTTATTACTTTCATAACTGCAGAGGTCCCAGGGCTATGAACTGCCAAGCCTAGAGGTGCCCTGGCAACCCCTAGTACAAATTAAGCACTGAGGGAGACCCCCTCATTCAGGGAGGCTAAGTACAGTTCCACTGCCCTTTACTCATACAATAAGGATAACAACATTTCATGACCCCCATATTCAATACTAAAGTGATTTGTAACCCAACACCAGCCGAAATTAATCACTTGTGCAGCATAGCTCTGTCTGCTGAATATCTAGGCAGAGTAGGTGTGTTCATGTAAATACAGTCTGGTCCTGAAGCTTTTCCTCCCCACCCCCTGGCTCATAACTAGCTCTCAGGAGAGAGCTCATTCAGACCTTGCTTACAAATCATAATGTGAAATTATTAGGAAGGCCAATATAGCCAAAACAAATGTGCTGACGTGATAAATAACAGCTGTATGAGGAAGCTAGAAAGCATATACAATATGTGAGAAAAGTATGTATTAATGTTTCAATTTTAATTCAAATTTCCAACTGACTAAATTGGCAACACTATATGCAACACTGCATGACCACTGGGGAGGGAGTTGGGAAAATTCTGGGTGGGGGGGAGGGCGTAGGGAAATCCCTGCAGATATTGCTGAACTATTAGGGGATAATCATTGCATCTTTCACAGTACAATGGAAATATTTCCTAAAAACAGATGAGTGAGACATGATTTCTGGCCGGTGTTTATTAACGTAGCAGAAAAATAAATATGAAATTCATTAATATCTACGAAGCAGAATTTTGAATGCTTATCTAATAGTATGTCCCACACTATGTGACACCTTTAGAGTCAGCTCTTTCAGGAATATTAAACTGGGGAGAAAGGCACCTTACTGACTTGCAGAAAGAAAAATGAGGTAGATGGAGAGGTCTGTGTTGTGATGGATTTTACCCATACTGCAGAAATTGTACAATATCAGCACTTTGAAATTACAAACATGTGCTGCACCTGGATCCTGAGCAAACAAAGCACAACATGAGACTCTCCCTTGATGACTTACTTCTGATGAAATCATTGAGCCATTTCAGAAAGCTGGAATTACAAAAGCACTAGCCTGAATAGGTCAGTTTACCTCTGCTACAATTACTTTTTCTCAGTGAAGGCTGCCTATTTTAGCAATAGCTCTGTCAATAGTTGAAACCCTCTCAGTCTCAGCTTGTTGAATGTAAACAAGCCACCTGCATTTAAAGATCAAAAGATTTATTCAGGTAGAGATGAGATCCTGGATTCCCCTTCACTTTCCTTAACCTACAGTTGGGGAAAATGTAGACAATGCTCAAACTGAGGACAAACTGAGGACCAGAATAAGAGACACCAAGGGAATTTATTAGTGTATATATAGTAATAATACCTAGTTCTTACATAGCATTTTCCATCAGTAGAGCTCAAAGTGTTTCATAATCTTCACAACACCTTTATAAGGGAGGCAAATCCCCATTTTACAGATGGAAACTGAGGCACAGAAAGGCTAAGTGATTTGCTGAAGGTCACACAGGAAGTCTGTGGTAAAGCAGGGAATTTAATCCAGGTTTCCCAAGGCCTAGGCTAGTGCCCTAACTACTGGACAATCCCCTTGGAGCATCAATGGGTCTATTTTAGAGTGTATTAAAAATGTTACGGGCATTAGATGAATGCTCTTATACAGTTTGTAAAATATACACATCAGCTAGGTTCCCTGTAAGTAGAATGGCAGAAATGGGTCCATGCCAGAGGAGGGCAAACTATTGGCCGTGGGCTGAATCCATGGACCCCGCGCCACTCCTGGAAGCAGCCAGCACTACATCCCTGCGGCCCCTGGGGGAGGGGGGCGCAGAGGGCTCTGAGCGCTGCCCTTGCCTGCAGGCACCGCCCCCAGCAGCTCCCATTGGCCGGGAGCGGGGAACTGCGGCCAATGGGAGCTTCGGGGGAGGTACCCACAGGCAAGGGAAGCACACAGAGCCCTCTGTCCCCCACCCTCCCAGGGGCCGCAGTGGCGTGGTGCCGGCTGCTTCCAGAAGTGACGTGGGGCCAGGGCAGGCAGGCATGGAGCCTGTCTTAGCCCTGCTGTGTGCCACTGCCACCCCAGAACTGCTCCAGGTAAGTGGCGCCAGTCAGAGCTCACACCCCGAACCCCTCCTGTACCCCAACACCCTCCCGTACCCCAACCCTCTGCCCTGAGCCCCCTGCTGCACCCCACAACCCTCCTGCACCCCAACCCCCTGCCCTGAGCCCCCTGCCACACCCCACAACCCTCCTGCACCCCAACCCCCTGCCCTGAGCCCCCTGCCACACCCTGTCCTCCCTCCTGCACCCCAACCCCCTGCCCTGAGCCCCCTGCCACACCCCACAACCCTCCTGCACCCCAACCCCCTGCCCTGAGCCCCCTGCCACACCCTGTCCTCCCTCCTGCACCCCAACCCCCTGCCACAGCCCTACATTCATGGCCCTGTATGCAATTTTCCCACCCAGATGTGGCCCTTGGGCCAAAAAGCTTGCCCACCCCTGGTCTATGCAGAGGACTGGCTGAGGGTAAGGGCCTTGTGCATGAGCTCAGGAAGGCTGACTATGCACAGGGGGCAATATAGTCAAAGTGTGTATGTGAGAGATGGCAAAAATGGGCAGTTGAAGGTGGGAACATGAGTGGAGTCTCCCCTTCAGCAAGGGAGGTGGTAACAAAAGTGAAGACCTAACACTACACTCTGTGGGTGCACAGCCCAGACAGTGTTCCACACTTAGCTGAGCTCTAGAGGATTCAGGAGGGGATACCACCACCAGAGCAGCAGGCCCAGGGGCATAGGCTTCACCCTTGCTCTAGCATATATGGCAATGTGGGCAAAGGGACGTGATGCCTGTGGGTATTGGGGGCTGTTCCTTTAAGGGCTGTACTTCACAGCCAGAGTCTGGACAGGGCACCATTGTTATGCAAAGCCAGTTGGAATCAGAAAGCAAATAAAGCAGAGCTCTTGCAAGCACTGAGTGACCCCCTGACATCACATGGTACCAAGAGTAAAAAAAGGAACCAAGACTATATCTTGAGTGGAAGAATGGAACAATTAAAAACCACACCAGAGCTGAAACTCAGCAAATGTGGACAACTGGAGGTTTAATGAGCGCTTGACTCTTTCATTGGGTGCCAGCAAAGAAGATGACAGTCAAAAATAAGGCTACTTTTGACAATAGCTGGCTCTGAGGCATTTGATGTTTCACAGTTTTAATCTTAATTAGTACAGAGGAGGCAAATTATGAAACTAGTACAGAAATTTGAAGAGTACTGCACTCTGTGTTCAAATGAGAGAGGTTTTTAAAACAGTACAAAAAGGAGGTGAAACCACAGGAGACAGAAAGACTTAGACTTAACCCTGGACAAACCAAACTATTTAGAAGTTGCCAAGCGAAAGAAGACACCCAGTCCATTACAGAGGGGTAAGATTACATGAGCAACCTCATCAGTTCTCCAGGTCTAAGTATGGTAGCTATATTGAGCTACTTCTCCCCTCTCCCGTCCATTTTTTGGCACATTCTGCCAGCCCTCAGAACTGGGCAGACCAGTGCAGAGCTACCCTGCACATACAACAGGTTCAGAATTTGGTGCATTCATCTTAAACCAAAAGTTAGCTCCGAGTTCTTTGGAGTTCTGCAAATTTTCCAGCAGCTAGCTTGACTCCCATTAATCAGCAGGAAAATTGAACACTTAATTTTCACCTTTCATTATATAGGATAATTCAATATACCACGAGGAAAATATTTCCTTCTGACTTACTTTATCAGTATAACATTTTCTGACTTGGGAGATGAGGAGGTTTGTACAAGCTTATCCAGAACCTCTTACTGCTAACAGTCCCAAACCTACTATGACAGATGGCAATGGGAGTTTTGCCCTTGGTTTAAGTGAACGCAGGTTCAGGTTCAATGTCCATAGTGCAAGAGCATCTTAAAAAATGGCTGGTTTTTAAGACATCAGCCTACATATGGTACATGGGAAAAGAGTTATATTGACCAATTTCCAATATAAAAATGTTATTGGTTTCTATTTTTTAGGGTTCCCCCCCCCTCGAGATTTTCTAAGAACATGGACTGTAAGAGCATGCTTTCTTAAACAAGCTTTCTAAATAGCCAATCTGTTCTCTCTCTCTTTATCTTGTTTCCTAACATATCCATTCATGTATTGTCAAAAATGTAAGATTTCAGTGAGGGTACATGTATGAACATCTGATGGTCTGATTTGTTCATTGCTTATTGCAAGTATGGCCAAATAATGACCAATTTATAAAAACTCATGCAAATCCAAAATAAAACAAAACACCTCACCCACAAACACCAAATCAGAAGGGTTGCAAGCTCAAAAAGTACACACACTGATATCCCACCACATGCCCATTTGTTCGTGTGGTTTAAAATTGATGTTCTGACATTTCCACCATCCTACACATTTTGGGCCGTGTTCAAAATACGGAGAGACAGCTGCACGTCCATAGAGCGAGCCAGGTTTACATGAAATAGGGGTGTGGTATACTGGAAATTGAATTTTAGTAAAGAAAACAGTTTCAGATTCGAAGCTTTCAGTAAGGGTATGATAATCTAGGGAAATAGACCACACATTTTACAAGAAAAATGAGCAGATGGCTCATTGGCACATCATTTTTTTCTTTCCTCCCACCTCAGAGTGGGCAGAGGTAGATTGAAGGGTGGATGTTAGAGAGCAATATTTTATTTTGAAGGAAATCTAAAGCACAGATGGTCTTTTAGCTGGAACTAAATGCAACCAGGTTCAAGATCTCCCACTGACCGCAGTCTTTCAGAATGGAGGAAGGCAAGTGACGAACCTGCACCTGAAGGGTTTTCCTTACATATGACAAACAAACCTAATAAAATAAAATGAGGTCAGAGGAACTCTTTTCCCAACAGGTTCAGAATTTGGTGCATTCATCATTCTCTGCCCATCTGTCAAAATGGGGCTTTAAAGCTGCCATTAAAAGAGGGGTGAGTCTGCTAGGCATATACCATAAAGAGTCTGAAATCTTTGTTAAATATCCCAAAGTCTGTTTGGTAGTTTTAGGTGACAGATACTTGGACTTCTAATAATCAGAAATTAATGATGGATTACTGCCACAAATTCTGCCTTCTAATATATTTGTACAATTCTTATTTGAATTGTATCCAAACTTTAATCAAAAAAAAGGGAAAAACAATGCAGGGCTGTGTGGGGTTTTTTGGTACATGTGATGCAAAACAATTTAGCTCAGCCCAATGCTGGAAATTCTCAGAGCTGGACAAACATCCCATGATCAGTAGTTAACTTGATGGATCCAGCATCTTTTTGATGTGATTTTCTTCAGTGTATAGTTATCTGATTCCCCCCCCCCCCCCAAGAACAAGAAGATAAAAACTCAAACTCTCCCACATGCACCAAGAGCCTAGAAGCCCCAACCCTCCAAGTTATTTAAAGCATTGTCCTTTTAAGGAGGAGCAATTGGACTCTACTTCTTCTGTGCAAAGGAAGCTGGTGGCACCCCAAAGATTTCTGAACCAAATGAGACCATTAAGTTTGGGGGTCAGGCACAAGGAGTCATTTCACTGACTCATCCCAAAATCCAAATGTTTGTTCTACATGGAGAGATGTGACACAATGGACAGACAGAAACTGGACAAGTTAGGAACGTGTGTAAAATGGTTTTGTAGGCCCACCCTAAACAGCTTAACAGTGGGAAAAGAGCTACTCCTTCCTTGGATTGGGTCAGTGGAGTCAGAGCACATGAGGCTTCAGCAGCCTGGAGGAACTGAAGGTGGCAGTCACTGGATAGCAAAGCAGCAGCAGGATATGAAGGTGGTTTCAACCTCAGAACTTGCCTGTTTTGAGAAATTCTAGATTGCAAATCCTCAGAGTACTGGAGACTACCTCCACGTGAATCCCTGTGGAAAGCAAGCACCAAATTTGGTATGATTCTATGCATGAGCATATGGAGGTGCCATAAGAGAATGTGGGGGACACAGAGCAGTAACTAAAATGAGATCAGTGATTCCTCTTTGGCCTAATGAATGGCTAAGACAACAGATATTTTTGCAGAGAAGATGGTTGGCCTTAGTGTGCCCATAGAAAACAGCTTTTAGTTTACCACACCAAATGGAGATACAGCAAGTAGTGCTGATGGGCCAGATGGCCTGGGTTTTTTATTGGCTTATGCAGTTGTTTTTGCAGATTAGATGGATCTCATCTTCACATAATAAAGTGCTATTTTGCACCATTACTGGGAACAAATAATTCTTCACTAAGAGGAGATGGTACAATTACTGTAGGTGCCACGCGTTATTTATTTATTGTCATTGGTTTCCACCCACGAACGTGGGCTCTAATGAAGTCAAGTCAAACCGTTTGTCTGATCTACTGAGCCTGAATCTGAAAGGAACAGATATGGTCCAGTGATTTTCATAGGCTTTTGGAAAGTCTGTACACCCTAGGCTGTGGCCTGATCTATAGATTATATTGATTACTTAAGAATTCCCAATTATCACTTTGAGGATTGACAGGTTCTTTTCCCAAGATCAAATCCAGTATTATTAAGATTACCATATTAGTTGGGAACCCTGTTTACAGTTACAACATTCACACTATAGGAACTCTTCTATATTTACAAATAGTTTATTAATCCATTTAGCAAAGTCAAGCATTCTAACTCAGTAAGATAGAGAGAGACACACACTACAGAATGTACATTTGAACATCCATATACTCACATCATCCCTTGCAGAACAACCTGAAGTGTTAGCCATCATCTTTCACTGTCACCTTCCTCTTCACCAGTAGCCATCATTCTGCGACTTCAAGGGCTATGTCTCTCTCTCTCTCTCCCTTACTGCCTACATGCTGGGATGCCACTTTTATAATATGTTACTGACATTACCATGTCTAATACATATTCAATAGGGTTTCTCTCCTCTCCTCTCCCTTATTTGTATTACCTCACCTTCCTAATGTTGAGGTGTCCTTCTATAGGATAGTATATTAGTGATCTCAAACATGTACATCAGTTCGTTGCCATGGAACTCTTGGGGTTGGATGTTCTTTCCAAAACTTTCCAAAAGCTGGTGTTAGCTCATGTTTCTGTGGTTGGCTGATGTCATTATGGACAAAATTCCCCCCTTTGCACTCTATTTCCAGTTCCCCAAAAGTTAGAAGTTACTGTCAGGCTGTTTATCTGTGCCAGAGTTTGTTGGGCTCAAGCCAAATGCTCGTGCTAATGTCTTACAGGATACAGGCCTGTAGGTTCTTTACATTGTGGCTGAACATAATAATATTGATAAACTTGCTATAATAAAGGCAAGCTAGCCCCAGGGGCTACAAGAGGAAGTCAGGAGGAAGCAATCCTTGCCCACAACTGCTACAAAGCTTGCACTGCAGGAGGAGGAAAAAGATTGTGTCCTCACTATCCAGTGTGTCTGCCCAAGGCCAGACTATCTCTGAGAGGGGCTTTATAAAGGATAGGACAGGTGAGAAGTACACAAAGACATATTGAAAGTGTTCATGGGCCTGAAAGTAAAGTGCAAGTTGAGAATGTCTGTGTTTGCTTGAAGGTTGGAAGAGCAAGGAAAGTTTAATATTCAGACAGGCTTTCTGACGGCAAGTCTTTTCTTTCTTTGTCTCATTTTCAATTTATTTATTTCAAAGGTTTGGTATGATTTTGGTTGTTAGGGTCTGATGGGAATTATATTAGATTGAGAATACTTGTGTGTGAGGGCATGAAATAATACTTGTGTAGCTAACTTTTACACTCTATTACTTGCTATCAGGTCACAATATTTAAATTAAGAACAAGCACGACGATAGCAATTTTGTTCTTATCAGAGTCATAGTATAGGGGAAGAAGGGTGAAGTGCTGGAAGTTATGGGTCAAACCAGAGGAGGATGCATAATTCTGCTCTATGTCTGCACATCTTTCCCTGCTAATAGCATAGAGAGAATAAAAAAAATAGTAAAAAAAATGATAAACTATATACTCTAATGAACGGGTGCACGTGTTTATTCCCCCAATATCTTGTCTTGGGGAGCACAATGTTCTACAGGAAGCCGTTAGAGAAAACTTGACTTAAGCCATCCCAGTTTTCCTGATATTATACAGGGCCTCTTCTATATACACTATGATACATACACTATACAAAGAGATAAAAACATACCTAAGCCCAGGGATACACTAGGGGAGGGGATCGATCTACGATACGCAGCTTCAGCTACGTGAATAACGTAGCTGAAGTCGGCGTATCGTAATCGACTTACCTGGCCATGAGGACGGCGGCGAGTCAATCGCTGCCGCTCCCACGTCGACTCCACTTCCGCCTTTTGATGAGGTGGATTTCCAGAGCCGACGGGGAGCGCGATTGGGGATCGATTAATCGTGTCTAAACGAGACATGAAAAATCGATCCCCGATAGATCGATTGCTACCCGCCGATCCGGCGGGTAGTGAAGACATACCCTAAGTCTAAGTCTGAGCCAGCCCTCATTGAAGTCAACTGAACTTGTATTATCCTCATTGAACTCACAAAAGGAGTTCAATTGGGCTCACTCACTGTGCTGTGAGTAGGGCTGTAAGTACTATTGTTCAGAAAACAAAAATGAGAGTTGACATGATTGTTCTCTGTAAATATATCAGAGGGATAAATACCAGGGAGGGAGAGGAATTATTTAAGCTCAGTACCAATGTGGACACAAGAACAAATTGATATAAACTGGCCATCAGGAAGTTTAGACTTGAAATTAGATGAAGGTTTCTAACCATCAGAGGAGTGAAGTTCTGGAACAGCCTTCCACGGGAAGCAGTGGGGGCAAAAGACTTATCAATCTTAGTCTTGAAGCCAGATATGTTTATGGAGGGGATGGTATGATGGGATAGCCTAATTTTGGCAATTAATTCATCTTTGACTATTAGCAGTAAATATGCCCAATGGCCTGTGATGGGATGTTAGATGGGGTGGGATCTGAGTTACTACAGAGAATTCTTTCCTGGGTGTCTGGCTAGTGAGTCTTGCCCACATGCTCAGGGTTCAGCTGATCACCATATTTGGCATCTGGAAGGAATTTTCCTCCAAGGCAGATTAGCAGAGGCCCTGAGGTTTTTTCGCCTTCCTCTGCAGCATGGGGCACAGGTCAGTTGCTGGAGAATTCTCTGCACCTTGAAGTCTTTAAGCCATGATTTGAGGGCTTCAATAGCTCAGACATAGGTTAGGGGTTTATTACAGGAGTGGGTGGGTGAGATTCTGTGGCCTATGTTGTGCAGAAGGTCAGACTAGATGATCATAGTGGTCCCTTCTGACCTTAAAGTCTATGACTCAAAGACTGGCTGAATGTCATGGTGCTTTTGGTTGTCACTAAAGTCCTCCATCTGGAACTCTTACTCCATTCAATTTGGTTGAACTGTAGATATGAAACTCTTGTGATAGTTGACTTAATAATGAGCCTTCCAATTCCCCAGTCTCTCCTTCCTCTTACTAAGAAGGCTAAAATGCCATGGTTGCAGATGGTGGCAGAGCATGCATGAGATAAGATACACTAGCACTCCAGATTTTTCCACAGCATTTTCTTAGAATGTAAAAATAGCAGCCTTTGCAGTTTTTTCACATTACATGTTTGAGGCTTTTAGTTTTGCCATCAGGTACAAGTGGTCTACTAGATAGACCAACCACACCAGTATTCTGGAATAGATTCTCTCCTGCAACCAGAAAAGCAAAACTCAGCACAAAATATGAAGGCTAAAGGGGGGTGTCAGGAAGCTGGATGCAGCCCTTCCTTGACACACCTTAAAGCTGCTGACATGTAGCTTAGTTGTCTGAGTGGTCAAGATTGGCCCTGCTCACTTCTGACATGTCCCTTCTGCTTCCATAGAGACCCTTTCCTAGTAGTAAACATACCCTCTCTGTCTAGATGCTCCTGCTTTGTTAGCCCTCCTCCTTCTCCTGCCTTGCCTTCCCCTCTCCTTTTAGCACACTCCTCGGAACTCTCTATCAATTTCACAATTGCTCATATTCTGGGTATTCAGGTCTGTATGAGAGCTGGGTGAATAATTACAAGAGTAATTAATTCCTTTTTTCAAGTAAATTATTTAATCTAATGCATTATTCAACCAGCTCTAGACTGGTCAGACACAGAACCATGGCTGCTACCAGATGCTAGATTTCTGCCTTCATAAAAATTAATGGCAACTATTACAACATCTGAAAAAGAAAGCACATTTCTATTGCATGCAGGAAAAGGAGCATGCACATTAGTGGATGGCCAAAATGGTTTTTGCACACATTTTGCATATTGTAGTTCTGTGCTTTAATGAAAAATAGTTCCCTACACATCAAAAAAATATGGAGGGATTTTAAGTGAGAAAGCCATTTCTGGGTTCTGGAGATACACACTGAGGACTAGTCTAGAAAAAAAACTGTTATATACTATGTATTTAACTATTTAATTAGAAGTGTGATTTGTTTTTACTGAAAGGGTAAGAAGCTCTAGTGTGGACAAAGTTATAAAGGTGTCTTATACCAGCGTAGCTTATTTCCCTATTATACAGGGACAAGCTATATTGCTATAACTGTGTCATTGCCAGGGTGGGAGTTGTACCGCTGTAACTAGACCACTCTAGTTAAGCTGCAACAACTTTTTGGTTTGGAGAAGGCCAAAGTCAAAGCAAAATAAACCTGTTCACACTTATATGTGGAGCGGTTTGAAAAAGGTGCAGAGCTTTTTTCATGGAAATGTTCAAAAGTTTTGATCAACATTTTGAATTTTTGAAAATTTTTACACCACTCTGCAAGGTCATTGGGGAAAAACAAAACAAAAAATAGCAAAAGATTGTGGAAGTGGACGTTTTTGAATAAACAATGTTGCAAAAAATTATCAAAATTATGAAAAATTTCAACACCTCTATTGTGAAAGGTTGTAAACTCCTAGGCCCTGATCTGACAACCTGTGTGTGTGTGGGCACATTGTTATGCCCATGTGATATGTATTGCAGGATCAGGGCCCAAGAGTCATTTTATATAGGCAATATTCAGGGCCTTTAAATACAAGTTTGGGGAAAAAAAAAAAGTTATGTTGTGTTTTTTTCTACTTTGGACCTCTCAATGAGTCTGCTTTGATTTTGCTGATTATTAAGGTTAAACAGGAGGGTTTATGGGAACCAGAAGTTCTAAGTTAATTAACCAAGCTGTAAAAGGTAAACTTCACAATATAGACCCAGGGGTTGCCACCTTTGAGATTTAATAATTCACTTGACAAATAAGAGCTAAAATGGGCTTCAAAAGCTGTCTACAGGATAAAAATTTCCAGTTAAGGAGAATAAGTAGTTAGGATGCTCTGAAGGGGTATAGCTTGTAGAAATAAGAAATTGGACACTGGACATCAGAAAGACGTTCCAAGTATTAACATCTATTAGATTTTCTCCCCAAGGAAGCGATGGAAACCCCATCTGAGTAACCTCTTGGATGGTGGCATGCACTTCCCTTCTCAGCAGCCCTGTCTCCTACCTTTCCTTTATGGAGCCACAGAGTAATACAGAAATTGTGATGGCCCCTGGCTCTTGCACAGGGAGATTCTTTGTACCCATGCTAGGTACAAGCGAAATCAGGTCTGATCATTTTATGCCTCTCTTATTTTAATGCTGGTTATGTCTTTAACTAGAGACTCTATACACACAAAGCTTGTGTGTGTCTTTTTGGAAAAGGCTGGCACTTGCCGACAAGTTAAAATGCAACGAGAACCTCAAGCTCTGAAACAGAGATAAACATTACAGATTGGATGCTTTCAGCATTGGATACTTTGCCCACTTCCTTAATCCTGCAAACATGGAAGCTGTAGAATGTATAAATAATTTCTCTCATAAATACAAACACAGATGTCTTAAACCCCCCTGAGTCATTGACTCTCAAAAACAAGTCATTGACCTACATAGCACCATGATAAAGGCACCTCTGTGGTGAACTGCTGTCCCAATGCTTTCATCATGCAGAAGAAGTGGCATGAAAGTTACTCTTAAATGCAGCCATTGTTTCCCCATGGAAACATCAGTGCAAACTGCAAAGTCTTCAGAGCGGACAATAAATTCATGTTCAAGTCACAACTGGCTTAATGGGCTTTCTACTGTTAATTGTGGAGAGGCGGGTAGGAGTTTCTCTTGAAAATCACATTTTGCTGCACCCCAGATCATGTCAGCCATATACTCAAACAGAACGAGTTGGAGTGAGGGGGGCATTTTGCCAGCCAAAGCATATGGAGCTATGATTAGCTTCATTTCATGAAGCTAACAATAATGAGATGGATGGGATATATTTATTAAATATTAATGACACATTTGCTTAGCTGCAACTTCCTCCCACATACCTAAAAGCTCAAGGAGCCTTCCCAGTTTCTTCCTCACCCACTTTTCTTACACCACTAATCTAGATGGCATTTAGAGAGAACGCCTCCTTTCAGGGAAATATTGAACGTTAGTTACTAATGTCTAACTTTGAGTTTAGAGGGCATTGGTCTCAGACATTCAAATGTTTCTCTGCACCATCCTCTTGGGTCTGTATGACAGGCTCCCTTCTCCGCCCTTTGCACCCGCAAAAAAAAGGTTCAATGCTTTCAAGCTGATAAACACCAGTGTGTTATGTATTGGGTCCCCTCCACCAGGACATCCTTGTGCAGCACCGTACAATTAGAAGTAAACTCCCCCCTTACCTACTCTGGAGAAAGCCCTCCTCATATTGAGAAGCTGTCTCCCCTAGCTGCTACCAGCCTTCTTCCTTGTACTGCCTTCCTGTCCTTTAACTGTTCCCAGCTGATGAGTTGATTGCTTTCATTAGCTCATCCACCTCTTGACTAATTGCCACTAAGCACCCATCTCCCAATTAAGTCCACTCCAGGAGGAAATAGCTAGTACCTTAGTGACCATGGTATAGGGTCAGATCTAGGCTCCTAGCACTCTATCAGTCTGAAAAACTGGGTAAAAAAAAATCTGATGATCAAGTGCCTCATGAAATTATTGCTATTCCTTGCTTTCAGTAGGGCTGAAAACATCATAGGCAAAACCAGAATGGCTTTACAAAACTTCTTCAATCAGGGATAGTTTGGATTCAAGTCCCATTTATCTGAACCACTCTCAATAAGGTTGGATAAATCTCTCTGGTTTTGGTCCATCTCCTATTGCCAGAGTGACTCTCAAGCTCCAACGCCACATCTGCCAACATCCTCGAGGCTTTGTAATCAGGCTTCAGACAGGATGCAACATGTAGAAATCAAAAGTAGCACTAAAGGATACCCCTTTTATTGCAATGGGCAGCAGCAGTTTCTCAATGCTCATGATAATCAACCTCTCCACAGTTTTCAACAATTAACTCCTGGGGTGACTGACTCACCTTAATTGACATGTCAGACAGATTGTGCAGTACTACAATGGCTATAGTCTTTAGCTTTCAAGGACCCAGAGAGTAAAAATAACCAGCTGCTCCTAATCCAAGGAACCTGCAGACTTTTAAATTGGAATCCGCTCTAAATTTCTATGTTTTTAAGATTCTGGGATAGGGGTGGGCAAAATACGGCCCATGGGCCAGATCCGGCCCCTCAGGGCTTTGGATCTGGTCGGCAGGATCGCCACCCCAGTGGCGCCTCAGGCCGGCACCACATCCCTGTGGCCCTAGGGGAGGGAGGGCAGAGGTATGTGCATGCTGCCCTTGCTTGTGGATACCTCCCCCCAAAGCTCCCATTGGCTGGGAACGGGGAACTGCGGTCAATGGGAGCTTTGGAGGAGGTACCCACAGGCAAGAGCAGTGTGCAGAGTCCTTTGCCCTCCCTCCCCCAGGGGCGACAGGGACATGGTGCCGGCCACTTCCTGGAGCAGCGTGGGGGAGGGAGCCTGCCCCGGCCCCGCTGAGTGCTGCTTCCACCCCGGCTGCTCCAGGTAAGCGACGCCAGGCCAGAGCCCACATCCCAAATCCCTCCTGCATCCCAACTCCCTGCCCTGAGCCCCCTGCCTGCACCCCAACCCCCTGCCCTGAGCCCTTTCCTGCACACTGCACCCCCCCACACACACCCCACACTCCCTCCCACACCTCAACCCCTTGCCTCAGCCCTACATTCTTGGCCCCGCATGCAATTTCCCCACCCAGATGTGGCCCTCGGCCAAAAAAAGTTTGCCCACCCCTGTTCTGGGAAATCCTGTTCCAGTTTGGTGTGGGTCACAATTGGAAATGAGTGTGGTGGTCACACATACCTGTAAACCCCACTAGACATTATCTACATCAGTACTATCACAATTGCCAGTCTCTCCTGAAAGCACAGCTTAGTAAATAGGATTGCAGATCTGGGTATTACATCTGAGGTGTTGAGTACCTTCAACACTTATTTTTAGTCAACAACTGTAGCTATTTGGTCTACACTAGACTTTTTTTACTTCAAGTTAATTGATTGCCAGGTAGGGCTGGCAGTAAATCAAGAATTCCATTTAGTGGTTTTTTCCCCCACAATAAAAGTACATGTATATGTAAGCGGGGGAATAGTCCCGCTATTGTGGGGAACTTTCCTCGTCTCTGCACTACCCCGGTGAAATGGGCTAGCGGAAGGATCTCAGTCCTCGCTCCCACCTCCTTTACCCAGAGGCCTCCCTGCCCTCGAGGACTCCCCTTGCACTCTCCTGTTTGGCAGAGTCCTCGTAACCCCAACAAGGCTGGGCCCAGGATTCCTGGGGGGCTTGACCCCCAACTTTGCTGTGGTCACCTAGGTCAGGGGCTAGGGTGTCCCCACTCCGGGGTACTCTCTCTGAACAGGATGCTTCCCTGACCCACTGATCACTGCATACAATTCAATGCAAATGCAAATTATTTAATTAACAATTAATTTGTAACAGGAATAAGGAAAAATGGGAAAGGCTAATGAAAACACATCACCCCGCTCTGTGGCAGGGAACATCACAACAGTGTCTCTGCAATGTCAGGACAGTTCAGTCTGTTCCTTTGCAAGTCCCAGGCTCCTTCTCAGGCCCTGGCTGTGCTGCAGGGACGCTGTGGCTTGGATACTTGCTCCGGCGGTGGCCACACGCTCGCAGGCTCTGGGTGGCAGGACCCTTCTTCCCAGCGTCGCCCCCGCCCTGTCGGGGTTTAGATCCCCCTGCACGTCTGGCCTGCAGGGCCCCTTGGCTCTCCCTGCGCTGGGCCCACTGCCCAGGGCCCCCTCGCTCTCCCCAGCTGCACACCGCACCCGGCTCCGGACTGCTCCAGCCCCAGCTCCTCTGCCTCAGCTCCAGCTCCTCTGCCTCAGCTCTGCTGCTGCTGCTCTGCCTCCAGCCCCCTGGGCTGCTGCCCTGGCCCCTCTGGCTCTGGCTGCTGCAGCTTCTCCCCCCAGGGCAGGTCTGTGTCTCTGGGCTGCACCTCTGCTCCCACGGCAGGTCTGTCTCCCTGGGCTGCTTTTCTGGCCCCTCCAGATCTGGCCCAGCTCAGCTCTGGCCTCTGGCCTCTCCTCAGCTCGGCCCCACTCACTCTGACTCAGGCAACTTCAGCTCACACGGAGAACGGGATTCACCCTGACCTCCTGACTCCCTGATTCGCCTGCCCGCCCTGTCAATCAGGCTGACCTGGAGCATTGGCCTCTCCCCATTGCCCCTGGGGACTGTCAGTCCCATCGACCCTTCCCCTTTTGGTACTGGGAGCTCTGAATGTTAGTAAGGGGACTGTTATCCCCTTACATTCCCCCTTGCTAAAATTCTGCCACAACCACAAGGTTTACACTAATACCTCCGGACCCATTATTAACAACATATACCCACATCATATCATATCAAACCCATTAACATCAAAAGAATATTTAACATATTAAACATTTCACATCTATTTCTTCATACTATACATAACAATATTCATTAAAACACTACATAGAACCAATAACATAATCATCTCTAAAGTTAACAGGCAGTACATCCTTATTAGCCCTCTGGGACCTTCTTAAAACTGGTGGTTCATTACCCATATTTTCTATTTCCCTATTCTCGGGTAATACTGGGCCAGCTTGAGGGATCTGGCCATTCTTGTTAGGGTTTGTGTTTGCCCCCCTCTGTTCCCCTCTGTATTCAGTTTGTGGGACTAGAACCATCCCCCAATTGGTTTCCATCTCCTCAGGGTGTGCTGATCTACTCCTCCTATGGTCCCTGACTGGACTAAGAGTGCAATGTTTTAGTTGATCCCTATGTACTAGTCTCTCAGGACCTCCTCGCTCAGGCCGGATGGTGTAAACTGGTAGCTCGGGATTGTTGTGAGCAACTACAATGTGGGGATTTGACTCCCACTTGTCCTGTATTTTATTACGCCCCTGTTGTCTATGGTTACGAACTAGTACACGGTCACCAGGCCTGATGAGAGCCCCACTGGACTTGCGATCATAAGTCCTTTTCCTACTTTGGGCTGTGTCTTCAGCTGTACTGAGAGCAACTTTGCTGGCTGTCTTTGGCCTGTCATGGACACCTTTGACCCAGTCATCAAAACTGGTCACCTCATCCTTAGAAAAGGCTTCTTGATGCTTCTCTGGCAACACCCTTAAGTTAGCCACCTGTGCAGGAATCAGCCCTTGGCATGCCGCTTGAACTGGAACTGGCAGTCTGCCACCACATCTTTCTTGAGGAAAGGTAACTTGTTCTCCCTTCTCCCCAAATGTTACCTTCACCTGAGGGATCACCTCCTCAGGCTGCAACTCCATAGCCTTCACACTTGGGTTTAAAAGACTCACTGGTACTCTTCCTTTGATGGCACTAGTCAGTACATTGGCTGACTGAAGTCCATTAGGTAGGCTTGACCCAGATGTAGGCTCTACCAGCACTCGATATTCATTGGTATTTCCTGGCATCCAGCAGCGTTCATGAAGCATCTCCTCTCTCCAAGGAGAAATAATGGTCTTCCGGTTTCGCCGACTTTAACGTTTCCAATCCACCTTGTGGGGCCCAGGGAATGACTCTGCCTCTCCGCTCGAGCCAGTACTCCACTCAGCACAGCATTCTTCTTAGCATGCCCATGACGGTTCATCCTCCTGGTTCCTTTTACTGGCAACTGTAGCTCTTTCAGCTCACTAATGATGTTCATCCCTAGAATCCCTGGGACTCCTTCTCCTATATGGCTCCCTTCAGAGGCCTTGTCTTTCAGGATGAAGATGCATTTCCCTGGCAGTGTCTGGCCCATGTAGTCGATGTCTGCTTCGAGGCATCCCACCACTGGGATTGCCAGTCCATTAACTGCTGTTAGATGTACAAACTGTGTGTTGTGCATGGTCAGCTCTGTGTCTTTCAAATATTTTTGAAAATGTGATTCAGTAATGGTGGTGACTTCTGAGCCAGTATCTAACAAACATCTGGTTTTTACCCCTGCTATACATACTTCAGCAGTTAGACAGTCTCCAAATGCTCGCTTACAGAAGTCACTAGATATGCTGGTGCTGCCCATGTTCCTCTCAACACTGTATGCAGAGTGATTTTCCACCAAGGACAGGCCTAGGAATCCTTCTGCCACTGCTTGGCCTTTTACTGTAGATGGACCACTCGCTCCTGGTGCCCCATCGATTTTGAGTGCCTGGGACTCTGGTCTCCTTCTCAGTGTACAATCTCGGCTAGTATGTCCTGGCCTTTCACAGGTGTAACAAATGTACCTCCCTAGCTCGTCCTTCAGTGGAGATCTTCGGGATCCTGGAGCTCTTGGATATTTCGGCACATTAGTGGAGGTATTTCCTTTCATCACCTCAGTCATCACTTTCATCATCTCCCCCTGTTGGACAGCCAGTTTTTGGACAGCTTCACTTAGGCTTTCCAATGTTAGCTGTGTTTGGGGCAGGGCCTTTTCCCCAGCAGCTGCATTCACTAGGCCCCCACTTTGTGTATGGGGGTTAGGCTTGGCCCTCTCTGCCCCAGGAACTTCCTCTTCTTCTGACCATATGACGACAGCCTGCATGAGTTCATGGAACTTTTTACTGGGCTCTTCCTTAAACCTCCTTTTCATTTCACGTCGGAGGGAGTCGTCCCGGAGCCCCAACACCAACTGCTCTTTTAGAAACATATCTGGGTCTGGAACTCGTTGAGAATCTCGCCGCTCCACTTTGCTCATTCTCTCCTGAAGATCATATGCGTACGCCCGGATAGTTTCACCGGGCTCCTGCTTTCTCTCAAAGAACTCCTTTAGTCGAGTTCCAATAGGTACCTTGTCTCCGTACACTTCCAGGAGGAGTTCAAACACCTTTTTCACATCTTTCTTGTCTGCCATTGCCATGAACTTTACTGTGGCCTTCGCCTGGTCCTTGAGGTGTTCCTCTATGAAGTCCACATGGTCTTCCTCAGGTACTCTTAGCACACGCAGAGCTGTCTTCACAGACTTGACCCACTCCTCTACTGTAATGTCTCCTGCTCTGGTCGGGAAGCCACCAAACTCTGTGACCTTCTGCTCCTGTGGGACATAAATAGTAGGGGGTTTCTTAGCTTCTGCTGCCTGTTGGTCTATTACAGCCTTAGCCAGTGATAAGGCTTCTCTCTGTTCTGTTCTAGCTTGTTGTAATGACTCAGCTTGGTCTGACAATCTGCGCTGAAGTTCAGCAACCTGGGCCTGTAGTTGTGCAATTTGAGCCATGGTAGGGTTCTTGACCAGGCCTGGACAGTGCTACCAGAACTCAACCAGTAAACCAATGGGGTGGACCCTGTGGATAGGATCCTGTTCGTGACGCCAATTATGTAAGCGGGGGAATAGTCCCGCTATTGTGGGGAACTTTCCTCGTCTCTGCACTACCCCGGTGAAATGGGCTAGCGGAAGGATCTCAGTCCTCGCTCCCACCTCCTTTACCCAGAGGCCTCCCTGCCCTCGAGGACTCCCCTTGCACTCTCCTGTTTGGCAGAGTCCTCGTAACCCCAACAAGGCTGGGCCCAGGATTCCTGGGGGGCTTGACCCCCAACTTTGCTGTGGTCACCTAGGTCAGGGGCTAGGGTGTCCCCACTCCAGGGTACTCTCTCTGAACAGGATGCTTCCCTGACCCACTGATCACTGCATACAATTCAATGCAAATGCAAATTATTTAATTAACAATTAATTTGTAACAGGAATAAGGAAAAATGGGAAAGGCTAATGAAAACACATCGCCCCGCTCTGTGGCAGGGAACATCCCAACAGTGTCTCTGCAATGTCAGGGCAGTTCAGTCTGTTCCTTTGCAAGTCCCAGGCTCCTTCTCAGGCCCTGGCTGTGCTGCAGGGACGCTGTGACTTGGACACTTGCTCTGGCGGTGGCCACACGCTCGCAGGCTCTGGGTGGCAGGACCCTTCTTCCCAGCGTCGCCCCCGCCCCGTCGGGGTTACGATCCCCCTGCAAGTCTGGCCTGCAGGGCCCCTTGGCTGAGGCGTCTCCCTGCGCTGGGCCCACTGCCCAGGGTTCCCCTCGCTCTCCCCAGCTGCTCACCGCACCCGGCTCCGGACTGCTCCAGCCCCAGCTCCACCGCTCTGCCTCAGCTCCAGCTCCTCTGCCTCAGCACGGCTGCTGCTGCTGCTGCTCTGCCTCCAGCCCCCTGGGCTGCTGCCCTGGCCCCTCTGGCTCTGGCTGCTGCAGCTTCTCCCCCCAGGGCAGGTCTGTGTCTCTGGGCTGCTTTTCTGGCCCCTCCAGATCTGGCCCAGCTCAGCTCTGGCCTCTGGCCTCTCCTCAGCTCGGCCCCATTCACTCTGACTCAGGCAACTTCAGCTCACACGGAGGACGGGATTCACCCCTGACCTCCTGACTCCCTGATTCGCCTGCCCGCCCTGTCAATCAGGCTGACCTGGAGCATTGGCCTCTCCCCATTGCCCCTGGGGACTGTCAGTCCCATCGACCCTTCCCCTTTTGGTACTGGGAGCTCTGAATGTTAGTAAGGGGACTGTTATCCCCTTACATATATGTGTGTGAGAGAGTTCCCAACCCTAGCATGACCAATAGGCTAATGGGTCTCAACCAGGGGTATATGTACCCCTGGTAGTACTCAGGAGGTCTTCCAGGGGGCATATCAACTCATCTAGATATTTGCCTACTTTTACAACAGGCTACATAAAAAGCACTAGTGAAGTCAGTATAAACTAAAATGTCATAGACAATGATTTGTTTATACTACTCTACCTACTATCCACGGAATTGTAGGTACAATATTTATATTCCAATTGATTTATTTTATAATTATGTGGTAAAAATGAGAAAGTGAGCAATTGGTCAGTAATAGTGTGTTGTGACACTTCTGTATTTTTATGTCTGATTTTGTAAATTTTTAAGTAAGTTGAAACTTGGGTACTCAAGACAAATCAGACTCTTGAAAGGGGTACAGTAGTCTGGAAAGGTTGAGAGCCCTCATGTAGGAAACCCAGGCTAAAGTCCATTCTCTGTCTGATTCAGGGTAGGGACTTGAACATTCATCGCCCACATCCTAGGCTAACCCCATGGTCACTGAGCTATTGGTTATTCTGGCTTGTGCGCGCACACATTCTCTCTCATTCCCCTTCCCCAGACCTGAGAGTTTAGTCAAAACCAATACGTTTCTGTGAAAAGTTTGTTTCAACAAATTTCATTGAAAAATGCCTGCCCAACTCTATTGCCAAGTGATTTGCAGTATTTAATACATTTGTAAAGGCTACTATAGATAACCCTGAAAGGTTTGAACCAGGTTACAGACATGTGTGATTTACCTGCATCCTGAATCAAACGTTGAGAGTGTCCACACTAACCTTTACAAACATGTTAATTACCATGAATTACTTAGTCAATTAACGCAAGGTTAAAAAAAAAAATCTAGTTTAGACAATCCCTTAAAATGACTATGTTTAGGGATTTTAATCACTGAAGACCTTCTGAAAATTTGACTCTTATAGCCTGATTCTGCAAAGTGCCCAGAACCCTCAATTTGAAAATTTGATCATAAGCCATTATTTTCAGTCTCTCATTTTCAAAATTACAACTCATACCCAGGCCCAAATATATAAATTATCCTACAAATGAAGATGAAAGTAACATCAGAGTTCAAATATTTTTTTCTTCTCAAAATACTTTGAAGAATGTGTACATCATGAAATACCTAGAAGCTCATGCTGCATTATGCTTTTTATTTTCCTTAAAACTTTAAGAATCCTTTTCATTTTTGGTACAAATTTATTTTGATCATTCTAAACTCGGATTCCAGCAATTCCTTAATATGCAAGTAGATTTTGGCGAGTCAATGGCAAACAAATAAATAAGATCACTCGTTTCATTTTTTTGGCCAACACTGTCTGCTGTACACACACATAGATTTTATATCCTACAATTATGAGGGCTATTTTTAGTAGTGCATCAGAGGTACATAGACTCCTGCCATTACAAGAGACAGCAAAGACAGAGATCTTGTGGTTTAGGTGTTGACAGGAGCGCAGGAAATCTGGGTTCCATCCCCAGCTCTGGTACAGACAACCTGTGAGACTTTGGGCAGATCACTTAATCTGTCTGTGCCTCAGTTCCCCATCTGTCTAATAGCAATAATGTTTCCTTCTCTCATCTTTTAGGCCACAATCCTGCAATAGTGTATGCACATTGTTAATGTCACACATTTTGATTAGTCCCCTTGAAGTAAATGGGATGATTCACAAAGCATAAAACTAAGCATGTGAGTGAGGACTGGGGTCTTAGAATGTAAACTCAGTAAACTCAGGAGGTCAGGAATTGTCTCACTGTGTACAGCACCTATCACAGTGGGGACCCAGTCTTAGTCAAGGCCTCAAGGCACCAAGATACAAGCCTACCAAAAGGGATCAAACCTTGCTTGAAAACACTACTGCATTACGGCCTGATCCAAAGCTCACTGAAGTCCATGGAAAGACTCCCATTTACTTTCACTGGTTTTGGATTAGGTCCTAATAAATGTCTAACCCTTCAATCTGCTGTGTGATTGTTTTAATTCTCGATTTAATATCACCATGAAATTACTGAGTATATGAAAGGTTGTCAAGCACAAATATGGAATTTAAGACCAAAAGTTTGCCCTGAGCAGTAAGCTGCAAGGTCACTAAAATACAAGTATTCCATCTCTTCCTTAGTTTGTCTCTTTATTGCTATTAGCATTTTCATATTTCAATTTTATGGACAGTGGATGGATTAGGTGCCCAAACATCTTTTATCCTTGACCTCCACAATTTTACAATGCAGTTTTTACAACTGGTCTTTCCCTCTGTAAGTTTCATATTATTTATTTGTATTGTGGTAGCACGTGAGAGCACTGATCATGGCCAGCACCCCATTGCACTAGCCAGGGTTTAAAGGTTTCTTATTTTATTTCAAACTTTAAACTAAAATAGCATACTAAACAGTGAGGAGGAGATGCCTGGTTTTCATATGGTTATCCTTATTTGATGAAGTGTGTTTTTACAGAACTTTAGATTAAGTTTAGATAGTGATTGACCCACAATGAGTTGATAGAGACATTGTAGGTCCGATTTCTTAGCAGATCAAACAAATGAAACAACAAAACAAAATAAAACAAAAACCACAACTTTTTCTCCCTCCTAATCTGATTGCATGGTGCATTATGCTAGAAGATTCAAGAAATAATGTGTAGGGGACCTCAGTAAGCTTGTCGTGGGAAATCTGATCAGTCTTGGTATTAATATATCCAGAATTCCAAGACAGAGGATGAATGCATCCATTTTTAAAAATCAAAATATAGTGCAAACAAGGGAGGCAGCCTATTGTAGTGAACACAGCACTGGATGGAGGAAGAAGGGGAGTAAACTTGGGTTCTAATCTAAGCTCTGCCAGTGACCTGCTGTATGCCTATGTGCAAGTTACTTCACTCCTCTGTCTTGTCTATTTAGATTAAGTTCTGTGGGTCAGGGACTATGTCTTCATATGGCACGTTTCACAGAGGGGCTTGCACCTCAGTTGGAGTCTCTAGGCACTACTGTAATACAAATAAATAAATACAAGACCATTCATTAAAATCCTGTTTTGACATTCGTATAGGGTCAGTCAACATGCAGACTGCCCAGTTGGAAGCTAGAAAGGCATAAGCAGCTTGTAAAAATGCAATCACCTGTTTAGTAAAAGAAGCAAGTATCGAAAGGAGTTAGAGAAAGGATAAAGTCACTTGCAAAAGACAGATTGGGATATCCATACAATGAAAGAGTTGTATAGTTCACTAGGGAGAAAAACAATCTTAAGTTATTACAAAGAAACTACATCAAAGGATTGTTAAGATTGAAAGGCAAGTGCTCAAGAGTTAGAAAATGCCAGATTTAAGGTTGCTTACAAAATGTGAGAAAATGTTTCGGTCCTTATCTTTTCTGTTGAAAGGACTCTGGCCTCCACATAACATCTAATGCATTAGAGAAAAGGGAAAATTCTGGTGTATAACATCATTCAGCAATCATAAGTCAATGGGAGTTTTTCCTGCATTAAGACTCAAGATCAGATCCTTAAATACACAGACTTTGCAGAAATTAAAGATACCCTAGGAATGGGACCCGGGTTCAGAGATGGAATAGAATATGCTAGCTTTCCATCAACAAAGACTGAAGGTAGCTGATTTAAATGTGATATTTAAATCATGAACCAGCTATAATGGACAGCAGATAGAATGAATAAAATGGTACTTTTTGTGTTAGCATCATTCTGCACATGCAGAATCTTATGTCAGCATATTTTGGGTTTGAGTTTAAAAAAATCTGGACTAAATTATTGGAAATAATTAAACTGATTTTTCATTTTTATATTGCTTTGTCAAAACCCCTCTGCCTTCCAGGAGATACCACTAAACAAAGTAAAGTAAAATAAAATGATTTAAGCAAGAATACTGTTTGCAAAGAAGGTAATCTTTCATCTCTCCCACTTCAAAAGGATGGCAGCCAGCATGGGCAGACATGGTAGCCTGTAATAGGGTATTCTTCAGAAGAATAAGAATACATTTGCTAAAATACATCTTAATCTACGTGAACACTATGGTACAAGGAAAAAAATATTAGTTGCTTTGAAGGACTGAGGGATATCTGGGCATAGCATTCGTGTACTCAGTTGGGAGTTACTTTGCATGCTGGTGGCTGTGAGTGAACACAGCCTGGAAAGGTTTACTGTTTGCTAGCAAAGCAGTGTAAAAGGCACCCTAGGCTGGAGAGTTAAGGAGAGTTCAGCAGTCCAGGTTGTACCCTGAGTAATGTCACAGGTAGGTGTTACTGAGGGAATAATCTGAAGACAATAGGGTTGCATAGAGGTAGTTGAGGGCCTAATTTAGTCTGCAGGTCCTTTATTACAGATAATGAGACGGAAAGCATCCAGCTTGCAAAGTAACTCCCAGCTGACTACATTAATGCTATGCCCAGGCATGCATGAATAAAAACAGGGAGACACCTGCATATTCCTCAGTCCCCGTAGTTCTGCCCCCGAGAAATATGCATCTTGTACTGTTCAGTAGCCCACTAGACAGTACAAGCTCATAAATTACTCCGTCATTCCAACAAAGAGCAAGGAATATGCGCCGGCCTTGTTGTCTCAAGTGGAGGCCTCCCAAGCACTTCAACCAAACACACTGGTTTAGATAAAACAAGAGACAAGTTATTAACTCGGGAAAGAGAGATTGTAAGTGGTTTGCAAGTGATAAGGTATAAAAGTCAGAGTTGGTTACAAAAGAAATAAAAAGATAAACATGCAAGCTAATTCCTAAACTTTACCAAGGCTAATAAGTTTAAAAGCAAAAAAGGTTTCTCTCACCCAAAACTTTTCAACAGTCTGTACCAGCTGGAAAAACCTCCAGGCCAGGACCACTCCCCCCAGTTCAATTATGTTTTTCAAGTGATCTTGCTGGTGGGAATAGAGATGGAAGAGAAATGAGGAGGTCACTTTCTCTCTTGTTTTATACTCTGTTCCCTTGGAAAAGAGTTTGCTGGAGTCAGGCAGTTCCATGGCGTATGTATGCTGCCAACTGTCCTTCAGGTGAGTTGTAAATTTCTTATTTACAACTCCCCTGCTGGTGAATCTCCAATTAACCTTTTAGCACCTGGCTGGCATGCCAGTACAGTGCCTTTGTCTTTGGAAAAAAATGGTCTAAGTGCCTTACTCAGAACTATATCATATTTGAACAACTATATAGTAAAATCTCATAGCTCCATGTACAATGTTGACATACATTTTAACAGGGCAATGATGTTCAGTAGACTATGAGTTGTCAAATAATACCTCACAAGGCATACTTTGTACAAAATATAACTATATAAAAGTAGTGAACATGGGGAACAGGATATCATGTGGCGTATAGTATGTCACACTGCTTCACTTCAGTGGGTTTGCACAGGGATGACTGACTGGACCTTAAACAATTCTGTTTGTGCACAATGTAAAAAAAAAGTCTCAAATCATTTATGATTCAAAATAAACGTCAAATGTGGGTCTGTTTAAGAAGATATGTAGTGTTGTTGTAGGCATGCTGGATATTAGAGACAAGTTGAGAGGTCACATCTTTTATTGCACCAATTTCTCTTGGTGGGAGAGAAGCTTTGGAGCTTACCGAGAGCTCAAAAATCAAATAATCATGAAAAAAAAAAGTGACCATGGTGGAAACTAAACTTCCCAAAAGGCTGAACTTGGCCCTAAATTGTAAACGCTAATAACGGAATTATGCTTCCAATATCTGAATATGCATTACCACTGTTCCTATAAAGTCAGATATTGCACTTCCATATGCACTTATAGTTGGAGATTTTACACAGCTCTGTGTAGCTCAAAAGCTTGTCTCTCTCTCTCACCAACAGAAGTTGGTCCAATAA
Organism: Macrochelys suwanniensis; assembly: GCA_033296515.1. Classification (NCBI taxonomy): domain Eukaryota; kingdom Metazoa; phylum Chordata; order Testudines; family Chelydridae; genus Macrochelys; species Macrochelys suwanniensis. The sequence continues at coordinate 96,802,997 of CM065776.1, read as the reverse complement.
GAGATATGACCTCACCTACCTTGTCTATTTAACAAGGTGACATTTTTGCAGAGTACAACTGCATTTTAATCTGAGGAATTTAATTACATTTCGACAGATAGATGGGCATCTATTGAAATATATGTTGTAAAATCTCCAACTATGTGCCTATGGAAATACAATATCTGACTTTATAGGAACTTTATAGTAATGCACATTCATACTGGAAGCATAATTCAGTTAGAGTTTACAAGTTCTGCCCTCTGTGTGGTTGAGTTTCCATCAAGGTCACTTTTTTCATGGTGGTTTGATTTTGCTTAAGATGCAGAAAATATAAACTAGGATAGTATTTGCAGCTACAGTATAAGTGGATTATGGTATAAAGTGATATTCATCAGATACTGTAGGGAGTAAATACATATGAAGAGCTTTTAATAGCTTATTTACCCAGTAAACTGAAATGGATCCTGTGAGACTTTTCAGTCTACTAGTTTAAATCAGCAAGAAAGTTTTATATGGTGCACTAACACAGTTCTTGAGATAGACTCTTTGCATGCTGTTCCACTCGACAGATTTACACAACGCTATTTGGGAACTAGAGCAGGGACTGATGAAACACTCCTAACAAGTAGGCAGTGCAGCACGTAGAGATTATTGCTCTTCTCTAGCTGACAGGCACCTCAGGCCACTTACACTTTACACAAGCCCATTTTAGTTCATGTGGAGGTTGAATTGAAACACTTTACATAATGTTGCATGCTACTTAATCTAGTTGCATTTAGGAGTAGCTGAACTGGTTGGAATAAAAGAAGAACACTCTTCCCCTTGCCCTGCCTTCACCCAGAATTGGAACCCAACCCAAGCTGAAAATTTCTGGAGGTTTGAGAAAATTCAACTAACCTTTCCCACACCTATCCCCTGCCCCCCACCCCCACTTTTCATTTTGTATCCGTTCTCTGTTGAAGATAAAAGGACATCACATAAAAATATGGAGTGAAATCCTGCCCCACTGAAGCCAGTGGCAAAATCCCCATGGAGTTCAGTGGAAGCAGAATTTCAACCAGTGTTTCTAGCTGCATTTGGTTTTGCCATTGAATTTTACTGATTTTCCTACAATAAAATAAAGAATGCCAACACTTGACAAGAGTAAGGGGAAGGATAAAGGGGCCTCTATCAAAAAGAACAAGCAATATTGGAGGCAAGACACGAATTAAATTCTATTTTTAACATTTTTGCCTATAGCCACAACTGACCAGAAGTGCCAAAAGAATCGCAATAGGGGTAGATCTTGTGGCCTTTCAGAATGGAAATAGAAAATAGTTGCAGCCTACATTTGCTGAACCAAGGGATTCAGTCAGTTCAGATAGACATAATACCAGTGCAATTAACTACCACTAGCCAATGTATTCAGAGGGACCATTCAACCACTGGGACAATTTACCAAGGGTTGCGGTGGATTCTTCATCACTGGCAATTTTTAAATCAAGATTGGATGTTTCTCTAAGAGATGATTTAGAAATTATTTGGGGCAGTTCCGTGGCCTGTGTTACAGAGGAGACCAGACTAGAGGATCACAATGGTCTCTTCTGGTCTTGAAAATCTACAAAAAAACCCCTATGTTCACAGGTCAGGGTGGTGTTGACCTGGCTGCCTATCTAATGGCAATTGGATCTGATATAATCAGTTGATTGAGTCAAAGCATCCAGCACTTGCAAGGAAACGTGCACAGCGCATCTCTGACAGCACCTCTCACTGATCTGCTTACTGCTTCATAACAATCTTAGATTAATACAAATACCTCAGGGTCCACAAAAGTAATAGGATCTATTTACAGCAGCTAGATTTTTGCTGACCTAATTAAATTACGTCCATGGCCCTTTCTACAGGCATAGTGGAAGGGCACATATTACCAACATGCAAGTGGATAAAACACTATACATAGTCCATAATGGGCGTGATATTGCCAGGAAGTGATATGAGTTTAGGTAAATGCCAAAGATGATGGCAAATTCAGTGAGCTACCAGTCAGAACAGGCATTGGGAACCTATTCAGAGCAGGAAGGACGGCAAGTGGGCAACCTAGGGCAGCTAAGGTGTCAAGGGGCTTGTCTACAGTAGACTCAGTGCAACTAAAGAACTTTCAGTGCAAAGCAGCAGGGTTCACATGGGCCAGTCAGTGAACAGTGTACTAGTGTTCACAGGAATTTACACCCCTCTTGTGCAGATTAATGCACTATGCAGACAAGCTCAAAGTCTTTTCATAATCAAAACAGTGGCAAGTTTAAAATTGTGATGATCTCCCATTAGCAATCAGTCCAAGTTTTACAGTTCTTTAACTGCAATACACAAAGTGCTTTTATTCAAATAAGAGGTTTTAGATTATGTCTTGCTGGCACATCATGTTGAATGTCAAATTGATTTATTTACTGGTAATTCAATCAAATATTTGCTCCAAAAAAATGGAGAGGGAGGGAGCGAGAGAGCTTAGATTCCCTTATAAAGAAGTGTAAGCACTTTGAACTATTGGGAATAGCTAGAGATGGAGAGAAAAATATCGACCAGTATATTTCTATGGTATACATATTTGTTCAGATGTGAAAATTGAAGGTCAGTGTGGTGCTATGCTAAATCATTTATTCATTCATTGCCTCCAGGATTCTCTACTAAAGTATTGTGCCTTATTTCATGACATTATATAAAGTAACTGCAGTTCATCCCTTCCCAATCTCATGATCACTTAGAGTCATATGGCACCTCTACTAGTTAACTGTTTTTTTTTCCAGTGACAGATTTCCCTAGAGTATTTTTCTAAATCTTAGATGATGCAATATAATTAAACTGTATAGCACATTAGGGAATATTTCAAATTATTCAGTACACTGAAAGCAAAGCATTACCACTCCCCATATACACCTTTTGGTTTAATGTTTAATTTAAAATACCTGTCTATCAAAAAATAAAGAAAAAACTATGAGGAGACAATATAGAAAGAGACAGACTGAAAGAACATTTGAAAAGGATATTTACAGAGTATTCTTGCTGCAGAGTAATCTATTTCAGTTTTTCACAAGTGGCCTTATGACATACACATCAGTAAACTCCACATTAGCTGAAGACGAGAGACTGAGATGGTGATACAAGACAGAAATTGTTTGTCACCAATTCACTACACCTGAATGAACTATCTACAGTGAACAACTTATCTGATCAATTTCACCCTTTTTCAGCTCACAAAAATGTTCCTGAAGAGATTTTTATTGGTTTGTTATTCAAAATCCATAGGTGTATCATGCAAACAAATATAAGACCTTGCTTGTTGCATGTTTCTGTTATTTGAGCAGAATGAATGTAGTCATATAGTATTGTTTCCTTTCCCCTGTTCTGCTGAGTGTAACTACTAAACAGAGAATGGGTGTGATTAAATGCTGTGTTTTTGATTCCCTCGGGAAATCAGATTGTGGAGGAGCTGGGTTGGCAGGATTCAGGGCTGGTTGGTTTGTTTTGGATAGTCTAAAGAGAGGAGTGATAAGAGAAAAAAAAGAAGGAAATGGAGGCCAAGCAAGCAAACCCATAGCTCTATAAGGGTTGAAAATTTAAACACTGACCTATTTTAATTTTCTCTAGCGAGGTGCTCAGATATGACAATGTTGGGCAGTGATCTAAGAAAACAGATACTATTGCCTGAAGTTAGATTTAGAATTAGTTATGTTTCATCACATTCACCCAAAGCAATTACATGCAGCATGGGTATGCCTGGTCCTTACAGCAGAGTGATGCCAGATCAACATCTGGCTCATTCAGTTGCCTGTGTACCAGGGCTCTGGCCAGCGGTTTTACAAAGTCCTGTCTGCAGAGGCTGCTTTTGGATACCTTTGTTGATCTTGTGTTACTGCCAGGTCTTTGGCCTGGGCTTTGGGGAATATTGGCTTGATTTACTGTTAAGGAGTGTGACCCATTTCTCAAATTCAAACCCACTTGAACATCATGGGTTTGAATGTTTGACTCAAAATGGAATGGCAGTGGGTTCTTGTTCTGCGTAGGAGATACAGAAAAGAAGTCCATGAAGAATGGAGGGCTGACAGACTAAAGAACAAATATGCTGAGACAGAAAGGAGTTGGGAGAAACTGCTAAAAAGTGATTGCAGTAGACTGAATATAGGGTAACCACTAGTGTGGGGTTCTATCCCTAAGTAGAACACTGGTTCTCTTAGGATAAAGAAAACAAGCTCTCTAAAAAAATTGAAATGTTGATTAACTAGTATTGTAGATGAAAATATAATTAAGAGCTTTGCCAAACTTTATGCTTTACTCGTTGGTCCATCCTTGAAACCCTGTTTTGGAAAAGGACCCTAGGAACAATTAAACAGGTCCCAAATCTGCAAACACTTACAGGTGTGAATAATCTTACACACTTGAGACCTCCCATTGATTTCTATGGGCTACTGTGTGAGTAAAGTTACTTGCATATGCAAGTGTTTGCAGGATTGTTGCCTGTGTTATTAATCTTACAACATTTAGCATATCAACTTTGCATTATAAGCAACCTATACTATTAGTTTATATTCCCGCTGTCAAAGTAGAAGATCAAGACAGCATCCAACATTAGTCTATGGGGATTAACAATATTTAAGTACATTGTCTTTGTTTAATCCAGAACATTGCATATCTGTGACCAGATCTGACTATCCATCCCATACTTTTTACACCACATAAAACCCTGGCCAATTTACACGGTCAACAAATGTACTCTTAAAACCAGCACACCAAACACATTTCTACTAGGAGGCAAGTGTTGTACCCTTTTATGAGGTTGTTCATGCCCTCATTAGTCCTACAGGGTAGTGAGGGAAGTTGAAAGGGAAAATACAGGATTTTTTTGACCTCTTTTAGGTTGCTAGATTCTTTTGGCTACACCTGGTGAGTAGGCCAATGAGGTGCTGTAGAGCATTACAAGTAGAGAAGCAGTATGGCAGGACCTGCAAAAGCACAATGTGAGGATTTTATTCCTCTGCTTCTCTCCCAAAGAGGTGTGTTGCAGACACCACTGACTTGGTCAACTTAATGACCCCTCGCTACACACATGCACATCAAAATTCTTTGGAAAGCTTATTAGGTCTACTTTAAGATGGGGTATAATGTGGAGCTATCAAGTCTGTTGTTACTATAGGAACAGGGATAAACAATGACACCATCAACATGTGAAAATGACCATTTTGAAATATTTAACAAATGCAAGTGATTATTTCAAGACATAACACTGGATCTCTGTGACCTCAAAGCATCACAATGACAATTTAAAGGGTAAAAATATACTAATAAATTTGTACAGATAGCATTGAGATGCAAGAGCTGGTGACACATCTAGTCAACATCTTGTTCATCATTATGATCTCCGAGAAAATGTTGGTTACCACAGTCTTCCTTTTTTTGGTGTGTTCAAAGTTCTTTGCAGGGAAGATTGTTCTGTCTAAAGACAGTTGATTGTGCGGTGACCTCTACCAGTACAGGCACAAATAAGGTAATGTAGGTGCTCTGATGCCACTGGCCCTTATAGAATACAGGAAGTAGTTAGTCATCCACATTTTTCTATCCATGTTGAAATGGTGATCCAATATCTGGTTTACCTATGTGCAAAGACATCCAAATCTTTGCCAAGATGCTCTTTTGACATGTTCTTCAAAACTGTCCTCACATGGTGGGAGTTTGGCTAGAGACTTGGCCTTTTGGATGGTTAAATTGAGGCATCAGCAATCCAGGTCTCTGGGGGTGTCCTTTTCTCTCTCATTTTGGTCCTATAGCACTGCTACCACCAACTTCCTTGTTGCAGGAATTGTGACTGGTCTGTCACTCCCCCCCAATTTGGCAAGACCTTTGAAGTGATAAGCTCTCTTTGTTTTGACAATGTGTTGAAGTCAGAACCTGGCAGCACCACCCAGCGGCAAGAGCCAGTGGCCGTATCGCACCACAGTGGTAGGCAATGGCCAGGGAAACCTGGGCCCGTCCTGTTTGACTGAGTTCCAACCCAGGATGCTGTGAATAATAACTTAGATATGTGGCTGGGGTGGGGGGGCAGGTGCCCTGAGGCCTGTTCCCTGGGCCACTACTTACCCCAGCTTCAGTTTCTCCATCAGTGCCACTGCTCTGTTTCTGGACTCCCCCCTGGAGTTCTGTCTGATCATGCTCCAGAGGGTCCTTCCTCCATCAGGTGCCTCCCATCGTTCCCAGCCTCTGCGGGGTGAAGGTCCTGGGGCAGCTTGGCAGTGGGGCCTGGTCTCAACTGCATGGAGCCCTAGCAGCTTCTCTGCAGGAGTTTGCATTTTACAACTGCTTCCTTGCTCTGTCCACCCAGACTGAGCTGAGCTGCTCCCTTCTGAGCTCAGCCACCAATGTGAGCATGCCCAGCAGGTGTGGCTCGGCAGGGCCTTCTGAACCCAGAGCTGTTCTTTAACACTTAGTTCACCAGTTTGAGGCTCGTACACCCCATCACACAACATTTTCCCCAACTTCCAAATAGGGATGAAAGTCATATCCTGTTAATGTGTACAGAAGGAAGGAAGTTAGAAGTCAGATGTAAGCACGTTACCAAATGGATGCAACTTGCCAGTTGTGGATTGAAACAAGCACCATTACCAGCACATGTTATCTGTGGGTTTCATTTTTGGAAAGTAGTGAACAGCAAGGACCAAAACATCCATATCAGGTGACATAATTACTATGGTTCCTTTGGGTCTGTTTCCCTCTTGAGTACCGTACAAGTCTTGGGTTTCTTAAACACCTCTACTGATGATGCACTTTGCTAATGCACCATTGGAAAAGCCTCCAGCAAGGTGGTTTTGTATGGGATGTGCTCATATACTTTCAGGTGTATTTTGAATCATACACTCAGAGGAATTTTACTTGTTGGATTCCATGTTTGGCAACTTTTGCCCTGTAGGCACAGGGCATCCATCAATCACCTGGCATTCCTTTCATCCTACCTTAAATCCTGTCTAGTACTGTCTTTCTGCAGTTTTCACAGCATTACTTTTGTCATACCTGTCAAAGACTTTGATTACAGAATTAGCTCGCTCAAATCCCTGTAGGATCTGTCTCAGGTACTCAGCTGCCAAATCACAGAATATGTGGAATTGCCTTGTCCATGCTGTGTGTGGAATGAAATTGCAGAACCATAGTGTTTTTTCTAATCTTGCCTCTAATTTGCTACTGGAATAGCTTGCAGTATCTACATCTGAGGAAGTAGAGCTTTCTATCTTTGGAATGGCTTGGTCAGGAGACAAGCTTTCTTGCTGTACATAAGATCATTCTCTCTCTCTCCAGTCAGCTGACAAAATGCAATGCCATATGGTGACTATTGTTGCAGTGCAATTAGATGGTATTGCTTTAAGATTTGTTTGACTCAAGTAGGAAAAAAGGCATGTTGAGTGATAAACTGCATCCTTAGCAAATCAAGTCTTCTACAGATATTCTGAGCAACGTCATCATTTCCTTTTTGAAGTGCTGTCTCCCCTAGATTGGTTGCTCTCTCAAATGTTTCTATTTTATGAAGTTTTCTTGTCTTGTGTGTTTCTCAAGGAAACAGTGCAACAGGACCAGTTGTTGGAAGACATGCTTGCTCTGGTAAATATAGAAGTAGGTGAACATGATGCTTTTTGATCAGATATAGAGTCTTATTGAACCCAGGGAAGAAAAAAAACTCAAATGTGCTGAATTTGACTTGCTTATGTATTTCTGAAAGCAACCCCTGTGAGAGTATTGGTGGCACAGAATCTAAACTAGAAAACTCATCCAGTAGCCACCAATACGATTAATCTGTCTTGGCATTTGATGCTAGCATCATAGATTATTCTGACCAGCGCTAGTGGCTTTTGACCGTTTTACATTCTTTTGATTTTCTTGACAAATACATTTTTCAAAGTTTGTGGAGAGTCTTTCCCTCTTTGATACAAGTGTAGTATACAAAGGCAATCCCCTTCACAACATCCCTGTAGGGATAAAATTCCCTACTTATATCATTAGGATCGACACCACCATTATTCATTTAGTGTGTGTGTATAAAAAAAATACACACTTGTGCTAAATTAGCTCTATATGTTAGTATCAAAATTGTCATTTTTTGTTTAGTTGATTGAAGCCCAATACAAAGCTGAGCTCTACAAACATACAGCCCTAGAGGTTGCAACCTTCCTGGTGCAGAGCAAGGTCCTCCAAGCTCAAGCCGTACCATCCTTCAGCTCCAACCTTTGCTCCCTGCAACCCTCTGCCTGACAATTTCAATGGTGATAGTGACAATTTTTGGGGGGTTCCTAAATTAGTATTGACTCCTATTTCTGCTACACCCTCAGTCATACTCCACTGAGGAAGTCTGAATGGGATTGATCAGCAGCCTTGATAGTAGTCACCAAGTGGAATGAGGGTGCCCAGCATCATCAATTCCATCTCAGCCTAGATGATATAAAGATGCAAAGTAGTGAGATAATATATTTTATTGGACCAACTTCTATTGGTGAGAGCTAAGCTTTCTTAAAGACGAACTGGCAAGGGCAGAATCTGTCTTATCTGGATGCCTTGGCCAACCTATGAATCAAGATCAGTGATCTGACTGAACAACAGAGAAAAAAAAAAAAAAAGAGATAGTCCTCCCAGCTCCCACCAGGCTTACTGGCTCTAGCTCCTCCCATCACCAGTCGACCATGCAAGTCGATCAGGTCTGGCCCTGCCTCTCTGACAGAGAATCATAGAATCTCAGGGTTGGAAGGGACCTCAGGAGGTCATCTAGTCCAACCCCCTGCTCAAAGCAGGACCAACCCCAACTAGATCATCCCAGCCAGGGCTTTGTCAAGCCTGACCTTAAAAACCTCTAAGGAAGGAGATTCCACCACCTCCCTAGGTAACCCATTCCAGTGCTTCACCACCCTACTAGTGAAAAAGTTTTTCCTAATATCCAACCTAAACCTCCCCCTCTGCAACTTGAGACCATTATTCCTTGTTCTGTCATCTTCTACCACTGAGAACAGTCTAGATCCATCCTCTTTGGAACCCCCTTTTAGGTAGTTGAAAGCAGCTATCAAATCCCCCCTCACTCTTCTCTTCTGCAGGCTAAACAATCCCAGTTCCCTCAGCCTCTCCTCATAAATCATGTGCTCCAGCCCCCTAATCATTTTTGTTGCCCTCCGTTGGACTCTTTCCAATTTATCCACATCCTTCTTGTAGCGTGGGGCCCAAAACTGGACACAGTACTCCAAATGAGGCCTCACCAGTGCTGAATAGAGGGGAATAATCACGTCCCTCGATCTGCTGGAAATGCCCCTACTTATACAGCCCAAAATGCCGTTAGCCTTCTTGGCAACAAGGGCACACTGTTGACTCATATTCAGCTTTTCGTCCACCGTAACCCCTAGGTCCTTTTCTGCAGAACTGCTGCCCAGCCATTCGGTCCCTAGTCTGTAGCAGTGCATGGGATTCTTCCGTCCTAAGTGCAGGACTCTGCACTTGTCCTTGTTGAACATCATATTTCTTTTGGCCCAATCCTCTAATTTGTCTAGGTCCCTCTGTATCCTGTCCCTACCCTCCAGCGTATCAACCACTCCTCCCAGTTTAGTGTCATCTGCAAACTTGCTAAGGGTGCAGTCCACACCATCCTCCAGATCGTTAATGAAGATATTGAACAAAACCGGCCCCAGCACCGACCCTTGGGGCACTCCACTTGATACCGGCTGCCATCTAGACATGGAGCCATTGATCACTACCCATTGAGCGCGACCATCCAGCCAGTTTTCTATCCACCTTACCGTCCATTCATCCAGCCCATACTTCTTTAACTTGCTGGCAAGAACACTGTGGGAGACTGTATCAAAAGCTTTGCTAAAGTCAAGAAATAGCACATCCACTGCTTTCCCCTCATCCACAGAGCCAGTTATCTCATCATAGAAGGCAATTAGGTTAGTCAGGCATGACTTGCCCTTGGTGAATCCATGCTGACTGTTCCTGATCACTTTCCCCTCCTTTAAGTGGTTCAGAATTGATTCCTTGAGGACCTGTTCCATGATTTTTCCAGGGACTGAGGTGAGACTGACTGGCCTGTAGTTCCCCGGATCTTCCTTCTTCCCTTTTTTAAAGATGGGCACTACATTAGCTTTTTTCCAGTCATCCGGGACCTCCCCCGATTGCCATGATTTGTCAAAGATAATGGCCAATGGCTCTGCAATCACATCGGCCAACTCCTTTAGCACCCTCGGATGCAGTGCATCCGGCCCCATGGACTTGTGTTCGTCCAGCTTTTCTAAATAGTCCCGAACTACTTCTTTCTCCGGGTATCTGAGCCTATGCCTATACTGTGGGGAACCAGGATGTTCTGCATCAAGCTATGCTGTCAAGGTCTAATCTGTACCCTGGGCAGGAAATGTTGAAATCCAATGTAGGGAATGTAGGCTGGACTGGTGCCTTTCCCCTCTGCCCAGTAGTCTGCATCAACATTTGTCTACTGATACCCTTAGTGACAGCCAATCAATATCCAACACATCTCCAACTCCCTCACTGGCTCCGGTGCCATGTGATGTTCAACACCAATCTAGAGGCACTGCTAGACTCAGATGCCTTAGGCAATTTCATGGATCTGGCATTTGCCTGAGCACACAACACCCCCACACAGTGAAAGGACTCCCCGACTTAGTGGAGTTCATTGACAGGTCACTCCTTTGTGCAGACTGGTCCCCCACAAGATAGGCCCCCCAAGAGGTAACTACCCTTTGCGGTCACTGAGAATCCTCCAGTTTGTGCTAATTTTATAAACGGTATGTCAGTTATCCTTGGCATCCCCTGGCTCATCACCTATGACCTTTGCAGCCACTGGCAGTCAGTACACACAATTGCTTTCACTCCCTGTTTTGCCCAAGAGCCAACCCAGAACCAGCAACCCTTTGGGGTGTACTCAGTCCTCCAAAGACTTCAGAGATGCAAAGAGAGGATCCAAAGGCAACCCCAACCATCTCCCCTCCCCAAGCCCCAACAGCTCCTGGGATTCTTGTTAAATAGCAGCACTACGCCAGCATGTTCAACCAAAGGAAATCAGACTCCCCCTACCATCCCAACACTGCTATGACTGCCTCTCAATCTCCTGCTGGGAGCAGACATTCCCTTCAGGTGCATTTACTCCCTCTCCAAACCTGAACTACAGGCACATTGGAATTACCTTAAGGAAAACCTGCAGAAGGGATTCATTTGTCCCGCCAAGTTCCCAGCAGAGGCCCCCCAATATTATTCATGGTGAAGAAAGACAGATCCCTCTGGCCTTGTGTTGACATCAAAGCTCTGAACAAGATTATAATCCAAAACCAATATATCTTACCACTTTTGAACAGCCCATTAATAAGACTCCATTCTGTCAAGTCTTCCAAAGTTGGAGCTCTGTGGAGCTTATAACCTGGTGAGGATCTGAGAAGGAGATGAATTGAAGACTGCCTTCCATACCAGGTCTGGCCACTTTGAGTATTTGGTCAAATGCTGTTTTGGGTATGCAATGCCCCAGCAAACTTTCCAGCATTTCATAAGTGACATCTTTAGGGATATCATTTACCTGGATGGCATCCTTGTTTTCACCAAACGTCAGGCCCTCCACTATCATCTTGTGTACACTGTCTTGCAGAGACTCTGCAAAAATAACCTCTACATGAACTTTAAATGCGAGTTCCATAAGGACAGTGGAATTCTTGGTAAATATTGTCTTCCATGATGAACTCACCATAGACCTGCATAAGGTGACAGCAATATCCAACTGGGCTGCACCCAAAGACATGTGGGTGCAGAGATTCCTGGGGTTTTCCAGTTTCTACAGACAATTTAATGAAAGCATTCTTTAGCCTGGTTGCACCCAGAATAGCATTCCTGCAAAAGGGGGCCCAGTTCTCCTGGTCCATAGAGGCCCAGTTGGCCTTTGATCAACTGAAGAGGCCATTCACATCAGCACACATCCTGATTTACCCAGATTCCATTAAACCATTTAAAATTGAGGCAGACACCTAAAATTTTACCATCGGTGCATTTTTATCTCCAAAGCGGGCCTCCAGAACCAACTCCACCCCATACCTTATTGTCAGAAGCTAACCCTGGAAGAAAAAAAAAAGCCACCCACCTGCCAAACCTGGCCCCTTTCAAGAGTATAAAATGGGAAAACCCAGTGGCCTTCAGGTTACAGCTACCCGAGTCCTTGAAGATCCACCCTGTCTTTGACATCTCATTTTTAAAGCCCTACACCAAAAACCCATACCCAAACTGCTCCAACTCACCTCCATCACCCAAACCAGTCCATGGAAAAGTACTTGGTCCACCTAATCCTTGACTTTGAGTTAGGGAAAGGATCCAGTACTGGATGGACTGGAAAGGCCACAGTCCCTACAAGCAGTCTGGGACCTGGTAAAGAACATCCATGTCCTGGACCTACTACAAGAGTTCCTTTGGAAGTACCCTGAGAAACTGGGCTCTAAGGTGGCACATGTGGTAGGGGGTACTGCTAGGAATCAGGGTCTCCAGTAGACCCATTCTCAGAGCAACATGACAAGTACACCTGGCCTGTAGAAGGCTGCCTGATTGGCTATGCTACCTGATTGATGGGAAGAGTCAGCAGACCAGCTCTTAAGCCCGTCAGCAGTACGAGTTCGATGGCTGCTCAGAGCATTTGCCCACACCTATGACAGCTCCTGTGCCTGCTTGTTCCAGCCCTGCTCCTGCCTCGGACTCAGCCCAGATAGCCCAGATCTGACCCAGGGCTCCAGTTTCTGGCATCTGGCCCCCAACTCCAGTTCAGACCCTCAGTGTGGATTCCTGGTTACCAACTCCTGCTCTAACCACTAGACCTGTCTCCAACAACTAGGCATGATGCCCACATTCAAGCTTCTGACATTATGCTTTTTTTGTACCTTCAGCTAAATTTGCCCGAGTCCTTATTAACAAGCTTATACCAGTCATGTGACTTGTTGATATTGATCATTGTAGAGTCAGATACCCTTCTTTAGTATCATTCCTTTTCCAGGTCCTGCAAACATTTGGGCCCAGATTCTCAAACGTTTTAAGGCATTTAACTCCCATAGATTTCAATGAGAGTTAGGCAACCTAAATACCTTTATGCATGTGATTAAGGCCCAGTCCTCAAATGTATTTCTAACTCATTTAATGGGTCAATGGGACCACCCACATGAATAAAGTTACACACATGCTTAAGTGGTTTTCAGAGCAAGACTTATGTTTTCTCTCCCAATTTAGACTTAAATATCACAGTATGTCATGTTTATCTTTCAAAGGGGTCCTAATCCAGTGCATCCATCATATCTATTGTATCAATCTTCCTATCTCTGTATTCACACATAGCAATACATTTGCAAGACTATTTGTTTCTTTATATTTTAAATGCACAAAATGTACTAAAGGAATCATTTAAAAAATCTTGGACCACAGGATTAAAAATAAAACCAAATGATACTATTTTAGTTTATAGCATCCTCTGGTTTGATATTTTAAGGCAAAGAACATTTATCAAAAAGCTTTTCTGTGTCACATTTTGGCTAAGTCAAGATTTATATTTGGTACGCCAACTGAGATTATACAACATCCTTTTCTCTGAGTAGTCTTTATTCAATTTGTAAATTGTGTTAAATTTAAAAGAGAAAAAACAAAGGTATTTTAGCTTTCCTACCCTGGTATGTCTAGTGATTACATATGAAGATATCGCAGTATAACAACTTCAGAGCACTCTTGAGTCTAAAGTTATTTATCCTTTGGACATATCACCACTGGATGCAATTCATGCAATAGGACAGGTTGATTAATTCTTCTTGTGCCATCAATGGAACACCCTCCTCTCCATGAGGCTGGGACTATTATGTATATTCTGCATTAGTTTTATACAATGCAAAATCTGCTTGACACTACAGTAAAATTAAATTGCATAATTATAATATATATATATATTATATAAAAAAAAAAAACAACCCAATGAGTGCAGAAAACAAATATAGGGCAGTTCCTCAGTTGGTAACTTGTCATAATGCCACTGAAATCAGTGGAGCTATGACAAGCTACCAGCTGAGGAACTGCCCCCATGGGGGAATGGGTGAGGAAGGCTAAGGGTTACAGTAACATCAGTTACTCAGTTGTAGCATATGATCTTATTAGTTCTGCTAAATACATATATGCATAAACTAGTCTGCATATGTATATAGACTTGTGTTTATACACATATGGAAAAGCACTAAAGAGTGTTTTAGAATGCCGAGTGCCCCAAACATGTGTGTAATCAGATAAACCTCACAGCTGATTAGATTTAATCAAACATTTCAAGGTAGAGCCTAGATTATGAATTCTGAGCGTTTACACAGTCTGACAGCTTTTCCAACTGCCCCTTTCTGATTTCACTTTAAAAAAATGCATCAACCAGAATGTTGATTACTTTCTCGCTTCCCTCTTTTGAAAGTCCTGACAGTGTTCCCACCCCAACTGCTTTTTTGTCCACTTCTTGCACAATCGCCTCTGTGCATTTGCTAGACAAGAGTTGGTGTGCAAAGCCGATGCCCTGCCCACAGTTAAGTCCCTCTTGCAGACCCACTGTCAGTGAATCATGGTGACATGTATAAAAGGAATCCCCATTATTCCCCTCTCCTCACTTCTCTACTTCAGCCACTTGTCCCTAGACTGAACTTCTTGGTCTAGAAGGGATGGTCTCTACAAGGCCTGGAAAGTGCCTATAGACAATATTTGACACAACCATAAGCAAATTAGAATGTCAATATTCATCTTAGTGGTAACCAGCTGATGGATAGTGAAGGAATATTATTGAGTTCAATTTCAAGAAGGATAATTGCTAGCAATAAAGGAAGACCTGCTACATTTTGCAGGCCTTCATAAGGGCAGGCAGCACCTTAGATGGGTGTGCAGGAAGGAGCGTGCCATGCAAGTGTTGATCAGAATTGCTCTCCTTGCTTTGAGGAATATAGCAACTGTTCCCTCTATGCAGCACCAGAGAAGCATATTTCCTCAAAGGGGGCTGGGAGTAGTTAAGACCATGGCCCCATCCTACCCTCTGCAAAAAGAGGTGGAGCTGCACAGTCATGCAAGAAGAATATACTGCCCCCTCTGAAATAGAATAGTAGTGCGCATGGCCACTTTGGGCCAATTCAGGGATGTTCCTTAATGGCGCAATTGCCTTTAGCAGCACTACAGAGTCATCCTAAATAAAAGAGAAACAAGAAAACCAGTTCAATAAAATTATAGGTGTCATACTCCATAACAGCGGGCATCTCAACTATAACAATTTAAAAAGCCTCAACTCTCCCCTCTGCCTGCAAAATCTCATTAACTCCCCACCCCACCACCACCACACAAACAAAAATCAAGCAACCAATAACTAAGTTTGGAAAGTTAATCTCAACTCTGTCTCTTCTGCTTGTAGGATCTTTTAATATCATTAGTCAGTTAAGGTAATATATAAATAAAAGCTAATTTTTTAAAATATAGTGAGTTACAGTACAGTATTAACTTGCCTTGATTTTTTAGCTCTCATTGAGATCTAAAAAACAAGCCAAATTGAAGAGCATTGCTTTGGCAACTCTTTTTTTAAAAAGTTGACATGCATCATGTTCATGAGTATGTTCTACCACAGTGCTTCATTCGGAGTTCATACTAACTTTTAAAATATATCAGAGGGGCAGCTGTGTTAGTCTGGATCTGTAGAAGCGAAAAAGGGTCCTGTGGCACCTTATAGACTAAGAGGTATTGGAGCATAAGCTTTCGTGGGTGAATACCCACTTCATCGGATGCAAGCAGTGGAAATGTCCAGGGGCAGGTATAAATGTTCAGGGAAGATGCTGAACATTTATACCTGCCCCTGGACATTTCCACTGCTTGCATCCAAAGAAGTGGGTATTCACCCACGAAAGCTTATGCTCCAATACCTCTGTTAGTCTATAAGGTGCCACAGGACCCTTTGTCGCTTTTAAAATAGAATATATGATACACAGATGAGGTAGCTAGAAGGGTTTGGATTATATAAAGCATCTTTTACCTTAGTGATGGGATTAATCGAAAGCCTGCAGGAGCTAAGAGGATTCCTGGGTTGTTTTATTTTAACTACACTAAGTACAATCCAGTAGAATTAAACTGTATTGTTTATTAAGTTAGTTCACAAACTGGCTGCCACCCATTGTGGTGTTTTTCCTCACCTTATGGAAAAATCTCTGTCACAGTTACAGGGCAAGCTACATCTCTGTCTGGTCTGACCAGACAGTAGGATACAGTGACCAGACAGACTGCTTAAAACCAAAATATTGCTTATTTTAAACAGTCAGACTGAAGAAGAAAGAAGATTTTAAACAAATAGTCTGTGCATGTGTCCATCTGACCTATAGGCTTATCAGCCCCCCACTGGCAACCGAGGCAGGCCTAACGTCTTCAGACACTCCCGTGGGTGCCTGGATCAGTCTGTTTTTCCAGACAACTTCCACCCACATCCTGAGGGAGTCCCTTTTAAAAATGCTTTAGCCCTTTTGATATCTGGTTACCTGGCCTTTTCCCAGCCTGAGGGTTACCTCTTAACCTTGAGTGTTTGCTGAGAAGTAGCTTATCTTCAATTAAGCCATTCTTTTTCCTTACTGCTTGTTTTTCCTTACCACCCCCCTATTAAACTAAGCCAATATATTCATACAGTGAGCATCCCAGTAACCAGGTCAACATACAGTATTCATGAATTACAGAGCAGCTCCACTTCCATTGCAGTCCTATAGAATTTATTTGGGTTCAACAGAAATCAAATAGGATACAATAGGAATTACTCTAAAAACCTAGATAATGTAATTAAGCAGTATTGTTTTGAAAATGTATCTGAAGCATACAATACAACAGTTAATACCTCCCCTATGATTGCCCTAGCCACTGGGCTATAGAGTCATTCTCACACTGTCTTTCAGGCCCATTACACTGTACTTTTTGCATTATCAACAATTCAACACATCTTTTCCCCAGAAGGTAATAGATATAGGCTACACAACTGCAATGTTTTTTTAGTCATGAATGAATGTGAAAACAATCAGCATTCTGTTATTTAAACAAGAGCGGCATATTTTTTCTGCAATAAAACAATGAGTAGTGCACGGACCTTTTATGACCTAGCATCTAAGCATTTGAAACTAAAAATTGTAAATAAATTATAGACTTATCAACAGAGCAGACACTAATCAATTAATCATTGTTTTTTGGCTGGCATAAGTGCTCCAAAGAAATTGGTTTTATGAGATATTTATCACTTAGCAATCAACAACTACCTCATAGGATTAGCATTAATTGTACTATTTGCAGAGAAACAGCTAATGCACTTCATCCTAGGCAATAAAACTAATATATAGTGAGGTTTTTGTGTAGGTTTTGTTCATTTTAAATGTGAGAACACTGCCTGGAACTCTTATAGACTGAAGGCATGCAAGGTGCATGGGCTTTACTTTGCTAAATAAAATACAATCAGAAGTATATTAGGCCAGATTCATCTCTGGCATGACTTCACTGAAGGAAATGAAGTTATGCCAGCAATGAACTTGGCTCATAGTATAGAAGCATAGGAATTGCCATACTGGATCAGATCACTGGTCCACCCTCTATTCTGTCACCAACAGTGGTCAGTACCAGATGCTTCAGAGGAAAGTGCACAAAACCTTGCAATAGCTGTAATAGCAGTTCCCTTGTCCCCAGAGAAAATAGAGAACATTTCTTCATGATCCCCAATAGAGGTTAAACCCTGAAGCATAAGCACTTTTTAATTACTGTTATGAGCTGGTGGGAGCCCTGTTATAGGTTGAGTTAAACCCACACCTAAGACAAACAAAGCGTTTTGTTTGGGAAGGTGTGTGCAGAGGGTGTGGGTAGGGCCAGGTCTACACTAGTGGGGGAGGTCGACCTACGATACGCAACTTCAGCTACGTGAATAGTGTAGCTGAAGTCAGCGTATCGTAGGTCAACTTACCTGGCTGTGAGGATGGCGGCGAGTCGACCGCTGCCGCTCCCCCATCGACTCCGCTTCTGCCTCTCGCAGAAGTGGAGTTCCGGAGTCGATGGGGAGTGCGTTTGGGGATCAATTTATCGCATCTAGATGAGACGCGATAAATCTATCCCTGATAGATCAATCACTACCCACCAATCCGGCGGGTAGTGAAGATGTACCCTGTGTGTTTGGGGGGGTGGGTGAAGGCAGAACAGAAAAATTGGGAAGAGAGAGAGAGAGAGACAGACACTAAATGAAAAGCTGAAATCATTGTGGCTGGCCTTGGAAGAAACCTGGGGGGAGGTTTTTGGGTCAAAGGAGCAGGTTGAAAAGATTTTCTTGGTGCTGTGAGCCAAATAAGCTGTTTCCTGCTATTTTGATTCTGCCTTAAGAGATACAGAACTCGGTACATTCTTGGTAAATAAACAAAACTGCATCAAAGATGAGACCAGACACCATCAACTTCTACTTCTGGGGGAACATCACCAGAGTCCTGAAACTTTGACTAACTGCTCAGATCAAAAAGGGCAACACATGATGATTATTTATCTATTTAATTCATTACAGGTTCATCTTTATTGCTTCAAACACTATACTGATGAGAAGTACTCAATATCATTAGTTTATGTTGCAGTAGCACCTAAGCGCCCCAGTCATGGACCAGGACTCCAATGTGCTAGGTCAGGGGTGGGCAAACTACGGCCCACGGGGCACATCCAGCCCACAGGACAGTCCTGTCTGGCTCTTGAGCTCCCGGCCAGGGAGGCTTCCCCCCTCCCCTCCCCTGCTGTCCCCCCTGCCCCACAGCCACAGCTCCCTGTGCCACCAGCGCTCTGGGCAGCGTAATGGTGTGACTGGCTCTGGCTGGGCTGCGTGGCTCAGGGGCAGATTTACCCCAACAACAGGGGGACCCAGGACTGGGAACTCGGGCAGCTCAGCACCAGCGCATCCCCCCGTGGTGTGTGTGGGGGGGAGGGCTGCTCTGCGGGGGCAGGGGAGAGCAGGGAGCGAGGCTCACCTTCGGCCTCAGGGGAGCAGGCGGGAGGTGTGGGTGGTGGGAGCGTGGCGAACACGAGCAGAGGACTCAGGAGGAGACTGGGCGGCTGTGCAGCCGGCCGGAGAGAAGCAGCACTTTGAAGGGGAAACCACCACTTCTCTCCGACTGCGTGGCTGCCCCTGCTCCTCCTGAGTCCTCCGCCCACGTTCCGGGGCCGCATTCCGAAAGGGGCTTTAGAGGGGGGGTTAGATAGGGGGTGGGGTCCCAGGGGGCAGTTAGGGGCAGTCAGAGGACAAGGGGCAGGTGTGGTTGGATGAGTTGGGGGTTCTGAGGGGGGCAGTCAGGGGGCAGAAAGTGGGAGGGGGCAGATAGGGGTGGGGGCCAGGCTGTTTGGGGAGGCACAGACTATGTCATTATGCAACTGATCTGACTTTAGGAGTTTGTTCCAATGAATTCATGGACCTATTAAAGTCAATGACAAAACTTTAAATTGACTGAATTGGAGGCAATGAGATAGTCAATGTCCTCGCAGATTAGATTGGACATTAAACTTTAAGGCCAAATCTGAGAGACCCTTTACATGGGAAATTGCATGGAATTCAGTTAGTCTATCTCAGAAAAATGATTAGGGTCTGTGAAAACTCCTGGAATTTGAACCTACTCTCTGAGAAATATAGTTGCAAACCTGAGGTTTAGACCACTGAGAACCTAATCATGCAAGGGTTTTGAGCACCTTTATGTTCCATTGACTTTGATGTGAGCATGCCGAACACCTTGCAGGACTGGGGCCCACATTTTCTTCTCTCTTCTGTGTGAACCTTCCCTCGACCATAAATAGGTTATCTAGAGCTCGTAAAGTCCACATTTTAAAAAAAACCATCAGGGGCCTCAGTGTCAAATGCAAAACGTGAGGATCAAAAAGGTAATTGCATAAACAAACACCTATTTGTTCACCAACTTATCCATGTTGTCATTGGTTCTATTACAGGAGCATATGTTGGGCTCTTAGAATTTATATAGGAGGGCACAGTCCTTGTCCCAAACAGCTGGCAATCTTTGTACCTTCTCACACATATTATGCATTCATAATACTAGTACCAATTCTTGAAAAGCTGGTCCTCCCAAACAGAAAGCTTTCAATGAGACATTTTGTTCAGTCCTTTGTAAGCCAGCTTTAAAGAAAGCAACCCTCAACTTCTTTACTGGGGTAACAGTGTAAATCCTGGAAAAAATAATTGTTTTCTGTTCTTAAATCCATTCAAAATCCTACTTCTATTCCCAGATGAAGTTAGCAACTCTTAGGTCAGATTCTCAGCTCATGTAATCAGTATATGTCATTGGAGTTACTCCAAAGCACACCAGCTGAGAAACTGGTTCAGAATGCCTCCATTTGATATTCTCACTAGGCGTTACTTTTCCAGTCACTTTTAGGATGGTTTGTTTACAGATCCAATATATGCTTGTAGCAGACTGCAAACTCACCAGCACAGCACCTCCTGCTGGTTGCCTCAGGAATTACCTCAATTTCAGTCTCAGCTGGCCAGTGTCTCGCCTGCCGCAGGCCCCATGTCCCACCTGGATCCTGATGCCCTTTACCTTAGGGTTCTGCCCCACAGCAGTCCCCAAACTCTGGGTCTTCCCTCCCAGGGAAACCCCAACCCCCCTATACCCACCTTGCCTTGGTGACTACTGACAGTTGTCATCTAGCCCCCTCTCACTGGGGCAAACTGCAGTCTGTAATGGCTACTCATCATTGGCCAGAGGGTAGGACACCTCTTCAACCCCGGTACCTCTTTAGGTCTTAAACAAGGCCTCAGCCTAGGGCATTGCCAGGCTGGAGCTCCCCAGCACTGCTCTGCAACAGGTACCCTCTGTTCTCAGACAGCTGGGTCCTTCTCCCTCCAAGGCTGGAGAGAAACTCTGACCCAGCTCCTTCCTTCCTTCACCCTTTTATCAGGGCCTGCTGTGGCCTGATTAGGTGTGGCCCCAGCTGTGGCCGCTTCCCCAATCAGTCTACCTTTTTTCCCAGGGGTGGGGTGACTGCCCCGCTACAATGCTAGAGCGGTTGGAAGCACATTTCTTTTGTCCATGATGTCTGAAGTGACCTTTTAATGAAGGGTGAACTGAATTTCAAACCCAATTATGTTGTTAATTAAACTTCTATTTTCTCCCTCATACAATATTTTAGCCACTAGCTCCACACTGTTCACATGCCTGGTTTTTGTTACAGTTCCTGGTGCATTATGACAGTTACCTTTACAAGCAACTTTGAAATAACACCTAGGGCATTAGCTTTAGTAGAGAATTCTTGAAAGAGTAGGGAGCTGATTTCAGCAGCTCTGTTCCATCTCCTCATCCAATACCATCCACAGAGATGTATATTACTTTCCAATTATATCATGGAAGTTAACCAAGAGTTTAAAGTGATCTCACTTTTACCTCCCAATGAAAACAACTTTTCTTATCAACTGTAGTCCTTTCACTTGTTCAAGAACAGATCACAATTTTGATATGTTTGCTCCCTATTCACATTTTCCCAACCATTATTTTCACAAATATGTTTAAACTTCTGAGTTGTAGCAAATATTCACTATGAGGGGTGAAATCTGGCCAAACTAAATCAATAGCAAAACTTGACTTGAATGAGGCCAGGATTTCACCTAAGAAATTTGCTGTTTAAGATGTGTGAATGGCCACCCATAGATCTTTGTGCTTTATGCTGCCATCCATCTGTAGTATCTGAAGCCCAGATCCTCAGAGGTGTTGAGGCACCTTTTTAATCAATGGAGTTAGGTCCTAAATACCTTTGAGGAGCTGGGTTTCATGTAAAATTAAAACAATATTGAAGTCCTGAATACATTCCTGGCACTTCACCCTTTTCGGGGTCAAAACTCTGTTTGGGGTAGGATTTTTGGTTTTGAGTTTTTACATCCATGTGACCTAAGTTTCTTCTCCCTGGTGAATGACTATTGGCCAGGTAAAGGAGAAGAGGTATCTAATGGAATAGCAGAGGTTGCAGGGAGCATTAGGGCTATTGCAGAATTCCACAGTGCTGTCTTTGCTGCTCCACACAGGCAAATTCAATTGAGAATTATATCCCTTCTATAGATTATAGATGTTATGTAATTCTCTTAAAATCTGTATAGTTTTAGACCACTTGCTAGAGAATAGACAAAGGGTCGTGTGGCACCTTATAGATTAACAGAGGTATTGGAGCATAAGCTTTCGTGGGTGAATACCCACTTCCTCAGATGCAAGCGGTGGAAATGTCCAGGGGCAGATATAAATGTGCAGGGAAGAGTCAGGCTAGAGATAACAAGGTTAGCTCAATCAGGGAGGGTGAGGCCCTCTTCTAGCAGTTGAGGTGTGAATACCAAGGGTTGGTTTAATTCCTGTTCAATTTCATAAAAGGTGCAATGTTAGGTTTTATAAAAATACTCTTTTACAACCAAATTCTGCCACCCTTGCTCACCTCAAGTAGTATCAGTGGAACTACTTGCATAGATTGATACCAATTAACATAGGAATCATGGCAGGATTTTGCCCTTAACGTGTAAAAGAGGAAGGATTTATTTTCATAGATAGTGCATCTGGAAACCCTAGAGAGTAGAGGTTCTAAAACTCTGCTCTGTGGACCACGAGTCATCTGCAGAACAGTTGCTGATGATCCACAGAGATAAGTCTGGTCACATGGTGTTGGCGCCTTCTTATCTTCAGCTGCTAACTTTCATTAAAAAAGACAGGAAGAAATGCAGTAAGGGCCTGATTTTCAAAGAGGCTGAACTCCCACAATTCCCATTGACTTCACTGGGAGCTGACAGTGCTTAGGACTTTTGAAAAACTAGTCTCTAAATGCTTATCTGATATTACTTTTCCATGTAGTCAATTGCTGTAGTTGCCACAGTAAGGTAGTCTATGCTATTATGACTGAGAGATAGGGGATGGCCTTGCTGGGCAATCTGAGGACCTGGCAGCCAAGTTATAGTCTGCCATCCCCCAGTGCTCCCAGGTTCTCCCAGTCAGCCAGAGGTAGTGGGGTGAACATGGGGGGGTGGGGGAAGGCCCTCACTTTCCACTGGGTCCCAGCCCAGGGCCCAAGCGGGAAAGGGTGAGGAAAATCTTAGTCCTCCTTAGCTGGGACAATAGACCAACCTCCCCTGGGCTACTTTCTGCCTCCCCTGTTCTCTCTTCAGTTTGGAGTGCGGTCCTAGCACTCAGCTTCCCCCTCAGCAGAGGGTTGCTCTCCTAGTCTCAATAATTCAGACAGTCATTTGGGACTTCCTAGCTCACTTTTCAGTGACCCAAGTACTCTCCCTTGTCAAGGAGAAGGGGAATAAGAAAAGGAGTCACGCCCTTGGCCTCCTTGTCAGGTCTTACCCATAGGCCAGACCCTTCCCCTATAGACCCCTCTGTTCCAGAGGCTACAGCCTGAGTGCCTTCCTTCAGACAGTCTCTCCTTCCCTCTCCCCCGCTCTTGACTGTCAGAGTCCCGTTTGAAGCAGGTCCTCCAGTTGGCGCATGCTCTGCAGGTGCTGAGGGACAGGGCTGTTTTGGCCAAATACTGCTTCACAAGGCTCTTAGCCTTAGTGTGGGGTCTGTAAATCCCATCACAGGCCCACAAAATAATCTCTGTATTAAAATGTCTTTTACACTGTGAAAAAGTTTGCAAATCCTTGTTATACAGCATTTCCTTCCCTCACAATTTCTATGCTGTTACTATAACCCAACAATGGGTAGCTTATTGATGGAGCTTTCTATACCATCACATGTAGCTGTCTGGGGGAAATCATCCAATGAGACCCTGTGGAAATATTGCTAAAAGGTTGTTTTCTTCAAATGTTCAAACTACTTCTCTGTTGTTTAGATATGCTGGATGTTCATTTCTTTTCTGTAGACATTTTGATATGCACTTTGATGCTGGCAGACCAGGTGCCAGCTCATGCCAAGGCCCCCAGGCCTCAATTGAACACTGACCAATACATATCTGGAAACCAGTCTGGCTCACCTGTGTGTTAGTATTGTTAAAATAAATATTTAGTTAATAAATAATGTGTCTAGACTTTATGAAATGCTTGTAAGTTGCTTCAGGTATTGATTTCACTGATAATATCTGTATCCTATGTTATAAGGTAATATTTAAGTGTTTGCTCTGTAAATGTAAAAGTGTTTGCTCTGAAACGGTAAACCACCAGCGAGGAGAGAAGCATTACCAAGTATGAAATACTAGTTTGCCACAGGAGGTTTTATCTCCTGCCCAACAAAAAAGAAGGCCCGTAGACACAAGACAAACCATTGTGGAACATCAGAGGATGAAAGATGTTAATTGCTCCACCTCCCCATCCATGAAAAGGAGATGTGCATGTGAATTTAACCCTTTATGTGAACTTGTCCCAGAGCTTGAACTCTGGAGGAAGAGAATAAAAATTCCTGACAAGAAGAAACTGTATCTCTATGCAGCTTGGACTATGGGGGGAGGGGCAGAGATTTCTAAGCATAAGCAAGAGATCCCCAGCAGAGTAATCTGGGTTAGCACTAGAGGACATATGGAGCTTGTGTATTACAGCAGCTTCTATTGCATTCTGAACCTGAGACTGTAATTCATTTATGTTTATCTGCTTTAACTTTGTAAATAATTCATTTCTTTTCTTTAGTTAATGCATTTTTTAGATAGTTTATTATAAGATTGACTATAAGGTTTGTCTTTGGTGTGAGCTCAAAGGTGTAATTAACCTGAATATTGTGATTTTTGGTGTAAGGGACCATCCATCACAAAGGCAAGTTTGCCTACTTGGCAAGATAGACCAAAGTACACGAGGGGCCTGTCTGACTCCATGGTCAGGCTGTTATAGTGCCTGAGGAGTTTACACTTGATACTTGGTTGATGAAATCTAAGTGTAGAACTCACAATCAGTTTGCGGTTTGTAGCCTGCTTCTTAACAGTCTGCCCTGAGATTGGTACTCATGTTCTGGAGTCACTCCGGACAGTTTTTCATACATTTATAATTAATTTTCAGTCCTGCATGAAATACTGGAAATAAAATCCATTTATTTGCCACTACATTCTACAAAACATTGTTTTTTGTTTTGTTTGTTTGTTTTTTTGCTATAAGTTACATTTAAATATCAGGATCAGACCTAACCTCAAGTTCCCTTTAAGCTGAATATTCCTGAACAGTTAGTGTTTGTAATATTCAGATCTTCTTAATCCTTACTTAATCCATCAATATGCGTAATTACACATCAAATACAAATGACATTAGCTGTTTGACCTGGTGTTTACAGCATGCCCGCTTGCTATTTACCTCTGCTTCTCTTCCCAACACATATAATGGGAAGGAGGTTTGGATTTAGTTCAATTTGAAGCAGAAGAACGGGAGGTACAAACATTCAAGTGTTTAAGGCCTTGTCTGCAATGGGATTTCACTGCATACATTAGCTGGTTCAGTGCAAACCACTGCTGTAGACCGGATTTATACTGGAACAACATGAGTTACAGCAGTGCATCTTACTTTGGTTTCAATCCAGGGTAGGCTTAGTTAATAAAACTGGGCTGCACAGGTGTAAATCATGTTTGCACTGGGGGCCCACACATCAATGGCTAAGTGCCCTAGGTAGACAAGGCCTAAGTATTTGGATTGGACAAATCCGCTTTAATAAATATAAAGTATCTGAACCTGAGGCCAATCTTCACATCTTTAGGGGGAGATTTTCAATGACAAAAGGGCTTGTATGTGCCCAACTCTCATTGAAAATCCCAGCCTTAAGATTTACTTAAGTAGTTCCACCTATCCACTCCACCTGTGTCCTGATGAAACCACAAGATTCTACTAGCTGGGAACATAAGAACGGCCATACTGGGTAAGACCAATGGTCCATCTAGCCTGGTATCTTGTCTTCTGACAGTGGTCAGTGCCAGGTGCTTCAGAGGGAATGAACAGAACAAGAAATCATCAAGTGATCCGTTACATCGCCAATTTCCAGCTTCTGGCAAACAGAGACTAGGGATACCATGCTTGTCCATCTTGGCTAACAGCCATTGATGGACCTATCCTCTATGAACGCATCTAGTTCTTTTTTGAATCCTGTTATAGTCTTGGCGTTCACAACACCCTCTGGCAAAGAGTTCCACAGATTGTTGTGTGAAGAAATACTTCTTTTTGTTTGTTTTAAACCTGCTGCCTATTAATTTAATTTGTTGACCCCAAGTTCTTGTGTTATGAGAAGGAGCAAATAACATTTTCTTATTTATTTTCTCCATACCAGTCATGATTTTATAGACCTCTATCATATCCCCCACTTAGTCGTCTCTTTTCCAAGATGAAAAGTCCCAGTCTTATTAATCTCTCCTCATATGGAAGCTGTTCCATACCCCTAATAATTTTTGTTGCCCCTTTCTGTGCTTTTTCCAATTCCAATATATCTTTTTTGAGATGGGATGATGAGATCTGCACATAGTATTCAAGATGTGGGCATACCATGGATTCATATAGAGGCAATATGATAGTTTCAGTTTTATTATCTATCCCTTTCCTAATTATTCTCAACATTCTGTTCGCTTTTTTGACTGCCACTGCACGGTGAGTGGATGCTTTCAGAGAACTATTCACAATGATCTCTCTCTTGAGTGGTAACAGTTAATTTAGACCTCATCATTTTATATGTATAGTTGGGATTATGTTTTTCAATGTGCATTACTTTGCATTTATCAACATTGAATTTCATCTGCCATTTTGTTGCCCAGATACCCAGTTTTGTGATATCCCTTTGTAACTCTTCACAGTCTGCTTTGGACTTAACTGTCTTGAGTAGTTTTGTATCATCTGCAAATTTTTGCCACCTCACTGTTTGCCCCATTTTCCAGATCATTTATGACTATATTGAACAGTACTGATCCCAGTACAGACCCCTGGGAGGCACCACTATTTACCTCTCTCCATTCTGAAAACCGACCATTTATTCCTACCCTTTGATTTCTATCATTTAACCAGTTACTGATTCATGAGAGGATCTTCCCTCTTATCCTATGACAGCTTACTTAGCTTAAGAGCCTTTAGTGAGGGACCGTGTCAAAGGCTTTCTGAAAATCTAAGTACACTATATCCACTGGATCACTTTTGTCCACATGCTTGTTGACTCCAACTCAAAGAATTCTAGTAGATTGGTGAGGCATGATATCTCCTCACAAAAAACATGTACACTCATCCCCAACAAATTGTGTTCATCTATGTGTTTGATAATTCTGTTCTTTAGTTTCAACCAATTTGCCTGGTACTGAAGTTAAGTTTAGCAGCGTGTAATTGCTGGGATTGCCTCTGGAGCCTTTTAACAAAATTGGCATCACATTAGCTATCCTCCAGTCATCTGGTATAGAAGCTGATTTAAATGATAGGTTACATAACACAGTTAGTAGTCCTGCAAAGTTCCTTCAGAACTCTTGGGTGAATACCATCTGGTCTTCGTGACTTATTACTGTTTAATTTATCAGTTTGTTCCAAAACCTTCTCTAATGACACCTCAATCTGGGGCAATTCAAATTCTATCTAACAGTAAAGTCAAACATTTTTGGGGGTAAAAAAATAGAAAAATAGGTCAATTTTTTATTTTGCTTGGTTCGAGTCTTTCTAGATGGAAGGCATTCAGTTCTTCTAGAAGTGTATTTTTCATTTAAACATTTGCTTATGCCTTGCACTGCAATACATTACTACAAGGCGTTAGCAACAGGAGAGAGAGAGGGAGAGACAGAGGGGCAGTATTGCCAACCTCAAGTGTTGAAAAGTAAATAGTCAGGCATCAAAAATCATGAGTGGCTTACAATTACAATATTTTAAAAAATTGAACATTTAAAATTTGCTTTCTGTGTTTTGAACCTGACTCCTGGAGCTGGGTCTTAAATAACACCCCCCCACACACACCTAATATGAGGAGAGTCACTATAAAATGATGAGAATTAGCAACACAGGAAGTGTGATGATGGAAAATGCTTTAAAAACCCAAAAGGGAAATGACACAAAACCATGACATATAGCCAACACTGCCTATCCATAGCAACATGATGCTATACTACACTGCATGACACAGAATTGCTCTTGAACATTTTCAATATGGGTATTTCAGATTATCCAGATGCACTGTAAGGGGGAAAAGGATGTGCAGGTAATTTTAAGGCTAAACATTCATACTATTGTCTGTTACTTGACCACACAGCTACCAACTTCATTAGTGCAATGATCTCCTGGTGATTTTCTCCTGGATTAATCAATACTACATGTTATTTTCTATATTAGTTTGCCCTTTTATAACATCAGTGTCCCTTTGTTCTGCTAATTGCTTTCAAAGCTCTTTAAAGAGGCAGAACCCTTGTTTAACACATTGGAAAAAAATAATAATAAGTACTTCAAAAGCTCTTTTTTCAAATGGTTTATCCATTTGTGAAAAGGACTCCCATGAGGGCTATTAGGGAACCCGGAAGAAAATTTAACATCCCTTTTATCACCCCCCTCTCATTTCCACTAGCTATCTAACTGAGTGAACAGAAACCTACAGGAATAATCTGAGCCATCAAAGATAAAGACTCAGACAGAAAAGGTACCTTAACAGCTTAATATTCAGTCACTGTAGCTCTACAACGTTAGATTTTACTAATTTGGGGCTTTCAAAAAATGGAAAGAGATTGCATTATAGGGAAAAGGCACCATCACAGGCTAAAATCAAGTTTAAAAGAACATTCACAGAGAGACTGACGTGTGCTATCAAGAGCCCAATTTAAATTGACGGAAGCTGAGAAATCCAAATATTAGGCTCTATAACTCACGTTATTTTAGTAGGTTTTGTTTTGTTTTGTGTGACTTAGGGTTCAAGGTACTGAGTGCCCTGAATTTCCATGGAAGTCAGTCAGAGTTAAGGGTGCTCAGCCCCTTGCTGGATCACTCAGCCTCATACAGGACTGAGCTCTTAAGGACACAATTTCAATGTTAACCTTTAAGGCATGATTCAACTCAGACCTTTAATATTTAGATTTTTTTAAAAAATTGAAACGTCTCTATACATTTCTTCCCCCATCCCTTCAATTGCTTCCATTGGTCTTATGGCTCTGCATTTTAGCAGACTGCTTTTTGGACGTACCTCTGTATCGAGCTTTTTAAATTTGTGCACTGTTGACAAGATAAACCAGAACAGCGTACCAGGTTAGTAAACTTTGATAGAGCATCATGGTTCATTTTCAGCCAACATTAAACCCTCTGCTGCACTCTGACTGGCTGTCTGTGATGATAAGCAAACTGTAACTCGGTCATTCTCTTGCCATCCTTAATGGGGCAACATTTCTAATGGTGCTCAAAGCCCCAGTAGATTTAACTTCTGTCAGAAGACTTTTAATCTATAATGCTTGAGTGAATTTGTAAGTGTCTAGAATTTGTTCCTCTGGTCCCCATTTGGACTATGAAAACAGTTCAGCTGACCTATTTCTTCTCCCATCAAGCTGTTTTGTCTGTGCTGATTTACGGGGCAGTTTCTCAGGTTGATTAAATTGCCGTAACTCCATTGACTTCAGTGTTGCTTCCATCCATTTAAACCAGTTGATGATCTGCCCCGAGGTGTGGAAAGAATGGCCTACAGATTTTTGCATATTAGATTGTGTCCTTTAACTTTTAAAACACTGATGACAGTTGGATGTCAGAGGTTCCAATTTATTCTAGAAATGTCCATAAGCATGTTTCCCTTTCTTGTGGGGAGGAAAAAAAAGAGAATCAAAACAATGCTGCTGTATTCATTTAAACCAGGCCTGCACAACTCGTAAAGTGCTGAGGGCCATATTACTCCGAAGAAAACAGCCGAGGGCCGAAACTCTTCTCCCGCCCCAAAAGTTGTTGAGAGGAAAAAAAACAACAAAAAACCCTTTCCCACCCACCAAAGTTGATGAGAAAAAAATATATTTTTTTTTGCTCTACCCCCCCCGCGGGCCATACAGTGAGCCTCCGCGGGCTGCATGTGGCCTGTGGGCCGTATGTTGTGCAGGCCTGATTTAAACCTTCATAGAAACACTTATAATGAGAAAGGAGTAACAAATAATGAAATAAAAGACTAACCAAAGCAAATGTAAAGAATTTTAGAGACAGATTTTAAAAGCTATTGCAAGGAGTCACTGGAAGAAATTTCCTTAGCTATAGGGTTCAGTTCATATATAGTACAATGTTGTTTGAGCGACACATTGAAATGGGTTTCTTTGTCCCACACGGTTATACAGAAACAAAAATGCAGCTAAGAGGAAGGATAAATAATCCCCCCCCACATGTTTTGGTGGTGTGTGTGTGTTGGTGGCGTTAACGGAAGGGTTGTGCATTAGCCCTGTGGTCTGCTATAGAAAATATATCTCAATGTTTCATAATGAAAGCACATTTTAAGTATATATTATTCATGATCAAATACAGTAGAAATATAGTCTGCCCTGGCAGCACATGTAACTGCTACTGTTGTTCACAGAAGATATATTTGCAGGTTTGTCATCTTTATTTTCAGTGCTAGTGGATTAAAAGCTAATTCTCTACAATGAGTATAGGGCATTTGTTAAAATACTGAAACTAAAAATACAGGAGAAAGTTTTCAAATCAGGATGCCTAACCTTAGGTCAGCTAAACAAGTGGTCCGATTTTCAGAGATAGAGAAGAAACCACCAGGGCTGAGGGAAACTGTGAGTATTCAGCCAGTCTTATGTTCAGGCAGCTTTTTTATCTGGCACTATGGATTTAAGTGCATAGCTTTAGGCACCCACGTCTAAAAGTAGCAGCACAACCAAGATGTGAATGTGAAGGTATGGATTTGGAAGAAGTAGGGAAAAGCAAGCTGAAAGAGAAAGTCTGGCTTAATTGCTCTTTGTGGCAGGGCTGTAATCTCAGAGTGGTCACTGATTCTCTGTACTGTTAGATATCTAACTTCCATTAGCTCTTCAAAAACGCTAAAGAAACTATTGCACATGTTTTAATTGCCAAATAAATGTGGTGCTTGTGAAAGGTTTTACCTGGTATTTGGAAGCAGTGAGTGGAGCCCACCAGGACAAAAGGCCCATTGCCTCCAGCTGCAGGAGTGAAAGGTGCTTGGATGGCAATCCTGGGGACTGAAGTTCCTGGAAAAGGAAAAGTGTAAGATGGGCAGCAGCAGTGTCAGTTCCTGCAAACCCTCTCTGTCATTGTTCCTTCACTGTCATTTGGAATGACCATCTGTGAGGGGCAGGTAGTTCAGTCTTCATGCCCCTTCATTCCTTGGCCTCTCTGCTGAGACCTCCACTAGTGCCAATTAACAACGACTGTAATGGTAGTTTTTGTGATAGGAGCACCTTGTCATGTCCTTAGCAGACTCATAACGGATCCAGTCAGGTGAAACTCCATGAAATACAGTTAGCTTATGTAATAGTATAATTTATGTCGCTGTATATTACATTGTATTGCTCACTTCATAATAGCTTGAATTAAAGCTGAGAGAATCCCCAGTGAACAGCTCACTGCAGCGTGAGCCTGAGTATCTTGTCTTTATACTTCATTGCTTTGTACTGCACTGCCAGAAAGCTATTTTTAGAGATGGTTCTGCATTTGCACAGTTATTGCTTATGTCTTGTCTAAAGGAAGTAAGGTTGCTTTTCTGAGACTTTGCCCTTCTCTCAAGGGTAAACTAAAATCCATTAAATTTAAACACATACTGTAAACCCTAATACATTAGTGGCTGCAATGGAAATATTATGTATTTATTTTTAACAAGATACCCATTTGGGAAAGTGAAATAAATAGGTGTATCTGCAAATTGCTGCCTTTTTGTTCTCTTTTTAAAGTCATTATCTTTGGTACTTCAGCCTGAAAGTTTACTCAACTGGCAATAAGAAAAAGCAAAGCAAATATATCTGCATAGAACAAATCATAGTTTCCCACAATTTCTCACAATAAATATTTTATAAAAAGTAACATGAGTTCCATTGGGCCAAATTCTACTGTGCTACTCCAGCATAAATCCAGAACAGTATCACTGACATCAGAGAAGTTGCTCTGGATTTCGGTGCTCAGATATCATGGTTAGGAGGACCATAAAAGTATCTGGTAAAATACTGGTGCCAATACAGCAGAATTGCTAGCCACAGTCAAGGTTTCTCTACCTTATTTTGAGGTTAAAAAGTTACATTAAAAGTCAGCGAAAATATTACTTATAGTACTCTTCATATGATTTTATCAGCAATTGTTGTAATTGACTCAGAGAGATAAGAGATTACAAATAAGGTAATAGGGAGTGGTGGCAGTTTGTGCAATGGCGAGAGGGAATAGCAAGTGTTCTTGAGACAAAGTGTGGTCCATGCTCTGAAAAATTATGAGAACCTCTGAACTAAGAGAAACTAAAAAGTCCAATTTAACCGTCATGTCTGAATGTATGTTATGTGTTTGAATGCATTTAAATTAGAGGACAAGTACTGTACCTAGAAACAAGGACTGGTGATATGCAATGAATACCTAGCTGAAGCCTGTGGCTTTTCCTGTGATTCTTTGGAGAGATCCTGTAGCAACCACATATATCCTACTGAAATGAGATTTACACACACATCTGAGTGCAGAAGTTGACCCAATGAATCTCTCTCTTTTTCAAGTGAACCTTAATCACCCCAAGAGTGAGTG
This sequence comes from Macrochelys suwanniensis, assembly GCA_033296515.1. Lineage (NCBI taxonomy): Eukaryota > Metazoa > Chordata > Testudines > Chelydridae > Macrochelys > Macrochelys suwanniensis. Next base: position 96,770,362 of record CM065776.1, on the reverse strand, counting down.
CTTTATAACTTTTAGAACAATAGCAGAAAATGTTCCAGATAATTGATCTTGTCGGATTCAAAGAGCTTCACAATCAAATAGATGTCCTGTAAGAATGGTAGGAAAGTTACCATTGTTAAAGGCTTAGCAGAAAGAAGTAAAGAAATTTGCTTATGTTAAACTCGTAGTTGTAATTATTCAGATTTTAGATTCTTTACAACAGGTTCTTTTCAGAGACGTCACAGAAGAAACAAGAGACATCACTAGATCTCTCTTTTACATCCTAAGTCCTAGGTTTTTGATAGAACACTTGCTCACTAACTTGAATACATTCAAGTCTTTGACATGTTCTGAGAGGAGAGGTCAAACTGGGGTCTTTTGCTTAGTTCCTTCGTATAAAGCAGAGCAGGCACTGGGAAGAAAAATGTCTCTGATCCATGTCCATGTATATGGCTACTCAAGTATGTAGTCATCCTCCTTTCTGGAATAATGTATTGATATTCCTCAGTCTTAATTACTTTCATTCATTAATTGCATTATATTCATGAGCGTTTACATTTGCAATACAATTTAAGGCAACAAGTAACACCAAGAGGGTGATATGTTGACTAGTAGCGGGATGGCTTTGTTCTATGGTAGGAAGACAAATGAGTGGAAGAGATGCCACTTGCTTTGTTCTACAGTCTGCCTCTCCCAGCCCATCTTTGGTTGGCAGCTATATTCTTTGGCCTGGTATCATCTGAGTAGGCATGCTGCCACTCGAGCAGATGGGCAAGTGTGTAGATATGCAAATTAGCTAGTGTGCACATTCATTTGGAGGATTGTGGGCATAAATCAGTCAGTCCATGCAGAATCTCCACAGCTGAGATTATGGCAATGATAAATTACATAAAACATAAGGTTGTCCTGAACCAGGATAATTATTAATGACACACAGAACTATTGTTCATGTTGTCCAAGAACAATATTAAAGGGAAACATATTTGTGTCAATTGGGAAAATGGAAGGGGCCATTTCTTACATACAAAAAAATCCTATTTACTTCTAGGCCTACAGTGCTCAGTGGACAGGTTCAAAGACAAAGAAAGGTGCTGTTAAATTCTTCAAATAGTTGCCATTTAACAAACTTACTTGTATATCAGGATGGTGAAGTGTACACAGTAGATAGAAATGGGAGATGACTTGCTTGAAATTCAGTGCACAACCCGGTCACGTTTCCATGACCACTACAGTGGCTGGAAAGTACCAAGTCTATACATAAACAAAATCCTCAAGATTATCTCATTTCACTGTGTCTGATAGGTGAGCAGGGACCAAAAGGACAGCAGGCGTTTAAGAGATGCACAGAGAAAACATCCCAAGAGGTAGAAAAAGTTAGATAGTGTCAATGCCTGTCCTACTTTACAAAGCATCTTGAATTCAAATAAGTTACAGTATACAAGTCACATAAATGCACCAGAACAAACAAACAAAATTGCTTAGTTTGTTTGTCCTTTTATGTAGTTAGTTTATTTCCTATTGAGGAGCAAACTCTATCCTCTTCTTCTTGGTTAGATGGGGCCACACAGTATTTCCTTTAATGTAAAGATCCGTTTGTCTGATGCTGACTCCTGTTCTTCCTCACACAGTGCACAACATGGTTTGTGTGTCCTAGAAAGCCCGAGAACTATCTTACACATTCATTGCCAGCTACTGACATCAAAAAGGTGGAATCATGAAACTGAGGGCATTGAAAGTGTTATTCATACTAATGTAAGGGATCCCACAGAACTGAGTTTTCTGCATGAATATTTTTGTGCCTGTTGTTTTGGGTATTTGTAACACTGTAACACATCACATTTGGGCCATGGCAGATGGAGAAATACATGGGACTGTAGTGGGTGGGCCAGAGGAGGAAGAAACAGGTTCTGACAGATGTCACATGGCAAATCTAGGGTTTTGCATTTGATCTAGGAATCATCTAGGTAGAGATATTTTAACAAACAAAAAAGCATGCAGGGCAATATGAACTTTAGATGCTGATCTAAAGAGCTATATGGAGGAAGCCATTTGCAGTGCACAAGAAGTTTTGTTGATCCTACACAACTAAAGAACTGCATGACACATTCTTGAGAGCCATCTACTGGCATCTTGTCTATTAATGAACCATGCACACAAAGCACTCTCATAACACCCTGGACCTGTAGGACTAGCTTTGCCTCTGGGGCAGGTACCTTGAATGGTACCTTAGAATACATGCTAAATACTTATGCTAAACAATCTGTTCAATCTTATATTTAGCTGTGACTCTCCTTTCCCAGACCTGAGGAAGAGCTCCCTGTAGCTTGAAAGCTTGTCTCGCTCATCAATTGAAGTTGGTCCAGTAAAAGATATTATCTCACCCACCTTGCCCTGGCAGAAGTGTGGTTCCTTTGGAGAAGGAAGGAAGGGCATGTCTACGCTTGCCATTTAAAGTGCAAAAAGCCCCTTTTTTTGCACAAACACCGCGGGAGCACCTACACTTGCCAATTACTTTTTATGCCTCCACGAGAGGCATACAGCTCTCACCTGTGATACTTTTGCAGTGATGTGCAAGTGAAGACACGTTCTTCCTGTTTACACAGCTTTTAGCCTCCGGAGGATATCCCACCGTGCCTAGGTGGCCACTCTGGCTAGCAGCTCTGCTGCTGTGATGCCAGGTAAACAGACGCCTGCCCCTCCCCCCGTAAAGCCCCGAGAACTTTGAAACGCTCCTTCCTGTTTTCTTGGCAAGTGCTCACTTATCTGGCCTGCTCCACAGAGCAAATGATCCCCTGCTTGGGAGCAATGCTGAGCTACTGGAACTGATCAGTGTTGGGTGACAGGAGTCTGTGCGGGGACCCAGGATGCCCCGCAATCGCCCCCTGCCCCTTCCCACAAGACCAGTCCTCAAAATGGAGAGAGCTGCACTGTGGGATAGCTGCCCTCAGTGCACTGCTCTCATAATGATGGAAGTGCTGCAAACGTGAACACAACCTGATGCCTGTGGAAGTAAATGAGAACACAAACCAGCGCTTCTCTTTTATCGGTTCCCGACCACTGGTGAAACTGACAGCGCAAAAACTCTGCAAGTACTGTATAGACATAGCCGAAGATACACCCAAAACCCCAATGCCTCATTCCAGTCCAGTCCCTTGAGCACTGTAAGAGGGTTTCTAGAGGACACTGGGAGGACAGATAGCCTGAGCTATTGGCCCTTTTGGCACAATGAGGAGCACAGCTTTATTTCAGGCTTCAGTGATAGCATGGTGTGTGTGGGGGGAAACCTCTCAGCACATCCTCAAATGACTATCCAGTAGTCCAGAAAGTGTTCAGGGGTGGGGTCAACTGGCTAGGTATGGGCACAGTGGAGACTGCAGCCACAGTGGCAGTAGCCCAATGCACCCCCTCAGCAGCCTGCCTCTCTGAAGTGTAAAAGACTGCTGTAGTGAGGGCTGAGGTAGGTGGCAGGACCATGGTGGAGGAGGCCTCAGGAGTCACTCACAGAGGGAAGGCTTGTTGTCTATCAAACAGCATAACGAAGGTGTGGAGGATGGAGTGCAGGGAAGGAGAAAGGCCAGACTCCTGAGGAGGGTGACTACCTGGCAGCTGCTAGAAATAAATGTTTTAAAATGCTTCCTTTCAGGTGGGAAGCAGAGGGTAAAATGACCTGGCCTCTTGCCGCTCCCTACTTGAAGGCATGCTTCCTCAGCCTGCTGGCCAGTCCGGCTCTTTATTCAGGGCCAGTGGAGGCAGCCATCCAAATGGTCTGTGAAATAATGGCCCATTATTGGCCTGTGGGACAGGAGGCCTGAATGTCCCATATTCCTCAAGTGACCCCAGCAGCCCACTAGAGGAGGAGACTGGAACAATATCTTATGCATTCAAATGCTGAGCATCACTTCTGTTATGCCATCTAGAAGAGCAATGCTGCAGTCCTTGCACACATAAACTTCCTAATGATTTCAATTCTGGATTTCATCTACTCTTTCAACATTCAGGCAGTAGTGTCTGCCCCATTTTTTTCCATCCCCTCATTTTCCAAGTTCCAATTACCACCAGAAACAGAAGGACTGGATATCTTATGAGAATCTTCTTTTGTGAGGTTTCCAGCAGCTTTGATAAGTATCTGAACTCTTGCGAGCTTCTCTAGGTTTGCCATCACAAGTAAACCTGTCTCTTGCAAGCCCTGTGTTTCAGGACCAGATATTACTGGGCCTTCTATTTCTAATGCCATTTATTATTTAAAGCTCTCCATATGCCTCCCATTACATTTGAGTCTGATTCAAAGCCTATCAGTTAGTAATAAAACAGCAGCAGTTGGCAAGAGAGGAGTTATTAGCACTCAAAGAGGTTACAAATCCTTTAGCTTCTGCCTGTGACAAAGTACAATATGCATGGATTTATTGTAGTAAAACAACTCTGCTCTTCTTTAATGAGTATTATTATAGCTGCTCACTCTGACACGAGACTATCACACACTCACCATATACATAAAAAGCACCAGTCACAAATAAACCAACAATTAAAAACAGCAACAAAACTAACCTGTCACTATTTGTATTAAACAAAATGCTTAATTGCAGCTGGGGAATTCTATTACTTTGCATGACTGTTTCAGGACTAGTGGTACCATGTGAAAAATATTTTTACTACAGCTTTGTAGAAGTACAAGGCATGCATTGTTGTGTATGGGGTTACAGCAGAGGGAATGGGAGTCAGCATGTCTGGGATCAGATTCCGCCGTTGCTACTGATTTACTGTGTGATTTTAAGCAAGAAAATGTGGCTAGTATTTTCAAGAGTCCACTAATTTTTGGGTGCCTATCTTGAGATACCTAAGCCCTCCATGCCTAATATTTCCTTATCTTAAATTAGGTGTAATATGTCTTTTGGACTGTGCAAACATTCATTCATTTAAAAAAAATAAAAAAATAAATGGAGCCATGCCAATCTCCTAGAACTGGAACAACCTTGAAAGGTCATCGAGTCCAGTCCGCTGCTTTCACTAGCAGGACCAAGTACTGTCCCCTGACAGATTTTTGCCCCAGATCCCTAAATGGCCCCCTCAAGGATTGAACTCACAACCCTGGGTTTAGCAGGCCAATGCTCAAACCACTGAGCTATCCCTTCCTCGTTTACACACCAGGGGTAAACTGCTCTCATGCAATATGTGTTTTCAGGATCAGGGTCTTAGATGGATTGTAAACTCTGTACAGTAGGGACTATGCCTTCTGTTAGGTTTGGAAAGCATCTACTACACATATATGTACTCCTGAAAAGATCTAATTAACAATAATAATGCTTGTATCATAACTCAGAAGTGGGGTGAGACTTGACTAATTAGTATCGCAAAGAACTTTGAGAACCCTAGTTAAAATGCTGAAAGGCACTATATACTGTACATTTAGAGTGGTAGTGCTTTTACTGCAGAGACTAGATAACAATAACTTGCAGCATAGCTAATAAGCATCATCATACACTCATAGTTCTCTGTGTGATCACTATTGTACCCTTTTCCCAAGGCTATACTTAGGGAAATTATGAGCCAGCTTGAAAGGTTATTTGATTCATGAGCAATACTAACAGTTACTGGGAGGTAATGTGGTGTAGTGAAGCCATGCTGGATAACTGAACGCCACACACCTCTTTACAAAAGGCAACTTCAGTCAGTCTTGGCCAAGAGTGCTTATTGTGGAGAATGCCCTCTTATCGTATGAAGTCCCTGTGCTATGCTTAAAAGAAATAAAACAGAAACGGTGATTCTTTAGTTAATAGCAAGCTATAACTGAATTTGGAGAAAACAAAATTTAAAAATATTTATCTTATCAAGTCAAAAACAATCACATTCTTTGTAAGTATAAAAAATGTACTTCGCATTTTTAGAAATATGTAACAGCTGTCAAAGGTAGCAAAATCCCCATACTACCGGAGGGTTGGAAAGTACCCATATGCTTTTGTTACCTGTAATAATAATTGGTATTTTGGCAGCACTTGCGAACAGTTGTTGTTTTGTTTCTTTGTTAATGAAGCTTTATATTGGAAGATCTCTTTGTGAGCAGCTCTAGGAGAGATTAAACAGGAAAAAATGCCCATCCTCATGGCACTTGATGAAAACCACTGTTTTGTGGTTAGACATTTTGTTCAGATGGTAGTAAGAATAAATTATGTTTCTACCTTTTCTTCCCTCATTCGAGCTTTTATCACAAGAATGGACCATGTGGTTTGGAGATTGTGTTCTCATTACAATCTTTGTCATAAAAATACATTCTATAATTAGAGATACCCAGAAGTTTCCCCAAAATAATTATTTTTGGATCCTCTGAAGATGTGATAACACATCTGCAGAACATGCTGATGGGATACATTTTTAATTACATTGATTTAATAAGTTAAGTGGGTAGAGGACTGAACTGGGAGTCAGGAGACCTGTGTTCTGTACTCTGACCTGCGGAGGGATCTTGGACAAATTATTTCCCCTCTCTATATCTCAGTTTCATCATCTGTAAAAATGGGAAAAATGATACTGACATTCTTTGCAAAGCACGTTGAGATGTTCAGATAACAAGTGATATATGAGCATGAGCCAAATGAGCTTATAAATAAGATCTTGGCAATGTGGCCTGCTGGATAGAGTACCAGACTAGGTTTCAGGGGACTTAAATTCTATTCCCAGCTCTGCCAATGGCGTGCTGGGTGACCTTGGGCAAGTGACTTCATTGCTCTACACCTCAGTTTTCTCACCTGTAAAATGGGAATGATGATCCAATTTGTAAAGTGTTTTGAGATCTACCAGTTAAGAGAACTAGGTATTACTACTACTATTTTGTTATTATTAATCAAACTGTTGAGCATTGGATTAGGTCCCATCACAATTAAATCTTATTCAGGTGACAAAAATTACCAATCCCAAGCATTCAAAAATCATGAGTCAGCCCTCCCCGCAAAATTATGAGATTTGGGGTTTTGTTTTTATAGATTGGGTTCTTTTTATTTACCTTTGGGTTTTGGAGCCTCTATGGAGCACTCAGGTCACATATTGAAGCTTTCCCCCATAACTATAAGGGCTACAAATTTACTTCTGTTTTTTAAAAAATGGAAGCTGAGAGTCTTACAAGATAATAAGATTTCAGGAGCTGGAGCTTTAAGAAAAATCACCAATTTTCACAAGACTCGGGACAGAGTTACTAAGAAAGGGGCAGTTAGTGATAAACACCTTAGATTCTAAGGGGTGGCCAACCTATGGCTCCAGAGCCGCATGTGGCTCTTCAGAAGTTAATATGTGGCTCCTTGCGTAGGCACCAACTCTGAGGCTGGAGCTACAGGCGCCAACTTTCCAATGTGCTGGGGGGTGCTCACTGCTCAACCCCTGGCTCTGCCCCAGGCCCTCCCCCACTCTACTCCTTCCCCTAAGGGCCCCTTCCCTTCCCCCAAGCCTGCCATGCTCTCGCTCTTCCCCCCTCTCCCTCCAGAGCCTCCTGCATGCCGCAAAACAGCTGATTGTGGCGGGCAGGAGGGGAGGGGAGGAAGGGGGGGCTGTTGATGTATTACTGTGGCTCTTTGGCAATGTACATCAGTAAATTCTGGCTCCTTCTCAAGCTCAGGTTGGCCACCCCAGATTAGTAACACACATGGTTCAAAACTGGAATCTTGTAGCTCCTCATGACTTTCCTGAGAGCTGAACAAGAGCAGGCTGTAGTCTCATCTGAAGAAAAACATCTCTCATTTTAACTTAGAACAACTAGAGTTCAAGATAATGGACAGCTTTCTCCCATGGAAACAAACGAACAGACAAATTACCTGCACTCAGGAAATGTGCTGTACCCTAGGTATGACATCATCACTCAGTTTGTTAGAGCATGTGCTGGAGTCTCCTCTAGCGCAGAGACTCACCTTGACCTCTCCCTGAATGAGGTGGGTGACTGAATGTAAAACTAAACCCCACATTCTTCCTTTCCTTCTAGGACTAGTGTTGTCTTTTGAGCCATTTGTTTTCTACTTCATAGCGAACTCTAAAGGAAATTCACCAACTTAAAAAAAAAAAGTTCTATGAACATAATAGAATTGCAGGAATCCACCTATCACCTCTTAATTGGATAACATAGAAATATTTATTTGGGGGAAACTTCTCTTTAATCATTTTCTATAGAAAGTGTAGGCAGAACAATCTATTTCAAGGGGCATTTTTAATAAGAACTACGATCTCGTCACAAGGTATATTTGCTAGAGACATAGGGGTCCTTAGAAGAGCTAGGACAATGCTACTATTTCCCTCTCCCCCGTAAATGTTTGGAACACGTCTTTATAATAAATGTGTTGTGGCCATAGTCACATCCTGTTATATTCACTTTCTGTGAACCTTTATTTGATGAATGTGGTATCAGTAGGATAAATATTTATACAATTAAATTTTTAAATGAACTAAAATTAATAACATTAAATGACAACAATAATAGTTTAGTTGGGGGTGCATCTTATACCAGCAGAGAATTTTGACCCATGTTATGGTAGCATCCAAATGGCCCAGTCAGGATCAGTCCCCCCATCTTCTGAGTGAACCCTTTTGGTCAGGGATTGTCTTTTTTCTATGTTTGTGCAGTGCCCAACACAATGGGGCCCGAATCCCGACCAAATAAATATTTACTACTACTTATAAATATTGTGGCAGGTGCTATTCAAACACAGATGAAGAGACAGACCCAGGATCTACGTGAGCAAGTAGTTACGGAAGCAATATTTTAGAATAATGGGGGTCAGAAGAGCTTGCTCAGTCAATCACCCAATCAAAGAACAGAAACAATGCCATGTGAATTGTCTGACTAATCACAAATAACCAACACACATTGAATAGCAAATATGCACACAAAACTGTTTATGATCAATCTGTAGAAGTAAAACAAATTCACAAACCTCCTTGGCTTTACATTAACTTTTCCCTTTCAATGGTCCTTTATTAATTGGCTGAAATGCCACTAAACATTACCAGTAATTAAGTACTTCAAAACTAAACAGAGCAGCATCACAGGAAAATTCCCACTGATTTCAGTGGGCTTTGAATCAGGCCCTTAAACAATCTTTGTCTTAGTTTCCATGTGTATAGAATGAGGATAACAATTACTTACCTCACTGTGGTATTGTAAAGACTAATGCTTGAAAAAGTGCTTTGAGAACCATGGATGCTATAGAAAAGTGCAAGATATGATTAGCCATTTTGATGTGCAATAGGTTGTACATTTTTTTTGCAACTCCCACGTTTCCTTTCATAGTAAAATAAATGCAGATGTTTTGATGGTTAATTTCTTCTTGTAACAGTAGGTTCTCATCTCAGGTTTTTTGGGTCTTGATTCGGTGTATCAGTGCATTTGGGTTGTTAAGCAGACATATGCGATGAACATGTGTGGATGGGATGCCAATTGAATAATTTCTCCAGAAATAGTAATGACAATAGAAGAAGGCAACATTATCTTCCTCGGCTTGCTCTGCTGTTGTGGGCTCAACTTTCAAAAGGCACCTCTGAGCTTGTGAAATTGCATGCACAAAATCTGCACATATGCATTTATACAGGGCAGCACACATGCATATCTGGAACTGTATGTCTAACTGCAGCTTTGCCTATGCAGGTACCAGTTGACATGCATAGATGGGTGCAGCAGCAACTTGTAAGAGCATGGGTTAGATGCCATTTTTGTAAATCGCCTTTTAAAAAAGCCACCTCCAAAACTGCACCTTCAAAAATACCTTTGTACATTTTTAAATGGAAATCTGATTTGTACATGCAAATGACTACTAGTACAGGCAAGCAAGCACTGTCTACATGAAAACAACTGTGTTTGCAGTTATTCTGAATACAGTTAGGAAGGATCAATGACACCTTGACTTTCTTTGTTACATACTCAAGGTGTGAGAACTGAAATAGCACAAGTACAGCGCTCACCTCAAAATTGCTACAAAAGGAAGAAAACATTTTCCACACATTTTTCACTTTCCTTATCAACGTACATATTTCCCAACCTGCCTGGGTGTAAATAAGCACAGCTCCGTGGATTTCAACGGAGCAGTGATTTACAGAAACTGGACATCAGGCTCAAAATATTTTCGTAGACTTCTTTTGATTACACATATTGCTAGTGCTTCCTTCTGTGCTTTTGAATTACTTCAATTATTTCCTGTACTGAAAGTGAAAAGAAAAAGCAATAGTAAATAAGTATGTCTATTGACAAGACCACATTAATTCTGAAACCCTACATTTTATTTTATTATCTTCGTTATATTTCTTTTTCTACCCAGAATATAAAACCAGAACACACTGTTGCCATAAACAATTACAGTCAGCATCTTGCTGTGTTCATCATATTTATTATTTTGTAGTATTCTGTTGTGTATTATAATGTTTATCCTCATCTATTTTTTGCCAGCTAGACCACTGAGGCAATTTTCTTCTCATTACCACAGTATGATTTTTATTACTCAGGATTACACCACACAAATTATTGATATTTATTTTTAAGGGAAGGCAATTTCTCTTTCCAGGATTCATTTATAATGATGCATAATACATTAAAAAAAACCACCCCCAAACGTCTCCAAATTTAAATCCAGCACTAACAATGATACTCGTACTGACGCTATATTGGTGAAAATATAGAAATGCAGAAATGATTATATTTTGTACATAAATTAATCTTACAGCAAGAAACTGGCCATTTATTGTTAAAGTTCATATGTGATTTTTCAAAAATCAGCGGCACACTGCAGTTAAATTTATTTGGACAGGTGACTGAGGGAGCTGATTTAAACTTAAGAAATGGCCACATCTATGCCTGTCACACTATTTTCCCCTTAGTGTGTCAAGTGGCAGATACACAATACATTATGTTCAGCAGCTATAACTCTGAAAGAGAGATGGGCATCTACTCACCCAGCCTTTTCCCTGTAATCTGTCAGCAAAGAACAGAGAGGAGAGAAGGGAGGCAATGTATATTTAATAATGTTTAAAATATTGAGGTAGCATTGCAGAAATGTTGTTTCTGCATTGTGTCATTATCTGAGATGCATGCCACAGCTACATTTCAAACTGTGAACACAAGTCATTTCCCAGGAGAGAGAATAACGAAGAGGGGAATAAAAAAACAACAACATACAATAAGTATTCAATAAGACAGTTGGGACTCTACCTGATGGGCCACATTCTTCTCTGACTAACCCTCTCCCACCATGTCACCCCACTGAAGGCTCTGGGCAAATTCGACTCTCAGTTAATAATATTTAGCCCTTACATAGCACTTTTCATCTGAAGATCTCATATGCACTTTAAACGGGGTGGAGGGGGGCGGAGCGGGGGACAAGCATTATTTTTTCCACTTTGCAGCTAGGAAACTGAAGCACCAAAAAAAAAAAAAAAAGTGACTTGATCACGCAGCAAGTTATTGACAGACCCAGCATTAAAAACCTTGGGTGAAACCCGGGTTCACTGATTTCATTGGGAGTTTTGCCATTGCCTTCAGTGGATCCAGGTGTACACACCTCTTCTCCTTACTAATAGTCCCATCTGGTAGCTAGTAGCACAAGCTCCCCCCCGCCAGCCCCCACCATATCAGAGGCAGGGCTGGTAGCAGCACCTATGATTAACATTGCCCAACATTTCTCATTTGAAGACCCTCTTTTCAGTGGCTAATAACTTTGTTACATTTTAATCATTTTGGCTGAAATATTCTATGCCTGGTGTCTGCTTTGGGCTGAATATTTGTTTGGAAACTTTCAGCCAATATCGTTCAGCTGTTTCCAAAAATAAGACTACTGAAAATAATGTTGAATTGTCCATGTTAAAGGTCTCCAAAAGCTTCACCTCTTCTGCTCCATCCCCTCCAACCTGTTCCTGTACCTCTCCTGTTTTCTTCTCCACCTGTGGCTCCTTGTCCCAGTTCCATTCTTCTTGCCCAGCCAGTACTAGTTTTCCCCTCTGGTGTCTCTGTCAGAATCCCAATCTCTTCCTCCACTCACTCTCTCTCTCCTTTCCCACATCTAGCCCAGTCCTCTTGCAAGTATCTCTGAAACCCGCTAATGGAGTGGGTGGGTCATCCCCACTAGTGTTAGGCCACACAGAGGAAAAAACCTACTACTGCTATCAGTTAGCTCATTAGCTCTAGTGGCAAAGGCCGGAGCAGTGGCTCTAAAGATTTCAACCCTGCAGATTAACTTCATAAGTGTCAACAGGATGCTACATGATGGAATTTCTTTTTTTCAGTTTGCTTTTTTAAAAATCTAGGGAATTACACACACACACACACACACACACACACACACACACACAATGTTAAAAGAACATTATTCAGGTTGCAAAGTCAAGCACTCAGAAGTTAGAAAATGTCATAATTAAAGTTGCCTGTGTAACCTTAGTTCAGCCCTCTGTGCATATGAATTATGATACAGTCCCTAATTACATGACTGAACTACATATTTTAAAATCATTTCAGAAAAACTGGAGTTTTGTATGCCAAGAGCCTTGGTTCAGTCCTTATAAATTGTATTATTTATTATTTGTATTACAGTAGCACCTATAGGTTAGGGACCCATTTTGCTGGGTGCTATACAAACATAAGAACGAGACTGTGGCTGTCCCAAAGAGCTTAAAATCTAAGTGGAAGAGCTGACAAGCTAAGTGAGTCCATTACCTCTCCCTTGGTTTTGGTTGTTTTGACGAAGAGGGACAAAGTATATAAAATTAGAAATGTGAAGTGATAATCATATGATTATGCTTTAAATGTCACATTTCCAAAATATATTTGTTTGCAGAAGCCTGGCAAACTTGCCATGAGAGTGTAGCAGGAGAGAAAAAATCTATTCCTCTACAATTTGCAATGATGATAAGGAGGGGGGAAAATAATATTTTACTTGTCTATTAAAAACAAAAACAAAAAGCCCCACACTCACCTCAGGTAAGTGGTTGAGTAGAATTTGACAAGGTTGAATTACAGGGCATGTTCAGCATGATATGAAAATGGGAGATTTACAAATCATATTGACAAGGAGAGGATAATTTTCAGAGTACTATAAATATCAAATATGCATTCAGATCCAGATCCAGTGAAAAGCAAATCTCAAAGGATTTGAGAGGTGTTTGTAACTTTCCCTTTTCATTGAGGGTCTGATTCAGCTCTATTGAAGTCAGTAGGAGTCTTTCCAATGGGCTGTGGAGCAGAACTTTACATAGCACCTTTTGCCTGAGTAATTCAGTGTGTTCTACTAACACTGATTAACTGAAGCTAATTCTAGGGCTGATGTAAGGGAAGATGAGCCTTTGAAAATAAGGATGCCTCCATTTTTGTGTGCCCAACTTGAGAAACTTTGAGGCTGGTTTTCAGAAGCATTGAGCACCCAACAACTCCAAATGAGACCTGCAGGTGCTCAGCGTATTTAGGCCACATATTTAGGTGTCTAAATATGGAGTTAGGAGCCACATTTTAGGCCCCCAGGTTTTAAAATGCTGGCCTGTAGGTGCAAACATGGAAGCTGGGTTAAGGCTGTGCTGAAAATCAGACACTTACTATGAATTTCAGCCTAACTTTTGGAACTACGGACTACAAGTGTACTTTGAAGGCCTTTACAGAAGCTGCAGGCAATATGTAGGACATTGTCAATAGTTATATGATTCCTCTCTTGGGAATAATAAAAATCCAACCTTGGACAATGCAATTACATTGCATTTTTTTAAATGACTGAGGCGGGGCTCACTGATGTGGTTCAATAGTAGTACTGCCAGAGGCAGGAGGAAATGGTTTAATCAGTATCAACAGGGATTGGGGAATAAGTGTAAGCAAACACTGTGCTCTTTAAATCAGTATGATATGCAACTTTTTAAAGCATAATACAGAGGCAAAAAGTATCATGCATCTTGACAAAAGCTAGGTTAGGTTTCTGACTGAGGGTTTTCCTGACCATAGGCTTAATCCAGTGCCCAGTAAGATCTGTGGGAGTATTTCCATTGACTTCAGTGGTCTTTGAATCAGGCCTGAGTGCAAAAGGGAACACAATCCAGCAAATGTAGATAGCTCCCCACAACCTTTACGCTAACCACAGGCTAAGTCTTTTTTGGGGTATGAAAATGTGTAGTTTCTAACTATTAATTGTTTCCATTATTCAACCATTCCAGGTTCTGGCCATGGCAGAGATGAAATACCATGAAAATGACACATCATACTCTATTTCCAGACTAAGTGAAAGCAAGAGGTACTATTGTTCTAAGTTTCATCCCATTTTTGTGAAGGCCAAGAGGATACTGCTAGCTGCAAGGTATAAGACACAATTAAAGCCTGTAAACCCAGGTTTGAGAAACACAGCTTTCCACTGTTGTAAACTTGAGTTTATTACCAGGCAAACTAGTTACTAAAAAGCAGGGGCTGGATTCATTAAAATTCAATTAACCTGAGTCACTAGGGGATTCAGTTGTCCTATTTCACAGAGACTTGAGTAGCTGAAATTGCATTTTAAACACTACTCACAAGCTCCCATAAACCATCTCTTTCAGGTCAGATCCTGACTTGGGAAGCAAATATATCCCTGGATTTTAGCTTGGCTTTGATTTTATACTATTATAATAGTTTATACTATTTGGAAGCCTAATTTCTTAGTATCAGCTTACTGTTTCCAATTTATCACACCCCGAAATCAAAGAAAACTTTTCCATGCAACACAATCTACCTTCTTACACTGGCACCTTGCTTATCCTCTGCAAAGGGAATCACTGTTACAGAATCAGGAGGCAAAAGGGATCTGAGCAGAAATTAAAACAAAAAAAACCCCTAGTAAATACAGAACTTGACAGCCTGCTGTAATCTTTTGTGACAAAATTGAAACTGAGGCTGCATGGCTAATTAATTTGGGCCCCAGTTTAGGAAAGCATCCCTAGCCAACAACACTTAATCATGTCCTTAAGTCCCATTGAAGTCAAGGATCTTCTTGTACTTAATTGATTCCTGAGTTCAGCTCTTAGTTGGCTGTGAATGCTGTGAAAAATAGAATAGAGGCTGCAGAAGCAAATATTCAAGAATAGAAAAAAGGGAAATTTAAGATATCTGGGAACCATGAGACTATAATTTGAATGATTTCATAGAAAAAAATGTATGTGAACATCTCCCTAGACAACAGAAATGATTATGTTACAGTCTGGTAGTAGGTATATGGCTCCTTTAAGAGCAAGGTCACGATTGCCCCAGTTAAATTTTTCCCAGCAAGCACCTTACACTTTTTCTCATGGCACCTCCTTATGCATGGGAAGAGCTCCTCGTAAATACCAACAGAGCTGCCTCCTTCAAGTCCATCTCTGCTATGGTGCCTACAAAAATACTCATCAATGGTTAGGCAGCTGATTTGCTGTGACCAGCGTGCTTCACACTGACCAATATCACCCCAATGTTCCCTGTGCTCCCCTCATCTGTTCCTTTTTATTCACCTGTCATTTATAGCCTTAGACATAGGGTATGTCTACACAGTTAAGCAAAACCTGAGGCTGGCCCATACTAGCTGATGTGGGCTCACAGGGCTCAGGCTTTGGAGCTGTTTCATTGCTGTATAGACTTCTGGGCTTGGGCTGGAGCCTGAGCTCTGGGACACTCCCACCACGCAGGATCCTAGAACCCAGGCTCCATCCTGAGCCTGGAAGTCTACACTACAGTGAAACAGCCCCACATCCCAAGCCCTGTGAAAGGGCCAGCTGTGAGTTTTTCTTTGATGTGTAGACATTTCCCTCGATTTTAAGTTTTCTGGGGCGAGGACTATCTGTTATATGTTTGTATAACACCTAACAGAATGGGGCCTTGGCCTCCAAGTGCTACCATAATATAAGTAATGAGAACTGGTATATTGTGCTAGATAAAGCCACAATATTGTGAAGGCAACTTCCTACAAGAGAAATACTTCATATGAGGCAGATTCAGCACACTTTGGTGAACTTTGCCCTTGATTTGTGTGCTATGGATCCGTGCAATGGTTGTTCTGAAAACCAGTGACGTTTTCCTTGGTTTCTATTTTTATGTTTCTACTTTTATTCCACTTTTAAATACATTGGCTACAAATCGAGAACCACCACCAAAATGATCTCCTCTATCCACACCCTTACATAAATGCCTCTGTTCTGCCATCTTAACTTCAGGAGGTGTTCAGATTAGAGCTTGGCCAGCACACTGAAAAAAATCAGGGGAAGTATTCGGTTCAATTCTGAAAATGTTTGGAATTTGTCAGCAAATTTTGGGCCAGAACATAGGAAGTGCTCCCCTTTTAACCTAGTGGTTGAGGCACTTGTCTTGGATGTGAAAGACCCCGATTTGAATCCCCACTCTAGTGCAGGGATTTGAATTCAAGCCTCTCCCACCATGTTAGTGCTCTTACCCTCAGGCTAGAGCCTACTTGGTGATGGGGCTCTTGCAATCTCTCCTACTGAAGCAGTTCCACTTTGTAAAACTACTTAAATGTTCATTGTGCCATAGATTGAGGGTGAGAACAACTCTATAGCCTGGTAGATAAGGCACGCCCCTGGGGGTGGAGGGTTGATGCTGTGTAGAAGAAAGATGACCATTTGTATAAATGTTGCTACCACTGTTATACAATTGCAACAAATCTTATACAAAGTATGTCATGTAAGGTTTCAATGGAAAAGTTACAATTTATCAAATATAATTATCCTGTTTATATACATGTATCATCTTTATATGTAAAGTTATGAATATTGGCTATCTATTTGAGCCCAAATGTGTGTGTTCCTGGATGACAGATAAGATTTACATTAAAAGCCAGGGAGCTAAGTATTGATGGTTCATTAAAGGACACTTCACTCTAACAATGGGCCACAGAAGACGCTCGTCTCACCCCGTGAGTCTTCCTGTGGGCTCCCTAGCCAGACTATTGGTAATGGTTGCCTCTGTGAGTCAGCAAGCCATGTAAGGGTATGTGACTTGCTCATGTGACCATGGACTCCATCTTGTGCCTATAACTTTCCACAGACTGAGGCTTTGTCTGAAACAGAAAATTATACCTTTGCCAGGTGCCGGAAAAAGACACTGGAAACATCTCCAGCTTGCCTCTTTCCTGCTATGATTCTCTGGACTTACAACTAAAAGGAGCATTCTAATCTAACATCTAGCAGTCTAACTTCATTGCTACAAACCCGAGACAAGAACTTTGCAATGATTATATGTATATGATCTATTAACCATTTAAACTCTCTTAGTCTTTTCGCTTATAAATAAACTTTTCGATTTCAGTTACTAAGAAATTGGCAGCAGTCTGATTACTGGGGAAGATCTGAGTTATATACTGACCTGGATGTGTGGCTGGTCTCTTGAGAGTAGAAGAACCCTTTGTTTGATGAAACTGGTTTTCAATAGCCACTCATCATAAAGTCTAGTGTCCTGGTGGTGAAATAAGGGCTGGGATGCGTAAGGAGACTGCATTATTTACTTCTTATTAATCGGTGTGGTGAGACAGAAGTTAACTTTTGTTACTGGCTTGGTATATTAATGATAGAATAAGCACCAGTCTGGGCGTGAGCCTGCCCTATTTCTCAGCAATTTGTCCTGAATCTGGCATCTTCAGCTGTGACCCACTGAGGCATGGTCACAGGTGGTCGGAGCTGTAGATTCAACTCTTCTCTCTTCCTGATTCAAAGAACAGATTTGAGTTCCACATCCCAGATAAGTTCCCTCCCTACTGAGCTAAAGTTTATGAAAGGAGGGGCTGAGCGCATGCGTACACACACTTTATTGGTCCTGAAATCTTTTCCCCAGCTGAAAGTAATCAGCTCAAATTTGCAAATAGTTTTGGGTTGGCCCAAACTGCATTTTTTGATTAATAAAGTGTTTATGTCTCCAAAAAATGTTGTCCAGTTCTAGTCCAGATAGACAATACTCATACTCGAGAGACACCAGCTACAGCAGTGGTGCAGTGTGCCCTGCTTCTAACTCTCTTTTACCAGCAAAACCTGTATAAATGGGACCCCACACGGGTGGCTGTCTCATTAGTGATTTTCCCTTTTTTCATTATGCTTGACATTTTTGAGATTGAGATTTGTTATTGACTAGAATCCTGTGACAGAGGGCTGAGAGATTAGTCTTCAGTGACAGAGAATGTATAGCAAAGAAAGAAAACAAGCTAGAAATTGAAATGACAGCTGTGTTAATAGCTTGCTGTTGTTGTTGCTTATTGTGCAGTGATGTAGTCAAGTGAACTATGTTCCCAATGTACCTGGAAAGAAATTTCAAACAGCAGCAACAAATTGCTATTTCTTTTTTACTATTAATAAGAACATATGTCTTTGGTGATATTGCAACTTGTATAAATGAAATTGGTACTGAATGCTCACAATAATACAGCTAGTCATTACCAAACATTTCTGAAAAAAATATGCAGCTTGTAGGAAACCACAAAATGCTTCTCCAATAAAAGTTTATTTGTGTAGCTGCTGCCCTCCCTGGATCTAATCCCTTATTCAGTTACCTGTTCAACTAGATCAATACTCCATGAAACTAGAGATGTGCCAATCTGCAAATTAAGATCCCAGTTGCCATATGTAGTTTTTTATAAGAGGATTCAGCTCAGAAGATGGAAAGTGGGGAGGTGGGTTGCAAGCTGAAATAAAACTGGAAAATCAAGATGATGAGCAACAGATAGCACACAGAAAGCACAGCTACTAAAATAACAGCAGAGACTACAGACAATCACTCTGTTGTGATGGCACAGAAATGAAACAAATGATGGAGTAATACACTAATAAAAATGGACCGAATGAGAGATGGAACAGCATAGACATAAAAAAAAAATCTCTTAAATCAGTTCTCTGTAAATTATTAAATAAGGATATTTATAAAATGTTTTACTTAATACTGTGATTTTCATCCTAAGGCTGTTTAAAGCTGAAAGTATGGCAGTAAATGTTCAATTTTTCTTCCATCAGACATCATGATGCTGCATTATTGGAGTGATGGGGGCCATATAACCTGCCATAACCATCTAATCAGATTGCTGTTCATTTGTGGGAGTTCTATCACTGCCCCACATTGATGGCGATGGGGAGATGCCCTATCGCAGGAGGTATTGTGCCTTAGGACACAGTCCCTTTGGTTATCCTCTTTTCACAAGAGCACTTATGCAACTGCTGTGCTACCCTTGGAACGATCTCCTTCTCAGATAGACAGCTATTCTAAACAGTGTGGAGATGACAGTCTGTCATCATCTTGGGCTGGCTTTTGCCTCACAGATTGCTAGGAAAGTGAAGTTTGTGAACTCGGGGGAGCACTGGGACTGTTGTTCCTAGCTATTTTTGCCTGCTTAGAAAGACACAATCTAGCCCTTAACTTCCTAATGCCACATCTGATCAGACTGATTAAATATAAATTGTTCCATACGTCATCATCTACTGTACAGAATAGCACATTGCCGGCATGTCATTTTATATTAGCCTGTAGTAGAGTTGATGGCCCAGGTTCCAGATATGTAAATCTCTGCACACTGGACATACGTGTGGAATCTGAATGAGGTGTTTGCCCAGTGGTACTGAATGTCATACGGCCTAGCACGTGAGACACTTTGGAAGAAGTTATAAAGGGATCTACTCCTGTAATTGTTATTTACATAAATCTGAGCTCTGGTACTTTCTGTAACTTCAGTAGAGAGCTACATCAAAACCACACACATTGTTTCTTAATGTATAAAGTCAAACCCTATTATAATTCATGACCTTGAGAGATCAGCACATTGTGATAAGCAAAAAAATCAACATAGTAACTTAAAAGAAACTTGGAGCCAAATTCACGCCTGGTGTTAGTGGATACAATTCCATTGAAGGCAGTCATTTCTCACTCATCAATGTACGCTCTCAATCCAATAATGCTTAGTTCTTATATAACACTTATTTTGTACAGATCTCAAAACACTTTACATAGAAGTCAGTATCATTATACCCACTTCACATATGGGGAAACTGAGGCACAGAGAAGTGAAATGACTTGTTTAAGGTCACCCAGCATGGCTGTGGCAGAGCCAGAACTTGAAACTAGAACTCCTGTGTGCCAGTCTAGGGCCCTCTCGCCTGGATCACACTCTCATAATGCCGTATCCAATGACATGCAAGAGATTGGCCCCTTAGAGAAGGATTTGAAATTCCAAGATGTATATTGCTTTATGTCTTGTGAACTTTTTTTTCCAGAATGCCAGCTTTGGGGGTTTTTTAAACTCTACCTAAACTACTCTTTTGTTGCTTAGTGCTACACTATTGCAGGACCAGATTTTTGTGCAGTAGTCAAAGTAACCTTCTCTGGAAAGTTTAATTATGAATGTATTGGGATCTGTAAATTTAATTTATACCTTTGAATATTATTTGAACAAGAATTTTTATTCTGAATGAATAATGTTAATGATTTACTGTAAACCAATAATGTAAACTAATTTCATATGTGCCATTAAATCTTGCATGGAGGTGTCATACTCTGAACTAATATTTCAGTAGAAAAAAGGACTAAAGGTCATGGGATCAAGGAGTCCAGTATTTTGTATGTTACAATACAGATGCACATATGCATGCATGCAGTGTGATTACTCCTTAAAATGGAACTCTGCACTTCTCCTGTAGTGGGGGAAATTAGGAAGAGTTGCAAGACAAGAGAGAAGCAGGCTGTTTGGCTGAACAACTTTATTATGCCACTACCTTCGAGGTGGGGAAGCTGCCATTCTGTCCCTCTCCATCTCCCACCTCCATCACTTTTCTGCACCCCCCCTACCACCAATTTTTTCTTGCACCACTTCAGTCTCCCTCCTGCTCCCATTACTGCTCTTCCTTTAGTCTCCTCCTCCCAGCACCTTCCCCCCAGCCGCCCTCCATTCCCCATGCAAGTGCTAGATCTGGGCTCCTGTTCCACCAGCTCCATGCTCATCCCCTCAGTCTTTGCTGATCCTCACAGTCCATTTCCTAACAGTGTCCTGTCCAGCCCCATAAACCATACGGTGGCAGCCATTTTGTCTATGGGCATGGCTTCAGTCTCATTGAAAATATTGGGAGGTGGCAGCCATTTTTATTAGCAGCAGCTTCATTTCCACATGCAGATAAACTGCAGGGAAGCAATGGCCATCTTGCTGGTTTCCTCTCCATTGACAGTAATGGGAGATGGAGGCCATTTTGAAGAAGGGAAAGTTTGTGAGCTGGAAGCCTTTCATCACATTTTCAAGAGACAAAGAAAAGAAAAAGATCACCCCAGAATTGCTAGACTCATGACAAAATCATGAGATTTGTCAACACTGTATGTCTAATTTGGAGTATCACCAGTCGCATCACCTCTCGGGCACTATGGGCACATTCTGCTCTCAGTGCTGAGAATGCAGCTCTCCACTGGCTTCCATACAGTGATTCTCAATTTACATCAGTGTTAATGACAGTAGAATCTGGTCCTGCAAGTTTTCACCAATTTTATAATGAACTAGTGACATGATTTGCTCTGAATATTGTTTGTAACCACACACAACACTCTCAGTTATTAACCGTGGCAGCTAACCATTTGTTCCCCTGGCAATACCTAGGCTAGCACATGGTTGTCATGCTGCAATGGATTTGGCCCCTAATTCTTTGGCACAAAAAAAGCAAATTGAGAAGAAATGTATTTATTTTCTGAATTCAGTTAGTAAAAGTTCCATGCCATTTTTGTTTGATACATGTTTGGATGTCCCCCTTTAAGACAAATATCTTCTGCAGTGACTAGGGGGCTGCCTACAGCAAACAGTGGAAAAAACTGCCACTTATTTCCATGAAGTGAACATCCGACCAAACCTTCAGACTTTGTTATTCTCAGAAACACAACTTTGTCAACTCAGCCTTGCATTTTGTGCTTTCTAATTCAGCTTCTGTGCTTTTCAAAGATGTAATGGTATAGTGAAGAACACTACATTACAGAAAAATGCAGATGGCACTTGAGACCTGACACAGATTTACAGACGAAGGCTCCTACTAAGTTAAAATGGGAAATCTCATGAGATTTGTCATGGTTGAACTCTAATTTAAAGCTTTTAATGCAGCTCAACTCAGGAGTAGATTGATAAGTTACCATTCATTTCAGCTTATAGAAAACAGTATAAGTTCTTAAAGAATAGAAGTTTTCAAAGGCAAACATAATTTTTGTACTAATTTTCACAGTGTGGAGGCCTTTATTAAGATATTAGAGATACCAGGACCAACTCTGACCACCCCAATCTCCATTTTGGCAGCCTGCTAACCTTCCTTCTCAATAGGACAGGCTCCTCATGGGCCACTGAACATCTACTAGACTATATAAGACATGTTTCAAACACCAGTATAACAGAGGAGCAATTTTTAAGGACATAGGACAACATGCATGTTAATTCTGTTCTATTCAGCTTCTTATGCCATGCCTGTTACTATGGTTATCTGAGGTTTGATCAAATTAGCACTTTTTATGGGGAAATATAATACATTTGAAGCAAATCTATAATAATATCCTACATTATTTAGTCTTTCATCTTGAAAGATCACAAAGGACTTTACAAATTATGCACATACACGAATGACTTCATCTCTTCAGGATTGTAAAAAAGCAGCTATTCTCCAATACAAAGAAAAACTTTTACAAAAATTTAGGAAAGCAAGTGAAGAATTGTGTATTCAGTGAAAATTAAAGGAGTAATTTAGGACTGTGGAATATAATTACCAAATTGTCTAGGACATTGGGTCTAACATACCTTGATTCTGATGAACTCCCCATACAGCACCCCAAGATCACTCTCAGATCAAAGAGTTGCAGAGCTCCTCCTCATGCTGTAGAACTTAAATCTAACTAGAACTGGTTAGAGAATTTTTGACAGAACCATCTCTCATCAGAATATGTGGTTCCATCAAAATGGAATGTTTTGATCAATTTGAAACTTTTTTTTTCAGAATATTCCTTCATGCAGAATGTCAAAATGTTTGGATTTCTTCCAATTCAGAATGAAGCCAAAATTCTAAATCTCCAAATCCTTTGTGTTGACACTTAAAGAGAGGCAAAGAAAGATTGCAAGACTCCCATGACGCTTCATAGTTAAGATAAAGCTAACTTTAAAGAATGGCATTTTGCCAAGCAGTAACCCTTAGCTTAGTTTAAAAACTGTCTAAGATATATTTTAAAATGTACCGACCACAAGATGTATAATGGATGAAATTATCCAAAAAAGGGCATAGACACTGACTAACAACTAAATGTTGAGACAGTTGGACAATTGCAACAGAACAGAGATCCTTGGAAATACCCTAAAATAAGCAGAAGTCTGTACCAAAAAAGAGAAAATAGGTAAGGGTTAGAATGATAAACAATGAAGGGTAACAAGGGTATAATTACCCTAAGAAGTCATGGAGAACTAAGACCATCTGAACACAGTCTGTCAGAAACTACAGGGAAGGTCTTCCACAGATGTTGGTAATTGTATGCCTTTCTGTGTATGTGCTGTCTGTACCAACTGCTTGATTAATAAATCCAATCAAAGCTGACTTACCAAGGTTTATCAAAGCTGATTTATCTGAGGTTTATTATTAAACTAATCTGGATTCAACAGAACACCTGACACTAAACATATAATCACAAATTAAATTTCTATCAATTATTGGCCATTGATAAATTATTGATCATCAGATACTGATTATTAGCATTTGTGAAAAGGACCTTCTGTCCTCCACACAGGTCTAGATCTAAACCTGGCCTCCTACCACTCCGTCACCCTCTATTCTGCCATTGCAGTATTCACATATGCTTTCTCCCCCCTCCAGCCAAAACTGGATCTTTGTTCTCTGTAATGCAGCCCCAAAAGGCTCTCACTACTTTCCCTAGCGAATCACTCCCTGATACTTCCATTCCATTTTCTCTAACCTCCTGGAACACCCAACCCTTGGTCTTTGAGTTCCTTTGTACTTCTCGCTCCTTCCAACTCTTCCCCACATTTCCCAGCTTCCATTCTACTTGTCCCACCACCACTGCTCCTAGTGTACTTGACACTTCTCCACCTTCCTGATGCCATTTCCCCCCACTTCAATTTTCCAGCCCTCCTCTTCCCCATGCCCTTTCCTTCTGCTGCTCCAGTCAACAACTGGCTGAATCTCATAAGATTCCATTTCATCCTACGTAATTCAAGAACAAAGGGGTTAAAGACCAAAAAGTGTCAAGACCCAGAGTGAAAAGTTGGCCCCACTGAAGTCCATGGGAGTTTTGCCATTGATTTCAATAAGGCTAGGATTTTACCCATAGTCTTTATGTTAAATGCCAAAACACAGAGGATCTAATACATCTGGGATGAAAGTGGGGCACATTCACAACAGAGTCAATGGGAACTGTGCCAGGCTGTATTTGATTCAGCATCTCCAGCATCAATGCTAGGGCAATGGTTCAGTACTGACTCAGAGGAAAAAGTTCCACCCGGTGGATCATCAACATTTTCATGGAGCACCCTACATTTTCTTCAGGGTTTCTTCTTCAATTAATGACCAGGCTCTACCCAGCCTAACTTGGGAGATCTGATAAAATTACCAAAACTGGTATTTTTCTTACTCAAGTGGCACATAGCTTGAGACTAATTTCTCCTGATTGAGATTATGTTCCATTTGTTTTTTTCTTTACTTTAGCAAAATGCCGTTGCTGCTACATAGCTATGTTAAACTACAACTTCTTGCCCATGTGTGTCTTTCCTCACTTTTAATCCTCTCCACAACCTACCATTGTCTTCTTTTCACTTATTTCATCATCCATCACTTCCCCTTCTCCAACAGTGCCAACCTTGTCCACATGCATGTCAGCTTTTCATAAAAACAATCGTGCCTTCTTCCGTGATACCTTTATGCATGAAACACCCTTGCAGACCTGATCTTTAAGGCCACACATTACCTTGTCCTCCTTCAAGCCCCTTCTCAAGACCCCAGGCAGAATTTTCAAAAGTGACTTTAGGCCTTTAGGAGCCCAAGTCTCATTTAAAGTCAAATTTACAGGAAATGAGGCATCCCTATCCAACAAAAGACAGGGAACTCTGGAAGGATATTGGAGAAGGTTTATCTATTAGAAATAATATACATTTGTACTAAGATATCACAATAAGGGTGCCCTGTAAACGTGTAATAATACGTATTAATATCCTATATTATCTTGCAAATCTTATGTACTATCAATTACACATTATCAGAGTATTGTCATCCTTCTTGGGGAAAATGGTACCAAGGATCTTTATGTATGTTAGGAACAAGGAAATAGCCAATGGGGGTGTCTGGAGGATACTGATGTTTCAAGTTGATGGTACTTAGAAACTCCAAAGCATTTAAATTGTTGAAGCAGAACAAAATTGCTTTCTATGTTTCCCATACTAGCCTGGATGAAAGGCATTCCTGGAAAGATGTGCATTTTGAACTGGCACAGTGTGAATGGCTGGCCTAGCACTGAGCCATATTTGTATTAAAGCTTTGGCATGTCAAATCTTCTGCTCCCAGCTCTTTGCCAAAAAACAGTGCTCAACACTTTCACGTATAGTCTTTGTTACTAACACCACTTAGCCTTCCAAATTCTATAGGAAATCATTGCTAAGGTCAGGCTTCACTAAGTCAAAAAATACCCTTTTCTGGAGAAACAGAAGCACTTCACATACCAGGTTATAGTTTTTGGCTATAAATAGTATTTGCTCACTTACCTCTTGCTCATATGCCAGTCTACACAGCTGGCTAAAAAAAAATGCATGAAGCCCAGAGCTGACGACAGATACTGTATAGCATAACAGTATATGGCTGATCATTTTTTAAAGCCTCAGATCCATTACCAGAGCTACAGCTGGTGCAAATCAGCATAGGTCCTTTGTCTTCTGTGCAGCTGGACTCATTTACACCTGCTGAGAGTCTGGTGGCAGTGTTTTGACAAGTGAAAAAAGGCAATGTAATATTTTGAGATCAAAATGTCTGAATTGCTGAAAATAAAATCTGAACATGTTCTTATTGATTAAACTCATTAGGTTCAAAGTTGGAATCTAGTTCAAAAAGTCAAAGCTCTTGTGGCTGGAAAAAAAAGTGACTGGAAATGTGTTAAGAAGAGGCTTTCTTGTAAAGTTTCCAATACTTCCTACTTCCAGTCAAGCAGAACACATTGCAAGAACAGCCTCTCTGGTGGGATTCAGGCACTTCAGGTTCTGGTCCCAGCCAGAATTTAAACATGCAGAAATGCCCCAAAATGGTACAAAGGGGGAAAAGGAACATCCAAATATTAATATTTCAGAACCTTCCAAATTTGAGGTATTGAGTGCTGATTTCAAACTAGTTTGCCAATCCCTTTTCCTTGTATTTTAAATATTTGTTTCCTTAGGGATATTTCCATAGGGATGTATTTCCAAAGTCTTTAGCTGTGTGGGTTACTGGGAAAGGGAGTGACATGGCTACAACCTCACATATCGAGTTGAGAACAATAAACCCATTAATTGAATTAAATAGCATGCAAGAGGATCAATTTCTAAGCATGGGTGTTAATGAAAAGGCCAATTAAATCTTTGTGAAGCATCTCATTGAGATTTAGCAGTGTGGCTGATATGCAGGCCATGGGGTTTAGGAGAGTCGGGAGACCTAGAGTCTATTCCTGGCTCCACTACTGACTTACTGTGTGTCCTTGGTCTAGTCACTTAACTACTGTGCGGTCCAGTTTCTCCATCTGTGAAGTGTAGATAATTATAGTTACCCACATATGTGGAACAACTGAAATCTATGGATATATATGTGACTATTGTTACTAATTTTGATAGCTTTCATAAGAGAACCCAATGGCTTCTAACAAACTGCTTTGCGTCGTTGGCAGACATAGATATCTATATAGGCAGACCCTATACCTCAGGCCTTGTCTATAGAATGACATGTAGGTTATGTGTAGCTATATGCCACAGTGAAAAGCAGGCTGTGTCCATACTGCACTGTGTAGCTACACATGGCAGTGAAAGGCTCTGGTAGCGGGAGGCAGCAGGGAAAAGCTCCAGCAGTGGGGAGGTAGCAGGACACTACACTACTAAAAACAGCGGTGGGAGGCACAGCTGGTGTGAGCAGAGAGCCATGTAGGGTATATACCCTAAGTTTGTGGTGTGTCTTTACTTTTTTCACCGAGGGAGTGCCTCACCATCTATTCTGCTGTTCATACCTGTGCACCTGTATGTACTTTACATGTCACTGTTAAGTGTAGTCATAGCCTTAGTAGGGCTATAGTTTTACTAACATTTGGGTTTATTTATTGTGCAGTGCAGAGAATAATAAAAGTTCTGGCGCTCCCTTGCATGATTATTCCTGCGGAACTTTTATTGCTTCCTACACCCCTGCAGAGTGATGAGACAGGCGTTGGTATGTCTCCAAACAACTACCCACATATGTGTATTTTTAGGAGCTTCGCAAGGCCTGTCTTTCATGGCCATATTGTTCCTCCAACCCTGTATCACTCATTTGTTATATCTTGTCTTAAACTAAATTGTAAGCTTGCTGGGACAGGGGCTTATTTCATTATATAACTGTACAGTTTCTAGCACTATGGTATCCCAATCTGGTTGGGGGTCTCTCGGGACTACTGCAATGCAAACAATAATAATAAGAGTTATCCAATTCCTTGGTACAAAGATTTGGTAATTGAAACCATTACCTTTAGTGGGAATTCTTCAGTATGGAAGATTTTGTTCAACAGAAATTTTTTCAGTGGAAAACACTAGCAATCACATTACCACTTTCATGTCTTTTCATATTTCTATGTGCTTCTTTCTGTCGTTTTAAGTAACTGTTGATCAATATCACCCTATGAGATATCACAATCATAGCTCACATGAAAATGGTGATCTAGACAAAAGGTTTTTTGAGACCCGGATATCCCAGCTTTTGCCAGTGTATTTCAGAGCACAGGGACCCCTACTGCAGAAAGTACAAATAGAGGGAGATTGTGGTGGCTCAAGACAACTTCAATCGCTGCTCCTCCTGGTGGAGGAGTGTAGCCAAGACAGCCTTTGAAGGGGATGGCGCTAGTTAGGCTAGAGCAGAGGTTCTCAAACTGTGGTCCATGGACCAACAGTGGTCCGCGAGCTCCATTCAGGTGGTCCACAGATAGTTCCATCTAAGGGGCACACCTGGGTGGCCGCACACAAGCGAATGAAGGTTTGCCCACCTAATTAGTGGAGCCACGTAGGGGAAATAGGAGGTAGGTGGGGAGGCAGTGGGGTGAGAAGAGGGACTGGGGGGAGTTTGGGATGTTCAGGGCTGTGGTGGCCAGAGAAAGAGGTGACCTGCTCCAGTTCCAGGGCTGCGGCTGCTGGGGAAAGAGCCCCCTCCTTCCCAGCCCAGCTCGGTGGCTGCCACAGCGGGGGAGAGACTACTGATATTAAAATATGAGTTGTGGGCTTTTATTTGTAGAACAAAAATATGTTAATTATTTTTTAGGTTTTTTTAATATAGTGCTTATATCCAAAGCGCTTTACAATAGTTAGCTAATGGTACAAACAACTTTTGGAATGATCATTAAGTGGTCCGCCAAGACCCTCAGCAATTTTCAAGTGGTCTGCGAAAAAAAGTTTGAGAACCACTGGGCTAGAGGATAATTGTAGTGTCACAGTTACAAAGGCAGCAGCACTTCTGACCCATCATTGTCTCTGAGTGTACACCCTCAAAGTCTCAGGCTTCGCTTCCTTCACCTTTCCTGAGCTGGAATCATAAGATTCTCCCACTCTTAGACTAGGTCTTGGTCTAAAGTACCCTCTGGATCAACCATGCTTATCCCAACAGGTTTGACTGTAGTTATCTCTAATTTCCAGCCAGATTTCTCACACCAAAATATTAATCTTAACAGTAGGAACAAAGCATAACATGGGAGAAAAGGGATTTTAAAACAGGTGTCTATCTTACCTGAAGTCCTAACACCCTATGATAGAAGATTCCCCATAAGTAATTGCCTGACCTCTGGACACTACAGACAGTGTCTTTTTAACTGACACTGAATCATTCTGATCTGTGGGTTTCTAGCATTGGCAAAACAACCTGGGTAACTTGGCTGAAGCCAGAGAAGAAGGTTCTTCCCAGTTAACAGCACAGATATTGTCTCTTAGAAGTTGAAGTGTTTACTAAGGTGGTATTTTTATCTGGAGCCACTGTCTGGTCTTTTTGCTTATTTCCCAACTACTGCTATTAAACTAAATAAACATGCATACAGTAAACGCCCTAATGACTGAAATTGCCACACAGTAGCTATCCCAATAATCAGGTGATATACAGCATTCATAAATTATTATAGAGCAGCTCCACATTCATGGCACCCAGGAAATGCACTGATTCAGCTAACTAATTGTACAGGGTCCTAGTAATACAATTAGCTCGTTCCATAACCTAAGCACTTGATAAACACTAAGTAAACCTTCAAATACCACTGTAATGCAGGTAAGTAAATATTATCACCATAGCACAATGCCCCAAACCCAAACTCAAATTAACTTCAGTGGGGAAAGGATTTTACCCTGAAGCATTCAAGGTTCACCTATCACTACTATCTATCTACTCTGATAGTCCTGACTTTTGTCAGTTTAAGCCAGAGCCAATGTCAATTAAAATTCATAGCCTATTGAATCAATGTTGCCTCTATTGCAAAACTGTATTATAAAAGACAGCATGAGTTACTTAAGGTAGGATTCAAAGTTTGCAATTGTTTCAACAAATGGACTGTAATTATAGTGTGTTACAAAAGGCTATTAGGCTAAATTGCAATTTTGCATCACTTGTAAAATGGAGGAGGTTTCTTAATTTAAGGGAGATAATAAATGTAATGGTAACAAAGACAACATTAACTGTAGTCAGGTATGCAGAGCAAGCATTTGAATTAAGAACCATGCTATTTACTTTCAATGATGGGTGAAATGAAAACAAAAATTAAGAAAGTTGTTTTGTGGAATGGTGTCCCTTTGGTAGAATCTATACTGACCTTGTAGCAGTAACTCCAGATAATGCAAAATAAACATCCTTGGAAGTGTCATTACTTGGAAACTTGTTTAGATAAAGGAGATGGTATTCCAGGTTGGTTTCATGAGCCTATTATCTTCAGACAGTAAAAAGCGCTTTAGCCAGTTCTTCAGTTTGTGAGTTATCTCCAGGCAATAAATAAATAGACTCATAGACTTTAAAGGTCAGAAGGGACCATTATGATCATCTAGTCTGACCTCCTGCACAACGCAGGCCACAGAATCTCACCCACCCACTCCTGTAATAATCCTTTCACCTATGTCTGAGCTATTGAAGTCCTCAAATCATGGTTTAAAGACTTAAAGGTGCAGAGAATTCTTCAGCAAGTGACCCGTGCCCCATGCTGCAGAGGAAGGCGAAAAAACCCCAGGGCCTCTGCCAATCTGCCCTGGAGGAAAATTCCTTCCTGACCCCAAATATGGTGATCAGCTGAACCCTGAGCATGTGGGCAAGAGTCACCAGCCAGACACCCAGGAAAAAATTCTCTGTAGTAACTCAGATCCCACCCCATCTAACATTCCTCCACTGGCCATTTACCACTGATAGTCAAAGGTCAATTAATTGCCAAAATCATGTTATCCCATCAAACCATCCCCTCCATAAATTTATCAAGCTTAATCTTGAAGCCAGATAGGTCTTTTGCCCCCACTGCTTCCCTTGGAAGGCTGTTTCAGAACTTCACTCCTTTGATGGTTAGAAACCTTCATTTAATTTCAAGTCTAAACTTCCTGATGGCCAGATTATATCCATTTGTTCTTGTGTCCACATTTGTACTGAGCTTAAATAATTCCTCTCCCTCCCTGGTATTTATCCCTCTGATATATTTAAAGAGAGTAACCATATCTCCCCTCAGTCTTCTTTTGGTTAAGGTAAACAAGCCAAGCTCCTTGAGTCTCCTTTCATAAGACAGGTTTTCCATTCCTCGGATTATCCTAGAGGCCTTCTCTGTACCTGTGCCAGTTTGAATTAATTCTTCTTAAACATGGGAGACCAGAACTGCACAACTTGGTTAAGGACTGGCCTATACGTTAAACTTATACTGACATAGCTACAACTGTTAGGGTTGTGATTTATTTATTGATTTATTTACTGACATAGCTATGCTGGTATAAATCCTACTGTAGACACACTTATACCAGCATACAAGTGCTTTTACCAGTATAGCTTGTGTCTCGCAGGGAACTGATGTAAACTATGCCAGCAGAACACTTTTATGCCAGTAAAATCTGTGTCTGCACTAGGAGGATTTATCAGTACAGTGATACCATTATTGCTGTGACAGGAAACTTTTCTAACGTAGACAAGGCCTAAGAAGGAATTCATGTTGAACAGACATAGGACCAATCTTTTCTGAAGGAGCCTTAAAAGAATGTTTCAATTATATATATCTTTTTTAAAAAAACTAACAAAACAAATCCTTTCCCACATGGAGAAGCACACACTCCTCATTGAGGACTATTCATGTGCCATTTCCTAAGTTCAGTCACTTCCCCTATAAACATGTCAATTTTCTTGCAACAGAAAATGAGGGGTCTGTAGCTTGAGGGAAAGGATATTTATTTTAAAAGTAAAAGACGGTTGAACAGGTTTCACATATAAAGAAGAAGGTTTAAGAAGAAACTTCCTGTGGAGGTTATGTAATAATTAAAGATTTTTTTTTATTATAGCTAATAAATCTGACTGATGTACATTCATCAATTTTCTACCAACAAGTCACTAGCCAAAAGGTTTATCCTAGTCAGCAGGGTTTGTGAGCAGTGTAAAGGAAATATTGGCTCTATTCCGCTTTACCTGCCACTATCAGATGCCTTCCCTTTTTATAAGACAGAACCGCTGTGGTGTTTACAAACGCCATAAGGGCTGTTACTGAGCTCCTGCCATGCTGGCAAACATCACTCTGCCATAGCACGGGCCACCTATGAATTTTAATTCGCAAAATACAAGCAGTCAAGTGGCTGTGAAGTATGAATGAAAGTTTAACTTACTGAGAGCTTCTATTGCTTCTTTAGCTGCTTATAAGTGTGTCATTGACTGGATTAAGAGGCCTGTGACCTGACCCTATTACCACCATTGCAACTAATGGTTAGATTGGTGAGGCCTGTTACATTAAGTTTGCTGGCCAAGGTCAAAATCAAAGGTAAAGAGTAGTCCAGCCGGTCATATAGGTAAATGTAATTACTCACCAAAAGGCAACAACACTCTAAAAACACAAGGAATTTATTTCCTAGACTGTGAAGCAGGATACATATTTTTAAAATATCAGAGAACAATTTTTTTGCAGGACAATGCATTGTGCCAGCAATCATTTCGAGAATGATACATTGGGATATTTTTAGTCTCAAAGATACTGAGCGTAAAAGTGCCATTTTGATAACAGGAAATACACCAACAATCTCAAACTGGTTCTAAATCTCATAGACATATTTTAAAAAAATACCCTTCTCTCAAATACTATATAAGTGTCTAATCAAAATTATGATTATGTAGAACTATACATGGCTTTAACTCATTAGATAAGGAAACAGTTAATGCCACTACTACTTGTCAGCCTCAAAAACATGGAAGGTTGGTGCAGGTAGGGGATGTTAATTAACTCTTTAATCACTGGCATTTCAGAACAGCCACACTGAAAAGTCCATCAGCTTTAATGGTGTTTACAGACAAATGAGAAACTAAACCTTATTGATAATAAGGAACCTATAGACAGTGCAAATATTCAGACAAAGGAAGAAGAAATTAAATGTTTAATACAATATTATTAATATTTTCCTTTTCCTAAGAAGGACCTATTTCCCTCCAGAAGCTGAGCATGAGTAAAGCCTTCATCCTCATTGTCTATTTCTGTAGATGTGACTTAACTTTCTCGCATCCTGGCAGTTATCACAATACTTTCCTTTTTCAGGTTCAGTTTTCAGTGTCACTATCTGCAAAGTTACTACTCAAGGGAGTGATAACACAATTAGGTCCTTTGGGAGTGTAAAGGAGCATTTTTAAGATTAGATAGGAGAAGCAGGCTGCATGCTAAAGCTAAAGGGTGTGAAGTGCTCTTTCACTGCAGTAGTCCATGGAGAGGCTGGTCAAGGTAGAACACAGAAGGAAAGTATCTATGTATGATGTGGTGTTTCTTGTTTGGGGAAAGACAGTACAGACAAAAGCAAGAAGTCAAATTCAGGACAAAACTGAAGGAAATATGAGAGATTTTTTCCCCAGCCTGATATGTGCACCAAATCATTTCCCATTGCATATAACCCTGTGCACCACATTTGTGAGATGGTAACATTTCAGATATAATTGCATCTTGAAACAAAATAAAAATATTCCAAAATGGGGACAATAAAGGCTGTGCTTCCTACCTATACATTGGCAAGCTCTGCTTCAGATATTGGTTTATCATCCCTTTTACCAGTGTTCAACCCTCATCTTCTGATCTGTCCCAAAGCTCTCCCCTTTCTTTTGGCCAGGAGGGGTGGTGGTCCTAGATAACTTGGATATCAGCCAAGAAATCACTTTCCAAGACCTTTAACAAAACCATTGACCACCAAAAGGAACCTGAGGGCTTCTACTATTCCAACTGATTCCAGCAGGCCTACCAGTGCCCACAACCAAGCCAGGCAGCTTCAGTTATCAATTAACCCCAAACATTGTTGGTCAACTCAACACTTATCACCTGGTCATTTGGGTTGGCCAAAACCCATGACAAATCATTATCTACCATTAGACTGCCCAGTGTATTCTCTTTACTATGGACCACCTAGGGGCATATAAGCTCACTGTTCAACTGTCAGCCATCAAGGAATATTTAGAACTCATACAATTTTAACTTTTAAGGGACCATACCCCAAACTGGCCATCAAGAAGGCCCTCAATGTGGCTTAAGAGGACCTCTTGGTGACCAGTGACTGAGTCAACAGTACACAAGTCATCACTGGCCCCTAAAAGCAGGTATACACTGAACCACCAGCCATTAAGTGACCCATCAGGAGCTTCATCCCCATCTACCACCAAAGGAGTCACCACTCCCACCCAAACCTGCTGGTATCAGGAATTCCCTTCAGCACCTGCACCACAAACAATATTTAGCCAAGAGATCCTCCAACATCCTGAAGGCAGTTGGAGCCCAATGGGCTTGCCAATGCCCCACCAAAGAAAGGCCTCAAAACAGCTCATCAGAATCACAATCGTTTCAGTAATGCTCCTTTAGAACCAGCTTCAAAGACATAATAGTGGCAAACTTTGAAAGATTTCTTCTTCTAGTCAAAATTAAGAAAAATTGACTGATACAGAGAGAGAGACACAGCTTGTGATTCTGCATCCCTAGTTTTGCATGAAAACTCATTGTGGTTTGCAAAACTGGACACACATTGTTTTTCATGCACAAATGGGGATACCTGTCCTCTTCAGCCCAATTTGCTTGGTAAAAGTAAGGTTTTTTACATGTTTAAGTTTGCACCTAATTTTGCAGGCACAATCATTTGTGTACACAAGATTAGCCATGAAAATGCAAAGGCTTATTGTGACTGCCTGAATTTTAGATCTTTGAACTTAAAATCCTTATAATTTCTGCTGCGACACGTCTCTAGCTTTTATTATGTC
Organism: Macrochelys suwanniensis; assembly: GCA_033296515.1. NCBI lineage: Eukaryota > Metazoa > Chordata > Testudines > Chelydridae > Macrochelys > Macrochelys suwanniensis. Next base: position 96,735,787 of record CM065776.1, on the reverse strand, counting down.
ATTTGTATACATCTCTTCCCTGCTTTCAGGTAGGATTTGAGTCAGGTGCTCACACCCTAGTTTTTTAGTAATCTTCACCATCAATTTCCACAGCACAAGCACAATATACGCTACAGATTTTTGTCTCTTTTTTTTAATGAGGAAAGCTTCTGAAAATGATACTTCATCAAAATGATCCAGGTAAGTGAACCACAAAGCTATGTCTGATTTAAAAGTAGAATCATATATTGGGAATGGTGAACTTCACGGAGTTTAAAGTCCTGCAGAAATTATGAATGACTTCTTGACTTTCAAAAGTTTATGAATGTTTTTCCCCAGTGGAGTTTCATTCCAGATTCTAAATTTTTCAGACTTTGGTGCATGAAGGAGAGGGGAAAGGAGATGGAAAGGGCTTCTTTTCTAATTAGAACTACATTAAAAACTTGGACTACATTTGTCATATTTATTTTATTCTCATTTCCTAGAAACATTAAATACTGAGAACTCATGGACTAGGGTTCTCCTTCCAATATAGTCAGACTTGCCACCATTTTGTTTTGAAATGAAGGACAAGTATATCAAGTGATTAATGCCTGGTTGCCAGTTGCCCTTTCTACATCCCTGTTTCTGTTAAGTGGTTTCTCCGCTAAGCAGGCAGATTGAGCCATCTTATTTTACAAAATATTTATACTGACTATCTGTATATCATCTTCTGTCAGCCAGCACTTAAACAGATCCGTACACTTTACAAAGAAAGATCAATATAATTTCCCCATGATCTCACAGAGAGGATAAACTGTTGGCCAAATGCCACATAGAAAACCAGGAAAAAAATGTTGGTCCACTGACTCCCAGTTTCATGCCCTATCCATGGGGCTATCTGAAGCACAATTCTGCCACCAGCTTGAAACATCTCTTTCCCCACTCTTTTTGTATTTGCTTGATCTCATGTGAGCAGCGGCACATGGAAATTTGCTAGTGTTGGTATACAGTAGTTGCAGAAATTGTACACCACTCGAAGGTCAATGTTGTAGGAGCTCCAACTATTAAAGCATCTAATGCTAATTAAGACACTCGTGGGCAGGGGTCTTAATAAATCCACTAATAATGTTTCTGGGACCAGACTCAAAACTTAGTTACTGCACCTTCACAATATGAAAGGTGGGAGGATACGCACTAACATTTTTGCAATGAAGAGGCAGTTACAGTATGGGCTTTTCCAGTTCATAGCCCTATTGTGTGGCTCTGTACAAACACATCCTCGGGGTCTGTCTATTCCTTAAGCTGGAAGGTGTAATGTCCAGCTTGAGGAGACATATCTGAGCTAGCTCAGATCTAGTTAGCACGCTAAAAATGGAAGTGTAATCATGGTGGCTTGAACAGCAGGATGGGCTAGCCACCTCAATACGTACCCATCTGAGATGCTAGGTATGTACCTGAGCAAAACCTCTTTTGTCTGAGCAAACCTTTTCCTCCATGGGTCCCTCTAGCTCACCTGAGCCCATCCCTGGCTCTTTGAATCCCCCTTTCCTCCCTCCCCGCAAAACCGAAAGGTTCACATAAGCATGCCTAACTCAATCGGACCTTATCTTTCTCCATTTGGAGAAAGGCACCCCCTGAATTTTTATCCCATTCTCGCATAGGGACAGAGAACCACCTAATGTTGTCTTCCTTTCTTCTGCTGGCAATCAGGCCATTGGTCTCAAGTGTCCTCCATCACCTCCATAAACTCATGATGAATGTAAAGCAACAGTCTCAGCCCATCCTGGATTCTGACTGACTGGTTCCAAAGGAACGCAACTATCCATCAAAACCTGCTCTGTTCCTGCTATTGAAAGCACAGTAGTAATAGTCCGTTAGGGAACATTACACACAGGATCAGACTGGTTCAGTAAGTATAGTCCTTTTCATCCAAGAGTAGAACCACACTTTAATATGCAGCTGTCTGATGAAGTATCTTTGCTATATTTTATATAACAACTATAATTTTTACCTCTTCTGATACCATTTTGTCATTTCGCTTTTCAGAGCCAGGGACAGTGTGCATCAGGCATAAACTTCAAGGTAATGCGCATTAAACTGGTCATATGTTTTTGTCACTTTTGTACAAATTTTTCTACACATCATTAAACTATTATGAGGTGTGCAAGGCATTACCATTGTAACCTTCATACTCCCTCTTCCCACCATGTTGCTTTCCCCCTCACTTCATGTGTCTTGTATTTACTTTAATCTCTTTGGAACAGGGAATGTCATTCTTATGTGCATGCAAAGTGCCCAGAACACTTCTGGGAATCAGAACTATATACTACTAATAATAAATAAGCAAGGCTTTGCCTTATTGCTGTCTTACTATGGTTTGAAAAAGCATTGACTTCCCAAGATGAGTACTCTCCTGAAGTGTGTTCCTTATAACCTAACAGAAGATGCTACTGCACATGTGCAGTTTGCAATTTTCAAATCCTCTTAACTCTATTAAGTCAAGCCTAATTTCTTTTGAACATAAGCAAGCATGCATTCCCCACTGGAGGCTTTTCTGTGCTGATTTCTATGTTCAACCATTTTTTGCAGTATTCTCTTGCCCAGACGAATGGTGAGAATTTTCTAAAAAATGATGTCATAGGTGTTGGAGTTTTGTGTTTCTTTTTCTTAGAAAAATCTCTTAACTCAAAAATGGCGAAGGAGTTTTTCTTGAAATTTCCCAATAAAAATTATTTCATTTTTGAATAAGGGTCCAAGCTTAGAAACTTACACCCACTCCCAAGTGAATTTCAGAAAATGGTGAGTGATTGAAAACAAAAGGTATAATATTTTGCAACCTTTACTAGTATTAATGTCTGTAGGTGAAGGATATCATCTGACATAATGGAGAAAGTGATCAGAGAGTTTTATGAAGTAATGTCCAAAGGAGACATTTATTAAATGACTTTGGAGATTTCACAGAGGAATGTTTATTTCATTAACAGACAGAACAGCAAGAAAGGAGGAACAGGCCAAATGCACAATAGCTATCCTGAAAGAAAAATTATGAATTTAAGGTGCTGTTTATTGAATAATACTTATATTTCCCCAACTTGGGAATGTTCTGAGTAGAAAGAGGCAAACAATAGTCCCCAGTTTCCAACCACCTCCAGTCACTGGGGAAAGGGAATAAGGGGGGGGGGGAGAGAGAGTAAACCCAAACTTTTGGATAGGTGGCTTCATCTGAATATAGTTTGACAAAATCACTGGCGCTGAATAAACTTACTGCATGTCACCAGCATTATATGCTGGGAAAAGGGAAATAAGTTTCTCCCCAGACTTGAGTTGACCTCCCTATTTCAAATGTTAAAGCCATGAAGCACCATAAATGAGGTGTCAAGGCAGAGGAAAATAAAAAGATTCAGGACTGCTGGAGACACAAGCAGGGGCGCCAGATTCTGAGGGAATGGCGTTGGGAAACAATTATTTAGAAAAGGATGAGTGCACTGCAGGACTTCATCTCTGGAGTGGCAGGGGAGAGCAACATTATGGAAGGGTGAGATGGAATAATCATTCTAGGTGACATCACATTCTCACAAACTGCTTAGAGAGAGTTGGATAATTCCCCCTTTTGCTTACTGTGTATTTTAGATTAGCCCTGGAGGGGGTTCTGGATGCTATAGGTCACACTCAAAAGACATTGCCAGATTCTTGATGTTGCTCCCCTGGTGTCCTTTCTGTCTCTTTACATTTTACTTCCATAATGCACCACTTGGGGGAAAAAAAATCACACTGAGCTGCTTTTACTTACTCGTAAACTGCCATGGAAGATGGGTTGAAATGAACATTCTGTCAATGAAGAAGACAGAAGGAAAAGTTGAAATAATTTATGAACACAAGGCAGCTCTAGGAATCAGGCAGTCATTATTTCCATCCCTGTGCAACATTTTCTTTCAAGACACCCCAATAATGCATAAGCAGACAGTAAGACATTTGTGCCTGCATGAGAAAAGCTCCACAGGACTAAGAAAAATCTAAGAGCCTGAAAATACGTTTCAGTGTCTCAGTCAAAGCCATCCTATATATTATGGGGAAAAAACCAATTAGATCTCTAGGGTCAGAATCTCTGTTGGTTCAAATCAGAAGAGTTCCATTTAAGTTTCTATTTCTGTTTCCGTCTTTATGTATATCTTATGCAAAAAGCCAGTGTTAATGCAAAGTTAAAATGCAGAAATAAAGCACTGATGAGTCAAGAATTGCAAAGTTGGAAGCTCAGCCTTAGCTCTGCTTCTTTGTGTGTGGTCTATGTTTATACTATCTATACCATTATAAATTGTCAATTAACACAACATTTAATAGAATAGAAATGGGAGTCTTTTATAAAACCTTACATACAGCAAGTTACTGCACAGCACATAGAGTCTTCAGACTTGACTTATTTTGAAGTTTCATTTGATTTACAAAATTAACTATGTTGGAAGTTAAATTGATTATAATATATCTGAGATGGCCCAGACAAGAACACCAAATCCATAACTCATTGCTCGGGGAACCTGGAGATCTTGATCTGAATTTTGTGGTTCAGATCCATGTCTAATTTATAGATAAATTTATGGGCTGATCTATTGCCCAATTCAAGTCAATGGGAATCTCTTAATTGATTTAACTGGGCTTTGAATCAGGCCTTTAGGAAGATTATGGAACAACACATTAATCACCACAGTAGAAGAGGGGGTGATCTCCTCTTTGCTGCTCCTACTGATACCACAGGAAAAAATGCTGAGAATGGAGTGGGATTAAACTTAAAAACAGAAGACAAAGCAATTGAATAAAAGAGTGATATTTCTAGATAGTGAACTGAGGTGCAGGTAATGTTCTCCATTTAAGGGGCAGATTTTGTTTCTGAGAAAAAACTATTTCAATAGATTTAACTGAATTTAATTTTAAGGTAAAACTTTCAGAGATCAGCTGGGTCTCCTTTGTGCTTCATAGGCTCAGCCCAGAGTTAGGGATAGCCTGGAGTTGCACAATCTAGAATAAGCATTGCTGTAATGGGAGCACAAGGAGACATTCTGCATTACTCAAACAGAATGCCTCCCAGAGCTCCTGGCGCATAGAAACTGCATGTCCACTGCTATTCCCCTTTTAACAAACACAAAGCATGACCCGGAGTTGGGGCCTTCATTCTCCTGCCCAACCTAAAGAGAGTTGTGTGAAGAATCCTTTCGCCAGAAGGTATTGGGACTGAAAAAACAAACAGCTTGAATAGAATGTAGTAATTTGAGGAAGGCAGAATAGAAACACACTAATTCAAAAAGTTATCTTCTGGGACCAAAAAACAAAAACATCCAGTATTTTTCTAGGAAACGTATGTGGGGACAAGTTTGATTTTCTTGAGGAAGCTGCAAGGGATGAACTGCCAGTGTTTTCCACAAGCAGAAGGTCATCTTGGCAGAGTATCATGTGGACAGCTAAAGGTCTTGTTTGGCAAGCTAACCTGTAGGTTTGTTTCACTGTCAATGCTGTTTTAGAGTTTCTAAGATAATTTTTCTCCTATGTAGATTTTATTTTGAAACTTCAATTTGCTGAAGTGCTCTACCTTCTTGCAAGACACTTTAAAAATCAGAGTATCTTAATTATGTGCATTGACCGCATATTGGCTTCCACCTGGAAGTAACAGGGTTATTTTTAACTTATAAAACTACAAACTGCTTGAGATGTGCCTAACCGAAAGCCCGCCTCTCTCACTGTGTTTAACTGCCACAGTTACAACCTTCAGAGGCGCTTGAGTTTTTGGCCTTCATTATAAAAGTGGGGGAATGGCTGGTAGAATGTTCTGAAAACTTTCAATTGTCCCCACTTCAACATCTCAAATAGCCCAAATGTGTTTTTAAATTAACATTGGTGAAAGGCTAAAGCAGTTAAGAAAGTTGGAGGAGGGGGGATTAAACTGTATTGGTCACGGGGTGGCTGATTAAATGATGGTGAGGGAAGGAAGGAAGTGCTGAGATTGTTTTGGATAATGTAGACATATGTCATGGGCCTCAGAGCTTTGGATGGGCTCTCTTATGGAATATAAATAAATAAAAACAATTATGGCATGGGGTGGGTCATCATCTGTGGGCTTTCATTGGGTACAATCTTTTACACTTCTACAAACAGTTAATGTCGAGGTATAAATACAAACATAGGACATGGAAAAGAGAGAAAATAGAACAGAACAGATGTGGGACATACTACTGCTCAATATTCCACAAAGTCAGCATTCTCAGAGATGGGTTTTTATTTATTTGTGAGGTGCTTAGCACACTTTTGGGATACTGACAAATAATAATAATCCTGCAAAGGGGTCCAGGTGACAATAGATCTGCCCTATCTTGTCTCTTGATAAGAATCGATTCAGAAATGGCAGTATCCATTTACTATTGGAAACAAGTGGACTAACTGCTGGGGTGCCCCCTTGTGTCTGGTGTAGTATAGTAGGTTCTCCTTCTCTAGCACCCCCTGGCATCAGCTGCTCTAGCCCTGCAGTGATCTGCCTCTTCTCATGTCCCAGGCCTCCAGCCAGGCCATGTTTTGTCCAACCCCTTTCAGGATAAATAATAAATCCCATAAATTAAGCCAAAATAAACATAGTTCTTCACCCTTATCTGGGCTCACACCACAGACCCTTCACTGGCTTTCTGCAGGGTCATTCTCCCGCCCTTGCACAGACTGATGCCTCCCAGGGCTTTTCCCCTGGAGTCCAGGTCCATAGTCCTTCTCCTCCTTGTGTCAGAGTGTTTCAGCATTACCTTTTCTGGGGGACTGGTAGGGGACCCCAGGCCGTCCCTCTACTCTGGGTTCCAGTCCAGGGACTCCATGGCAAGCAACTAAGGTCTCCACCCTCAGATGCTCACTGCCTTCTTGGACTTCCTCCTAACTTGACCTTTCCTCAGGCCCTTTCCCACAGCCCCATCTTGGGGTTACTGTACTGCTGCCTCTTGCTAGGTCTTTCTTCCACACTCTAGCAACCACAGAGGGACTGCAGAGTTCTTTCCCTCTCTCCGTGCAGCCTCCTTCTCATCTGGGATTCCTCCCTTTATGGTCACCATTCACTTCCTTCCCCACCTAGTCTTAATTTTCATTTGGGCCTGGCCCACCCTCCAGGTGCACTAATTACTCTGTCTCCAGTTAATTCTTTCATTACCTGTGTAGGGTACATACCTCATCACATTAATAAAAAATATATTGAACAATAATAAACAGGAAGTGTATTTTCTTTAGTGCTGATATGTTTTTTGAGAGTGTAAGAAATCTCAGAACTCAAGACGTGAAAAGCCACTGAGCTCATGCAGGAGGTTATGGAGTGGCCCAATGGGATTCCTAAACTCTAAAGCCACAGGTTTTAGTGTGGTTTGGATTCAAAACGTGGTGGTGGTAGGATATTGTCCATTCTGAAGGTGGTGTCATTCCCATCTGCATTCCATTGTGTGTTTGAATGGAGTACATGCTACAATTTGTGCGTCACATGCACCCCTTTCCTGGGGTACTTTTCCTCCTGTTGTAGTAACCCTTCTACAGCATCACCATATGATGGTCCAAACTGTAGGTGGACTCAAAGTGCAGGAAATAATCTGGTTTACATAGTTAAACTGAAAGAGCCACATTACCCAGCCCATGGGCTTTAAAGAAATAAGAAATAAGGCTCTTAACATTTGGCATAAAGCTTTAAAACAACAGCTATTGTTCTCTCTCTGCAAACAGCCGACTTGATACAGTAGAGATGAAAACTGGGTCACTTAGGGACAATGAGTGCTCTGAGGTCAGGCAGAACTTTATTCCTTATAGTTAACAAAGAAACATTATTGACCTGCTACAAAGTGAATTGCATCCATTCTTCCTTTACTGGCTGACAGCTGGAGATGCCAAAGGCATCCTGTTTGCCAGCCCCACACTCCTCTAACATACCAGCAAGGTAGGTTAATCTACCGTTCTGTCCCAGATGATACCTGGTATGAAAATGTAACAACCCCCTCCTCCCTTATCTCAAGGCTACAGCTTGGGATATCCAGGCTCGGAGATGGAGAAGAGAGGGTGTGAGTAATTTTATTTATCTTCAGCTACATTTGGCAAAACGCAAGGATAACCTGAACATTCTAGCAGACTTGAGGTCCTGCAAATTGGTGAGTTGTATAAAACAGAATATAAAAATCACCAGTATGCACACACAGCCAGATGGTGGCCATGGACTGCTAGTACTTCATTTTATATGAGATTTCCATTGTATGAGTTTTCCAATGTGACCAGTTAGGAGGGAGACATTCCCTTGTGCTGTAGAGGCAGCAGTTGTGTCACCCTATGAGAGATCCCTAATTCCTAGAAAACCAACGCAGCTAGCAAAAGACAGAGCAGCCTTGGTATTTGGGAGAAAAAAGTGCTATTTTGATGCCTCTGTAATAGTGTGTAGATCATTTAAATGACCCCAAGCTCAGCTTTGCATAAAGGGCACCAAGCAGTGACTTTTTTTAGTTAAAGTATGAGTGACATTAATTGGCTCCATTAAGTTCTCTTCCCCAACAGGGAAACAGCATACAGAGAAAGCCTGGTGGGCAGCGGGGAAATATTTATCTGAGGAGGTCTAACATATAGGTGATGGGATTTTCCCTACTTCCACTCTGTAAAAAAATAATCTTGAAATAGAAAAGTTCTTTTAGTGGCAGAATTCACCCTCCCCATTTCTGTCTATCTTTGCCATTCTCATCTTTTAACATCTGAAATACTCGGTTATTCCATTTAACCTTCCATTGTATTTAGCTTTCACATAACTTTCTCCCCTCTATTAATAAGTGTGGTTATATGCTGTAGCATCAAATGAAAAGCTATCATTAAAGCCATCCCAGCTCAGATTCTATTAGTTAGATAGCAGGTGGGCAAAATGGCCACTTAGAGGCTTTCATAAATTAGACAGAATACTTCAAAAAGACTCTGAAAATCTTGGTAAAGCTTTATATATTTGTATTAAAGCTGTGATCTGTAGGCTTTGCCTCCAGCCAACATCCACTCAAAGTGAAATGGGTCTAAAAAAACCCCTCACAATAAATAGACACCTCATGAGGTATTATAGCCTACATGTCTTCTCCTTTGTGCTTGGAACAAAGACAGCAGGAAAACTTTGAAAATCGTCCATAGAAAGAAAAAAAAGAGAGAAAAAAAGAAATAGGGGAATTGATTTCTATTTTTTCCCCCCGTTTGGTAAGTGGCTTCCTTTCTGCACACATGTCACAAAAGATCTATTTTAAAACACAACATGAGGGGAATGTGACTGCTGTACCAGCGGCAAAGTCTGAAGTGCTGTTTCTCCATCTATTTCATGTTAATCCCCCAAGAGTTGGCTTTTACTTTCCCAAATCGGTTTGCTAGATTATACGCTACTTACAGTGGGCTGTGCGCTTTTCAGAAACCATTGTTTCTGGCAAAGTATTCTACAGGCCTGCATAGCCTTGTGTGAAAAATCCAGGTTTTATTTTGCTGCTGACCCCCATGATATTGGGTATCACCATAATGGAGTAGAAAGCTTTAAGGATTGCATGGAAGATGCAAGCACAGTTAAGGCTGAGAACGTTCTGGGACACAAAGTTCAACAGACTTTTCATTCACTACCAGTTCTTTTTTTGTTGATATTTTTTGGTGCAAGATCCTTTCTAATTCTAACAAGATTCATGCAGATTTTTAAGATAATGCTTGGCATTTGTACAACACCCATCAACACCTCAAAACACTTTACAAACAATAGATTTACCTTCAGACTACCCCTATTGTAGAGAGACTTTTTGGTATCTTCATTCGACACATGAGGAAACCAAGTCTCATAGAGGTTTACAGTCATGTATGCCAAAGCCAGATAGAAAGAATGGGGCAGAGCTGGTAAAAAAAGACAGCTCCTGGCATCCCCAAGAGGGACTACTGGGAAAACAGGTCTCCCGTTTAACCATAAGCTCATTCTTCTTCTCTTTGGGAATATCTCATTTACCATGATATAGTATTATGGGGTTGATTCCCCTCTAACCTAAACCTTGTAGTGATTTACCTCTGGTCATGGTGGCTGTGATGTGCTACCATTCTGACCTGCTAGTTTTACACCTATTTTACATGCCCACCACTTGGATCTCAAATACGATATGTTGTGGACCTCTAATGAGCCTCAGACCAGTTTGTGAACCGGTTTGAGAATCAATGTATAAGGTGATAAGATGAGAGGGAAAAGTCAGCATGAGATCACAAATGTGGAGGGGGGGGGGAGAAAAAAAATATAGTAATGGTGTGATGACTTAAGAAATAACTTTAAGGTCACTTCAAACAAAGCCTATTTGCTAATGTTCAGATAGAACATACTAAGCTATCAGTTCTGCTTCTAGCATTTAGGTATTTAAAGGGCAATGAGTTCTCTATGTATAGCATGATGAAGCAATTTTTTTTCTAAATGGCAATACATACACCCTATCAGAAACAGACATCTTGCAGCAGTATACTTAGGAGCCTTCTTCTTTTCATATTCCCAATAGTAGTGATTGGCAAAAAAAAAAAAGTTAAAATAAAGTAACTACTGACTCCAACCTTTAGCCTAAATTCAAACTAAATATTTTCTGAATTTTGGAAATATTTGAATAATTTAACTTTTTGACAATAGGAACTGAATGGGAGCTATTGGGTGTTCAGCACTTTTGACAATCAGACTACTTATTTAGGTGCTTTCATATGGATTTAAGAGCCAAACTTTAGCACCTATTCTTGAAAATCTCAGGGCCTGTCTACACAAACAGTTTGTGGCAAGCTGGAATCCAAGTCTACCCTGAACATGAACCCTGCTGACATGCATTTCAGTTTGTTAATGCACTTGGATCTAGTCTCCTTTGAAACAGGACTAATCAAAGCACATCAACAATCTGTTATTGTGAGTCATCAGGGTCCACTTGAACAGTTAGTCCTCAGTAGGGGAGTATCGGCGTGAGGCAAATTAAATGTCTGTGTAGACAAGCCCTTAGACATGCAAAAATGAAATATAAGACTATGGATTTCCTTGAACCATCCAGGAATGGAAAGTGACAAAATATCATGGGAAAGTCTGTGCATGACATTTCCAAAACTAAATCTGAAGACTCAGTTCTCCAAATTTGAGATGTTCAAAACAAACCTCCAAAACTTTCTAGGGTCCTCCTTGTATGAACATGAGTTTTACACAGCTATCTCAGTTTCTGCCCAGGATTCCATTTGCCAAAAACAAATGCTGGACTTACTGACTGCAGGCAAGGGAAAAACAAAAAAAACCCCACAACATATTGCTTCAAATTCAGCCCTGATGCAATTCCATTGAAGGCAGGGCAGAATTTGACTCATTGTCTTTGTCGCAACTGTCTCAAGATTACACACAGCATACTGTTGTGGAAGTTACCTATACATTTGGATTATTGTCCATTGTCTAAATTAATTTTTAGACAATGAAAAATAATCCAAGTTTATAGGTAACTTTAAAATTAAAAAATTAACTTTTTGCTCCTTTTGCCCTACATCATGGAAATGAAATATTTAATTGCCACTTAAAGAGAGAAATAGCAGCTAGCCCGGATAATGAGGAAATACAAATGTAAAGGGGAAAAGATAAGAGACAATGAAATTGTGTATGAAACAAGAAAAAGTGATAAAAGGAGGAAACAGATTAGTGAAAAATTTATGACTAGCTCCAAGAAGCTGGGTTACCCAATGCCCTGCTTTGTTGTTAAGTGAGGTAAGTTTTAAATGGAATTGCTGATATTTCAATGATACAACTACATGTTCACTCTATATGCATGTCTAAAAATTGGCAATGCACAAGCAAATGGATGTTCAGGCAGGCAAATGTAAAATTTATTCTGCAACAAATGTGCTGAACCATAAGTGTGTTGGCAGTTTACAAACTCCTTAAAACACAAGTTGCGAGTGGGTGTACCTGCATTTTTGGAATTTCTCATAAGAGCAGAACATTAGCTGCAAACATATGAGCACAGTTCCTGATGAATTACAAGAATCATATCGACTAAGAAATTACAAGGTTGATTTAATTTGGTGATTGTAGGGCATAGAAAAAGCAGAATATCTCGAGGCACAAAAACAGTTTTAACAGACTTTTTCTTACACTCTTTATTGAGTCTGTCTCTCTGGTCTCATCTCCTGTTTCTCCTAATTATCCCTGTGTGCACCACACTATTGCTTTTCTATCATTCTCACTCTCATCTCTGTATTCTATGCTGCACCATGCACCTGGAGTGGCCTCTCTGGGTATGTCTACAATTAGAGATGTGTGGCTGATCTGTGTCATCTGACTTGGGCTCATGGGGCTCAGGCTGTGGGGCTGTTTAATTGCAGTGTAGAATTCTGGAATCAGGCTGCAGACTGAGCTCTGGGACCCACCCACCCTGCAGGGTCCCAGGGTTCCATGCCTGGAAGCCTATACTGCAATTAAACAGCCCCGCAATGCGAGTCCCACGAGCCTGATTCAGTCATGCATGGGCCAGCTGCAAGTTTTTTAAGTGCAGTTTAAACATATCCTTAATGTAAGCATAAGCCCTGGGATGTTCTCCTTCAATTCTCTCCTCAGTGAATAATTTCTGCAAGGCCCATCAATGCTAATTCTAATATTGAAAGCTCTAACTGTAGAACAGGTCTTTCATGCACATAGATTTGAACATTATTTGACCCAAGTAAAGAGCGTAAAGGGTATTTGGATCAGTAAGTTCCTATAAAATAGTAACAGGAATAAACAGCAGTCCTAGTCTCAAATCAATCTGAGAACATTTTGAAGATTCAAATATACATGGTTAAATTAACCTTTCGTCAGTCCATTCTTTCTTCCCTTCCCCATTCTGATTTGCTTTTCAAATCCTGCCGTTCTCTGAAAAATCAGAGGAAGCTTGCCCTCCGCCCCTCAAAACCTCTCCTATGCCCCTCTTCTCACTTGAGTACCATCCTCAGTTAAACAATAAATACATCATGATGAATCATGCTGTATGTATGTAGCTTATAGGTACTAAACACAGCTGGGTAAATAATGCAAAACAAAATCATGCATATGTATTTGTATCCAAAAGTACAATTCACTTCTGCCGTATTTGAGACTGGAGCTGCGTGTGAGGGAGGTGATGGGGGAATTATCAATCAGATATATGAAAAACTTCACCAAATGCACTGAAGAAGTTGTAGGTAACATGTCTGTGAGCAGTCTGCCCTGCTCTAGTGCTATTGATTCCATTTAAATACCACAGAGTACTTGGGTTGGAAGAGTCTTAGTCTCAGTTCTGAAGTGGGTGTGGGATCAGCCACACCTGTGAGTCTCAGATATCAGAACCAGCCAGAATTTAGAATGTGCTGGAAACAGAGCAGGAGCAGCACACAACTCCTCTTCCACAGGCTGTGAAAGAGCACAGCACAGTCCACTCCCCTCCCTAAGTACAGTGCGTGAGAAGTTCTAACGTACATGGCTCATAAGAGTAAGAGTATTAGAGATAATTAGAGAGCACAGAATTTGACTGTAGCTTCCTATGGTGGATTAGGAGGCTTCTACCTGTTTCATGTCATGGCTGAAATCATAGAATCATAGAATCTCAGAGTTGGAAGGGACCTCAGGAGGTCATCTAGTCCAACCCCTTGCTCAAAGCAGGACCAACCCCAACTAAATCATCCCAGCCAGGGCTTTGTCAAGCCTGAGCTTAAAAACCTCTAAGGAAGGTGATTCTACCACCTCCCTAGGTAACCCATTCCAGTTCACTAATGGCTCACTAAAAAAGTGGGAAGCCACCCCACCAGAGGTCATTATATAAAACATAATCCATTCCTATATTTTACTGCGTGGCTGATTAGGTATGATAATCACTTTTCCTCTCATGTCTTCCCAAGATGTCCCTATAGTCTCACCCCATTACTGACATTAGATGTTTTTGGATACTGAACTCCATAAAGAGCCAAAACTTTCCATGTTCTATAGATCTGTTTTTTCAAGTGAAGTCCTCTATCCCAGACATTTTCCTCCATCACAGCCACAGCAGAACTATATCAAAGAGCACATATTAACACATTCTCCAGCGGAAGTCTTCAACGGAATCAATTTGATCTAAAGGAGTACCCTCATGACAACACTTGCTTACAGTATTTTTATTACATGAGTTCTGAAGTTTCCCTTTGAATTGTGGTGTTAGCAAACACACACACACACACACACACAAATACTGAGAAATCAAGAGCTTATACTGCATTATTATTACTATTAACATTTATATTGCAGTTGTGCCTAAAGGCCAAAAACAGATTTGGGCCATTCGTGCAAGGCAGAATACAAACCCTTAACATATGAGCTTCTCTACTCCTAAGAATATTACAAATGTAAGTATCGCACACGGTATATGCACAGGATTGAAACCATCAACTGCCAGAAGATACTCATGGAACGCTGAAGGTAGCAAGGGTGTGGAGAGATGGCTGGGGCCTTCAACATGACATTAAAGTAGGACCTTGTTTCCCATTACTGAGTAAACCCCCCTAATCCAAAAGAGGTTCAGATCAAGTTAAGTTCTGTAGACCTCTCTACAGAAAGGATAGTCCCCAAGGAAAAGGATAAGAGCTTTGCTGCAATAGAATTCTGTTCAGCTTCCTAAGCAAGCATTCTCTGCCTCTCTATATTCCTCCCTAACCGCACCGTCTCACCCACTTCCAACCAGGTGCACCATTTTTTCAGATTTATAAAATGACAAATAGGTGCGCATTCAAAAGCTTTGGGTAGCCTGCCATTACTTACATTACACAGCAATTAGACAGACGTGGTTACTGTTTATTAAACTGCTTGTAATATACTTAGCAGATAGTTTACCATATACTATATGCCAACAAACTATGTCAAGCGACAAAAATCAGTCGGTTATGTCAGATTATGTAGCTGTAGAAATTATTGATTTTTTGCTACTTGACATTATCTGCTGATTAAACTACAGCATACAGTAAGCATAGGGACAATCAAAACTTTCCTGATGAATGAGCTACTGCTGCAACAGTGGAGCACAGAATTGAAACACTCCAACATGATAAATTTGGATATTTTTGTTTAAGAAAGTAAGTAAAGAAGGAGCTGAAATTAGATGATTATATAGTTAAGTTAGTATATTAATAAGCATGTAAAGGAATGAATACTAGGGAGTGGGCAGGGCAACTGTTTGGATTCATGCAACCACTACTCTAACTAATCGAATCACTTCTTGGTTGTTTCCCCCCCATCATTCTTAGATATTTTTAAATGAATTTAGGACCCAGTCTTGGAAAGCACTTAATATGTATGTCACTTTAAACACGAGTAATCTCAAGTATTTTGCAAGCCTAGGGTCTTAGTACTCATAGAAGGTGTTGTCTTGACAATCCTAGAGACTGAAGTCCAGTCTGTGCACAAAACAGGTGTATCACAAGGATAGTACATGCATCCCCTCCAGCAACCTGTTACCTGCTTTGTACGTGCAGGTTTCTGTGTGCAAAGCACACATGTGCATATTTTATAGATATAACAGAATGTAAATAAATAATAACCCATATATATCGTTTATAATAAAGAGTAACCCATAACATGTGAGATACTTGGACAATGCAACACACTAGTTAAAGGATGTGCAAGAGTTCTATTTGGTATCACAAGCCATAGGAGGATTCTATCTTCCACTCTTATTTGTCTTGTGCCCTTTCCAAGATTCAATTGAAGATAGCCAACAAAATTGTTTTTATATATAATCTGGAGATTATTTGATCCAAATCTGTGCATTATTTGATCGAAATCAGTGCAATGTTAAAATGTATCAGTGCTATCTCTGGAATAAAATGAATATAGAAAGAGACTTTCTGGATTCATGGCACTAACACTGAGTCTGTCAACATACCTAGGCTTTTATTCTGTAGCACAGATACCAAGTTTGTGACAGTGATTTTGATGTCACAATATACAAACAATATATATATATATAAATAAATGTAACCCATATTTGAAACTTTTTAAAGCAAGTTTACCCCAGTATTCTTTTTAAAGGATTTCATTGCATTTCTCTCTCTCCATTCTCAGGCACAGAAAGTGTTTTCTTTTTTGCACATTCTTTCAAGTAGGCTTCCTTGTGCATTTTCTTTCTATTTCAGTTTATACAAGTAGATCTGTAGTGACATGGTAAAAACATGTCATCCATTGGCTATCCAAGGCTTTTAAAAAGGAAAATATCATTTTTTCATAGGTCAGAGACAGGCTGTATTTTGTAACATTATTTTTCTTTAAGTTTCAGCAATTAACCTGAACTAGTGGACCATAGGGCTTGCCTACACTGCAAGCGGTGCGCATCAAAGTGCTGCACTGTAACTCCCTCATGTGGATGCTGTGGGCATGAATTAAAAGATACCTAGTTCGCACCCGCATAGGTTGCCAGGTGTCCAGTTTTCAACCAAACCCCTGGTCAAAATGGGACCCTGCCCAGCCCGGTGAAAATGAGCAAGTGAGTGAGGGTGGGGAAGAGCGAGCAATGGAGGGAGTGGGGATGGAGTAAGTGGGGAGGGGTCTTGGAGAAGGGGCGGGGCAAGGGTGTTTGGTTTTGTTTGGTCAGAAAGTTGGCAACCCTCATCATAGTCCAAACTGTGGGGCAGCGCAGACATAATGTAATTGAGTTCTGTTGACTAGAGCCCTTCTCTTTTTAGCAGTTTATTTAATATGTATTTGTAAGAAGCAGCTGCCTCATTTTCTATTTTTGATTCCAAAATAATTAAAACACTCCCCACTGTCTCAGAGTTCCCCAGTACCTACTATTCAAAGAAATAGGAGAACCTTCTCTTTTTTGTTTTAAATTTCATGTTGCATTATAAACATAGATCTAATATACTAAACTGACTAAGCAGGCCTCTACAGAAGACATGTTTGAGGTTACCATTCCTGGTGTGGAACTATATTGTGAAAAGTGTATCTGACAGCAACCCTGTCCCACATCCACAAGCCATGTAATGTTAGCTTATAAGGCAGTTATTTATGTATAATACAAACAGCAAGATTCTTAGTAGGAAACAGTGATAAGTCCATTTCACAGCAATTAGAAGTAGATAATATTGCAAGTCTTTCAACCTTGTTAGGATAAATAAAGTGGTTACTGAGTCCATTATGACCTTTTGTTCTATTTGTACTCCACAAATTTCTGTATACAAGGACTGTTACTCTGGGAACATCATCTAGATGTGACACTAGGCATGCTAAAAATTGGTTGTGTAATGAAAGTGCTCTTCTAATGAGATGAGTGGAATTTTATAGAATACTGGTGTAGGAATGCATTGCATGAGATCTCTTAGGACAGGAGGGTCCCTCAGGCAGATAGCATCTAGTACAGATTTCACTCTATTTGGGAATGACAATCAAATATGAAAAAAAATTGTGTGTACTCTCTGTGAACCTGTACACGGAACAAATGCAGTCTTAATCACTGCTTAGTGTTCAATTTTATGAAGAATTTTGAGATAGAATTTGTATCACATTTGTTAACCAAAGTACAGTTTTATTCTATTAGCACTGGTGAGCGTGAAGCTACAGTATTCCAGTGGTAGAAATTGTTATACTTACAGCATACAAACAGAGTAGTTAGATAAAAACATAAAGTATTCTTTTAGGAATGTTGCAATGTAACACTACTTTATTTCTTAAAGTCCAGAACCTTAACTCACAGTAATCAAAAACAGAAAGAGAGAGAAAGCAGGCTTCTCCTTAAGGCAGAAAGGCACAACTCACCCTCCTTTACTCTAGGCTGGCTCTCTGTAGACTGTCTCTAATCCCACACTTCCCTACAGAGCAGGCTAACCTGCAAGCAGGACCAGGAAAACCCTTGGTATTTAAAGTGATAGCTTATATTTTTGACACAGTTTTCAATACACTGGTACCTTATCTAAAGTTTATTAAAGTCAATAGGAGTATTCCATTGGTTTCAGTGGTCTTTGAATCAGGCATTACTGTATCAATTCAGAAGTCTTTCTGATTAAAATGGAAATTCACATTGTTTCAGTTATTACATGTTGATCCAGCTGACCAGTTTTCTGGAGTTGTTTTAATAACCACGAAGGGCCAAACTGCACTCTTTGATGTTCACATGTAACTCTTCTTGACTTTCCTGGCTGCCATGCACATGCCTTCCAGGGCAGAGTTTAGGTCATAGATAAATAAGGCAAAGTTAGAAAATATCAGAATGCAGAGTAGCAATTTGACTGTGTCTGGAATTTCCTGTGCCTGTTTACATAGGGCTCCTTCTACTTAATTATAAACCATAACCATTACAATAGTTTTGGACTGATCATGAAGAAGAAACTAATTGTGAAGGACTTCTCACAAGAGCAAGCCATTCTACTTAAGTAAGTGAGCCCCAATGCTTCAAAAACTCTGTTACTTTATCTCTCATTTACATCTCAGCAGGCCTTTCGCTGTCTGGGGCCATAAGCCAGGCAAAATTTTGTCAGTGGGCTTCACTAAAAAGTGACCACTTGAAAATAGTCAATAATTAATTTTTTTCCCCATATTTTATTGGTGTAATGAAAATCCATATTTAGGTTATTTCCCCCCCTTCTGCTTCTGCATTTCATTAACATGGAAGCTACAAAAGCTGGACTATGGCATCACTGAATGAATTGAGCAACGGGAATATGGCAATCAGGAGGGAGTTATTTCTGAGGATTTCCAAATAGCTTTCTGATTCAATGCAGGAATGGGAAAGGAAATATGGAAAGTGTGTCTAACATTACAGGCCCAGATTCACCAGAGAACTTAAATGTAGGCATATGCTAAGTCCATCCCTATTCAACAAAGCATTTAAACTCATGTTTAGCTTCAATGCAACATAAGCATATGCTTAAAGTTAATCATGCTGCTTAACAGAGATGAACTTATGTATACGATTCAGTGCTTTGCTGACTCTTTAGTATCTGATCCTGCAAGATGTTGAGTGCTCTCATCTCTTACTGAGTCAATGAGAATGGAATGGCTAAATCTCTCACAAGGTCAAGATCTTAATTCGTTTTAGTAAAATATGTTTTTCAAATTTTCCCTCAGTGAATAAGTTTTTGTTTGTTTGTTTGTTTTTAACCTGGATTGAGCCAGATCAAATTCATTCCTGTTGTAAATTGAGTGAAGTCAAATCTGGCCTGTTGTGGTCATGTGTTTTGCAAGCTCTTCCAATGCACATCAGCTTGCAAGAGCCCTTTTGCTAGGTCCTCCTGGTTCCCTTTTGATAGCAACTGCTAATTGTACCAAATTGTTCAGTGCAACATGGAGTAGGATGAAAAAACAATCACTCTCACTTACAATCAAATCAGGAAGGAACTAAACCTATCACTCTACAAGTGAAAGACTACTATACTAGTCTAATGTACTACCCAGTCCCATCAGAAATGATCTTTTAAAGTAGATCTAGGGAGACTTGTCAAGCTGCCCTGAAGTCATACAATCTTTCATTAAGCAGTAAAATGTATGGACTCAGTCATATCTATTATTAAATTGGAAAGGTGCAAAAAAATATTTGACATCTCTGGGGTGGAAGTCATACATGTAAAAGGCAGGGGTTTTAGTTAATAAAATATCAGATTAAATAACAGTCCACCATTCTCCTGTATCTAATAATACTTAAAATAACTATACTAATTAAAACTTTCATAAGCCCATCCAGAATTGATGAATTTCCTAAAGGGATACTACTGATTCAGATTCATATTTATTCTCAGTTAATTGGACTGTGCAAATTTAATATTGTGTTTTTACCTGCAAGAAATATTATTAAATAGCACCATCCTTTATGAATCGCTAAACAGATGCAGACTGCTTAATCCCAAAGAGAGATTAAGAGATGTGGGGGGACACAACACCTTGAGATGCCTACATCTTCCACTGAAATGACAGTTTTATTTTATTTTTTTTAACTCCTAACAAAAACCTACCTTTTTTGATTCAGTGAAGTCTTGGAGAGAGGGAAGCAATGTACTTATCTCTTCATGTTAAGAATGAATTGTAAAAATAAAGCCACATTCCCATCAAATAAAAATTAGATTTTCTGAAAATTAAGAGTGACCCGTTTTTATTAATTGGAATTAATGTCACATTATTTTTATATTTTGGAACTATCACTGCCTCGTACTTGACAGTCACTCCTGCCAAGCTGGTCTCAACAACACCTGATGGTCTCCTGTGACATTTAACAAATCAGACCAGTTAGCTGCAGACGTTACTGTAAATATGTCACTTCACTCATGAACACCTGCTGGGGCAGCTGCCCTCTAACTCAGTGGGAAGGATACTCATACACTTCTAAGCCTATATTCTTCATTGCAGATTTTATCCAGATCGTAATAATATTTACTGCCACTGGCTTGCAGGGAGGGGTTGCTGTAGTTCCAAAAATATCTATCCCAGTCATTCTGTCCACAGGCCTTACAATGTATTGTTTTATACAGGAAAGGATTCAAACTAGTTTCTGACTGTGACCCAGGGATTCCTTGATGCCAGCAGGCAGAGGATAAAGGGGGTGCATAGGTTTTTAGAGGGATCCCCTAAATTGGATATGTGTACAATAGTCCACCAAAAGGAGGCAGGACTGGATCTCTACCAAGATCCAGTAGTTCGCTGGTTGTCATAATCACTGCAAAATGTACATACAGATAATAATTAAGGAGTTATGTACTTACACTAAAAATATGTTCTTAAGGTCATTGAGTTAAGGCATGCCACAAGGAGGTGACATACCTCAGAAACATGCCTTCTAGGTAGGAGGTTACAGATGCCTAGCTCCCTGCCTGGCTAATTGTGTATTGTGTGCCTCGCAGTGTATGCCTATTTGCATAATGAGTCAGCCGAATAAACAAACAGTAGAGGGTGGTGTCCAGTTTATGAATAAAGACAAAGGATTGTTCTGGTATGTGATACATGAAGGGGGTGGGGGGTAGCCCCCTTGCTAGCCAGTAGCTATAAAATTCCTCTTAGTAGCTGTTCTCTAATTGCTCTACCTGTAAAGGGTTAAAAAGTTTCACTGCTGTGCTTAGATGAAAGGAAGTGAGTGGGCACCTGGCCAGAAGAGCCAATGAGAAGGCTAGAACTTTTAAAATTGAAAAACGACTTCCCTTTTGTCTGTCTGTTGTTGTTCTCCCGGGGAGAGGGGACAGGGCAGAGCTATGCTGTAAGAAGATTGGGGCCAGGTATGAAAAAAATCATCAGTATCTTACCTAAAAAACTACTCATTTGAAAACCAGATATGTAAGTAGATCAGGAAATGTCTAGGAAGACACAATAGTTTTATCCCTTTTATTTCTTTATGGCTTGTGGATTCCTCTGTGCTAACCCCAAGTGCTTTTGTTTTCCTTCTAACCTTTAAGCTTGAGCTCAAGGAAGTTATTCTTGGTGCTTAATCCTTGTAGTACTCTTTTAAAATCCAGCAAAAGCCTGAGTTCCCAGATGTATTTTCTCCATTATCAAAAAATAAAATTTACCTTTTTTAAAGAACAGAATTGGATTTTTGTGTCGTAAGAGGGTTGTGCACATGTTGTTTAATTAGCTGGTTGCAACAGCTAATTTCCCTTTTTTTCTTTTTCTCAGCTGTTCCCAAGAGGGTGGGGGATGAAACGGCTTGAGGGTACCCCACAGGAAGGAATTCCCAAGTGCACCTACCTAGGCTCACAAAGGGGTTCTGCACTTGGGTGGTGGCAGCATCTACCAATCCAAGGTCAGAGAAAAGCTGTAACCTTGGGAGTTTAATACAAGCCTGGAATGGCCAGTATTAATTTTTAGAATCCTTGCGGGCCTCCACCTTCTGCACTCGAAGTGCCAGAGTAGGGAATTAGCCTTGACATGGTATATCTTGGAGTACAAGGGGACTCATTAAGTCCTTCCCTGAGAAGGCAAACTGATCACCAGTACGTCTCATGAAAGCAGAGTCACATCCAGCCTGGCTGTAAAAACACTGCATGGATTTTGGGTGAGCAATACTCTACAAGACATGAGTGTATCTTGCTAATTAAGTTTAGACACTAGAATGCTAGAATTTTATTTTGTATGTAGCCATTTGTTTCCAATACTTCTGCTTGCTATCACTTGAATCTCTGTGCTTTGTTAAATAAACTTGCACTTGATTTCACTATAAACATATCTAGGTGCTGTGTGTTATGTGGAGCAATGATCTGAGATGGATCTGGTAAGTTGGGGGATACTGGTTTTTGGAAGCAGTGAATCTGTGAATATTGGTAGTATCCAGTGGACCAAGGGGCTGGACAATTTCCAGGGAGATGCTCGGAGGGCTCAGGGGTTGGGTGTGCCTATTACTAACCTGTAAAGTGACAGCCAGGCCTGCAAGGCCCAGAGGGGAGTGCTTGTGTTGCCATGGCCAGTGGAGATGGGGAGCTGACCCACCACAGGCACAGGCAAGGCTTCCAAATGGTTAGAGAAGATGGTAGTGAGGAATCTCACAGCCCACGGTACCTCCAGGAAGTGTCACACTGGCTAAGGCCCTGATCCTGCAAAGATTTATGAATATGTTAAACTTTACGCATTGTTAGGATTCTGTAATGGAATAAACTCATCATCAAAGTGTCCCCTCAAGCCAGGATGTGGCATTGTGGGGGTTTTTCCATTTTAGTGTTCCCTACTATCTGCTGGTCTGGTTCTGCCACAGTCTGCAGCTTCCATGGCCTAGTCCTTCAGCCAGATCACCTTTCAAGGCCAGTCCCCTTCTGGGGTAACACAAAGTCCAACTAAAAACCCAAACAAACGAAAGGTTCTTCTGCTCCTCTTGTGCTACTCTTCAGTCTACCTTTTGGGCTCAGTTCCCAGCCCCTTCTGGGTTACCTTTTCTAGTCCTCCCCTACTCTGTTAGAGTGCAGTGACACCCAGGTGGCTTTCCCCAGCAATCTATCACGCACTGACGTTCACTTAACTCCTACTCCCAGGACCTAAAGACTTTGTCTTGTAGTGAACACTGCCTTTCAGGAAGCCCTTTTCCCCTAGCAGGCTCCCACTGCCTCTCCTCCCAGGGAACTGTGGCAGCTTCCCCCAAGGAACTTCTTGCAGATGCTACCTCCTCCAGAGTTTCCACAGGTGCCTAACCTGCTTTCTGTAGTTCCACCTCTGAGTTCAATCAGCCTTTTTTATGAGGCCCAAGTGTTCATCAGGCTGACTTTTAATTCCATTAGTCCCACCCTTCAGGCTGCAAAGCAACTAATTTTGTCCCCTTAAAGGGTCCAATTACTCCATGACATAGTCCCATTGAAGTCCCTAGGCCTTAGGTTCCTAAATGCCTGTGTCACTTTTGTAAATGAGATTTAGGCTCCTAAGTCAGTTAGGCATTGCCATGCTGAGCTAAGAAATGGCTAAATACCTTTCAGAATGTGGGCATAAGAGCCTTACATCCTGAAAGGACATTTTTACCTCACAGAACAAAGTCCATATAAACTGCATTATGCATTTTGTTGGTTGCATGTCTTTCAACCTGAAAATAGGACCTCAACTGTTTGTTCCTGAAAGCCTGAATTCTGCCAGCAAACATGGAATTGTCTGGAAATGTTTCGTCACAAGATTGCCTCTCTGTACCCTCTGCATCTGCGTCATCATGTTCAGCTTCACTCTACCATTGGGAAGTGTATTAAGAAGCACAGGACTGGATGTAAAGTCAGAAGGAACTGAATCTGAGGTAATCTGTGCTATTAGTTGATAGCCATTCATCTTTTAATCAATCTCATCTTCTCCATGTCTACTAAAATGAAAGGGCAATATTCTAATTAATCTCGACACACAGCAGCTTCACATGTGTGAGGGTTCAAACATATTCAACAACAGTTAAGCTAGTAGGTTGTAGTCTGCTTCAACCAATCTCCATAAAGATGATCAGTGCAAGAGTTCAATGAAAACTCATTCTGAAATCAGGTTTAAATCATTATCATTCCAGCCCTCCCTCCCCCCACACCCCATTGACATTATAGTTTAGGGAGTTCATTTTTAAAAATCTACACATTTTCTCAGTTTTATTCCTATAAATGAATACTGGTCCCATGAGTGCTTCACTCACCCTGTTGTTACTAATTCACAATTTGTATATCTTAACCACAATTAAGATTACAAAGCTGGCATTTATGTGCTTTTGCTTCAGCATGGATCAACAAACAACTGGCACAAGAAAGGACAACTTGAAAATTTCAGCTGAAGTCAGAGCTACCCTGGGGGAAAGGGGGAGAAACGGGCAGTTTGCCCTGAGTCCCCCATTTGAGAGGGCCCCCAGATCAAGTGGCATTGCAATGAGGTCACAGAACCACTCAGGTTTGGCCTGGCAGCCCCTGTCATAATAGAAGGATGCCTGGGAGAAATCTGAGTGGCACTGCAACCCCATATGCCAGATTACAGTGCCACGCACTGAAATTTAGCCCGGAGGCATTTCTGTCACAATGGAAGGGCAGCCAGGCCGAACCTGAGGATGTTGCTGTATGCCCAGAGTTTGACAGTACTGCAGTCAGCCATCTTGTGTGTTCAGCCATTGCCAGCTAAAAATCTAACATCACATAGCTAGAAATAAAATTAGACCCTGAGAGGCAATGTCATGTAGCTGCATGTTTGTAGCTCTGCTAATCAGAATGGGAGGTTGGGACAGGGAGTTAATGTTCCATAAAAATAGAAGGAATGTTTGGACGGCCGACCTTGGTTTTAGGTGCCTCTGACATGTACGTTTTATTGTTGTTATGACTAGAAATGCTTTGCTGATAAGGAGAATAATGAATTGTTATTGGCAGTTGCTAGGGAAATTTGTTAATTTATTAAGGGCTATTATGAGTTATTTGCTTAGTGAGGAGAAAATGTATAAAAAAGTTTAGTTAGAAAGTGTGCTCTGGAGCAGTCCAATGAAGCTTTTCTTTGGGCAAGGATTTGACGCCTAAGTTCCCCAGCAGTCAGATGGAAGGAGGGCCCCCAGAAGCCTGTCTGTCAATTCCTCGAAACCATTTTGGACTTTTGGGGCAACTGTAAATGTTTTTTCCACTCCTTGCATCCGAAGAAGTGGGTATTCACCCACAAAAGCTTATGCTTCAATACCTCTGTTAGTCTATAAGGTGCCACAGGACCCTTTGTCGCTTCTCTAAATGTTTGGAATACTCTGAACCTACCGCTACAGCCTGCATGTGCATGTCTGTGCTTGAGACCTAATAAAAAAGTAGTTTTAGGTGAAAGCACTCTGGTTTGTATCAATCATTTATCAGACAGAGGGGCTGTGCCCCCATTGATTTATTCCTGACACCATCTGGAAAGAAACAGTAAAGTTACAACTGCTTTGGGTTCTGAAAACCCTGGAAAACATTGCATCCCCATGTACCAGATTGCACTGTTTGGAGTGGGGTGCTGGGCCCAGACCTGTAGGAGAGGAGCTGCCACTGTGGGATAAGAGTGGTGGGGATTCACTCTCCAGCACTTCCCCCTTGCTTCACCCCAGTGGTAATTTTGTTTGAAGGGTGGGGGCCTCCGTTTTAGATTTTGAGCCCTCCTAAACCTCTGTGCAGCCCTGGCAAAATGCCACTGACTCCAATGTAGCTATGCCAGTTTACACCAGCTGAGAATCTGGCCCTTGATTTTATAAAGGACATGGAAGATTGTGACAAGCCCATGGGACAAGGGCTTGAACCATAGAACTGCATGTGATTTTTCATTCTGTCTGAATAACTGGAAAATATTTATAGATTCTGAATGAAGTGTCACAGAGTTCTCTGCTCTGCTGCCTTGAATGGCAAGGAACAGCAAAACTGGAAACAGTGCTGTCATATGTATCTACCCAGTGAATGAATCTAGTCTTATGGGTGCTGACTCCAGTGTTGTTTCTTATTGTTTGTAAATATTGGAGTCCATTATTGGCACAGAACATTTTAGCATCCTGTAGGAGCACACCTTTGCCTCTACAGTGCCTCCCTGTGTCCAGAAAAGTGTTGCAGGGGTCCTTTCAGGGTCCCTCCAACCCATCTGGTGACAAGACAGTTGGTTGTCTTTTGTGGCCTAGCTTTCCAACCAAGTCACTGTTCAGTCCCTTTCATGGTTAACAGAAAAGTCCAAAAATAAGGAACTCAAAGTCCAGCACTCTTGGAATCTCTCCTCCAGCCACTGTGTAACACTTTGTTTTTATCCATTTTCCCTCTCCCTTCCTAGTCTGAGGAAGCAATAGAGGAATCCAGGCCCAGATGCTCCACTGGGTTCCAGTTCAGGGCCCTTGTTCAGAAAAGCCAGAGTTTACCCTTCTCAAGTCCCTTGCTGTTCCCTGAGCTGCTTCCTACCTCTGTGAGATTTCTAGCCCCTTGTTCGGTTTCTCCCTCTCTTTCTGGAGTGTTGGCTTGTCTGGTGGCTTCTCACCAGTTTGTCTGCAGGACCTGTTCTCCACAGTCTCTTTGCATCTCTGACAGCCATCCTCTCTTACAAACACTTTATCATCACATATCAGAGGGGTAGCCGTGTTAGTCTGGATCTCTATAAGGTGCCACAGGACTCTTTGTCGCTTTATCATCACAGTTGCCGTGGGGCTGCCAATCAGCTCTGGGTGAGCAGGCAACCAGTTTCTGCATTAACCCTTTGGTTGACAAACCAGCATTGGGTGTATAGACCCCATGGCCCACCTACGTTGGCATTACATGAGTGGTTTATACTACATTTGCACTGATTTCTCTAAGTATTTTATATAGGATATTAAAATATGTGAAAAATGCTTACCAAGTCAAGCGCTCAAAAGTTAGGAGATGCCAGAAGTATGGTTGACTTTGCAGGGTTAATTTGGATTCCTTATGCATATACATTATGATAGAGTCTTCTGAGACATATCACAGATTATATTTTGTACAGAGTCCCTGCCTCATTCCAGTGAAGGGGGGGAGGGATAGCTCAGTGGTTTGAGCATTGGCCTGCTAAACCCAGGGTTGAGAGTTCAATCCTTGAGGGGGCCATTTAGGGATCCGGGGCAAAAATTGGGGATTGGTCCTGCTTTGAGCAGGGGGTTGCACTAGATGACCTTCCAACCCTGATATTCTATGATTCTGTAGTATTTCTTTTAATGCTCTACATTCAAGTCAGTCTCAGGCCTTATTTAAAGCACACTATCCAGATACTTTATTGAATACAATATTATTAATTATATATATATTGTTAATGCTCATAAGCTTTTTTATGATGCCCTCTCTTACAGTGTCTCAGTGCTTCACAAATATTAATGATTTTAACTTTACAACACCTCTGTCAGATGAGGTGGTTGTATCATTCCCATTTTAAAGGTGGGGAATTGAGAGACAGATATTAATGCCAAAAGTGTTTGCTAATTTTAGTTTTGGTTAGAGGGTTTTTTTTTAAATTCCAAAAATAAAAAAATCAAAATATTTCATTTTGACATTTTTTAAATAAATTGTTTTGAGGTTTCAGTTCACAATGATTTTTCATTTCATATTTCCTTTAATTTTTTTGAAGCTTAAAAATGGTCAAAATGTAAATAAACCTTTTTTTTAAACCTGAAATGAAATTTTTGACTCTTCAGTTTGCTAAAAATTTCAAAATTTTTCCTTTTTTAGTTTGATCCAAAACTATCAAACCCTATCATTTTTCCTTAAAAGGACATGATTTTGAGAGGGTGAGTGCTCAGCAGTTTCAAAAACTCAGGTCCCTTTAAGGTATGTTAAATTATGTTTCCAAAAATTAAGGAACCCAACATTACTAGGCAGTTTTAAAAATCTAGGCCAAGTGGTTTACTTCCTTTCTATTTCTTGGCTGTTTCTTGGAAAGTGAATGCCACCTGCCCCCATTCCTGTACCAATTTTTGAGCACCTGTGATTATTTTAACCAAGAGAAGGTGAAAGGCTAAACATTGAGAGAGAAGTTAAAGACAACATCAGTGTGGGGCTAAGCTTTCCAAGCAACCTTGGCAGACAAATATTTCCTTGCTTCCCTAGCCTTAATTAATATATCCTTTAGGCTTCTGACGTACAGCATGTCCTGAAATAATTGGGGGAGAAAAGGAAGTAATTGAGCCAATTAATCTGGTTAGACGCCTGTGGGAGAATATCCAACCTTGAGGGTGAAGTGACATTTCTGAATAAGAGATATTAATTTGCATAAAGAAACTCTAAAGTGGAAATCTTTGAAAATTATCAAAGGGAAAAATATAGGGTGCTTGTAATTCTCCCCTCCTGCCCCAACTGAAAATCAAAAAGTCCTGAAGATCTTTTAAAACACATGCCATTTCCAAGTTCTTTGTTTTGGCATGGAGGGCAGCATTCAGAAAATAGGTAGCATTGTCTAGTGGATAAGATACTAGAGTCAGAGTCAGGAGCGTGTGTTCTACTTACAGTTTTGCCACTGACTTGCTGGGCAGGTAGCCTCTCACTTCTTAGTACATGCTTCCCCTCCCACCCTACGTCTGTTGTGCCTACTCAGGGTCGGATTTTGATCCTCTTCCTCATGATGGATAGTACTTTACACCCACCATTACTTGTGGAGTAAGGTGCAAGTAAGGATATCACAATCTGGCTTTTAGCTTGTAAGCAATTTGAGCAGGCACTGTCTTTTACTAGGGCTTGTACAGTGCCTAGCACAACGTGGGTTCAGTTGGAACATTTAGCTGCTACTATGTTACCACTTCCAGATCAACAAGTGTTGCCTTGTATGTTCGGTCAGATTTCACCTGTCATACCTTTATATATACTGTGACAAGGTCAGGCCAGATGGCTACAGAAGAGTGATCGAAGGTACATACATTAGCCTCAGATTAAGCAGGTCCCTTTTCCCTGAGTAAGATAATGGGCTGTTCCAGAACAATCAGGAAGTTGCTGGAACCAATTATTGCAGGCAGGCTATTTAGGACACCTGGAGCCAATTAAGAAGCTACTAGAATCAATTAGGACAGGCAGGCTAATCAGGGCACCTGGTTTAAAAAGTACCTCACCTCAGTTAGTGGGGTGTGTGTGAGGAGCTGGGAGCAAGAGGCATGCAAGGAGCTGAGCACGAGAAGGCGTACTGCTGGAGGACTGAGGAGTACAAGCGGCATCAGGCATCATGAAGGTCCTGTGGTGAGGATAAAGAAGGTGTTGGGAGGAGACCATGGGGAAGTAGCCCAGGGAGTTGTAACTGTCACACAGCTGTTATAGGAAACACTGTAGACAGCTGTGATCCACAGGGTCCTGGGCTGGAACCCGGAGTAGAGGATGGGCCTGGGTTCCCCCCCATCCTCCCAACTCCCTATTTGATACAAGAGGAGTTGACCTGAACTGTGGGTCCCACCAGAGAGGAAGGTCTCCGGCCTGTCCCCCGACCCACTAGGTGGGTCAGCAGAGACTGCGGGGATTGTTCTCCTCCCTTTCCCCATGCTGCTCAATGATGAGGTTAGCTGAGTGAATGGCAGGTTGACGCCACTAGCAAAAGTAGCCAAACTGAGGGCTGCCGTGAATCTCTGAGGTGAGCAAATCCGCCAATAAGCGCAGGACCCACCAAGGCAGAGGAGGAACTTTGTCACAACACATACACACAGTTAGACCAAGACCAGATATCACATAGACCAAATGACACATTGTTCTCCAACCCACACAAATTCTTTTTGAACCTTGGTTTCTATGTTGACGACTCAATAAACATCCTAGCTTATCAACAGACCTCTTGAACAATTACATTTGTTTTTACATTCATGTAGGAACTGCTTTAATAATGACTTCAGCCTAACACATCCATGTTTTCTCTAAATATCTTCTGTGAAATGCATTTAAGAAATAAAACAACACAGATAAACTGCACATCACCTGCCTGGCTAATCTTGCAAGATACTGCTCTCAAATGGAATTGATGTTTACTCTGGTACAGAGAAGCTGCCAGATAGCGTTAAGTGAAGAAATGAGGCAAATGAAATAGCAAATTAACAAAAGTGAGCTAATATGCATATGAAAATTAAAGATAAAGAAAATCCAGAAAATGAATGGTCTGTGTTTGTTCTTTCCACAGACATCTCTAGAATACAAATTTGTAAATGCTGAATTACTAGATCTTCAGATTTGTTTCAGGCTAATATCCAAAGTTTGGATCTAGGGGATAAGTTTGGGCTCTATCTCCACATCAGATTTGAAACACCACTCCTAAAACTAATTATTCTTCATTGGTTTTGTTAGTACTTTAATGTCTGCTCTTATACAGTGCTTTTCATGCATAGATTTCCATGGTTTCCCAATACAATTAAAAGGCCAGTGCAACTAGGGCCTAGGCTGTATTTACACTAACCTATTTTTTCCCCACAGTGGCTTCAGCACTAGCCTCTGGCCTGTGCTTTTGCTCCCAGCATTGTTAGCAACAGCGGAGATACGACCAGGGGCGGCTCTATGATTTTTGCCACCCCAGCACGGCAGTCAGGAGGCCTTTGGCGGCACCTGGTCATGTGGATTAGGCGGCGTTTCTGCGGGTGATCAGTTGGGCCCGCGCCATCAGCGTACCCGCCGCCAAATTGCCGCCAAAGCCATGGGACCGGCGGACCTCCTACAGAAACACCGCCGAAGGCTGCCTGACTGCCACCCTCACAGCAACCGGCACGCTGTCCCCAGCGGCCTGCCACCCCAGGTACACGCTTGCTGCGCTGGTGTCTGGAGCCGCCCCTGGATACAACAGTGGGAAATTCTAATGAAAAGAGGCTAGTATAGATGAGGCCTTAGTTTGCTTCTTTCATCTACTGACCCAATCAGCTAATGAATGACATCAGACCCTGTAACACAGTAAAAAAATAATAGTGATCTTCAGTTTTTGTAAGATGTCCAACCGTCAAAAAATGGGTCTATATGTCCCTTATAGTGGATAATGTTCTGGTCCACTTTGTTCCAGTTGGCTTTGATTTTATTTTTCTGAGTCATTTGTCTTATTGCATTAATTTCATACTGCTTTGGGTTCAGGGCTTGATATTACACACTCAAAGAGCACGGTGGAAACACATCTAAAGTTCTTAGTAGGAGAAAAAGATATAGGCAGGTTAGACTATAAAGTGCATTACTGCATTAGAGCTTGTTTAGTGCCATTGCTCTACACATTTATATAGTTACCTTTGAAATTGTAGTGTTGATTGAGATGATTTGAGACCAAAATGTTGATTTTTCACACAAGACACTTAAACACTTGAATTTATCACAGCTTAAACTTTAAGCTTCACTTGACAGACTATAACTTGTCACGAGGACTCCCTTTGATGTCCTTAAGTAAACTTTATCTCTAAGTATATAATTACTTTGATGTCCCTTATAATACAAAGTAGCCAGCAGCAGTTTGAAGTGCTACAGAATAAATTGTAGTTAAAAAAATATTTTTTCCCATCCATCATTTTTATAGCAGGGGAGCAAATCAGATATATTTAATTGAAATAGCTCTTGAAAAGAATTCTTACATAGTAGTCTAGTGGTTCTAAGGTAGCCCATTTTAGCATTATACATAACCAAATTCTCTGCAAGCACCTTCCTTCCTGTATTACTCTGGCTGAAATTCAGCCAGACTACATGCACCCTTCCAGATATATGTATTTTGATAGCTGCCTGCACATGCATAAGACTACTTCCATAATTGCTTTGTGTCAGATGTTGGATACACATTAAAATCTTGAGATAAATCTGTAACATCAATATTTTTACTGGCCTCAGATCCATTTGAGAACAATGGGAGGCAGTAGCCATTTTGAAAGAGTATCATAACTGAGGGCACCCTGTGGCGTCAGCCCTGTTGAAAACAATAACGGTTAGTAGACATATTGAAAGAGAGCCAGTCTTCATGGAGGTCTCTAAAGGGGAACATTATTCGTCAGCCTGTGCTGAAGGAGAAACTTTTAATTGTGAAGAATAACGGCAATGAATGACCATTAATCCTAAAAAAAGCATCGTCAAATGTAGCCTATGCACAAGATGTCAGTGAGTTTTAACTACAGGAGAGGTTTTAAGAGTCTGTTAGTTATTCCATTATTAAGATTAATAAGTAAAAGAAAACAGTCTGGCACAAGGTGCCAAATTTCTGAAAGGACTCGTTTTTAGTTTATTAGTTAAAATTAATTAACAGATGTACGTGTAACATCTTTATATTCAAACAATAAGAGGGTAATTTTGGCAATCATATGCTGTACTTTTCATATAGAACAATAAGATTGATTGCTTACTTTCAGTTCAAATCTCAACTGAACCTTAACCATAGAGCCACAGCTGGTGCTTCCATAAGAATATCACTCATTGTATTGGCTACTTAAAAAATTGACTGGAAAGCATCATATATTTAATATGTCTGTATTAATATATGGTATTGTCACTTGTCAGCATTCAGCCTTCAGGAAAGCAGGATCATCCTAGTCCCAATACTATAACTTTGTGCAAATGATTTTTCCCCAAACAAGATTTTCACCTTTTTCTTGATCATAGAATATGAGGGTTGGAAGGGACCTTAGGAGGTCATCTAGTCCAACCCACTGCTCAAAGCAGGACCAATCCCCAATTTTTGCCCCAGATCCCTAAATGGCCCCCTCAAGGACTGAACTCACAACCCTGGGTTTAGCAGGCCACTGCTCAAACCACTGAGCTATCCCTCCCCCCAAATCATATACATGGATTTGTGACTTTCTTTGGAAACCCAGGGAGAGGACCCCGAGGGGATGGAAAAAGCAGCAAAGGTGCTAAGAAGCCACGAAGCTAGAGACAGTGACAGAGGCAGGTACCAATTGATGAGCGGGAGGAAAAAATGAAGGAGGAGACAGGGAAGAAGACAGAAGCTGCAAAGCACTTTAAAGAGCAGACAAATATCAGAGCTGATTGAGAAGCAGAAGATGTAAGCCAAAAAGAAAGAGGCAGCAGGAAAAATATGAAAAGCGGGAGAGAGATGACAGGAGATGATGGAGAAAGGAGAATGAGACCTGCCACAAAGAGCTATGGAGGAAGAGAAGGGGAGGTAATCATTCTGAACCTGGAGAAAGGGAATGTGGAGGATGATGAGACGGAGGTAGCTAAAAAGGAGCACTTAATTTCAGGAAATTACTTCAGAAGAATAGATGTTACTCTACTAGCTAGACATATAATTTATACAGTTTCCCTCCTTCCTTGCCTACTTGCAGTTCCCACCCTATTGTTAATATATGTCACCACAATCATTCATTCATACAAAGCAGAGGAATTCTGTCCTCCGTGACTTCAAAGAACAATTTTAAGGATGTTCAAGTTGTAATGATCAGGAGTGTATATCCCATTAGTTGTCTCTAGATACAGTATAATGCTTCTGTCTTTAGCGGTCAGTTAGGAAAGCTGGGACTGGAGGAGTGTGCAGAGAGAGGCTTCCACAGCATAACTGTCAGCCTTACAGCAACAATACCAGATCTCTGCTGTGTCTGGATGAAGCACTTTGACTGTTGTCAATTATAAGTCTCTAAATTAGGTAACAAAATCAGAAGTTGTTTAAAATTAGTCCATACTATCTTTTGTAACTCATTCTATTAGGCAGGTAGAAGGGGCTTATAACCCCACTGTGATGGCCCCAAAAATAATAAAATTGAAGTTGTAGCACATTTGCAGCTTCCTAAACAAAGTATTTTAATGTTTTAATCAACTTCATAAATAAATCTGGAGGCCCCAGGAAGAGGTGCCCGCCTACAAAGTACACAATCTGTGTGTTTGTGCCCTAATTCAAAACATTGTCTCGAAAATAAAACTGCCGCTGGCAGTCCAATTTCCAGTGCTGAGTCACCTTGTTACCTTCTGCCTCCAGTAAGAGGGAGTCTTTCTTGTGGTAGCTGCGTATTAGCTCCCTGGCACCACAAACCTTTTAGCCACTCACACTCTCCTTTGGGCTGTTTTAGCCTTATCTTTCCCTTGCAGGTTAACAGGTGCACCCCAATCCCCGAACCTCCTTGACTCTTTCTCCTGTGCTATCCAGCCTCTGACGCTATGTACTCACAGAATATCCACATACACTGCAACTTTGGATGCAGAATAACCCAATTTACCAGTTTTACCTTAAACCACTGCTCCTTGGAACCACACAGTACTTTGAGCACTTATGATAAATCATCTTTTATTTAAAAAAAGAATCAAGATTTACCTAGAAACAAGGGAGAGAGGAAGAACCAAGTGTTTACAATACAAAACAAAACATAAAATGTGAACCTGGGTCTAAACTTATCAGTAGTTACTGTTCCAACCTAATCAAGTAGATTTCCCTCAAAAGATCAGCCTTTTGCAGAGCTGGCTGGTTTCAGACAAACCAGGATCCAAGTGTTCATGAATGCACCCCTGCTCTTCAAGGGGTTTCCTCAGTGAATGGATACAGAGTGTCCTCTGTTATACTGTAAGCAGTCTTTTGTTTCTATTCAGAGATAGGGTGAGCTCCTGCCTTGTTGCAAAGTTTCTTTTTTACCTTTACATGGTTCTGATTGCTTGTCCTTGCCTCTGATGGTTCCCATTCAAAGTCTTAGTATTGTGCAAGGCTAATAAATTGAGTCTTGCTTTGCATTAGTGGCCAGACATGGAGGGGTAATAATTCTCCCTTGCCTAAATGGGCCATGACAGACACAAATCTTTACTTTTTAGTCCAAATCTATAAAACATACTTTCAGTATAAATACACTGTTCCTTAAATATTACCCGTAAAACCTTCTCACGGTGATTATGAGCCTTGACAAGTTACGAGCTGTCTATAGACACCTCACATGATAACACTTATGGATAAATACCCTGCAAGATATGTATTTGGTATAATGAGTTTGTCAGGTCTGAGGCAAGAGCTATTTACCAACAACAGGAGACCCTTTGCCAATGGGTCTCTGTGTCACACTCCCTCCACTTTTTTTTTTTTTTTTGGTACATCTTCCTGAGAAGCACAATTTGTTCTTAATCTTCTGTTTTTTGTACATCAAACTGAACTCATGGATAAAGCCTATTTTTTCAGCCTTTGAACCAAACGGGTGTGGCTTTGCATCGAATCTCCACTAAGACAACAAGAAATTTGGTTAGGCTCCACATTTTCAGCATACCTATTCTTCCCCAAATGGAGAGTGGCACAGCGCTTCATCTTTAAGTCTAGCTTTAAGATTGGAAGGGAAGCATCCTATTCAGGTCACTAAAGACTTATGTTACATTTATTGTGATGATCAATCTTTCATGGATTCCAATGAGTACTGTGGTATCAGCGTTTTTCTTCAAACAGTCCCTAACTGTGCACCAAATGCAACATGGCAGAGGCAAATGCTGTAGGCACTTGAGCTGCTAAGGCCCTAATGGATCACGCTATGCATTCTCCAACTGCCTTCAACACTGCCTCCTCCCAAGGAAACCTAGGCACCCCGCCTCTACAGCCTACTCAAAGTGGAATATCATCTGTATAAGAACACACTTAAATGTCCATCTTCTCACATGTCCCTATCCACCCTCTTGCAAAGTTTTTCTACTGAAATCTAGTAGTAAGGACAGACAGCTCTTCTCCTTTCTTCCACTCCTCACAGGCCCCCGAAAGATGAGCAGGAGGTGACTCTTGATGGTTCTTAGGGGCCATTTGTTATAATCCTGCTACCCAATTAAAGAGAGAGGATGATTCCCCTGCCTCTGACAGTCTCCTCTGTGTGTGCTGCTGAAGCATCCCTCTCAGAGATCACAGGGCTTATACAAATACTAATGAAGAGTAAATTTTTTCTTTGGAATGGACCAGATTGCATCAACTGGCATGGATTTTTTTATTTTAAAAGTTTGCCATTTTTATTTATTTTTATTCACATGGGAAAACAAATGAATAGATTCCCATATCCTCCCTACCCCTGTAGCACATACAAACATTTCCCTCCTTCCATGCTCTGTAGGATATTTGTAGGCCAATCTCTACTTTTACCTGTGCCTGGCAAAGAAAATCCTATTAGATAGTTTTGAAGGCTTTTCCCATATCTGTAACGAAGGCTCTAACAGGCTCCTTGACGTCTCTTTGCAGTATGAATTATAATTAGTTTGGCAACAAGCAGCCTTTCGCAGATCACACCTGTTCTTGTCCAATTTAAATTCCCCAGCACTCCCTGGAGGCATCATGCCTTGACACCTTATAATCAGTATTGATTTGTGATACTGGAATAGAACTGCCATCAGAAAAGGGGTATCTAACCTTTTTTTAATAGAATAATTTTAGCAGTTCTTAGCTTTACTCATGAGGTAGGAATGGACTGGTTTCTAAGATGTAACTAAATGCTCCAGACAGCATAAGAATACATGCTTTCTAAAATAAAAGAATAAAACCATATTCACTGTTACTAGCACTTTCTCCCAATCTTAACAGCCCCCTCTACTTCCAACGTTGCTAAGGTTTTGTCAAGGTGTTCTCTGTTCCCTTATTGGCAGTTTAGAACACTTTTAGAAGCTAATTGTAAGGAGTTTGAAATCTTTTACCAAAGATTTCCTTTGGGTTTTTTGCAATGTTTACAATTCCCTCACCTTTAATGGTTTCTGTAATTGTACTTATGTAATTGTACTTAATCTTCCCAAACATCTATTTTCAAGCTTTCCCTTCTCACATTACAATGGTTTCAGTCTTCTCCTTTAAGATGTTTAGAATTTCTTCTCTTGCATTTTTATCCATGAACTATTTGAAGGCGTATGTGTGGTCTCAGATTAAGGGAAAATTTTGAGAGGCACAGCTCCACTCTCTTTTGCTTTTGCGGGGCCTCTCTACATCAGAGGTTATTTTCTTAAACTGTATGTTTTGTTTACCAAATAAAACCACGACACTGCTAGATTTCGTAATGAGAACCTAGATCAGGAATGGACTCCGCGCCCCTTAATAGACTTGCTTGAATACCTTTGTAGTGAGCTTTGTAAGCAGAAAAGTGAATTAAGGAATTTTTTGCTCCATTAGGAAGCTAACATGCAACAGGGGCTTTCTTCATCCAAAGTCAAGTTGTAACACCTGGCCTGCTTCAGTCATCTCACAGCAGAGGTCTAAAATATGGCTCATTTAGCCAAGTCCCTTGATTCCACCATCGTGATTCTCCTCTCAGCTACTTCTTAGAGCTCCTGACTCTCACTGCCAGACTCGGTGTTTAATTCCCAAGCAGTTTTCTCTTATAGTGTACACAAGGAGACTTAACTACCACATGTGGCCCACATGTACCTGCTACCTGTGAGCCTTCCTTTGCTCAGAGGATTAACTCCTTCCCTGCCAGACTCTGGATAGAGTTATATAGTCTATCACATTCGGGAAGATATTGCCAATTTTTCCATCTCCTTGTCATTTTAAAAGTTTCATTTGTATCAAGATGAGTTTCCAGAGGATAGCCCAGATTAGGATGCATAAATAATGGGATAGCGATTAATACAGAAAATATAATACTACTATATAAACCAATGGCGCAGCCTCATCTGGAATACTTTGTGCTGCACCACTCACCTCATCTCAAAATGGATATTGCAAGACTGGAGCGGGGTTCAGAGAAGGGTGACAAGAGTGCTTAAGGGCCCAGAAAGACACATAGGAAGGAGGATTGAAGGCTTGGATCACTCACTTTAGAAGGTAATAAGGAGGACATGATAGAAGTATATAAAATTGTGATTGGCATAGAGAAGGTAAGATTGGGAACTTCTGTTCTCTGTGTCTCATAGCGCAAGAACAAGTGGACATTCAATTAAATTCAAAGGTGGAAAATTCAAAACCAATAAAAAGAAAATACATGTTCACACAATGTATAATTAAACTGGGGAACTCATTGCCACAGGATGTCATTGAGGCCAAGAATATAGCAAGATTAAAAATGGGATTAGACATCTATGGCAATAATAAAATCCAATATTATCACAATTAATGATAACAGAAATTTAGGGAGGTATATTAAATCTCTCCCCAGCCAGAGACTTCAGCCCATAGGAGCAGAAGCAGCTAAAGCAGGGACCTCAGGACATTTCAGTCAAAACTAAAATGTTCTCTAATTTTCTCTGCCCTGTGCTGATTGGCTGTTGCCCCAACCCTCCCTCCTCTGCTCCCTCAGTCTCTTCCTCAGATTCGCTATGTACCTGCCCCTCCCACTCGCTCCATCCCTCGCCTCATCTCCCTTACCCCTTTCCATTTAGCTGATCACCTCTGTGATGCTGGCAGACCAGGTCATGTCAGAGTGAATTCAGGCCAATTCACTTGTGTCTTAGTATAGATCAAAGCGATTGTTAAATGTATAAGTGTTTGGGGGTGTTTAAACTTCATAAAACTAATGGGACATTATATGCATTGTTTTCTCTTATCTGTATCCTGTTATGATGCAACAGCAAACATTTACATTGTATATACCCCTGTAACTAAACTCATCAGATTATCACATCTGCCTACTGCAAAATTCTTGCACCTTCCTCTGAAGCATCTGGTACTGGCCATTCCTGGAAAAAGCATAATGGGTTAGATGGACCTTCAGTCTGATCCAGTGTGGCTGTTCCTATTAGAACTTCATGTTTTCAGATGTTGTCATTAGAGAGGATAGCTGAACCTCAGATCCAGATTCTCATTTGAGTTTCACTCGACTCTATTACTGTAACAGATTGAATTCAAATAGCCTGAATTTTGGAAATGTTCAGATATTTATCTAGATTTAGAATATGCCTGTTTGAGAGTGTTCAATTATGGGGTCTTAGTTTTGTCCATTATAAAGATAAGACATTTACAACCAGACCTAAGAGTTTGGGTCAAGCCCTCGCTAGCTGTAGAGTTGCCAACTTTTGAATCGCACAAACCTGAACACCCTTGCCCCTCCCCCACCCATTCTCAGAGGCCCTGCCCCCGCTGACTCCATCCCCGCCTCCTTCTTTTGTTTTGTTCTCCTCCACCCTCACTCACTTTTGCCCGGCCGAGGCAGAGGGTTGTGGTGCAGGAGGGGGTGAAGGCTCTGGCTGGAGGTTTGGGCTCTGTGGTGCAGGAGGTGGCTCTGGGCTGGGGATGAGGTATTCAGAATGTGGGATGGGTCAGGGCTGGGGCAGGTGGTTGGGTGAGGGAGGGGGTGAGGGCTCCAGCTGGGGGTGCAGGCTCTGGGCTGAGGAGTTTGGGTGCAGGAAGGGGAGAGGGGTATGGGCTCCAGCTGGGCAGCGCTCACCTCGGGCAGCTCCCGGAAGTGGCCAGCATGTCCAGCTCCTAGGCTCAGGGGCGGCCGGATGACTCCACGCACTGCCCCTGCCTGCAGGCACCATCCCCATAGTTCCCAGCAATTGGAAGAATGCAGAGACCCCTTGGCTGCCCCTATGCCTAGGGGCCAGACACGCCGGCCACTTCCAGGAGCCATGTGGAACCAGGGCAGGTAGGGAGCCTCTTAGCCTCACTCTGCCGCTGACCGGACTTTTGGCCTATTAAAATCTCCCAGATTGCTTTTAATAGGCACCATGAGATTAAGGCCAATTCCAGTAGACTCCCAGCCAATCCAACAGGATTGGCAACCCTATCTAGCTGTAAAGTTTGTACTTTTCCCCCCAGGGCTTTGAACTTCTTCATAACATTCCCTGAGGTAACTGTGTGCTTGAATCCCTTTTATTTCCTATGGAAGTTTGCTTTCTACCTTGTTCAGCCTCTAGGACATGGGTTTCAGTAATAGGATTATTAATGACTAAGTGTTGGACATTTCTTCCCTCTGTTACTGTAACCTTCTGATGCTTGGCCTCCCTGCCTCTGACTACTCTTTTAAAATCTGCTTAAAATGCCACTGTTAAAGTAATCTTCTCCTCTTCAAATTTAAGACCACATCACCCATTCTTTGAAAGCCTCCACTGGCTTCCTGTCCCTTACCACATCAAAGTCCAGGCCATAATCCTCCCAGGGAAGGCGCTACACAATCTTGCTACTATTGAGATTGTTACTATTATTTCTCCATATTCCTCTCTCACTTCCCATGCTAGAGGTTCCAAACCTAGATCTCAGGCTCCCTTTGCAGCAACTAAAACTACTGCAAGGGATTTGAAGCCATTTCAGCATTAACCTGTGCCACCCAGCCTGAAACACTAGAGGTGAAAACACTAAATTAAAGGAGCCTCCGTGCAAATCTTGCCATTTCCCCTACTCTCTGCCTCTTACTGGCCCCCCTGAGGTAGAGGAAGGATTTTTTCAGACACAGGCATGTGGATAAGCATCACTATATGGCCCATAAAAAAGGATATT
This sequence comes from Macrochelys suwanniensis, assembly GCA_033296515.1. Lineage (NCBI taxonomy): Eukaryota > Metazoa > Chordata > Testudines > Chelydridae > Macrochelys > Macrochelys suwanniensis. Next base: position 96,695,682 of record CM065776.1, on the reverse strand, counting down.
CTCTATGATTAAGTTCTAGAGGGCTTTTGAGTAATTTTTAATAACCTTATTTAATTTAAACTCTTCTGGTTTCATCCTTATTCTCTGGGACAATTGTTCTAAATGTTCCCAGAGATTGTGAGAAATGCTGATTTTATTAAACAAAAAGTGCCTCCTACTCTTTATTAAGCTGAAAATACAATGGGTCGCATTGTGATACTCTCTCACTGAATAGGACCTTACTCTGGAAAGTTTTATTGTCTTCAGTGGAACTATTTGAGTTATAAGGAACCATTCATCACAAGTACAGGTAGCACCAATTAGTCCAATGAGAATAGTCTTTCCCCCATTATTATGGTATTTCCACTTCTAGTTCCACATGTAACCACCCTTGTAAAAAAGAATCAATATTATACAATAATGGTCCAAAACACTATATTAAAATAACAGCCCTTAATGTAGCAGTGTTTTGGAGCACTAGGCCCAAATCCCTCATCTTAGTGGTGTACAGGTCCCATTGGACCCTTAACATAGAATGGTTTGGGAGGTGGAGAGAGGGTTAAAAAGAGAAGGAAGTGCTAAAGCATATGGAATTTATTTTCCAAAGCTGTTAACCAACAGTTTAAAACTTCAACTTTGAGTTCTGAGTGAATAGGGTGACCAGATGTCCTGATTTTATAGGGACAGTCCCAATTTTTGGGTCTTTTTCTTATATAGGCTCCTACTACCCCCACCCCCTGTTCCGATTTTTCATACTTGCTGTCTGGTCACCCTATGAGTGAAGTTTGGGTCAGTTCTTATGTTCACCTAAAATGCTTATCCATCCCCGGGTAGAAGATGACTGCAATGAATTTCTATATCTGGAAAAGCCTAGTGGCATTTTCAATAGATATGTGCTCAGTAAAACACATACTACTAGGTTCATCTCAGGAGAAAAACAGAAAACTTGCTTGTAGCTGTCATCAAGAATTGCTTTCATGACATTGACTCTACTGTCAAAAACTATATATTCAAGTTTCAGTGCCCATGCTCCTAGTGTTTAAGATCTCTGCTTCAGTTTAAGCTAATTTTAAAAATAGCAAATTTGCTAAAGCCTTGACAGCACAGAGGAACTATTTAATTGTTTTTTTTTTTTCAGTGTGCTGGAAAATAATTTCTAGTGAACAGGTATTAGCCATGTCATTCTGTCTTTAGCCACCAATTCATCCACTTAAAAAAGTAAAAACTTAGGTATTTCCAAAAAGACCCTCCCCCAATGTGTTTTCTATATGGATTGTGTTCACAATGTTTTATACATGGAATATTCCAGGTGTCAACCTACAGTGTAGGTGAGAGCCCACATTCATTAATCTTAATGAACATGCCTCTTTTATTATGCCTCTTTCAATTTCAGCAGAAGAGTGTTTCTCTACACTTAGAAAAGTAAATAACTGCAGGATCTAAGATCTCACTCTGTGGTAAATGGGGATAAATATTGACATTTTAATGTCAGCCACTGCAGTTGTTCCACAGTCAATCATTGCTGTTCTTCTCCATGTTACAAATAGATTATTATATACCTTATCTGCCTCTGCACATTTCCACTGCTTGCATCCGAAGAAGTGGGTATTCACCCACGAAAGCTTATGCTTCAATACCTCTGTTAGTCTATAAGGTACCACAGGACCCTTTGTCGCTTCTACAGATCCAGACTAACACGGCTACCCCTCTGATACTATATACCTTTGTGTTTGATGGCAGTGGGGAGAAAGTGTGCAGGTGTTTGTGTAAATGAATCATGCAGCTGTTATGGGGTTCAGATGATGTTAAAGTTCTATAATAATTATAAGATTGCAAAGAAATGGGAATAAAGAACCCACCCCTCCTCCACACTTTTGGATACGTCTACCTCCAAGTGCTTCTCAATCTGGAATCAAACTTTATAGGACATTTAAAATTGGTTGCGATTGTCTTCAGACCAGTGACTCTTCACAAACCATATATTGAAACTTAATAATCAACAATATTTAACAGTGAGAAATCTAAGTATTTAGTGTTCTCTTTAAAAAAAAAAGAAAAGAAAGAAAAAACACATCACAACTACAGAATTGTATTTGCCCACCTTCACTGACTATCATGACTCCTAGGAAAATTTCACTTGCAGTCCGGAGGCCACATGCCTTGTCATAAGTAGATCTATTACATCAGCATCTTTACCCCCTGCTGTTATGTATTTTCATCACAAATGCATCATTCTTGAAACTGAAATCAGCCAATTTCTCATGTCTCCAATTGCCTGGGGTATTTTCAGGTTCTGCTACCTCTTACTAGCTTGCAAGATAACAGAAAGGAAAAAAAACCCAGCTAAAACACATTCACATGCTTCTTCCTTCCAGATCTCCTCCGCTTGGAAAGAAAGTGGATCCCTTACTAATGTGGTGGCCATAGGTCAATCCTCTTTTTAGTGCAGTGATACTTAGACCTCAGGAGCCAAATTAGCCATCAACCTTACCCAAAAGAGCCACAGCAAAATGACTAAGTAGTATTATTTTATCAACTACTATTGGGTAATAACATAATAAAAGCATTCACATTGGTTAATAACTTAGAGTGGTTAATAATTAAATCACACAGGGTTTTTATATCATGTGCTGCAGAGAGCCACGGGAGACACATTAAAGAGCCACTTGTGGCTCGTGAGCCTCAGTCTGAGTATCTCTGTTTTAATGGCACCTGCTGTTGGTCAAGTGGCTTGGCTGGTTCTTCTTTATAGCATATAATTACGTAGTGTAGTGGAGTGCATTTAACATGTTGACTGCAGCTGGATATTTTCCTTGGCTCTCACACAGCAAATATAAATCACTTTTCCTTCTAGTTTCCTCGGCTGTGTGTGTGTGTGTGTGTGTGTGTGTGTGTGTGTAATAAATGTCTGTGAGAATACCAGCAAATATGAAATCTGCAGTGATGTGACAGCGGGGAGTTGCTGGCAAATGAAAAAGTAGGTTTTTCGAATTCCATCATGGCTTTCCAGGGTTGTTCATATGTCACATTTCTGTGAGTCTGAAATCTTTGCATAAATACAATATGTATTTAATTTTTTTTCCACTTTAGAAATGATAGGATCTAATTTCAACCAGGGAATGAAAATGGTAATTATTCTAAAAAAAATGTGAGGGGAAATAACCCTAGAATCAGAGAAGACCATTAAAGTTTCTGTTATTAGGAAACAAGTAGAAAGTTATAGAACTGTCAAGAAGTCCAGAGAGGAAGGGGAATGGGTAGAGTCACCAGTGTGTGGAGAGGTAGATAGGAAGTGGATGGAATCAATAGTCATTGAAAGCCCGAGGAACAAGTAGGTATGATCAACCTAAACTTCAAACCTTCACTAGAAAAGAAGTGCTGCGACATATGACATACTCCTAAAGTACATAGGAGTATGTTCTTCTACAACTGCCTTCTGAACTAGAGTTGGGTGAGTGGAAGAGGAGGATTTATGCCCCAGGACAACATTCTATGGAAGCCTCATGAAGATTACATCTCTCCAATTGTATCCAAGTAATGCAAGTATGATGAAATATAGACAGAGCTAGCAAACATTTTACACCACATGGGATTGTACAAAATGTTACTATAGTTACAAAAGCAATTTAAAGTTGGAGGGACTTCATAGATTTAAAGTTGGAAGGAACCACTATGATCATCTAGTCTGACCTCTTGCATAACACCATCCAAAGAACATCACCAACTAATCTCTGTGTCAAACTCATAACTTCTGGTTGAATATAGGAAATCTTTTAGAATGTTTTGGAGAATCCATCACATCTCTAGGTTAATTATTCCAGTGGTTAATTATCCTTGCTGTTAAAAATGTGTGCCTTATTTCTAGTCTGAATTTGTCTAGCTTGAGCTTCCAACAATTGGATCTTGTTATGCTTTTTTTCTAGATTAAAGAGGTGTCTACAATCAGAAATCTCTTTCCCATGTAGATACCTGTAGATTGTGATCAAGTCACCTCAATCTTCTCTTGGATAAACTAAATCAATCAAGCTCTTAAGTTTCTTACTATAAGGCATAGTTTCCAAGACTGAAAGATTGATTGAGGACACAACTACATCAGTCTCAGTGGAAATCTGCCTTGTTCTAGTTAACAAAGAAATGGAAACTTACACAAGGACAAAAATTGAAAAATGATTTGAAGTTGTGGAACCTTTCCATTTGGTAAAAAACATGACTGATCTTAAAATATTGATAAGGTAGGTGCTGAAGAGTGGCAGATGTAGGCTGCAGTTGAAGCCAGGGAACATTTGGCAGGGGGGCTTTGACTTCAACACAAAGTCTCCTTCACCATTACCCTCACCCACCCTTCTTCAATCACTCCACTTCCCTCTCTCACTTTCCTTTTGTTGTCTTCTTAAGATGAATATTGAATACCATTGCTGAAATATATGTATTTATTCAGACCCTTTTATTCCCTTTTCACCAGTGGTCACCAACCCATAGATTGCTATCGACTGGTCGATCCTGGAGCCTCTTCCAGTCGATCGCTGGATGCTAAAAGGGGTCTCTGCATGCTGCTCCTGCCTGCAAACGCTGCCCCCACGGTGCTTTCAGGCATGAGCAGCGTGCAGAACCATGTGCCCCATTCAGGGGCCGCAGGGGCAGGCTGGCCACTTCCGGGAGTGGCGTGGGGCCGGGGCAGGCAGGGAGCTGACCAGGAGCGGCCCGAGGTTAGTTCCACTTGGCAGAGAGCCCGCACCCCAACTCCCAGCCCTGAACCCCCTCATGGAGACAGCCCCCTATATCCCTTCCTCCACCCTGAATCCTCTCCTACACCCCAAGCCCCTGCCCTGACCTCCCCCTTCCAGAGCCAGCACCCCATACCTCCTCCTATACCCCAACCCCCTACCCCAGCCCTGACCCCCCTCCTGGAGTCAGCACCTTGTATCCCCTCCTGCACCCCAACACTGTGCCCCAGCCTGGAGCCCCATCCTGCAACCAAACTCCCTCCCAGAGCTTGCACCCCTCACCTCCTCCTGCATCCTAACCCACTGCCCCAGGCTCAGCCTTCTACACTCCAAACCCCACACGTCTAGCCCAGAGCCCACACCCCTTCCTGAACCCCAGCCCCCTTCCTCAGCCTGGTGAAAGTAAGTGAGGGGGGAGAGTGAGTGACAGAGGGAGTGGAAGATGGAGTGAGTGGGGCGGTGCTATGGGGAAAGGGTGCAGCCTCGGGGAAGGGGCAGGGTGGATCCTGGGTTGTACTTAAATTTTAAAAAAGTGACCTTGTGCATAAAAAAAAAAAAAAAAAAAAAAAGTTGGAGACCACTGCCCTAGACTAACCTCTCACATTCAGGGAGGTGCAATTTTGATGTAAGGACTCAAGGCCCAGATCCTCATAGGTAGACACCTAAAATTAATTTCACAGGTAGATAGTCACCCTAAATACCTGTGAGGATATGCAACCTAGGAACCTGTATTACTGGCAGAACAAAACAATCCAACATCAAGACCAGTTGAACTATGTACATGGAGCACTAATGAAGCTCTAAAGTTAATATTCAAGATGTCTTGATCAAACATTTCAAGGAGGAGGTATTTCAGGTAAGTAATTTCCTACATTTGTCAAGATCACCCCCTTGTTTTAAGAATAAGAAAACAAAAATAAACTGAACAAGATTGGGTTCCCAAGTTTCTTTGTTTTGTGTTTTTGCTACATTACAGATACACCCTCCAACTGTGTCTCCCATCCAATGTTCCACAAATCCATCATGTTGAAAACTGTGCATCTTAGACAGTACCAGTTCATTAGACTTGAGACTTCATTAGACAGCTTATGCGCTTTAGTGCTGGAAGTTCCTGGTTCACTCCCCAATATGTTGCCAAGATGGCAACCCTCACACTACCCCTGGCATGGTATGCCTTGAGTAACTATTTTGAAATGGTAAATCTCTACTCTTTAGACCTCCACGCTGCAGAGGGTTTATAGACAGGGTGACCAGATAGCAACTGTGGAAAAAACAGGAGAGGGGGTGGGGGGTAATAGGCACCTATATAAGAAAAAGTCCCCCAAAACAGGACTGTCCCTATAAAAATGGGACATCTGGTCACCCTAGAGAGTTCCTGGTCCTCCTCAGTTACCAGAGAGTACCAGTATGTGATGCAGGAGGAGCTTAATGATGCTTAACAGAGCAACTGTGATGCTTAACTCCCCTCAACCTAGTACAGACATCAACTGCTACCATTGTTCCCTCTAAGCTGTGTGCTTGTACACACAGATCCTAAACCCCACGGACACGGAGAAACACCACACACACAAAAATTTGCACAGAAGCACAACAATTTGCATAGAAGAATTTTTTTGCGCACACGGCCTGTCAAAAATTAGAGGGAACATTGACTGCTACAATTGTCTTTCATATCCTCTGCTCCCCAAACACATGCTGGGTCCTGCAACATGATAGGATCCAACATTCTACAAACTCTTTCTTCCACAGTCCACAAATCCATCAACTGCTTCTTCTATGTACTCTCTCATACAAGTCCATCAACTGGTTTCCCACCATCTCCTCAAATTCACCAAAATTCTGCCCTCTCACATCCACCACACATTTCTCTCATCCCTTTACTCAAATTGTCAATCCTACTCCATATCCCCATTCAAATTCTTCAACTTTTCTACTTTACCCATTGGAGACTGGAGCGATGTATCACATGTGAAGACAAGACAGGAGAATCTGTTTAAGAGCAGCAAAACTTCTGGCCTCTCTGCTTTACCATACCCCTTCCTTCAACCACTCTCTGCAGAGCTTGGTTGCTGACCATGCAGACAATATGTACCCAACGAACCATCTCCCAAACTCCAATCTCATCCTCTTTTGCACAGCAGTGGTACCATTGGTTCTTCTGCTAATATGATCTCCATTGCTGTTGTGATACAACAGGGCCAGGGCACAGTGGGAGAGGGGTCAAGGGAAGATATATAAGCTATAGGCTAATTAAGGCGTGGTTCCCTGTAGACTAGGAAAGGTTACTACAGGTTTATTGGAGCACCTGTAGCCAATTAAGGCCCTGTCAGGAACCTAATTAAAAAACCCTGCTTGATGCAGGCAGGGTGGAGAGAGGACTGGAGTTTGGAGGGGTATTGCGGAGAATTGAAAGACTAGCGAACTGGATGAAGGGAGACTCTGCCCCAGCAGAGCAGGGAGACTCCCTCTCCCAGCATCAAGGACTGAGGGTAACCCTACCCAGGGGGAGGAGGGTAAGAAACCCGCAGGGGTTGAGAGGGGCTGGGGCTCAGAGTGAGGAGCAAACTCAGACTTCTTTCCCGCTTCCCTCCTCTACCACCTTCCTGGGCCACTAGCGGGGCCCTCGGTGCCTCAAGAGCAGGGGCAAGGGGTAGTGTCCTAGCCCCCCTGCCAAGAAAAGTGTGGGACTCACCATACCAACATCGGCCATTTTCTCACACTGTGCAGGGAGGGGAGAGGAGGGTTCTCCTAAGGAATCTGTGTTATAGTGGATAGGGCCAAGCTCTGAAAGACTATTCTAATTCAGGAGACAAGTATTCTTCTTGCCTCTTCTGTGACAAACAGAAGGTGGCACAGAGTCCATAATGTGATGACAAAGAATAAAAGCCATGCCTTAAGAAGCAACTAGAGAACTGCTTGACAGGGAAGTTCATAATTTTATTAAGCTCCTCCTGCATCACATACTGATACTCTCTGGTAACCAAGGAGGACCAGGAACTCTGCTAGGGTGACCAGATGTCCCATTTTTATAGGGACAGTCCTGTTTTGGGGGACTTTTTCTTATATAGGTGCCTATTACCCCCCACCCCCCTCCTGTTTTTTTCACAGTTGCTATCTGGTCACCCTGTCTATAAACCCTCTGCAGCGTGGAGGTCTAAAGAGTAGAGATATACCATTACAAAATAGTTACTCAAGGCATACCATGCCAGGGGTAGTGTGAGGGTTGCCATCTTGGCAACATATTGGGGAGTGAACCAGGAACTTCCAGCACTAAAGCGCATAAGCTGCTGTATCTTGAGCTAAAGCATCAACACTCTAGAAGTAGGGACTGTGACAACTCATATCGTCCCTGAATTGATACTTGTAACATACTCACCAGTGGGTTACATTAGCATTCAGCTAGGTTGCCATGATGCAGTAACATCATATGCTCAAATGGAATATAACATGAAGGCTAAAATGGGGATAAACATAGCAAAATATGCTTCAGTTATCCTATTCTGATTTTTTTTTTAAATGAAGTGAAAGAAAGATATAAGCCAAAGCAGGTATTTTGCCTCCAAACAGCCATAGGGCATATTTTCTGATGGTGCAGATTTATCATTCCCCTAATGAGTGCCCCTATCTCAGTAGCAAACCACAGCCTTTGAGCATAGAAAGGGTGCCAAGGAAAAAAGTAAAGCACACCAATGGCCCAAAGGCAACTGATATCACCATAAATAATAGGTAAGGATCATGTGCCATCTAGCAGAAGAGTATTTAAGTGGATTTCTTATTGATTTTGTGACATTCTTTGTTCCTCTATATGTTCTGCCAGGAATTGGAGGGTTTATTTAGTATTTAATACATTTTAGGATTATTCATTTAGCACAAGGCATTTTTTCCTCTCCAAAGTGGCTGTGCAGTTGTCTGGTGCATTATTACACATGACAGGACACCGTTCAAGGAAGCATCCTCAGCCATACATACTGCAATGCAAGACAGACAAGTGATTTCTATTTAATGACAGTTTTTGATGTGGACTGGTTTCTGTAGAAGAGCTGAACTCTGGGTAAATACATCCTACTACATTGTGCGGAAATTAAATGAGGTAACAGATTTTAAAATGACTGACGCCAAACTATCAGGGGTAAATTCATCCCTGTGTTGGTGCAAGAAGGAAAGGTCTGGCGTATGCGTTCCCTGTTCAGGGGCTGCCAGGGGTCAGTTGCCTTCCCAGCACAGCTTGGACAGCCTTTAGGTGCACATAGTAGCTAGGACACAAGGACTGACCTAGACACATCCTCCCCGACCCTTGATCTGTCTCCTCCCTCCTCGTGTCCACTGCGCCCTACCCCAGAACACCCTGAGCCCACAGTTCTGAAGAGATGGTGGAAAGATGGCAGAGTTTAGGGCTGGATTATGGTGCTTTTGTGCCAACCTAGGTGACCCACCCAGTCTTCCCAACTCCTTGTCCTTTCTCCTGCTCTTTCTAGGATTTCTTCATTGCCCACCCCCTCAAAGCCTGCTCCTAAAATTTATCAGTAATCCACAGTACATTTGGCTCTTTCAACATATTTCATTTGATTCCAGTACTTCTTGTGAACATGAGAGATGTGGAGACTTTTCTTAGCTTTAGTTCCTTTTCATTTGTACAGCCTTAGAGTGTATTTGATTAAATAAAGTAGCTGGAATATACAGCAGTTACCAGTCTTACCAGGAGCAGGACAGTAGATAGTAAGCAGAATAAATTTAGCGTGGAGATGAAACTCTAGCCTAGCTTTAACTCGAGGCTAATTTTTCACCAGCTGTGTGTTAACATAGTCTAATACCGTTTTAAACAGGGTGAAGGATCCCTCAGTCTGCTCACTTGTGTTAATTACGGGAAACTCCGCCAATGGAGGTTGCACCATAACTGAAATGAATTTCAGTTACAGTCTGATCCTAAAGTCTGGGGAAAACAAAACTATTAATTGTGAAGAAAATGTTCTTGTGCATTAAATTCCACACATTTTCAAACTCAGCCAAAGAAAGCAGGATGTGATCGTAAAACACATTTGGGAGAGGAACAATGGTTCAGTGAGGGGCAACATCATTGTCGTCCTTCAGATCCCGCCTTAAAACAATTTTGTGCCAATAATCACTACTCAAACTGGGAACATCGTTTTTTTTCTTGTCAAAGCAATGCTTATTGAAATTCTATTTTTTTAAAAAGCAACAATATCCCCTCCCTTTTACTTACAGTCCTTTCTATGTATAGGCATTCTTCATCTGCATTTGTAGGAATAGTCTAAAAACTGAATTTCACTACTCTAAGTTCAATCCTGGATTCCTGAAAATAGCTCCATAGAAAACAATACTGAAATATGACTGACTTCTGGTAATGACTGTTAAAGGGAAAACACTAACTATCTGCTCATTCCCTTGGTATGATCTCCTCCCCACCCCCCATGTGAAATGAGCACTTGTGAAAATTACCAGACCAAGGTTAAGTCTACACAGGGATAAAAGACACCCAGAAAGGCCACCACTGGCCTGAGTAAGCTGACTCGGGCTTGTGAGGTTCAGGCTGAAGGGCTAAAAATCACTGTATAGACAGCTGGGCTCAGGCTGGAGCCTGAGCTCTGGGACCCTCTACCCTCACAGGATCTCAGAGCTCGGGCTTCAGCCTGAGCATCTACACAACAATTTTTCAGCCAGGAGCCCGAGCCCGAGTCAGCTGACCCAGGCCAGATGTGGGTTCTTTATGCCTGCATAGATGTACCCTGAGATCCCTGAAGTCCTCCTATATAGTCACTAAGAAAACATGATACAGGTTATTGATATGTAGTAATCTTGACCTTTAGGGACCACATATACAAATGAATGGACAACTCAGATCCATATGCATTCAGCCTCTGCTAAGATTATAAACAAAGATGTCATAACAGCCACTGGACACTTTACCCTGAGCCAGGAAATAAAGTTCCGTGTCTGAATAGTACTCCTGTGTCTCACATCTTTATTACATTAACCCTGTAACCTTTCTTTCTCTCAGACATCACAGACCTGGGTGACTTATCCTCATCTGATGGAATCACATAAAAATCAAACTTTTCTGTAGGATGTTCTTAGTGAACTCCCGAGTCAGGACATTTTGTTTTGTGTGGCAAATAGTAAGCTTTAGGTTTCCTGTGAACCAAAAATATTTGGAAGGGAACTTCCATGAGAAATAGCACGGGCAACAGGGAGTTCCAGCTGTCATGCAGCATCTGCTGCCGTTCTGATGCAGGTATGCAAGAGTCAAGGGACCTGAACTGACTACATAGGCCTGTGGGAAACCCTGACAGCTCCTTGATCAAATACAAAGAAGGACTCTTCTTCCATCCTACTCTCAGCAATGCCAGCTCCTCCCAGCCTCTTATTCTCCAGCACAATTCAGGCTGCTGTGCTATTGGCTCATGCGTCACAGGTGTTCTGTGATACCTGTGACAGGGCCCACCCCCGGGTGACTCCTTGTGGCTCAAAAGGGCACCACCCACCCTGCCACAGGATCTCCAGCAATTGGTTGTCACCTCTCAAGGGGTCCAGTGCAGTGGTGCTTTAGCTCTGTGGCTAAGATGTACTTGTGTTCTACTCCCTTCAGGGTGTTGCCTTTGACTAATTTAGAGAGAAAAATTAATAACTTACTGATAACAGATTCTTTACTGTGGCAGACACATAAATTAAGGATGAGATTGGTAAATCACACAGAAACATGGAAACTTTACTTAAAATCCAAGTAAATCCTAGCATAAGGATTAGCATACAAAAAGCATATATACAAAGAGAGCAACCCCCAGTGTTAACATACTCACATCATGGAAATTGTTGGAAAGAAAGATAAAAGCAACAGCCAGTGGAGATCATCACAAGCGGGATATGTTGATCCAAGCTTCTACCATCCTGTTACCCCAATATGTCCACTAGAGGTTTGATATATACTGTTTTATACACTTTTTCTGCATACCTAGACATGGCTGGTGACCATATTTAGATTGCCTCCTGGCCCCGCATCCACACGAGGCATTCAGGGGGAACTATAACTGGGGTTCCAACTGTTGACATAAGCTATATGTGTTAATACATTTCCCAATATTTCCAAGATATTATTGCAGCTAACCTCATGGTTGCATATAGCAAAAATTCCCTAGCAATCCATTATTTCAAACTTGTTTTGACCCAAAACACTTATTGCTAAATCTTATAACCTTAGGTTAAACATTCATGCTCACATTAACTACCCTGGGTAATACTAGGCCTCAAGCTTGTTACAAAACCTATCTTAAACATTAATCTGATGTTTCATGTTCCATCTAACTGCATTACAGCTTAATTCAGTTCCCTATCAACATTTCTTAGCATGTAAACTATGTCCTGTTTTCAAATACAGACCTCCCAAGATTAGGTCAGTCAGTGGCCAACAGTCAACAAGAACATTAAAATAAAAAAATAAAAGAATGCTAAGAACTCAGCAGGATCTTCCAAAGGGTCTTCAGCAGGACCCTGCACTTCTATGTAGGGCTCATCTTCATGCAGCCAGTCCTTTTGATCAAAACTCCCTGGGCCCCATTGTCCCATCCTTTGGAGACTCCTCCGGGAAGAAAGCCATCGCAAGCTTATCCTCCCTCAGCAAGGGAGAAGCAGAGCTCTGCTCTCCTTCCTGGTGAGCCCTGAACGGAACTGGATCTTCTCCCTTTTAACTCTCCTCTCCACACCTGACATTTGCTGCAGTGTAACGAAGCCTTCACTTGCCCGTGTCACACATCAGCCGGAGACCGCTCAAGAGTGCAAGCACCAGTGCCCTTTTATTTGCAGTGTCAGTTCCCACCATGGTCTATATACAGTCTGTTCAACCCAGCTCCCTAGGGGACAGCTAGCTTCCCCAGCCAGCAGGGATCTACAGCCACAGGCTCCTCCCTTTCCTGTGTCCCACCCCCCAGCTTTATATAGCCTCCTGGCTAATAAGGCCCGCAGGTACTTCTCCTCAAGCCATTAGGCGTGGCATACCCAGCCAGCCTCAATTAATACCCCCTTAATTGGATCTGGGCTAACAGGGGTCTGGCCCAGGACCCCCTGGCCAGCACCCTGTTACATGCAGGTATAGCACTGCAGGGACAGAGGAGCCCCAGGCCCTCATTAACCCTCTCCTTGCCAGTCTGGGGCCAATATGCCCCTTCACAGCTCCCTCCTTACCCCACACAAAGTACCACAGACCTCAGTGACCTTCCAAGCAGAATGGCCAAAACATCTGTTTTCGTGTAGAAATGGACCCACCGCATATAAAAGTCATGACCCATTTCCTGACTCACCAGCCACTCCCACTTTTAATGGCACTTCTCCCATATGGAATTTCTGTAAGGGGAAGTAAAGGCTTGGTGGCTGCTAGGAAATTCCATCCCCTTATGGCTCATTTCTGTGTGATTTATACAGTTTTGTTTCCCACTGTGCTGTGCAATGGAGCAGAATTTGGACACTAGTGATTGATAGCAGTTATATTTTGTACACTGAAGAGCATATTGAGGCTTTACAGTTTGGTCATGGAGCTAAGACAGCATCACCACTATGAAATGAAAAGAGGTGCGATAGAGCAACCTGTTTCAAGAGAAATACTGTTAACAGTCATGTCTGCAGTACTAGTAGCTAGTTATTTCCTTTCTTGGTTTTGTATTTGAAAGCATCTATATTTCACGTATTTCATCACTGGGATTTGAGAGTCTGATATTTGAATATATTCAGATTTGTATTCGCGCCTCTCTGATTTCAGGGAAAAAAAACAAACCCTGCTCTTCTGTCTTTTGCGAATATATGAAAACAAAGGCAGAGCTAGGACAATAGTCCTGTCTCTGTAATCTCTTTATTCTAAAGTGCTTCAGTTAAGCACTTTTTTTTTTAAAGTGACAGCTTTAGAAATTAAGGGCGAATTCCTGGCTCCATTGAAGTGAAGGGAGAAGGCTTTCATCCAAAGCATCTATGTTTATGTAAAAGGCCATTAAATAAAAATAAGAAGGGGATAAACTGTGGGTGGTGAAGTGTGGTGAATTGTGCACTGACCATAGCTAAATGTGCTGAATGTTTGATGAGGTATATAAATAATTAGTAACAAATGTACATTAAAAAGTTTCTCTCTTACCCTCGCTCTCTCGCTCAAATATCTGACATTTGGGTTTCAAAGAGCACAATTCTTTTAGTTGTGATTTCTATGCACATATGTATGTAATAGGACATTAGGCTGGGAACTGGGATTTATGGTCTGGGTTCTTCTTTCAATCCTACCACTGACCTGTTATGTGAGCAGGATTCTGTCATTTCACCTGTTAATTTCCTTATCTGCAAGGATGGTAAATATCAATATCCCTGTTTTACAGACTGACTTGATCCAAGTCTCAATGGAAGCCAGCATAGGTATGCATCTCCATTAGAACACTTTCTATTAATTTTTTCCTATATGATTAACCCATGATGGTTTAAAACATTGGGTATCAACAAACAAATAGGGAAATTCCTTATAAGGAGATAACATTAATGTAGTATTGACGTTGGGAAATACACTACTGCATGTCATTCAGGTACCATAACAATGGGTGCAGTCTAAGAACCTGAGAAGAACTACAGGAAAGAAAATATTAACACACATAATGACAAATAGGAATATTTCTGGCACAAGTATGTATCGGACAATGTCCTAAACACGCCCATACATACATTATCCAATTCAATCTTAATAGTCCTCTCAACAGCCAGAACCCCAAAGAGAACTGCATACATGAAAGGGAAGAATCTGCTATAAAATTCTACTGCATTGGCCACGCAGAGATCATCCAAACCTCTCTCCCAATCCCCCCAAAACAACAACTCCGGAATCAAGCTCTATTTGTGTAGCTGGGATTTCCAAACTATCCCCAAAAGGCACACCTCTAAAAACTTGCTTTCATAAATCTAGGCTTAAGACAATTACATCCTTGAAAAACTTGGAGCTCATGCAGTGCATTACACTGGCCTGCATAACTGCGGTCTTGATGGGATGTCAAGTTAAACTTGACGCGACCCAGTGCTGTGTGTTTGATGTAACACAGCATGGTACCAAAAGTTCTCAAAAGCTCAGATTGTTTAACATAGTGTGATTGGATACATAATCTACATTCAGCCAGGCAGGGAAGGGGCTCATTGTCTTCAAAAAGAATCAGAGGGCCTGCTGCACACCAAAGAAGCTGTTTAGCCTGCTGAAGAATCCCCACCTGGACTCATTAGGGCAGCTATCTAACCAACTAGGGGAATTAGCTTGGGGTTCTCTGAGGGCAGGTCTTCACTACCTGCCGGATCGGCGGGTAGCAATCGATCTATCGGGGATCGATTTTTCGCGTCTCGTTAAGATGCGATTAATCGATCCCCGATCGCGCTCCCCGTCGGCTCCGGCAATCCACCTCATCGAAAGGCGGAAGCGGAGTCGATGGGGGAGCGGCAGCGATTGACTTGCCGCCGTCCTCATCGCCAGGTAAGTCGATTACGATACGCCGACTTCAGCTACGCTATTCACGTAGCTGAAGTTGCGTATTGTAGATCGACCCCCTCCCCTAGTGTAGCCCTGGGCTAAGGGATGAAGAAACACAGACTCCCTGATCAGGAGGCACAGAGAAACTAGGAAACAGACTACTTGAATCACTCCAGGTGAGAGTACATGTTGGCAAATCCTCTAAGTTAATACTATGTATTTCCACTTTCTTTTCTTTTCCCAGGGCTGAATCAAGTCTCCCTCTGTTTGTAGGGTGCCCAGACAGCAAGTGTGAAAAATCAGGACAGGGGGTGGGGGGCAATAGGAGCCTATATAAGAAAAAGACCCCAAAATCGGGACTGTCCCTATAAAATCGGGACATCTGGTCACCCTATCTGTTTGCCAACAGAGTAAGCTGCGGAAAACCTTTATCCCAATTCACTCTAAGGTGGCCAAAGTAGAGAGGCTTCATGTAGACAAGTGAGTACCTTAAAGAGAGAGTATTTTGTTTCTCCTTGTTTTTTGGCTTTCCCCTTTACTGGTGCACTGTATCATAGCACAGAGATTGCCTTATACAAATGGGGTTTGACAAGCCCAAGAGTTCAACATTTTTAATTTGACCTGTCCTTGTATCTTTCTTCCAGCAGATGCATGCCTTTCTGCATGTACATCATAGATATAAGGATTGAGCCAAAGCCCTTTGAACTCAATGGAAGCCTTTCCCATTATGTCAGCATTATTCTTTACAGACATCTCACTCATGGGGAAAAAAAATCACAATTTATAGATCATTGCTCACTAATCATTAGGAACCAGACATTTTTCTTATAAAATATGGCAGACTTCTGAAACTCTCATTATTTCAATCCATCTTTTATTTTAGGTTAATTTTTCATTTGTGCATGACTTTGCACTTCCACTTCCTGGCTAGCATCTGGACCTGAAATTCTGAAACACTTCAAGAGATGCTATTACTGGATAATTTGCAGCTAGTACCAAAGGTGGAATTACCAGAAGTCCTGGGACAGCCTGTATTTTTCAGGAGATTTCTAACTCAATTTTCATATTCCAGAACTCATATTTAGGTGTTTAAGTGACCCAAGTCCTGAACTCTGAAGATTTTTAAGCATTAATAATCATGTTTTTAAAAAATACTGGACAGGATTGTTTATACTAATGTTAAAAGGAACAATCTCAAAGCATTGACGACACACAGCCAAAAAACTTACGGCCACCTCATACCACCAATTTTTAAGCTGCAATCTCAATTGAAAACTGATGGTACAAAACAGCTCTTAGACATTGTTTCGTGAAGAAATCTTCTGTCAATTTACAAAATTAAGAATAGCTGTTGGTTACAAGGAACATTCCCATAAGTAGAGCTGAGGAGAATGAAACAAAAAACCACATTCTGATTTTGGGGCTTTAATACTATAATAATTTCTTAATGTCAAATTGGTGTCTTTTTGTCTATGAAGAGACAGTACATTGAAAAGGCCATGGAGTTGGTTCACGCCTTAGTTAAGCTGTTTCACACCTGAAGGACATTTGTGAAGATCAGAGGTGAATAAAGGACAGTCTATTTTCAGTCAACCATAACAGATCTTAAGTTAGCATTAACATTTCAAGTGAAGACTGCTTGGCAAGAAATATATTTGGAGAAAATAAAGGGCATGTGTACTCATAGAAAACACCTGTCTAGCAGATTTCCAGGTTTGGCCTGCTCCACTCACTGAATTGATAACCTCACAGTAATTTTTCTCCCCAAATTAATGGAAGTTCAAATAAAATAAAACTCAAAATAAAATTACATATTTACAAATATCTCCAAAAACTCTGGCGACAAAATATCTAGGATTATAAACTTGTAAACTATTGGCCAGATCCTTACCTGCTGCAAAATGGCAATACTCCACTGATTTGACAGTGACTGACACCAGCTATGCATCTGGGCCTCTAAATAGAGTGTACTGGACTCTGACATTAGATATGCCTTTGGGTTTCCAAACATGTAGAAAATCTCTCACTAACAGGGTACTTTAGTGTATTTTGTGGGGGCAAGTCAGAAGATGCAGCCAGTTCAAAATAAGGTGAATACCATTTTACATTCAGATCATTCTACCAGTCATTCTTGGTTTGCCACCCAAAAGCAACCCCAAGCATCTTAAAATATTTATATGTAAATGTACATGAATTATTATAAACAATCAAAGCACATTCAGGAGGGAGGGGAGGAAAAAGAGAGTGTCTCCAAATAGATGATCAACTCCAGTTATGAACACTTGTCTCAAAAGAGGATAAAACCTAAAGCAGATCATTACCCAAATCATTCAAAAAGAAAAGGAAAACAAAGTTAAATGTCCATAAGTTAAGTAAAAACCAAAGCAATATTACACTTTCAATAAATCACTGGAAAACCAAAAAATAATGTACTCAACATAGGGGGGTGGAAATACACCTGTAGCCAAGAATTCTGTAATTAGGCCCCATCCTGCAACTGGTTTGGCATGGAGACAGGGGGCTTCATACATGAAACCAGTGGCAGGATTTGGGCCCAGGTCAACAGAGAATCTGGTAAAGTACTCAACAACCTTATCTCCATTTACAGATTATGGATCTGTGAGGGTTAGGTAAAAATGCCCTATTGCTTTATCATACTTTTAAAAAATATATATATTTTTTCTCTACAGAGTCACAATTTTGCTGGGAAGAATACAGACAAAATTGCCATCCCAAGGGAGTAAATATTTTTTTATGAATTTGCACAGCCTTGGCCAGCTCAGGAAAAAGTATGTACTGTGTGCTCACTATGACAATGATATCCCACTGATTCTGAGCTGCTTTCATAACCCTTTCCGAAACGATACTTTTTTTCCGAAAGAAACATCTTTAGAAAGTGGAGGAGTCGATCAATTTAAAGGCACAGAGGCAACATTTTTGTTAGGCATTTAAAAATATTAGTACCCACATAGGTGAAAATCCTCTAGCAATTCATTAAATCAACAGATTCTAAAAATGTGTTTGTCTCTAATCTCTTTCAAGTAGAATAATCTTAATTGTTACTTGGTACAAAAGAGGCAAAACTTGTGTGTACAGAAGTGTAATTTTTTTAAGTTGACTGTATCTATTAAATGCTTTGAAATCCTCTACATTAGCATGGTGGTCTGTAGCTTGGGTAGGGAAAATGGAATGACCCTGTGTTTTATGAATAAAGAAAACCTTCCTAACTTTACGTGGACTTCAGTGGGCTGTGGGATATGCCTTTAAAGAGATCGTGGGTGTCAACAAAGTGGATGTCAAAAATAAGCCTTTATTGGGAAAGTTTTGGGGAGGCTATATTTAAGTTGATAGTTCAATATATATGCTATGGAGTAAAACCGGACATTATTAAATCATTGGGCTACACCAATTTACTCCAGTTGAGGATCTGGCCTGTAATATTTAGTATCATAACATAGTTTTTCACCTTCAAGATGCCATGGAGCTTAGAAACAAAAATTGTGAGGGCTGCTAATTGCCCTTAATTTCCATTGTTGAGGAGGCACAACAGTTTGCAAGATCACGTCCAAAGTTAGAGTGGTTTGGAATCCACTGCAATGCTAATTTTTATATTATGTTTTTTTAGTTTCTTTTAAAAGTTTCTTCCTAAAACATATTTCATTATTTTTTATTAAACATTTGTCCTGAAAGATATTCATATGTAAGAAGATATTGTTTTCATAGTTCAAATCCAAACTTGCTACAAGAAATATGTGCTGGAATCCTTTTCTGAGGGTCGTATCGGAACACAATATTTAACAGAGCGTGACATCGTAAAAAAGGGAAATTATCCTGAAGAATGTTCAGAAGATCTCTGTGAACTTACGCATCAGAGCTGTACAATTGGTTTTTGTAAAGTCTTCCATAGGATATTGTAAATCGTTAAAGAAAAGTCTATTCTGTTTTGTTGTTTTTTTTAAAATAAAAATAAAATGTCATTCGTAATAACATAGTAACACATTCACATAAGACATTTCACCTGAAAATAATTTAGAACAAATTGGTCATACATTGGAATAGTACAAAATGCAAACTTTGTTGTTTGCAGTATTTCTAGACATTTTTGAGGATACAACAAATGAAATTGTACTCTTCAGACTGATGTTGGATATGGTGCTTCTGTGCAGAGATGTATGTTGCAGAGTCCTGATTCAACATAGCACTGAAGTGTGTGCTTGAGTTCATGCAGGTGAATAAGGAGACCATATACCTGCTTGAAGTTAACCATGTGCTTAAGTGCTTTTCTGGATTGGGGCTTATGCTACAAAGGCAATGAGGGAGAGGGGGACTTTTTTGGAAATATATTTATTACACACACACACACACACACACACACACACACACACACACACGTTAATTTATTTTCCTTTTCAGAATATTTCCTTCCACTGAATTTGTTCACAATCCTACATTTTCCAATGAGTACGTTTCAAAGCTATCCCTCTAGTCTTAAAAGGAGGCATATAGCTAGAACCAGTAGTTTCTCTAGACCTAGCATGAAATTTTTCAAAGTGTGCCTACTATGCTTAATGTGTTGTTGAAGAAGAAAAAGTACTCCTCTTAGGCCTATAAAGACAAAAAAAGTGTTTTGATACTCTACAATGCTTTATAGTGATACTGGAGTGTAAATATATGCACTTGCCTTATTTTTGATATATTCTACCATTGTTTATCCAGACTTAAAGGAGATATTGAATTCCGCTGAGGTGAATATAAAGACTTATTGAACCAGGTGAAGATGAAGTCGATATTTTCCTCAAGGACTAATGACTCTTGATATCCATTGACAAGAAGTCAATATCTGTAACGGTTACATAAATTGTGAATGCCTTCATAGAATCATAGAATATCAGGGTTGGAAGGGACCTTAGTAGGTCATCTAGTCCAATCCCCTGCTCAAAGCAGGACCAATCCCCAATTTTTGCCCCAGATCCCCAAATGGCCCCCTCAAGGATTGAACTCACAACCCTGGGTTTAGCAGGCCAATGCTCAAACCACTGAGCTATCCCTCCCCCCAATGTTTCATCAAACATACCTGGAAATTCCTCTATTATGGGTAATAATTTTTAAGTGGCTTTTATTTTTCCATTTATGACACTCTCTTTCTAAAAAAGGGAGATGAAGTTAGATGACAAGCAATGTTCCCTCTAATTTTTGACAGGCCATGTGTGCAAAAAAATGGTCTTCTGTGCACATTTTTGACAGGCCGTGTGCACAAAAAATTTCTTCTATGCAAATTGTTGTGCTTCTGTGCAAATTTTTGTGCGCACGGTGTTTCGCTGTGTGCGCGGGGTTTAAGATCTGTGTGCACGCCCACAGCTTAGAGGGAACAGAGATGACAAGTAAAAACGAATAGTCACCTTCTGAGTGAAAGATAGCAATTGCCACAAAACTCCATGTATCATACCAGGAAGCAATAATCTAATTTCTTAATATTTTTTTCCAGATTTCATAGAGATCAGCAAAAGAAACTCACTGATAGATCTATTTTCACCCAACCACAATAGAGGATCCATACTACTTTGGGCTAAGGTACGGCTACATTAGAGATCAAATCATGCTCCTATTGCATAATTAGGCCCCAATTCTGCAGGGAACTTTGCTCTGTATTGTCACAGTCCTCTGAATCTACTAGAAACCCAACCAACTTCAGTGGTGCTCTGCACATGGATAAGGGTCAACCCATGTAGAGCTTATCACAGGATTGAGACCTAAGCCACTATTAGGTCAATGTCAATGGAACTAGTTACACGAGTAAACTGAGAACAGTTAGGATTAATGCCTCTATTTGAATTCACTAATAAAAGCAAAATCCCACTTTTTTTGGAAAGTATTTCAGTACTTATTTCTGTAACAATTAAGAAAAGTTTTGTAAGCATATTTGATTAGAATTGAAATTGACAGAACATTCCTTCATCTGAACTATTTTGTAAAAAAATAATGATGGCTTGTTAGGTATTTACTATATAATGTGGCATACCATATATTAGATCATCATTCTATAATGTCTTGTATCATGTGAAATAAGTGGTGTATTATGATGTGATTTTTATACTGATCCGACAGGGCAGTTGAAGCATTGCTTCACATGTTATCAGTGACGAATGTAATAGATATAAAGTTAAAATACATTATATGCAACACTGTTTTCTCACTGACAGCACTCTTTGTCTGGAATGCTTCCTCTTGGTTCATTTGTTAATGTTTAAGTGTTTGTCTTGATTCTTGTATAATCCGAAGTGACAATTCCCCATCAAATATATAGGAGAATATACTTTCCCCTTGACATGTTTGCACACAGTTAACTACAAATTAACATGTAGGGATTTTTTGCATGAGATTGAGGAGAATAGACCATGCACTGGAAAAATATTCTGGAAAAACAGATGATGCCATTAAACAAATTGCAATGTAAATTTCAGAACTAGTCTCTGGTACAATGAACAACCCCGTGCTGGAATTTTCCAAGATGCCTAACTACTGCTGACTTTGAAAATCCCAGTTTAGTTGTCCAAGTTTTGTTCCTTGATGTCTTCCAGTGACATATAAACTTAAAGGAAAATTGTGGCCACACTCACTATCCATTGCATAAGAGTAGAAAACTCTGGCTCATAATTTGCTGAAAACAGTCATGTGATGAAACAGAACCTCGCTATATGCCTTTTCAGGGGTCACAAATACTTAGCTCTAGACAAATTTCAGCCAATCAGATTACATATGGAAATAAAACATCTGAATTGGCTAGTACTGAATTCAGTGCAAACTATTAACTTTATCAGAATAACCTGTTCACTGTCAGAAGTTCATCTCCTGTTTGGGGGCCCTTAGGTGTTATTGCAACAGAAATAAATCATTTCTTACTCAGATAAATCTCCTATTGACTTTTATGACAATTGCTTGAGAATTTAAGGACTGGAGGATTTGGTCCACTGACTTTTTCCACTTAACATCAACATTTGTTGACCCAGGAGTTAAATACTGACCTCAGCTTCACCTCTAACCAGATTTACTTCTCTATCAATACATCTTGATGTTCATCTCAAGAACAATCAATATCTGGCTTTCTTCTGGCATACATTCTAATTCTATTCATGATGAGCTCTGCAATGTGAACTTGATTTCTTATCCTATTAATTGCATTGTACATAGCATTAATTCACACCTATTTATCTTGCAGAGAAATTTCCAAAATTCCAAATGTTCTACCTCTCGTTGGCTTCCGATATCTGTCCTGCATTATCTTTTATTATCCAGTCATGATTCACATGTTTAACTTTTCCTGATGACATTTTTACATCCCAAAATTTCAGCACTGCCTCCTGCTCCTGACCTTTCTTCCATTCTCAAAATTAGACTAGATAGTATGCATGGAAGAACATTTATCCAGGCTTTTTCCATGCTCTTCAGTTTTTATTAAGTGCTAATGTGCCCTGATTTAAAACTATCCATGACAAGGTACTCATACCAAATCATTAGTTCTACAGGAGTTACAAAGATCACTTTGCTGAAGCAAGTAAGTTATAGTATCAGAGGGGTAGCCTTGTTAGTCTGGATCTGTAGAAGCAACAAAGAGTCCTGTGGCACCTTTTAGAGTAGAGAATGTTCCAATACGTCTGTTAGTCTATAAGGTGCCACAGGACTCTTTGTTGCTTCTAAGTAAGTTATAGTGTACTGATACCTGTCTACCATGTTTAATTGAAAAGCCTGAGATTTTCATCTTATTATTCATATCCCTGTCCCCAAGGACTCTTTTGCCATATCACAAACATTATATATATGAAAACTGTGGGTATTATTATTATTTTTTAAATCAGAAAATTATTCCCAAATTTTAAAAAGCTTTGGAAATCAGCAGTAGGTCTCAAGAGTGAAAATTCTTCCTTTTTTGCAGCCATGTCTATTTAGGTCTCTTCCCCCCGCAATTCTACTTAACATCACAGCCACAGCTGCAGTGCTAAAAGTACTGACATTTTTAAGGGCCTGAGAAACCCTACAAAAGCCTGAGGCCAAGATTATCAAAAACTGGAGGCGTAAAGTTAGGCACTTAAATCAGTGACCTGATTTTCAAAAGTGCTGAGCACCCAGCAGCTCCCACAGAGGTCTAGGGGAGCTTCTGGTTGTCTAGGTCTTTTGTAAACCAAGCTAATAATGTAGGTCCCTCACTTTAGGGCCCCCCATATGTGAAATTCCAGCCTGTGGACAGGATGTCTGCCCTTGGGGCTTAAATAATTCGATTTGTATTTACATTCACATTTATCTAGTAGCACTCTACTAATATTCTAATACCAGATGTAACACTATTACAATAATAGAGTATTTTCTGGGATTCCACCCTAGAAGCCTTTAATTGTGAAATCATTGGCACATCATTAGATTTGCTACTTGTAGCCCTAAGGATTAATCTGCTTGCTTGCATAAGATATATCTTTCTTATAAAGTTTAAAGTATTTGGATGTATTGTAATAGATTTATATTAGAATTAGTTTGGCTGTAACGCAAGAAGGCCTACTGATCAAAAATCTGTATGTTAACACTATATGCAAGATTAGCATCTAAGACCTTTCACCCAGAAAGTTAACCTTCATCTTGTTACCCAAATAGATAGAAACACCCACGCCTCTGTCTACAACCTTTACCTAGACCAATAGACAAAGATTGGCATAGGGGATTTTTCCAAAGTCAGACCCACAAATGTAACACGTACACCACAAATGCGTATACAGGTGTCATCCCTACGCACAGACATATCAGCCAATGAGCTAAGTGAACCCCAATATTTCTGTGTGGGAGTAATGAAATTTGGGCATAAGAGGAAGGATTTCCGGTAACCATGGGTTATAAAAAGAAGCGAACCCCCCTCGTTAGGGAGCGCTCACTCTTCATCTTCAGCTGACTATCGATGCTATCTACGACGGCTGTTACCTATTAATAGTCCGTACTTATTTTATTTTCAAACTTTAAGTTCTAAAGGGAACTAGGCCAAGCTTAGTTTCCTTGAATTTTTATTCTCAGTTTTATTTCATAGTTAGATATTAGTATAAGTTAAAGTAGCTTTTTAGCTTTTGCAAGTTTTCTCTGCAAGAGGTGAGAAACTGGAACCGCCAGAGGCGAAGTCCTGTGTCTTGCAGCACCAAGTTATCAAAACAGGGTGTGAGTATATTAACCAAAGTCTTGCAGAACACATTATTATTTGTATTTTGAATAACAGTTATACCATTGTAACTCTGTAACTTTTACTTACCATTTACTTACTATTTCATTGATTTTAATAAAAGGTCTTTAAGACTAGATCTGTCTCAGTGTGAGTTTCCTGTCATACCCTGAGGGTCTTTTTATAAACTCTGTGGAGCCTGATTTGGGACAAGAACTTTATCTTCTGATCAAACAGATTAGCGAGCCTAAACCCATACTATTAATAAATAATTATTACTAAAATTATTATTAATATTATTAAGATTAATTATAAATTAAATTGAACTGATAAACCAAATCAATATTAACAAAACATCCTCGATCAGGCTACATACTGTACTACATTGACGTTGTTTGGGTTACATATGCTCATAATTCTCTGTAAATGGAATGACAATAGAACACTAAATGGCATTATCCAGCTATGGTATTTCAATAGCAAGTATGAAAGGAAACATTTATGCATCATTTCTATTTTGCCTTTCCTCAATTCCAAGAATGTTTAAAAGATAAAGATTTTATTTTCAAATTCAGAACAGAGCGGAAGTTATTTTTTATATATATTACCAAATGCACATATGTATACTCTGTTTGTATATTGTATGCTGCCACAATGAGTGAAATTCATTTCCTTGTCAACACAGCCCTTATCAGAAAATAGCATACAACAACTCAAGACAACCAGTTAACATGGAGAACTTTAAATCAAGAATGTTTATATGGTATATTACATTTTTCTGCTAACTGATACCTTAGAGATTCTTTTTAGAAGCATGACCCTTCCCATTTTATTGGAGATGGGAGATGTGTGTGTGTGTGTGATTTGATTATACTGTTAAGTAAGATGTGATTACATAACATCAACCTCACACTGGATACTAAAAGCAAAATTATATAAGTGATTCGATTTCAGCTACATTCCTTTTCAGGAGAGCGCTCTATATTTGGCTTGGTGAAACACAGCAAAGTAATGATTTCCTTGAATATTAATCTGAAGGTCTGTATTGTACCGGGGAGTGACAGCAGTTTAAGGAAAGACAGCAGCAGCAATTTTTAGATCTCTGAATATTTATAGCCTCATTTCCAATTCATTGTTGCTGCTGTGTTATGTAAGCGTGGAGGCAGTTCTGCTGCCTACACAAAGTGGGCATATGGTATCTTCACTGGAAAAATCACAAAACAGTGTACGTGTTCCAGGCACAAAGTGATATAGATTGAAAAAGTGGCGGTGGTAGGGGGAAACCAATTTCCTTAATGAAGCCATTTGCACACAACAGTGAAATTCCCTGAAAACTTCTCCTATAGTAAGGAGCCTTCCCAGACATTCTGTATGTGCTCCTGCATAAATTTATACTTCAATCCAGGCTGCAGTTACAAACAGCATTAGGTTGTCAGGGAGTGAGAACAGATATCACCAGAAGACCATTTCCCATTATCCCTTCAATAATAGCACTTGACATCAATTCAGGGCACATCTGCTTTGCTGGGGATGCTCTTTGGTGAACTTTGTAGAGTGGTGATAAAATATTGCTTCACAAGACATTAGGGAAAATACAAAATGTGACAGTCTGCCTACATTCCACTTGCTGTGTTGTGCAATGTTTACAGCTTACTAAACCAACAGTAAAAACAAATGGACACACACTGGAAGAAGAGTTAAACATTTTAGACCTTTGTAAGAAAAGGAAAGGAAAAATCTATCCTGCTGGAGATTAACTGTTGGAAATTAACTCTTCTGCAGCAGTGTGTATTTTATGATTCCATGGCCACCAAAGACTTCCTGGTTAACAGCTATTCTGCATTAATGTGACCAGAAAGGATTTCCCAGGAAAAAATGCGAATAAAATTCATGACATTCCCATCCAGAAAACACAGGCTTCTACCATTTGCAATAAAGGGAATTTTCTAATAACTATAATGGTAACAGGGTTAATGGCTTCTTTGCAGGATAACCAATAGAGCATGATGGGGACAGGATGTAAACTTTGAACATGGCTGATAGTCTAGCCCACTGAGGGAAGTAGAGACATACAACTTTTTGGCCCCAGTTGTAAAGTTACTCACCTGCATACTTGCAGCATCAGAGCCAAAGGATGCACGTGTCAAAGGGGTAAAACAAACCGTGGGTCAAAGCTACAAGTGAAAAAACAAAGTCCAAATCAATGGGCAAAACAGACGAGGACAGAAAAAACAATCTATATACATTGAAAACAGGATTAGTGTTGTGTGAGTTGGGAGAGAAGAATCTTGTGGTGAATCTTTTTCTTCTCACTTGCATTGATTTAGACCTTAATCCTGTAA
The DNA here is from genome assembly GCA_033296515.1 of Macrochelys suwanniensis. Taxonomy (NCBI): domain Eukaryota; kingdom Metazoa; phylum Chordata; order Testudines; family Chelydridae; genus Macrochelys; species Macrochelys suwanniensis. The sequence goes on along the minus strand of CM065776.1, from coordinate 96,668,958 downwards.
CAGGATATACACAGGCACGCCCCTATGCATGTATAAAGCACCACTGAAGTCAACAGGGCTCTGTGGATGCAGTGGGCTGGCCACATGGCTGTAGTTCAGGATCAGGGCTGTAAGTTGTAAGCTCATTGAGCGTACAACTTTCTTCTTATGTGCTTGTAAAGCACTCAACACACTCTAGGTGCTATATAAATAATTAATACTAATCAATGTGAATAGCTCTAGCCCCAAGAATAAATCTTCAATAACTTCACAAAGATGAAGATGAAGCAGATAGAGAGAGCTGGGGAAAATTTCTCAATTTCTTTCAGGGGGTGGGGGGGAATAGAAGAAGTAGTGCTGTGGATAGAGCAAAAAACCATGCAAACAGCTATCTGACTCAGATGAACAGTCTTATTACGTGCTTGTGAATTTCCCTATATTTACCACTCAGTCAAATTTATTCTTTCCTGTATCAAGAAGGGTGACAGCATGGCTCACTGCCTATGTCTGACTGCTGAGTGTTTGGATGCAGTCTCACCATGAAGACCAGCTTATTAGGAACGTTGCCAAAGTGAAACTCAAACACAGTTTAGGCGTCACACGCTATTCTTTATATTGCTGCAGTGTCTAAAGCCCCAGCCATGACTGGGGCCCTATCATACTAGGTGATGTACAAATACATTGGTAGACAGCGATCTTTCCCCAAAAATTACATAATCTAATTTGAAACAAGTGCAATATGAAAACATGAAACATGAAAGTGCAACAAACAACAAGGAAGGAAGAAGTGGGGACAAGAGTAACGAAGATAAGATCATGTGGTTACATGGGTATTTAGAACATAACTTGATGGGTCCCGTTTTTATGCCAACACAGAGTTCTCTTGGGGGCTATTTGGAAAAAGGACTGTGTTCCTTGGGTTTCATTGGTTGCTTACCTATCAATAAGCCATCACCCCAGAGTGATATCTGGGGTTATCACATTTAGTTTAGAGGCCACTGTTGGAAGACAGGATACTGGGCAAGATGGACCTTTGGTCTGACCCAGTATAGCCATTCTTATGTCCTGATTGAGTTGTTGTTCTTTTTGATCAGGAATGGAATCGGGAGCCCCAGATTTTCAAAGTAACTCAGGTTGGGGGAGTGGAGGGACCAATGGGACAGTTTAGATGAAAGAATCTGTGTGAGCCAATTCTAACTGCCCAACTCACTTCTATGTGAGAGTATGTAAATCTCCCTTCTTCTCCTCCTCAAGTAAGAGGGCAACACAGTCTGAGGGGAAGTAGCCTGAAAGTTGTCAGTATCCATGTGAATAGTTATTCTCTACAGAATGTACATTTGATGCTGACAGTATCCTTTCCATTTCCTTGCCCACATGACTATCAAGCCACGAAGAACGTCTACTTCCCCTGTCCCCACATAGTCAACCCAAAGAAAGCACTTGAAATGGCAGTGGAGGGAGAGAACACTGAGGTATAAAATATAAAAGGCATGAAAAAGCTATTTGTATTAACAGATATCTTTTGGAAGTGCTTCAGGAAACTACTGAAAGACAATGGTAGGCTGCTGATGAGTTGAGATCACTGCCTACGATGCTGACCAACACGGTTATTATTTTCTTGCAGTCCTCCCTCTGTTTGCATCCACCTGTTGTCTCTTGTCTGATACTTCGATTGTAAACTCTTTGGGGGCAAAGACTATTTTGTTCTGTGTTTGTACAGTGCCTAGCAGAATGGGGTCCTGTTCCATGACTGGGGCTTCTAGGCACTATGATAGTATAAATAATAAATTAATATTCTAATGATGCTGTTGTAATATATAAGCAGTGAAATGTGCTGTGTTTGAATAAGAGATGCAGAAAATTTTATTTAAATTAATAGGGGGAAAATGTGTATTTCCAATTATTTAAAATTGCTCTGATTCCTGCGAGTGATTAGCAAGGATGAACCATACTGAGATTATGCTGTTGCCCCTTCTTGAACAAGGCTAGAATCTGCAGCTCAGGCTTTGTAGGACCCAATCCTACAAAGATTTAAACATGTTTACCTTTATGCAGGAGAAGGCCAAATGACTTTATGCCCTATGTGCATAAAGTCAAACAGGCTAATAAGTCTTTTGCCCCTGAGAGCCTCAGGAAAAACATTTTAAACTCTTCCACACTGAAACAATTCTGCCTCCTCATTGTTTCCTCTCTCCTCACCCTCTCGTTTTATTGCTGGAAATGTTTACACACACACACACGTTTTTGAAGACTTCATCAATGCCAGGTCCTTATTTACCACCTGAAGTCAAGCCTCTGCTTGTGGGTTAACATAGCCATAGTAACTTATTGCAATGCTATACAAAAAAAAGGATTAAGACTTTGGGTAAAGACATAGAGCAAGAAAATATTTAAATTAAAAGATTCCAGCTGAATATTTTTAATAGTTACATTACATTACCCTCACCCTCCTCCAAAAAAAAAAAAAAAAAAAACAACCCTCAAAAATGATTGAAGGACTTTCACTCAAACTTTACCCAAATATTTGCTTTGGGGCAGAGATCAAGTTTGTATATTTTAAACCACAAAGGAAGAATTTTTCAAAAAGTTATATGTGAAAACAAGTGCTTATCATTTCAAACATAACCATCTATAGTTTTTGCTAGAAACCAGTACATTAACTACATAGTGATTATACTTTTTTGATTTACATATTTGCTAAAAAAAATTACAGTTAGATTTCACTAGATGGATAAAATATTTTAAAAAGAACCCTTGTGTTTATAAGACTTAATCAATCCATGTACTTATACCTGCAATTGGACTCTACTAATCTTCATTTCTGAGTGGGAATGGAGAACTTTTAATTGCCTTCAAAATTGTTTTGAATAAACCAAAAATACTCATTTCTAAAATGTCAAAACAAAACTAGGTTGTTTGGAGGATTTTTTTTTCTCATGAAATGAACAATTCTGTGAAATTGACACAAATTCACAAAATGTTTCAATGTCATAAAATCTGCATTTTTCCACCACCACAAAAAAAAGTTTGGGTCAAAAACATCTTACTCACCTCTAGTCAATATATAAATTGAATTAGAAATTGATCAAAACTTCAATTTCCAATGTGTTTCTTTTCAGACTTGGGGTTAGAGTCTCAAAGATATATAGGTGCTGAAGATATAGATAGGCACCCCAGGAGGATTTTCAAAAGTGTAATGGGAGTTAAATTCATAGATTTCAAGGCCAGGAGGGACCATTGTGATCCTCTAATCTGACCTCCTGCAAAACAGACCATAGAACTTTCCCAAGATAATTCCCAAAGCATTTCTTTAGAGAAAAAAATTCAATCTTGATTTCAAAATTGTTAGTGATAGAGAATCCACCACAACCCTTGGTAGATTGTTCCAATGGTTAAATTATTCTCACTGTTAAAAAATTTACACTGAATTTGTCTAGCTTCAACTTCTAGCCATTGGAAGAAAGGCACTTAGCCTTGGTGCTTTATAGTTTAAAATAATTGATGTGAACCCGTTAGTTCAATGGGCATACACAGGTGTAACATATTGGAATTTAGCAATAGTTTTCTAGAATATGCACAAAGAAGGAATAGAATTCAGCTCATTTTCTTTGCTTCTTTTTTTAGTTCTGTGGGACTAACAGGAGTGTAATGTAGGAAAAATATTTGTCACTAGAGTCAGCAGATGTGACTCTGAATACATCCAAGGAACAGACCTTTAGAATAGTAAGTTGCCACTTTCGCATAGTCACTTTTCAGAGTAGGATTGCACTTTAATGGTAAGTGGTGCTGGAAATTAGGCTGCTCAGACTTACCATATTATTAGCAGTGGATCTATGGTACCATACAGACAAGGTTTGCAATGAGTATCAATAGGACTACTCACAGTGCGTAAAGTTAAACTAGTGCCTAAGCTAATCCTACAAAGACTTATTTTGTATCCCAGGAATACTACTACCTTAAATCCTAGGAGACACAGAACAATCACAAAATGAAAAGATACTTATCCGGCCAACGTAACAAGACTGATAATATTGTTGACCACTGATATCCCTTAAAAGGGATTTGCTTAGATGCTTTAGGGATTGATCCAAAGCCCACTGAGGTCAATAGAGACACTCCTGTCAAGCTTTATGGGCTTTGAATCAGGCGCTCAAGGCAGGCTGCTTAGAGATCTCCAAAAAACTGTTTCATAAGAGACAGCATGGTGTTGGGGAAGCATTAAACTTTTCTTAGAACACTTCTTAAAAATGCAGTTCTTGGCAGCTTTATCAATATAAAAGGACATTATTTCTCCTCAAGTTATTGGTATAGGCACTATTCCTTTTGGACAGAATGGCACGCACACACAAAAAATTAATAGTTAAAAATAAGAAGAAATTACTCTTGTTTTTTTCTTTGCCAGTTTCACAGCAATCAAAATACCTATCATCCTTTATGGCATCTATAAAAAATGAAAAAGGCCAGATTCTGTGTTCCTTGATCACTTTTTATTCTGGCAAACTCCACTTAGTTATAATCATGTGAAGTGAACAGGTCTGGTTTTCTTCTCATTTACATCTATTTTAGAGCAGTGTAATTCTATCAACTTTAGCTGAGTTATTCATTCATACCAAATTAAGCAAGAGAAGAATTAGACCCAATGGGAGTAAGAAACTTAGAAGTTGACCCCCCCAAAAAACAACAAAAAGCAATTTCACTGCTGTTACAGTGCCATTTTACAGTGATAATAGTTTTTTTTTTTTGCCTGCATCAAGAGTATGAATATTTGGGACATTCCTAGATGACATTTGACCACAGGGCATATTCACTGGTAAATAAAGTAGTATTTTTCCATTGTCTAAATAGGAAAGTTATCATGAAAATACTTTAAAATATTTTCCCAGGCAAAAATCCCCAAAGCAGAAAACAGATGGTTCCCCAGGTCTGCTTGTTCTGTCTGGGACTGCCTTGAGGCCACATTGGTGATCTGCTTCTTTTACAGGAGGGGAGACTTCCTCAGACTGACTGCAGCCTGCCACTCCTTCACATTGATCTCGGCTGACTGCTTTCCCTACAGGAGAGGCAGGCAGCAAGACTGGAGCTTTCAGTGATGAATGTATCCTTAGAAACAAGCAACAGCAATCTTTCTGGCAGATGCAAGCCTGTGGGCACACGACAGGGAACTCGAGAGGCTGGAAGGGGTCACAAAACTCTTGGAAACAGCTCACTTCTCTAGCTGTAATCCACATTTCCCAAAACATGAGACTTCTGGCAACCCAGGGTCATCTAAAGAAGGTTATCAGTGTGCTGCTGAAAATACATGACAGTTTCAGTCACAGTTATCTTTCTTCTCCACTCTCCTTCTGATCTACTTATTTGAACATGTTTAGTGCTGTCTGCCAACCCTAAGGGCAGCCCTGAATTAGTACACTTTTGATAGCACTGCCCTCCTATAAGTAGCTCTTCATGTATAGATTTCTTTTTCTGGATGCTAATAATAATTAATGTCAGATGGTCACATTATCAAACAACAATAATACTGTACTTCTTTGAGAAAAGAGATTAAAGAGATTAAGTCTAGAGAAATCTCTATATATAATTCATAAGGCTTGCAAAAGAGTTCATTTATCTTCAGTCTTCCTCTCTGGAGTTATATATTTAGCAACCGCCACCTGCACTGGTTGTGCTTTTATTAGAATAGAAATTATATCTTTTCTGTAGAGGAGTAATAATCAGTAGAGGGCAAGTAGCAGATCACAAATGTTCATGGGGTAATTAAAGAGCTCTTCAACCGGTCTGCTTCAAATGATGGGTTCCAGATTGCGTTTGAGAAAATGGGACACTAACAATGGAAGTTCCCTCCAGCCCCAAACACCAATGTATAAGATCCATATTCAAACAAGATGAAACACAATGGAAATCTGGTGATTTATTTATATCATGTATGCTCCCCTGAATAATAAAATCCAGATCTCCTCTCTTCGTTCTTTGCACCATGGCGTGGAAATGTGCAGGCCTGCCTGATTCATGTGGCAGGCTGCCATGATTTATGAACAAACAAATAGACAAAGAAGGTGCCATATATACACTTTCTAAGTTTCAGGATAGTTAAGCTCTGGAATAGGCTTCCAAGGGAAGTTGTGGGAGGTTTTTAAGAAAAGGTTGAACAAACACCTGTCAGGGATGGTCTAGGTTTACTTGGTCCTGCCCCAGTGCAAGGGGGCTGGATTTGATGACTTCTTGAGGACACTTTTATATGATTATATAGGTTAATTTGCAATGAATTCAATGGAATGCAGGTAAAAAGAGTGAATTAAATCAACAAATATGTGTTTACAATGGAATTTGAGAATGCAAAGTGTTATTTTTCTTACACTGCATGGTGTAGCGGAGGAAGTATACCATTACTTAGATTGTAAGCTTTTGGGGGCAGGAATTGTCTTTTTGTTCTGTGTTTGCACCATATCTAACACAATGGGGTCCTGGGTCCATGACTGAGCTCCTAAATGCTATAGTCACTGTCATTGATCGGTCTATCAGCCCTCACAGAGAGAGCACCGATCACAACACGTCACACGTGTTGTTCTAGCCAGTCCTCCAACTACCCGCTGGCCTGGCTGTCAGTAGCACTGGACACCCGATTGACATAGCACACAGCAGCCTAGAACTCCTGAGCGATCCTCTAACCACAGCCTCCCAAGCAACTGGGATTACAGGCACGCACCACCACGCCGGGCAAATGCTATAGTAGTACAAATAAATAAAATAAGATAAAATGGAGGGCAACCATTCTGTGGAATGCTGCATAAACTTAGTAATCAAATGTCAAGATCTTAATTTTTTTAAAGTTATTGTAGACTGGTAGGGCATTCACACTTCAGCATGCAAAGCCAGTCAGAATATTAACATATACAAGAACTTGAAGTTCAGAAAGGTATCTAAAGTTTGAATAGTTATCCTACCTATTCTGAGCTCCGGAGTCTGCAGAGTTGGATTAGAAATCGCGAATGAAGAGGCTCTCTCACCATCTGGGACTATCAATCCTATATGAAACACCCACTATGCTAGTGTGTGTGAGAGAACATTCAATAAACTCATTATTAAAAGGTTCAGTTCTAAATGTGGGCAATGATTGATTGGCACATATGGGTGGGTAGGTGGGTGGAAACACTATTTTACCCCAACATTTTCAACCATTTATAAAACAGAAGGGCTAAATCAGGAAAGATTTTCAGCTGCAACAATTCGAGAAGGAAAGATGTCTTGCAGACAATTAACATTAAGACAGAAGAAGAAAAGTAATTTTAATAACGCTTCCTAAAGGCAAATATGATTGTTGACGCTTTCACACACAGGCTGGACGCAATCCTGTATGTCCTCTAGTTTCATCAGAATAGAAAGTGTCAGAAAAGGCCTAGTGACTTAAACTCAATATTATTCAAAGGACCCATGATAACTCTAGAATTATTATATATTTGTTGAACACCAAAAATGCTTTGGGTGTTGAATGAGAAACAAAATACAGTCATGCCCTACCACCGCCCTAAGGAATACTACATTTTGAGAAGATGCCTAAATTAAACAGGTTTCTTCCACACAATCCACAACTGTCTGACCTTAATCTAAGCTTCCACTAACTCACTAGGTTTCCTATTATACTCTTCACATTAATCATTGTTCTCTCTGCATCTCATCTTCTATACACAGTAGTCTTATAATTCTCCTAATTACCCATAAGAAGGAATTCTTTAGGAAAGGATATCATAACAAACATAATGAGACCCCACTTTCTACATTCTCAGCCCGTCTATATGGTCATTGCTCTAGCTGTCATAAGCATTTGCCTTTGAGAAAGATTTTTGTTTAATAATTTGCACATTTCGTGTTCCTAGTGAAATGTATGTTGCATTATTCCACAGCAAGTTCGTGTTTCCTGTGGTGTGAACAAGAGGAGACTATTCTTGATATTTCTGTTCCTTTATCAGCATTGTGCAGGCATTTCAACTGCTTCAGAACATTTTTCCTCCCAATTTAATCTTCAACATATTTATCCTCACTCAGAAAATGAGCACTGGTATGGAAAACCACACCATCTGTACTTGGTTATCATATCCTGGGAAGAAATTAATATTTTTTATCATCACAGTGCTAAATATTTATATATCAATATAGTACTGTTTTCATCTGTGTTATACTCATTTCCTGTAAATGCACTGCAACTCTATGACCACGAAGATATATATTCGAACGCAACTGCTTATTTGATTTAAGTTTAATTACATAAAAAGTAAGTGAAAGTGCCTGATTTAACGTCAGATTTTTTTTTGGTTTTTTTGAAGAGTGTTTTTCCCCAGCAAATTCAATATGGAAATTAATGGAAGCTCCCCCACAAAAGAACAGTTTGGAGCATTTTATTTGTGCATGTGTATTAAAAATGTAAATGAAAGGAAATTTAAGCTTTCCTGGTATTCAACAGCAGATTCATTCCAGACCTGGCTTATTCCTCACCTTGCAAAGTGTAAAATAATGTATTGTTATACTTCAGACCAATTTCTTCCTCATGAGAAACCATTAGTGTAGTTGTCACATCACCCTTCTTTTTAACATTCCAGCGTGGAAACAACTGCTGACAAACTTGAGGGGGCTTGTTCCCTTGTACCTGTCAGACATTTTCAAGGGCACGAAAGGTCTTCTGTGTTGCAGAAGGAAAGGTACTTGAAGATTACCAGTGAAGGAAGGATGATCTTGTTGTTAAGGCACTGGACTAGATTCAGAGGACTTGGAGTGACCTTGGTAAGTTACTTAAACTCTGTGTCTCAGTTCATTATTTGTAAAATGGGGATAATATTCTCATCTACTTAGTAAGCTCTTGCTATGCCAGCATGCAGCTTCTAGCACAACGAGGCCTTGTCAAAGCTTATGTCTCAAAGTCACCCCTTGGGGTGAAAGCAGGAACCTCAAACCTCTATCTCTGGGTGACAGTAAGCCTTTGGTCTGGTACTGGGACATAGTTCTTGGGCAGTACCTCTTAGCAAGTCCACCTCCTTAGAGGGAGGTATTTAAAAAAAAAAAAAAAAAAAAAAAAAGGGTAGATCATTCCAAGGGCAAGCCCTGGGGATTTCCAGATAAGAAACAAACCAGCCCATCTTCATGACTCAAAGGGCTCAGGTTGATGGTACTCTGAAGCTGTTCCTCAGCAAATAACCAAATGCGATGCTCAGCTGGTTTCAGAGCACCACCCAAACTGGGCCAAGTTCTTCCCTTTCAAGGACCCTCCTCTAGGCCTGACAAGCCACACAGTTGCAGTGGGTTGGAGCTGATTTTAGCCACTGGAGCTCTTTAACCCCTTCTTGGCTGATGGAAGGGGGTGGGCTATCTGCCCCCACTAAAGGCTCTGAACTCAGTTACTTGGTTTGCATGGCCCAGATTCTCAACATGTATTTATGTTTCTAACTTCCATTGAGTTCAATTGGAGTTAGGAGCCTAAATACCTCTGAGGATCTGGGCCTCAGCCCTTTGGAGCAGGGACTGTCTAGTCATTCTGCGTTTGTACAGCACTTAGCACAATGGAGTCCTGGTCCATGAATGGGACTGATAATACAACAACATCAGTTTTAACTGTATACACCACCACAATACAAGTGATTAATAACAACAAGTGAAATCCTGATAATTCCAGTTCACCTGCTCCTTTCTCTCAAATAGTTAGAAAAAATTAGGGAGACCAAAGCATACTTGTGTAGAATACTTGTGTAGAAAAATCCTCCTTTTCTTCTCAGGAATTATTATTGGTTTACAAGTTCTCCATTTTCTGGGTTCCTTGGACACAGTCTCTTTAGATTCAGTTATGTTATATGATATACATACATACTATATATACACACACACACACACAGACACACAGGATAACCAAGTTCAGTCACATTCTGTGAGGGATAGAACCTCTAAGGGCTAGTCTACACTTACCAGCTCTGTCGGACGCGTCGGATCGATCTTCTGGGTTCGATTTATCGCGTCTTGTCTAGACGTGATAAATCGAACCAGGAAGTGCTCCCCCGTCGACGCTGGTAATCCAGCTCCACGAACGGGGCAGGCAGAGTCGACAGGGGAGCCTGCGCGCCGCGGTGTGGACCAGGGGTGAGTACTTTGAAGTTCGAAATAAGATACTTCGACTTCAGCTACGTTATTTACGTAGCTGAAGTCGCGTATCTTACTTCGAACTTCGGGGCTAGTGTAGACCAGCCCTTAGAGTCTTTGGAGTTCAGACTGGCCTCAGGCATAGCATGTTATGCCTATAAAAAGCACACGGGATCGTTTTAGGGGGAAAAGGCAATACATTTATTGAAAATACAACAGTTAGCATATGCATTTTATTACACAACACACACTAGTCCTGCAGATGGTCTTTATAGTTACCAGTCTGTTGTAACTCAAGTCAATCTAATGGCCAGTTAGATTGATCGCGAGTGAGGAGCCTGGCTCTGTCGGTTGTGATCCGATGCTCTGAGGCTTTGCAGGACTGTACCTAGAGTTTCATGGCAAAATGCCCCATCTCTATAGTTGTAAATTCCCATTTGAGTCCATGCATTTTGCAATGTTATCCTGTAATTATTAGTCCTTAAGTGGTGTTAATCTTGGGGTTTTCTGCTGTTATTATTCGATGGTTATTGTCCGGCTTCCCATCGTTATCTCCTATTTGTTGTCTCGCCTTCAGGGAATGCCTGCCTCACCTCTGAGGTCATCAATGTTGCTAACATGTTTAGCATCGGATACAATGGATGTTTTCTGATTGTCTCCTGGTGTTTCCAAGTCTATCTTCACTTCTCCTTCCTTGACCATCTGACTTTAACAATGGCCTTCACGCCTTATCTTTTTCTGATGCATACACTCCTCATTCACACAGTCTTTTACAGAGATCTTCAAAGGTATACAAACAGCAGTGTTTTATGCTGAGCAAAAAATACATTGTATACTAAATCTTACTAAATCTTGTAACCAAAACAGTTCACATTGGGGCCCGGGCCTCAGTAGCATAAGCAGGTCCGGAGCACAGGGGGAGCGGCGCTATAAAAAGGTGCCTCCCCAGGCTCCCCGTGTACTCACCCGGCGGCGCCTCCGGCGGCGCTTCGGGTTTTCGGCGGCATTTTGGCGGACCTGATGCCGAAATGCCACCAAAGACCCGGAGTGCCGCTGGGTGAGTGCAAGAAGCAGCGCTTAAAAAGAAGTGGCGCCTTTTTTTTTTTTAGCAAAGGTGCTGCTTCCTTTTTAAGGCGCCGCTTCTGCTCACAGGGGGGAGCGGCTGCTCCCCCTGTCCCCCCCCACCCCGGCTATGCTACTGCCGGGCCTTCAACATGCCTCTAATCTCATTAACATAGACACAATACAAAATTCTGTTACTTACTAAACCTTAAAACAAAAAAATGTATATTTAATTAAAGGGCCTAATTTGTAATGCATATAGAAAAGAAGACCCCCTAGTAAACATTATAATTTATCCTAAAACAGAGGGTGACCATAATCAGCCATAAGGACTGTTCTGGTCTATTCCTGCCTTAACATCAGTACAAACACTGGCAGTCTGTCACATGCGTTTGTACCAATGTCCCAAAGAGTCATTCCTTTCTGCTATTCAAAAAAGGTGGCTGGCAGGATGATCAAATCATTTAATACATACTACATTATTATAACCGTCCTTTATAACCTCTAATACTAAGATAAAATCCTACTCCTACATAGCATACACCTGCATCCCAGTTTTAAACAGCAAATAATCTCTTTCTAGTTTTGGATTGGACCAGGACCTAAACCCTGAAGGTTAAGTTTGGATTCAGCAACAGAATTCTCCCCTCCCAACTTGTTCAGATTTGAGGTTTTGGTCCATCCATAGTTATGACAAAGTTTATTGTATATAGGAGCCAAGACACTGTGGGTTTAGCTGTGAAAACATCACAGGAAATATGTATAATGCCTCTCGCCTCAGATTATAATATGCTTGCTAACACCTGTCATAAGAGGCAGATGGCACACAAGGCCTCATTTCACACAGCTGTCCACCTTCAGCTAATCTATCACAAGACTTACCAGGAAGGAACAAACTAGGACATTTTCATTGTATATTTAATTTACAAAAATAAGCAATTTATTCTCTGTCTCTACCTGGAATTGTTAATTGGGAGGTGGTTTGAAGCAAAAGGGAGACATGTAGAGTTATAACATTAAATGAAGTCTTTAAAAGAACTAATCACTGACACCATCAAGGAAACTGCTATAAACCATAAACAAACCCCCCAAAATAGTGATAAACTGCTGACAACTGCCTTGACTCCTCTTGTCCTTTCAGACACTGACAGCACATCTTAGTATATTTAAGAGATATCTAGGGAAGATAAATAATGATCTCTCCACTGCTGTGCTCCTCACCCCAATTCCTGTAAAAAAAACACAGGGCCTAAATACAAATTCAGGATGGCATATGCAGACATAATCCTGGAAGCAAGATTAAGGCCTGATTTTCATTTACACTATGACCCCTTTACATTGAGAATCAGGCCCATATTATTTAAATGGTAAACAGACCAAAATCATGTGATAATATGTTGCAGAAACTATCAGTGTGTGTCAATGAGAAATCTACGGATTTGTTTCTCCTTTCAAACCCACGTACAGCATGAGTAATCCTCTTGAAGTAAATGGAGTTGCACTCTAGTAAATCTAGTGTGAGGCTAATCATCTACAAGGATGTTACTTTTCTAGAAAGGTTCCATTTAATATATTAGATTTTGTGTACAATGTACTTAAAGGGCAGGAAGCTTTGTCCAGTGAGTGAGCTATTAAACTGGGAATCAGGAGATCTAGATTCTATTCTTGGCTTTGTGTGATTCCGAGCCACTCAATAGGCCTCTCTGTGCCTTAGTTTCCCCATATGTAAAGTGGAGATAATTAGACTTACCTTCCTTTGTAAAGAACTTTAAGATTCATAGATCAAGAATGCTACATAATTTTATATTTAATGTTATATTTAATTTGACCAGTCAATTTGCCTTCAGATATGAATCTTAGATCAGATTTAATTCATTTCTTCCACTTTCCAGTAAGCCTGGGGAAAAAATTCTTCAGTATCCGTGCAACCTCCTGCACACATCCGTTATTTGGAAGCTTACACAGAATTTTATTACATCTGTTCCTATCTACTATTATAAGCACCAGTAGGAGAAACGTTCAACAAAAAAAATATATATAGTAAGAAGTCACCCAGGATTTTCTGATGGCTATAATACAATATTAAGAAGCATGTGCCAGTATTGCATTAAGATACTAAGATGGAATAAATCAAGCCAAATAGGTTTAACATTTGCAGAAGAGAGAGCTAATCAACATCGGGGCAGGGCAGATTCAGTGAATCTTACGGAAAAGCCAATGACTTTCTACACAGTTGACCCAGGCTCTGAGATTTGCTCTGAAGGGTTTCATTTTGGTTTTTTTGGCAGTGTAGACTTTCCCTAAGGTCCTTGCTATGAAGGCAGTCTGGTTAGGAACTGGAGGAGCTCTTAAATTAATATAAAAATAATGAAAAATCCCTTTCTGCATTTTAAGTTTCTGATCAAGTAGATGAGATTATCTTGTACTGAGTGATTTTTTAAAAAATGCACTAGTTTGTTTCTCCTCGTCTGATTAAAGTATTCTGAGCTAGATTCAATGAAGCTAAGGCCAGGTGATGTGTGCATCTGAGGCAGAGAGAGGGTGAGAATTACACCGCAACAGAGGGCAGGCAGCACCACCTTTCCTTGGTGTTTTCTGCCAGGAGAACTATGGCTGGGCTCCAAGGGATCCTGCCATTGCAGGTAGTTGGAGAGAACGTGCTGGATCAGTGGATCCCACAGGTATCAATGTGCAGTGCTCTAAACTGCCATGCACTGACTGACCCTATGGATTCTGCTACCTCGCACTAAAAAGTTCTGTAGCATGCTTTGACATACAGCTATGTGAAACAGGAGAACACCAAAGTGCGCTACAGAACATTTAGTGAATGGTAGCAAGCAGGGCCGGTGCAAGGATATTTTGCGCCCTAGGCAAAACTTCCACCTTGCGCCCCCCCCGGGGACCCCCCGCGGCAGCTCCCCTCTGCCCGGCGAGCCCTCCTGCGGCAGCTCCCCACCTCCTCCTCCCCCAGGGAGCCCCCCCTGTGGCAGCTCCCCACCCCAGCTCACTTCTGCTCCGCCTCCTCCCCTGAGCATGCCAGCGCACTCCACTTCTCCCACCTCCCAGGCTTGTGGCACCAATCAGCTCTTTGGCATGGCAAGCCTGGGAGGGGAGGAGAATTAGAGTGGGGGTGGCGTACTCAGGGGAGGAGGCGGAGCGGAGGTGAGCTGGGTCAGGGAGTGGTTCCCCTGCGTGCCCGCCCCGTTATTTGCTGCGGGCGGCCCTCCCCACGTGCAGCTCACCTCCACTCCACCTCCTCCTCTGAGCGCGCTTTTTGGCGCCCCGCAACCACTTGGCAGCCTAGGTGGCTGCCTAGTTCGCCTAGTGGTTGCACCGGCCCTGGTAGCAAGGCCCATGTAGCCAGTTAGCACACAACGGCCTAAAGCACTGTAGAATTACACTCTGGCTTGCCGCTTGCTGACAGAATGTAGACAAACCTAGAGCTTTTCACCTCTAAGTCATCAGTTCCAATTGACCCAGATAGGTAGCAACTGAAAGTCATTACCAAGGTTTTGGTTGTCTTTCTGAAATGAGTTGGTTGGCACAATCCAGTTCTGGGTTTACAAGGTGGTCAAATAGGGTGACCAGACAGCAAATGTGAAAAATCGGGACAGGGGATGGGGGGGTAATAGGAGCCTATATAAGAAAAAGACCCAAAAATCGGGACTGTCCCTATAAAATCGGTACATCTGGTCACCCTATGGTCAAATCACAGCTGTCATTACTTGCCCTTTGACAACAGGCATTGCCCTTCTCTTGTTGTGTAGGCTCTCCCTGTGCGAAGCATGGTTACAGTGAGCTGTAGCAGGCCCCACAGAACCTTTGGTCAAGTGTTACGCCAGTGACTTTTGTTATTTGTTCCTCCCTTGAGGACAGAGGTCAGGTCCATTTTTTCTGGGCATGCTCAGTTTCCTTTTGGAAAAGTTTTGTGAGGTTAAATGACTTCTCTCCATGAAGAGTTTTCTGTTTCCCTAAATTAGCAGTGGGCACACAATATATCGACAACACAAAACTTGCTATAATTCCTGTAACAAATGCAATTCATATTGGATGGTCAAAGTCTAGACCCTGAGTGCAGTCTTGTTGGCTTTCTCAGAAGAGAAACCATGGCTAGAATGGGCATGGAAACTGGCTTAGATTGTCACCCCATATTGGTTGAGCAGTAGGTGGTGGTGGAGGAAGCTTGTTCTACCTGCTCTGTAAGTGCTTGAGTCTGCAAGGTGCTCAGCAATGACTGGAGGTAGTGAATGACCTCAGCTCCCACAAGAGATGAAGGGAGTTGAAGGTGTGAAGCACTTCTTGAAGCTATTCAACACTTTGCAAAATTTGTCTTTAATGAACAGAGGTTTGTGAACTCCAGGTATATTAACTTGGCAGTCTTCATGGGCATTAAATTGAATAAAAGCCATAGATTAACCCTCTCCTCCCCGCCAAATTCCATCAACTCATATTCTGTATTCCAAGGTAATCTTGGTTTTGACAATGAGCACAACAACAAAAGAACTTTAGCTTTTCTGCTTCAAACATCAAGCCCTGTAGTGCTATCCTTTATTTTGTGAACTTAATCTACTTGTCATTTTAATCTTCCCTTTATAATTAGAAAGGTAGCCAGGATGTCATCTGTGATTTAAGAATAGAAAAGATGCCTATTTAGGCCTATTTCATAACAAGACCTCCATAGACCTGACTGTGCTCCTCTTGCTCACACTGGTGAGCATGTGTGTATAATCCCAAATCAATGGGACTGCTAACAATTTACCAGTGGCGGGAGGGGTTGCACAATGGGTCTTAAGGATGATTTGGGTCCTATTTTGTAAGCTGCAGACTCTTGACCAGATTGGGCCCTGAGACAGCAAACCATCTGAAGTCAATGCCAAACTCAGATTGGGGCCTCTGTTACCGATTTCTTCGGTATGTAATTAGAAACTACTCTAAATATCTGCCAAGAATGCCAGGTGTAAAGTTAACAACTCTTTCACTTTGACCCAGACACTTCGACCCAGTAAGAAAAACAGCAAGCACATGCTGCTCCAAGAGTGCTACAACCCACAATTTATGTAACTCTTTATTTGCTGGATAAACTCAGAATGCCAAGCAATAGGTCTAATGCAGCCAGATCAAAACAATACACCGGGACTATAATTAAAGAGTCAGCATTTGCCAACAGTTTTGTATGTGCTACCACAGTTTCTATCTAAAATTAAAACAGGAAATAGCTAATGTCATTGCTCGTTAACTGTTGGTAAATGTTGACATTCTAGTGGCAAGAGGTACATTTTTTCCTCCATATTTTATCATCATAGATCTTCAGGCTAGAAGGGACCATTATGATCATCTAGCCTGACCTCCTACATAACACAGGACAGAGAACCTCACCTAATAATTTTTGCATCAAGCCCATAACTTCTGTTTGAGCTATAGCAGATCTTTTTAAAAGATATCCAGTCTTGATTTAAAAGCTTCAAGTGATGGAGAATCCACCACATCCTGAGATAAGTGTCATTTCTGTGATGAGGGTTGAATACAAGGGTGTAAACATTACATCAAAATCTTCAAATCAGTGAACCTGGCCATAGATTGTACTGTATAACTGGGATTACATACTGTCCTGCATAACTGGGATTACATTTTCAGTATTGTCAACCCCAAGTGTTCAAAAATTACTAGTCCCATCCACCCAATATAGTGGGATTGGCTTAGAAGTCATGAGATTTTAAAACATAAGTAGTCTTGGGACTTTTGTGACTTCTGATTTTTGAGCCATTAGGGTTCACATTTTCAAGACAGACAACTACATGGTTTACAACTCACATATTTTACCAAGAAAGTGGAGATTCTCATACAGTTATGATACCAGGAGATGAGGCTTTAAGAAAAATACCAAACTGTGAAATTCACAATAAAAAAAGGAATCACACAATTTGGCAACACTACATTGTATTCTACAAGGAAAACATGATAAAAATAGGCTTGTTTACAGTAAAAACATGCATATTTACAGTAATAAAAAGAACCAAATATCCATCCAATTTTTCTTATGATTGTCCCATAGCAGAAGAATTTTGCTTCTCAGCAAGTGCTGTTTACCCAGAAGTCTGTTGGGCATTAAGGCCCTAATCCTGTCCTTCTGAAGTCAAAAGGAATTTTGATTTGACCCAGATAGCCAGTTCTGTTTCAAATTGTTGTCAGTGCTACCCAAAACTGATCACTCACACAGTGCTACACTCATAACAGAAATGATGGTAACTGGTTTGGCTTTGAGTTCCCAGATAAAAATGTCTTTACATTAATATAAACATTAGAAACATGCTGATTCTTGCACCTCTTAAGACATTCCTGTCTAAAATAACAGCAACAGCTTTTGACCTGCAAAGGATGTTTCGGATATTGTTATATTTCTTTACAAAAACTACTTCAAACAATGCTGAGTGAGAACGTCCAATTACAAGCAACACAATAACTCTCAGCCAAGATGCTCTCCCACGGATTAAGAGAGACCTCTTTTCCTCATGTGCGTTGAGAGCAGTGTGCAGCTGCTAGAGATTCAGTCTTGGTTCAGATAGCAGAATACTCCCAAATACAAGAGCAGCCTTTCTGCCTGAACTTTCTGACGTTAAGCTTTAGCAGAACAAAGGCTCCTCGGTCCGATGCTCAGTCTATTTTTAATAGCCTACAGCAACAAGTCTGATAATTTGAAAAGATGATTTATTTTGTACCTAAATGTAAGCTCAGTCCTGCAAGTTGCTAAAGCCCCTCATCTCACAATGACTACAGTTGTTCCCAAGTTAACTTAATACATACCGTTAATGTTCTTATTTTAAAAAAATATTCAAAATACAGTATTGCAAGGGACATTTTCCACTGGATTATAATCCATTAGAAAACACCAATTAAAACCTTTTGAGTTATAAATACAATAGAAGTCAATATCAGTTAAGATTTAAGTAAATCTTACAATATAAAAAAACTCCCTAAATTATTCATCTTGTTCTTGAGCTAGTATAATAAATAATAGATATGGAATATGCTGTAAATTGCCTCAGTCTTTTCATTAGAAAAATATTTAAATATTTAAGGTTACAAATGATTACATTCATTTTTATAACACGTACATACTACTTCAGCCTCTAAGCGATACATTGCCAGATCTTGGAGGCAATCATGCAGTCTCATTCACACAGTAGTCCCACCGACTTCAGAGGATGGGGCCCTTAAGAAGAAGAGGTCAGTCTGGTAATGGGCTGAGCACTCTCAACATTATTGTCATGCTTATTCCCAGAAGTTACTTACTCGTGTTTAGCCCCAGAAAACCTAGGCCAGAAATAATACCAGCAGGCCTAGTTTTGCTATAAGCAACTCGTTTATGACAGGGTGAATAATCTTGACAGCCCTTAAAATACTACTGCACACAAGCCCATTTTTATTTTCTAATTGTTTGGAGTTGGTTGGAATATATTTGATGAAATGTTAGATAGCAAAAGTGTAGTCCATCCTGGCAATTAGTATATATGGCATTGAGATTTAAAATGGAAAATGTGCAATAGAACTATTTGCCTTGCCTGAATGAAACAGCCAATACAGAGCCATCAAAAGATGTGTACCAAATGCTCTTGTCAAATTCTGACCCAAACCATCCCCCACCTAAAATTTTCAGTTGTGGAATAAAATCTTGGCAACTGAGAGTGTTGAGCAGTACAATGACTCTTGTTCAAGTACTATGGCTGCTCTAGAGAATTCAAACCATTTATTAAGAGAACTAGTACTGATGGTCAACACTCCTTCAGCCTTTGAAATAATTAGGAACAAACCCTCCAGAATCAGGTGAGATAGTCAGTTAAACACTAACTTCCTTTGGGCATAGGCAACAATTGTGCAATCTTCTCCACTCTATCCTAACTGCATGCCTTAACCCTAACCGGATATCTTTCTGTTGGATTGAAACGATGATCCACGGCATAGTCTAGATATGCCATATACTCACTGCCAGTTCTTTTGTACAAATATGCCACTAGCCAGCTTGGAGCAGACTGGGGAAGACTAGGGGAGTCTCAGTGCTGTCTTTTCCTCGTCTCTTCCCTTTAGCCAGAAGATTGGCACTGGTGTAAGTGACATACAAGGGGCAAACCATGGTAGAAATCCTGTATCTATGAGCCCATCTTTTAGAGCAAGTGGAAGCTCCTCAGTTTTTCTTTGACTGTTTTCAATTGCTCTCTCTTCTGTTTTCTTCTTGCTACTCCAGTTATTTCTGCCTTGATTTAACATTTTTCATTGACTTGCTTAAGCCAACTTCAGCTCAAGAGTCTATCAGTCTTCATAAAAGAGACAACAATTGTTATCTCTCCCCACCCCACCAAGATTTCCCAGTTCTAGCAATCAAATACCTTTAATCTGCTTGAAGATCAATGCCCCTGGCTGTGCTAAAATATCCCTTCCAAGAAGTCTTGTGTCAAAAATGCCTTTACTTTTTTAAAATTTAAGTTATGACTGAAGTTCAAAGTCTGATCAGAACTCCCATTGCACTTCTAACTGCTCCATGTTATTAAAGCTGGCAATATATTCACACTGAGCCTCAGACTCACTCAAATTCAGTTTTGGGCTTTACAGTCGCTGCATTTAGGAACCTCAACCCATACTTGCAAAAAGTCTGATGAACATATGGGAACTGTGTCAGTCTTGGTGGTTTGCTTGGGAATCTTCCTCCTGCAAGTCCCCCCAACCCACACATTTTCTCTACAACAATTGTCCTTTTCCCCTGTGAAATTCTGGGACCTTCCCAAAGACGTAGGCCTGGATTACATTTGAAAATTATAACTATGTTGGTTAGGTGTGTGATTTTTTTTTTAAACCAGTCTAGTTATATTGGTACAACCCTAGTGTGGACACAGTTAAATCAGCATACAGAGAACTTATATGGGTATAGTTATTGCTCTTCCCATATGGGAATAGCTATACTGGTATAAAGCACCTTTTATACCGCTATAATTGCACCTATACCAAGGAGTTGTATTGCTTGAACTATACTGGTATAGTTAAGGAGGTACAACTTTCTAGTGTAGACAATACTGTTTAATATAGAAAGGAGGACTCTGGTTAAGTGTTGCAAATAGAGTGATCAAAAACATTAGTTCTAGATTTGATCTTTTTCAAAATTTCTTCTGACAATTTTTCTATGAAATTTTGAGTTTTGAGTAAAAATTACAAAAAATTGTCAATGACATTTTTGTGATTTCTTTTTGTCTTTTTTGATGAGCTGGTTGAATTTTTTTTGAAATTTCAGTTCAGATTCCAAAATTTGAACAAAAAATGTTCAATTACTTTTTATGTTTGGATTGACTAATTAGCTCAAACTCTAAACAGGTGTTCCATTTGACCATGTGATTTCCTCTTACTTACTATTTGCAAACATTCACAGCAATATTTTTGTTCGCACAATTCTTTGGTCTTCATTAATTACCTATACATTTGTGTGTGAACCAGGGTATTCATAAGGAGAACAAAGGGATTTGATATTTGTTACTCTAATTTGCTCCTTGTCATGTTATTCATTATTCTCCTGTTCAAAAAATACAAGATCAAAAAGAGTGCAATGTGACTTCAGCAACCAGTCACATCACAAAAATAATGAATAGTAAATCAAAGTGAACAGTTGATGAACCACATGCTGAGAACTGTAGACCAAAAAAAAAAAAAATCCGGAAGACAAAAACAGTCATTAATGTAGGTGAAGATAGATGCACTGTTCCCTTGTAACAGGAAATCAAGCAGGTGTTGGCTTTGGGCCAAACCTTAACAGTGAAGCAGATAGAATTATCCCTAAAGCTACTATGTATTTTCCTTATTCTAACCAAGTTCCTTGCTCACTCTTAGAAGTAATGGTCTCTTTTTGTAATTCTTTACCATTTTCACATGACAGCATAAGTCCACAAATGATTCATGAGCAGAAAAAAAAATCTATATTCATTGTAATACAATAAAAATGCAAGTACTGTATCTGTTATTTGTTGCCATCAAAAGCATTTGCTAATGTATTATTTTCAAATGAGTGCATACCAAATGCAGGAAATGGTAAAAGCAAACACAGACAACATCTCATTTTTGGTGATAATATGAAGGCTACATAGAATCATAGAATCTCAGGGTTGGAAAGGACCTCAGGAGGTCATCTAGTCCAACCCCCTGCTCAAAGCAGGGCCAACCCCAACTAAATCATCCCAGCCAGGGCTTTGTCAAGCCTGACCTTAAAAACCTCTAGGGAAGGAGATTCCACCACTTCCTAGGTAACACATTCCAGTTCTTCACCACCCTACTAGTGAAAAAGTTTTTCCTAATATCCAACCTAAACCTCCCCCTCTCCAACTTGAGACCATTACTCCTTGTTCTGTCATCTTCTACCACTGAGAACAGTCTAGACCCATCCTCTTTGGAACCCCCTTTCAGGTAGTTGAAAGCAGCTATCAAATCCCCCCTCATTCTTCTCTTCTGCAGGCTAAACAATCCCCGTTCCCTCAGCCTCTCCTCATAAGTCATGTGCTCCAGCCCCCTAATAATTTTTGTTGCCCTCTGCTGGACTCTTTCCAATTTATCCACATCCTTCTTGTAGTGTGGGGCCCAAAACTGGACACACTACTCCAAATGAGGCCTCACCAGTGCCGAATAGAGGGGAATAATCACGTCCCTTGATCTGCTGCAAATGCCCCTACTTATACAACCCAAAATGCCATTAGCCTTCTTGGCAACAAGGGCACACTGTTGACTCATATTCAGCTTTTCGTCCACCGTAACCCCTAGGTCCTTTTCTGCAGAACTTCTGCCCAGCCATTCGGTCCCTAGTCTGTAACAGTGCATGGGATTCTTCCGTCCTAAGTGCAGGACTCTGCACTTGTCCTTGTTGAGGACAAGTCTTGTCTCACAAATGTTCTAATCATTTTCAAGTCTGATGCATGCTAGGAAATTATCAGCTGCAGTCGATGGAGATAAACTCATAAGAATAGTCATACTGGGTCAGACCAATTGTTCATCTAGCCCAGTGACCTCTCTTCCAACAGTGGCCAATGCCAGGTGCTGTAGAAGGAATTAACAGAATTTTGAGTTATCCATCCTGTTGCCCAGTCCCAGCTTCCGGCAGTTGGAGGTTCAGGGACCCTCCAACCATCTGGGCCAATAGCCATAGATGGACCTATCCTCCATGAATTTACCTAATTCTTTTTTTTAACCCAATTATACATTTGGCCTTCACATCATCCCTACAAGTGCCGCAGGTGGACTGCACGTTGTGTTAGGTGCTTCCTTTTGTTTGTTTTAAACCTGCTGCCTATTAATTTCATTGGGGGATGTTAATTCTCCTAGTTCTCCTGGTAGGTGAAGGGGTAAATAACACTTCCCTATTCACTTTTTATAAACCTCTAGCATATCCCGCCTTAGTTATCTTTTTTCTAAGCTGAACAACCTCAGTCTTTTTACTCTCTCCTTGTATAGAAGCTGTTCCATGCCCCTAATAATTCTTGTCGCTCTTCTATGTACTTTTTCCAATTCTAATAATTTGTTTTGAGAGGTGGTGACCAGAACTGCATGCAGCATTCAAGGTGTAGGCATATTATGGATTTGTATAGTGGCATTGTGATATTTACTGTCTTATCTATCCCTTTCCTAATATTCTGTCAGCTTTTCTGACTGCTGATGCACATTGAGTGGATATTTTCAGAGAACTATCCACAGTGACTCCAAAAATCTCGTTCTTGAGTTGTATCAGCTAATTTACACCCCATATATATATGGGTGTAAATTAGCTGATACAACTCAAGAATGAGATTTATATATATAGTTAGTTAGTTAGGATTATCCCCCACCCCCGAAATGTGCATTACTTGGCACTTAACATTGAATCTCATCTGCCCAGCCACCCACTTTAGTGAGATCCCTTTGTAACTCTATGCAGCCAGCTTTGGACTTAGTTATCTTGAGTAATTTTGTATCTCCTGCAAATTTTGCCACCTCACTGTTCATACTCTTTCCCAGATCACTTATGAATATGTTGAACAGCATGGGTTCTAGTATAGAAGTTTGGGGGACCCCGGTATTCACCTCATTCCATTGTGAAAACTGACCATTTATTACTACCCTTTGTTTCCTGTCTTTTAACCAGTTCCTGATTTACGAGAGGACCTTCCCACTCATCCCATGATTGCTTATTTTGCTTAAGAACCTTGGTGAGGGTTGTCAAAGGCTTGAAGAAAGTCTAATTACACTATAGCCACTGGATTACCCTTGTGCACATGCTTGTTAACACCCGCAAATAATTCTAGTAGTTTCATCAGGTATGATTTCCCTTTACAAGAGCCATGTAAACTCATGACAGACTGCCATTAAAAAATTAAAAAATAATAAAAAAACCCCAAACAACACTCACATCAGAGAGCCAGAGCAAAACCAGAAAAAAATGAAGAGAGAGTACATAGGTCAAAGCCCAAGTGGCTAGCCTCAGCCACTACCAGTGCTTCAACATTCACACTGCTACTAGCTTGTCAGCTCAATGAGAGCTAGCATGAGTTTGTCTACCCGCACTGGGAATCCCACCTCCTATCTGCAGGATAGACATACCCTGACCAGTTTGGATTGTCAAGAGTGACCTCGGTTGTTGGACGCCCATCTTCAGGTGCCTTGAAGAAACCTGATCAGGTGGTGTGATTGCAGCTTGCATAAACATACTTGAGCTAGCTTTGACCTAGCTAAATCAGAACTAGCTTGAGTAACAGCAGCCGTGTAGCTACAGCAGTAGGGGAGTGTCTAAGGATGCTGCAATCGTACCTCCCAACTGCACTGTGGACATACCCGTACAGTAACTGCTGAGCATCCACCCTCTGAAAATAAGGCCCTGCAAGCTGCCTCAGGTTGGGGACCCAAAAATCACTAGTAATTTCAAAATCTTTTTGAATATATTGCTCATGAGAGATTCCAGTTTGAGATCTCTGTAGAATAAAGCCCACCATTCATCCCCCAAACTCTCACTTCTGCTGTACAAGTTTCCTCACACTGTCCTGCCAAAACACCACAATGCTTTTCTACTCCGTTCCTGGTAGTTCAGTTTCCATGGCCCATGTAGTTGGCTTCTTCAGTGGAACCGCTAATTGTGGTGCACTCCTATCAGCTCATTCCATGTAGTGCACCCAACATCTGATAGGAACAAGTTTAGCTCACAACTTTCCAGGGATGTAATTTTGAAACAATTACTAGAGGTAAAATTTCCCAGATTCTATCACCAACCTGGTGAATCATCCTCTTTGCAATGGAAATGAAAATTATTTATACAGTACCTCTGCACACTCATTGTTCGCACTGTAATATAGGAATTCTTTTCCAACCATTGACTTGACACTATTTGAGCATATATTTCTGTGTGTGGAGGAAGAGGGCTCAGTGGAATCTCCAGCATGATCCAGAACTGAGCTGTCAGAGCAGGGTGGGGATGAGGTCTTGCGGGGGGAGTAAAACCTCCCAATCTAAGAGTTGAAGAGGCCTAATGGAAGCAGCATGGTCTGGGGGTTAGGGCATTGGCCTGAGACCAGAAGTCCTAGTTCTCTACCTGGATCTGCCACTGACCTGCTGTGTGACTTTTCTGCCCCTTTTTTCTCCTCCCATCATTTGTCCTGTCTTTTTAGGTATGAGCAGAGACTGTATCTCACTGTGTGTTTACATACTGCTCAGCACAATGGAGCCACTCTAATACAAATAATAAAATAAAATAATAATAATAAAGTGTGTCATGTAGGACACTGGCCTTGAACATATTGAAAAAAAGTTTGCTCCAGAGTGTCTAAAATATGAGCAGTTTACCTATTTATAGGCTTTTCCTATAGTGCTCATCACTAATATTTCACAAAAATATTTGTCCGAATACCACCTTTGTGAGGTAGGCAGTTTTATTACCCCATTTTACAGGCATAGGACTGCCTTCAGAGTTCACTTTTGTTAACATCAGTGTTGCTATCTGTGTCTGAAGAGTGATGGCTATTCAGGAAAAAAAAAGAATGCATCCATAAATAGAGTGAAGCTACAGTCTCCCTTCCCATAGAAAAACATGTGGGGGAGGGGAGGAAAGGTGCTTTGAAAACTGTATTGACAGAAAAAAATTGCCTGACACATTGAAGAGCAATGCCATCCTTTTTCCTGAGATGATTTTGGCTTCAAAACTTGATGGGTATGCATGTGCACATACTCTTTACTGACTCCTACAGAGCACACAATTCTCATACAAACATCAGCTCCACAGCATTTGTACTGAAGGGTATGCCTTGGCACGGGGGTGGGGACTGGAACATGTTGCATTAGCTCTGCTCCTCTGTCAGAGGTTTAGAGCCTTTTATGTTCATTTTTCCTCCCCTCTGGCTGCATGATGCAGAGAGGAGCAAAGGGAACATAGAGCCTGTAAGGATTACTAAATAAAATATGGTGCCCATTCTCCCATTGAGGCACATCTGTCACAGGAGAAGCGTACCCCGCAGCGGCTAGCTGAGCAATTTGCCTCAGACAAGAAATGGTTTCCTGCTTAGGAAGTTAAGCTCATGGAACCTGATGCGGATCGCGCTCTGGCTTTACACTGGTGCAACTGTGAGAATCCAGTCCAATATATTGAACCATAAAATTATTTACAAACATGTCAGTTAAAAAAAAAAATCACAAAACATTATATGCAGTATTTTATATTGAATTTTTAGAGGAGATCATTTCTGGCCTTCAAAGACAAGGACTACCAAGATCATTTTTCGGAGACACCGCCGAAGGAGTTTTCAGTTAGTGATGGAAAGATTTAAGCAATTTTAGTCCATGCTGTTTAGTGAGTGTTGAGACATTTTGGGCACAGTAGGTCTAACTCAGACTATATGCAATCTTCCAAACTAATTATAGCATCTAATTAAGATTTCCATCAAAAAAATCACCAAATCTTAATTTAAAATAAATTGAAAGGCTTTAATATTACTTTATTAGATTTCCCTGCTAACTTGATTTTTAAATAAGGGATTTACAGAAGCATCTGTGTTAGTGAAGTGGATCAAGCTGAGGTTTCTGAGTGCACTGGTTCTGAGATTAAACAACCCCCTGACCCTCAGTTTGGTGTTTTAATCAGTCCTTTCATTCCTGTTAGTGGTGCCGCATCTTCCTAAAGGCCAGCCACGCGCTCAAGAGGCTGTTTTCATAGTTTCCTCTATAGCCTTTAAGAACCTGATTAGGCCTTCCATTGCCAGCTTTGCCTTTCTGCTCCATCCTGTGCACTTGTCAGTCATCGAACCCAGGAATTAAACTTCCTGCGTGATGGGGAAGACAATGCAGAGACGCCGAGTGGCGTTTATATCATAAAGGGGAAGCTGACCATTCTAAATCTCTTCCAGCTGCTATTCAAGTGTGCACGGCCCAGAATTGCCATTAGCATTCTGACACTATTTTCAGAGCCCCCACCACACACGTCACCAACTCCTCTTCACAGTGATCATGCCATAGAACCGGCCCATGGATTTGACGAGTTGATCCAAAGCCCATTGCAGTGAATGGAAATACTTTGAACCCAGTGGGTTTTGGATCAGGAAGAAATCTTGGGTTTCCAAATGTGACTGGTTCATTCTATATGGAAGAAAACCTGAGTGGTGGGATCTTTGCGGTAGCCCACCCAACAGGCTCCTGTGCTGTCAGAGAAAAACCTTTCTGCTGGTACCCATATTATGTTCTACTAACTGTATTGTGGTTTCTTTCCACGAAGGAAGTATTGCCATCATAAACTGTGGTGTGGGGGCTCTTATGCTTCCATATATGTGCAGGCTGACAAGTTTTAAGTTCTTGCTTCTCAGTTTTCCAAAAGACTATGGTTAAAACCTTTTGCAAGGAGACATTTCATAACTCAAAAATAAAGGAAAAGATTTTGCTTAAACCTCCCACAACCCTTCCCCAAAATAGCAACCAGAAAAAAAAAAAACCTGTCACAACCCCTCCCCCTAAACCCATCATTTTCAGTGGAAAACAAGCATGAAAATTTCCAACCCAGATGTGAATATTTGGAAAGTTATACACCTGTGAAAATAACGTTACAGATTGATCTCCATTTTAACCCATCATGTTATAGTGGGTTCAACAGGTCACCTCTCATTTGTTAGAGCAAGATGGTTTATATGCTTTATTTTTGCAATAAATAAATCCCCCCCCCAAAATACAAACAAACAAACAAACAAACGGAAAGGAAAGTGCTCCTCCCCCTTGTGGAGAAGTAGGCCCTGATACTTCAATTGGCTCCTAGGAGGCCAACCTCTGCACCCACACAGAGCCCCATTGATTCACTGGAGCCAGCTGTAGTATTATGCCCCTGTTGTTTTAGAATTTGTCCTAGTTCATTTAGGTAGACAGTGGGGATAATCTAGTAACCTGAGAAAGACTGGAGTTTTTTAGCTAAGAAACAAAACAAAACAAACAAACAAACAAAACAAACAAGTCACCACTTTTCCCTCTACATGATTCCACTGACGCTACTCATCAAAAGTGTTCATCTTGATATTTCTTGTGTTTGGCAATGTATTATATGCTAATTAGGGAGAAAACAAAAGGAAAGGACTTACTGTTTTCAGTCTAGCCCAATGGTATCGGATATCACTATTATCATGAAAACAAAATGGCTGAAAGCAGCCAGCTATGAAGGTGATTGGTATAATAGCTACAGGGGTTTCCCCAATAGAGGAGTAATCCTCAGATGGCTAGGTAAGCCAGCTTCATGACTGCTTTGTACCACTGGAGCAGTGAAAAGCTGCTAGAATGGAACAGAAGATCAGGCTGCAGGAAAAGTGAGCAGTGAAAAAAGCTAGGGTGGATAAACTGTAGAGAAGAAGGTATGATAAACAGCATCAAAAGCAGCAGAGATGTCAAGGAGGATGAAGATGGAGAAGAGACCCTGAGATCTGACCACAAGGTAGTCATTAAAGACCTTGGTGAAAACATATTTAGAGAAGGGAGGCACTGCATCATCTCTGGCTGTGGATTCACTGAAAGTCCTCAGATTTTGGAGACAGTGGTGAAGACTTCAAAAATCTCCCACAAGCCTGAGGTTAGGCAACAATGGCAATGATCCAATATGCCTCCCTCCTAGTACAATGTGCAGTCACATTAAATCTCACCAAATATGGGAAACCTCAATATCAGACTGCGGAGGAAATGGTACTGAATGCAACAGGGTTGACAGTCCGGGAGATGGAAATCATCTATTTATCCACATAAGAATTACAGCACGTACAGCTGCAGATCAAGCTGCTCCTTCATCACCCTTCTAATGTGTTTCAATCCCTGGTGTGGGGGTGGCAGACCCCAATATAATTGAGGTATTTGCTTTCATTCTAATGCATTGCCATTTAGAAATTAAACTGTCTTGTTTCCTAATTGGTTCACATAAACGCTGACATTTCTGAGTTAGCTCTTTAATTCTATTTATTCAGGGTCACGAAGTGTAGAGCCAATATTCAGAGACTGTTCTCTATTTTTTTTTAAAGCTATTAAATTGAGTTTAAGGCTATGCTGTGGAGAACAGACTGGTCCCTCTGTTTCCTTGATTACCACCGCTTCACTGCCTGAAACAGCCTGGCCCATAAAACTCTGTGGGTTTCCCAGGCTACGCCGATATGGAGACTAGTCCTGAATCTGAAGAGTTATTTGCTTGTTTAATATGGACTGTTAGATCTTAGACTAGCAGCACTGCCAACACCAGGCACTCAAAAATTGTGAGTTGGACTCCAAAAACCATGAGATGCTTTTAAAAACCATGAGATGCTTTTAAGCCAAAGAAACTTGGGGGTCTTTATTTGGCTTCTGGTATTGGAGCCTTTAGTGTTCATGTTTTCCAGCTTTTCTCTGTAACCAAAAAGGCTAGAAATTTACTATATTTTTTTTAAATGAAAGCTGAGATTCTCACCATTTCACATGACTCTAAGAACTTGGGCTATCAAAGAAATACCATCTCCTGCGTGAGAAGACAATGCAGGACGAGGCATTATATAAATACTTACAGCCAATCCCACAGCTGGAGTCTGTGGGCCAAATTCCATTCACTTACTTTGGTATAAATCAAGAGTGACTCCACTGATTGCAAGTTACTCTGGATTTACCCCTGCATAACGGAGAAGAATAGGAACCCAGGACTCTACCTCAGTCAAGTGCCATTATGTGGCGATCAAGCTTAAAGAAGTGATGAATAACCTGGGGTCATAACGCGTAGGTGAATGGGACTATTATTTTCTATTTTGGGAAGATGTTCTAAAAGGCTGGTAGCCTAAAAGTACATCTTTGATTAACCATTTTGTGCCTGCTAGCAAGGGATAAGAAGAAATGCACACACACACACCCAGTCTCAGGAGACTTCTTGCCTCCCACACAAGAATGGTGAGCATGGTAAAGAATGGTGGTGCCTCCCAGGATTATCTCAGATGAAAGTAAATTCTTTGAAGGTCTGAGACAGAACAAATACCACTTTCCACTGTTTGAGGTAAATTATGCATTACTTTGCCATTCATTGTCCTAACAGGTGCAACATTAATGGTTAGATGGCAACAGCTTATATCTGCCCTTCAGAGTGTTGATCCTGTTACATAAGCAAAACCAGTCTGGCTATTTCACAACCCGCACCAAATATTGCCAGGGAATAGATTTCATCCCTTTTGCAGCAAAAGAACAGGTCTCTACAACTTGAGTTAATGGTATAACTCTGCTGGCTAGAAGCAGTAGTAAGCTCTTATTCTCTGTGGACTAACCACTGAAGATGAATGCAACACATCTAGGGCTGAATTGTAGCTTTGCAACAAGCCCTGTGGAAGGAACAGCATATAACTATATCACCCCAAGAGCTACTCAAGAAATGAACTGTGCCTCTAATAAATCCCTTCCCTGTTTCTCCCTGGCCTCAGGGAAAGAATAATTTGCTACTGGCCTAAATCAGCAGTAAATTGCAAAACCACTGGCCAATGCAACCTCCTCCCTACCCCCCACCCTCCGGCTCAGTGGAAGGGAAGTAATAGGCACACAGCACCAGTTTATTCCTGCATGTCCAGATACAAGGTCAGGCTAGCCTGCACAAGAGTGTAAATGTGATTCTTAATCCCATTTATACCCCTACATGGTTGTGCAGTCTAGGACTCAATTTGCCCACAGCCAGGGAATTACAACTACAGAAGCACTTTTTCACAAATACCTTTGCCTGCTTCCCTTTGATAAATTGTAACTGGCTTGCACATCTGCTTTCTTCACTACACAGCTGCCTGCTGCATTGTCAGTGCATAAAGGTTTCTGCAGCTAGCATGGCTTGAGGGCTGCTACAGAAACTGTGGTAGAAGAGGGCCAACCTTATCTCTCATGTGGCTTTGGTAACCTGCTGATTGAATATGGAGATCTTTATATTCTGGGTATTTTTTTTTAAAAAAAATCTGATTTCCCCCTCAAACTGAATTTTAAAAAAAGTTTAAAATGTAATTTCTCCCCCCTTTTTACAGATGTCAGTTGGACTGCCTATTCCAAGAACATGGAAGAATATCTTGTCTCACCGCCAAGTAGGTGTTCTGGTGTAAGATCAGGTCATTCTGTATCTTCTAGCTTAGGGTCAGAGTCATTTAAAAAATCTTTTTCACCACAAGGCTCTTGTCTCCATAAGCCAGAGACCCCGCATCAGAACTTCAGCTGGTGTGTATCAGTGTAGCTCCATTGATGTCACCTGAGCTATACTGATTTATACCAGCTGAGGCTCTGGCTGCACAGTGAGAGAGAATGGAAGTGTATTCAGCCTTGAATAATCTGCAGACACTCTAAGGAGCTGTCTCTGTATTTGTTACTCAAGTAAACTTCCCATGAACTCCCATTCAGAATTGGCCTCTAAATATATTGCAGGACTGAAGACAATAAAATCACAGTTTTGCATACGTAAACTATTTCAGTATTCATAAGGAGAGGTTTGCAGAGCCAATTCTGTTATCTTGGATTCAGTGCGCAGTTTCATATGGTGGATTAAGTTTTGAGTATGATCAAGACATTATTTTAGGTAAGGCATCTAGAAGAACAGTGCTTCTCCAAGCAAAATGTTAGCAAGGCTAGCTAATTTATTTGGAAGTCATCTGCTCTGGGTGATTGTCTCAAGTGTAGAAATATTTTGAATAAAAATGCTGTAATTTAACTTGTCTTTTATTTGTCACATTCGTGTATAGAATGCATTTCACAATTTTGAATGGAGCTTGAGGTGGGAGGGTTTTTTGTTTGTTTTTGTGTGTGCAATTCACCATTCAAAACTGAACCTTGCTGTGTAGAGAAATTGATGTGGGGGCGGTGATCTGAAACAGTTTATGTCAAATGCTTAAAGTGTTATTCTAGTGAGAAAAAATATTTTGTGAAAGTGACATATTGGTATTGTTTTATATTAGAACATTGCAAACCCCATAAGTTCAGTTCAACATGTACTGAAAAATATCAGCACCTGCACTATTTATTGAGAGCACAAAATACCATCTGAGCAGTTCTCTGAACTTCATTGGTAGAAGCTGAACTATGACACCAGATTTTCCAAATGTGCATTAGGTTTACATCAAATGAACTCAATTTTCCAGCCAAAACCCAAGCATTCTAGTAGTAGCTCAAATCTAGATAGAAAGACCTACCATTACTCTACCTATGGTCCTGAGTCACAACTACATAAGCACGTGTCTAACTTTAACAACTCACGTTCTTACAGTTAGGCACATATTTAAAAGATCTGGGGGGAAATGATAAAATGATTTTATGAGAAATGTGAAAATTTCAAACATGATTTTGTTTAGAAGGATTCTCTAATAAATCCATGTTTCAAAATGAATTGCTGATTTCTTATGTTTGAATTCTTTATCAAAAAGATTATTGAAAACTTTACTGACATGATTATAGAAATGTTTCATTTTCTGAAAACCTTGTTTTGGTAAATAAAAAAAAACAGTAACCATTTTGATATTTTCAATCTATTTTAAAATAGCACACATTTTAAAAGAAAAGGAACAATTTTGACAATGCTGACAAATTTTGCAAAACATTTCATTTTAGAAAAAGGCTTTTGTTAACCCCCCACCCCCCACATGCACACACCTGTTTTTGTTGTAAAACTTTTGACCAGGTTTTGTGTTTATGCACCTTGATGAATCAGGACTGTTATTAAGCTAAACTTGATGGAGATCTAGAAGTTTTGCCTTGACACACTATCAATAATTGGATTTAATTATAGTCTCCTATTCAGGAAGAGACATTTTTTGTCTATATGAAGGCCCTAGTCCTACAAATGACTCTACATAAGCACAGAGGTTTCCCTGCAACCAGCTGTAAAATTTGAGCTGTGGATTCTTCATACTGATACTTTTTGGATCGATAGAGCTTATGCTATATAACCATCTACAACTGTGAGTGACACTGATCAACATTAACTCTGAAGTTAGAAATTCATATAGTATAAACAGTTATTTTGAGCCAGATCTTCCTCCCACACTTGTGACCAGTTACTGAAACAAATAGCCCCAATGATATTAAGGGAGATCGTCTACAGGGAGTAGAATCCACCTCCACAAACCAGCAGGCAAGCCAAGGGGCTGAAACAAAGCTCTCCTTTGTGACCAGTCGTCTACTCATGCCAGTGAATAGTATCAAACAGAATACAATCCGATTTCCCTGGGAATTCACCCCAGTTATATGTCCCAAGTACACAGCACTATGAAATGGACTGAGAAATCTTATTAAATGGTAGCTACTTTTTGTGAATACAGTAGATATACATGGAGTACCTACACAAATACATAGCTACAATATATGTAATTAACAAAGCTGTGCCATTTCTTGACCATATTCATTTGCTTGCATATCATACTCATCTCATTGTTTGTGTCTTCAGATTGGTTCTCGGGATTGGCTCAGTTTGAATAATTTTAATTTATAATTCTCCATGTATTATTAATAAGAGTAAATATTTTTGGAGAACCAAGACCTGTCTATTTAGAGATAGGTGAACAGTTTATTAGATAATTTTCACCTCTTTATCTGTTTCCAAAGCATCCACTCATGAGTTATTTTAAAATTAACCACAATACTTGTGGAAATGTTTGGCAGTATTCACCCCGAGTTATGAGTCCCAAGAAGTATACTTACAATTATTTTAGGAGTTGCAGCAACAATTTGATTTTAAGCAGATGGCTGGCTTGTTCATTCACTACAAGCAGTCAGTTGTGTCATTGCTCAGTTCTTTTATACTTGTCAACCATATTCCTATAGTGAGTATTTGTTTTTGCAACTACATTCATTTGGGAATGTTTCTTTGAATACCATTCTTGCATCAGCTTTCTGATATCACCAGTAGTTTTTCAACTAAGGGTTTCTCAGAAGATATAAATATAATTCTCTAGGTGATGGTGGCACAATCCTGGTTGAGTTTCCCCTTCTGGACACTCACGAGCAGCTGTGTTTAGGTCCCAGTATGCTAGGCCCATGTGCACTTAAGCTTCCCTTGGTCTGGATAGGCTTCAGCACTGTCTCTTTTTGCCTCTCTGGAACACTTCTTGGACACAGACTCTGTCTGTTACCCCTTCATAGAATTGCGACTTCTTGTTCCAGCTGCCCTAGGCTTCCAGGACTATTGCCCACCCTCCATACCCCACTTTCACAGGGCTCCAACATTGTGGGTGCTCTGATTTACACTTTACCTCTCCAGGGACTTGTCACAGTTGAAGCATGTAACACTCAGACTTTGCAAAAATTCCAAACCCAGTCATCTTTACTGTGGACAGCATCAGTCCATCAGCTTCTTCAGGATTTGGATTAGTGTCATTTCAGGATTCTATGTCTCTCCTTCATCTCTTTCCTCATGGTTACTGCTCTGGAGCATGCAGTCTCCTCCAGCCATCTTCCTTTGACTTTGGTTGGTCCCACAAATACATCCTCCTCTCTCTCCAAAAGCCTGTGCCTTTTTTCTCTCTCATTCAGCCTGATGACTTCAAAGGCCAGCACTAACACCTCATCTCTTTGTTTCCCCTTTCTGAGGAAATCCCCCTCAGTTCAGACCACTTGGTTTCCCAGGTCAGGCAAATTCCTTAGCATACCCATAGCCCTGTCAGAGCACAGTCACCAAGGTTAACAATTATTTTTCTATAGCTTCGTGCAGACAGGGTGGGCAATAGGTATCAGGAACCTTGTCAGCCCATGGCTGAATCACTACACATTGAGGCATTCAGTGACACAGCAATTTCATAAAATTAACCAGACTTTGTTAGTTATACATAGATGTATTCCCTAGGGCATCACAGATGGCACCTCCTCCAGCATTTGTTGTGAATTTTGCATGTATAGTTTCCCATTGGCACTTGTACTATTCAGTGGCTAGCATTATGTCCTCCCAATACTCTGAAGAGATCTGTTAGCCTTACATTCTCATTTCTGCCCTGTAGTTCTGTAAAGAAAGGTATGTATAATACATATTTATTATTTACCAGATTATCTTTACTGAAGCCTCAACTCAGCAAGCCATACCTATTCAGCAAAGCACTTAAGAATATGATTAATTCCAAGAGTAGTTAAGCACATGTTTAAGTAATTTGCTCAACAGGGATGGATTTAAGATTGCTTAAAAGACATTGCTGAATTGGACCCATAAAGCACAATCCTCCCTCCCACGGAAGAATGGAAGTTTTACCATTGATATCAGTGGGACTGGGCTCATGCTCGTAGTCTAGTAGGGCTCAGTCCTTTAGAGCAGAGGTCTCAAACTGTGGTCCGTGAATCACCAGTGGTTCATGCGCTCCATTCAGGTGGTCCGCGCCTCGACGGCCACACATTAGAAAGTGAAGGGCCGCGCTCGCGCAGCTCCACTAATTAGGTGCCTGGACCCTGGAGAAGATGCACATGTAAGGTGAGGTGGTGGCCTTGAGGGGAATAGGAGGTAGGTGGGAGGGGGAAGTGGTGTGAGAAGAGGGCGTGGGAGGAATTTGGGACATGCAGGGCTGTGGTGATCAGAGAAAGAGGCAACTTTCCCCAGCTTCAGGGCTGCTGCTGCTGGGGAGAGACAGCCCTCCTTCCCAGCCTCAGCTCTATGGCAGCTGTGGCAGGGGAGAGACCCCTCTCTTTCCCACTCCCACCTCGGGGGCTGCTGCGGCAGGGGAGAGAGGGAGAGACACCCCCCTCTCCTTCTCAGCCCCAACTCGGGGGCTGCCACGGCAGGGGAGAGAGGGCACATCCACCACATTAGAAAGGTAAAAGAACTGATATTAAAATATGAGTTCTCTGCTTTTATATGGAGAACAAAAAAACGTTAATTATTATTAAGGGATTTTTTTTTATAAAGCACTTTTATCCAAATCACTTTACAATAGTTAGCTAACCATACAAACAACATTTGGAAAGATCATTAAGTGGTCCGCTGACACCCTCAGCAATTTTCAAGTGGTCTGCAAAAAAAAAAAGTTTGAGAACCACTGCTTTAGAGCACTGAGCACTCTGGCTCTGATGCAGGAAAGTACTTAAGCATATGCTAAAATTTAACCACAAGTAGACCCATTGAAATCAATGGAACTGCTCACAAAGTTAAGCATGTGCTTTGCTTATCAGGGCCAGAGCACTTGGCACTTTGCAGGATCAAGCCCCTATTGAAGATAGATTTTGTTTAAATGTTTTCCAATGCTTATGATTGTGTAAACTGTGTTTTCTATAGAAAGATTAAAAAGTCCAGATTTTCTTAATGGGGGTTTTTAGCTCAGTTTTGTTAAATAAATATTTTTCTCTATGTTAGTCCTGTGTGTGTCTGCATTTCTTTCTTTTGTGAAATATAATAATATAATTAATAATGGTGAGCTTTGAAATATCCAGCGAAAATACTATTTTATCATATTTCACATCTATTCTCTTAGGGCTTGTCTTCACTACCCACCGGATCGGCGGGTAGCAATCGATCTATCGGGGATCGATTTTTCGCGTCTCGTTAAGACGCGATTAATTGATCCCCGATCGCGCTCCCCGTCGGCTCCGGAAATCCACCTCATCGAAAGGCGGAAGCGGAGTCGACGGGGGAGCGGCAGCGATCGACTCGCCACCGTCCTCATGGCCAGGTAAGTCGATTACGATACGCCGACTTCAGCTACGCTATTCATGTAGCTGAAGTTGCGTATCGTAGATCGACCCCCTCCCCTAGTGTAGCCCTGGGCTTAATTCACTCAAAAGCCCCAGTTTAGCAAATACTTTTAAGCTGTACTGTGAGCAGAGGGTGGTTGTCTGCTGAGTATCTGTTCACAGGGCCCCAAGATCAAGGGCCCAAACTGTATAAAGGAGTGACTCATAGATTCACGGGGGTGCTTGTTCTGAGCTATCAGCTGTTGTAAACTTGTAACTACAGAAAAGACCCCTTGCTAAGGTTTAAAGGACTGATCGCTTGCCAGAGCCTTTGCTGGAGTTGGGAGTGATCTCTGGTAAGCTTATTAGTATGCGGGTAGGTTTTTTTTATTGTTTTTAATATGGTTTCTCTGTAGTACAAGAATAAGTGCACTTGCTTAAAAAGGGCTTGTGTGGTAACATCTAAATGTGGGCAATTGTGCTGTTTATAGCCTCTGAAGAGAAAGCAAAGCAGGCCTACTTAGGCAGTTTAACTTGCTGGGGAACTCACCGTATAGGCAGGGAAATGGGCAGCTTGGAAGAAGCCTGGTCAGGAGGGAGAGAGATGTATGTCTCCACCAAAGAGAGGTGATGGCTGGGGAGCCAGGTGTAGTTGCCCTGAACTGTGTCAGTAACAATTTTACAAGGAGTAATAATACTCAGCTCATCGAAGGGTCCTTTCCATCTGTAGTGCTCAATATGCTTTGCAAAGGTGCATAAGTATTATTATTGCCATTGACAACTGGGGGTCTAAGGCTCTGAGAGAGTAAATGACTTCAAAGGTCACACAAGTCTCCTGAATCCCATTTTGGTGCCCTTTTCATTGGATTATTACAGTCAAATCTCCGGTTTCTTATCCTAAAAACCTTGAGTAGCACAGTGACCCCAGTAAGGTAGGCAGTAGTTCAATACTGACTCAGAAGCAAGAGTAGCATCTACTGAATCATGACATTTCTTCCCAATTCTCTCAGGTGGCACTGGGAGAGCTCCCATTCATTTAGTGATCCAGCCTCACCTAATTTAGCTTGCAGCCCTGAGAGAATAACCCAAAATGGCAAAGCCATAGGCTTAAATTTACGCAGATCCTCTGTTTAAATTTTAAATACCACATTTCCTGCTGCAGTGGTCTGCTATTTTTTTAAAAAGAACATAAGCCCAGTAACCACATAACATTCCCAACAGCAATGATATGAAGGGACAATGCTCAAAGCCCAGCAGCACAATATTCTGCCATTACTTTCTCCCTAAATGAAGTTGTAGGACATTTTCCAAGGAAATACAATATAATGTAGAAGCATGAATAAATAAAACAAAACTCATCAACCTGAAAGTTACGCACCGTGCCTTACATTTCCTTCCTCATCTCTTTATTCCCTTTCCTCTTCCTGTTTTCCCATCATCCTTTTATTCTTTCCATCTTTCTATTTAATTATCTTTCTCTTTATAACCTTCTCCCTATCCCCCAACTATTCCGGTGTGGTTTTTACCTTCACACATTTTTCTTCTATTTTGCATGCTAGAGAATATCTTTTTCCTTGTTCCACTGATCTCTTTTCTCTCCTTCCTTGATCTTCCTCATAAGTGACTTCTGGATTAGGCCTTTAAAAAGGCCTTTGAGATCATTGGATAAAAAACTCTAAAACCAGTGAACTAGTGAAACTAAAATCAATGTAAATGATGAATAAAATGGGTAGAATTTTCAGAGCCGCAGGTGGATTTAGATATCCAATTCCTATTATTTTCACTTGGGCATCCATATCCCTTAAAGTGACTTTGAAAATCTCAGTCAATATGGTCAACTGCTATGGCACTAAAGAAGTGTGACCATCTCTCAGTAGTGGCTGAAAGGTGATGTATTGTATACATATGTACACAAGAGAAAAGGTTACAAGAATCCCACAGAAAAGGTTACAAGAATCTTTAATAATGGAAAGTGTTAGACAGCCTAACATAGGGGGGTGCTACCAACTCGCCCTGTATAACAACGTATATTTGTTCTTTTTTTATTCCCTTCCACCCCTTCATCCACATTCTTATGTTTTTATTGAAAAAATTATGGAAAGTTACACATTTAGAGTATCATGCTAGCTATTTAATACAAAGCGCTATTAAAAAAGAAAAAGAAAGGCACTGTGTAAATGTTATGTATTATCATGCTAATTATTTATCACCTGTGAACCAGTGTTATAGTTAAAGAGTGATCAGTTCACAGAATGTCGGTTCACCCCCTCTCACCTTGCCAGATATTCAGTGCACCAAAACTGCAGCTGGTGCTATTCATCTCTCTAGGGATCAGAACAAAAGCCTTCTTCACCGAGCTGTGGAACAAGTCTTCAAGTCTTCTTGAGAGCACTCTTCACAAATAGAGTTTATAATAATTTGTCTGGCCCCAGTTGTTCAGTTTAGAAAATGAACAGAATGAAGAGCAGTTAGCAGAATACAGTTCAGCACTTCAAGCAGAAGATTTTAAGAAACCTCGCTTTTATATGTAAGGTCTTGTTATGGCAGTGGGTTGGAATTCAAGAGAGCTAGATTAAATTCTCAACTCTTGTGTGATCTCCAATAAGACACAGGCCAACATTTTTCAGACTTGGATACAAAACCCTATTCAGGCACCTGCATATGACTGGCCTGGTTTTCAAAAGTGCTAAGCACCTGTATTTCCTAGGTTTGTAGTTCTGGGATTTGTGGATGCTAGGTGCGTCTGAAAAATCAGGCCACTTTTATTGATACAGATTTAGAAGTCTAACTTTAGGTACCCAAGTCTGACTATTTTTGCACGTACTCAGTTTCCCATCCATAAAAGTGGAAGATAATTCTTTCCTGCCTCAGAGAGGCAGGTGAGCACAAATTCATTAATGTTTTGGAGGAACTCAGGTACTAGATCAATGAGGTCCATTAAGTATCAGAGGGGTAGCTGTGTTAGTCTGGATCTGTAGAAGCGACAAAGAGTTCTGTGGCACCTTATAGACTAACAGACGTATTGGATCATAAGCTTTCGTGGGTGAATACCCACTTTGTCTTTTCCACTGCATGCATCCGAGGAAGTGGGTATTCATCCACGAAAGCTTATGCGCCAATACGTCTGTTAGTCTATAAGGTGCCACAGGACTCTTTGTCGGTTCTAGAGGTCCATTAAGTATCTTGTTTGAGAGGTCATGAGCTACTTCCTGTATCTATTATTTTTGATACAGTATTTTCTGCACCGTTTAGCTATGCAGACATATTTATAGAAATCACAATCTAGTGTTCTATTCTTTTGTTTGTTTGTGAGGGGAGGGAGATTTTTTTTCTTAAAAAAGCAAACATTACCTTTCTTGTTTAGAAACAGTCTGTTTTATACTACTATGCTATAGTCATTTATAGAAAAAATACATTAAAAGAATTTTTTATTACTATACAAGGAGATAGTAGTGTCCCCTATATTGTCCTGGACAGATGGAAAGGCAGGTAAAATGCAAGGGATGTGGTTGAACTCAGCCGCAACTTTAACTCATCTGGGATCCGTCCAGGAATAACTAGTACAGTGCAGGTCACCAATCCTTCCTCACTTGTTTCCATCTAGTGGAGGGTCTGCTGTCAGCCCTCTATTTCTCCATACCTGATCCCAGCCTACTGCTAAGACCCCCACTGCTCTCCTCTTATATGAAGTGTGACACTGTATGATTGAGATATAACCATGAATATCAGTGTTGCTACCACTGTTATACAATTGCAACAAATCTTATACAAAGTATGTTATGTAAGGTAAGTTAATCTATCAGATATAATTATCCTGTTTATATGCATGTATCATAGAATATCAGGGTTGGAAGGGACCTTAGAAGGTCATCTAGTCCAAACCCCTGCTCAAAGCAGGACTAACGCCCAATTTTTTGCCCCAGATCCCTAAATGGCCCCCTCAAGGATTGAACTCATAACCCTGGGTTTAGCAGGCCAATGCTCAAGCCACTGAGCTATCCCTCCCCGCTTGCAGCTAAAGTTATAAATATTGACTATGTACCTGTATTTCAGATGTGTCTGTTCCTGGAGTAATACCTACCAGGTAAAATCTATATTGAAGCCAGACAGCTTTATGTTGATGGCCCATCAAACACAATTGACTCTCATAATGGGCCATAGTAGAAACTCATTCCACCCCAATGGCTCTTCCTGCAGCCACCTTAGCCTCCAAGTGGCCAATGGCTTGCCCATGTGACACAGCAAGCCATGTAAGGGCATGTGATTTGCTCACATGACTCTGGACTCCTTCTTGTGCCTGTACTTTTCCACAAACTGTGCTGTGGGCTTTGTTTGGGACAGTAAACTTCCATCCACATGGCAGAGGACATAAAAGACCCTGGAAACATCTCCATCTTGCCTCTTTTCTGCTCTGACTCTGGACTATGGATTTGCAACTGAAAAGAGCATATTGACTATGGACTGAAGACACAGGTGCTGGTTTCCTCTGAGCCCTGGGGGTGCTCAACCCCCGCAGCATCCCAGGCCCCACGCCCACTCCACCCTGCCCCACCCCATCTCCAACCCCGCCCTGCCTCTTCCCACCCAGTTCCAGTCCCTCCCCCAAGCACACCCTGTCACTGCTCTTCCTCATCCCTCCCTCCCAGAGCCTCCTGCAAGCCGTGGAACAGCTGATCACAGCAAGTGGGAGATGCTGGGAGGGGAAGGAGTTGATCAGTGGGGCCACTGGCAGACGGGAGGGTCTGTGCGGGTTGGAGGGAAGCTGGCGGCTGGTTCGGTCTAAGCACCTGCAATTTTTTCCCCCATGTGACTCCAGCCCTGGAGTCGGTGCCTATGAGATTGAGGACCTTCCAATCTTTTGGAAGTTACCAGAGACTTTACAAGCCTGCAGTTTATTCCATCACTGCTTCAAACCTGATACAAAAACTTTGCAATGATTGTATGTATATGATCTATTAGCCATTTTATCTCTCTTCTTCTTTTCTCTTATAAACCAACTTTTAGATTATAATTACTAAAGGATTGGCAGAAGTGTGATTATTGGGTAAGATCTGAGTTATATATTGACCTGGCTATGTAGCTGCTCTTTTGTCTCATGAAACTGGTTTTCAATAAACACTTATCATATAGTCGAGAGTCGAGCATTGCAGGGTGTGTGTGTGAAAGAAGGGCTGCAATGCCTAAGGAGACTGAATTTTTGTTAAC
The DNA here is from genome assembly GCA_033296515.1 of Macrochelys suwanniensis. NCBI lineage: Eukaryota > Metazoa > Chordata > Testudines > Chelydridae > Macrochelys > Macrochelys suwanniensis. The sequence continues at coordinate 96,627,489 of CM065776.1, read as the reverse complement.
CAGTGTGGTGAGACAGAAGTTTACTTTTGTTACTGGCTTGGTACATTTAATGGTAGAATAACTGCCAGTCTGGGGTGAGTCTGCCCTATTTTGCAGCAGTTTGTCCTGAATCTGACATCCTTACTCACTGAGAAATGGTGACAGAGGTCTAAGGGGGCTTTCTCCTTGCTGCACTGGACAGTAGAAGCCCTAACCCCATTCCGCAGGTTCATTAGAGAACATGGGGGGTGACTGAACCAGAGGGTCGGGGAGGCTAGCCCCCGGCCTGGCCTATCCCTTCAGCCGGAGACACCACCCCTCCCACCCTTTTCCCCCGCCGAAACCCAGAGGGCTCCCCGCAGCTGCCAGCCCCAGGCTGCCTGAGCACCTCCAGCCACAGAGCAGGAATAATGGGCAGGTGCCCTTCCCCTCCCTCCCTCCCACAGCCCCAGAGCACTGGGAGTGCATCTCCCCCCAGCCTTGGAGCACCAAGCGGGCAGCACGCGCTCCCCACCCAGCCTTAGAGCACCGGGCAGTGCAGCCTCTGTGCCCCCAGGCCTGGAGTGCTGAGCAGCACAGCCCCAGCATCAGGGGCCTCCCCAGCCCTGGGTGGCCCCAGCCACCCCAAGTCCCAGCCGCCCTAGATCCAGAGTCCAGCCCCAGCTGGTTTCTCAGAACTTGGAGCAGCCTGACTCGGCTAGGGCCAGCTAGTGGCAAGCAGGAGGCGGCCTCGGGGGCGGGGCCACATGGGGCTGTTTGCGGAGGCACAGCCTTCCCCAGCCTATTATACATGCCACCCACATTAGAGGATGCCTTCCTCTATGTCTACTTTCAATTCTGATTTATCAGGGAACTTGACACCTGCCACCATGAGGCACCAGAAATTAGCTTGGCTGCCTCTACCCAACCACCAGCCGGGTTCCCATATAGTTGACTGTTCCCTCCCTAAAACTGGCCAAAATTGTTTGAAAGGTGATTCCCACTATCCCTGAATATTTAGGGTATCCAATATGATATTGTAATGGGTAATTACTGATCCCCCCCCCCATTTCTGATGATTCACATATCTTCTGGTCTTGTCAACTCCTGGAGGCCTGGTGGATCCCTGCCAAACCTTATACTGCAATGTTTCAGACCGGCTTACAATCTCTTTTGGGAAAGGGTCTGGAATCTCCCTTAAATCTCTGTCCTGAGGATTAAGTTGACTCCTAACAATAGCCTAGATCATTGCTTAACAATTTAAGTTGTTCCAAGAGCATGACAGTCTGTATTAAATAGTACTATACTGGGATATTTATACCTATGAATATGTTAGATATATTTTTCTTATTACATAGGGTGCTAGCTATGACCCCTATATTTAGGTTGCACAACACTTTCCATTATACAGGATTCTTGCTACTTTTCCCCCTCCCCTTAGAGAAGCTCTTGGAGCTCTATTGTTTGCAACAAGCTTTTGAAGTTTGGCAGGTAGAAAGCCCTGAGGCTAGAAATGTGCCTTTTTCCTTTGTCTCATGAAATTCCATTCATATTTTGCTGAGATACCAACCATTATAAAAAAAAAATCACCATTTCCCAGGGCCAGTTTTGCATGGCTCGTCTCCTACCTCACCTCCTTAGGAGAGGCTGGCCCCACTCTCATTGCTCGTCTGGATTGGTATTTGCACTTAGTACCAGGACTGCTGTTGTGTCTGGTCTTGAACAGAACTGCAAGGGGATGCATGGACGTTCTTTGTACCTCTTTTCCTTGTGCACCATTGCATGGCCAGACACAATCACAAGACATCTATTCCCACATCTTATTCCAATAACAAAAATGGAATGTTCTGTTTGACAACTTGGCTCCAAATAACATCTCCTATCCCACTGCTTCAACCAGTGGGATAGGAAATGTTATTTGGAGCCAAGTTGTCAAATAGAACATTCCATTTTTGTTATTGCAATAAGATGTGGGAATAGATTCCATCCAGCTATCTCTTCCTTGGGAAAAGTCTGGGGAAACAAATGGCTCTTACAGTGTGTTGTGAAGGTCAGGAAATCTGGGCTCCAGTGGACCAAGAAGTGAAGAAAATTCCAGAGCCAAGGGTCCTTCAGCAAGAACACACTGCCAGCAGCACCTTCTTTTGTATTCCAGGGATGCACTGGTAGCCTAAGTTCCTCAGATAACAGTGATTTGTTAGAGCGGTTTCCAGGTAACCGCTCAATGGTTGCGGAGTTTCTTTCTCTCCATCCAGAAGCGGAGCTCTGCTGGCTTGTTTTTACTTATGATGCCTGGTCTCATCAGCAACAAAACATTTAAGAATCTTTCTTGAAGGGCTATAAACAAATGACAGACAGTTGCACTGAAGATTCATTGAAATGCTATAGGGAAACATTTTGCTTTGAACTACTAGACACTATAACAATGCCAATTGCATGGAGACAGCGAAGGGCATCTTTGCATTCTCCGTCTGAAGTATAGTATCTTTCTCAGCTCTAAGTGACTTTTACTGACTGGGTTATTCAGTCCCGATGGATTTGAAATATGCTTTACAACTACAGAGAGCTGGAAGATGTTGTCAGTTGTTGCTAGATGCCAGCAAGTGAGCACCAAAAGTTAGTGGGCAAGAGATGGAGATTTCAGTTAATGTGACTAGGCAGCATAATGCACTTTCCTTAGGAAAGCTATTTTTAAAAATTTAAAACAAGTTCTCAAATATGGAAAGATCTGACTTCCTCAATATTGATAGCATCTAATTTATTCAACCATGGATGCCACAAACACTTTAACAAAGGGAAAGGTGCCAGGGTTAGCTTCCTAGCAGAGTATTATAAATTACCCCTGGGTAGCAACAACGCTGCTTAACAGATCTATTTAAAACAATACTTGAAGAGGAGTTTCTACTTGACACGCTGTTAGCTGCCAATTTTTGGTGAGTCCCCAAAAATAGGAAGGGACGGAATTTAGTGTATTAAAAAATACCACTGACTGGGCTTTGGAGACAGAAGGAAACAGAGAACTCTGTGTGCTCACTTTCAAACATTTTTAAAGGTGCTTATTTGGCCCAAACCCAGCACTGTTTCATACACTTTCGTATGATGGGTACTCGTCATTTGGACAGCTTAAGCAGTGGTATCTGTACAAAGAAAAACTAGTGTCTCGAAGAAATTATGAAAAATCACATCTTTGATCAGGTTTATGTTTGAAAGGCTTGTTTTAAAATATCCATGGCTTATCCATAAGGATATTAAGTTTCTCCCAGTGCCTTAAGCTATTAAAGCAAACAGCAGAAGGAAGCTTTAGGCCCAACTCCTGCAATATACAACACAGACCAGCTTCAGTGGGGCTCTCTGTGGACAGAGCAGTCACTCAGCACTCTATGCTGGAGGATGGGGGGCCTTGACGATTTCTGAATATATCTTATGGACCAAATTCTATAGTCAGACACACACCAATACATCTGAAGTAACACCCCTGCAATCATTTTAAAGGGTCAATATGTCATAATTGGGATCTGGTAGCTGAGGAATCTGGTTTGAATAAAACAATGTTCAGAATTGCAGGGAGATGGGTCAGATTGGTCTTTCCCCATCTCTATTACAGATGATTCTCTCACACATACACAACACCTTTTCCTAAATCATCTATGAAGACACATTTTATTTATCATACATCAATAGAAAAGAAATAAAAGGAAATAAAGAAATAAAGGAAAGCCTACTCCCATCTCGCCAGCTTCTCAAATACTTATCTTTAAAGAGGTTTCTGATGTAAATTATATCTCTACCTTATAGTTTGCATTATCTGAACCAGCACCAGTTCTCTGTTTATTACTATTTTCTTCTTCTTCAGTCTCTCTTTTAAATTTGGTATCTATTGGGAAAAAAACATGATACGTAATAGCAGAATAGCTATGTGAAAAGAGATTCAACATCTGTAGTGGAGCAAAACGTATGCCAGCATGCTAGGATGCAGCCAATCAGGAAATACACCTAGGTATCTATTCTAGATGGAATGGGTACAGTATATCCTGATTTCAGACAGCTACCAAGACATGCACAATCAATCAGCAGTGACAAGCCAACTCATGCTATTTTATCAAAATTTAATTTAAAACAAAGCAAATGAGGCATCCTTGCCTTTCAAAATGTTATTTTTCCCCCTTCCCCTTGCAATACGTCAGACTGGTTTAAGTACCCGGCTAAATGCATATAGATGGGACTGTTTAGTAAAATATTTAGAAAACACCAGGGGCCAAACCCTGAAGTCATTATTCTGAGTTCACTCATGCCTTATTTTAAAGAAAACTGCCACTGTCTTCCCTGAGAGATTTTTCTGAGCAAGAATTAGGCAAAAACTGAGTCCAGAAAAGCAAGAGTGCAACAATGAATGTTTAGCGCCAAATCCAGTGCCAGTTTACACCAGCTGAGAATTAACCCCCTATTTTTTATACTCTGCATATTGAAAAGAATAAAGATGCAGTGCAGTGGAAAGAATCCTTCAATAGCAGAAAGCAATCCTGAACACTAGGAGCTTGCATGTGGCTTTAAGCCACAACTTGCATTGGGGAGGAAGTAAAGACAGAATGGGCACCAGCTAGTGACTAGAGCGGGTCAAAACTTAGAATTTCCATTCCGAAGCAAATTCTGACATGTCAAAGAAGTTTAATTCTGAATGGGCACAAGAACTAGACATTTTGAAATTTCCCATGAAAAGGACATATTGAAAAAAGACATTTCCATTGGATTTTACCAAAAGGAAATGGAGCAGCCAGACTCCTAGGAACTCCCCACATAGCCCTGACTCTGGGGAATTATCTGGGATGTCCTGAACTCCAAGGAACTTCCTAGGTTGCCCCAGCTTCCCTGTAGAAGAGGGGTCAGCACAAACATTCTTTGAGAGTCAGAGGAGTCGTCCTGTTGTGGAGTGGGGAGCCTAGAAGCCCTGAAAGCCCTGACTGGAGCTGAGGCTCTCAGGGCTTCCAGGCTGTTGGCTCCATGGCATGGAGCCTGAAAGCCCTTGGATCACTGACTCAGAGATAGCCCATATGGAAGGGCTGCCCTGGAGCTGCAGATCCTGGGGGCTGTGGGAAATGGCAACCAGCACACCCCTCGGCCCGTGCTGCTTCCCGCAGCCCCCCATTGGCCTGGAATGGCAAACCATGGCCAGTGGGAGCTGCAATCGGCTGAAGCTGCGGATGCTGCATGTAAACAAACTGTCCCGTCCCACCAGTGGATTTCTCTGATGGGCCGTGTGCCAAAGGTTGCTGATCCCTGCCCTACACACTATTGTAATAACCTTTCTCAAAAGTATGCCTTGTAAGGTATCATTTGACAACTCATAATTTGCTTGTCAGTATTCTCCTGATAAAATGTGTGGCAACATTGTATATGAAGTTATAAGATTCCACTGTATGATGTTATTCACACATGTTCCAAACCCCATAACCCTGCCCAACAAAAGTTGGCAAACAGGTCTGTCCTAAACAAAGGAATGTCTGCTCTGCTTAATTTGCATTTAAGCAGTAAACAGAATCATCAAGAAGGAGGGGTAACAAAGGAAACTAAAACAGATAAGGAAAAAGCAGCAGGGAACATATTTCTACATAGACTTTTTGTGTCCTGGTGCTCAGCTGGAAATGTTTTTCAAGAGGGGTACTGAAACTATAAAAAGGGAGGGACAAACAGCCCATGGCAACTCCCCTCTCTCTCCCTGCCCATCACATTTACTGCACCTCAAGCAACAAAGGAAACCGTCATTGGATTCTGGGAGAAGGGATCCTGACTGACAGGGTTTGGCTAGTAAGACCGTTGAAAGCATATGGTGAGAAACTTTGTTTGAATCTGATATAGAAGGTTAAGTTATATATTAGTAAACATCTTATCTTTAAGAATATAAGAGAGGCCGTACTGGGTCAAACCAAAGGTCCATCCAGCCCAGTATCCTGCCTACCGACAGTGGCCAATGCCAGGTGCCCCGAGTGAGTGGACCTAACAGGTAATGATCAAGTGATCCCTCTCCTGCCATCCATCTCCCCCCTCTGACAAACAGAGGCTAAGGACACCATTCCTTACCCATCCTGGTTAATAGCCATTAATGGACTTCATCTCTTTATTTTTCTTGTAACCGTTTCTGACCTTTATACCTCATTGCTTGTACTCACTTAAAATCTATTCTTTGTAGTTAATAAACTTGTTTCATTGTTTTATCTAATCCAGTGTGTTTAAATTGAAGTGTCTGGGAAACTTCATTTGTGTTGGCACGTTGTGTGCATGTTATTTTAAAAGAAATAACAGATTGAATAGAACTTGTATTGTCCAGGAGAGGACTGGGCAGTACAGGACATACATTCTGGGGGGAAATCTAAGACTGGAGATCTGCTGTGGTCACCCTGAAGTACAACCAAAGCCAGTGAGAGCCAGAGTGCAGCTGGCAGGCTGCACTTATAGACACTCAGGGTGTGACTTGCATTCTGGAGGCTGTTTGTGAGTGGCCCTGGTGGGAGCTACTTCAGCAAGGCATTGTAAGGCACCCAAGGTTTCAGGGCAGGGGTGACAGCTGCTCATTAGTCTGGATTGCACCGTGGCATGTCACAGGGACACAATAAGAGTCTTCAAATATGTAAAAGATTGTTATAAAGAGGACCATGATCAGTTGTTCTCCACGTCCAGCGAGGGTAGAAGAAGAAATAATTGGCTTAGTTTGCTGCAAGGGAGATTCAGGTTAGATATTAGAAAAAAATCTTTCTGACTATAAGGTTAGTTAATTACTGGAACAGATTACCTAGGGAGGTTGTGGAATCCGCATCACTGGAGGTTTTTTAGAACAGATTAGACAAACACCTGTCAGGGATGATATGCTTTGTCATACTTCAGTACAGGGGGAATAGACTAAATAACATCTTGAGGTACCTTCCAGCCCTACATTTCTATGATTACCCATCATGTCAAATTCCAGAACACAAGCACTATGTCATTCTGTCACTATGGCAGGTCCTAGAGTCCCTAAGGGTGGGGCAAGGGAAGTTTGACTGTAACAATCATTGTAGCCTTCATTACTGTAAGTCAATTTGAGCCAGATTAAATGAAGTCCTGAATTCAGTGCAAGTTGAAGGTAATCACCACCTTGCAGGTTCAGGCTCTTAATTTTTATAAGAGTGAATGTTGCATCTGCTGTTGTCAGAGTACCACTGGCAGCCCTGCCTCAAAACAGGAAGTGAAACGGAGGCTGTTCATTTCTAAATTCTACCCATATTGAAGTACTTTAATGAGTTTATTTAATATCCAAAATTGTTTCATCCACTAGGGCCAGACAGCCCTTAATATTTAAAAAGTGTGCATAAATGTATAGTGCAATTCAGAGCTGCAACTCCTGGTTTATTTTTTGTCTTCCTCTTTCAACAAATTCAGTACCTTTTCTTAAAACAAAACAAAACACACACAACCCTAAAGAATAAAGAGGGGATTGATTTTGTAATCAATCCATGCTCCCTTCCTCTTCTTTCACTCTTTTGAAAATGCATTGGTTGGTTTGTACTTAATTATGTCTGTCCCCTTCCCACACACTGCCTCTCACATGCTGGTCACTATTCTGTCCTCTGGCTCATTTCGAACCACTCCTGTCTCCCCAAAATAATATATGGTCAGCTCAGGATGGAGTGATCTCAGTCTAAAAGCAACATTTAATTTCATCTGCACTGTAGAATCCAATTTGTGAAGTGTGAAATTTTCCACTCACACACCTTTTAATACTTCTTTTAGGCTTGTTCTTCATGGAAGACCCAACCGATACATTTAGGCCCTGCGTAAACACCACAGCTATGCTAGACAAGACAACTCTCAAGCTATGATGAAGCTGCTAGCTATAGCTTATCTGTGTGGGCAAATAGTTTGTTGCTATGATAATGTGTAGAAAGCTCTTCCAGATTATTCAGACATTATTTAATCTTTGGCAGTATTTTGATTAGAAAACAGAAGTAAACTGCATGTCCCTCTTTTGTTTCATTCATCATCATCTATTTTTTGGTTAATTCTTCAAAATATTTATCTATAGATCACAGAAAGAGACTTGAAGAAAAACATTAAGTGTGTACGTGTAATAGATAAATACAATATACTCACTTGTTGATTAATACACAGTCTATATTAATTAACACTAAGGTTGCAATTTAAAGCATTCAAGAATCAGGAAATTAAAATATTGAGGTTCTCATGTAACAATAGCTATGGGGCATGCACAGGAGTTTAAATTTGGCCCCATGGGGGGTCACAGAAGCTCACTCTCCCCTTTCCCCATCCCTGGCCCCAGGAGTAGCTCACTGCCCCACCCCCCAGCCCCAGAAGGAGATCACTGCCCCCCTCACCTCCCTCCCCTAGCCCTGGGAGGAGCTTGCTGCCCCCCTCCCCACCCAGCCCCCAGGGAGAGAGGACTCCCCCAACCCCAGATGGGGTGGGGAGAGAGCCACAGCCCTGGAGCAGGGGGAAGTACTGCATCCCTTGCTGATTACTGGGGGGCCTGTGCCCCTGCTTGCCCCTTGTGCATGCCCCTGCAATAGCTAGAATTTTGGATTATTACCCAAGCAGTTTATTGTATATCTTGAGCCACAGCAGATAAAATTCAATCCCATTGTACCAGGTGCAACTGCCATTGACATCAATGTGCAATTGTCATTGAGTTCAATGAAAGGTGGATCAAGTTCTGCAACTGGTCATTCGCACTCTGTGGCAAATTGCCGGCACTACTAGGATGGGTCCCGCACTTTCTCTTCTTGTGGGGGGTTTCAGGGTGCCATTTCTTGCCCCTGAACTGGGGTAACAGCTATCCTACTAGTATCCCAGGGAAGGGGAGTGGAGAGGGAGGGACCCAGGCCCGCCCTCTACTCCGGGTCCCAGCCCATGGGCCCTATGATAGCAGGTGAACCACTTGTACCAGTGATTCTTTCCCCTGGGCTACTTCCCTCTCCTGACCTTCAGCTTGTGGGGCTTCCTGCCTTCCCTCTGCACAAGCCAGGTGTCCCTTTACCTAGGATCTTGGTCTTCTTAGCCCGCTGCAGCACTTCTCAAAACTCTCCTCCACTTTCCTTCGAACTGCTCTTTGTTCCACCACCAATTCACTCTGCTTCACTCCTCCAAACTGCTCTCTGCTCCACCACCAAACCACTCTGCTCCAGCTCCTCCTCTGGCTGATTGAAGCAGGGGGATTTTATCAGGTGACTGGCTTCAGGTGCTCTAATTGGTTTCAGGTGCTTTTAATTAATCTACAGGGAATAAGGCTTCTCCTCATCCTAGATCACTCTCCTGCTGCCTTCTGGCCATGCTGTATCACAACTCTATAATCATCTTATTTATATTCAGGGCCAGTCAACAAAACTCACTGATTTCTACTACCAGATAATCTGACCTACAATCTAATCTTATATATATATATATATATATATATATAGGATAATGAAACAGCATTCAGTTCCGTATATAAAGGACGCATAGCCTGATTCTGTTGCTATACAACAATGTAATTAAAGCCAAAGATATATAACCAATAAGAAAATGAAAAGTAGAACAATACTATAGAAAGTATGATGTGGATGTGAAGCAAGACTGCACTGAGTTGGGATACCGATGATCATCCTAAAAGAATTTTTAATGCAAAAATATGTCAGAATATTTAAAACATGACATGATCACAGTGTACAAAAAATTACAAATATAACATTGCTGTGTTGTTATTAATTATTGTATAGTTCCCAAAAGTGCTGAGCACTTAGACATATAGGAAGAAATAGTCCCTGTCCTGGATAGAGTACAATCTAATTAGACAAAGACGCACAAAGGATGGGGTAAAGAGAAGCAGCAGATGAACAAAATGATCTAGGTGATGCTAGGTGCACTTCTTGCTAGGGATGCATAAATCCATCTTTCCCCTCTTGGCCCACTCATTCCCCTTGCTAATTATTGTTAGCAATTTTATTAGTGCCAATATAGAAAAATCTCATGATTTTTAAACCCTTTGAGTTGGTATTTTTGTTTGGTTTTGGTTTGGGTTTTTTTTTCCACACCTACTTTTTCTGAGCCTTTAGATTACACTTGTGCCCCATTTTTCAACTTTTGAGGACTAGAAACTTATTTTTATAGAAACTGAAAACAGATTTTTTGTTCATAATTAATGATTCCAGGAGCTGGGGCTTTAAAAAAAACACAGAATGTCAAAAACAACAAGGAGTCCTTGTGGTACCTTAGAGACTAACAAATGTATTTGGCCATAAGCGTTCATGGGCTAAAACCCACAGAAGCTTATTCCCAAATAAATTTGTTAGTCTCTAAGGTGCCACAAGGACTCCTCGTTTTTGCTGATACAGACTAACACGACTATCACTCTGAAACCTGACAGAATGTCAAGAGATTCATGAGAAAATCACCAGTGTTGGGCAACACTGCCACGTCCTCCTCCTTTTCATTTCCAATTCCCCCTACCTTTCTTCATCCATAAATACTCTCTCCCTTCAGAACTAGGGTTTCCAACTTTCTAATTGGAAAAACCAAAAATCCTAGCCCCACCCCTTCCCAAGGCCCTGCCCTCCACTTACTCTCCTTCAGTGGCTCACTCTCCCCCACCCTCACTCACTTTGACTGGGCTGGGGCAGGGGGTTGGGGTGAGGGCTCCAACTGGGGGTGGAGGCTCTGCGGTGGGACCGGAAATAAGGGGTTCAGGATGTGGGAGGGAGCTTTGGGCTGAGGCAGGGAGTTGGGGTGCAGGAGGGGGTGAGTTGGGGTGTTGGACAGGGTACGGACTCTGGGCTGGGGGTGCAGACTCTTGGGTAGGGCCAGGGATGAGGGGTTTGGAGTGCAGGAAGGAGCTCCAGGCTGGTGGCTGGCAACAGATTCAGAGTGCGGAGGGGGCTGCAGGTTGAGGGAGGGGGTTGGAGTTTGGGAGGGTGGGAGGGCTCTGGGCTGGAGCTGGGGATGAGGGGCTTGGGGTATAGGAGAGGTCTCCAGGCTGCGGGGTGGGGCTGAGGAATTTAGAGTGTGGGAGAGGGCTACAAGTTGAGGCAGGGGTGTGCTGGACACCTGGCAATCCTATTTAGAACCCAGGGTCAGGGGACAGGGACGGCTTTAGCTTTTCTGCTGCCCCAAGCACCAAGCCGCCAAAGCAAAAAAAAAAAAAGCCGGCCCCAGGCATGGCCGGAATGCCGCCCCTTTAGATGTGCCGCCCTAAGCACGTGCTTCCTTTTTCTGGTGCCTGGAGCCAGCCCTGACCAGGGTAGAGAATTAGTTAGTTGGAACATTAGTCACATTAAATTGAAGAGAAGGCACCTTTAAATGAGCTAAGTCAGTGGCAAACTTCCCACTGATTTCAGTGAGGCCAGGATTTCACCCACTATTAATTTACTTCATGACTAGCCCCACTGGTTTCAGTGGGACATTTGACTGAGCATGGAGACTACTCATTATGCGTTCGGATCTTATGTTACTAAAAGAGTGGAATTCTTATTTTCAAAGGAATGTTTTCTACAATTTGTTTTTGTTCCTGTTGCTCTGCTTGGCTTCTTTTCATAATGGTTTAATACCATAGGTGAATCCTGGCACCAGAATAGATGACTCGCATCTGCATAATGGAATTTGCACATTGTAGGAGTCATCAAATGGGCACTGAAGGAAGGTTGTCTCAAAGCTCAATGCAGTGACAAGTGATTGCTCCCTCTGGCAGTCTCATCAGTCCCAGCCTCTCTCTAATACTTATGGAGCTCCATCAGATAATTCTTGCTTTGAATAATCAATCATCAGCAACAGAAATGAACCTTCAAAATAGTCTTGGACTGTTCTTTCTTTTCGGCAAAGGCCAACACACTTTTTTGCATAAAGTGCCTTAGTGATCATCATTAGCATAATGGTTTAAATGTTTATTGGGTTATGGCCCTTCCTTAGCTATTAGTCTGGGGAACACCTTATTAACTACTCTCTGCAGGGCAAGTCTGACCTGCAAAGCAACCTGTGTGGAATAAAAAAATACCAAGATATATTTTAATTTCACCGAGTTTTGATGTTTTAAGTCACACTCAGAAATGCTGCACTTCAGGTGGATGAAAGCTGCTCAGTATCTAATGTGGGTGAGTGTCACTGATTGGCTATAAGGGCCTTATGTAGGTGCATTGTGTGGGGGAAGGGAGTAAAGGGCTTCTCTGTCAGGAACTCGGGTGGTTCTGGGAGTGGTCGCCCAGCAACCCAAGGATACTGATTTGGCCCCATAAACCCTCACTAAGAGACTGTGCTCCCCGATTGAGCAGAATGGCCAACAGATTCCTATTTAAGCCTTGTAGCAACAGCAACAGCAGTGACTGCTCAATGCGTTTCACACCCACAGCTGTGCCGAACGAGTTTCCTGTACTTGCCTTTGCTCCAACCCATGGCTTCAACTGTTCCAGTCCTAGTCCCCACTTTCCTTAGAACTCCTGATTCCTGGCTCCAACCATTGGCTTGCCTCACGACCACAACTCCAGTTCTGCCCTTTGGTTCTGTTCTGACCACTAGGTCAGACTCCTGTTCTGACCACTACATCCCACAACCTACACCCCAGTGTGTCACAGTTTGACTTCATCCCACAGCATGGAGCTCTCCTCTGGAGGAGCCTCAACAGGAGCCCAACCCACCTTCTCATATGTTGTTGGGTCCTACAGGAACTGTAGGCTTAGGTCGCTGCTCTACATGACCAGAATGTATCCCTATAGGTCCAGCTGAAAGCCCCAGCATCGTGTTTTGTCCCCACAACTCTCGCATCCACTTTCCATGAGCCCAAGCTGCCTTTACTTGATAAGTTCAGTGGGGATGGATCATGCCAAATTTTGCAGGTTCCTTAACTAATGTCATCTCCAATTTGTGTCGCAGACACAGTTGTACCCTGAAGATTAGTCCAAAGTGGGATTAGTGCTTAGTCTGTTCACCGGAGAGGTCTTTAAATGGGCATCCCCACTCCTGGAGGGGTCCAGTCCTTCCTTTGAACACTTTCAGAACTTTGAATAAGCAATAGTGGGCATCTTCGATGATCCGAACTGAGAATGTACCACAGAAGCTGCTCACCATGCCCTCCAGCAGGTTCCCAGGTCCGCCACCAAATATGCAGCAGAATTTCAATGTCTGGCTGCAGACCCACTGGATGAGGCCATGCAGCAATGCGACTTCAGGCAGGGATTCAACAACTCTATTAAAGGTAAATTAGCATGGGTGGAACCTTGGCCAAGACTGGGAGCCTATATTAGGATTGGTGATTGGGTACTGGAGAGAGCCCAAGAAAAACAACATGCCACCCAACCCCCACTGGCCAGAACTCTTTCATCTTCCAGGGCCCCAGTTGCCTCACCAGACCCCAAACCAATGAGCCCAGCCCCACCTGTCTGCTGACTAAAAATAATTGTTGTCAAATGCAGAGTCCTGCACTTAGGATGGAAGAATCCCATGCACTGCTACAGACTAGGGACCGAATGGCTGGGCAACAGTTCTGAAGAAAAGGACCTAGGGGTTACAGTGGATGAAAAGCTGAATATGAGTCAACAGTGTGCCCTTGTTGCCAAGAAGGCTAACGGCATTTTGGGCTGTATAAGTAGGGGCATTTCCAGCAGATCGAGGGACGTGATTATTCCCCTCTATTCGGCACTGGTGAGGCCTCATTTGGAGTACTGTGTCCAGTTTTGGGCCCCACGCTACAAGAAGGATGTGGATAAATTGGAAAGAGTCCAGCGGAGGGCAACAAAAATGATTAGGGGGCTGGAGCACATGACTTATGAGGAGAGGCTGAGGGAACTGGGATTGTTTAGCCTGCAGAAGAGAAGAATGAGGGGGAATTTGATAGCTGCTTTCAACTACCTGAAAGGGGGTTCCAAAGAGGATGGATCTAGACTGTTCTCAGTGGTAGAAGATGACAGAACAAGGAGTAATGGTCTCAAGTTGCAGAGGAGGAGGTTTAGGTTGGATATTAAGAAAAACTTTTTCACTAGGAGGGTGGTGAAGCACTGGAATGGGTTACCTAGGGAGGTGGTGGAATCTCCTTCCTTAGAGGTTTTTAAGGTCAGGCTTGACAAAGCCCTGGCTGGGATGATTTAGTTGGGGTTGGTCCTGCTTTGAGCAGGGGGTTGGACTAGATGACCTCCTGAGGTCCCTTCCAACCCTGAGATTCTATGATTCTATGATTGGAGTTGCACCTTCATTGTAGGATGCCTGTGCACATTGCTGCAGGGTACCTGACCAAGGTCCAGCCCACCTCTGGGTCAGAAAACACCAGAGCCCAGCCCCAACAGGGGGGCTGGTGTTGAGTCAGCACTCCACTCCTCCCCACAGTGAATTGCACGGCCACCTATCCACTGGAATCTTGATTACCCTTAAAAAGCACACTACCCTATTCCATCTCTCTCCTCAACTCTGGCATTCTGCCATGTACAATATCCACTTAGAAGCACTGGTTCACTAGGGCACCTCTGGCAATTTCATCGATCAGGAATTTGTTAAGGGGTGTCAAATTCCCATCCTTCACAAGGACTTTCCTGAGCTTGTCAAGGCTAACTATGGGTCACTTCTCTCCTCAGGACCCATTATGCCTCAGAGAAAGTTCTCCTACATGTCATTACCCTCTGTATCACCCTGTATTCAGAGTAATCTGTACTCCACTCTTTCAGGTCATCCTTGGTGTCCCCTGGCTTGTCATTAATGACTCCTGAATCAGCTGGCACTTGTGATCTATACTCTTCCATTCTTCATGATACTGATGATCATGCCCTCCCAGCTCTACCTCCTCACAGCAGTTACAATTGCCTAATCAACCTTCAACTGGGAATGGAGCACCCATTTGGATGCATTTACATCTGAACCCGAGAGCAGGCCCTGTGGGACTACCTTTAGGAGTATCTGCTGACCATCCACCCTTCGACTTCCCTAGCAGGAGCACCTGTCTTCTTTATGGCTAAGAAGGATGGCTGTCTATAAACTTGTGTCAATTATCAAGACCTAAACAAGGTCACTGTCCACAATCAATACCCCTTTGCTCTCATAAGCAAACTCCTAGAAATAGTCCATTTGTCTCAAGTCTTCACGAAGCTAGATCTGTATAAAGCAGACAACCTTATCAGAATTCAACAGGGGAATGAATGGAAGACTGTATTTCAAACCTGATACGGCCATTTTGAATACTTGGTCATGCCATTTGGTCTATATAATACCCCTACAGTCTTCCAGCACTTCATGAATGACATCTACAGCAATATCCTCGAACAATTTATGATCATCAACTTTGATGATATTCTGATTTTTTCAGAGAATCAGAAAGTCCATGACTACCACATGCATACAGTTCTTAATTGGCTTTGCCAAAATCAACTTTATGGGAAACCTGAGAGTTGTGAATTTGACAAGGATACCATGGGAGTTTCTGGGCTATGTCATCTCTCCAGCAGGACTTGCCATGGACCCTGACAAGATTAGAGCCACTACCAAGCAGAAGGCATCATTGAATATACACAGAGTATAGTGGTTCCTCAGATTTCCAAATTTGTACCTGCAATTCATCTAAGGCTGAGTTTGTGTACAACTCAATCCACACTTCAACACAACAGACCTCGTTGTTCACAAATTTTGTTTTTCACCCGCACTGATTCCATCCAGATGTGTGTGAAGGCTCTGCCATCCCAGCAGCCATGGACCTAGTCCTCCACCTCTGGCAAATGCACCAGGAACTCATATTTGCCACTAAAGAAACTCATAAGCATTATGTAGAAAGAAAGTGACAGGCCACCCCTAACCTTGAAGTAGAAGATAAGGTTTTGCTCAGCTCAGAATCTGAGAATGGACTGTCTTTTGGGTAAGCATGACCACCAATGCCTGGGTCCTTCTCGGATCACTGATCAAATTAAACCAGCTGCCTTCAAGTTTTAGCTCTCAGAATCCCACCATTCATGTTTCTCTCCTCAAAATGTTCATTAACAACCCTTTCACCGACCAGGTAGATCCTCCTCCACTCCCAGTAATTGTATATGGGCAGGAGGAATCTTGAAGTCCATCAGGTGCTCAACACCCAATGGGCTGGGGCAACCTCCAGTATTTAATAGACTGGTAGGGATACAGGCCAGAGGAATGATCCTGGGAACCAGAAGAAAGTATATGCTCCTAATTCCTGCAGGAATTTCACCAAAGACATCCTGATCTACCAGGCACCCCCACATAGAAGGAGCTTTCAGGGGTGGGGAATGGTACTCTCAGGAACTCAGCTGGCTCTGGGTACAGTTACCTAGCAACCCAGTGATCTTGGCTGGGCCCAATAAATCCCCACTAAGAGATTGTGCTCCCTGATTGGACAGAAAATCCTACAGCTCACTATTCAAAAGAAGCACTATTCTTCCCAGAGCTCCCACAATGCCTCCTACCCATGACTATGGTGAAACTCTACACTCTAGCTCCTGGTGTTGGCTGAATTCTCAGAAGCCATGAAAAGTCTCATATAAATCTAAACTGGGACAAAAATAATGTGAAAGGAAAGGCAGAATACCTTTCTATGGATTTATTTCCTGCAAGGTTCTGTTATGCCATGGAGAATCCACACATCAGAAAACAAACTACTATGTGAACATGGAGTACATTTCCATAGAGATGGGCTCATTAACTATTAATTACATATTTCCTAGCCCAAATGGTACATGAAAAAGAGAAGAAAGACTCGGCCCTTGTCAAGAAATCAGCTGAAGGGAAAAAAAAGATATTGCCTTATAGCTTAATAATATTTCCCTTTATTCATTTATTAGCTGATACCTTTCCCGGAATCCAGCCTTATTTTTTTAAATTCTCAAAAGGTTCTCTTCAATTATTTAACTACCACTTTAAAAAGCAAACATCTCTCTACTTGTTTAGAAGGTATATTCTTTACTTGGAGCCCTCACTAATGTTCAGCTACAGTATCTTAAAGCAAACAAGATAAAATAAATCCATGTATTTCCTACCAGTCCTTTCCCCTCACCTATTAAATAAGTTGAACAAAGATTGCACTGTATGCATTATTTATAGCTTGGGTAGATTAACAGCTTCTTGTTTGTTTGCGTTTCACAAAGCAAACATTGAAATCTATGGTCAGGGTTGCAGTGCATGGGGTTCGGGACCCCTCAGGGGGTCGCAAGGTTATTACATGTGGGGTTGTGAGCTGCCAGACTCCATCCCAAACCCCGCTTCACCTCCAGCATTTATAATGGTGTTAAATATATAAAGAAGTGTTTTTAATTTATAATGGGGGGTCACACTGGGAGGCTTGCTATGTGACAGTTCAAAAGTCTGAGAACCACTGTGGTAGGGTGTTGCTCTTTTTTGATCTTACCATTTGGATACAATGAGTAGATGAGTAGGAGTATGTTTCGCTGCATGTAGGATCTGTTGAGTCCATCAGTCTGCATTTTAGTAGGGCTCAATGTGTTTACCTCTGCAATCAAGATAAAGCTTCTGACCACAATTTCAGTTTAGTTGGTATTTCAAATCTAATAGGACATTGTGTTTTTTTCAGGCTCACATACAAGGTGAACAAGAGGTTTCAGGAGACCACTTACACTCTGCACAAGCTACACTCTGCACAAGCTACCCACTTTGCCAGAGCCTGTACCATGGAAAGAGCTGTCACCACGAGGCTGACAATCTCCATCCCCTACACATGGGCAGGGAGTGAGAGGACCTGCTTCCATTGCCCCAATGCACTGGCTTGAACCTCTGCATTGGCCCAGTGGAGGGAAATAGTCTGCACCAGCAAAAAGATTGGCACAGCTTACTTCTCTCCCCCACACTGCCCCAAACAAGGGGGAAGCACCAGATTGTGACTGTGGGTGATACAGTTACATGCTACCCCTTATTTCAGCAGGGCTGTAAAGTTACAAAGCAGCCCTTAGTACCTTATAAATATTAATTAAGCCTCCCATGTCGGTGAGGTAAGTATTACTACTCCTATTTTACTTGGTAAACTGCAGGCTAGTCTACACTAGAAGCACTACATCGGCACAGCTGCACCGCTGAAGTGTGTCTGGTGAAGATGGTCTATGCCGACTGGAGAGCTCTCTCTCATCAGCACAATTACTCCATGTCCATGAGAGGCAGAAGCTATGTTGGTGGGAGAGTGTCTCCCACCGACATAGCACCAGTATGGACAGCTTAGGTCTTTGTAACTTGCGTCACAAGGGGTGGAGGGGTCTTTTTCACACCCCTGAGTGACATAAGTTGTATTGATTTATATGATAGGGTAGACCTGCCCTGAGTGTTCACCTCCCTACTCCAAAATGCCTTAACTCTGCCCTGATAGCAATGCCCTGAAAACAATTAGAAAAATAGACTGCCTTGACCATCCATAACAAAACAGTTCTATTGTATCCATGGCCACAGCAGCCAGAATGCCTGAACCTTCATCATAAGGTGGTAGAGTAATTATGTAACACAAGCAAACTTTAGTGTGGCGATAAGTCACAATGTACACTGGAGACTTATATGTACACAACAAACTATAGAATCAGTATTCTGTGCTACCAATCTGAGACTGTTCAGGAAAGGATACACGGACAGTTGTGCATCTCGGTGGAGGCAATGTGATGGTTATTGTGTGCCTTAGCTGAGAAGCACAACTATGTGTGGATATGTGGGCAACAAAATGAGTATATTAAATTGCCCACAGATATTTTACTATATCATTGGTTATTAAATTCTGGTGATTCATTCTCACCATGACAAAGGGTATGTATGTATGTGTATGGTATAAGCCCACACATGTTTTTCTCTTCTGTTACATTACATCAGATTACATGATAAGTCACATGATATAAGCCCCCATCCAGAATGCATTTTCTTTTTCTCCAAGACACGCTTCTCTGGGGCAGATGGATACAAAGGTCAGATGCTAGATAGACATACTGCTAGATATCCAGCCTATGAATCATCACCTTTTGCCTCAATCATTTCACAATATATGGACCAAGCTTTAAGTTTTATGTGGAAAAAACATCCACTCTTCATGGGTGAAAGTACAGTGGAGAACAGGATACCACAGACCAGTAGCCAGCTCTGTTTGACCCACTAATATAAAATGTCAACGTTTAAGATTTCAGCCACTAAAGATTAATGTGCAGATCAGCTACCAAATATGACGCCCAATGTGGCATCAACTTGGAGGTCTGACTTCAGGATATTTCTGATCTACTTCCCAAACATTGTGTAGTAGAAGGATAAGGCTAAAGATCTACTGGGAATGCACTGTGCAGTCATGTAGGAGACCTGTGACTTCCAGTCCCAGTTTAACAATTATGCAGAAAAAAGCAAAATTCATCTTATCTTAATTTCTGACCAGAGATTAGCATTCTATCCATCTACCAAATCCCATTCTTTCATTTACAGAAATGCAACACAAATTTTCTGTACTTCCTACGTGTGTGTTCACTTGCTACCCAATTAACATCCTATTCCCCTGTAGTAGTTTTGTCCTCAGACCAATACACTTGAGCTTTTAACCTTTTCTACCCCGTCTATATCACACTAGAAAAAACCAAGGTGTGTTTTTAACACACATCAGGTGATATGTTAAAAACCTAGTGGTGTCAGCATGTCATTGGTTTAACATGTGTTAGCTGCTCAAGGAAACTCTACACCAGGGGTTCTCAAACTGGGGGTCAGGACCACTCAGGCAGGCACGAGGTTATTACATGGGAGTGGGGGGGGAAGAGTTGCAAGCTGTCAACCTCCATCCTAAACCCTGCTTTGCCTCCAGCATTTATAATGGTGTTAAATATATAAAAAAGTGTTTTTAATTTATAAGGGGGGTCGCACTCAGAGGCTCGCTGTGTGAAAGGACTCACCAGTACAAAAGTTTAAGAACCACTGCTCTACACCCACCTCAGGTTTTACCCCTCCCAGCTAACACATGAAAAATACAAATTGCTTCAACACGTTAGCAAACATGCTAAAAACACTTTTCTTACTACTGAAGACAAGGCCTCAGTTCCTGATATTTATCCCCTCAGGGCCTGCCTAATGTCACTGGAGGATGAAGGACTGGAGGCTCTAGGCACCAGCTAAGGAAGCAGGTGCCTGGGGCGACAAATCTGAAGGGGCGGCACTTCGGCCGTTCTTGGGGCAGCACTCCAGCTTTCTTCTTCTTCGGCAGCACTGCTACAGCAGCTTTTTAATGTTTTTTGATTCGGTGGCACTGCTGCAGCTGTTTTTTTTTCTTTTTCACCACTTGGGGCGGCAAAAGAGGTAGAGCCGGCCCTGATGAAGGAATGGAGTTAGTGAGCTCGCCAGAAGGCCTTGTTACTATCTGGGAGGATGGGGAGTGTGATGCAATCTCCAACATGCGAGGCATAAAGCTTGGTAAATGCAGGATAGAGAATCTGAAGGGCTTCAAGAGAGGCATAGAGAAGGCTAGGAAGAAGTGCTGAAACATTTCTTAGGGCTTGATCCAATTACCATTGAAGTCAATGGAACAACTCCTGTTGACTTCTATGGTAGTTGGACTGGTCTCAGGCACTGGACAGAGTACATTTTTTATTTTGGCAGTCTCTAAACCGGTACAAATCAAGACACTTGGGGTGAGGGATAGCTCAGTGGTTTGAGCATTGGCCTGCTAAACCGAGGGTTGTGAGTTCAATCCTTGAGGGGGCCATTTAGGGATCTGGGGCAAAAAATGGGGATTGGTCCTGCTTTGAGCAGGGGGTTGGACTAGATGACCTCCTAAGGTCCCATCCAACCCTGAGATTCTATGAGATTGGAGCTAGCTGGACTATGCATTTCATATATCAGTACTGGACAGGCTGTAATTTCTTGCTGGGCTAGCCTATTCCTACTCCCTCCCCTTATTCAGTCCTTTAAAAAAAAAGAAAAAAAAAAAAAGGCCCTGATGCACAAAGTTGCTCTAATTATAAAAATGAAATCAAAGAAGGTCTGCTAACATTGTTAGACTCTGGTGAGAAAGTCACCCTGGCATGCCTTTCTGTGGTCAGATCCAGAACTGCAAGTAAATCCTGCTTTGATTTCCCTCCACCCAAAGTATAAACAACTTCAGCCTAGCTTTGGGTATTAAAGAGCTCCCTCCCCAGAGAGTCTCTTATTTAACAGAAAGTCTCCCATGGGCATATATGACACCTTTCTATCTCAACTTCTTGGCTGACGGACTCAGTCCCAGTCTTGATCACATGTCTTGATTTCATCCAGGTGCCTCATGTAGATGCTGTGACCTCAGGTCTTCTGGTGCTACCTGAATGGAGTCTTCCTCGGATGTTGGGATCTGTGGACGTCTCTCAAGGATTCCTCCAAATACTAGGTGAGCACATTGTAGCTATCTCACTAGAATCCTCCCCCTTTCTGAAGCTCTTCTTCCAGGTCACCTGGCCTGGTAGGCCCCCTAAGAGACTCTTTGACTTAGGAACTTGCATTCTTCTTAACCCAGACTTCCTGCCCTGAGACCGTACTTTCTGTTTGGCTCAGGATCCCTGGTATCTCCCCTGGTCTAGAGCTTCCTTTCTTCTCAGAATTCTCCCTCTAACTGAGATGTGTAGCCTTTTATCATGCCCAGGTGCTTCCTAGCCTAATTAACTATCTCCCAGAGTTAATTACTCCCAGATGGAGCTGGGTTGGCTCATTCCCCTAGTTGAGCCTGTCAGAGAGAGGCTGGGCTCCTGACACCTTCACAGAGTCAGCTACCATTTGACATTAGAGTAAATTAAGAAATGATACTCTGATAACAGTGATGCATAAATAGTTTTCCAATGACAATTTAGAGAGGCAGACTGTGTATAGTGTGCTATTTAATTGAATGCAGAATATCTAATTCTAGAATTGTAATCACATGCATATTGGTCCTCTGCTACTGTCCCTACTCCCACACTAGCAACATAATGGCTCAATCCCACGAATTCTGGTCCCAGTGCGGCAAAGCATTTGAGCATGTGCTTAATTTCAACTTGAAATCAATAGGAATACACAGATGCTTACATTTAAGCACATGCTTAAGTACTTTGCTGAATCAAGACTCAGCACCTTGCAAGATTGGGTTCTTAGATAGCTGAATATTATCTTAATGGTTTCTAATTAATTTCATAGCTGTCTGTTCACTCTCTTGGTAACAATTACTTTATTACACATGCCCAGTAGCTTTGAATAAAATGGTCAAGTGCTGAGGATGTAATTGTCACTTGATGCATTTCACAGTACAATGCCTTATCTTATACTTTTTGCCCTTTATATAATGTGGACAATGTTCTTTTTCAGTGGCAATCAGTAGGTCCAAATGGCAAATGAATGCTTTTCCTGCTTCAGTGTTTAAAGTAATGTCATCTGTGGACGTCTGTTCTGGAAAATGAAGATGCCCTTTAAGTATAAGATTTTCAGATGTGCTCAGTGTGGTCTTAACTCTATTCACCCAGAAAAATCTCAGCTGCAAAAGAAAAGCTGCAGTGATTTTTACTACTGCCTTAAATGAGTATAGAAAAAATAATGTGGCCTTATCCTAGAAACAAATATTGCACACCGACATAATTATGAGGCACCTACCAGAAGCAAAATGGCAAAGAATAAAGTGATAGGTATCTCCTTGCAGTATCTAACTTTCAGCTCCATTACTACAGCCCCAGGTTTCTCTGACACCTTCTGTCAGATGTGTGCAGTTCTCAACTCTGTCCTCTCTTAACTGGATGGAAAGAATGATAAGGACAAGGAGAAGTATTATTTGGAAATTTCTCCTCTCACACTCTCAGCCATTCAAAGGACTGGCTCTACCTGTTGTCTCCTTAACTCCATTGGATTGGACCGGATGTCTCAAAATGCATGCAGAATCCAGGAATTCAGAGGTCAGGTCTTTAGCAGTCACACACGGGACATTTTAGGCTGCCATGTTTATTAGAATATTGTTTTTAAAGAAGACCAAAAACTGAGTCATTGCTCCTCAATGGGACCCTCTGCTAATTTTCTTTGTTCTGTGGGGGCATGGTTCTAAGTAAGCATTGTGGGGTCACAGATTCACTCCAAGGGCACAGGAAAGGCAGTGATGCTATGTTTCTTCTGAGCGTAGACGGTGATGTGGCAATCAAAGAAAGAGTAATGTAAACAAGCAACACCTATTTTGTCAGAAACTGAACAGCTGAAGGCAAAACTGGGAAAAAAAACCCATCAAATTATAAGAAACATAAAATAACATATATGGTTGGTTTTATGCCATTTTATCTCTGATCTGTGAAATTCTTAACACGCTTGCTTCCACACTGAGATGTGCCAGAGGCAAATATAAAGATCTTACAGGCACCATTAAGACATAACAAAACCACTAGCCATTAAATTGGTACCTTCAGGCTCAAATCCTGAAGTCCTCATTCAATTTAATTTCTACTCAGTCCTTACTAACCAAAGCTGCTACTGGCCAAATCTTGAGAGGTGCTGAGCACCCACAATTCCCATTGAAGTCAATGAGAGTTTTGCTTTAGAAAGGACTGAGTGAAAATTGAGTAAGGTCCAAGACTTTGTTTATTCTATCAAGTAAATGCATGCCCCCAATGTTGCCTTCCAACAATTAGTCTTTCTGCTTTATTATGGAACTTTCGCCACTCTGTTACTGTATCTTGCCATTAGATACCTGGATCCATTTGACCCAGCAGTAATCGTTTTGCTTCTCACTGGAACCTTGCGTATAGTTCCGACAGGCAAAGGCATCAATAACTTTACATATGACAACCTGTTTTTCCTTTCAGGAGGGCAATGGAAAAGTGAGTCTGTTCGCTTACAGACCACAGATTTGTTATTGTGAAAATCACAAGCAGTGAAGCCTAACATCGTGCTCTTAATTAATACATCACAGCTGGTTGATAGCCTGGTAAACAAGGCAGTCTAGTGGACAGAGTAGCCCTCCGAGAACAATTTAGAAAGCAGGTTGTTAGAAATGGAGAGGTAGAAAGGCACAGGCTGTCACAGTGACCGTATTCGATACGCTGACAGTTTGAAAACTGTTGCTGAAAGTTTGATGGATTAACTGTTTTGTTACTGCTCTGCGATTGCTACACAGAACACAGTGACCTGAGGATTCACTTTCATACAAACGACTTCACTTCATTATCTTTCAGATGCACCTGTGTAACTCTCCTAAATTCCAGTGGGAACTGCATATGCAGAAAGAGGATATATCTTTCAGAAGCATGCAATAAATTGCTGTCTACATTAAAGGCCACATCAAATATACATTTTTATAGTTCTATAATGCCTTTCATTCTGAAGGAATCCACAGTTCTTTACAAACCATGGGCCTGATTCTGATCTCACATACTCTGTTTCTACCAGTGGTATCACCCTACAACAGATTTTCAAGTGTTTAGCATCCAAAACTGGACCCCAATTTTCAAAAGAGCTGAGCTCAAATGTAGGCACCTAAATAAGGGCCAGAATCCCAGGTGCTGGGCTCTTTTTAGAAATTTCACCACCTGCTTTGATGCCCAAATGGGAGCTGAGCTCTTTTGAAGCTCTGATCCTTACTGACTTCAATTGAGTTACCACTGCAAGGGAGATTAGAGTCTGTCTGTGGATATATACTCTCCATCCCAAAGGTATAGTAATGGGATGTGTGGGAATGTACACACACAACTAAAATGCAGCATCTTTGTAACAGAGACTGGTAATTAACCAGCAAACAGTGTGCTCCACAATATTATAGGAGAGGAAAAGAGGCAAATCTCTACTCCTATGAAAAATAGCATGGCAGCATTGAACACTGAAGGATTTTTTTAGTATAATTAGCCAGAGATTCACACAGTAAACTGCTTGGCATCTACCTTTAGGAACCCTGAAAGGATAGAAAGTAATCTACCCTGCTGGGTTATAAACATAGTTGTTAAAAACATAGGAATGGTCACACTGGATCAGACCCCAGGTCCATCTAGTCCAGTACGCTAGCGCCAACAGTGGCCAGCACCAGATGATTCAGAGGAAAGTGTAAGAATCCCACAGTGGGCAGATGTGGGTTAATCTGCTCCCCGCATAGGTTACTTCCATTTCCTGATAGCTAGAGATTGGCTTAAGCCATGAAGCACAAAGTTTAATAATCCTTACCAATTTTTTGTTTTCATTAAAGCAGGTAGCTCTACTCTTCATATCCCTACAAATATTGCATCCTGTTTTGAATCTTGTTAAATCCTTGGCCTCAATGACCTCCTGGGGCAATGAGTTCCATGGTAAGGGGTATGCAGTTTTGAATTTATTTACAAAATGTTTTGTCAGTGAAACACATGGTGAGATTGTGACAGGTTGGGTCACAGAAACCCCCTTGGGAACTGCTACCTGCTGGGACTACCTCTGCACCCGTTTTCCCTGGCAGCTTGGGACTTCAGTGCCCTGCCTGGTTGTGCCAGACACTCTAGCCTGCTACAAACACAGACCCAGATCTGAACCACGTCCCCCAAAAGCTGCAGGCTTAACTGAAAATAGCTTAAGAAGTGTTCCTGTCTCCAACACTCAGATACCCAGTTCCCAATGGGGTCCAAACCCCAAATGAATCCGTTTTACTCTGTATAAAGCTTATATAGGGTAAACTCATAAATTGTTTGTCCCCTATAACACTGATAGAGAGATACGCACAGCTGTTTACTCCCCCAGGAATTAATTACTTGCTCTGGGTTAATTAATAAGTAAAAAGTGATGTTATTAAATATAAAAAGTAGGATTAAAGTGGTTCCAAGTAATAACAGACAGAACAAAGTGAATTACATAAGAACATAAGAACATTTTACCAAGCAAAATAAAATAAAACACACAAGTCTAGGCCTAATACAGTAAGAAACTAAATGCAGGTAAATCTCACCCTCAGAGATGTTCCAATAAGCTTCTATTACAGACTAGACTTCCTCCTAGTCTGCGTCCAGCAATCATTCACACCCCAGTAGTTGCTGTCCTTTGTTCCAGTTTCTTTCAGGCATCTCTTTGGGGTGGAGACAAAATGGAGGGGTTTCCCAGGGGCTTATATAGTCTCTCTCTTGTGGGTGGAAACCTCTCTCTCCCTCTGTGTAGAATCACAGCTACAAGATGGAGTTTTGGAGTCACATGGGCAAGTTACATGTCCATGCATGACTCAGTTCTCTACAGGAACGTTCCCAGGAAAGCTCAGATGTGGACTGGCGTCTTTCAAGGTCCATTGTTAGCCAAGTACTTCCATTTACTTGAATAACCCCTTCACACTATGTTGATCAAATCTGCCTTAGGTGCTTTCTACTGCAAACACTTTAAATACAAACAGAGCCAATGCTCATAACTGCAGATATAAAAATGATACATGCATATGAATAGGATAAATACATTCGGTAGAACATAACCTTTGTAAAGATATGTTACATGGCATATCGAGCATAAAACATATTCCAGTTATGTCATATTTACACTCATAAGCATATTTCTATAAAGCATTATGGGGTGAAACGTCACAGAGATTAGATGGGGATTTGGATCTAGCTCAGTTATCAATTACAGACATATAGGGCTCAATTAAATGCAGGCATAGTTCAGTGATGAATTTCTCTCTTATATTAGAACATCATCGGATCCATGCACTGATGGATAATTATCAGCTATACCTTTAGAAAATTCCAGTCCTTTCTGAGAAAAGAAGCGAAACCTCATCCTATCCCCTTCTTTAGGCAGATCAGCTGACATTCAGGAAGGAGTCAGGAAAACTCAGACTCAGATAACAGATACCAGGAATCAGTCAGTGCATAGCTCAATAGACTCACAATGGCATCAGGACACAACTGTTACCTGCACAGTTTAGGGCTCCCACCTCCTATCTTCCCTGGGCGCTAAGTTGCAATGGCCCTCTATGCGTTAGTGGAACCTTTTCCCAGTGAAAGAACCTTCACACAGTGAATATCCTTAAACACGTACACGTATTTATTAGCGATTAACAATTAATCAGCCGAATATACATGCCAAGCATCTAATGCTGAACACTCCCAATAAGGCAGACGGACTTCTTTTGATGACCAGTCAGGATCATGTCTCATTTGGGGCTCCAGCTTCTGCACAGTATGGTCATGCAGGGGTTAAGAGTTCTGGCAGCGTTGGTCTTGAGCTCTGTTCCAGAGTTAAGTTCCAAGGAGCTCATCTTTTGACCCTCATTATATAGTTGAAATGAGGGTTTCTCTAATTAAAATAATTGATGAAGGCATAAATAAAAGCATGACTATACAATAAATTTAACCAAGCATAAACCCCAATAAGCTAAAACCATTTTCCTAGCAACAGCAAAACTTTTTAATGTTTATTTATCAGCAAAAGCAACTTTTAACAAAAACTCACACACACACCCAGTAAGAAACTTTCAGAAAATCAAGGTTAGCATGTCCATACTCCCAATAGAATACTCCTTCTATTCCCACGCATCTGTGATTTTACTGTATCTGTCCCTGTTAGTAATGCTGCAGCTGATACTTCTCTATCTGGCTAAGCCAAAGCCGAATTCTCTTGACTCTATAGTTTTGTTTCAAACTTATGGTGGCTGTGCATACAAAATGGTTGTGGGTTATAGCTAAGTCCAAACACAAGATGGCCATGAGTCATGTGAAGTCCAGGCCTCTCATTACACAACCATACTTATCTAATAAAAAAAAATCATGCATTAGATTTACTTGATTTTTAACATTCTTGGCCTGGTGTCTCTAATTTGCTAATTGTTTAGTCATAATTACTCCTGTACCTTCTAGATATGATTGCTTGCTAAGAGGATTGTCTGGCTGGGAACACATGAACCATGTGTGCTATACATTACATGCTTGTTGAAAATTTAAATAAAGCTGAGCTAGATTTTAGACAGGTAACAGTTTTACCTCTGCCACTAGTTTGGTGTGTGATCTAGGACAAGTCACTTACATCCTTTGCCTCCCGCCCAAATCTGCAAAATGGGGATCACAACAATGTGACGAGACAGAGTACCAATTTATGTTATTTTTTGTTGTGAGTTCTATTATGTGAACACCTCTGTACTAGGGAACAAACTGAGACCACCAGCTGTGCTTTAGAAGTGTGTAGCCAGTAACGACTTCTGTCCCTACATGTTATCAACACCACATACTGTAACTAGGTCACATAATATTTGCTTAAAGTTCCACAGAATCCCAAAGGTTACTGTGTACAATACTGTATAAATAAAGACTTAATAGGGCAGCAGTTCAAAACCACACAGAGGAATCATTTCAGATGTCCATGACCAGGGAGAATGGGAATGGAACAGGAATGCAAACATGATCAAACACCAGCACTTTAAGCGTTTAAATGAGATTAGATTGATTGTTGTGATTACTGCTGCCATGTAAACTCAGTGATGTAAGCAGAAAAAAAATACACCTTTGGGAAAGCTATTCACAGAAGGATAATAAGAAAGGACTGGGCCAGTTTGTGGATAATATAAACCAAATTGATAATACTTTCATGCTGAATGCTCTTGCTTCAGTTTTGTAAACTGAAGCTTCGCTTAGGCATTTTCTTACCATAAAAATGATTAGTATTTGAGCCAGGGATTCATACAAATCTAAAACTGTGCAGATCAATTTGTAAGGTATTTAAATGTTTTCTCCGTGATTCTATGATAGCTATATAAATGCTAGGTGATGTTATTATTACACAAAGGCATAACACATACCTTTGACCATTTTATCTGTACTCTGCCCACTAATCCATTTTATCCAGGAATACTTCTAATTTCTAAAACTCTGAACAGCTTCACACAACTACTGTAAAAAACCCCACAAATGAAATGAATGCTTCCTGTCCCCAAATGCTAAATTTCAAACCCAAAATTACAGTGGTTGGAGACTGAAAGACTCCATTCAATCCTGGAGAAGAGTCAGATTAGTGGATTTTTTCCCACAGACAGTTGCTTTTTTACTTTTTCAGTGGATAAAACAAGAAAAAAGTAAAAATAGTGAAAATAGTGACAATAATGGGGAAAAAAATTCTTAGGACAAAAAAACCCTGTAGTTTCTTTTGAAATTTTTAATTACATACTTAATATTTTTGGCCACTAATAATGAATAATAAACTCTTAAAAATGCACAAAGTGCCCCCAAATGCTTCTAAACTCACCTTTCTGTAAAATAAGTGGATTGTAGAATACATAATGTAATAGTGTCATTGGAAATTACTTCCATGCCTCAGTAGCTTTATAGCACATGGTAATACCCAGGTAATTCTGTCTGTGATGTGGCAGCAGGAGTGAGGATGGAAGGCCCACAAAAGTACGGGACCGTGAAACAGATATGGCAGGGGTGGCCAAACTGTGGCTCACGAGCCACATGCAGCTCTTTAAAGTGAAGCTCGTGGAGCCCTCTGCCCTCCCCCACATTCTCCGTCTACCAGACCGGGGTGGTGGGAGGAGAGCACGGGACCTCTGCTTTCAAGCGGGGTGGTGGGGTAGGGGCTTCTTCCCCATGAGGATGGAGGTCTCGGAACTCCAGTCCTGTGGGGGACACCTGCTGAGGCTTCAGCAGGAAAGGGGCTGAAGCCCCGCTTCCTGGCACGTGTGCCCTGGCTCTCGAACTTCTGAAGATTGTCATATGTAACTCAGAGGGTCAGTAAGTTTGGCCACCCCTGAGATATGGTCATGGCAGGAGTTGAGTCTCTGTGCTTTTGGTGAGATGTGGGTAGAGACCTTGAGTGGATTGTTTATGATGTTTGTGTAGTTAGAGATTTGAACATCTCTAGTGCTATTGCACAATGATTTCAAGAGGTGGAGAACAATATAATTAACTGAAACTGCAGTAAGTTGGCATTTAGCTGAGATGCTGTGGCTAACTCTACGCTTGGGAAATTTTAAAAGAATCAGGTTGTAAAACCAAACTAATTCTTCGGGGCAATTCCTTCATTGAGAATGTAATAAATACAAAGGGCAGGAGATTTTTCAAAACAGATTGCATTCTTATATTTGCAATCTCCTATACTGGCACACACGTTCCCTCGGGCATGCTACAGTTGTATTACAATGCTGTATGACAGTGCATGATGGATGAGCCTCAAAGAGTTCAGAGGATTGGTTCAGATATGTTCAGGTGCACAGTGGAAGCTTAAAAAAATCTTTGATCAAGAAGTTGGACTGATAACACATTTTCTCATAAGTTTTCCAGTATGTACAAGACAAGAAGCAATGGGCTTAAATTGCAGCAAGGGTGGTTTAGATTGGACATTAGGAAAAACTTCTTAACTGTCAGGATGGTTAAGCACTAGAATAAATTGCCTAGGGAGGTTGTGCAATCTCCATCATTGTAGGTTTTTAAGAGCAGGTTAGACAAACACCTGTCAGGGATCATCTAGATAATACTTAGTTCTGCCATGAGGGCATGGGACTGGAATAGATGACCTCTGAAGGTCCCTTCCAGTTCTACGATTCTATGTCCCAGATTTGGATGGATTGGAAATTTCTCAGTTATTGCATTTTATGCGCTAAGTGCTGAGAAATGCAAATTAAATTAATTTGACATTCAGATATTCAGGTCCAGATTAAGTTTTCCACAAAGGATGTGGTCAGGTTTTATGGAATCAAGACCAATTTGTATCATTACATTCTGTTCTTGGGGACACGTGTATAGTTCCTATTGAATGTCAGTGGAAGCTATCCTATCCATCAGAAGGTGAAATTGTTATTTCAATGATCTGTCTAAACAGAATGGTAAAAATATGAAACAAAATATTTTTGGACTTCAGTTAGTCTAAATTATCAGTTTATTAAAGGATGAAAATAATTTCTCTCTTTGGAAATATTTATCAGGCCAGGTTTTGAGGTTAACACTCATGGGAAATTTGTAAAATGATTCCGTTTCCATGAGCATTTAAACCTACCTTCATTTGAACGAAGTATTTGCTAAATAGTATAGGAGTGTTAGTGTCCACCTGGGAGCAAGCTAAGATTGTCTAATTACTTGAGCTAGTAACCTAAACCAGATTTGGGTCCTTGGAGATCAAAGTAACTCAAAGTCACACAATGTAATTTTTTTAAAGAAATGATTTAAATTGTGAGCAACTATTTTAGGTCACTGTTGGAAAGCTAAATTTGAGCTTTGCAATTAAGAATCTTATTGGTAATCCCCTCTACAATGCATATTTTTAGTTTGTATTTGTAAAAAAAAAAAAGCCTCTAATTGGAAACTTATGCAAATGATTTGCTCTTAGATTTTAAAACAGATTTTGCTATTTTTGATGGGTAATTAACACTAACAGTTTGATACATTTGTAAAAGATAATGTGCTAAACTTTTTAACCTCCTTTGTGCTGAGAGTAAATGTGAAATATAAACACACATGAAGCTTTCTTTCATCTCAAAAATAAAAAGAGTATTGTTGTTTTTCAAAAGGATCAAGTGTTACTTCATTGCTGATATAATCCAGCTAATTTGCAAGAAATACTGAAAAACGGAACAAAACACATAAACCTTAAGATATCATGTACCTCCATCTTTCAAGGTCTAACTATACATGCAGCAAGAGCCAGATGTTGCTTCTATTACTCAGGCAGGTAGCCCCACTGAATTTCATCAGAACTAAAGCCTAAAGTCCAAGCAGGATTTAGCCTTAAATACACGCAGGTAACCTTTGGAAGTTGATCTTAAGGGTGTGTCTATACTTCAGTCAGAAGGTGTGGTTGCAACCTGATTCTTGACCAAAAAGCACCTGTCCCACCTTCTTCTCTTCCACATGCCCACTCCGCCCCACATAAGGTATGTCTACACTGCGATCAGAGATGTGAGTGCAGCACATGTAGACATACCCAAGCTAGCTTTAATCTAATTCACTTGGGTCCAGTAGCTCTGCAGGTAATTACCAGGATTCTGGGTGGTCTTGTAGCAGTGAAGTTGTGGTAGTACAGGCTGTACCACCCAGTCCAGGATGCTGAATATATACTCCAGTGGCTAGCATGTGCTGCCATCTGAGCGGCTTCACTGCTATTGTTATTTGAACTAGTTAGATCAAATATCTTATGTGGGGTGGAGTGGGCATGTGGGAGAGAAAAAGAACATGCAACAGAGGTTGGTGCTTATTGGTCAAGAATCAGGTTTGGAATCCGTAACCTCCCAATTCTCTTGCTTCAGGATACTGAGTAACTCCCACTGACTTCAAAGAGAAAAAAAGCAGCAGCTTTTCTATAGTTTTATGGCACGATGTTCTATTGCTGTCATTCTTGTCTTTAATATGATTTGAACAAATAATGAATGTCTTATTATCTCTGAGCATGAAGCTATAAATAAGTAAGAGTGAGATTTTTTTTCTGTTTTCATGAAGATCAGTTTAAGGTCTTAATTTTCATACAGTTGCAGGATGCGTTCATATAAAATTATCACAAAAATATAAGTGGGGGAAAAAGGGGTTTTCTAAATCCACATAAGGCATTGGTGTGAAATATAATTTTTCCATTGAGTTTACAGCAGGCCTGGTGAGAAATAAAACTCATTCTCACTGAATCAGCAGCAGGCATTTCAGAGCTTCTTGAATCAGTTCCAGCTGTTAAATAAGCATTTCTTAGCTGAATCTCTTATGCTGCTACTTTAAGCACCAACGCCTCAGTCCTGCAACTGACTCCACACAGGCAAACCTCTGTTCACAAACGGCATTCAAGAAAATAGGGTTCCATGCAAGCTGAGGAGTTGACATATATGAGGCCAGTTGTAGGATCATGGTCTAGTTCTCTCTCTCGTGAATTAATTTTTGCTTGCTTGAAGCATAAACGAGCAATACGTTAGAAAATGTAAATTTCAGTTTTCATTTCAATTAGTTGAAATTGCATAGATTCATTATAGATGGATACATTCTTTGCAACACTCATGCAGCCATATTAATTTCAAAGGAGCTGCACAGAGTGTAAGACAGCACAGAATTTGACACAGTGGAATTCCACAGATATAATTGAAGGGAAATTTAGGCTCTCAATGCTCTCTGCTTTCTTGAAGGGGAGAGGAAGAGGAATTTTGTTTTACTTTGTGTACCTCTTCTATTCTATATAGGTTCTTAAACCATCCTCAGAGTGCTAGTATCCAAGTGCCTTCCAGTAACGCATTAAGTGACATGACTAACATCTGTCACATGTGGTTTGTTCTTTCTCCTAACTGCTCTCTAAGCATGGGATGGGAGAAGGGGAGGGAAACGGTGTGTTCAGTGTAGTGCTTTGTTTTGGTACGGTTTTTAACTGTTATGTGTTCATATCAGAGAAGGCAAGGTCAAGGAAATGTGTCTTGCACTTGGAATGGAAGGCGATGAAGGTTTGTGATGGTCCTTAGTTCTTGGGGGAGTTCATTCCACAGTCTTACAGCAGCTTCTGTGAATGCTCTGTTTCCTGAACAGATGAGCTTCACCCTTGTGGCATCTCTCTAACGTGTATACATACAATATATGACGATACTTTTTTTATTATGCATGGAATGTAGTTAAGAGTAAAATATCGCATAGAGTAAATATTGCACAGAGTAAATATTTCTAAACTACCACTATGGAAAAAAATGGAAATATTAGATTCATAATTGGACGAATATGAATTGGATGAATATATTATGAATACAGAAGTGTCATCGCACCCCCTTCCAATTACATTTTTAGTTGCTCATGTAGAGTACAACTGTGTCAACAGATGGCTTGTGAGCAATGCAATTTGTTCAGGTTGTTGTATTTGAAACTCTCAAATTAAAATCTAATTTTTCTTTGTTCCATCTTGTGAGTTTCTCACAATGTTTCAGCTGATGTGATGCCTATCAGGTTTGTTCTGTGGAACCTATGGAATCGTAGATGCCATTTTGGATTTGAACTAGAAAAAATGTGTGCCTTTGGCCATTATTAAACCTGGAAACTCTTGTGTTGGATTATGGACAGATCTCCCCCACTCTCAAGAAGAGGAGGCAAAAATAAGCCACTTCCATGACATACTCTAAAGCCCACAGAGGGTTTTCTACACATTATCATTTAGTGATGAAGAGACTTGAAGATCTGAAGACAAGGATGGGTGGGCCAGGATTACAGATCACCCCACACTGGTCTTACAGAGGTTCTTAAACCACTTACAAGTACATTTGGCCACCATATCCAGTAAACTTCCCCGTGTTGAAGATTCACAGTTCCAAGGAAAGTCTAAACATGGACACAGATGACAAGGCGAAGGTGTAAGTACCATCTTAAATATAAAGAATTCACCCACATCAGCGTAACGTGAAATACTAGGAATCTAGTTCAAGCATCTCAGCTGCCTTCCTAAGATTCTATTTCCACTCGCCGTATAACAAAGGACACAGATTAGTATCAGTACACAGCTTATATTTTTCTCATTGTTTCCATTCCCCACTCAGATTCCCTATGTTGTGGGATGTAAATTGTCCTGCTCTTGGTTATATTTCTACTAATGTCCTTCAAAGAACTGGACAGCATTTAAATCACTCAGGGAAAGGGTGACAGATTGTGTTTTTTAGGCTCTCCTGGTGTCCAGAAGCACTGCCCCAGTAGGAGTGTAACCCCTTTAGGGTTTGGAGAGCATGGCCCCTTTAAATCTTTTTCCTAACGGGGGAGGGGGAACAGTGAGAAAAAGGAGGGAAACTCCAGAGGGTGGAGCTGGAGCGAGGGAAGAAAGGCTGCAGGCCCTCAGAGGAGAAGGAGAGAGAACCGACCAGAAGCCCGAGAAGGACAGGGCGGCTGATCGGGGACACCCCAGGACAGGAGCCAGGAGGAGCAGTGTGCCAGGGCGGCATTGCCCGAGAAGGACAGGCTGCAGCTGGACCCAGGATCTGTATCACTGCTGCCCAGAGCTGCATGGGGCTGAGAGTACTGGGGCTTGTGACTCTGCACTGGGAATAAGGAGGGAGGCTGTAGCTAGTTAAGTGGGGAGGGGGTCGCTCTGTGGGGCTTTGCAGAGAGCGGCAGAAGAGGGCACCGGAGGGGTTTGTTGGGGAAAGTTCACTGGCGCCGAAGATGACCAGGAGCACCCAAGACTCACCCCTGGACTGGAACTTTGCCCAGGACTCCTGAACTCTGTTTGCAGACACATTGCTCAGTGTCTGCCCTTTCAGCCTGTGCTACCACTGGGCATGTGGGGCCTTGGTTTGGATGCAACCCTGTTTTACCGCTCCCCCTATATCTCCCCTTGTTGTTTTTTCTTCTCTCATCCCTTTGTAAATAAATATTTCCCTTTCTTATATCCACTGTACTTTTCCTGTGGGTGTGTGTTCACTCTGGCAGGTTTGGAACAGGTGCCCCTGGGGTGGAAGGGACTTTCCCTGCTGCATTCCTGCGCGCGTGCTCTCTTGGCCAGAGCTGCCTGCAGAGCAGACTCCATCTTGGCCACGAGGGCTCTAAAGTTACAGGAGCTACCACAGGCATTGTCCTCAGTCACAGGACAAGGCACCATTACTGTGCAACTCTTCCAAATGTATTTTTGAAAGTCAGTGGGACTACTCACATTTCTAAAGATAGCCACATGCTAATGTACTTTGTTCGACTGGTGTCTTAATGTGTTTGACAGTGCTGGTGCTATAGGTACCCTAGCTGTGGATGGCATAACAGGGTAGCCATTTACACAAAGCAGAAATATCAGAGATTTGGGCTGACCATAGTGAAAATAGATTCATGATATTTGTACAAAGCATGTAGAGACCAATAATTTTTGCATAGCAATAATCCCAGTCTTCACAATAATAAAACACAGCTAAGACTTATATTTATACCACATCACTCAATGAGGCAATAGTGACTGACAAATGATTGCCACATTTTTCTTTTCTGGGGGGTGCTGAAATCTCCTTCTACTACCATTGCTGAGTTCTCTATCTAATTTAGGGCTCAGTCCAATCAAGTGACTTGATTTCAGGTATTGTTGGACTGAGTCTTAAAATTGTAAGATCTTCTGGGCAGTGACCTTAATTTTTATATGGGTAAAACCCCATGTACACCAATGGTGGAATACAAATGCCTACAAAAACCTTGTCAACAGTTAGGCAGCTGCTATGCCAAACTATTGTTATTATGCTGACTAATATTGTCTCACTATTTCCTTGTGTCTGCTCCCCCAGCCTGTGTTGTCTTTTGTTTTACCCTTAGATTCATACATTCCAAGGCCAGAAGAGACCACAGTGGTCATATAATCCGACTTCCTGAATAACACAGGACATAAAACTAACTCAAAATAATTCATTTTTTTTACTACAGTATATCTTTAAAAAAATATCCAATCTTGATTTAAAATTGGCAGTGATAGCTCATCTACCACAATCCTTGGTAAATTGTTCCAACAGTTAATTACCCTCACTGTTAAAAATTTACACCTTATTTCCTATCTGAATTTGTCTAATTTCAACTTCCAGCCATTGGATCTTGTTATACCTTTGTCTGCTGGATTGAAGAGTTCATTATTGAATAATTTTTTCCCGCGTAGGTACTTACAGACTGATCAGATCACCCCTAAACCTTCTCTTTGTTAAAATAAACTGAGCTGATTGAGTCTATCACTATAAGGAATGTTTTTCAATCCTTTAATCATTCTCATGGCTTTTCTCAGAACCCTCTCCAATTTCTCAACATCCTTCTTGAATTGTGGACACCAGAACTGGACACAGTATTCTGGTATCAGTGACACCAGTGCAAAATGGAGAGGTAAAATATCATCTATGCTCCTACTCAAGATCCCGTTTATGCATCCAAGGATTGCATCAGCCCTTTTGGCCATCCTGTAAGCATGGCCTAAATTCTTTGTTCCTAGAGTTATACATTTACATTTGGCCATATTAAACACATGTTATTTGCTTATGCCAAGCTTACCATGAGATTTTCTTACCGAAATTGTAGTCTTTTTTTTTGTTCTGTGCCTGCACAGCTATGGTAAGTGTTTACCCCATCCAAAGCCTGACTACATAGAAAGGGCCAACTAAGCCCACGATAGGCTGAACCTGAAGGGAAGTCAGGGTTGATAAGCTCTAATTGATGTTGAAACCCAGTTAGGCTGGGGCCAGCCGAGTTGGTATAAAACCAGGAAGTGACGAATGAAAAGAGGCTGCAGGAAGTCACTCCCTAGAGAGGAGGGGAGTTGAGAAGAGACAAGAAGGGGATCTGGGAGACAGTTAGCCTTGGGATCCTGCTTGGCAATACAGACACTGGCAAGAATCCAAGAGGGGGTGAAATAGCCACAGGGAGCAGACGAAGCTCCAGTGGTAACCCAAAGGGGGCCAGAGCTAGAGAAGAAAGGTAGGAAGGATCCCAGAGAAACAGCAACAGGGTCTGGGATTGAATAGACCATGGTTGCTAGTCATAGGATTCCTGGACTGGAAGCTGGAGTTGGGAGCGGGCCCAGGTTCCCTTACCAGCCACCGGGGAAGTGGCACAGATAGGGCAGTGGATTGGTAGATTGTATGAGATAGTTCATACAGTGGGATTTTGATACCCCTTAAAAGAAAAATGACAGTGATCTGGCTGGAGGGTGATGCTACAAAGAGGGAGTAACCTGAGTCTGGAGAGAAAGAAAGAGACCCTGAGGTGAGCAACTGATGGAGGGGTGTCAGACCACTTAGACTCATAGACTCATAGACTTTAAGGTCAGAAGGGACCATTATGATCATCTAGTCTGACCTCCTGCACAATGCAGGCCACAGAATCTCACCCACCCACTCCTGGAATAATCCTCTCACCTATGTCTCAGCTATTGAAGTCCTCAAATCATGGTTTAAAGACTTCAAGATGCAGAGAATCCTCCGGTAAGTGACCCGTGCCCCATGCTGCAGAGGAAGGCAAAAAACCTCCAGGGCCTCTGCCAATCTACCCTGGAGGAAAATTCCTTCCCGACCCCAAATATGGCGATCAGCTGAACCCCGAGCATGTGGGCAAGACTCACCAGCCAGACACCCAGGAAAAAGTTCTCTGTAGTAACTTCTAACATCCCATCATTGACCATTGGTCCTATTTACCACTGATGGCAATTAATTGACCCTTGACTAAGATCATGTTATCCCATCAAACCATCCCCTCCATAAACGTATCTAGCTTAATCTTGAAGCCAGTTAGGTCTTTTGCCCCCACTGCTTCCCTTGGAAGGCTGTTCCAGAACTTCACTCCTCTGATGGTTAGAAACCTTCGTCTAATTTCAAGTCTAAACTTCCTGATGGCCAGTTTATATCCATTTGTTCTTGTGTCCACATTGGTACTGAGCTGAAATAATTCCTCTCCCTCCCTGGTATTTATCCCTCTGATATATTTAAAGAGAGCAATCATATCTCCCCTCAGCCTTCTTTTGGTTAGGGCAAACAAACCAAGCTCCATGAGTCTCCTTTCATACGACAGGTTTTCCATTCCTCGGATCATCCTAGTGGCCCTTCTTTGTACCTGTTCCAGTTTGAATTCATCCTTCTTAAACATGGGAGACCAGAACTGCACACAGTATTCCAAATGAGGTCTTACCAATGCCTTGTATAACGGTACTAACACCTCCTTATCTCTACTAGAAATACCTCGCCTAATGCATCCCAAGACCGCATTAGCTTTTTTCACGGCCACATCACATTGGCGACTCATAGTCATCCTGTGATCAACCAGGACTCCGAGGTCCTTCTCCTCTTCCGTTACTTCCAACTGATGCGTCCCCAGCTTATAACTAAAATTCTTGTTATTAATCCCTAAATGCATAACCTTACACTTCTCACTATTAAATTTCATCCTATTACTTTTACTCCAGTTTACAAGGTCATCCAGATCTTCCTGTAGGATATCCCGATCCTTTTCTGAATTGGCAATACCTCCCAACTTTGTGTCATCTGCAAACTTTATTAGCACACTCCCACTTTTGGTGCCGAGGTCAGTAATAAAAAGATTAAATAAAATTGGTCCCAAAACTGAACCTTGAGGAACTCCACTAGTAACCTCCCTCCAACCTGACAGTTCACCTTTCAGTATGACCCGCTGTAGTCTCCCCTTTAACCAGTTCCTTATCCACCTCTCAATTTTCATATTGATCCCCATCTTTTCCAATTTAACCGATAATTCCTCATGTGGTACTGTATCAAATGCCTTACTGAAATCGAGGTAGATTAGATCCACTGCGTTTCCTTTATCTAAAAAATCTGTTACTTTCTCAAAGAAGGAGATCAAGTTGGTTTGGCACGATCTACCTTTTGTAAAACCATGTTGTAATTTGTCCCAATTGCCATTGACCTCAAGGTCCTTAACTACTTTCTCCTTCAAAATTTTTTCCAAGACCTTGCATACTACAGATGTCAAACTAACAGGCCTGTAGTTACCCGGGTCACTTTTTTTCCCTTTCTTAAAAATAGGAACTATATTAGCTATTCTCCAGTCAAACGGTACAACCCCTGAGTTTAGAGATTCATTACAAATTTTTGCTAATGGGCTTGCAATTTCATGTGCCAGTTCCTTTAATATTCTTGGATGAAGATTATCTGGGCCGCCTGATTTACTCTCATTAAGCTGTTCAAGTTTGGCTTCTACCTCGGATATGGTAATATCTACCCCCACATCCTTATTCCCATTTGTCATGCTGCCACTATTCCTAAGCTCCTCATTAGCCTCATTAAAGACTGAGGCAAAGTATTTGTTTAGATATTGAGCCATGCCTAGATTATCCTTAACCTCCACTCCATCCTCAGTGTTTAGCGGTCCCACTTCTTCTTTCTTTGTTTTCTTCCTATTTATATGGCTATAAAACTTTTTACTATTGGTTTTAATTCCCTTTGCAAGGTCCAATTCTACATGCCTTTTAGCCTGTCTCACTTTATCCCTACATGCTCTGACCTCAATAAGGTAGGTTTCTTTGCTGATCCCTCCCATCTTCCACTCCTTGTATGCTTTCTGTTTTTTCTTAATCACCTCTCTGAGATGCTTGCTCATCCAGCTTGGTCTAAAACCCCTGCCTATGAATTGTTTCCCCTTTCTTGGGATACAGGCTTCTGATAGCTTCTGCAACTTTAACTTGAAATAATCCCAGGCCTCCTCCGCCTTTAGGTCCATAAATTCTTTAGTCCAATCCACTTCCCTAACTAATTTCCTTAATTTATTAAAGTTAGCCCTTTTGAAATCAAAAACCCTAGTCTCAGATTTATTTTTGTTTATCCTTCCATTTAGTTTGAACTGAATTAGCTCATGATCACTCGAGCCAAGGTTGTCCCCTACAACCATTTCTTCAATGAGGTCCTCACTACTCACCAAAACCAAATCTAAAATGGCATCCCCCCTTGTTGGTTCAGCAACTACCTGATGAAGGAATTCATCAGCTATCACATCTAGGAAAATCTGAGCCCTATTATTATTACTAGCACTTGTTCTCCAATCTATATCTGGGAAGTTGAAGTCTCCCATGATCACACAGTTCCCATTAGTATTTACTTCCTTAAAAACATTAAAGAGGTCTCTATCCATATCCAAATTAGATCCCGGTGGTCTATAGCACACCCCAAGCACTATCCCAGGGGAGGCTCTAGTAGTTTTCTTCCCCAATGTGATTTTTGCCCAGACAGACTCTGTCTTATCCATTCCATCACTTTTTATTTCTTTACAGTCTACCTCATCATTGATATACAATGCTACTCCCCCACCTTTACCTTTATTTCTATCTTTCCTAAACAGCACATACCCTTCAATACCTGTACTCCAGTCATGACTGCTATTCCACCATGTTTCGGTTATTCCTATGATATCTGGTTTCACTTCCTGGACCAGTAGCTCTAATTCCTCCATTTTGTTACCTAGGCTCCTCGCATTGGTGTACAAACATCTTAATTTTTGCTGTTTGGCCTCACTCACATTCCTTACCCAATTTGGTATGGACATTGTACTGCCAGTATGACCTATTTGACTAGTATCCACTCTGCCCTTCCTCCTTATGTCCATTCTCCTACCCCCGGCTATATCCTCTCTTACTTGGTTGTCTTCCCTCTCAATGTTAAAATCCAGCGTGGAGATTACCTGGACATCTCCCAACCGTCTCCCCCACATTCCTAGTTTAAAGCTCTCTTGATCAGTTGTGCCAGCCTCCATCCTAGAAGTCTATTTCCTTCCCTACTCAGGTGAAGTCCATCCCGAGAGAACAGTCCTCTGTCCATGAATGCCTCCCAGTGGCCATACATCCCAAAGCCCTCCTTGTAGCACCAATCCCTGAGCCATCTGTTGATCATCATAATCCTGTCACACCTTTGTTGCCCTTCTCTAGGAACAGGCAGAATCCCACTGAAGATTACCTGAGCCTCGATTTCCTTAAGCGTCTTCCCCAGCCTGGCATAGTCCCCCTTGATTCGTTCCAGTGAGAATCTAGCCGTGTCATTTGTTCCTACGTGAAGGATGATCAATGGATTCTTTCCCGCTCCGTTTAGGATCCTCTTCAACCTCAGGTCCACATCCCGTATCTTAGCACCCGGTAGACAGCACACCCTTCTGTTCTCTGGATCAGCTCTGGTTACAGGCCTGTCTATTCTTCTCAGTAAGGAATCCCCAATCACGTAGACCTGCCTTTTCCTGGTGACAGTGCGATTCTCCAGTCTATCCCCTGTTCCCTCTGGCTGCAAGTCCTTTCCATTCCTATTTTCCCTTGTAATCCTCTTCAACCCATCCTGTATCCTCCTGGGGCTCATGTTTGGTGTTGTCCCCATCGACTCTTCCCCTTCTTCTATGGGACTAACCGCTCTTCTCTTCTTCCTTGCCCTTCCACCTTCAGTGACCACCTGCTGTACCCCTTCTTCATTCTCCAACTCTGCAAACCTGTTCTTGAGCTCTATTTCTCCTTCACTGGCCCGTCTTTTCCTCTGCCTGGTTCTCTTAGTCACATGCTTCCACTGTCCATTTTCTTCACCCGGCAGTCCCCCCTCAGAGGCCTTTGATCCTGCTTCCATCTGCATCTCTGAGCTTTCCCCGTCAGCCTTTCCTCCATCAACTGCTTGAACCCCCGTCTAAACTCAACCAGAGTTTCCACCTGCATCTCCAATCCTCGGATCTTTTCTTCCATCAGCTCTATCAGGCGGCACTTCATGCAGACAAAACTCTTATCAGGTACCCCCTCCAGAATCATATACATACCGCAGGTGCCACATCCAGTCATCCTCATTGTGTCCTCCACTGCTTGGCTCATGACCACTGCTGCCTCTATATCTGCCAGCCTTCTCACCTAAATCCTGTTAGTCCGAAAAACACAAAACAAACCACAACACCACCACCTTCTCCTCCAACAGAACTCCAACAGAACTCCCACTCAAACTCCCCTGTTTACAGCTCTGTTTGCTGGCTCCTGTGCCGCTGCAGCTGTCTGTGCCGCTGCCTGACTGGCTGGCTGGCTGCCTTTATAGGACCCCTGATCAGCGAAGCCCCGCCCCCTAATTAGGGCTCAGCTGCTCTCCCAGCACACTGCCCCTACAAGCCTCTTCTCC
The DNA here is from genome assembly GCA_033296515.1 of Macrochelys suwanniensis. Classification (NCBI taxonomy): domain Eukaryota; kingdom Metazoa; phylum Chordata; order Testudines; family Chelydridae; genus Macrochelys; species Macrochelys suwanniensis. The sequence continues at coordinate 96,585,152 of CM065776.1, read as the reverse complement.
GCCAACAGAACTCCAACAGAACTCCCACTCAAACTCCCCTGTTTACAGCTCTGTTTGCTGGCTCCTGTGCCGCTGCAGCTGTCTTGAAAGCTAATCTCCAGATGAGCAACAAGGAGGCACCCCAGTAGTGAGTGTACCCTGTGACAACAGTGCCTAACACAATGGGGGCTTAGTTCATCACTCTGACTCCTTGGCACTACTACAACACATAATAATAATTAAAAAAGACTTTCAAAATTAATCTATCTACAGAAGAAGGTTTTTTTGCAAGTCTCCAATGCTAAAGACTAATACATTACCAACGAGTTATGAATGAAGCTGGTAATTTATAAAGTCTACCAGAATAAGGGCTGGTCCACACTAGGGGGGGGCGGTCAATCTAAGATACGCAACTTCAGCTACGTGAATAACGTAGCTGAAGTCGAATATCTTAGATCGATTTTTAAATTACTTACCCTGGGTCCACACGGCAGCAGGCAGGCTCCCCCGTCGACAGCGCTTCCTCCGCTCACCGAGCTGGAGTTCCGGTGTCGATGGGGAGCGCTTCTGGGATCAATTTATCACGTCTAGATGAGACGCGATAAATCGATCCCAGAACATGGATCACTACCCGCCGAATCAGGCAGGTAGTGTAGACTAGCCCTAAGTGTTTTAAGGTAACCAAATAGTTACAGCTGAACTAAAATCATCTCTAGTGTAGCCAGATAAATAGTAACATTATCAGAGAGAAGGGCTGTCTGATCATAAATTGTCACTGATGGTTTTGCAGAGTGGAGAACTGAACAATTTGGAATTTATTTAAGCAGTGTAGTATTGGGCAAAGTTATATTTAGCACAGTTGAAAATGTAGTGAAGTTGGTGAGGAATCATTTGACATAAATAGAAGTAGGAATCACAGCTACAGATGGTTGCAGTTGTAAACACAGCAGAGACCATAAATTACACTCCAAATAAAGAGGCTTTGTAGAACACATCTAGACAACTATAAAAGCTGAAACACAAAGCACTGAATAGTGGGCTTAATTGCAGACCCTGGAGTGCTCCCTGTATGACCTCTGATAACCTCATTTCTAGTCTGATACTCTTTTTCATCTCTGCAATGCTTCATGCAAGGCTGCCCAAGTAGGCTTGCAGTGTTCAGCTGATTAAGTAAATCATAGTGTACAGATCGCTGCAGCTGGTTTCCTCAGCCACCTGACCTACTTAAGGCTTATCAATTTATAAAGAAGAGGGAGAAATAAATACAAGATGAAAAAAGAGGTGTCTAGAGGCACCGAGTTCTAATTTCCCAAGTGACAGCGAGTTTGTGTGGGTCTATTTCTTTCATTCTAATACACACCTGTTGAAAAAGAAAGACAACTCAGCATGGTAATGTAGAAACATTAATCTCACACACTGGATGCAAAGCATCAATTCAGGAAAGCATTTAGGACTATGCTTAAATCCATCCCTGTTCAGTAAAATTATGTACCTACCTGCTTTGCTGAATAAGAGCTGGGCTGCTGAATTAAGGCCTCTCTCAAGATGCCCTAAGAGTGTCTTTGATCCCGGTGTTGTTTCTCCATCTCACAAGAAAAGCAGCACATAAAGATGCATGACTGTCTAGTTTTGCCTTAAGGAAACAAGAAAACATCATTTAAAAAGTCTTGTGCACTTCCAGCACCAAGGGAAATGGATTGTATTTCATACAAGTAACTTCCAGCAATCTTCAATGCTTTCATATCATCCAGGAGAAAGCTACAGAGCTAGGGGGAATGGCCACAGTTATGGCTGCTATTCCTAGAAGGGACGAGGCGCACATGGTACCTGGGGTTCCCTAAATCCACAGCTGTATGCGAGGTGGTATCAGAAAATCAACCAAAGGGAGACTCAGCACCTCCGTCCGCTATGTGGTTGGCACAAATCACACAAAATCAAGTGCTTTTACTTAAAGCCTTCACTTTCAGTCTCCAGCACTCTCACCAGAATGCCTTTACTCAAAGTCTCTGCTTTATTTAATCTCAAGCACATACAAACACAATAGGCTATAGAGCACCCCCAAACAATCATTACCCAGGGTCTGGAGGGGTCTGAAGTGGTCAAACGACCAGGTTCAAGTGACCAGCTATCTGCCTGTTGCTGGGGATTCAAAGAGATATCCAGAAGGGCAAATCCAAATTACATTGACATACCAATCAAACAAAAACCAGTAAGCAAGCACTTTTAAGCTGCTAGTTATACAGATGTGTTTTTGCAGAGTTTGCAGTCTCTTGGACCCTGATACACACACACCAGAAGTCAAATATAGATGGACTTCCTGTTTTTCACAGACACTTACCCCAGCATATCAGGGAGGATGCAGACAGGCCCACTCCTCGTGATCACCCCTCCCAGCTTTGCCTTAGTTATGCTAAGGCTGGTGCAAAGGCCTTATAGGTACTACTCTTGGCAATGAGCAAAATAATCAATATTCCATTCCAATCATTGGAAGTGGCTTGGGCACCAGGCTGGTTGCTAAAAAAATGCCCCTCATCACACACACACCTTTTTCATTATTTCGTTTTCTTTGATAACGTGTTTGATAACGTGTTTTTCTTTAGTGTTTCTAGCCTGGTTGTGAACAAAACTTTCTAAAAGTAAAACCATGTAGTTCTGAAAATGTGCAACAGCAGAGCCATGAACTTCCCTCTTCATTCCAATCAAGGCTCAGGCCTAATTATGATAATATAAATATCAAGATTGTGAGCATTCTCTAATAACCATTATGGGGGATATTCCAAAAGGCACAAAAGGGCAGTTAAGCCCCCAACACTCATTAATGGAAGTTAAGTGCCTATCTGCCCTTTGTGGCTCTGGAAATCAGCCCATATCAGACACATCTAGCTAATCTGTCTATCCTGTCTGGGTATTTCACTGCATTGAAAGGATCTTCTTCATGAATAAATAACAAGTGGTTTAGTAGTGCTAATGGCTTTCTACCATATTGGGCCATCCACATTTACCATTGTCCTTCTCCATCAAATCCATCTTTTACGGCCTCTTCTCTTCATATCTTTAATTATTCAATCATCTTTAGGGTGATCAGGGTACTTTGAAAAATAGGAACATTCGATGTGGAATGTCTCTGAGGAGGGGAACATGTTATGTATGCTTGTAGAGTGACACTTACATGAGTTTGCTATATAAATGTTCTGAATTAATAATAATCAATAATAAACATCAGGTAAGGTTCAATAGACGAATACCTAAATTCACTAAAGGCATTGGTTCATATTTCATCAGGAAGTCTTCTGCCAAGTATCACATGTTTCACATCATATTTCTTCATTTAGTATGCCCATCACTCTCCTGCAACCCTGCTAAAACCTCACATATTATTGGGGTTGCAGGGAGTCAGGAAGGCTTCCAGCACAAATCCTCTTCCACCGACTGTATGCCACAGTGACAGCTGTTCCCACTTGAGAGCAGATGGCAGGAATAAGCCAGAACTAGCTGTTTTGCTTGCTCACCTCCAAACTTTCAGCAGTAGTAGCACCAATGTTTCACTTACCTAGGGGAAAACAGCCAGGACTGTGGGATGGGATGTGGAGAGACAGCAGTCTCTGTGTGTGGAGAGTGCTCAATGGAGAAAAGAGAATTCAAGAGGGGAAAGAGATAAACAGGTTTTGGGAGGACAATGGATTGAAGACACTTAAAACTGGAGGGGAGCAATGGGGAAGCAAGTCATGACTAGGTGTAGGGGAGAAGTAAAAAATGGGATGAGAAAAGAAAGGATAAATGTGTGAATGTTATCTTGCTTGACTACAGAGGGTGCATAGTAAAGATGTCTGTCCCCAAGCCATATAAAAGCACAGGTGAGTGTACCATGGAGCAGAAGAGAGAGGTGTGGGCAAGACAGAGATGAGGGCTGGAGCTGGGTCCTGTATAATTTTCATCAGCCTTGGTGGTTTTGTTGGACACATCTTAAAAGCCACCACATTGTGTCCTTGATGGCCATATTAGCAAAGAGGCCAAGGACTGGACTTGCCATCCATACAGAGCTGTTATCTCATCCCTAAAGATACTCTGTTCAGATCAGGGTTGAAGCGCATATCAGTGGGATAGTGTGGAGACAAAATGTGTACTGCGGCAGTCCCGTGATAAGCCTCTTTTAAGGGTGGGGAGAGAACGTCAATATTCAGAGCTTTCAGTTGAGCAACTGCTTGGAGTGCCATCCTCAGCTGGTGTAGGTCAGTGCAACTCTACTGACTTCAGGGGAGCTATGCTGATTGCCATCATACCAAGATCTGGTCCTACATTCAATTCTGTGTGGGGATGAATAACCTACTTAAAATATTTCACAGAGCCTTTATTATGATGATGTCACAGCTGCACCAACTCCAAGTGCTGGGAAATGACACACACACACACACACACACACACACACACCCTTCCTTCAGCCTGTTAAATGCAAGGGGGAATAGATTTTAGGGCCCAAATGTAATCGCCTTGCTCACAGGAGAAATCCAATTGACTTCAAGTAAGGTGATCACAGTTTCTCCCTTACTGTGTAAGCTCTTTGGGGGCAGGGGCTCTCTTTTTGTTCTGTGAGTGTACACTACTTAGCATGAGGAGATCCTGGTCCATGACTGGGGCTCCTATGTGCTATGGCCATATCAATAATAATAATTTAGCATAAGGGTTTTTATTCCCTTTTGTTTTGACAAGACAAGACATGAAGGGGCAGATCTTCAGCTGGTGTAAATTGCCAGAGCTCAGCTGAGGATCTGCCTAAAGGGTTACCCCCAATCAGCCTGCCTTCAATCTTCTTTTCTCCTTTCACCCCTCTCCTCTCTTCTTAACAAGCTACACTGTTAACCAGTGTAACCAACCTCCAAGATGGAGAGTCAAAAATTAGGCTTACAATAACTAGACAGGATTGGGGGAAGGGATAGCTCAGTGGTTTGAGCATTAGCCTGCTAAACCAAGGGTTGTGAGTTCAATCCTTGAGGGGACCATTTAGGGATCTAGGGCAAAAAAATCTGTCAGGGAACAGTACTTGGTCCTGCTAGTGAAGGCAGGGGACTGGACTCCATGACCTTCCAGTTCTATGAGATAGGCATATCTCCATATATTATTGAGTGATGCACTGAAAATGGCTATAGTGGGAAAAGGGGGAAGAACACATCTAAAGAAAGACCAAGAAAGTTAGACAAACAAAACAGCCTATACCCCAAAATTTGATCAGCAGTCCTGATTTGCATCACCTCAAACACATAGCTTGTTTTTTGCCTTGGCATTTGGCTGGTTATATGAACATGAAAATCAAACTTGTACAAAATAGGTTTGACTGTAGTGATTCAAGTCTTATCATTCAGATGACTTTTACGGTAAATCCCGATGAAGATACGTATCCTATAGGCAAATTCACCAGTAACACCCATTTTAGTTTGAAAAGCTATTTTGTGACATACTGTGCTGTATGGCTGACTAATCCCAGGGATTGAATAAATCATGTCCATTATAAAATGGACCCTTTCAAATTCCCGGAGTTCTACACAGGCATCAGCTATTGCAGCAGCTTTAGAGATAATTTTCTCAACTAGAAATAATTTGGTGTCCTGTTTTAAAAGTATGGTGTTTTCATTTGTATCACAGTGGTAATGACTCCTTCTATTGAAACCTATTATTATATCTCAGGCAAGAGCCTTCCAAGATAAACCAAAGAAATGCTGGAAATAACTAACTTAATTGGTCAAAGCGGGAAGGTTTTCAGTCATTTCAACTTCATCTCTGCAGCACTAAAAATATATGCATTCATCCTGCAGCAATGAACTGCAAAATATTAACCAGAGGACTGCTAATCCTTTCACTTAGAGAGTTTGTGGGCATCCATCAGTAATATTATTCTCCAATTGGAAGCTGTGATAGATGGAGATAAATTAGCATAAGTAAAATGAATACGGATAATTGCAAGGCAAAAAATAGATTAATTTAAAATTTCTTTGCTTAGCATGAGAGACTCAGAGAAATTAGATCTAGAAAAGTCCTGTTAGATCATGCAATTCATTTCCCTTCTGTGAAGTTTATTCTCAAACGATTTGTCCAGCCAAGTTTTTAATGATTCAAGCAGTGGGACTTCTACCCCCATCACAATCTTCTCATTTGGAAAGATTTCCTAATATTGTACCTAAATTATCTTTAGCTTGATTTTATCCCATTACTCCTGCTTGTACCCCAGTCTACCAGCCTTAGAAATCTTCTCCTTTCCTGGGGCCAGATTCTGGTAGCCTCACTCATGGTGAATAGCACCTTACTTCACATGCAGTCGCACTGAAGTAAATAATGGTACTCCTGGGGTAAGCTACAACTCCATGTTCATAAGGGTGGTAGAATCTGTCGCCTGGATGTTCACACAGACTGCAAACACTTGTCGAGATTTATCTCATCTCCCTCAGTCCCCTCAATCACTGTTTAGCCAAGCTATAATCACTTCTTTTCACCTTTCCATATAAGATCGCTCAGTCTCTTAACATTTAAATGTCATTAATACAAAACACAGTGTAGAACACATTATTTCGAGGTAAACATTTTAAAAACAAACAGGAGGTGAGATTTTCAGTGTTAGGCCAATGCGGAGGGCTTTTCAGAATCCTATCCTAGCTGTTAAAAACTGCAGAAAAGGAAAAATCTACACCTCCTGGGTTAAGTACCTACCAACCCCTCTGCTCCCCATCATCTCATTTTTTTATTCCTGATATAATGTAAGTACAGGGATACTAGCTGACAATAACACCCTGCACTTACAGGACTGATGCACCTCTCATATTGTATTAAAAAAAAATCCCAAAAATATTCAGCCAGTGGCAGACACCTTCCAGGGAAAATTTTTGGTTAGATAGTTAAAATTCTGACAAAATTATAAGCAACAGAAAACAGGATCTTACAATGGGACGTGTCGATCAACCCTAATAATAAATGGAACTACCAGTCCCGCCTATAATACCACTTTACTATGGATATCCTTGCTAATGTGGAGTAATTACGTGAATATGGACAGTATTTCATATTTACATCCACAAAGGAGTCAAATCAATCGGGCTGTAAAGAAAGTAGACGATTTAATTGTCCAAAGAATATAATGAACATCAGAATAATATCTGCTGGTTTTTATGCAACCCAAATCACTGACCAAGCTCTATGCTAAGTTTTATTTTAATTTGAAATCATTCAATAAGTTTACCAGACACAGCAGTTGATATATCACATCAGCCTGTAAATAATCTGCTACGTCTGGCAAAGATGGCTTTGACTGAGAATTAAATGTCATTTCCTATTAATAGAGAATCTGTTATGACTCAGATTAATAATGCACCATGGTGGTCACGAAACATATTCATTAAAGCTTTTGTTCAGTTGATTAGCTGAAAGCCTGTTTTGACTTCTTAATTATCATCACTAAAGACCTTTGGTAAGAATAAAGTAATGTACAGTTAATGACTCCTGCGTTCAGTTGCCTAGCAGTATTGTTATGTGCTGGTAGCACACTCAATTCTTAGGCAAGTTTGGTGGTATTAATTTTTTTCCCTATGAATACATTTTTCCTTCAAATATCAGGTTTCTTCTCAGCAGACATATCTGAACATGTATTCTGATCCAAAACAAATGTAGCTGTAGATTTGGTGATGTTGGACAACTGTCCTCTCAGAACTGGATTCAGGCTATTTATAGATCAGAAAAGTCTTTAAGGGTATTTCTCTAGTCATGGACCCAAACTACTCACAGCCTGTCTCAAACTCAGCTGGAAGAACTCCCTGGGATATGGGAGGGTTAAAAGGAAAACTCTGAAGGCACAATGCTTTTAACATTCACTACCATCCTTACAATCACTTGGCCACCCACCTACATTACAGAGGTTGGTTCACTGATCATTCTGTCTTCATCAGGATGCAAGTCTTACCAAACTTGAGAGTCAGAAAGCTGTAAAAAAATGCGTGGGGACACAGTTGAAACTTAAGTTCTAATGATCCCATTAAATCCTTAAGATCTACAACCTCTCAAACAGTAGTGCGCTGCTAGTCCTCTGTCATTACTTCTCCCTGGCAATAGGGATCTTACTGACCTTTAGAGAATTCACCTCTTAGCTCTTCTGTGTTGCACACTCCACCATTGTGCTCTCTTGGTATTTGTGGCTGGACTGATGTTCAGTAATGTGAAGTCTTCCAGTTAACACTCTCTGTGGTTCTTCAATAAGGTTCCGAAAGCTTGGTTTCACTTTCATCATGATTTTCCAAGTTGTTACTTCAACTCATTGAGAAACTCCTATAGAATGTTCCATTTTTATTTGCTCATTTTCCCCTCAGAGACTAAAAATGAAAATATTTTGACAAACTGGGCGAGGACAGCTGGTTTAAAAATTGACGGATCTATCAAAGCTCAAAGCTAACAGGTCAAATGTACAGGAATAGCAACAGGTGATAATAAGGGGTCTATGGCCCTGATTCTGAAAAGAACTTATACACATGAGTAAGAAAGTAAATAGCTCCATCCACTTCAGTAGGAGTGGTCACATGCTTAAAGCTATACATGCGCTTAACTATTTAACGGAATTGGGGGTCTATCTGAGCTGCATCTGTTTTCATTGGTCACTATCCAAGCAAATTTAGATAGGCTTACTCAGGCTCAATTGTTAGAAATAGCCAGACTGGATTTGATTTATGTAACACCTCTATTAAACAGTGTATACTTTGTAAACCTTCTTTTCACTGAAAATAAGCATGCTAATCAGGTGTGATAAAACATTCTGGATGTTGACACAAAGAGAATTTAGGCTTATTCCATACCTTTAAAAATGAGCCAACTTATTTTATATTAAGTAACATTTCTTCAGAATTTTTAATTAATATATGGAGAACATTTTTCATAGAATATCAGGGTTGGAAGGGACCTTAGGAGGTCATCTAGTCCAACCCCCTGCTCAAAGCAGGACCAATCCCCATTTTTTGCCCCAGATCCCCAAATGGCCCCCTCAAGGATTGAACTCACAACCCTGGGTTTAGCAGGCCAATGCTCAAACCACTGAGCTATCCCTCCCCCCCAAAACCCTATTTAATTATTTAATTTGGGTTTGCCAAAAATATACATTATGTATTCCTATTTATATCCCATTCTCTACATTACTCCTGGGGGAATTCTGCACTGGTGCAGAATTCATGTTATCTGCAGATTTCTTTGCTTCCCCACAGAAAAATGACTTCTGAGGGGAAGCAAAGGGAAGTTGCAAGAGTGGTCACTCACTCCTCCCCAGCAGCCCGGAGCAGCCGGTGGAGATATAAATCAGCACGGGGAGGGGGATGTGAGCGAATGAAGGAGAGAGACTTTGCCCCTATGGCTCGCTATTCAGTGCACCTGGGGTGGAGGGGCAGGACTTCAGGGCATTTGGAGGTAGGGGTGTGAAAGGCTCTGTCCCTTCAGGCAGAGCATAATGTAGCAACCTGCCTTCTTAGTTGTTCCCATTGTTGTTGCTGAATAGTTCCCATTCTTAGTGAATTATTCCCATTCTTGGTAAATTCCCCCAGGATCATAAAACAAGTATAAAAATTTTAAGGCTTCTTTACATTGCCAGAGTGGTGTAAAGGAGACTTATTCTAAATGACAGTATGGCCTTATAAATGCTTATGGTGCTTTAGTGATTAGAACTGGTCTAAATTTTTTTACTGCAAAATTTTCCTATCGAAATATGCTCCATGAACTGTTTACTACTGACCTTTCTGAGATGGTCAGTAGCCGATAAAAAAAGTTTGATTCCCCAGCCCCCACTTGCTCTTCAATTGCCTATGATGTAAAACTGAACATATGGCTGCATATATTTGGTGACCAATATCTAGAAATAAAGAGTGAAACCTAGCTACATTACTATTAGACAAAAAGAGAGTTTGGAGATTTCCTTCAATGCTCCCCACTCCCATTCTCCATCCATTGTATTGTAGTTTCAATAAATTATGAAAGTAATTGAAACTGTTGTGATTAGATTACATTATTTTGATAAATAAAATGTGCAGAATTTTAAAATATTGTGCGCAGAATTTTTAATTTTTTTTTAGTGCAGAATTTAAGTTTTTGGCACAGAATTCCCTCCCAGGAGTACTATATCACAAGAGAACTGGCAAATTGAGAGATGTGGCAGAACAGTTTTTAAATGACAGCTGCGACACTATTGTTTTAAGCTGAAAAGCGTAGAGGAGAAAAACACTCCTGTTATAGCTGTGGTACATTTGAAGTTATGGAATAAATTAGATTAGCAAATTTGAAATGAAGACTGTGCCAGCCTGTTATGGGACCTGAAAAATTCACTTAATCCATGAAGCCCTACCCCCCTCTCCGTTTAAACCACCACCAAAATTGTGGTTTCAGACCTCTAGACTTCACACAGTATTTTTATCCAATTGTTGTCTTACTGTTTGATCATTAGCTAATCAGTGCAAAGACTGTGCCTATCTATGTGCCTTGTATAGCACCAAATTGGGACCAATCAGATAATAATTATGTAATTAAGATGTAAAATTTCTGTGGTGAGTAGATAGCATCTTCTATTGAATATGAAAAAACAGAAAAGTTCAATAGTAGCTTATTGAGCCAAATTCTGTGCTGGTGTAGCTCTAGTGAAGTCAATGAAATTACACTAGCAGGGAATTTGCTTGTAAGCTCTTTGGGTCAGACCCTTTTTTTTTGTTCTGTGTTTGTACAGTATGTAGCACAATGAGCTACAGGTCTAGGCAATACTGCAGTACTAATAAATAAGCAAAATTAGATTTAGTATTGCTATTTTCCTATAAGAAAGAGGGGAAATGGTAATATCTGTGTTCTCTGAAAACAGTTGCAGCTGTATTACTTTGTCAAATCTTTAATGACTTCATGCTTTTTTCAACAGTGTTTCACTCTCTAGCTGACAAGAGTGTGTATGGTTTGGGGAAGGATGTATTTTTAATATCTAACTTTTTACTTTTTTAATGTTATCCAGTAGCGTGTGTGTATTTTGCACATATATTTTCAATCTCCTCCATACCTTTAGAACAGAGCTGTACAAGTAATTGATTTTTCAGTTCTGTGGCTGTACAAAGAAAACAAACAAACAGACAAAAAAACCACGTGTCATTTCAGGTCCACCCAAAACAATTTTTTTAATTTTTTTTTGGTGAACTGAAAGGTAAACAAAATTGGTTGAAATAGAACAAAATGCTTCATTTGATCTGAAAAAATCCATTTAATTTTTGAGCTTTTTTTCATCTTTTCTTTATTTGTAATACAGTTGAAGTACATATCCAACTAAATCATTTCATACTGAAAAATCAAAAGGTTTAATTTAGAAAATGTCAAAACAAAATTTCGATGTTTTTCAGATTTTTTTTAAAACCAGAACAATTCAGGGAATTCTACATGAATTTGTGAAATCTTTCAGTTGATACAAATCTACACTTCTCAGGGAAAAAACAACAACTTTGAGCTGAAACTTTTCTCCCAGCTCTATTCTAGAATGCCACCACAATTTAAATTCAATTTCTCCATAAGCACTTAGACCTTTCTTCTGGAATTCCAATAGACATGTTTCTAGATACCTTGGTAAAAGAGGGGGGAAATAACACTTTTGGGGATTTTTTCCTTGTTTTTTTGTTTTGCTTGGTTTTTATTAAAAATGTTATCCAACTTTGCAAATTTAACAAAAAACTTGGGGGAGGGGAATCTGTCGAAGTTTTTCCTGATTTTTTTTCAAATTTGACATCACTCAAAAAATGATTGAGATTCTGAAGTTGATGGGCAAGGATCTACTAGCATTAACAACATTATGTTGTAGGATATTTCATATATTCCAGTCTAACTCAGAATGTTACTGAAGAAAAGGAATAACCAAGTGATCTTTTCAGAGAGCAAAAAATTCTGGAAGTGAGCCACTGGCTAGGTAAATAGTGTGTGTGGAAGTTTTCATTTTGTGGAAAATTGGTTGACCTTATTTGGAGAGAGGGGGCTGTACAGTTTGGATGGGCTCCATCTCGGTAGATGGGGAAACAATCTTTTCAGGGACAGGCTGGCTAGAGTAGTCACAAAGGCATGAAACAAATATCAAAAGAGGACGGTAAAAAGAGGGAAGATGTGAGCACTCATTTAACACAAAATCAAGATATTGAGAAGAAAGTTAATCAAGAAAACAAAGGACATGAAGAAAATAAATGTTTTAATTGCCTGTGCACCTGTGCTAGGTGCCTGGGTAACAAACAAGTGGAACTGAAATTGCTAATTGATTAACATAAATTTAAACTAGTTGGTATTACTGAAACCTGGTGGGATGATTTGCAGGACTGGAATGTTAGAATCTATGGTTTAATCTCTTTAGGAAAGATTGAGTAGGCACAAGAGGAGCAGGAGTGGAGCTCTATGTCAAAGACAGCATTACCTGCTTCTGAGTCACTGACACCTGAGAAGAAAATAATCTTGAATGTTTATGGATCAATGTCCTAACAGAAAAAGCAAAAGACAAGGTATTAGTTGATGTCTGCTGCAGAACGCCAAATCACACCAGGGAACGGGATGACTGGCTCCTTAAGCACATATCTATAGTGTGTAAGAAAAAAAGCTTCATGATCATGGGGAGTCTTCAGTCTGATATGCTGGAGGTTTCATGCTGCCAGCACTAGAAACACCCTCTGAATTTCTAAATATTAGAGATGACAATTTCCTAATTCAAGAAGTGGGCATCCAACATGGAAAATTCTGTTTTAGACCTCATCTTGCCAGATAAAGTGAAATTTATCACAGAACTAAAAATTAATGATAGCTTAGGTGCAAGTGATCATGACTTGATCATATTTGTTAATTGCAAACTGAACAAAGACCAAACCTGTAATCTATATACTAGTATTTTAAAAGGACCATATTCATTAAGTGGGAAACAGTTATGAGCCAAATCAGTTGGGAGGTAGAATTTAAACAGAAAAAATATTAATAATAATTGGAAATTCTTTTGAGAAGACTTTACTAGATGCCTAAAAAGCCACAATCAAGAAAGAAGGTTGTACTGGTTAACACTCCCCCCCCCCCCCCCCCGTCATTTAGAGGGAAATTGAAGGCAACCTGATAGGGAAGCTACAGGACACAAGGAGAAATCTATGGATAGCAGAGTTAAGGTCAATAAGAAGTATATTAGAACATAAAGAAGTCTAATAATGGTATTAGTATATTACTAATTGGAAACGGTAGAATTGTCAATAATAAAGCAGAAAAGGTGGAAGCGTTCAATAAATATTTCTGTTCTGCATATGGAAAAAAGAAGAGATGATGTAATCATATGATGATGATGATGATGATGAAGAAACACTTTCCATTCCAGTAGTAACTCAGGATAATGTTAAACAGCAGTCACTAAAATTAGACATGTTTTAAATGAGCAGATCTGGATAACTTGCACCCAAGAGTTTAAAAAACTGCCTGAGGACATTCCTGGACAATTAATGTTGATATTCAATAACTGTTGGAACATTGGGGAAGTTCCAGAAGACTGGAAGAAAGCTAACATTATGCCACTATTTAAAAAGGGTAAATGGGATGATCTAGGCCATTATAGGTCTGTCAGCATGACATTGAACCCAGAGAAGATAATGGAATGGCTGATATGAGACTCAATTAATAAAGAATTAAGGGATGATAATATAATTAATGCCCATCAACATGGGTTTATGGAAAATAGATCCCATCAAAGGATTGCATGTTTGGTTGATAAAGGGAATCACTGAATCATAGAATATCAGGGTTGGAGGAGACCTCAGGAGGTCATCTTGTCCCACCCCCTGCTCAAAGCAGGACCAATCCCCAACTAAATCATCCCAGCCAGGGTTTTGTCAAGCCTGACTTTAAAAACCTCTAGGGAAGGAGATTCCACCACTTCCCTAGGTAACCCATTCCAGTGCTTCACCACCCTCCTAGTGAAAATGTTTTCCCTAATATCCAACCTAAACCTCCCCCACTGCAACTTGAGACCATTACTCTTTGTTCTGTCATCTGGTACCACTGAGAACAGTCTAGATCCATCCTCTTTGGAACCCCCTTTCAGGTAGTTGAAAGCAGCTATCAAATCCCCCCTCATTCTTCTCTTCTGCAGATTAAATAATCCCAGTTCCCTCAGCCTCTCCTCATAAATCATGTGCTCCAGCCCCCTAATCATTTTTGTTGCCCTCCACTGGACTCTTTCCAATTTTTCCACATCCATCTTGTAGTGCGGGGCCCAAAACTGGACACAGTACTCCAGATGAGGCCTCACCAGTGCCGAATAGAGGGGAATGATCACGTCCCTCGATCTGCTGGCAATGCTCCTACTTATAAAGCCCAAAATGCCGTTAGCCTTCTTGGCAACAAGGCACTTGTTGACTCATATCCAGCTTCTCGTCCACTGTAACCCCTAGGAACAGGGTTGATATAACAGATTTCTGTAAGGCATTTGACTTGTTACCAAAGGGTATTTTGATTTAAAAACTACGAAGCGTAACATGGCAAATAACAGGTCTCAAAATATAACTGTAAATAGAGAATCATGATTGAATTGTGATCCCTGGTTACATAAACAGGGGAATCTATAGTAAGAGTAGGGTGGTTATATTACACCTGTATTTCAAACTGGTGCTACTGCTGCTTGAATACTGTATCCAATTCTAGTTTCAACAATTCAAGAAGGATAGTGATAAATTGGAGAAGGTTTAGAGAAGAGCCGCGAGAACGATTAAAGGTTTGGAACATGCCGTATAGTAATAGACTCAAAACAAAAAGAAGGTTAAGAGCAACTTGATCACAGCCTGTAAGTACCAACGTGGGGACAAATATTTAATAGTGGACTCTTCAATCTAGCAGACAAAGGTATAACAAGATCCAGTGGCTGTAAGTTGGAGCAAGACAAATTTAGACTGGAAATAAGATGTAAATTTTTAACAGGGAGGGTAATTAACTATTGGAACCATAGTTGTGGGGAATTCTCCATCACTAGCAATTTTTAAAGCAAGACTGGATTTTTTTTCCGAAAGATCTGCTGTAGTGAAAAAAGGAATTATTTTGGGGAAGTTCTATGGCCTGCGTTATATAGGCGGTCAGACCTAGATGATCACAGTGGTTCCTCCTAGCCTTGGAAAAAAATTAAAAATATTTAACCAAGCTCTGTTGGAAACCTTCAAATGTAAAGCTAACAAAGGAACTGCAGTTACCTACCTACCTCAAATGGAGGCCTGCCTTAATCAAGAATTTTTTTTAAAAAACCATGCTTTCAGATATTGAGATGACAAGGGCTACCAAAGTGTAGAGAATGATTATTGTTGTTATTATTTAACTGATTATTATTAGTCTCAGTGTTTTTTCTGCCTTTCCTACTTCTTGCCCTGCATCTTACACCATATATTTAGCAATGACAACCCCCAATCAATAAATGGAGTTATTTCCCAAGGTATGTTGGTTAGGCTGCCTGACGAGGTTAGAGAGTTAATTTTATTACCCTGGTGCCTCTATCTTCCAATTGATTTAGGAGGAGATTCAGCAACAGAAGGCTGAGCAACTTCCTCAAGACCGATCATACTGCAAACTCCTTTCTCTTTCAAATGGTATTTGCTATAGTAATCCCCACCTATTGCAGTGATTTTTCAGATTATCAGGAATTTGTTTTTTCCCCCCAAATGAAAGTTGGTCACATCAGTCAGTCTTATTTTATTGGTTGGAAGCAAAGCAGTAGCAGGTTAAAGAGCTTAAGAGGACTAAAAATAGAAAGGACTTTGGTGGCTGAAAAATGCCCCTCCCGATTTGCAATTTAGGTCACAGTGGATTCTAGCAACCTCAGGCTGGGCAGTTTGGCAACTCCACAGTGAACTAGGAGCACAGTTGTGCTCTTTGGAGAAGATGCTAATATTTGTTATATGAATAACTTTGGATAACATGATTCTGAGAGCTTTTACATGACGAAATATGAAAATAAGTCCAAATTGACTTACCAGGATAATTTTAATTCCATTAGCATATACCATATGCATCTGGTTTATTTTATAGCAGTTACTATTCAAAATAGAAAATACTTCCAAATTTGAACTTGGTTTTAATTAAAAAATACTTATATATCTCAAGCCCATGATATTGCAGTGAATAGTTTACCTGCATACTCTTCCCAGACACAGTCACTATCTCTTCCTTGCTCCACTGTCTTCCTAAATTAATATGACATGCTTGCTAATTATGTAGTTATGGCAGAAGGAAATCTGGTTGGTTTTAGCTGGCATTTTGTCTGTCTCTACTCTTAGCTTTCTTTTAGGCAGTTTCCAGCAATCTTAAACTGCTAGGAGATCAAATAAGTAGACTAAAGTGCCATCAAGAGGTGACAGAATAATGTTTGTGCTTAGCAATAGTAATAAAAGATTATGTTGAAGCACTATACAGATTTATGGCAGATTGCTAGAATGCATAATAGAGTAATGAATCTCTCAAGGAACATGCCTTACAACTCGATGTGACAGCAAAATGTCTATTTTTTTGGTCATTTTTAATATCACAGCTGCATCCTTTAGAAGTAAAAAGAAATTCTGAAGCCTTAAACTAAGCAGAAGC
This sequence comes from Macrochelys suwanniensis, assembly GCA_033296515.1. Lineage (NCBI taxonomy): Eukaryota > Metazoa > Chordata > Testudines > Chelydridae > Macrochelys > Macrochelys suwanniensis. The sequence continues at coordinate 96,568,574 of CM065776.1, read as the reverse complement.
ATGTTTAACTTCCACAGAGGTGTAGTTTCTCAGGTACAGGTCTCTAAAACAAGTATGCTGCAATTTACCCCATACCTCTCCAACAGGTGAGAAATGACCATATACAATTTAGCTTTAGAAGACAATAGCTATGTTTCCCCCTTTGATTCTTTTTCTTAAAACAGTTAAATAATAACAATATTATAAATAATACTATAATAAAACATTTGACAAGAGATAGAAAAATGACAAAGCCTGTTTGTAAGAATAACTCAGAATGGTCTCGTGCTTAAGGTACTGGATGGGGTCTCAAGAAACATGGGTTTAGTTCCCATAGCTCTGCCTTACACTTCTTCTAGGGCCTTGGGAAAGTCATTTAATCCCTCTGTGCCACAGTTCCCCATCTGTAACATGGGGTTATTTTTACTTCCTTTCTCTCTCCCTTGGTCAGTTTCGTCTCTTTAGACTGTAAGCCTGTAAGCTCTTCAAGGCAAGAACTGTTTCTAATAATGTGTTTGTGCTCTCCTAGCTCAAGAGGTGCCCAATTTCAGTTGGAGCTTGAGATACACCTAACAACGCTTAGCACATAGATGATTCTCTACAGATATTAATTGCATTGGTTGCCATTAAAGTCACACATTAATAGTTGAAATAATGCATATTTTTTCTGTATAACAGTTTCCGTTACAGAATAGGAAACTGCTGTGGTATTTCACATGTTTCTGTGGTAACTCTTGACTTTTAAAAGGGTTGCCTGTGTCATTCTCATTCCGACAACATCCCTGCGAGGGTGACATGCATTATTATCCCCAAGGTGAAACATGTCCCCTTAACAGCAATGAAATTTAGTGGCAGAGGCTACAGCTACTCTCTCCCAACCATGTACACACTGATGGAGAAAGCAGCAAGTGTCCTGGGTTGTTAGGACCCAGTAGAAGCCTGGGCAGTGAAGGAAAACAGCAACCCATGCTCTGCCTCTCTCCCCCACCCCTAAACTGCCACTGTCCCTTCTCCAGCCCCCATCCAATCCTAGTGTGATTTATTGTCACCTACTTGCAGGGCACTCATCTCCAGGGGAAGCAAGTGTGGACCTGTCAACTTCAGGGTTAAGGAGCAGTGGAGCTGGATTTCTAGCGTCTTGAAGTGGTGTTTTCACAGAGATGAACACTGTGTAGACAAGAGAAAGGTACTGGACAGGAGAGTGGCCACTGTCAGAAGCCCTCTTTCCCCATAACAATGCCAGTCTTTCACCCAGCAACTCCTGCACCAAGCAGCTTTTCCACCCTACAGCATCACCAGCAGAATTGCCTGAAGAAAAGGGACCAAAGGAGGACTTCCACTAATGCTGCCATTACCTGCCCATACAATGAAGTGGATCACATTTTTGTGATTGATGTCATCACCACACCAAAAAAATGATGTGGTGGATAGTTTTCCACAAAGCACCCCAGCCAACACAGCAAGCACCCAAGACCCCATGGAAAGCTCCCCTGACCTATGTATACTATGGGGTCCAAACAAGAGGAGATTTTTCTGGGGAGCCAAGAACTGTGTGGCATAACAGATTTAGAGATTACACAATAATATCATGCAGGCAGCCACCCTGAAAATGCTGTGGATGAAAGCTCTACCAGTAAGTATTATGCAATTGTATTACAATATAACGGCATAGGGGATTTAAACACCTTTCTTTTCCCACATACCATTTCTCTGCCATCATGCTGGACAGAGCTAGGAGTCTCTCTCCTCCTGCTTGGCTTTTAACCCGCTTCTCCCTCAGAGTGCTCCAAATGGCATCCACACTGGTGAATTAAAGCTATACATTTATATTTCCTTGCAGCATCAAACCCCAAAATCATTGGTCACACGTGCTGCCTCCATAACCCACACCTCTTCTTGAGATGCTTCCTGCTTACTCTCCTGCAAACTATGGAGAACACAGCATACTGGAACCCCCATTTCAATCAACCTAATCACAGGCCTCTCCCACAACAATCAATTCCCCTGGAGTGGGAGAAGGAGAACCTTCTCAAGTGCATCACCTACAGGAGCTTGTGAGCATCCCTTAGTCTGGGCATGCTACAGTTCTATTGGTCTTAAATTCCCACTGCACTCTTGGTTTTTTTTTTTAAACCAAGTAGTCTAATTTGTTACCTATGTTATTTAACTAATACATCTTTTGTGATACAGCTGGGCTGAAAATTTTATTGAAGTGCAGCTCAAGCCATCAATAGCATAACTTTCCTCCATTGTATCAATTCCTAATAAAATCAATACACAATCACATGTCACTCATTTCAATGGTTACAGCACACATTACTCACAACTACCCCCAGGCCTCAAAGAAGGCACATAATGCATCCCGGCCCTTGTTTCCCTGACCAGTTGGGGCATTTTTCAGAGACACCCTCTCTTGCTGCACATGACATTTGGAAAGTCTCTCCACTTCCGGCTTCCACCCAACATCCAGGCACTCTCCCTTGCTCTCACAGATGAAGTGCAAACCAAAGCAAGTACCTATCACACAAGTCATCTTATGCTGAGAAATACCCAACCTTGTCAAGAGGCACCACCACCTTCCCGTCATCCTTCCAAACACACACTCCACTGCCGTTCTGCAGCTACTCAGAGTATAAGTAAACCACGTTTTTTCTCCCGTGCAAGTGTCATTAAAAGGCTTCATAAACCAGGGTAGCAGAGGTAAGCTCGATCTCCTAGAACAATAGCTGGAATCTTAACTCCATTAACATCCAGAGTGGTCTGGAGAGAAAAAATTCCCGTGCTCATTCCAGCAAACAGAGCTGAGTTTCTAAAGATCCTGGCGTCATGGACCTTTCCAGACCACCCCACATTAACATTGGTGAACCTGTCACAGTGATCATCCAGGTCTTTCAGGACAATGGAGAAATTTCTCTTCCAGTTGTTAAAATCTTTGGCTTGGGTTGTGGGATGGGGCAAAGAATAGGCATGCATGTCCCATCAATAGCCCCTGTACAGTTAAGGAACCTCATCCATGCAAAGGCATCAATAATTTCCTGTGCATTGCCAAGCTTTATGACCCAGCACGGCTGCACCCCCTTAATAGCATCACAAACCTCCATGATGACAACCCCAACAGTTAATCTGCCAGTACCAAACAGGTTAGCTACTGACTACTAGCAATTGGGTGTGGGAAACTTCCATATGGTGATGGCCACACAATTTTCCATGCTGAGGGGAACTCACATCCGAATGCCATTAGCCTTCTTGGCAACAAGGGCACACTGTTGACTCATATCCAGCTTCTCATCCACTGTAGCTCCTAGGTCCTTTTCTGCAGAATTGCTGCCTAGCCACTCGGTCCCTAGTCTGTAGCAGTGCATGGGATTCTTCCGTCCTAAGTGCAGAGTCCTGCACTTGTTGAACCTCATCAGATTTCTTTTGGCCCAATCCGCTAATTTGTCTAGGTCCCTCTGTATCCCATCCCTACCCTCCAGCGTATCTACCATTCCTCACAGTTTAGTGTCATCTGCTGAGGGTGCAGTCTGCGCCATCCTCCAGATCAGCAGATCAGAAATAGCACTTGCAACACACATATGCATTTTGGCATGCTAAGAAAGTAATCACAGGGTTTTTTTAGTTTGATACCAAGTCCCAAAATCCCCATTGGTTCCATACGAGAAAAAGCACAGGCATAGATCTGAGTGGTGGAATATTGCACCATCAGAATCTTCCCAGAATGCTGCACAGCTCATTCCAACAACTGCAGAAGTGTGTGAACACAATGTTTCAAAAGGAAAGTACCTTAAGGCAGCATAGCAAAGCCGTTTTCTATTGGTACAGGAAACTATACTGTGAAACATTTAACCTAGCTTGTATGTACAGTGATTTCTAGTCAATATTTGATTTAAATGTGTGTACTGTCTGGGCCAAATCTTGCTCATCTTCCTCACTGTAATAAATGTTGCGCAGTTGCTTTGGAAAGGCTAGGGTAAAGGGCCAGTGGGAGTGTTTCACAAAAATTTAGGCTTCCAATGGCAAATCATGGTGGAGACAGTTACAGTTGTGGTGAAAATTGCATTTTTCTTCATCATGATATGACGTTGGTAACGTGGGACAGCTCTGTTCTACTGAGAGATGGTTCAGCTAGTGTTCTGCAAATGTTTAAGTCTGTCGGTGCAGTAGTTATTATAAAAAAGTAGGGCGCTCCTGTCAACATTTCTTTAAAAATGAGACTTTTGATCATATTTTGTTTCCCAGAAACATTTTTCAGTGATCAAAGCGCTCTTAAAAATACAGACGTTTCTAAACAGTGCACGACTTTTTGCTTTTTTAAAAGCAACCCACTGTTTCACCCCTACAGTGGTTTTAGGGTCCTATCCAGAGCAAAGACCTGATGCGATCAGTGCATCCAAATTTTTTTTAAAAAGTTCTTTAACTATGCTGCATAGAGTTAGCCTAAATATATTTTATATTTGGATTAACTAAGTGGCCGGCAGCCAAATTATAATTTAGAGAGATTGGGTTATTTTCTTTTAAAAGCGAGGAGAGGAAAAGACTATTTTCACTCCATCTTGCTCTCAATTCAGGCTCACACTCAGCTTCTTCACAAGTGGGAAAGAAATTTGTTAGGTAAGAATTAATCAGGGCTATACTACTGAAAAGTACAATACAGACTAAAGGTGACTAAGGCGTGTTATTTATGCAATGTATTTCCTTTTTCATTTAATTTTGGGGTTTTTTTTGCGGGGGGGGGAGCGATTTAACCTGTTCATTAGATACAATGTGATTAGCATAACATTAGTCAAAAGAGAGAGGAAAAAGAGGTCTTCAGAGTTCCCCACTGAAGTAAATAAGAGCAGTGGAGTGTCAGCAGTTCTGAAAATCACACCATTTATTTAGGTTCTTAAATATGGATTTAGGAGCCTAACATTAGGCATCAAAATTTTAAAATATTGGCTCCAAATTCAGCTATAGTTATGACAAATTCAATCCCAGTGTAATGTTGCTGAAGTCAATTAGTTTTGGACAACATTATCTGTCTTTTCAAATAGAATCTTCTCTGAAATATGAAAAATGTACTCATATTGGTTCAATCATCATAACAATACATCTAATTATTCCTTTATGGTAAGCTCCTGTTGCATCCAATTTGCAGAGAGAAGTTCTCTTTTCAATGAACTGTGTTCTGGTGAAGCAGCCCTTTGGTATTTCAATTTCTTATTTAAAAAACTCCCTGCTTGTCTTATCTGAATGTTAAATAAGAAGAAAACCCATTGAAATGGAAACAATCCTTAACATCTGATTATGTGAAATGTACTCAAACATTCATGCTACATTTGCAGCCCACCATTAATTAATAATCGTATTTGATTATTTCGACCCTGTTCTGAGTGCTCAAAGCCCTACTCCCCTCTCCCACAAGACTGTTTACATATTTGTAACCTGAATCCTAATTCAGTTTGATGGAAATTAGATAAGAAAGTTCTTTTGCCATGTTGTTATCTTGTGTCACTAGGTAAGGCAGCAGGATGGCATTAAACGAGAGCAAAGAAACAAAAATAGCATGAGAAAGCAAACGAAGCACATTCAGCGAAGACAGTGATAAAAAGAGACAGGCTTTGCTCAGCAAGCCTTATAAAATGAATTTCATGTTTAGCCAAACAGTACTCAAAGGCAAACCAAATTCTCATGGAACTGTTTCCTCAGTCCTGTCTCACACTTCCTTGCTAATCATTAATAGCCTGAAACAATGCAGAAAAATTATCCTGGTGTCCCAATACACACAAGATTACTGAAGCTTAGCGTGGGTCTATTTTTATTGTATCAGGTACTAAAATGAGCAGATATGAAGAAGAGAAATGTCTGTTTTATTTGACACCTACTTACAGATATAGTTTTCATTTTGGACTATATTTATTTTGTTTACGGAACTACTACTCTTAGAGTCTGAAGTCCCAGCCAGGATATTATAATGTTACAAAGAGAAATTAAATGATACGTCAATTAGAATCAGTGATGGAAGGAGAACTGAGGAGGAAAACATTCAATCACAAATGTTACCTACACAGAGATGGTTGCTGTTGCAATCTTTCCAAGGACATGCAATATTCACCTAGGGAACATCAATCTGTCAGCATAATGGCCAATAAGCAGTTTATGTATAAAAAAATATGGGGTGGCAAGGGCTATCCCTTATGAATTGTATGGCTGTATATCTGGCTACTGTATACGTACCATGAGTCAGCTTCACATAGATTAGCCAAATTGCTTTCAATGGAGCAATATTGACTGACACCAGCTAAAAGTCTGGGTCAGTATGCCTTCTCTTGAACGGCAAAGGCAAAATATATCTAGCTCCCATCACTGGTAGCATTGCCCCACCAGACTTCCAGTGCACCTCTCTAACCCCACATTCTCAACGCATCTCAAGCTCCTTGAACCATAACGGAACCTAAAGCATACATCACATCATAAACACGGTGCTGGACAAGACAGTTACATAACATAAGGAAGCTGTTAAAGAAGCTGTGAGAATGTTCTTATGAATGAAGAGTAGAGAATGGGGATCTTCTGAGAGGAACAGAGCCAGCCAGTCAAGTGCCCTAGAACAGTGGCAACTGCAGGTGAAATAGAGAAAAAGAGAAAAAGAACAGAGCTGCATCTCAGACAGAAATCAAGAGGAATATCCTGTGCCTAGTCAACATAGTCCTCAGTCACAGCTTGCCAGATTTGCTTATGTACCAGCACAGTTTGTTCAGTGTGAAGGGGGAGGTTGTCTCTTAAGTCCATGAGCTCCACACAAAAAAAGCACTGGTCCAGTAGCTACGTCCCTCATCATCTCCTCCACTTGTGCAAAGGGAAGAGACTTGGAAGACTGAGAACTCATGAGAGCAGTACAGTCTTTAGAATGGAACCAGAGAGTGGAAAGGCTGGCAGGAAGGAGGAAGTCCAGGGGGGACTTGGCTCTGGGATCCCCTCTGGAGCAGGGAAGTCTTCCAAGAGGCCAGGAGTGACATGGAGCAGTCACCAGGGTAGTGCATGTGCCAGTGTTGAGCCTTGGAAAAGGGCAGGGTTAGGACATCCAGGGAGAGAACCTTGCGAGGCATTCAGCTGAGGAGCAGTGCAAGGTGAACCGCAAAGCATTGAAAGGTCAAGTCTGAGGAGAGCAGAAGTTGGTTAAAATTCGGGATTTTGTTGGGATTTTGTTGGGGAAGGGGGGGTCCAAGGGAGAGCACTGACAGTTCCAGCCCTGAGAGAAGGGTGAACCTATATAGGTTGTGGTGAGAAGGCCTGGAAAAGGGTCATGGTTCATAAAAGCCAAGGGAGGTAGCAGGGATGGGTCAGAACAGACAGACGTTGCCTGCTCACTATAGGTCCCTGGGTTGGAACCCAATGTAGAAGGTAGGCCTGGGTTCCCCTACTATCCTCTGGGGAAGGTGACGGGAGGCCCCAAATAAGAGGATAAGGACACTAGAAAATCTTGAGCCAAGTGGGTGCAAGGACTGCTGGTCCCAGTGTTTGGGCTGAAAACTTGATGTAAGGGCATTAGATATTTTTGTTGGACTCTTTTACCCTGCAAGGGGTGGCTCTAAAGTGTGACCTGGCCAGAGGGCCAAGTTGGAAAAAGAAAGACCACCATGTGATCAGAGCCACTGTCGGCAAGGCATGCTAGGGGAGAAATGCCAGCTACACTGTGCCCAGCTATGAGGTGGCACTCTAGTGGTGAGCCCACTGTTCCACACCTCCGCATTAGCTCCTGCTGATTTTGTCATTCTACTGCTGCTAGGGTACTCTTCCGATGCCAACATGAGTCCTATCAGATGAAGAAAGGACCAGTGCAGGAGCAGCACAGAAGGAAAATCACTTCATGGGATTGTGAGTTCCATTGCCTGCAAATACTATGGATCCATGGGGTTGAGTGGCTGGGCTTCCTTCTCTAGAGAGGAAAATATGAGGTCTCTGAGTTTGACCTCAAGGACCTCCCATGGGTCCCTCCCAGAAGATCTTGCCACATCTCCAACTTCCCCCTCTCATTTTTTATGGCAATTACCCAGTCTTGGTATTTGGATAGTGTCACCCAAGCACTGGAAATAATACTTAAAGATGCCAATTGAGATTTAATTTAGCAAAATCATCCTTACATGGATATATGCAACAGCGACCATAAACAAAAGGATTTAAAAAATCCTCAGGGAAAAAAAAAATTAGATTCTAGGGATTACATGCCCCTATTAATATTGTCAGGTCAATTCATGTATTTTTGTAAATTCTGGCAAATCCTTTGTTTGAGACCTTTCTTTGGTAATGATCTTATTCAAATAACTACTAGACCTCTAACTCAGACTCTCCCACACGCGGCCTGCAGTTTAAAACAAACACACGCACCCACTTGCACTGTAATCATACTGCCAGCATTAACTCTGGACAATTGAGACAGCAGCTCCCCACTGGAAACAGGAGCAAATCCTCTTAATGTTGCATATGGCCCTTTAATCTAAGTGCTCTATACAGAGGACTTACGTTCTAGTGCTCGCCCCACATGAATCAGCTCCAGTGGTGTAACTGACCTCATTTGGCATCTGGCAGAAGCTAAAAGCAATAGCATCCAGCTGTTCACTTTAGTCAAAATGTACGAGTGCATAACTAAAACATACAAGTTTGACTTTAACCCTTGGGAAACGTAATACTCCTCAGTGGCAAAAATGAAGTTGTTAGGTTTTTTTTTTTCTTGATGTCTTTTGAAGGAATGTCCCCAGTTCCATGTGCATTGTCTTTTCCTGGAAAACTTTGGCGGTCTTCTATCCCAATGCTTAGACAGTGCTGTACCATACAGTGATCTCTTCCACCCTAAGAAAAAGCACCTTGCTCAATGTGAAGGAGAGGTGTCAGTGTCACTCACTGCACAGGACTGTGAGCATAGCGCTCAGCAAGCTGTTTACCAGGGGTTACAAATGGAAAACTAGCTCCTTTAAGCTCCCTTATAAAAGCGGAGGGTCCTTTGCCCTTGCTAGCAGTGAGAAGTACCTCCCTTCATTGACTTGAGCAGAAAAAGGTGATAATGACAAGGAGGAAGAATCTGCCATCCTCATTCATGTTGAGTAATACCTCACTCTAACTACAGTCCCATTGATTTCAATAGGGAATAAAGGTGCCAATCACTGGGAAGAACAGTGGTAAACTCTGGTCCCGGATGATTAGAAAAGAAATAGGAAGTTATAGCAGTGGGTAACTGCTCCTCAGTGTATTTTTTCACTCCTTTAGGTACCAAATGATGCATCAGTTTAATGATCAGACCTACGTTATTATTACCAGAAAGATCTAGAGTGAAGAACCCTGACTTACCTAAAGCTCCTTTCTGTAGCCATTGAATATAGTTTTACAAATACTTTTCCTTTTCAGGTAGTTGGATGAGTTGCAGAAAAGATCACAAATACAGTTGGTCAGAATGTTTTCAAAGGTATTTTTGGTTTTTGTTGTTTTTTGTTGAGTTGGTTTGAATGAATTTTTTTAAAGAAACAAAAGTTCAGGACAAGTTGTGTGTCTGGAATAAAGCCTGAATGTTACCTGGGGCCAAGTTCCAGAGTAAAAAACTTTCCACAGCTCTGAATTGTATTTTATTTAACCCTGTGGGTGCCACAGGGCTCTATGGGCCTAATCTAAAGTTAACTGAAGTCAATGGAAAGACTCCCCATTAATTTCAAAGTGTTTTGGATCAGGCTGTTTGTGCATCACATCTAAAATTCACTGAAATGGTTCTTCCCCTCCCTCCCCCACTTATATTGGCCTTCAAGAAGGAAAATATTCATCTGCTCAAACATCCCTAGTAGTACAACAAAACCAATACTTGAATATATAACCAGTTCACTTGAGAATGAAAGCATTACGGATACACTATTGGACACCTCTCAGTCATATTCCCCCCCGCCTTTCCTCCCACACACACTGTTCTTCTTTGGGAGGCAAATGGCACTGTTGCTGGAAGCTCCCGTTTAGAGGGAAATGAACTGCTACTGGTGAAAATAAAACTTCTTTCAGATTTCTCATGGCCAAAAGTTCATTTAGAAAACAAAAATCACTGCATGCAACTAGATGGGACTGGGCCTCAAGAAAATAAATAGCAGCCATTCCTTCCACTGAAGTGTGTTTAGAGGAGGATTCTCTTAGGGGAGGATCTGTGGGGCTCTCACATGTGCTACATGCTTAAAATGAAACTCTGCAGACCTTCTCTGTCCATACTGAGAGGAAAATAAGCCTGCAGAGGAGAAGGAGGAGGAGAAGGGAGTTCACTGATATAGAGGAGGATGGAGCACGTAGATGAGAACATAAGAATGGCCATACTGGGTCAGAACAATGCTCCATCTAGCCAAGGCTTGTGTGGTGCAGTTGGGCCACTGGAAACATGATTAAGGCTTTTCTGCCCCCCTCAAACAATCCACATCACTGCCCTCTGCCGCAGAGTGGTGGCAGCCTCCACTGAACAACCCCACTCTAGGATTATGTTATGAACATGAACATGTCTGCACAAGCCCCTCCACACTTTTGACTAGGTCTTTGACTCTCTGATATTTGTTATTCATGATATACAACGGGTCACCTAGGTCACATAGCACTGCTTTTGTTCCCAGGTTATATGAATGAAACTTGTGACCATGACAAAAGGATGTTCCAAACCTTCCAGCGCATGCCATTGTATGAACACATACTTACTCAAGTATTGACAAGACCTTCAAGTTCTGAGAATATACATTCATTCTATGTGCATCTATGAAAGACAGGCAAAAAGGGTCTTGAATACTGTGAAAGCTACTTCATGGCTTTAATTGAAATGAGTGTTCCCAAATACTTTCTTGCCATATTAACTCAGCTCTACTAACTCCGTAATAACAGGCCACCACAAAAAAAAATTGCATTCAGTCATCTTATAATACCATAGAGTTTTATTTGGCTCTCTCTCTTTCCAACCAATTCCCAATTTTCACTTTCTTTATTAATAAAATGGCCATTCTCCATAGGCAGTGATTGCATTAGACCAATAGTAGCCATTTCAATCAAAGATGATTGAATTCAATACTAAAATCCCTCTTTTCCCTTTTGATTTTGTCATGGTATGTAGATAAACTTTCATTGTCGATATTATAAGTGACGTCTTTAAGTTTGGTATATTAAGTGTGTGTGTTTATGTTTGGCTCGAAGTATTGCTGCAGAGGAGGACTTAGTTACAGAAATGTTACTTTACATACTCATACACTAGAAAGGTATCTTAAATGCAGACAAATTAGTTATCTGTCTTATGGTTTTTTTATTTCTTTATTCTGTATGCATAAAACAATCTAATAAAATCTGAATCATAGAAAAGATAGTACAAATAATTTAGTTCTTTAGGTTCTGATCAAATTAAATGGAGAATCAAATTAACCAGTGATTGAATTAAGGATGCCATTTTTGGGAAATCCCTTTCAATAAAACAAAAGATGATAAATTGTCACTGTTAGTTTAACTCAATTTATCCATGCGGTTTTGGTACGTTTTCTTAATTGTAGTGTGGCTAACATAGTATAAAATATTCCGTTATATTTTCATTACCCATGAGGACTGCGGATATTTGATTCAGGCCCATTTTCATGTTCCAACTCTATTATAGATGCCGTGCAGTGGGTTGCATATCTCAGAGCCAGAAATAAAGTTCCAATGAAAGACAGACACACTGAGCACACAGACACCTGGGGAGTGGTTTCCCTAGCAACAGGGAGCAGAAGAGCACTCACAACTTTCTCTCCTCTTGTGAAATTATTGGTGGCTTGTCAGAGGAGTCCATAGAGAAGACACCTATTATAAAATGTTGCCGTCAACAGGTGTCTAATTCCCATTAAAAGAGACTAATATTAGAATGGCGCCAGTGTCCATGTTGGCCATCCAAAAGCACACTTGCAGGCCCTGATTTTAAAGAAGAGCCCTGCCTGTGAATATCAGGCCTCTTTATAGAATCTTAAGGTGAACATTCAAAACTAGAGGCAGGTAGGGTCACTGGTGAAAACCTGGGCCTTCCAAATTTGTGAAGCTTCTGTCAAGGAAGATAATTCTGGCTTTTCAAAAACACTGATACTTTATTTTCACATTATAGTTTCTCTTTTGCTCTCCAGGAACCATATTGCACCAGTGCCTCTGAACAGGAGAGCCCCTGTACTCACAGAGGCCCAGTGACTTCAGTCAGCATGGCTCTATCTGCTTATAGGGATCTCATTGCCATTGTGTCCGAGTGTCTTACACTCTGCAATGGATTTCTCCTCGGAGCCCTCCTGGGAGATAGGGACGTACAGCCTGGACATTCTGTGTGTGAAATGGATACAAAAATAAAATTAGAGAGAGAGCTAGTGCCATATTTTTGTAAGCATTTTCCACTGTAAAAGATATAAGTGACCTGTAATGTCTTTCCCATATCTGTTTGCTCATGTTATTGATTACAGGTAGAGAACCGACAAGTACTGGAATACAGCAGCATTATCCCTCAGAGAAAATTTCCCTAATCATTCCAAAGATGAGTTCTCCCCTGTTGCCACAACCAACTCAAAATCCTTGTTTATCTGCCTCCAAAAACATATCTGTGTACTGTGTAAGTCAGTGGAGTGCCACTGACTCCAAAAGGTGTTATACCAAGTTATACCAACTGAGGATCTGTTCCCACATCTAAAAAAAATTAATCTGTTTTATAGGATACTTTAGTGCAAAGTTGTATCTTCACGTTATTAAGCATGTGCAGTGGTAGGGTGACCAGACAGCAAGTGTAAAAAATTGGGACAGAGGGTGGGGGGTAATAGGTGTCTATATAAGAAAAAGCTCCAAAAATCAGGACTGTCCCTATAAAATTGGGACATCTGGTCACCCCATTCAGCAGGGAAAGTGCAATGAAGAGGTTCCACTACCAGGTATTGTGCCTGAGATAGGCTCATCTGAACATGGGCCAGAGCAGCCCCTGCCATTTTCCAGATTACAGCACACCCTTTCCCTGCCGCTCTTCCATTGACTGAGCTCATACAGACTGTGGCCTTAACCACCCCCTCCTCTTCCTGTCCATCCCTTTTATGGTGTGCTAGTCTCTCCTACTCCTTGTGCACTAGGGTTGTGCCTGTGCTCGGCCCTGGCATGTGGGTGCAATGCCACCTCTTCCCTCTTTATCCATGTGTAGAGTGAGGCACAATGGAGCTCATATCTCTTCTGATATGAATTGCTGATTTGGTTACACTCATCTCCTTTCCGAGGGGCAGACAGCAAAGAACAAGTTGCAGAAACACAAACAATTGCTGTGATTGGATCCTCATTTAGTTCTGGAATCTGCTACTTTCAACATGGAAGTCAGTGACATTCAAGGCAATTATCGCCTCAGCATTTAATGCTCTCTGATTGTGACAGCACCACAATGATGGCATTCCATTTGCAGGGCTGGTCTCAGACAGATGACAGATGGTGTCTCCATTTCAGTGTTGTCCCCAAAGAGATTTAAAAACCAAATGAGCAGCTTTCAGCGAAGATAATAATGGTAAAGAATAGAAAGTGTTGATTATTCATGCAATTTAGACAACGTGAAGCTACAGCCAATAGCAGTCAATATTCTCTGGGACTTAATGCTGGTCCTTAAAATCCAGGAGCATCAGCTTTACTTTAAGGGAGCTGGAAAGATGCCCATGGGTAATAAATCTCATTGTTACTCACACTGTAGGTATGCTCAGTTTGCTGGCCTATATGAAGTCAATCAATGGCCTCCCCATTCAGATCTTAATGGAGGAGTGTCTCAGCTCATATAATCCAGCATTACAATGCCCCACTGCCAGTCTCAACAGAGAAACCAAGGGCTAAGTGGCCTGCCATAGGGTGGCTGATCCCAGTAAATGAAATAGTCAAGCTACCCTGTTCCTGAATAGGCTCTCCTGTTTGGCTAATTAAGAGGGCGGGGCAGCAATTGCAGGCTATAAAGGCAGCCAAGGAGACACTGAGAGGAGGGACACAGTGAGACAGAGCTGTCTGAGAGAGTGCATCAGGAGACCGGGCAGGTGACAGCATACAGCACCAGAAGGTGTTACTTGGAGGAAGGATGATGGCAGCAGAGCACCAAAATCACCCCCCTGCTGCAAGCCAGAGAGCCAGGGCCAAAGGAGGACCAGCAGCAGTGGGAGAACTGCTGGTTCTAAGCTGGAAGCCAAAGCCAAGGGTGAGAGAGGGCTGCAGATAGGAGAGCAGTGGAGGAGCTGACCTGCTGTTGGCTCCACACTGCAGAGCTGGGCGCAAGGAAAGAGTGAGAGGGGTCAGGGAAATGAGGGATGCTCCTCTAGGCGGGTGAACTCTCATCAGAGCAGCTGTGGGTTTCCAACTAGGAAGACTGGGGCTGTACTCCAGCTGAAAGGGCTAGGGGGACTGTTCCGGCAGAGGGACAGAAGAGGAGCTTAGGTGTGGTGGAATGTGTTGGCGTGTGATGTCATTTCATGGGACTTTAAGGACTATATGCACTGAGGTGATAAATGGGCTATGTTGGGGGCTTTTGTTAAGGACTGATTTGCACAATGGTGAGCTCCAGCCTGGTAAACCCCCCCCGGCTGCAGGCCTTGTCAAAGGCCCAAAAAGGTAGTGGGGCTACAGAGGTGCAGCCCAGGAATAGGCAGAGGCAGCTGGTCCTAAGCCCTTGCCAATGATGAGTGGCTGTTACAGACTGCAGTCTGCCCCAGTGAGCAGGGGCGAGATGAGGACTGGCTGTAGCCACTGAGGCAAGGTGGGGATAGAGGGTTGGGGGTTCCCCTGGGAGGGGTGACCCAGAGTGAGGGGGTACTTCTGGAGGCAGAAACCCAAGGTAAAGAGATACCAGGGTCTGGGAGGGACAGAGGGCCAGTAGCAGGCGAGACACCGCCTGCAGAGGGCGCTCTGTATGCTGGGACAGAGCTAATTCCCAAGATGACCAGCAGGAGGCACCGCACTGGTGAGTCTTCGCTTCGCTACAAGCTCCCATTAAAGACAATGGGTGATGTGTGCATCCAATTTAATCCAAAGAGAAATGCAATACAACTGCTTTGCCTGAATGCAAACCATAGAAGACAACTTGATAAATAGGAATAATACACTAAGGTCCATAGAGAGCCAATACTTTTAATAGTCTAACTGCAATAAAGCAAAAACCAAAGCAAGGCCCCCTAAAGGGTACAATATCTTCAAAATCAGGCAAACCTAAATGCTCCACCTACTAACGTGATTGCAATATTTTACATTTGAAGTAGGAGTTACATGTTTAAGCAAAAAACAAACAAGTGTTGCATATTACTTTGCTAAAAGTCAGAGAGAGCCACACACAATAAATAAAATAATCTATCCTAAATGGCCAGTTCATTTTGATAGTTTGCACTAACCCAACTACCTAATTTATACGGTTTTCCAGGATTTTCCCACTTTCTGTAGTGGAGCTAGCAATGGAACAAAATTGGACCCTTAGGGAGTTCTAATAGTTTAAGACCAGATTGTGAACTCTTTCTTCACACTGGTGTATAGATATTCCCATACGTAGCCCCACTGAAGTCTAGAGAATCTGATTTTTAGCATATCCATTAAAGCAACCACTCACCACTATGAGTTTCTGTTTATAAGAGAGTAAAGAGCTTCCTGAGTGCTTTAATAAGCCTCTGAATCATGGGAGTAAGCAGAGACAAGTGAATAGATTTCAAATGCTGAGCAGGAATGAATGAATGAACAAATACTCCCAAACTTTTTTCCAACCTAAACCCCCCGAGATTGGACAATCTAAAGAATTTAAACTAAGTATTTTATAAGTGAGGGACATTTCCACTGATTCCAAAGAAAAGTAAAATGTCATCAGCCAACAGTGATTCTAGCATATATCCAGTACATCCTGTAAAGGTTCAACATTTTACACCTCCAAAATGTTATTCTTTTTTTGAGACTAGTCCTGTGAAAATGCCTTTGACCAAAACATTAGAACATGTGGATTTGGGGCACACGTCTGAAAATTAGTCCTTACTAAAACTCCTATTATCTGATAAAGCTCAACTCAGTCTGTCTTTTTTATAGTAGAAGCAGTACAGCAGTTTATACTAAGCCAAAACAGTATTAATCCATATAAGAAACTGAAAGAATGGCTTTCACGGATAAAGCAACTCAATCTAACCAAGGACAGCTCTTTATGTTCAATTCAGTTCATACAGTGGAAATTTCGTGTCACAATTCAACAGGGAAGTGGGGAGTTGGAGGAAAAAGTCACATGGGTGCAATCTTATTTTTGGATTAAGGTAACTCTTATCTCTATGAATTAGAGAAAATAGAGGTAATCTAGGATGACTGTAAAAAAACCAAAACCGTTAATAAAACCAATCTCTATCAGATATTATAAAAGGGATCTTCTTTCAAAATCCTTTCTGGGGCCTTTCGGTTGGTAAACTGACAATGTAGAAGCCACTCAGTTGGGATCAGTGTAGGAATCACCTGATAACCTATTTTCCCTCCTTTGTTTTAAAATGCATTTAGCCACCTTTTATTAACTATCTTGCAATTAATTTGAAGTTCAGTGGGAAATAGCTAGTAAAACAGGCACCCATATGATGGAGCTCAAACATGTCAGCATGACTCCACAATAGGTCATATTATTCCCCAACTAATCCATTGTTCTGCACTGCAAGAGTAATGTGAAACCTGTATTGCATTTTCTTTGGCAATCCATCTTGGATAACTGGTATAAAGAAAAGCATAAATCATGAGAACTCAGCTATGTCTCTAAATCATTTAAATACCCTTTGTTGTATTCAATATGAAGCCTTAATTAAATTGATCCAGAGTCAATTGGCAGTATCCTATTTTAACATGTTATTTAAAACTCCAAGGACAACAAAAAAGGGATAAATGACACAGGAAGTTGTTAAAAGTAAACTGGATGGATAGAAAGGCGGATACATTTGTGTGCTATCATGTTGCTTGGTGTAGCCTGTCTTTTTTCTTCCCATATTCTCCACCAGCAAATGTTCCACTCAAAGACCTAGTATGATCTTTTCTCTAGAATGAGAACTATGAATTCTCAGTGTCTGGTGCTATCCCCCGCCCCCCTTATAAAGCTAATTGAATACATAATGAGCATTCAATAACATATGCAGAACCCTACACTGCTGAGATGTCAAATATGTATCCCTGTCATTGATCGAGAGAATGCTAGGGCCTGCGCTATGCTGGAGGTCAGACTAGATCATAATGAACCCTTCTGGACTTAAAATATATGAATCTATGAACAAGTTAATATCTGACTGGCATCCTTCTTTTCCCCACTGACCCTCATTTGGTAAAACAGTATGGTAACTCAAGACCCTACCCACTGTCACTGAGCAGTTCACGGAAAACATTTTTAATTTATTGTATATTGCTTTTAAAACTTGAAACAGCATAGCAGCAGTCATCAATGCACTCATGGAGGTTCTACCTAGTGTATTAGACAGGAAAGGGAATTTTATGGTAAAGGCACAGGACTAGGAGTCAGGAGAGATTAGTTTTCTCTCTTGTTCTGGCACAAACTTCCTACATCACCTTAAGAAAGCCACTTAGCCTCTTGGTGCCCCATTTCCCAGCTGTAAAATCAGGATTGTGGTACTCACAGGGGAGCATTTTGTGTTCCTTTAATGGAAATTGTTCCATTAATGAAAAGTATTATATTATTGTTATATACATATTACTTTTTTTTTTGCTTTGCGTGACAGTAGACAAAGTTTAATAAAAATGCATCACAACCATTGTAACAGTGCTACAAAAACTGAAACACTATGTGAACCTGTTAAGGATAAGAGCAGTACAGATGCTGGAGGGGGATGAGATACAGCAATTGCTTTCTGAGACTCTTCAGATTTTCTCTCTATGAAATAACAGGGGCTTTCCTTGCCAAACTAGTGCAACATTATGTAATCAGTGATAAACTTCTGAGTTCCATTCACAGCTAGTGTGGGAACATGTGTGCTATTTTTGGCTAATGCTCCAGTTCAAGAGAATTTTTTTTAATTTTGAAAATGTTACTCTGCACCTTCATTTTAAAGGAATACTGGGTGGATAAGGTTTTTTTTTTATGGAACAGTATAAAGCTCTCACCACCCCACCCCCCACTAAAATAAATATTAGAGATTTAAAAATTATTCTGCTAACAGCAACCATAATCACTCGTGATGACATTTTAGATTTAGTCTAAAAATAAGATAAAACTTCTTATTTTAATTTTAATGTTGAAAATGACAAACTGCAACTGCATATTTCATCATACTTGTATTGAATAACTTTCACACTGTTCCATAAAGCTTTTCATCCTTTATTTGAAGATTTAAAAAATTAATAAATTAGATTTGATTAGTAGTTCTTGTCTCCTCAAATGATGCACCTGCCAAAGGTGAGCACGTATGCAGTGATCAAAAGCTCTTGCTAATATAGAAAACGATTTTCGGAAACAATTGTACGATCAATGAGTATATATGATTCAATCAGCATATTGCAAAACTACATTCCCTGAGCAAATTGGTAGACAGCATGTTATTAAAATGAGAGCATATTTCACTGTCATTTACTTCTGATATAAAGGACCCTTAAGGGGAGAAAACAACAACATCAAAACAAAGCATTTCCTTCCTGCTTTCTTTATGCTGCAGGTCTGTGTTACAACTGACCATGGGCCAAACCATGGCATTTAGCTGCTGGCCTACACTGAGGACAGTGGTTACTACTGGAGGGATTGTGCCTTTAGGATGATGGAGTCTGTTCTCCACAGGCCACTGCAAAGTGGAGGTGCAGCCATGGCTCTGCATCCTTCTGCCACCTGTAAAGTGATGTACACCCAAAGGGTGCAGTGACGGAGCTGGCTTTGTACTTCCCTAGAAGGGTGCACAGATGGGGCCCCTTGCATGTTCTACACAAGCAGCCATGCTAGAAGCAGTGCCCGTCTGGCTCTATATCTTGAAAACCAACCATGTATTTAAAACATGATCTAAACGTGGTTAGATAAGATCTCTAATACCACAGTAATTACCAGGCTGTTACAGACTGTGTGTGCACATGCATGCATGCACACACACACACTCTTAAATACATATTCTCTTCATATCGGTTACTGGTATTTTACACACAGCAACAGCCTTTTAATTAAACTGTTACACAAAACTCTGACTCCCGGTATATACAGGACTTTTCATTGCATTCTAGTTTCCTCAAATCTGTATAGCAGTGAAGAACCACCAGTCAGTTTACCCATGTCAGGTCAGCACTGAGGGAAAGACTGAACTCCAGCTTCCAACCCTAGGAGTGCAGCGAGGAGACGATCCAAGGCCATCTGGCACTACAGAGGAAGCTGCATTCCATGTTCCAGCCCTTACCACAGTAAAGATGTAGGCAGACTAGTTTTAAACAGACTCTACTAATTGGAGCATGGGCCTTTTAAGGTTGGGCGACATCCTCCAGGAGCTAGCCAGTAGCCAATCTAAACATCCAAAAATCTTTAGATAAGAGGTCTGTCCCTGAAAAGTTTATATAAATGGTGCTGAACAACATCTTAGGTCTGCAGTTTCATAGTTTGGTTTGTTCAGTGCTGAACAACAGCACGTGCTCTTAGATTGTAGGATCCTTGGGGCCAGGTCTTTTCATTCTGTTTGCACAATACCTACCACAACGAGATCCTGGTCCATGACCAGGGTCCATAGGTGCTAAATAATAAGGCACCATACTAGCAGGTCTAGATAACATCTTCAGGTAAAAATAATCTGCACCACACACATACCTCCAGCCACTCCTTGAACAAGCCTTTTAGGAAGCTAAAAATAGTTTGATTGTCTCCCCCCCCCCTTCTTTCCTATAATTCATTGTGTTTCCTGGTTCTAGAAGTGGAATTGGTAAAACTACTTAAGAAGGGCTGTTCTTGAGGTAATTCCAAACCCAAAAGGACAAGTACCAAAAAGCCTGTCCCCAGGAGATCTTCAGACCAGTTATGGCAACTCACGTGTTTCAGAAAGTTCAGAAAAGTATCTGAATTGTTTTTTCTTGTTCTCCCACTAACCAAGGGGGCGATATTGAAAAGCAAAAATGGCAGTCATGCATCCAGCTCCCACTGAAAGTCAGTGGGAGCTAGACACCTAATTGTCATTTGTCCCTTTGAAAAAAAATCTCCCCAAGCTTCTTCTGTTATTCTGAAACTTCTGGAGTTGATTAACTGAATTTATGAGTTCCCAAGGAGCGTCATCTTGAATCATACTTGTTGCCTTAGCTATTGGGATGGCAGTAATTGGGACTATGTTTTTTTTCCTGACTGCCAGTGTCCAATGGATATATTGTATCTTCATTACACTGAAAGTCATCCAGAATTTTGACTACAGAGTCTTATATTTAGTGTTATCTCCAGGAATAATTTCCAGATTCTCTTCCATTCCACAGAATATAATTCTTCATTGTATTCTCTTAGTCACAATCTTGTTTCTTTCTGGAACACTGAAATAATTTTGGAGTTGTTGCCAACAGCTATTGGAAAATATTTAAGGCATATCCATCTTTTTCTTCGGCATGTTTTTTTCCCCTTTTCATACAATAACTTAGAATCCCTTCTACTTTTCCCAGTCTTCTCTACCTCCAACAATAGCTAGGTGGCAGGAGATAGCCTGATGCTGCACTATTACTCGACAAGATCACTCGATAATGAGAAATGGGTCCGAACCAAACTCCTAACTTCAAGCACTCCCAAACTTTGGAAAACTTCCTGGCTTAAGATCATATCTATTCACTAGCTATATATTGTTTTTTTAAAATACTATGCCCCTGGTCCTCTTCCTGTTGAAGTCAATGGGAGATTTGACACTAAATTTCAATGGAATCGTATCAGGCCCTCTCTGAGCAATTCCATCACTTACATGGAAGTGGGCCATTGCCTTATCCCCTGTAATTAATGGTTGTCATCAGTAAAAGCCACAACACAGATAGAGTTAAAAATAATCATTAAATAGCCTCACAGACATTAAGGGAGAATTCCAAGCCTCATTGAAGTCAATGGCAAAGCTCCCAGAGACTCCAGTGGAACAGGATTTTATTCTCAAGGTATAGGTGTTCAAAACTGTCTTGAGCTTGACTATCCTGGAAAAGTATCCTCTTTATTGCTTTTGGACTCCCAGTGGAGTTATGCGCTAGAAAAACAGAATTTTACTTAAACAAGACAAAGCACTTTTGATTAATAGGAACATAAATAGGTATCAAACCGGTAAAACTATGTTTTGTGTAATCCTATAATTCACACACTAAAACATTCTGTTTGAAATGTTATTTAGAAATAATCTTGCTGATGTGTTATCTTTGCCACGCTTTAGCTCAGAGTCAGTTTTTACAGCAGAGCTATATCCCCCTGGAATAAAGGATTTATCATGGACGTGCCAACAAAACCTTAAACTGCACTATCTTTGTGCAACTGCACTGCTATAATAAGACTTTATTTGATTTTCTCAAGAGCTGTAATAAGATTAAGGCATAATCATAAATTCCCCAGTGACAAAAGATAAACTACTCCTCATTGATCTTTCAGAAACCAGACCAATTTCTTGATACTAACCAGTCATATTTACTACAGCAGCAGGTATATTATCATCCCAATAACAATGTCAGTGACACTCAGGGCCTGACTTTTATACAGAGAGACCCTAAGGGGGAGAATACCTAAGGATTAACCAGTTTCTTGAGGGTTATCATATGGGTTTTGTTTTGTTTTCCACTGATTTATATAAGCCTTTCCAATCAGCTTTTAGTGGAAGCCAATAAGCCAGTCTCAAAGCTAAGGCAATTGATTGAGGTTTTTTTATCCTAACATTCAAAACAACATCATGTTACTTCAGAGTTCTTTTACAGAACCTTTCAATAAATGTAATCAATCCTCGCAAATTCATTAACTGCTCGTGTAGGCACAGTATCATTACAATTAGATTAGATGAACTGTATATACCCATGCAGAGGTACTGAATATACTACTTCAACCTGTCTCTTTCTAGTGAGTTACAAGTGCACTAGGCTAATTTAAATGCAACCATAAAATAAAAAATACAAAAGACCCTGTCAAGCTCAGGGCCCCATTGTGCTTACAAATACATAGTAAGAGAGACATCTCTACACTAGACACCTTTAACCTAAATAAACAAGACAAAGAATGGGAGAAAGGGATTATTATCCCTATTGTACAATTGGGGAACAAAGCACAAGACAGATTGAATGAAATTTTCAAAAAGCACCAAAGTGATGAAGGAGCTTTGAATGAGACTTCTGCGCCCATGTCACTGAGTCAGTCTGAGAATCCCATTCGCTCAATATCAACCAGGAAGTCTGTGGAAGAGCCAGGAATTGCATTCATATTTTCTGAGTCTCACTCAGTACCTTAATCGCTAGACCGTCCTCCCTCTGAGTGAAGAGCATCTTCATCACATTAGCAGAGGTGCAAATCAGCAATAAAGTCATAGCCCAAGAAGACGGCCCATTCCCTAATCTGTGTAGTGGGTCATATTCAACCCTTCACTGGTGTTACACCAGGGATGAATTTGGCCTTATGAATTTTATTCCTAGATAAATTCTGAAAACCTGTCAATATTGGTACCATTCTGAAGTGGTTCAGACAATAAAGAAGAACTCATTGTCTTATTCTGAGAACAGACCTTTTTAAGGGTTGGTTTGCGTACAATATATTACTTCTAAGCACAACTACTAGAAAGATATTCAAAAGTAAGTCAAGAATCTAATGAGTGAGCTAAATTTATTGCCAAGCCAACAAGCACAGTTGAAAAATATCACTCCATTAGCAATGGGACACGTCTCTTCATATTGTTAACTGTTGTGTAGTATTGCCATGCGCTGTTAAACAACTGTCATGTGCCATCCCAAGGGTTTCTGCATTTCAATGGGTGAAATGATTACTTTAGGCAGTGCAACTTCATTACCCAAAGGCTCTGGGGAAATGCAAATCGGGGTTTCTGGTGATCAGGGAAAGCATTCTTTGAAATCTGCATTCATGAACCACATGGCCAGTTTTCCAAAGGCCTGTCAGATTAATATGGAGGGCTGCTAGATAAAGGAATCACTGGGGCTGGAGGGATGCTTCTAAACGCTCCGTGTGTTCTGCTCATAAGCACTGGGGAGTGGTTCTTCTGTTTATAGGTGCCTTGGAGTGCTGAGGTTATAAAGGATGCTTCTGCCGTACTCCTCAGCTCACAGCAAGCAGAACTTCATCTTTCAATTCTAGCCCCTCTGGTGATACACTGTCTGTGCAGCATTTATAGGACACACTAACCCGTTATCTGAAAGAAGGTCATGTCCCCAGATATCTTCAGGGAAACAACCATCTTTTGGATCATAAGAGGTTTCTGATATAGTAACTGAGGTTCAGATAGTTAAAGCTAAACTACATATGTTTGTAAGGTAAATTGTGAAGTTTGAATGCAATGGGAGTTGAGGGCTCTGTTCTAGTCTTAGATTTGGGCCTAATGCAAGCTTGAAGGCTTTACATAAAGCTTTGCCCGAGTTAAGATTGGCTGTGCCAGAACTTCAGGAATGGGCATAGAAAAGGCATACCTTGAAACAATAATAGTTCACAAAGGGCTTTATATTTCCAAAGAGCTCTACAGACATTAATTTATTGAAAGTAATTTCATTATAAGATTATTCCAATGTACAGCAGAGATTTTTTTAATTTCAAGTTTGAGGTTAATTTTCTGCACCAAAGCAATTTACTTCTAAACTAAATCTAAGAACACTTTAAAATCTTATTTCAGATTAATAATAAAAGCAAGCCTCATGTTTTTTTAAAACTTTCCACGCTATCAAAATTAACTGACAGACTGGGGGTGGATTATTCCTCTTCTTAAAACAATGACGTAAATTATGCCATCAGTTTTGAGGCCAAATCATGTCATCAGTTTTAAAGCAGAACTCCCTGCTGAAATCAGTGAAGAGTTCTGCTTAAAAACTGATGGCACAATATGACCCATGAGGGAAACGCTGTTCCTTTTACTATTCTAAACCACCATGAGAGAGAAATCTCTAAATTCATTTTGAGATACTTTGTGACCATTTAATAGCTCTTCTATGTAGCTTATGAAATATGCAGTCAATTCAGTTCCCTGACTTGGTTCACCTCTTCTGTTGAAAGAAAGACAGTTGAACTACCTAAACTTTGTAAGTGGTGTTAGCTGGTACACAAGTCATGACTTAAAATGATAAAAGAATACACGTGTACTGTGAGTGTGGAGATTTTCTCATGTAGATCCAGAAAGTTGTCTCATTGTGGTACCATCTAGTAAATTACTGATACAGTATCCATCTCTGAAGCAACATATTCTGAATGGAACTTTAGTGTTAAACATCTACACATGGTGTTTAGTTTATTAACATTAATTCATTGCCAATTTTATGTATATTCAGTGGCACCGGGTAGAGACTTTCATTCCTAAATTCTGTTCTATGCTGCAGTTCAAGACATGAGTAGGTTAATCAAAGGCCTAGTATGAAAAAATAAGGATACGCCTAGAAAATTCCCAAGAGTGGAGTCAAGTAGTAGTATATGAAAACTAAAGCACAATGATTCAAGTTGTCTACTACAAGTGGTATTTTCAAATGTAACATTTCAGTTATTACCAGGACAGACCAATACATTACGAGAGCTCCATCCATTTTTCATTGTGAATTTTGAACCATTTTTCGCCCCCTGTGAAGGGGCAGATGTTGCTGAAAAGGGGGTACATAGGGAACACTTTCTCCTGTCAGGTGCTGCTGCTCCACCTACTGGTATTAGGAGAGGAGGCCAAGAAGCTCACCATTGAGGAACTTCCTTTTTTTGGTAAGTCCACAAGCCAACAGCTAGAGGCTAATCCAAAACCCACTGAAATCCAATACATTATAAAGATAAGGCCAAAGCCAAGGAGAGGGTGGGAAGATGCACTTCCTTTTAATCCCACTACAAATACACATGTAGACAAGAGCAGTTGCTTGTCCTGCTGGCAGTTGTTTTTAGCATATTAAAATGTTACTGAGATACTGAAGAAGCTGAATGGTACATCTATGAATAGTCACTGTCTACATTCTGAAAATTACAGCTTTTTGATAGTATGAGGCTCTACTTGCTAGCATATGTTCCTGAGGTTAGGATTGGGAAGAACCAGAATTGGTAATGCATGTATAATACTGGTTTCTGGAAGAAGCTATGAAACTTGCATAGTGATATTGCTCAATTTGCACTAGGTCTCACAGCCAACTGTTCATCACTAAAACAATAGGAGCTTTTATTCCCTACTGATTCATTTGATAGACTGGTTGACAAAACAGCTGACTCTGTGTGAGAGGGTTGACAAACAGGTTACTCAGAGTGGATGTTGGTCAAGACAACTAAGCCCCAATTCCGCAAGTGCTTAAGTTTAAGCAAATTCAAGTCCTGTTAACTTCAAAAGCATGTACTTAAGTGTAGGGCCGGTGCTAGGAAGTTTCGCGCCCTAGGTGAAACTTCCTTGCACCAGCCCTGTGCCCACCCCCCCCGCCCAGCTAACACTGTCCCCCCTCACCCCCCCCGCGGCAGCCAGTCCTGGCGGCTCCCCAGCCACCCCGCAGGCCGGCAGCTCAGTCCCCTGCCCGCGGCAGCCTCCCCAGCTCTCGGCTCAGCCACAGAGCCAGGAAGTGGGAGGCAGCCACGGTGAGCCACGCCCCCGGCTCAGCCATGCAGCTGGGAGGTGGGAGGCAGCCGCGGCCAGCCGCCCCCCCGACTCCCGGCTCAGCCATGGAGCTGGGAGGCAGCTGCGGCCAGCCGCCCCACCGGCTCCCAGCTCAGCCGTGGAGCCGGGAGGCGGGAGGCAGCCGCAGCCAGCCGCCCCGCAAATCCTGGCGCCCTAGGCGACCACCTAGAGTTGCCTAGTGGGCACGCCGGCCCTGCTTAAGTGGTTTGTTGAATAGGGATGGGATTACTTGTATGCTTAAAGGAAAGCATGTACTTCAATTCCTTCAAGGAATGGTGCCTTGTTGCTGTATCATAAAACAATTACTCAGCACCAAAGTAACAGAATTCAGTGAGCAATGTTATTTGCTGTTTACTATTGGTTCAACTCCACTGAACCCAGTATTAACAAATAGTTACCCCACAGGGGCATCTGAGATATTGTCTCCTATTCTTATTATAGGGAAATAGTAAGGCATCTCACATGGGTAAGAATTAAATGTTTCTTCATTCTTCCACACCATCAGTTCCCATCTTATCGACAAAAGCAGTAAACTCAACGCTATGGTCATTGGGCTTATGTGGCCACATAGTTAAAGGGGCAAGAACACAAATTCAGCCTCCTATGACGTTGTTACATCATTAAGGTGAAAGAAGCTAGTTCAAATTTACACCAGTGTTAACAGAGGGAAAAATACGTTCCACTATGTGAACCTTAAATTTTAATTTCCTAGCCAAAATGTTTGCAAGTGCAACCTAAATATTTAATATTTTTTTTAATTTGGGTTCAATTGAAGCAAGAATGGGATTGCTCCTTAACTGTGATAGCCATGAGATTTTTTTCTTTCAACTTCATCTTAATTGCCTAGTCAAATAAACTTTGGCTTTGATAGAGATAAATCCCCTGCTGTTTGCCTTACCCTAGGATATGTATTTGAAATAAGTCATTGTTATACTATATAAGGTACATCAGTCATACTTTTTGTGCATGTCTCCAACATCTTGTTAGTGCAGATTTACCATAAATCGAGTAAAATCATAACTTTTTGGTTTAAAGCAACTTACTACTCACCTATAAGATAAAGAACATTACTTATACTGTATTTACTTGACTACTGAGCATTTACTTTTGGTTAATTTATTTGTTCCACAAAGTATTTTAAATATTTCCTCAAGCAGGTTACAAAAGGGAAAGAATATTTAATTTTAAAATTGAAATTGAATCCAAATGTTCTTCAAAATTGTCTTTGGAGTTTTCAAACAGGCACACCAACAGTTGTGTGTAAAACGTATTACATAACTCTCATATGGTAAATGCCTGCAGTATTAAGATCAGTGAATTCTCTGGAGCAAAAGCTGGCAGCTTATGATAAAATGTGCCGTGGGGGTAGATTTTTCAAAAAGCACAAATGGTATTTAGGCACCTAAACTCCATTGAAAGTCAACAGCTATTAAGTGCCTAAGCAATCATTTTTGCCTTTGAAAATCCACTGAATTCTTGTCATTTTTCTATGAGAACTAATATTATTATTGAAAGACAAAATAAGGCACCAAATATATGCAGCCAGTGTCCAAACATTCAAAGAGAGGGTTCCAGAGATAAATGAGTATGCTGCATCTATTATCAAACACAATGAAAGCTCTGAGATCCCCAATGCTTCAAACGTAGCTACACAGCAATAAAACTGTATGGGACAGCAGTTACCTGCTGCTCTTGTAGACTATCATTTCTAACCTAAGAAAGGTTCAAACCAATAGCCAGATCCAAATATCCCTTTAACTTTGACAAATATCACATCCAAATCAATGTGCTCTTACTTACGTAATGGGGCCCTGCACCTGAGCACCCCTTGAGCTTTGCAGAAGTTCATACACAAATGCTGTAGCTCAGGCCCATCACCATTTCATTCAGTGACAGTAAAATGCTACAACAGGGAGTAACATTGGGTAAATGAATTATGAATCCATACTGACATCTTGTGGTCTGAGACCATGTATTATTTGCTAAGCGTTTTCTAACCAACATGGCCACAATTTAAGGGAAATAAAACTGAACAAAAATTTACAGTAGTAAATGGAAGGGGGTGGAGTCACCTAGGCCCTAATCCTTCAGTTGACAGCATACTGGCCTCCTGCCTGCACCTAATGCAGAATCTCATTGAAGTTGATAGGGCACCCTCAGACACAATGAATTATAGGAGTAGGGCCTTAGTCATTCAATGACGTGCCAAAAAATATTATAATTCATTTAAGATTTTACACTTAACATTTTTTTATTCTGTTTGTGCAGCACCTTAGTCCATGACTGGGGCTCCTGGGCCATATGGTAATGCATATACCAATAAAGAAAGGATAAACTTTATCATTCAAATTCATGAGATGAATTTTTCTCCCTGCAATTATCAGCTCTTTCTTTTCAACTTTTATTCTTTCCACCCAAAAGAATCCCAAAGTTAGAATTTCATAATGCAGGAAGTGATTCAGCACACAAATATTTTCAAGCACATGGGCAATCCCACTGAAGTCAATGGTCCTATGCATGTGTACAGTTAAGCACATGTGTAAATATTTGCAGGATAAGGGTTCAGGACCGCTGGCCTAAATCCCACTCTCTGTTGCACTTGCATAGATAGGGAGGAACTCTGTTGACTTCAATACATTCACAGGATTATTAATGAGATTTTCATTTTCCTTGTGCTTTCGTAGAAACCATTTTTTTAAAAAAGTAACACACCTATAAGTGTTCATGGAAAAGGAATCAGGAAAGAGCTGTGAACAGAAAACAGAATTTGGTCTTTTATGAAAAGGAGGAGTTTCATCAGCTATAGGACATATCCAAGACCCACTGAAGTCAATAGGAATCTTTCCATTGACTTCATTGAGCTTTGGATTGGCTCTTATATCATTTTTAGTCATGCTGAAGTTATTAAGAAGGCAGAAGTGTCACATTGATGACTTTCTCTGCTACTCTCTGACATATAACATATATGCCAGAGAAAAGTTTCTTTCTTTTTGGAGGACCCATAATTCCTATACTTGCTGGTATCATCTCATCTTGGTGTTATTCTCTTACTATCTGAAACAAAAAAGTCTCAACATATAAGGCTTTTGCTGCAAAAGCTGTGAATCTAAATTGAATAACGACTTAAGGATTTGGACCAGGAAGAGTTTTGCCTCAGTTAAAGAATGAGGAAGGATGGCAACATTTACCCTTAGCTTATTTATTATCTCATAGGAAATTTAAATTTTATTATATTAAACAGAGTAAACATTCTCTCCACTGGGGAAAAAATAATGTAGCACTCATCTTCCACATACTGCAATTACAGCTGACAGGAATCTTCCTTCTGCGTCATCTGAAAGGACAGATTTAGCTTGCGTGTATAGCAAACTACAAATAAATAATGAAAGTCTTCACTTATAAATGGATGAAATCACATTTCCTATTTATAGCTATACAAAGAAAAATAAGAACTAAATGCTGCTCTGTCATAGATAACCAGATTTATACCAGACTCTACTTTGCCTGAGAGCAACTTCATCCATTAGATCTAGATTAGTAATACGCCAAAAGCCCCTGCTGCAATTAATGTACTGTGGCTCCCAACTATGGGAGTACAGTTTGAAACAGGATGATATGTGCTGGGGCACATTTCTAGTGGCGGCATGGCCGGCGCCAGAATGCTGTCCCTAAAAGTGTGCCGCCCCAAGCACCAGCTTGTTTTGCTGGTGTCTAGAGCCGGCCCTGGGTGTGGTCAATTGCAGCTTCAAAAGGAGGGGGGGAAACGAAACCCTGTTACAGAACCTTACTATCTCACTACAACAGGACTACTAGACCACAGGTTAACTTCCTTGATATCCCACAGAAGCAAGTCTCACTAAGGTACACACTACAGAACTTTTAATGTGAGCCAGCATGGTCCACACTAGCCAGTTAGTGCACACACACTAGTGCGGACTAAAACCTACATATCTCTGGTGCAGACTAAAGCACCATGTAGATAAGCCCCAAGTGCATTTCAGGAACATTAGGTTAGTCACTAATGGACTTCAGAGTCTCCTACCCTTCTTCAGTTATAGGAGGCTATATATCATATTGAAAGTACAGGAATATAATTGGTCTTCTTTCCCTCCCCCCACCCACTTAGTTTTTATTTGGTTAGTCATTTTATAGTTGTGAATTTGATTTATTATTGTTGTTATTTGTATATGTAGCAGTTGGCAGCTCATTTTCAAAGCATAAATGGGGGACAGCTTCATGCATAGCAGCAGGTGCAAGCAGGGCTTACAGTCACAGTATGCTGCAAAAGAAGTGCAAGTAGACTGAGCTCACAAAAACATTGTGTTGCATTGTGAGGCTGAGCCAAGGAACTGGACCTTCCATGGCATTTTCCAAGGATTGTTCATTAATCTTAGAGCATCATATACTGTATTTTCACTACAAAATGTGTCCACACGTGCCTGGACTGGAAGAACAGCCAACACCAGCTGTTTCAGGTTGCCTCATTAGAGCAGCCATTTTAGGTCAAGTTAAACAGTCACTTGATCATTGTTGCCTGCTCAGCATAGCAGCAGGAGCAAGGCAGAGCCCCACCCCCAGTGCTGTGTCAACTCCGCCCCTTCCCCAAATCCCCAGCCCCGCCTCCTCCCCCGCAGGTGCTGCATTTCCCCCACCCTGTTGCTTCCTGTGCCCCCTCGCAACTCCCCGCCCTAGCTCACCTCTGCTCTGCCTCTCGGGTTCTCCCTCTCCCTCCCAGGCTTTCAAGACTGGGAGGAAGGGGGAGAAGCTGAGCATCCCCCTCCCTCCCAGACTTGCAGCGCACGAAGCAGCTGTTTCGCGCGCCACAGCTGCTCGGGTTCTCTGCCTCCCTCCCAGACTCTCAAGCCTGAGAGGGAGGGGGAGAATCCGAGTGGCAGCTGCACACAAAAGCCGAGCGGCAGCAGCGCAGAGCGGAGGTGAGCTGGGGCAGCTGGGGCACATTTCTAGTGGCGGCATGGCCGGCGCCAGAATGCTGTCCCTAAAAGTGTGCCGCCCCAAGCACCAGCTTGTTTTGCTGGTGTCTAGAGCCGGCCCTGGGTGTGGTCAATTGCAGCTTCAAAAGGAGGGGGGGAAACGAAACCCTGTTACAGAACCTTACTATCTCACTACAACAGGACTACTAGACCACAGGTTAACTTCCTTGATATCCCACAGAAGCAAGTCTCACTAAGGTACAGGTGAGACAAATCACTGCACTGTATTTGCTTTCTATTAAACTTTATTTAGGGTCCCACTGGCCCAGGATGGTTAGGATTCTGAATGCTGCCTTGACTGCTTAGAAAGTGGCCTGTCATAGTCTGCATTTTTGAATGGCCTAGAGCCAGTGACCATTTCAAGGTATAGTAGTTCCTGAGCCACCAGGGAGAGGGACTCATCCTCTCCACTACTGGAAAGCTGGTGGTTCATGAACTATCAGAACTTATGTCACAGTATTTGGATCTAAGCACATGACTTTCATAGAAACCAATGAGCATCCCCATATCTCTATGAAGAAAATGAGGGCATAATGTCACATACTGAAATACCAGAACAAAACAATGATCCAGATCCTCAGCTGGTGTAAATCAAGTTCTCAATAGAACTACTTTGATTTAAACTAGCTGAAGAGCTGGCTTTAAATATCTGAAATCATAAAATAGAATGATTACAGAAATCTAGTAACTATGTATTTAAAATCCCAAATAAAAGCTTACATCAAAAAACAGCATTCAAAAGAACCCATGGATAGCCATTGTACCATGAGATAACACATTTGTTTCCCTTTAGCAAGATCCATTTCTCAAGCTTTTCCCATTATGCATTGTTGTATAATATTTCATTTCAGTGAACTACATTAATAAAAAGGTCTCTAAGTGAAGACATTAGATCTTAGTATCCAAATATAATATTTCATATTCATGACATGTTCAGCTAAATTAAAGTCTCTCAAGAGTGAAATATATATTTTCTAGTAAAATATCACATTAATCCTACCCATAAAAATGTTAAGTCTTCTGCTAAACTGTAGGTGCAACTGGTTGTTATATTATGTGCTCAAATTTCATTATGACTAGTTTTGTTACATTTGGTATTCCCACATCAGATTAACTGGATATTTTCACAAACTTAAATATTTAGCCTATGGGTCCGATTCTCTGTTTCAGCCAAGCTGTGAGTACCCCAGTACCAGAGGCTGTGGGGCAAAGGTGATTTCAAACCATCTTTGCAGCCCCCTCATCCTGGAACCAACCGGGAACTGGTGCAGGTAAAGTAACATGCAGATAGATTTTGCTGTGCTCTATTACTTCCAGAGAAATCTGTGCAAATTAATAAAGTTGGTCAGGTATTTTGACAAAACCTTTTTTGTCACAAAATACCAATTTGTCAAAACTGAAGCTTTTCACGCGTGCAAAGGAGACAGACCCCAGAATAGCCAGAGTTTGGCAGTCAGGGCACTAACTTGGGATGTGCGAGATCCATGTTGAAGTCCCTGCTTTGACTTGAACATGGGTCTGCCACATGAGTGCCCTAACCACTGAGCTATTAGCTTTTGCAGTATGGATATGACTCTTGTCATGAAAAAATGCTGAGAGGTGTAGTATTCATTCTGACACAGAACAAATACAAATTTTGAATACTCTAATTTTTTCACAAAACCGAATTCTTGTTTTCCAGCCAGCCTTACAATTTATTATTAAAAACTGGTAACAACAATACTTATAAGTCACTATAGTGACTTTCACCCACTGATCACAAAGCACTTTTACAGACACTGATGAGGCCTCACCACACCCCCTTGTGAGGTAGGGTATTATTCTATCCTTCTTTTAGAAACTAGAACCTGTTGCCCATTCACTGAGATATTGGGGGAGGAGGGGTGTGGAAAGCAAAGACTGAGCATGGAGGTAGAATTGAGAGGATGTGGGTTCCATTCCTCAGCCACCACCCACTTGTTGTGTGAATTGGAAGGAGTTATGCTGACAGACAGGTGAAAGTCTACAGTAGAACAACTTACCCTCTCTCTGAATGCCTCTGACTCTGCAGGACAAGGTCTTCTTTTGGCCACATATCTGTTAGGATGCCAGGCTCCCGCATTCCTCTGTATTCACCATGAAGTGTTGATTCATAGAAATTCGAATGTTTCACAGAAAGGGATCACTTTCAACCCACTTCCTGTGAATCACCACCAGGGTTCTGTTGGAAACCTACCTGGTTTCCTGGCAGCTCACCAGAGTCTGCAGCTCCAGGGCAGTCCCACCACAGTTGGGGAACCTACAGCTTTCCGGCTCACTGCTGCGATGTCAAGAAGCCCTAAGAGCCGCAGTTCTAGATGGGACTCAGCTCCCTGGCTCCACAGCTGAGACCCTGGAAGCCCTGAGAATCCTAGTTTGAGCTGGGGCTTCTAGGCTCCCTGCTGTGGAGCTGGGAGCCTAGAAACCCTAGCTTTCAAGCTCCAAGGCTCCTAGCTGAGCTGTGGCTCCCAGCTCCCCATCAGTCCACTAGGGCTGACAGGGGGCTGGGAGCCACAAAGCCATGTAGCCACAGCTGAGCCAGGAGCTTGGGCTCCCAGGCTTAATTTCATTTCAAAATTGTCTAACTAAAATGTTTCGATTATTTTGAAACGATGTTTAGATTTTCTCTTTTATAGCCAATTTTGAATGTTCTGGTTTTCATTCCAAAAACGGAACAAATTTCCCCCCACCCACCCCCCAGAATTTCAGACTTTCCCACTGGATAGAAATTCTGACTTTTGACCCACTGTAATCCTCACATAAAACTGGTTATATTTCTCTTCTCAGCAAATACTGTAGATACTTTTTTAAAGCAATGACTATGTAAGCACCAGAAGAAGTAGATTCTTTGCATATATGTAACTATTCTCATTATAAAAATAATTATATTTACTGTGAAAATGCTCGTATTCATTGTATAGTATTTTAAACCTGGCAACCCAGGAACCAGAAAGGAAAGTAAATAAGCATAGATCATCAGATTCTGTAATCTGACAGGTTTCAGTGTAGTAGCCGTGTTAGTCTGTGTCAGCAAAATGAAAATAAGAAAGAAAAACTTGTAGCACCTTAGAGACTAACAAATTTATTTCAGCATAAGCTTTCGTGGGTTAGTACCCACTTCATCGGATGCATGGAATGAAACATACAGTAGACAGATATTTATACAGTCAGAGAAACATGATAAGGTGGAGGTGCATAGACCAACCTTAAGAGGCTAATTAATTGAGAGGAACCATAACAGCAGGGGAAGAAAAACCTTTGAAGTGATAAACAAGATGGTCACACAGGTGTGAATGAGGATCGTTAATTTAAGGGAAATAGATTCAATTAACGTAATGGCCGAGCCATTCGAGGTCCTTATTTAATCCTGAGGTAATGCAATCTAGTTTGCATATCAATTCGAGTTCAACAGTTTCTCTTTGAAGTCTGCTTTTCGAGTTAATCTGTCGCAACACTGCTACCCTCAAGTCTGTCAGTGAGTGATTAGGGAGGTTGAAGTGTTCTCCTACTGGTTTTTGAATGTTATGATTCCTGATATCAGATTTATGTCCATTTATTCTTTTATGCTGAAATAAATTTGTTAGTCTCTAAGGTGCTACAAGTTTTTCTTTCTTATTTTCATTTTGTAATCTGACAGTAGATGGAAATCCACTGCTGTTCCATTGCTCCCAGTTTGGTGCTTGATTTTCAGATCCAGTTTATCAAATTGAACAGTACAGGAACACCTCAGAAAATGTGGACAAGTATAGGGTCTTTTAGATTCTTCATATCACAGCGATGGATATCAATAAATTCCCAAACCAAAAACCATGTTATAATGAGGCTAAGGTTGAGTATGAATCAGTAACTAAGTTCAAATCATTCCAGAAAAGTTGTAATTATTCCAGAATGAAGCATTATAAACCCGGGAAATTCAAAGTTAATTATACTTCAAAGAAATCAAAACATGTAAAGATATGGAAATGCACAATTAAGGAACCCAAACAATCATATTGCATGGTCCTCTTGTCATGCCATGCAATAAGCATATGATTATGATTAAGGCACATTAGTGTTTGTAGTCCCAGAGGAGACAAAAATCATCACATTCAATTACTTTTCTCCTCATGGCACCACTACGAGGCAGAGTTAACAGTTGACAGTGGTGCTCAGTTTACTGACGGACCCTGTTTTTAATAATTTTAACTTATTAGCTAGTTAATAGATTTATTTGTAAATTCTCAATAATTCTCATTGTATACTCAAAGAGTAAGTGTTGTAAGTCTGGAAAAGGTGCACTACTCTAGGCTTCCTCTCTTTATACTAACCACCCAGCTGGGCTTTTTCTTTAACTAGGTTTGGGCCACCCTCCAGGTGCAACCAGGAGGGTTATTAGCTTGAGTCCCATATTAACTCTTTCACTCCCTGTGTAGGGTACATGCCCATTATAGCCAGATACTCAGCTGGTGAAAACTGGCATGGATTTGTGTTTACATGCCAGTAAAACTGGATTTGTGTTTACAAATCACTTGGGCTGCTTTTGAAAATTTCACTCTCTTGTGCCTAAATATGGGCCTAGTTTTAGACACTTTGTAAAGTTATAGCCCTTGTTTTTATTAGATATAATTATCCCCCCAAAGAGGGCTCCCACAAGGCCAATGCACCACTTAAACGCCACTGAAGCCCTGATTTGAGGTCTTATATAGGATTGAAGTGGTGTAGAGACCTTGTGTGTGTTCTTTGCAAAGGTGAATGTCACCAGGTATGAATAGCAATGATTTTAATCTATAGAACCTGGATGATTTTCTCTTTTTGATTTTTTCATCATCTCTATTAAGGGAGAGATTTTTAAAGGCTCAGATAGGAGGGCACCCAGCTTCCATGGATTTGAATGCCTAATTTCCCTTGTGCCTTTGGAAAATATCCCCCTAAGTGTTCACCTTTTGAAATGCCAATAGGGCTTTTCCCCCTTGGTAATCTTACTTGAGTGATGAAAAGAATTGTTTATATAGTTATTACTCTGAAGTAAGTGATAACTCAATTAAAATGAACGTTAATTAGCAAGCAATGCATTACCACATTACTACATAGTTACCATGAGAAGAAATATGATGTTTCTGCTGTAGGAGAAACCAGGGATAATCTCAAAGGGTGATGTAAATAAATATGTATATTTGACAGAATTAGGTAAAGTTATTTTAACTTTTACTTTCCTTTTCCTGAAATGCTAATTACAAAAAGAGTCACTATTGCCAAGAAAAAAATAATAGGTTAAGGTAAACTGGAGGTCAAGTATGATGGGATTTTGTTTCCATAATCTTATAAATTCCATAAACTTTCAGCAATGGAAACTAACAGTGATATTTAAGCACATGAAAGAATCTCTCAAAACAGGGCATCTTTGTTACTTAAATTTAGGAATACGTTAAGGACTGAATTCAACTCTGAGTTAAGACAATGGAGCCTCCTTCCTCAAATTAGATTTGAAGCTCATCTTCCGTCTCAGGCATTTGAAAGTGGAGGGCAAGGGAACATGTCGGGAGGGAAGCTTTGACAGTAGGCATCGGGAACAGTAGCGTAGCTAGTGGGGGAACAGGGGTAGCGGCCGCTCCCCCTGAGCACATTTTCCAAAAGTGGCGCCTTTTTAATTTTTGAAAGGGTGGAGACGGAGTGGACAGAGGTGGAGCGACATCCCCCACTGGTCCCACCAAGAGCCCGCTGCTGGCCTGGGTGAAAGAACCCAGACTGGCAGCGGGCTGAGAGACCCCTGCTGGCAGGAGCCCGCGGGGGGAATCCTAGAGTGGCGGCTGGCTGAGCCGCTCAGCCTGCCCTGCTCTGGGATTCCCTCCGTGGGCTCCTGCCAGCAGGGGTCCCGCCGCTGGCCCCACCAAGAGCCCGCTGCTGGCCTGGGTGAAAGAAACCAGGCCAGCAGCGGGCTGAGAGACCCCGGCTGGCAGGAGCCCGCCGGGGGGATCCCAGAGTGGGGCGGGCTAAGCGGCTCAGCCAGCTGCTGCTCTAGGATTCCCTCCATGGGCTCCTGCCAGCAGGGGTCCCGCTGCTGGCCTGGGTTCTTTCACCCAGGTCGGGTGGCACCTTTTTTTATGTGTTCGCTCCCCCTGGTGTTAGAACCTGGCTACGCCACTGATCGGGAATTATTTGAAAGGGAGAGGGATGTGTTATTTATTATTGATATTGCAGTAATGCCTAGGAGGCCCAGCCATTGATGAGGGTGCCCTTTGCTGGTACTGGACAAAACACATTACCAAATGTGTGGCAGTGATCAAATTGCTTCATTCAGTATGAACTTTTAAGGTATGTCAAGGACACTTAGATCATATAGATACCCCTTTTTAGAACGAAATTGGAGATGTCAGAAAGAGGCTATATGAGAACATGTGGATTTACAAACAGGGCTATCCCAGGACTGGGAGGGGTTGTCCTGGGTCCCCTGGGTTAGGGGAGGTCCCCCAACATGACAGAGGGATGGGCAGGCAAAATTTGAGGGAGAGTCATTGAGACCTGGTACAGGGGGTCTCACCACTATGCAGGTTTGCCTCCTGACATCAATAATGCAGGAATCGACTCGCCTATCTGGCTGGGCCCAGCTCCCACCATTGCCACCACTTGCATGCTGGGCCCAAGACAACCAGTCCAAGAGCCTGCAAGTAGGAGTGTGATTTTGTGTGTGTGATGGGTGGTGTGTGCACTAGGGGATACCACCCCCAACTGGCAGCAGGGCTGGTGCTTAGAGACATGGGACAGGGAGCGGCCCATCCCTGTGGGGAGGGCAATGACCCCACAGGCCTCGGCCCTCTCTGATCTCATCCCACCCCATACCTTTCCCTCTTCTTAAACTTTTTCATCTCCATGATAATTTTTGTTTGAAAGAGTGGGGAGGGGGTTGCTCGGATTCAGATTTTGCCCTAAGCCCCAAAAACTTCTGTAAGGCCCCCTTTACAGATGGCTGAAACATCTCCAGAAATAACAGAGTAGGAAAATTGGTATCAGAACTTCCATTTTCCAAAAATAAACTAAAAAAATAAAATATGGCTGAATATAAATAATTGTTTAGCTGATATAAAAACTATAAGCAAGGTCAGGCTGAGCTGATGTGAATTAGCAAAGCTCCATTAAAGTCACTAGATACTATAGTCAATTTAAATCAGTCGAGGATCAAGCCTTTGATATGGGAGGAACTGCAGAATGACAGTGCTTACTCATAGCCAGGCAGTGGCAGTAGAGGCTTAGAGAACCAGAGTGTTTTAATAGGCTATGCAATCGAAATACTCCAATTGTTTAAGACTGCCAGGTATTCAGTAAATGTCCATATATATCATGTACAACCACTTCTCTAAAGATATCCAATTTGATAATTTTTGCTGATATTTACTGCAAACAGAGGAGGCCACATTCATCCCAAATGTAACTTCACTGATCTCGGTGGAGTTCAAGTAATGGTGACTTTGTCCCCAAATGTCTAATCAAACTTAAAGTTCTTATTCAAAACCCATTTTCATGTAAAAAGAAAGTGGTACTGGGAAAGGTCCACCAGCTAGTACATTACATAGAAAAAGAGCATCTTATTATTTATACTACCCAAAGTGTCCAATGCACTTTACAGACAAATCACAGGACAAGTTCCAAGATCCAAAATAAAATACATTACAGGGGAAAAAAAGCTTGATAGAAAGGACAGGGAGGAAAAGATATGCCAAAATATATAGGCAATGGAAAGAAGAAAGGAGGGCAGAACAAAACCAAAGAAAAAATAGTGTGTTTTAAAAATAGTGTGCTGTCTCATAGAAAGTTTAGTGTCAAAAATTACATTAAATAACCCAATAAAAACTAAATAAATGGAGTCATAGGATGGATGGATGCGGTGATCATACTGAAGTTCACCTAAGGCAGAAAAATCCCCAGGGCAGGCCCTGTACATACACTGCAGCTTGCCTAGGTGGCCTAGGACTAACCTGCAGGGGAATTTTAGGACCTAAACCACAAGGGTTTTCAGATCAGTGCTGCAGAACATGAATATGAAAGACATCCTGGGTTTTATATTAGTGAGATATTAGGACAAACAAAGGAAGAAGGCAGGCAAAAATATCACTGAAGTTAACAGAATACTACCCCCTGCCTACCTCCTGGACTCAAGCAAGTTTCTAAGGCATGCCCTGAGCTTCACATCTACTGAAGAATTTGGATGCAGTTTCACAGGGAGAATTCGAAAGGCTGCATCTGCAATAGGGAAACTGGGACTCATAAGACAGCTGCACTTTGGGAGTTGGAGTGTAGACAGATCACAGGCATTTTTACTACCGTGTTGTGCAACTCCTAACCCTAGGGCCTCGTTCTCCCTACAACTTCACGGTAAATTCCGGGGCCCAGTTTTCCCAGAATAGAAAAGGCCAATACATTTAGACTCCTATTCAAACCCCATTTT
The DNA here is from genome assembly GCA_033296515.1 of Macrochelys suwanniensis. Taxonomy (NCBI): domain Eukaryota; kingdom Metazoa; phylum Chordata; order Testudines; family Chelydridae; genus Macrochelys; species Macrochelys suwanniensis. The sequence continues at coordinate 96,529,446 of CM065776.1, read as the reverse complement.
CCTGTCAAAAGAAAATAGCAGAATGATAAAAGTACTTTATGTATGTATAAGGACTTTTCCACTGTCCTTGTCCTGAGTTCCCCAGACCCAATAAAGCCCCATTTACTGGTTTATTACTTTGGGAATTGTAATAGCTATTTTATATTTCTGTGCTCTAACTGACACTCGTCTGTATGAGATTGGAGGTTGAAGATTTTCCTGGAGGACAGGCCCTCTTGTTCACTCTGCACAAAGTTACATTTGTTTAATTGGGATAATCTCAGGATTAAGGGGGATAACTGTCAAGGCCGACTCCAGGCACCAGCGCAGGAAGCACGTGTCTGGGGCGGCAGACCGCGGGGGGCGGCATAACAGTCGCCGAGAAGGCGGCAGTCAGGCATCCTTCGGTGGCGTTTCTGCGGGAGGTCCGCTGGTCCCGTGGCTTCGGAGGCAATTCGGCGGCGGGGACGCCGACAGTGCGGGACCAGCGGACCTACCGCAGAAACGCCGCTGAATCCACGGGACCAGGGACCACCCACAGACGTGCCGCCGAAAGCCTCTTGAGTACCGTGCTTGGGGTGGCAAAATTCATAGAGCCGCCCCTGATAACTGTTATCTACAATGAACAATTCAACCATCTCTATCTACATTCACAGAAATCAGGATTGAATCCTGAATCAAACAAGGTCTAAATTCAAAGTGTTTGTATAATATTCAACCAGCTTTACTTCTCTGTCCACTCTCATGTTACAGAATGAGTAGACAGAGAAGTCTCTTTACCAGAAGCTATTACATCATCCTACAGGGAGTATAAATGGTGATACAGTGGCCTAGGACTAACCTGCAGGAGAACCTTAGGACCTAAAAAGGAATGGTTTTCAGATCAGTGCAGCAGTACATGAATATGAAAGACACCCTTGGTTTTATATTGGCGAGATATTAGGACGAACAAAGGAAGAAGGCAGGCAAAAATACCACTGAAGTCAACAGAATACTGCCCCCCCGCCTACCTCCTTGTCTCAAGCATGTTCTGAGAATTCATTAGTTAATGTAAAGCACTATATAAGAACTAGGGCTGTCAAGTGATTAAAAAATAATCACAATCAATCGCCAGATTAAAAAAAATAGTCGTGATTAATCACAGTTTTAAATTGCACTGTTAAACAATAATAGAATACCAACTTAAATTCAGGAAGGAAGCATTTCCTCTGGAATCACGATCGAAGCATGAAGGTTTAGCATATCTGGCACTTCAATACCTTGCAATGCTGGCTACAAGAGTGCCATGCAAATGCCTGTTCTCACTTTCAGGTGACATTATAAATAAGAAGCGGGCAGCATGATCTCCCATATTGTAAATAAACTTGTTGGTATTAGCGATTGGCTGAACAAGAAGTAGGACTGGGTAGACTTGTAGGCTCTGAAGTTTTACTTTGTTTTTGAGTGTAGTTATGTAAAAAAAAACAAACTACTTTTGTAAGTTGCACTTTCACTATAAAGAGATTGCATTACAGTGCTTGTATGGGGTGAATTGAAAAATACTATTTCTTTTATTTATCATTTTTACAGTGCAAATATATGTAATCAAAAATAATAATATTCAATACTGTACACTTAGTATTCTGTGTTGTAACTGAAATCAATATATTTTAAAATGTAGAAAAATATCCAAAATATTTATAATAAATTTAAATTGGTATTCTGATTGTTTAACACCGATTAATCACAACTTTTTTTTAATCTAGTTAATTTGTTTTGCATTAATCACTCAAGTTAACTGTGATTAATTGACAGCCCTAATAAGAACTATGTATTGTTACTGATAAGAGAGTAGACACTGACATGACAGTTATGTAACACATACTGCACACTTTAGCATTGATTGTATAGAATGTGCTTTCTAGATTCACACAAATAAGCTCAAACTGTAGCCCTCCAACAGACAAAAAAATTATATATGCAACCAGGTGAAATAAGCCACACCTGAAAGACAGTATGATCAATTCAAGTGTCATCCCAAAAGGTAAAGACTGTAATTTCTACAAAAAATTAAAATACCCCAGAGATGGTTCATGCTGAAAGATGCTCAAAATAAGCCCCACCTCCCCCCAAAGTGTACTTCTAACTGGCAGGGAACTCAGCAAAAGTAGCATAAGATTACATGGATGGGGTCGTCTTCAGACTTTGGGAATAGACCTCCAAACAGCTCAGCAGATGCTGTGCACAAGGAGAGAGAGAGAAAAAAAATCATATTTAGATTTGCTTTCAGTTCATAAAAGTAAAAGATAGAAATAAAACAAACACAATGAAAAGGCTTCTTCAACAAAGTAAAGGAAATAAATAAATCATACAAGAGAGGTTTAGTACTTGTAAAACATACATTCTTCCTTATGCGCTCTGGACTAGATTGTCAATTTAAGCATCTAATTATCTCCTACATCCTAACTAGCAATGACAATTTCTAGTCTTGATTTTTTTAGACCAATACCACGTCTGTTTAAAAAGAAAAAAACTGACAGAAAAGCTGCAAACATGAGCCCCAGTTTTAGTTTAAATTTGTGTTTAGTTCTGTGAAGTCCTTCATGAAAACTTCTGTGGGCACCCCAGGAAAGCTCCTCTAGCCCACAAAGGACGTTTGAGGTGCTGGGTAGCTCACAAGTATTTGTTACTACTGGGGTACTCAACAGATGGGCGGGAGGGGGGAACCAGGGCATTGGTAGGAGGGATTTGGGGGAAGAGGTGAAGGAAGGTTTTGGCAGTTGGGGGGAGTGTTTTATCAAGGCTGCCTGTTACTGTGTGGTGGGGACATAAGGATGGTCACAGTAGGCTGAGATGCATGGGACTTTGTAAGTGCTGTTTTGAGAACAGGTGTCGGAGCATGGCCCCATGCCTATGTGCAATCCTGTATTTAATTATGCCTCAAAATGCATCAAACAAGCCCTTCCAACATTAGGAGTTCAATATTGTCTACATAACAGGTTGACAAGTCCACATTACAAACGAGAGGGCTGAATCCAGCACTTAATTACACCCCACATTCCTATTTAAGACAATGGAACTGTCTGAGGTGTAAGTCATCAAAGAACTGGGCACAAATATCCTGAAACTTCCCATTAACTACCCAATACACAAGATATACAAACACTAATCGGTGGCAGGCTGAAATGCTATATGGCATGTTCAATCCCAATAAATCTTTCCTGGCAGAATTCTAAGTAGGAGATTATAGTGGAAACATTGACATAACCACAGCTACGTGAGCACCACTTAAATAAAAGCTAAATGAAAAACACATGTAGAAATGCTGTATTGGCAGCAAGTACTCTGCAGTAATGCAGCTCTGCTTTATCTATCGCTGGATTGAACTCAGACTTTAAGGTCAGAAAGGGCCATCGTGATAATCTAGTCCGACCTCTTGCATATTGCAGGCCATAGAACCTCACCCACCCACACCTGTAATAGACCTCAAACCACTTGCTGTTACTGAAGTCCTCAAATCATGGTTTAAAGACTTCAGGTTACAGAGAATTCACCATTTACACTAGTTTAAACTCAAATACAAAAAGTCCATAACTTCAAAACTAAAGCACGACTCTGGGAAGTGCTGAGTTTCCTTAACTCCTACCGACCGCAAAGGGGGTTGAGGATGCTCAGTGCTTCAGAGGATTTGGTCAGAGCTCAGTTTATTCTCTTGGCTACATTGCCTAAATCTGCCTGGAACTAGAGGGAAGATGATGAAAGAGCTGTGATCAGGATGGTGGATGTTTTCTTTTCTGCGTCCTGCAACGCTGCTATTTCAGTGCAGTCTGACACACTACACATCTGAGGAGAATACCCATGTTTAGCATTTAATATTGCTTTACTTAATCAAAGTGCTATAAAAATAACTAATTAATGCATTCACTCTATTGCTAATTACATTGGAGAACTATTTCCAGGGCTGTCATCAGGTCTGCTGTTGTTCTGAGTGATATGACAATTATTTTACCACCAATGTCTAGAACATGACAATCTTCCTTTAGCTAAAGAAACCCCAGGGATGGTGTATGCGGTGTGCCGGGAACAGAAGGGGGTATAGCCAGAGCATGCTGTGATCAGACAATCACCGTCCCCCAGATCAGTGCCCCCTAAGTGCTGGAAAAATAAGAATAGCCTTAAGGCTGCCTATTATATTAGGAGCCAAGAGCTCCCAGATGCTCCTAGGATTGAAGGCTGGAAAGCTGCCTTTGTTCCCCTTGCAGGTGTGCCAAGTACTTCTCTACTGCACATAAAGGACTGAGCCTTTAAAGCCTTTAAAGGATGTACATAAAATATTTTAAGACTGTTTTGGAGAAAGAATATCATGTGAAAGAACAGCTGATTAAAATAAAAGGTTGGCCAGGAAGAAATCTTCTGGGGCTGGTGCAAGATTGGACAGGGAGCATTCAAAGAGCAATTCAGTTAGATATCGAGATAACCCTAAGATTCCTTCTTTGTCTTACTTCAGGTAGGATTTGCTAGTTATGAAGAGACGTTCTAGGATATATGTCACATCTATATGCAGCACGTTGACACCAAAAGCTAATGCAGTTATATATAAAAAACGAGCAATTTGTAATTTTATATTTCACCAAATAGGAGATTTAGCAGAACTTTTAGTACTAGGAAGAAGCCTTTATGTAGAACAATCAAAAGCACAGTGTATTACAGTATAGTCCACCTACTCAATGTATAGTACAAAGGGGTCTAAATCAAAATGGGATGTTGCAAATCTTCGGCTAATACAAAAGGAGATGGCGTCTCACATGCATTGTTTTGTCTTCTGATTGTATTAGCTTTGAAATCAAGTTATTTCATTTTACACATTAAAGCTTTTGTGTGTAAATATATGAATTAAAAATTCTATTTTGACATTGTTGCACAGGGCTCTAAGATTGTGGGGGATGAGGAAGGTTAAAGATTCAAGGAGAAGTGTCAGGCAGCATGAGAGGAAACAGGAAGAGCAGAGGTGGTGAATGAAGGGTGAAAAAGAAAGGTGGAAGGAATGCAAGGAAAAGGAAGAAGTCAAATGGGTCAGTAGACAGGGCCGACGAGAGGGGGTGAGGCCGGTACAAATTACCGGGGCCCGGCAGTCCAGAAGGGGGCCCGGGGCCTGACTATCCAGGGCCTGGTGGTCCGGAAGGGGGTCCACCCTTGCTGGGGGGGCCCGAACCTGCTCTTGGTGGCCCTGTCAGTAGACATATTTAGTGAGGAGGAAGGAGGGAAAAAATGAGGAAAAAGTCTGAAAGAAAAGAAAAAAACAAATGGGGATAGGACCATTTTAAAAAAAATTTCTACAAAGCTTTTTCTGGAGGTACTTTCCCATGTGCACAATATGAGCTTTTACACACTTCTGCTAGGCTGTGAATATGCCATTAAATGGCTATTTACCCACCTGCTTTCAAACATCTGCAACCTCTAGTGCCTCCTTAATCACTTTTTCAACTTATTGGGAGTCTGCTTCTATGCCTTGTCCAAGGCTCTATGAATACTGCCTGCAGCACTGGCTGTAAATCAGTTATATCTTTAGAAAGCATCACCATCATTTAAGCTGTGGCAGGGTCATAAACGATCTTGAGCATTTTGGTGGTGTTAGGAAATTGAGTTTCTTTACCAAGGGATTAGCCTGTGTCACTATCCCTCTAGACTAGGTCTCATCTCCCATGTTGTTCAACCTATCCAGAAGGCCTCTAAAGGAGATAATTGCTAAAAAAAGCATAGAATAGCATCATGACACTGATGAGTCACAACTGCAGATATTTCTTGCCTAGTGGACCTGGCAAACCTGTGCTCTGACCAGTGTACTTGAATGATATCAATGATGCCTCAAAGCCAGAGCTGGTTGGGATTTTTTCAAGGAAATGTGTTTTCAATTAAAAATCTTGATTCATGAAACCTAAAACAAACTTGTTCAGGAAAGGGTTGGTTTCCCATTTAAGAAAAAATTATAGTAAACAAATTAAAAATAACAAAAGGGGTGAAACTGAAATGAAATGTTTCAGGTTTTTTGGGGTGGGATTTTCAATTTGCAAAAATTTGAGATTTTGACTGTGTTACCCAATTTCAATAAGGGAATAATTTTGGAAATCTTGAAAATTTTCCCAGGATGGGAAAACCATTTCCTATTCAGCAGTACTCAAAGCTGGGAAGAAAGAAGCTGGCTACAGAGGGGTTAGTTGACAAGAATGAAACAAGATAAGAATCTTGTCTCTGTTTTCCATGGACCCTCTCTGTGGAAAACCATGTCACACTTTAGAACAGAAGTTTGGGGTTCCCCCCACTCCACAGTTATATAGTGTCATAGGGCAGCTCCTGCTGAACTGCCCTACAGCAGAAGACAGGTACAACAGGTGTGTCTGTCTCTATTTCCCATTTTTCCACACATACAAATAGTGTCTCTTGGCAGCAAATTCTAGCCCTTTTAGTCACATACAGTGCCACAGAGCTCTCAGAGTAAAAAACAGTTCCTCCCAAAGCCCAAAGTAAAACAAGGTTACAATGCAGCAGCTCTTCAAACCCATTCAAAGGCCACCGTGAGGAACCATTAACCACTCTGTCGCAGTTCCTTTAGCCTCTGTTTCAGGGCCCCATTCTCCAGGCACTCTTCCTACTTGAGAGCTCCAAGACCCTCTGCTCTCCTGCAAGTCTTCTCCTATAGCCCCAAGTCAAGTCTCTTGTGAGAAGGCTCCCCACAATATTTCAGTCTCCCAGGCCTCCTCATCTTTGAGTCCTACGGCTGCTCAGAGAACAATCCTCCAGGTCCACTCCCTTCTCCTTAGATTCAGCTTCCTGAAGCCCTTCACTCACATAAGCTGCCAAGGGCCTTCTTGCACTGTTCCACTTACCCAGGCCTCCTCACCTGTGAGGCCTGTTCCTGCTTCTGAGATCCACCCTCCAACATTAACCCTCTTGCTTCTGGGCCTGGCTTATACTGACCACGCTGGTTCTTCCCCTTGTTCTTAGGTCCCCTGCACAAGCCTTCCTGCCGCTTGGCACGGTTCCCCAGCTCTAACCAATCTCCTAATAGTTTTCCACAGTTCTCAGAAGCAGCAGCTCAGTTACTGCTCTCCTGCAGCAACTCTCTGCTACTCCTTCTGTCTCGCCCTTGTTCACAAGTAGCTCTCACCTGCCTCTTCACGACTCTGTCTCAGTCTTTCCTTTATATGGCCCAGATGCCTTAAGATCAGCTGAGTGGCTGCTCACCAGTCACAGATGCACTGGATCCTGCTCCCTCTTAATGGGACTTGTCACCCTGTGACAAATGGCTACACCTTTATGCATCTCATGTTGAACTCACCTGAGCAATACAGACCCTCTAACCACAAGAGTCAACTATTGTAACTTCCTCTTAATAGGAACCCAGGTGGGAATGTCCCATTGCTTGAAATGTGGCAGCCAATTGTTCGAGTTTGAGCTACTATGACCATAATATATAAATAAATAAATAATATTTAACCACGTATGCAGAACTTTAAATATTCAAACATTGAAAGCACGTTAGACCAGTGTTCCCTGATCTGTCTTGTCTGCCATTTGTCTTCTGGGCGGAATTCAATGTGTTGGTTTTAACCTATAAAGCTTTAAATAGTTTGGGAGCTGGTTACGTGAGAGATCGCCTGTCTGTCCATAACATAAAGCCACACTTGAAATCAGCAAAGCCCCTGAGCTGGAGTTCCCTTGGTATAAACCAGAGGGAGCTGTTGGCAGGGCATTCTCTGTGAGGGCGCTTAATTTTAGAACTCACTTCTGCATCCTTGGTCTGTCTGAGCCTGGATTTGTTAACCCTCCAAGCATAATGCAAAGGCTATCTTAACCCATCTTTGTTAAAGACTATCAAGGAATGTACACAGTGCCAGGAGTTGTTGGCTCCCAACATGATGCTTATTCCTCTTGATGTTGCTGCCTGCTCTGTATTCCTTACAGTAGCTGTGTGTGAAGTAGTGCATTGCCACTGCTGGTTTGTAAATCCCTAAAGCTGTTGCCCTGGTTACACTGAAGATGTATTCCTTGGAGGGAGGGTTCTGATGGTTTGCACAGGGAAGGGAAAAGGGTTGGGGAAGATGGGTGCTATATAAATATCAATACATTTGATGTAACATTAATATTCATTACTATTACTGTTATCAGAAAGAGACTGGGGGGCACACAAGAAGGGGAGACCATTCTAAGCTATAAAATTACATGCATTTTCCTGTCTTAAGACTGACTCTTGCTTTTTAAATATTTGGCAGAGCAAAATTATCCTGAGCATCTTTAACTCATTAATCGTCATCTCCACACATGCTTGTTGTTTCACATAACTCTAACTAGTCGCCTGGTAAACACACAGGAGCCCTCTTTTGGCTCAGGTGGCAGTGGAAAACTGCTTCCTTACCACAATCATAATGTGTATTCCCTCCCCGCCCCCCTTTAAGGCACTAGATTTATGCTGGCATATAGTAATATCATGACAGAGAGAAGGTTAGAACAAATCAAAGCTTGTGGTAGGTGTAGAAATGTCATTTGATCATTTCTGTTGTGTTTGTCTCGTTAGCGTGAGGACAGAACCTGTGCACACAGGGAGGAAGAGATACAGAACTGACAGTCTGTCAGCTACTAAGTGTGGTTTATGTTAGTAGATTCTCACTAACAACAACATGCACATGCTTTTAAATCCCAGTTCTCTCTTTGCATTAAGGCTCTGACAGCCACATAATTTGTTAGGAAGCTTGGAGCTTGTTGCCACTTTAAGAATGTGAGGCAAGAAATGGAATGAAGATGCTTGCACTTCTCAGGCCAGATTTTCAAAGATATTTAGGCATCTAAGAATGCAGGAAGGTGCCTAGTGGGATTTAAAAACAAACACACACCTAAGTAGGTTAGGTGCCGATGTGACTTTCAATGGGAATTGGGATTTTAAAAAAAGGACCTAAGCAGATTAAACACTCACTGAATCCTTAAATGCTTAAATAACTTTGCAAATGTGGCCCCTCACGTCATGAAGCAATACTATTCTCCTCTCTGTGTTGCAGTACTCCTGTGAAGACAGTCTTTTTTAATCCTCCCTAACTAACTTTAAGCAATGTAACAGTATTATCCAGTTCCATTCTTGAGTTGCCAACAACTTCGCATTTATAATATTTTTTCACCCAAGCCCTTTCCAAATGTCAGCATAAATCTTTTTTTTTTTTAAACATAGCTGAGGTTTTAAAGGAAACAAAAATGTTTCTCCGGGGCTTAGCTTGCCTGATTTAAACACAACAAAAAACAAAAATAATGTTTGAAGTTGTATATAGACAATGACAAAGAAACTTGTCACTTTGTTTCCTGCAAGATATTTGTCAAAATAGAGAAATTATTTTAATTGTATGAAAAGAATAACGTTTCCAAGCTGCCAGCTTTGCTGGAACATACTTTACTAATCATCAGATTTCTGGTATTTAAGTTCATGGGTTATAACTCTCCTTCAGATATTTCCTGAGGGCATTGAAAGGAGTGGAAACCCCACTGTCCTAGGTCCAAAAATCTTTATTTTGGGAGGGAAGATGGGTGTAAAGCAGTGTGGCAACCATCTATCCCCTCCAAAGTCAAAGAAGCCCTGCCATTTGGCTCCAGTTACTCAAGCTTCCACAAGTTTGGAGGGTATGGGGAAACAATTGGACAGAAAGAGGTATATGCAGCATTATCCCCTGGAAACCCAAAGGGATTTTCAACTCAGGGCTTGTATACACTAGCACTTCGATATAACATAAGTCACTCAGGTGTGTGGAAAAGCCACCCCGAGTGACATAAGTTACACCGATCTAAGCACCAGTGAGGCCAGCACTGCGTTGGTGGGAGAACCTCTTCTGCTGACATAGCTACTGCCACTTGGGGAGGTGGAGTAATTATGCTGATGGGAAAGCTCTCTCTCCTATCAATATAGAAGTTTGCACTAGCAGCGCTACAGCAGCGCAGCTACATTGGGACAACTGTGCCGCTGTAGCAATTCTAGTGTAGACTAGCAGTCAGACTTTAAGGCCAGAAGAGACCATCATGATCATCTAGTCTGACCTCCTGCACATTGCAGGTCATAGAACCTCACTCACCCACCCTCTCCTACAGTAGTCCCATAATCTCTAGCTGAGCTATTGAAGTCCTCAAATCATGATTTAAAGACGTAAAGTTACAGAGACTCCACCATTTGCTCTACTTCAAACCAGCAAATGACCCATGCTGCAGAGGAAGGCAAAAACAAAACAAAACCCAGGATCTCTTCCAGTCTGACCTAAGGGAAAATTCCTTCCTGACCCCAAATATGGCAATCAGTTAGACCCTGACTATGTGGGATATCAGTTTTCATTAATAATCTGTTTGAGATGCTTGTACATCAAGTATAATCTGCAACCTTTCCCTGCAAATTTCTTCCCCTACTTGGGATGCAGGCTTCAGATAGTTTCTGCATCTTCGGCAAAGTGACTCCAAGGATTCCTCCATATTTAGATCCTTCAGTTCTTCAGTCCAGTCCACTCCCTGAACTAATTCCCTTAATTTTTTTAAGTTTGCCCTTTTGAAATAAAGGACCAAATTGCAGACCTATTTTGGTTTATCCTTGCATCTAGTTTAAATTGAATTAACTCATGGTCACTCAAAAAAGGTTGCCCTCTACAACAGTTCCTCTATGAGGTCCTCAATATTTACCAATACTACATCTAAAATGGCATCACCACTTGTTGGTTCAGTGACTATTTGGTGAAGAAATCTGTTGGCTATCACAGCCAGGAATCTGGGCTCTACCATCATTGGTAGCACTAGTCCTACAATCTATATTTGGGAAATTAAAGTGTCCCACAATCACACAATTCCCAGTAGTATTTATTTCATTAAAAGTATTAACAAGCTCTTTGTTCATATCCACTTTGGATCCTGGGTGTCCGTAACTCCCCACACAATCCCAGTGAAGCATTTGTTATGTTTCTTTCACAAAGTGATTTTGACCCAAATAGACTCCATTTTATCTATTCCATTACTTCTAATTTCTTTAGAGTCTAACTCATTAATGTACAATGTTACCCCACCACCTTTACTTTTATTTCTGTCTTTCCTGAACAGCACATACCCTTCAATACCTGTATTTCAGTCAGGACTACTATTCTACCATGTTTCCCTTATCCCTCATATCTGGTTTCACTTCCTGAAGCACTAGTTCTAGTTCCTCTATTTTGTTAGCCAGGCTCCTTATATTGTTATACAGACACCTTAGTTGTTTCTGCTTGGCTTCACCCAGATTCCTCGCCTGATTAGGTATAGTCATTTTGCTGCCAGTATCGCCCACCTCACAGTGCCTCTGTCAGTAACAATCTTTCCTCTTGTTGTCAATCCTCCAACCCTCTGCTCTTGTAAATCTTATTAAGGTTACTAGGTGACAGATATTCCAAATGTCTGAGGATGGAATGGGCTTCTGGGGGAGAAGCTAGAAAGGTTGTACAAGAAAATTTCACAGACATTTAAAATGCACTTACCACACAAATGGAATACAACATTATTTGAACTACTCCTATATTGTTGGCTGTCAAATGAACTTTATTGCAGACATATAACTGAGTTCTTAAAAAGATAAATCGTTCCTTCATGTCTTACACACACCCTTCAGATAACTGACTTCAATGGGAAAAGGTGATATGCTCTGGAAAGGAGATAAACCCAGTAGATATAAATTCTGATTGCCACCCTTCAGCAGACAAAGCAGGAAGCAAGATTATCCTTTTATGTATTCTCTGAATAGCCCACTGTGCATTAAGCTAACCACATGATGTCTCTCTTGCTCCAAAAATATACAGCTGCAAACATCTGGTCCTCTTTCAGATATATTTGAAAGCAAGATTTCCCAAACTGGCTGCTTTGAATAGAAAACAGCTTTAATTTTGCATCTTTGTTGATTATGTAGAATTCTTTAAAATTCATCTAAAATGTAGGGTTTGATCCTACTGCAATTTATCTGAAGCAAATGTTTACCTACAGAAGTTCACACTAAGCGATCTGGCCTATCTAGCACTCTAAAACAGCTATTTTTCAGTGCACATCAGTGGGAAGAGCTAGAAAATCTAAAGGTAAAGTCAAGCCAGGGGGTATGAGCCAAGACCCGCATTGAACTACTGGAGAAGACTGTGGTACATAGTATAAAAAGCAAAACTGACAAAATAACTAAGGTTACTGTGACCTCATGAAGTAATTAGGGTGACCAAACAGCAAGTGTGAAAAATCGGGATGGGTTGGGGGGTAATAGGAGCCTATATAAGAAAAAGATCCAAAAATCAGGACTGTCCCTATAAAATCAGGACATCTAGTCACCCTAGAAGTAATGCACTCACTGATTTTCCTCTTTCTTGACTTACACACTTATACACTCAGGTGCTCACGGTTCAGTCCTGTGAGGTGCTGAGTGCCTCTTGCAATATGCTGAGTCACTTAGAATTGTGCTATAGAAATGAAGGACTGATTCTGCAAAGTGAGTTTCTAAGTCCCTGGATTTATGCGGCAAAACTCTGCACACTGGTCTTTGAAAGAGGATCAGAGATGCTTCCATGACCTGGGTACAGCAGGCATTACAGGTTCACGGTGCTGTAGCTTGTGCAGATTTCAGTCTGATCTTTCTAAACATAGCTGGTTACACAATAATTGGACACACGCATTTATATGTCTGCTCATTTCCACCACCAAACATGTCCCCAACTAACTTGCCACCTCTACAAAGGTTCCACCTTTAATTGCCTCAGTTGCAGCTGAAGGAAATTTCAAAGAACCCAGGTTAGAGATCAGAGGACAACTCAAACAATTTGAAAATAGCAGCACACTTCTGAAATTGAATTACCGGTATACCCTTGTCACTCAGTGTTTGAGACTGTATTGCCACTTGACATACAAAACACATTCAAATACATTAGTGTTTATTTTTAAGGAGTTAGCTACTGAAAAACCTGAAATAAGTAAAGATGAAGGGGGAAATGAAGTCTATAATTTACATGAGAAGTGGAACATTATGCATATGGTACTAAAAAAAAAATTCTCCACCAAGTAAATGTTTATTCGTTCCTCAGTATCAAAAGGTTGCACTGGAACTCAAACCTGGACAAGCCACCAGATGGAATGCTCTCTCAGGAAGACACCCCATCCTATTTTGAATTCAAGAACAAAGTAGGTCCTGGGTGCACAATACCCTCTGTGGAAAGATATTTGTGCTTTAAACCTAACCTATAAGGCCTCCAGGATCTGAGCTTTGCATAGTTTTCTGCTGTAGACCAGGAAAGGACTGGGGAAAGGTCAGAGTTACAAAATGTTGATATTTTGGGGGCAGGTTCTCTGGTGTGGTTAGGGTCCCTTAAGCACAGCATGCGTGATGGGAAGAATAGTCCGGGGGGTGCTTTAACTTGTGCCAGCTGCATCCAACCTCGAACTAGGAAGGAAAAACTGTTCTCAGTGGGACAGACCACTAGACAAGTTATGCACACACATGATTTAGAAGAAAGTTCTCAGAGGAGCACATACCTGTACTCTCTACAGTGTTATTTATTAATATTCCACCATTCATTCATAGGGCAGGGGCTGTATCTTTATCTGTGTTTGCCAAGCACCCAGCACAATTGGGCCCTGCTTGGAGCCTTTGAGCACTACCCAATAGTATACATTTAGGATAGATTTTTAAAGATACTTGAGCAAATCCTGTTACATATGTACATGAAGTGTCCAGGGACTTGCATGGGAGTTGCATTTGCATACCAAAATTCTAATTTGTTTCCATCTATCTAGATATCATTTCACTACTAAGATCCCATATTTCATCCCAGGGCACTTTTTAATTGTGTGCAGCAAACTACTCAGCTATTTAGGGCAAGAAATAAAAAATGCTGATTGCAATTGAAACAACAGGAGGAATGTCAGTTAGACAAAATACAGATACCTAAACAGGAATTTTGCTGGGACCTAATCAAAGTCCAGGATCAGGAAAGAATCTCTATTCAGGAAAGCACTTCAGCACATGCTAAGTGCTTTCCTGATTCAATGCTATTTCTAAAATTGGAAGGATTAGATTTTTATTGTTAAACATCAATGTCAACATACACACACACACACCAGTGAAACAACGTTTCCATTGATGATAAGCAAAATTTACAGATAGGCAAAGTAAGAAAGATGCTGCTTGAGAACTTAGTTTGATTTAAGGATATTTATTTTGTATAGTTGGACACGTGACGTTGACACGTGTGTTTTAAAGCTGTAATGTTTTGAATGTCAACATCTGTCATTCAAAAATTGTTTGCCTCCCTTAATTTAAATCAATAAAAACTGAAACAATCCAATATTATCCATTAAAATTATATTAAAAATTTAATTCTGCTAAGCCTAGCTATATTGCACATTATAATTTCAAATAGAAAATCAGTAATGTCTTTTCCTCCTTGCTCTTGCTTCATTAACAAAGATTGAAGCTGTATGCAGATTATGTCAAACAAACAGAACTTTATTAAACCTTGGAGACTGCTCTCTCCATGTGGTTGAACTGCTTCTGGCCCATCTACCCATGTTCCCTGTTTTCCTGATATCCCCTCAATAACAGTCCCTCCAGGGAACATGGGCCATCTGACTCCAGTTTGACTGATCATTAAATCTTCCTTATTTTACAAACATTTTAATATAAACATTAAAAACAAATAATTGACACCCATGCCCCCTCTTCATGTCCTTCACCAGAGGTTGCTAGCACATAGCTGAGTTGGAGTCTTGTCTTTATCACAGACACAGCTGATTACATACTCTGAGATGGTTTCCTCAACAGGAGACCAAACTATGCCAGGAATGACATCTTTCTGGGCAGGTCTACACTCAAAACTCTGCACTGGCGCAGCAGCATCACTATAGCACTTTACCCAAGACACTTTAAGATGACAGGAGAAAGCTTCTCCCGTCAGCTTAGTTAATCCATCTCTGCGAGAGGCAGTAGCTATGTTGGGGGGAGAAGCCATCCCACCAACATAATGCTGTCTATACCAGCTCTTAGGTCGGTATAACTATGAGCGACCTAGTTGTACAGAATTAATTTTGTAGCGTAGACTGGGACTTAGTCTATGAATCTAGCAACTACTTTCTCTGGGGAGTGTCCTCCCTCCCTGTGGGACTGGCTTCTGGCTAGTTCTCTGTTTATTCTGTGATGATTTCTGTAGGCTCTCTCTGGGTGTTGCAACTGCTGGCTCAGAGGTGTCTCCTTTTTCTTCTGATCACCTGTCCCCCTTGCATAGTCACAGGCTATGACCTGAGTGCCACTGTACCTCTTACAACTCTTTTAGTCCACTCCTTCTGGTCGCTCTCTGATGGTTAGATGTTCACAAGGTGTGCCTGTCTCTAGAGCCAGTAGGTTGTTGGGTGAGCTGTTGTATTCTAGTACTTGCTTTCTCTGACTGATGTTCATCTCCTCTCAGTGGTGTCTCCACCCTTCTGGCTGCAAGAGGCCTCCCTTCACTGGTAACAGGGGTTTGGTCCTTCATCCCCCTCATTGTCTGCACTGAACTGTTTTGTCACCCCTGTGATGGAGTATTCCTATGTGCCAAAAAATGCTAACAAGGGATCTAAACCAGAAGAAACAGCCTTGTGTAACAGTTGTCCCAGCTGATTCCACATTACCTTTACTCTGTGGGTATGCTGGGGGGGAGGTATGGTGGTCAAACTTGCATTTGCATGCAAATCCCTTCAATTATTTCAAAGCAAACTGGGGTCCATGTTTGGTGAACACAGCGTACAGAATGCCATATCTCACAAAGTGGGCCTTTAAGTTTGCCAGTCACTGACTTGCTCCTCATATCAGGCAGGACATCAATCTCCCAATATTTTGAATGGTTATCCACTGTAGTCAAGTACTGTTTTTCCTTGAAGGCATGTAAGTCTGTTCCCACCTTTTCCCCATGGTTGGGTAGGCAGCTCATGTGGTAACAGTTGCTTTTCTGCTGGCAGTTATTACACATCTGGCTGGTGTCACACCCTTCTTTCAAGGAGTGGAGTTGTGTATTCATTTGCAGCCAGTAAACACACTCTTAAGCCCATTCATCTTCTTAGTGTATATGCGACGTACCTCAGGTAGCACGTAATCAGGATTCATCACCAAATCTGGTCCACTGGTTGAATCATTAGCTTCTCTGGCTTGGGTCGGGTACTGATGGGGAGTGTGATGTGTATGCTGATCCATGCCCCCTTTAAGGCTATGTCTAAACTAGAGAGCTTACAGCAGCACAGCTGTACAAATGAAGCTGCGCTGCTGTAAGATCATTCTGTGCTCTCCTATTGACATAATTAAACGACCTCCAATGAGCGGCGGTAGCTATGTCAGTCTCCTACCGACATAGCTCTGTGCACATTATCACTTGTGCAGCCATAATTTATGTCGCTCGGGGGGGGGGGGAATTTCACACCCCTGAGTGACACAAGTTTTGCCCACATAATTGATAGTGTAGACATGGCCTAAGACAGCTGTCAATGCCCAGGTGTGAGGCATGTGTTTTTTGCAGGACATCCCTATGTAATAAGACAGTGACAACAGCTCTCTGTCCTTGGAATATGACTCCATCCTGCACACTCAGCTCATCTTTCATTTGAAAATATATTTCTGCTCCTACCAATACGTGGCTTTTGTCTTCTGGCCACCCTGCTAGTATCACTCTCTTGACTGCCGCTAGTTGGATATCATTTTCTTAGGCCTCTGATTTCCAACAACATTAACAGGCTACACAAAGTCCTGATTCCCTTCTCCCAACTCGCTTATACGTGGTAGCACTACCGTGCATGCTGATGTGCCTCCGATTTCTTTAGTGCACTAAGAAGGGGTTTTGCCAGAACCGTCTCTAGGTATTTGTGATCTAGCTGGCCATAGGTGTATTGATGGAATAACTCCACTCCAAATACCACCGCCAGAAGCTCTCCTTGTTCAGTCTCTGACAGGGCTCTGCTGGCATAAACAATCAGCTGCTCCTGAAAAGGTGCTACACTCAGTGGCGTAGCCAGGTTTAGAGCACAGAGGGCACAGAGCTACAAAAAAGGCGCCTCCCCTTGTACTCACCCTGCGGCGCTCCAGATGTTCAGCGGTACTTCGGCGGCGGGGGGGATCCTTCACTCGCTCCGGGTCTTCGGTGGTACCCACCACCGAAGTGCCGCCGAAGACCCAGAGTGAGTGAAGGACCTGCCACCGAAGTGCCGCCAAACAGCTGGAGCGCCGGCGGGTGAGTGCTTTTTTTAAGCTCTGCTCCGCTGGTAGCGCTGGAGCAAAAGGCACCGGGAGCAAAAAGCGCCGGGAGCAAAAAAATGCTCCGCTCCACCTGCAGTGCAGGAGCAAAAGGCGCCGGAGCACAAAAGAGGCACCGCTTCTGCTCAGTGGAAGAGCGGCCACTCCCGCTGCTCCCCCCCGGCTACACCCAATCCTTTCTCTGATGCATCACACTGGTCTGTCATCAGTGGCTTTCCTGGCTGGTAGTACTTCAGGACAGGGGTATCATTTGTTTCAGCATATCAAATGCTTGCTGTTGGGACCTCACCAGTGAGTTCCACTTCTGCAGCCATGTGTTGACTAAAGTGCTGTACCCCTTTCACAGCCACTGGAGCGGACATGTGTCTGATGGCCTTAATTTTGTTTAAATCTGCTTTCAGTCTCTCTGCTGTGAGCAGATGTCCAATGTATGTCCCGCCATGCTCGGAGAAACACTTTTTCTAGCCTGGGTTTATGTTCTTGTTTGCAGTTTTCTGTTATAGTCTCATTCAGCAACTGTTATCATTGCTCCCTTCACCTACAATGAGGATATCTGCAATTATTTTCACCACAGGCAGTTCTTCCTGCATTTGGGCAAGTCTTCTCTGGAACACCTCCGGGGTTGGGCTTATGCCCATCATCATGTGCAGCCAGCTGTAGAGACCAAATAGTGCTTCAGTGGCTGTCAGCATACTGGGCTCTTTATCCAAGTTTATGCTCCAAAACCTGTTCCTCACCTCATATCTCATAAAGACTTTGGAAAGTTCTGGAAAGATATCATCAATTGTGGACAGTGCCATCTTTTCAGTGCCTGGTTCAGTGCCTGTGGGTGTGTGCAGATATGTAATTTGCCCACTGGCTTCTTTACCACTACCACCATGCTGCTTACTCAAGCTGTACAGGCTTCTACAGATGTTATGATAGCCCTTGTTCTACAGCAGGGGTGGGCAAAATTTTGGCCCGAGGGCCACATCGGGGTTGCAAAACAACCTGCCCCCTCCTCCCATTTTCCGCCCCTTGACTGCCTCCCTCAGAACTCCTGACCCATCCAACCCGCCCTGCTCCTTGTCCCCTGACTGCCCCCTCCCGGGAGCCCCCACCCCTAACCGCCCACCTGGGACCGCACCCCCTATCCAACTCCTCCTGCTCCCTGTCCTCTGACCGACCCCCCCAGAACCTCTGCCCCATCCAACCGCCCCCTGCTCCCTGTCCCCTGACTTCCCCCTGGAACCCCCCCACCCCTTATCCAACCCCCCCCCACCGCTCCCCACCCCGTTACGATGCTGCTCAGAGCAGCAGGAGCTCTCAGCCCAGACGGAGCCAGCAATGCTGCCGCGCTGCCTGGCAGGAGCGGCAGGCCAGAGCGCTGGCGGCACGGCGAGGTGAGGCTGCGGGGGAGGGGGAACAACAGGGGAAGGGCCAGGAGTTAGCCTCCCTGGCCGGGAGCTCCAGAGCTGGGCAGGACAGTCCCGCGGGCTGTAGTTTGCCCACCTCTGTTCTACAGGCTTTTGAGCTCCTTGTTTAGTGGATTATATAGTGCCACTGGAATTTTCCTTTCGAGTAAGCATACAGGTTCCACTGTGGAGTTTAGTTCAAGATACCCATTATCTTTGAAAACATCCCCATATGTTTTTTAAAATGGTCTCCACTGTCCACAGGAATCCCCCTTTTGCCCCGTGCACAGCAGCTATAAAATTATGATGCTATACCCTGACCAGATCCATGGCTTGTATAGCTGTATTCCGCAAAGCGGGGCCGTGGTGCTTACTATCCACCACCAGCCGTACTCTGTTATTTTTTCAGTTAGATACTATCAGGCCACATTTTCCTATGGGCTCCATTATGCTCTCAGGTTACATTATTAGATCGTGCCTGCTTTTCAAAATCCTTGTGTTTGAGTCTAATTTGCCCCAAGGAATCACATGGTAGGCAGCCCAACTATCCAGCTGAAACCATACAGGGTATTTCCCTATTAACCTTGTTGCATACACGGAGGTTGATATTGACCCTGGTTGCTTTCCTGTCCCAACAGACAGAACCTGTTATGCTCTCAGACTCAAGGTGAGAGTCAATGTCATCACCACTGTCCGAGGTGCCCTCCCCCTCTTGTACAAGTCTGACAATCTTTCTGACACCTTCCTCTATTCTAGCACACATTGCTAAAATGATTCAACTTGCCACATTCTTTGCAATGCTGTCTTAGTGCAGGACATGCTGTCTCCCAGGAGTAAATGGATCTCCCAATGGGAATGGAACCCTGGCTGCCTGCTTTCCTTTGTTGTCGTCTCACTGCACGTATGTCTGGGGTGTTGTGCCCCCTATAGGAATTTCATCCATTCTCTTGAGACTTCTGCTGCACATCCTTTGTCTAAACGTGTCTAATGTGAGCTTGCCTTCCCAGAGCACCCACTCTCACAAATGGTGATCCCACATGCCACAGACTATCCTCACCCAAGTTAAGGAGTCTGTCAAATCCCCAGCCTGTGCGTGTAAGGGGGTCTTGTTCTTTCCTCTTCAGATTGGTCTCCAGTGAAAAATCAGTGTCGTTCCACAGTTTCATTCTGCTTTGGGGAGCAAAAGGTACCCAGGGCTCCTAGGACTGCTATGACACTGGTGAGCTTTAGAGGAGTGCAGACCTCTTTTACCCTGCTCCCAAATAACGGAAAACAAAAGTTTTACTTTCCTGCTGTTGTCGTCTTCCTGCATGACCAGGTCTGTGTACAGCTCAAACTTCTTCCGCCACGTCCATTGCTGGGCTAGGTGTGTGTCTGCAAAATCCAGGGCTTGATGGTGGGGGGGTTCAGACTGTGTTCCATGGCTGCTGCCACCAGCTTCTACACTTCAGGTTAAGTCTACACTGCAGCTGGGAGGTGTGATTCCCATCACAGGTAGACAGACTCATGCTAGAGCACTAAAATAGCAGCTTATACATTGTAGTGCTGGCAGTGGCTTGGGTTAGCTGCCCAAGTCGAAGCCCACCTAATCCCTTGGGTCCCAGCTTACCTGAGCTGTCAACAGTGCCCCAGTGTCTATGCTACTATTTTTAGCATGCAAGGTTAAGCTGAGCTATTACAAATCTGTCTACCCGTTCCAATCACACCTCCCAGCAGCAGTGTAGAACATAACCTCAGGGAACTTACAGCTCAGGCACGGCTGTGATGTTTCATTAGCAAAGAGGGAAGCTGAATGCAGATTACACTGAACCAGTAGAACTTTATTAAACCCTGTGGACCGTTCTCTCCATGCAGCTGAGTTGCTTCCAGCCTAATATCCCGGGCTCCCTCTTTTCCTGGTGTGCCCTTAATGACAGTACCTCCAGGGAACATGGGCCCTCTCACTCCAGTTCCACTGGTCATGGCATAACCCCAGTTTTTCAAAGTTTTCTTTGCATCATGAATATGCTTGTTTTTATTTATTAATTAATGAGGACTGGTGGTTCTCCAGATGCATTTTTCTGGGTTTGGGCCCCATATCCCAGTGGAATTTAGAGATAATCCAGATTTGCATACAAGAAAAATTGAACTGGTGATGCACAAATTCTTCTTGATCTGAAAACGGTTTCTCAATCTCGCTGTCAAACTTAATGCATGTGTTTGCTATCATTTCCTTTCCGTCATCGAGCAATTTGTGTTATTCTCAGACAAAACTGGAATACTCAAAATCATACTGGTTAACCTAGGGCTATGTCTATATTGTAGTTAGGAGTGTACCTCCCAGCCCAGATAGACAGATATGGACTAGCTGTGCTTGAGCTAGTGCACTAAAAATAGCAGTATGGATGTTGCGACTGGGTGGTGGCATGGGCAGTGCCCCAGGGGGCCAGGTGGGCTTACACTTCAGCAGCTAGCCCAAGCCGCCAGTGCTGCAACATCCATGCTGCTATTTTTAGCTCGCTAGCTCAAGCGAAGCCGGCATGTCTGTCTACACAGCCTAGGAAGCATGCACCCAGCTGCAGTGTAGACATAAGTGACCAGTATTTCAGGGAGCAGTTAATGTAGCGTTTCATTAAGTGTGCATTACACACACAGTGAATGGTATGCATACTCTTTTTAACTATCAGTTTTCCGTTAGCCAAAGTTTCTGTTAAAGCATCAGTTTCTGCTCAGGGGTCTTATTTGATGCTAACAGGATACAGGATAATTATGTCAATTTAACATTACGCTTATTAAAAGCAGATCTCGGACACATATGGCACCCATTCAGTATTATTGCTTTTCGTCCACTCATTCAGTGGAAATTGTCGTCATTTCGAACTTTTCATTCTATTGTACCCATTAGTGACGGGGCAGATCCACAGCTGGTGGAAGCTGTCATAGCTCCATTGGAAATAGGACATTTTACACCAGCTGAAGATGTGCCTCAAAATGTCAAGCTGACAGACGGCTGTGTGCATTTAACATACCTTTCCACTGTCCACAGGTGTACTGTACCTATATGTCCAGAATTAAGTGCTGAAATGTTGAACAATTCTCTTTTCCATATTAAATACTAGAGTTGCAGAAATCCTCCTCTACAGTTTTACACATCGCATCCTGAGAAAGAGAAGTATGGGAAATGGCAAGGAAAGGGATTAAATATTCAGCATAAAGTGATTTCCATGGAAATGCTGCAGAAAGTGCAACTCTGTAGGCTGGAAACTGTAATCTGAATTGTTAATCCATTATCATCCTTTTCACCTTTTCCATCCTAGCTTTCATTTTTCAGCAAGAATAGCTTATTTTTCAACCTGACAAGTGTTGCAATTCTCCTTTCAATAAAGATGATTATAACCCGCACCACAACAAGGACTTTTTTCTCTGTTTTTCCTTTAGCACACAAATTACAGCTTGCAAACATGAAACTATTACACTGTAACAGCAGGAGGAAATGGCCATGTCAGCTCCTGTGATTGACAGAGTATGTCTGCCCTTAGTTACTACAGTTTGCAAGTTAGGGGTGATTTTAGCTCCCCAGCTGCAGTCTGACAACCAAATTATAGCAGTAACCCAATTATCTTTTTTCCATCTGTGTTAGCTAGGAGATTGTGACCTTTCCTTTTGGATGCAGACTTTGAAAGGCGTTCACTCACCTCTAGCGAGCATCCTTGTGGCCAGGCATGGCACAGGGGTTCTCCCCCACATCTGGTGTCCCCTACCGATGGTCATTCCAGTGCTACGGTGACCTCTCTTTCCATGACTTGGCCCTCCAGCCAGGTCACAAACTACTGTCACCCCTTCCAGGGTAACAGTCCCACCAATAAAAATCCAGTGTCCTTATATCAGGTCTCCAGCCCCAACTGTGGGCCCTGTGGTCCTTGCCTCTGGGCATCCACCTTCTTTATCCCTTTCTCTCAACAGCTAGTAGGGTATCCCTCACCCTCTGACTACCAGATTGCTACTCAGGGACCCCAGCACCAGCAACCAAGGTCTGCTGTTCACATGTCCTTGCTGCTGCCTTCCTGGGCTACTTCTTACCCAGCCTTTCTCAGGCCTTTTCTTCCCACCTCTCTAGGTTAACCCTTCTTTCAGGGCTAGGGCTCTCAGGGCATTCCCCTCTAATCCTCTAACAACATCCCAAACTAAAAATATAAACTTAAATCAACTTCGTCAGTCCTCATGATTGGCCTTTCAGCTACTTGAGTCCCCTGCTTTGTTCCTTCACTGAATAGCTCCCTCCCTCTGTGGAAATCTAGAACCACCTGCCCTTTATATCAGGGCTTACAGCTGGAGCCTGTTCCAATCCAGTGCCTCCCCTGGCCTCTTGTCAGACTTCCCTATTCTGGAGAAGATCCCAGAGCCAACTCTCACAACCTTCCTGGTCCCAGAAAGTGACTGTAGAATTCCCCTCCACCCTGCAGCCCCATTCTGCTAGGATTAAAATTGGTCACATCCAAATAATTAACAAAGCTATTAGTAAAAACCATAGGTAAAAATGACAAATCATTATCAACCTGGTCCTCACCTAGCCAGCCAAAATTATCCACTCCTATATCATCTCTGACAAGGAGATCACATATTTCAGTCTCGTGAGGTAACCACTCATGCAAAAATATTTTATGCATCGGTCCAGTGACCTGAATTAGTCCCCTAACATATTTGACACTGCCAGCCGGGGCATCAGAACCAATAGCGAGGGCGTTGTTTACCTGGTCCAGCACCACTCCAGTATGAATATTAATATTCCTTTTATTCATAACTAAAAAGATATAACCCTTCACGGGGGTGGGGGAGCTACTCTTGCCAGGGAGAGCAGATTTTCTTGGTGCTGTCCACCCCAGTCCACTCCCCAATAAGGGGGCAGTTTGACCTCTGCATTCCGCCTGGCGATCCACACCAGTTACTGACTCTCACCACAAGGAGGTGGTTGTATGACTTGCCATCCAGAGGCTTTCCCCACTGAGGGGTCCCTGTCACCTTAATGTCAAGTCCTACTGGGAGTGTGAAAGAGGACTCAGATCTGGGTAGAGATTGCCCCTCATGGCACGGTTCTCACCCTTTTCCACCTCACCGATTACCCAATCCACCACAACCCTCAGGTATTAAAAAAACTGTCCAGACTTGACAACTGAACAGGTTTCAGAGACGCATAAATGGCCTTAAGAGGTCTTAAGGTGTTGGTTATTACTTATAAATCACTACCTGAGTGATTGCCTCTCTCCCCAGGCTATGGTGCCACAGCTGTAGTCAACGGGGGCATATAAACTGGACCCCCCTCATTATAAAGGAGAGGGGATGGCTGACAGGACATTCTCTGAGAAGGCTTCAGGACTCAAACTTGGTCTCCCCTCCTGGTCTGAAATAGCTGGAATTTAGAGTTTTTTCAGGGCATACTGCAAGAGACACCTGAGAGAGGGCTGAGAGTATTCTTCCCACAACAATGAAAGGATGGAAAGAAGTTTCTGTAGGTGGCTGGCAGAGTGCCTGTTGAAATGATTAATGCTGCTGTGATTTTATGAAGTTATTAATGATGCGTTGGGGACCTGGAGCATTAGATAAGCAACATTTTATATTTTAAAATCCAATCAAAGACCAAAAAGAAACCTGACTACCTTGCATAGATGTAGCTAGGGAACAACCCACTAATTATGTTTCCATATTTATATAATGCTCAACAGTAGATTTTAACTGGTCAACATTTTTTGAACATTTGAAATTAACAGTTTTTTCATGAACATTTTTGAAAACTTTAATAAAATATGTTCACCATTTTTCAATCAGCTCTAGCAAATATGTTCCTGAATTTTGCAAAGGCAGCCAGAAGCCTTTGGACAAATTAAAATAAATTCTATACATAAATGATAATGCATTCTTGTTAGAGCTACATATATTTTATTCATTTCCTCTACAATGTCTTGTCACTTAAATGACTAATCTTTAATTAGCAAATAACAAATTGAGTGCGCAGCTAAAAAATTACCATATTAATTGTAAGATGTTCTGCATTAAACTATTTTAGTAAGCATAAAATCAGCTTCACTGAACTGAAATACATGTTATAAAGATTTAAAGAGCAGAGGTAATATTTTTCCATTTTAACTATATGGAAAAATTCACTTGTTTGGTTTATTAATGTGGATATACTGGGCTAAATGCAGTGGAGATGTAAACTATGGTTTAGCTTATGTCTGAGGTAAGCTGATCAGAAAAAAAATGGCTTAAGTGGCAAAGTAAAACTTGCATTGATTGTGTGCAAAACTTGTGCGGTTTGCACTACTGGGCATTGTGAAAGGACCAAACTCAGCTCATGGCATAAGCAGGCAAAATTCCAATGGAAGTTAATGGGAACTTGGCCTATTTACAGAGAGGAATTTGACTCTGAGGTTACTGTGAACAAACTTAATGGAGTAAATTCTTCATTCTTTTAGATCCTTACAGCCCACAGAAGTCTTTGCAGTATTTGGCTGAGAGAGGGGAGTCTGCTTGATACTACCCCATTATTAGTTGCTTTCAAAATACATGTCTTCTTCTACTGCTCAGCATGTAAGTTGCATTCACTTTGCACTCCCACTGTTTTGCTCTACAGCAATTTACTCCTGTTTTATGACTTCCTAACATCTAGCATAGCTTCCCCCCAAAAAAGCTGAGAATCCACTTACTGCAAGATTAATCCAAAATGCAGAGCAGTGAATGAGAGCTGCAGGTGTACACACCTTTGAAAAGTAGACCACTTTTCTTTAGTTGCCCAGTGCCCCAATTCTGCAAACACTTTCACACATGCTTAACTGTATGCATTTGAGCAGACTCATTGACTACTATTGCAACTAATGATGTAAATCCATTTGTGCAGGATTGAGGCCTTAGCATGAATTTAGGAACCCACACTGAACTTGGAAAATTTAAACAGTATGCACAAACAAACCATGCTACACTAACCTGTACATCATGCAAAAGGGGTGGTGCAACATATTATCGCTTCCTAGGGCACATCCCACTGTACCTGATGCACACTAGCCTAGATTTTTCAATATCTAATCTAGAGCACTGGATGATTCAGCCCTGTTTTATCCCCTCCTTTCTCTACTGTATCTCCAATCATGCTCTGTGAGAATTCCTGTTTACTACAGACCAAAGACAGCTAATCATTTTGAAGCATGAAAAACTCTGTATTGAACCATAAGGATGTAAACAAGGTATCTTGTTGCAGACTGAAACTTCATAGTACTCTAGTATTCACAATATAGGGCACTGGGTAACCCTACACTAAGCATACCGGGTGAAATACTGACCCCATTGAAGTCAACAGCAAGACTCCCATTGACTTCAATGGAGCCAGGATTTCACTCCTCCAGTAAGATGACTAAAAACTGTACTAAGATGGGGACAATAATTTGTACCCTACTACACAAAAGAGAACAGCTGCTGAAGTAGGGGTATCTGCAACTGAGAGCACACCACAAGAGGGAGCAAAAACAACTTTAAAAAGGCGCAACTGAAAAATAAAGACATCCCCACAGATGCTGTTCAGAAGAAAATAAAGGAAGAGACCATCTAAAAACAAAAACGTGCTTGTGCCAGAACAAAGACAGCATTGATTGTTCAGAACATACTTGCACCATACGTTATTTGTTCAAAAACATTATTAGCTGAAGGGTAAGAAATTATGACTCTTCTTGAAGCCCATGTATTAGTCACTTATGGAACGGAACAGCATTTCCCCTAAGCAGGATCAAAAGTTATACAAAATAATGGATAAAGCACTTAAATAAATGGGAACAGTAACACCAGCAGCTTATCACACAAAATAATTGACAGACTGTGCACACATCAGCTAATTCAGCTCCAGGCACTGTCTACCCTGTCTGCTGCGGTTATTCAAGGAAGAAAGGAGAAAATCTCCAAGCACACGTCTCAGTACTGCTGCTACTGAAGTCATTCAGAGCTGGATCCAGTCTACAGATGGACAATCATGACAAGATGAGAGACCCTATAAACTTAATTTTAAATCATTCTTTATTTTTTCAATTACAAATATGGAGAATGCAAAAATATTGATAAACTGAAAATTCCTCAGAATTTCATGGCTATATCCTGTCACTATCCTGGGTTTTCCTGTTATATTTATCATTTTTGACTATACATAATTATTTTAATTAAGTCTGCATCTGTGTGTGTATATATCAGCATCGATTGATTTAAATCTAAACAATTAAAATAACTGATTTTAATGATGATTTAAATCAGCAAATAGGAAACCTTAATTTAATTAATTAATTTTAATCCTAATTTGCATTTGTACTTCTTAGTTATTTTACTAAAAAAGGTTAATTCTCATTGGTTGATAACCAGCTGTCCACTATCATGCCTAAGTCTCCATGTTGGAGACTGTAACTTTCCATGTACGTGGGCTGAGGGTATAAATGGAGATTGTGGCATCACCTACTGGCCTCTTTCCTGCTCCACATCTCTGGACTATGACTGCTAACAAAGGAGAGTTTTGAACAATGGACTGAAGACCTCCGATCTTTTGGGTGATACAGAGAGACTTATTACAAACTGGCAGACTTAATATCACTGCTGTTACCCTGATCTACAAACTCTGAAATCAACTAAGGTATATGATTCACATTAGCCATTTAATAACTCTTCCTTTATTTTATTTATATTTTATATATAAACTTTTAGATTTTAGTTTACTAAAGGATTGGCTCCCAGCATGGTTTTGGGGTAAGAGCTGAACTATATTTTGACCTGGGATGAGCATCTGGTTCTTTAGAATTTGAAGGACCTAATACATCTGATTTCCGGTTTTAATAATCATTTAATCACAGAAGTCTGGTTTGTCTGGGTGGTGCATGAGGGACTTAAGGGCCTGAAGGGGACAGTTTATGGCTTCATAATAACTAGTATAGTATTTTGGAAGCACACATTTGTTACTTGGCTTGGTGACATCTTAAGAGAGAATGTTTGGGGGTACATTCCCTGTATTCTGGCAGTTTCACCTGAGACTGGTGCTTTTAGCTGTGTCCCATGCCAGGCAGAGTGACATGGGGTGACAATGAGATTGGGCAAAAATGACAAGTCAGAACACTGTAGATATCTAGGCTAGCTATTTCACTCTCTCACTACTGCCTGTGTCTACAGGGTGTGTACATTGATATTCCCTTTTTCTACTGATTTGGTCTCTTCCTTATTTCTCTTGGTGTGACAAACCACTTGGATAGGCCCTTATTTTAATTACAGCTTCTGTAATATGCATCTTTAAAATCAGGAACCAGGAGGAGCATGGAACCCTTTTCCACACTGATAATGTGTGTCTGAGTGGACTGGCTCTCACCTTGGTTACAGGTAGTTTATGCATTCCTACTTCTGTTTTAGCTCCAGTACGCAGTTCTATTACATCCCTTGCTGTGGTTTCCATTGCTACTCCAATTTCTACTGCACATTTAAAAGTAAGATTTTCCTCAGTTAACAGCTTCTTCTGAGATGTTTTATTAAGCAGTCCACACACAAATCTGTCTTAGGTCCTAGCTAAGCCCATCCTTAAAACCACAGTGTTCTGACAATCATTTTCCTCTTTTACAACAGAGTTAAATATTCATCTTCAAGCTGATTCTGCTTATGAAACCTTTCTGTTATCATCAGGGTCATGAGTGCCAAGTGCTCATAAACAATTTGCACTCTCTTTAAACATTTTGCTTGCTGGTTTCTCTGGGGTGATCAGACTGTATACTAAATGGTATGTTTTTCCTCCCATCACACTCAAGAATGCTACTACACATTTTTCCATTTATTTCAAAATACTGCTCCAGCCTCTCTAAATACATAGGCCAGTCTTCCATAGAACTGTGAAAGACTGCCGTTTTTCCAGTACAGCCTGCCATTTCACCTCGCTGCTGTTAGCTCAATAGTTCAGAGAACTCACAATTATAGCAGACTTCCTCCCACCCCACGCCCTGGAGCTGCAAGCAGTGTCATAGATGCTTTTGCTACTCTGATGCATAGAATGTTCTTGAAATCTTCATTGCCAATCGTTGCATATGGTGGATATAGCACAAATTCCTGATTAGAAACACAAGGTATGTCTACACTACAATGTAGACCCAAGCCTGAGCCCAGGCAAACCCCTGTTGTGTCTGCACTGCAATTGCACTAACCCAGGTCCACTCCTTTCCGGTGTAAACCTCCATCCCCCTCCCATGCCACAAACTGAGGGGCAAATGTGTAAAGAAGGGACAGGAGAACTGGGGGTCAGGAGACATGCTGAGATAGGGGGATTGTGTTGGATATTAACTGTTTCATGCCCTTCCTTTTTGGTGTGGATTTGTAATGGCAGTTGCCCAAGACTGTGTGAGTGGTTTACTGTTTTAAGCCCCGTTAGAACATATAAAGTATGTTTTATTTTTCAAGAGACTCTATCGCTATGAATGCAGCACATTGTGCAATCACGATTTGAGATAACAAAGCCAAAACATGTTAAGGAGTAATTAAGCATTACAAAGCAAACAGTATTCCTCTATTTACTATTCCTTTAAGTACAGCACTTCATATGTCAATAAATATGCAGCCCCTCTACTCCCCCCTCCCCCCAGAATAGCAGTGGGGACAGTAACGCCATTTATGTCCACATCATTTGGGGGGGGAAACAGTGTTCCAGCCTGTCTATGAATGTAGACTCCCAAGCAGCAAAAAAACCTCTGGCATTGTAAACTCTTTCTGTACAGCTCACACTGACATTCTCTGCCTGTGGTCCATTAGTGCCTGCATAACAATGGAGTAATACCCTTTGCGGTTTATGTACTCATGTGCTCCTTGAAGAGGGCAAACTAGGGGCACATGAGTCCCATCAATACTCTCACCACAGTTAGGAAATCGCATTCTCCAAAAGCCAGCATTCATCTCTGGAATATGTTTAATGCCTGCCACTTTGGGATAAAACCACATGCCCGGTTGCCTCAGAAACCTCCGCCACCACTTCACTCACAGTTGATAACCCCAAACTCGTTGGCAATGGACCTGTAGCAGCCTGGGGTTGCAACACTCTTCTGCATAGCAACTAGGGTGCCAGGTATCCGGTTTTTGACCAGAACGCCCAGTCGAAAAGGCACACTGGTAGCTCTGGTCAGCACCGCTGACCAGGCCGTTAAAAGTCCAGTCAGCGGCACAGTGGGACAAGGCAGCCCCCTGCAGGTTGTGGCTCTGCGCGGCTCCCAGAAGCAGCTGCATGTCCCCCCTCCAGCTCCTATGCATAGAGGCAGCAGGGGGCGTCGCAAGCGTCAGCTCTGTAGCGCCCATTGGCCAGGAACTGTGGCCAATGGGAGCTGCGGGGCCGGTGCCTGCAGACAGGGCAGCATGTAGAGCCACCTGGCCATGCCTCCGCATAGGAGCTGGAGGGGGGACGTGCCGCTGATTCTGGGAGCCACCTAAGGTAAGCGCCGCCTGGAGCCTGCACCCCCGAGCCCCTTCCCAAGCTCTGATCCCCCTTCTGCCCTCCAAACCCTTTGGTCCTGGCCCAAAGCACCCTCCTGTACCCCAAACCCCTCATCCCAAGCCCCACCCCAAAGTATGCACCCCCAGCAGTAGTCCTCACCCCTCCCCAACACCACAACCCCCTGCCCCAGCCCAGAGCCGCCTCCAGCACACCAAACCCCTCAGCCCCAGCCCGGAGGCCCCTCCTGCACCCCAAATCCCTCATCCCTAGCCCCACACAGAGCCCGCACCCCCAGCCAGAGTCCTCACCTCCCCCTCAACCCAACCCCCTGTCCCAGACTGGTGAAAATGAGCAAGTGAGTGAGGGTGGGAAGAGTGAGTGACAGAGGGAAGGGGGGATGGAGTGAGTGGGGGTCAGGGCCTTGGAGAAGGGGCGTGGCAAGAATGTTCAATTTTGTGCGAGTAGAAAGTTGCCAACCCTAATAGCAACATTCTACAAGGCTGGCAAGGATGACCTCAGATGCATCTGTTTATGCTGGAGGGTGGGGACAAACTGCTCATAAAGCTCCAGAAATGTTACTTTCTTCATGCAAATGTTCTGGCCCCACTGCTGCTCATCCCAGGTCTGCATGACAGTGTGGTCCTAACAACCTATGCTCATGGACCTATGCCAGAAGCGGCAGTCTACGCAGGGGGAATCACTGGCTATGCCAATTATACTGAGAAGTATCTGCCAGTGAGAGTCTGCAATGCCAGGGTACTCCTCCAGATCCATCAGGAAATCCATCAGGTACTTTTGATGGGACAGAAAATGCCACTGAAATGTCCTCTCAGATGCACTGCCAGTTTCCTGACACAGCACAAGCAAGAGAAGTTTATCAAAGGTGCCTCCTCCATGTTGCTGGCTCTGGTAGCTGGGAGTGCACAGAAGAAAATGAATGCTCTGTAGGCTGTGTTGGCAGGCTGTTCAAAATTCCTGTAATGTGCAAGGCAGGCAGTAAAGTTTTCTCACAGTGCACCATGATCCTAGGGCTAGAGTGACCACATTTTGGGGGCGGGAGCACTAGGTGACTCTGGGATATGTATGCCAGAGCCCTAGGTTCAAGCATGGGTCAGAAAATTTTTAATCTAGGGTTAAAATACAGTGTAGATGCTCAAGTGCAGGGTTTCCTAACACAGGTCAGCTGACTCGAGTCCCACTAACCCTGGGCTTACATTGCAGTGTAGACATACCTACAGACATATACACAACATTATAGCCATGACAGCTGTTTCTCTCTTGTATTGAAGAAAAAAGAAACACAGTGACCACTATATAACAGATTCAACATAAGCACCTGCTTAAAGAACTATAACTGCGAATTCACATAAACAGATTCAATGCTCTGCTCAATACATTTAAATATTGCACAACTGGTTGAAACTGGTGCACAGCTAGTTGAAAAAAAACGTACAAAGAGTTGTTATCAATGGTTCACTGTCACACTGGGAGATCGTATCTAGTGGAGTTCCGCAAGGGTCTGTCCTAGGTCCGGTACTATTCAATATTTTCATTAATGATTTAGATTACGAAGTGAAAAGTATGCTTAAAGTTTGTGGATGACACCAAACTGGGAGGAGTTGCAAGTATGTTGGAGGACAGGATTGGAATTCAAAACAACCTTGATAAATTGGAGATTTAGTATGAAATCAACTAGATGAATTCAATCAAGACAAGTGCAAAGTATTACTCTTAGGAAGGAAAAAAAATCAATGAACAAATACACAGTGTGGAATAACTAGCTAGGCAGCAACACCATAGAAAAGGATCTGGAGGTTATAACGGAGCACAAATTCAATATGAGCCAACAGTGTGATGCGGTTCCTAAAAAAGGCTAACATTATTCTGGGGTTAACAACAGGAGTGTTGGAAGGAAGACAGAGGAGATAATTTCCTGCTCTATTCAGCACTGGTGAGGCCACAGCTGGAGTACTGTGTCTAGTTTTGGGTATCATACTTAAAGAAAGATATGAACAATTTGCAGAGAGTCCAGAGGAGATCAACAAAAATGATAAAGATTTGGAAAATCTGCCCTGTGAAGAAAGGTTGAAAGAATTGGGCTTGTTTCTTCCTGAGAAAAGATGACTGAGGGGAAAAACTGATAACATTCTTCAAATATGTTAAGGGCTATAGTGATCAATTGTTTTCCATGGTTATTGAAGGTAGGAACAGAAGTTACCGCTTAATCCACATCAAGGGATATTTAGGTTAGATATTAGGAAAAGATTTCTAACTATAAGAATAGGTAACCAAGGGAGAATGTGGAATCCGTGTCAGGTTTTTAGGACCAGGTTAGACAAACACCTGTCAGGGAAGGTTTAGGTATATTTGGTCCTGCCTCAGCTCAGGAGACTGGACTAGAGGATGTCTTGAGATCCCTTCCAGCTCTACATTTCTATGATTGTTCAAATGGAAGGAAGAACTCTACTACTACAGTGATGAGCACCATAAACACACTTTTAAATGAACAGAAAATAAATCATTCACTGATATAGAAGCAACTTTAAGAGACAAAGTGAAACAACTCAATTCTATTAGCTGGCCACTAACCATCGTCCTTTTTAAAAATTGAACCACAGAGCACATTGGCACTGAGCTACAGCCATAACAAAAGCTCTGAGATTTTTAGACGCCATCATGAGAGCCTAATGAAGGAATGGGCTTGAATTAGCATGTGTACAGAGTGATTTTGTACACTCGGGCCACAGTAGAACAAACAGGTGACGGTTTGTCATCTTTTTGGTGTGCATTATAGGACAGTTTCAGTCACTGATTGCATATTTTTGCAAGATGACCTTTTTTTGCAATAAGCATCTGGCACTATATGTTGGACATTTGCCTTTTACATTTGCCTTCTCCCACAGTACATATATTGCTTACCTTTTCGCTCTGTTTTCGTTTTACTCTGCATTTCCCTTTATTTTGCACATGTACATCTTCTGCGGATTCTAACACTTTCGATTTTTGTAGCGGTTTCTTTGCTTATTCACTGATGCAGCATATATCAAACATATACTTAAGTTCCAACTCTGAGTCTTGCTCTGGCTTCATCACCTTTAGTACCTAAAACTGGACTCTCTCTAATAAGTGCATTGCTTAATGAGCCAAATATGCATGATGAGGCTAAGTGGCACCAACTGGCTGCTTATTGGTCTAGTTTCATTTTCATCTTCATCAAGTGTATTGAAAATACACCTCTTGAATATTTCATT
The DNA here is from genome assembly GCA_033296515.1 of Macrochelys suwanniensis. NCBI lineage: Eukaryota > Metazoa > Chordata > Testudines > Chelydridae > Macrochelys > Macrochelys suwanniensis. Next base: position 96,496,110 of record CM065776.1, on the reverse strand, counting down.
TCCTTTAAACACCAAGCATTTGTATAAAACATCTGAGACATTAGTTACATGTATTCTTTGTAAATGACTGCTGCCTAATTAATCAGCACTTCTTACCTATTGCAGTATTTAGTACAGCCATTCTGATTGTCATGCTTTCTTTGTCCAGTTTTGCAGCTACTTCTTAGTTTGTGCATGAGGCCTTGAAGAAACTCCAGCGTCCACAGATATTCCTTTTGGGGTACCAATATAAGTAATTAAATAGCAAGGCCCTAACATTGAAATATCCCTCAAAATGCAATACAGGAAACAGTATGTTTTTTGCTGCCGCAAGCATGGCAGTCAGGCGGCCTTTGGCGGCATGCCTGCGGGCGGTCCGCTGGTCACGCAGAGTCGGTGGCGTTTCTGCGGGTGATCTGCCGTTCCCACGCCGTTGGCGTCCCCACCGCCGAATTCCCGCCGAAGCCGCGGGACCGGCGGACCTCCCGCAGAAAAGCTGCCGAAGGCTGCCAGACTGCCGCCCTCACAGCAACCGTCACGCCGCCCCCCACGGCTTGCCGCCCCAGACACGTGCTTGCTGCGCTGGTGCCTGGAGCCGCCCCTGACAGGAAAATTACCAATGAATTTTTTTTTGGTAATGATTCACCAACAAAACTGGACTTTGAATGAACAGGCCTTTGAAAACCCATGTTTAGAGATTATGAGAAATATTGACATTAAACTATCATCGTGTTTTCCATAATCTATTCTTTGTGGGGAATTTAAGGGCGTATGATGATATACACGTACATAATATGATATTGAACTATAAAAATGTTAATTATAAAGGCAAAAGCTTTGATAGCTACAGTTTAATAATTTGTAATTATGGACAGTGAACTAGTTTAGATGAGGTAACACATAGGCCAAGGATTTGCTGGCACAAGTGCGGTTTTGCCAATTCTTCTTTTACATGGAATTGTTGATCTGCTTAAATGATGTTATTGCTGACAAAACAAATGTAACGCTGTGCTGGAAGTTTTGAGGTGAACACAAACCTGTAAAAACAAGAAGCCTTTTTCTGGGGAGACCCTGGAATAGGGTAACTCATGACATGAAATGTGCACAAAGAGCAAAAAACAAATGCAGAAGTTGGGTAAGAGCAACGGGGCTGGATTCAAGAGGCCTGGCTGCTATTCCTGGCTCTATCACTGACCTGCTTTATAACTGTAGGCACGTCACTTCACACCTCTGAGCCTCAGTGTCTCCATCTGTAAAATGGTTATAACGGTTATAATGACCCTGACCTCCTTTGTAAAGTGCTTAGAGAGCTATGGATGAAAAGCGCTATAGAAAAACTAGGTATTATTATTCTGACAGCATATTAACAGCCACATGTCAAGAACTGCATAGAGGAAGCCATTTGCAATGCACAACTTTTACTGGTCTTTCTAAACCCAGGAGCTACACTAAATGTTCTTGAGCACTATCTTTTGGAATTTTATCTATTGACTATCTACTTATGTACAAGAGATCTCTTGTACAGAGCACTGCTGAAACAAATACTACTGCTATCTGAGCGACTGAGGTTCTTCCCTAGAGCATAATGGAATAAGGTAGCTCATAGCCTCCAGCTAGCACACATTTTGCTGCCATTCCTGCTTCTACCTCTACTATCCCCGTTTCTAATCCCTAACATTATCACTTAAGCTACATATTCACTCTACGGACCGACATATTAGAAGAAACCTCTCCCAATTCAACAGAAGAACCCTCTGTGTACACCATTCACTCCCCTTCCCTCCCTGCAAGTCCTAACTCTTTGAGAGCTGCTTCCCTGCTTGTTTTGTCTTCAGGCTAGGTTTGATAAATTTAACACACATTTTAGGTGGCAGCTCTCTCAGTCAGTGCTACGTAATTTATAATGCCATAAATCTCATTTTTATTCTGCTACAGGTTTTACTATTTGGTGCAGAAAAAAAATTAGATGTGACAGCATAAAAACATTGTACCCTTGGTGAATTTCCAGCTGCTTGCTGAGATTTCATCTTCAATGCAAATTAAGATGTCAAACACTTTCTCTGCTGTGAGACAGAACTGTGTAATCCTGTCTCACATGCAGTCATCGACTGTTTATTTTTGTGCAAAACTATGGCATACAAAGCAATTTCCTCCTACTCCACATTATTTGTGTATGCCATTTTACATTTTCCTGCTGCATAATAGGTCAACGATTTGTTCCCTCCAACATCACCAGCTTCTTTTAATCCCGCATTTGTGATCCCAGACTGTTGTTGAAAAGGAAGCTGGATCTAGGTAATCACTTGGGCCTGATCCAATTTCCACTCGAGTCAATAGAAAAATCTCCATTGACTTCAAGGGGTTTGATGCAGGCCCTTAGGATGGAAGCCACGGTTTGACCCTGCGGGCCCAGCCAGTTTCCACTGAAGTCAATAAGACTCTTTTCCTTGAGGTCAGTGGGAATCAGATTTGGCATCAAATTCAGAAAAGCCAGAAGAATGAACCGAATGAGTCACAACTTCTATCCATTGCAAAGAATCTGAAAGAGTTGCATGGTTAAGGGATTCCACTGAAATGAATTTTCAAGGCTGTCACTTCGTTTCAGGTGTTGGAGACTGAGAACAGTCTGGAATTAGAGCCAACGATGCACATTTGTGCTCCACGTAGCCAGTTAAGATAGACTGTCTGCTTCTCATCCACACGCAGGCTTGGTGGTGCTCTGAAGCAGTGGTGTAGTCCTAAATTTGAAGGGACCAGAATGCCACTGAAATATTGATTTTCTTAAACAAGAGTTGTTAGATGGAGAGGGAGGGCCCTGGGGTTGCTCCCTGCATGCCATGGACTGTGGGTCTCCCTGCCTGGGGCTGCACCTCAAGCCCTGCTCAGGATGCTGGAAACTCTGGGGCTCTGACATGGCCACGTGCCCAGGGGTGGCCCTGAGCAGTGAGCATGATGCTGGCCCAGCCAGGGGCTACTGACTTTTGGGAAAGTTTGTGTCCCTGGCTAGAGGAGCCCCAGGGTGAGGGTGTGGGGATCCCTAGCACCACAGCCAGGGCAGCTCAGTGGAGTCCATTCAAGACCGGGCGCTTCACCACTGCCTTTAGCAAGAGGGATCTCAAGATGTCCCAGGCATGCCAGTGCCTCTGCAGCGGGGGTAGCTTGCAGGATGTGGTTATAGCCTGCAGGGGAATGTATCAGCCCCAACTTCAATTGGTTTCAGTGTAGTAGCCGTGTTAGTCTGTGTCAGCAAAACGAAAATAAGAAAGAAATACTTGTGGCACCTTAGAGACTAACACATTTATTTCAGCATAAGCTTTCGTGGGTTAGAACCCACTTCATCGGATGCATGGACAAACATACAGTAGACAGATACTTATACAGTCAGAGAAACATGATAAGGTGGAGGTGCATAGACCAACCTTAAGAGGCTAATTAATTGAGAGGAACCATAACAGCAGGGGAAGAAAAACCTTTGAAGTGATAAACAAGATGGCCACACAGGTGTGAATGAGGATCGTTAACTTAAGGGAAATAGATTCAACTAACATAATGCCTAAGCCATTCCAAGTCCCTATTTAATCCTGAGTTGATGCTATCTAGTTTGCATATCAATTTGAGTTCAACAGCTTCTCTTTGTAGCCTGTTTTTGGAGTGAATCTGTTGCAAAATTGCAACCCTCAAGTCTGTCACTGAGTGGTTAGGGAGGTTGAAGTGTTCTCCTACTGGTTTTTGAATGTTATGATTCCTGATGTCAGATTTATGTCCATTTATTCTTTTGCGTAGAGACTGTCCGGTTTAGCCAATGTACATGGCAGAGGGGCATTGCTGGCACATGATGGCATATATCACATTGGTAGATGTGCAGGTGAATGAGCCCCTGATGGTGTGGTGGATGTGATTAGGTCCTGTGATGGTATCACTTGAATCGATATGTGAACATAGTTGGCAATGGGCTTTGTTGCAAGGATAGGTTCCTGGGATGGTGTTTTTGTTGTATGGTGTGTAGTTGCTGGTGAGTATTTGCTTCAGGTTGGGGGGCTGTCTGTAAGCGAGAATTAGTCTGTCCCCCAAGATCTGTGAGAGTGAGGGATCATCTTTTAGGATAGGTTGTAGATCTTTGATGATGCGCTGGAGAGGTTTTAGTTGGGGGCTAAAGGTGACGGCTAGTGGTGTTCTGTTGTTTTCTTTTTGGGGCCTGTCTTGTAGTAGGTGACTCCTGGGTACTCTTTTGGCCCTGTCAATCTGTTTTTTTACTTCAGCAGGTGGGTATTGTAGTTTTAAGAATGCTTGATAGAGATCTTGTAGGTCAAACTATCAAATCTATCAAACTTCAATTGGAGCGCTCTCCTCGCTGCCTAGATATGGGGCTGAACATGATACCAGCTGCGGAGCAATGCCAGTGAGGACTGGCTTCCTTCGGACTGGCCTGTCTCAGGCTGAGAGCACCTTTCTGGTTGGGTACACCCAGAGTCAAGGACTCGGTCCAGGAGGGCTTCCTCTGAACATGACCACACCAGGCAGTCCCAGCAGCAGGTCAGAGCCAGAGGCTGGGCATGGTATCTGATCCAAAAGGCAGTTGTGTGTAGCACTGGCCCACTGGCTCTCCGCCCCACAGAGTGCAGTGCATGAGGACAATGGGATAAATTCCTGCCTCCTCGCATGATCTATGCTGCAGGTCACTCTTACCCTGGTTTTGCAGACTAGGAAGCCCAGATTCAATGCTAGAAGGTCAGACTAGCTGAGTGGGCACCCAGGCTCTCAGGGCATCAGCCAATTGCACATTCGATCCTGCCCTCCCTGTGATTTTAACTCTGCAAACTCAGGTGCCACAGCTACCACACTGCTGCTTACCAGTACCAGAACAGCATTCTGCATGTTCCAGCTTGCTTACACCTTTGCTGTGAAGCATTCCAAATCCTAACACCGGAACTGGAAACTCCATTTTATAATTTCTCCCGGGGCATGAGATGTGTGTCTCAGAGCTTGAAGAATTGCCTGAACTCCTTTAAAGCTTTAATTGCTTTGTTTAGGTCTTTTAAACACAACCTTTCTAAAATCAAGGCAGCAAATAATTGAAAAATCAGATTACAGAGACTTTGTTCTGCCAACCAATTATAAAACCACATTTTACAGTTGCTATATTGATCTAATAAGTACATGATTTTGTAGATGAACTAATAAGGATCCCACTGAACCAGGCAGTTTACAGTACTTTTGTTGCTGGAGATGTGCTTTCTTCTGTTCATGGCCTACACGGGGGTTCAGAAACAACACAAATACTCATGCTGAATGTCTGCAATGTAACACTGCTTTATTACTAAGACTACAGAGCTCTAGCACACAACCAATTACAGAGAGAGCAACAGCAGACTGCTACCTAAAGCAGAAAGGCACATCTCAATCCCATGCTTCCCTACAGAGCCACTGACCCTGGGAGCAGGACCAGGAAACCCCTTAAAACCTCAGGCTGTGGTTTGTCATTTTAATACAATTTTAAGTATACCACATATTTAAAGTTTCCTGTAGCCCATTGGACAAATGTAGTTGTCTGCCTGATGGGTCACACAGTCTATACGATTATTAAAACAGATTCCAAATTGCTATGTAAAAGATCAGTTGCTGATGATCTGGGTGAAAGTTAAAGTTGTCAGAAGAAATAGCATTTGATGTTGGCAGGAATGAGGAAAATCACTCAAAATGATAAAGAATGATGCTATTGTAAGAAAATGCAATATGTATTAAACATTTTTAGCAGGGGATGGGTGGGGCCATTGTTCTCCTTTAAAAATTTGGCGGGGCACTGCTTGAATTTTCTTTCACAGGTTTCACTCTTTGTCAAACTTTGGACAGCACAATCTATTTTATGTAGTGACTCATAGAAGTCAGAGTTAGGGTGAGTCCATGTCGAGTCTCCACTTTGGTATGAATAAATCACATTCTATTTCATTTTATGGACCTTAAATGACCTCTGCCCTTTTTGCCATCCTTCCCCCTGTTTAGGCAAATCATCATCAGGGCAGTTGGGACTGTAGCAGATGCAGGAGTCCTAAGGCCACCAAGAAAGGGGAGAAAGGAGCATCTCAGGGTTCACGGCCATGCTCAGTAAATGGCCCCTGAACTTTCCACTGGGGGGTGGAGATGGTGTTGTTACAAGTGCCCCTTCCCAAACGCCTCTTCCCATAGATGTTCCTTCCATTGGGATGTATTTCTCCTCCGACCCACCCACAACTCGACTACACCAGTTTCCTGGGAAGGAGGAGGAAAGGTTGTTTGGCATGGGTGTTCCTGCTGAAACCCTTCACGCTATCTCTGATCTTTCGGAGTTGGGGGTGGGATGTTCTTCCCATGAACTGCAATAGATTTATTTCCCTGAAGGGAAGAGCAGAAAAAAAGACAGTTGTTCATTTTATTCTCCCACCTGTCCCCCACTGGTTTTAAGGTTGCTACAGTCTCTTCAGACATCTACCTCTATCCCATCCAGTCTTGCCCCCAGGAATAGAATAGGACCCCACCTAGAACAGGGGGCAGTGTTTCAGGGTATGTGATTGGTGAGGGAAATTTTGAACAAGCTAAATAAACTATTTGGGGCAGAGCATGTGTCTGACTTGTTTGTGAAGTGGGGAGCACAGGCTAGCCCTAAAGAGTTTTGTCCCCCCGTCCCCCACAACATTATCTGTATCAGAGGATGCAGCCTAGATCTGTACCTTTCCTCAAAGAGGATTTAAAGTTTGTGCTATGCTGTTTTGTTTACATTATATTTGTGAGACCCTTACATTTTCATCCCCATAAAATTATTAACTGTCAGCTTGTTCAAACAAGCCAGATCTGATTGCTTATGCTCCCTTTAAACACTGAGGAAGAAAACAGCATACAGTTGTGATTGGCAAAGCTCATTGCTGCATTGAGGCTGACTTTTTGTTTCCGTGTGATTTGTGCCTAAGTTTATGACTTTTGACCAACTTCTCCATTGTAATTTGTTTAGCCAGAATGTCCAACTGGAACACACAATCCGGTTTATGGAAATTTGAGTTAACCATTCTTTTTTTAGGTTAATCCAACTGGATCCATTTGTAAAGATTTATGGAGATTTGTATTAAGTGAGAGCTTGACAGTATAGAAAATAAGCTTTATTTAACTCTTGCGATTTATATCTCTTGCTCTTTTATTTGCCTTTGTTTATGTGCCAACTAGTGATGGTTCATGTCACTGTCTATGTTATAAGAAATGTTTATCATAGAGGTTAGAGTGGGAAATTTCAGCTTGTTTTTTCACACTCCCTACCTAAATATTTACTTTATTTTTTTAAGCATGCATGCAGGGAACTACCTGTAAGTTAAATAAAAATCTGCACCTACATACCTTTCAGTGCTGTTTTAACTTATCCATCAATCTATAACATGCTTAGAAAATAAAATTTAACACACACCCGCCCCCCCCAAAAGCCACCATCCAACTATCAACCACACTTCCCTGAGGCTCACAAAAATTGGCTGAAACCAAAACTCCACATCCAAACAATTGAACTTTAGGAACCCTCAGATCCAGTCATCTCCAACCTATCCCCTTCCTACAAAGAGAAGGGTTATTTTTTTTGTTTTTTCTTTTTTGTCTGTTTTTTGTTTGTGACTAGGAAAATTGATTTCACAAACCTACCAGCCAGTATGTGAACTTGAAGTTTTGTTTATTATTTTCCATCATATAACAAAGGGGTTAAAATGTTTTAGTAACTTGTCATTTTCCCTACATGATTAACATAAGTGGATTTTTTTTTTAATTTAAAAAAATTCTTCATTTAGTTTTCACTGAAATTTTCCTCTGATTGTCATAGAATATAGAACGGGTTGAAATTTGTTGAAAGAGGAAAAATGATCACAAGGGTTTTCCCTGTTTCAGTCATCAGATCTAAAGCATGAGCTAATAAAAAGATAAGGTTTAACATCATGTGTGACCTTGAGACCATGTGAAAGCACCTGAAGTTTCAACATCATTCATAGGACATGCCTGATAAGACCTGCCTAGCCCCTAATCCAGCATTCATGTTTGTCAAGTATGTATTTTCAATGTCTTTTTGATATTTTTAAATATAATAGTGTTTTACATTTTGTAAAACCCTGCTGAATGGAACAAAATATAAATAAAAATATAAAGAAATAATTCAGAACTGTGCATTAATGATAATTATCCTCCATGCCACATAGCTAATGTAATAAACAATTTTAAAGATCATTGGATTTCTTTAGTTGCATCTGATTTAAAAGAGAAGATTTATTGAAATGTAGACAGAATAAGCATAGGCTGCACAGACTAGATGAATGTAAACATGACCAAATGATAAATTCTATCACCCACTATTCTAGTCATCATTCATAAAGTATAGAAACATTTTGTAATAGTACTTTCTTCTCTATTCAAATTCTAAAGACAAGTGCTTGGGGACAGAAAACTAATTACTTCTGGAGGCGCTGATCTATTTTTAATGATTATTTTAACTTCAATTAAACAATTTCAAAAATATCATATTTAATTAATTCTAGAATGCCTTGAAGCAGAACAGCACCACCATTCAGAACTAACCTTTACTGCTACTGATTTGTTGGAACTTCTCTGCTTCTATACTAGGAAAGAAATCATGTGTGACATCAGGGTGAAATCCTATTAAGTCAATTGCAAGACTTCCACTGGGGTCTAGATTTTACCTCAGATATCAAACTTAACCCTTTCTCAACTGTAGCTGAACTATGGCTGATATAGACAGAGCCAAACCTTATTCAGTCCTTTCTGTGAAGAAAGCATGCGTGAACCCTCATTCTAAGGCCTGAACCCAGTCCTGTTGAGGACGAGAGTTTTGCCATTACTTCAATGAGTTTTGGATCAAGCCTTCAACCAACATGTATTTCAGCACAACTCTGTCCACATAGGTCACTTAGTCTGTAACATGCGCATGAATAATGCCCCATGGGAATAACATTTCCAGGTGGACAAGAGGATAAGGTTCTTCTAAATATAGTTGAACTGCAGGAAACATGCATAATACAAACTTGTAATTAAATTATTTACATCAAAACGTGCAGGTCCAGGCTGCATCCACTCTGATGCAAACAATGCAAAGAAACATTTACTCCTAGACCATGAGCTTTAACTTTAAGCATGAGTAGTCACACGGAATACCAAATGGGCTAGGATTTAAGTCTGTGGGGTCAGGATTTCAACCAATAGTACTGAAGGTGTGCTTAAAATTAAGCATGTGCTTAAATCTTTGTCAGAAAAGGGACCAAAATCCTTAGTGCCTGGATCATCTTCATTTTGTGTCCTCTACAGTGCTCAGCATCCTGACAGCATTTATTAAAATAACAAATATGAATAATGTGGCCACAGATCTTTCAGAACAGGAATTCTGTAATCAATGACTAAACTAAGGCTAAGTAGATATACTCACCATAGCACTCATTGAACTTGCATAGCACGAACAGCGGCATGGGCTAGCTGCCCTGAGTACATACGTATGTGGTCCAGGCGGGTTTTTACTTGGGGACAGCTAGCCCGTGTCACTGCTGTCTGCACTACCGTGGTTACGCTACTATTTTAAATGTGCTTGCTCTATGAGATCTAGCATGAATGTGTCTAGGTGAGCCATACTCCCCGCTCCAAGTGCGGATGTAACCTATATGCAAAACTCCTTCTATATGAAGTCAAAGGAAATTTCCCCAGGTCATGTTGGTAGGGAAGCTTACACTGTTGCAGCTTGTGCTGTACATAATCTGTGGTAAATTGAGGATTTAAATTTTCCATGCATATCAATTTAGCACAGTTGACAAACACTAAGATGGAGTGTCATTCCTCTCTATCCCTTATAATCAAATTACATGTTCACACACATGTTAAAAACATGAAGGCTGCAAAGTCAAGTCTCAAGTTAGGAAATGCCTGATTTAGAGTTTGCCTGTGCAACCTTAATTCACCCCCCTTGTACATATATATTATGACACTGTCTTTAATTACCTGTTCATACACCACCACCACCACCCTGCCATAGGATCCCCGTCTCATTTAGTTCACAGGATGGACCTTCTCTGGGGATGAATCAGGTTGTGCAGTGAAGAAGACCTAATTGGTTGCAGAAGTTGGAAGGTGGGTGGTGAGTGGGAAAGGGGACTGGATGAAAAGAAAGGATGGTCTCACAATTTAGGGGCAGTTGAATGCCAGCATGGAGAAATGGACTCTATTCATGCCGCTGACACAGAATTCCTATAGAGCTGAAAATGGCTGAACTGGTTTTGTGGAAATGTTCCCCCCAAAAATGATTCTGAGGCAGACCCGTCATTGAAAAATTCATCTGAAACAATAAAAGTTTGGCAAAGTTATACGCAACTGAAAATAGGGTCTTAAAAGGAATTTTGGGCAACCTTAACTTTAAGTATGGTTATCTACTACCTATATTTTCAGAGGACAGTGAATTTTTTCACCTGTAGCTTGTTTGCCATGTAGGTAGCTACAATTTGGGAGAATCATGGGTTCAAAATCTGTTCTGAGGAGAGAGAGAGAGAGAGAGCGTTTTGCTCCTTTCAACTCTTACATGTCTGTTGTGAATTCCTAGGGTCAAATGCAGACCTCATTTACAACAGTGAAGTTGACTGGATTCCAATGAAGTGAAGTTACTCTAGATTCACAGTGATAGAATCAAGATCACAATCTGAATTTGAAAAAAATCACTGTCTGTGTTATAGAACTCCAGTATCATCTGATATTTATTTCACCCTTTGGAAGTAAAGGAATCCCTAAACAACATAGGTGCAGTTAAGGAGATTTGGTATCTTTTGGCTTTTGGTAAGGTGTTACTGCTTTGAGCATTATCCCATCTAAATGATAAATGGGAATACCACTAGCATTGGTAGTTGATACTATTTTACCCCTACTAAAAAGGTAACAAAACTGATTATACACCCTCTTATTTATGTTTTGCAGGCAGTGTAATATTAGTAAGCTTGAACTACTTTGACCTCTCTTTGGGTCTAGGCTTTCCGCAGCATTTCATAGTTCTGCTGAACAGTATATCTACTTCATACACATCTGTTTTTAAACTTAACACCAACAGAGCCAAACGCATGGGGGACATATAGGATGGGTGAGAGAAAATGCATATGATTTCCATCAAGCTCAGTAGGTAGTTTTATGCACTCTTGTAACAGGCACACTTCTTTATGAAATCTGCATAGATACTAAAACCATGAGAGTGATGCAGTATATGGCTACTGTACTTTGGATGGCTTAAACTCTATGGACCAGATTCTTACTTACAGCTTTCCTGCACTGGGTGGAAACAACACTGGGTGGGAAGCAACGGTTAGCTTCAAGCCCCTCAATGCAGCCACAGGCCTGATCTAAATTGCATCAGCTTGCAATGTCTTTCAGAGCCATTAGGGTTGCCAACTTTCTATTTGCAGAAAACTGAACACCCTTGCCCCACCCCTTCTCCGAGGCCATGCCTCTGCTCACTCCATCCCCCCTCCCTCCGTTGCTCACTCTCCCCCACCCTGGCTGGCACACTCATTTTCACCGGGCTGGGGTAGAAGGTTGGTGGGGTTGTGGCATGGAAGGGGTAGGAGGGGTTGTGGACTCTGGGCGGCACTTACCTCAGGCAGCTCCCAGGAAACAGTGACATGTCCCTCTGACTCCTAGGTGGAGGCACGACAACGGGGCTCTGCACGCTGCCTGCGCCTACAGGTGCTCCCCCCTCAGCTCCCATTGGCCGTGGTTCCTGGCCAATAGGAGCTGCTGAGCTGGCGCTGGAGACGGGAGCAGTGTGCAGAACCCCCATGGCTGTCCCTCTGCCTAGGACCCAGAGGGAGATGCCGGCAGCTTCCTGGGAGTTGCACGGAGCTGAGTAGGGAACCTGCCTGTGCTGCCAACTAGACTTTTAACGGCCTGGTCAGTAGTGCCAACCGGAGCTGCCAGGATCCCTTTTCAACTAAGTGTTCTGGTCAAAAACTGGACACCTGCCAACCCTAAGAGCCATGCTCTCCTCTGCCCCTTTCTTGCCCTCTAGGCCAAGGCAGGGAGATAGAGTCAGCATAACAGCTGTACTGTGGCTATCTGAGAGGAGAATCATCCACTAGCAGGATAATCAAAGGGAATGGTCTAACCATCAGTGTTGAATGGTGAAAGGGGCTATAATGTGACACAGAATTAGGGCCTGTGACTACAATTTTCAAAAACACCCAAGTGACATAAGAACTGAAATTCCATTGACTTTCAAATCACTTTTTAAAAACAGGAGTTTGGCTCTTACGTCACTTAGCTGCTTTTGAAAGTTTGAGTACTGAAAGTGTGGATTAAATTAGGCATTTCTGAAAATTTTACACTGTGACCCCTTAATGTGTATAAGATGTTTAAGTCTTCCTGAGGAAATCTAGAATTAATCCTTCAAGCATGCCAAAATAATTGCAGCTGGTTTTTCAGTAACAATCATAACACTGAATTGCTTTGGAGTCCCCAGCAGATAGTGGGCTTTAAACAAACCCAAACAGATTACTGGAAAAACATGCATTTGTTTCTGCCATTTGTGTCTGCTCATGTTTTCCAAGGTGCATTACAAGCAGAGACAAAGTATAACCAGACTCTTTTGCAACTCATCAGATCTGGAAATATGATCAGCCCAGTCTCACCGCTGCGATAAAATTATACGATTTCTAAAGATAATAACCATGTTATGTGATCTTATCACATCTTCCATGTGATTCACAGTATTGCTTCCAGTTAATCGATATCCTTTTTCTCCATGCCCTGCAGGCCCTTTTTCATTTGTTCACCTATGTGGCTGACTGGGATTAAATTAGCTGGAGGAGAAAGGAGTAGACTTGCATTTACATTTAACACACTTGTAGATTAAAAAACGTGGGTCAAAGTAGGGCTGTGTGTTACAGTAGCTTTAAAAAGAGCAGATCGAGAAAGTGAATGGCTGAGCTTGAATCTAAACGTATGGGAAGTCACTTGAAGAAAGATCTCTTCCACCAACACATCAATCCAGGGGGACTCAATCCAATGAGGAATCCAGGAGAAGCAAAAGACTTCCTATTTCAAGTTTCCTTTCCTTCTCCCGGAGTTTTGAGGCTCTGAAAATAACCACCATTCTAAAGTGCTTTAAGAACATCAGATAAAATGGTGCTATACAATTTAAGAGTATTATTTATTATTGTAGCATGTTGCCATTAACACCTAGGATATACAAAAGAACATATCCTAATGGTGCTCTAAGTTATACCAGGATTTATTCAGTGCCTAGTCAAGACAACTAGGGGAGCAGAAAGGTGGTTTAGAGCCATCTTTCCCCCTGTCCTGATCCAGGTCCCACCATGAACAAAGCTCAACTGGGCCAAGGAATCTGGCCAAAATCACTACCTTAATTATTAATCTACAAATCTTTGGGTTTAGTTTCATTTGCGAACAGGGAACACATTCAAGACTGACAATCATGTTCACAGTCCCTGACAGCTAGCCCAGGTCCTCTGCAGCATTCCAAGCTATTTCCAAACCATACCTGAAGGTTTACTGTTTCTGCCACCTTCACTCCTCAAGCCACTCATCTAGCCCTTTTCTTTGTTGCCTCTCCAGCCAAATCACAGGTCCTTCAGTGTCCCTCTTCTCAGCTTCCTTCTCTGAAGTTACACAGCACAGACCTTACACTCTGGCTGTTCAAAAAGTATTACAAATACAGGAGAGCTTGAATATTTCTTGAAGTTTGTTTTTATGACTAAAAGATGCAGCAGAGCCATGTCAGTTCGAAAGGCTTACCACACAAAACTGAGTGGCAGCAGCAAAAGCCTTTTGAAAGAGAACTTGACACACGTGGGACAGGAAGCTTGTAAGCAGTCTCAGGTGCAGATCGTTCCTAAAGGGCTACTGCATACTGAAAACGATGTAAAACCAGCACCTTTCTCCACTCAGATCTGCTGCTTATGTATATTCAGAGTCAGATCTTCTGACTTCAGTGAAAGAGAGACGTTTTCACTGCTTTTTTTTTCCTCTTTAGTCCCAGCAACCATGCAGAGCCAACAGAGCGAGCTGGATTCTGCTATTTCTTGGCCTTCATCGTAGTTCTATATGTTCCAATCAGTTACACTTGTGCAATTGAAGGCAATGGGTTTGCACAGGTGGCACTGTGGGCATAATTTGGAGAGAATGAGGTTGTATGGGCATAAAAGGGATCTAATTTGGTCTGCAGATCTTTAGCACAAATGATGATGCATAAGAATGCAACAACTTTGCCTCTTTGATCCCAGGCTGAGTTTGTAGGTTTGTCAGTTAGAAAAGCTGGAACCCTGAGCATGCAACATGGAAGAACTGACAAAATATGGCAATCCTATTGTAACATTTTTATAGACTCTCTTATCTGACTTGAACTGCACTTTAGGAAGCTGCAAACAGCAGAGGAATATTGGGAGCAGCCTAAACAATCACAGGTAATTGGCTCTATTGCTGGTAAGAGCCTGCCTTGAGAACAGGGCTGAGTGAATCACCAGTTTGGGGGAGCTAGGCAGAACTATATAGAAATATTAGCTCATCCGCCTCACTGCATGGTGCTAATTGAACAGGCCCTATACAACGGAAGATCTGAAATCTTCCAGATGTTGCTTTTTCCATCAAATATAATTACTGTTGTGTTATAGTTTTACCTAAACCTTCCTATACCGGTAAGGAGCACCTAAAGAATACTGAGTTAGTGTCATTTAGTTACCGGGGACAATTAAAAACTCAAGGGTAATCACTATTTGGAGTTAGTGAATGGCTAGATCATTGAATGAATAAATCACACCAGTCATCAAATCTCTCATTACCCATTTCATTATGACATTGACCGCTCGTCCTTTTCTCCTCAGATGCTAGATAGAGTGGAACACATCATCCTGAAGCGCGTGTTGTTAAATTCCTGACACAGACCACATGAATCACATCACCCTCCTCCCCGCTTTTAAAAATCACTATGCTTGCATTTTACAGCAGAGTCCAAAAACTTTCCTTCTGGTCTTTCAGATGCTACTAGAGCAGTGGTTCTCAAACTTTTGTACTGGTGACTCCTTTCACATAGCAAGCCTCTGAGTGTGACCCCCCACTCTTATAAATTAAAAGCACTTTTTAATATATTTAACACCATTTGAGGGGAGGGATAGCTCAGTGGTTTGAGCATTGGCCTGCTTAAACCCAGGGTTGTGAGTTCAGTCCTTGAGGGGGCCATTTAGGGATCTGAGGCAAAAATTGGGGATTGGTCCTGCTTTGAGCAGGGGGTTGGACTAGATAACCTCCTAAGGTCCCTTCCAACCCTGAGATTCTATGATTATAAATGCTTGAAGCAAAGCAGGGTTTGGGGTGGAGGCTGACAGCTCGAGACCCCTCATGTAATAGCCTTGCAACCTCCTGAGGGGTCGCGAACCCCTGTGCTAGAGCGCCTATTGTTTTTCTTTATACTTTCCCTCATTTGAATTATCATTAATATTTATGATTAATGCAGTCTGGTTTATTAATCTTTCATGCTGTTTCTAAATGAAAAATGTCTATTGAAGGCTGAGTGGTTTTATTATATTTCAGATACTGTAATTTTCCTAATGTGTTTTTCCATTTTTCCAATTGTGGTAATGAAGGGTAAAAAAAATAAAAGGATTAGATTTACCTAGAGACAGGCTAAAGAGGTGATGGATGGGAATCATGTCAGCTAAAGCTCAGAGCCTACCAAAAGCCATGGGCCTCATTCTCTAACCAGTGCTGACTGGTGTAACTCCACTGACAGTCAGGCTACAGCTACACTATGGAGTCGATGCCGGCATAACCCCCTAGTATAGATGTAGCCTATGCTAAGGGCTCGTCTACACTTAAAACGCTGCATCGACGTGGCTGTAGAACTTCAGTGAAGACATCGGTAGAAGGGCTTCTCCTGTCAGCATAGGTAATCCACATCCTTGAGAGGCGAAGTCGATTGGAGCATTCTCCCATCAACCTAGTGCTATCTACGGTGGGGGGGTTAGGTCAGTTTAACTGCATCATTCAGGGATGTGGCTATTTCATACCCCAGAGTGACATACTTATGCCAGTATAAATTTTAAGGTGAGACCAAGCCTCAGAGGAATTACTCCCAGTTCACACTGGTGTAACAGAGAATGGGCTGGCTGAGTGAAATTCTGGCCCTTCACTGACAAAACTCCCACTGATTTCATTAGGGTCAGGATTTCACGTATTATCTTTAAACAGGCAGGGGAGTAGAGCTAGAAGGAGGGAATAAAATCTGAGGAAATGTATGTAAATGGCATGCAAGTAAGTGATCTTTCATGATGTTAACATATATCATTTAATGCCTGTACAGACTGTAGACTTGTGACGACTGGTACTAACTAAAACACATTATACTGCAATGTAAACACTTATAAATGATGACTTGTTAATTAGTTGATCCTTAGTGAGTCATTTTTCAAATCCAGAAAAATGCAAGGGAAAATACCAGACAAAAGACCAGTTATTTAACCCTCACCTCTAGCTATTAAATTAATATCTGTACTCAGATAAGCCTTTTCAGGATTGGGGCTATGCCCAGAGGTGAAAGTAAGCTGGTATGCCCTGGTACGGAATACCGGCAAGAGCCGGTGCACCGTACCGGGGTGGCTGGCTTCCCCAGGCAGCAATTTAAAGGGCCTGGGGCTCCCAGCAGTGGCTGGAGCCCCAGGCCCTTTAAATTGCCACCAGAGCCCCGCTGCTGCTACCCCAGAGCTCCGGCAGCTATTTAAAGGATGGGGTGGTAGAAGCAGGGGAGCCCCCGGCCCTTTAAATAGCCCCCGGAGCTCCACCGCTACCCTGGCGGGGGGGAGAGTGAGAGTGGGAGGGGGGTCACTTACCGGTAGAGGGCAGGCTGGGGCTGGCTCTGACCCCCCCCAGCCCTGCTCCTTCTGCCTGAGGCCCCGCCTCTTCTGGGGGCCAGAGACAGCCCCAGCCCAGCCCCCGTACCGGTAAATCAGTATATCTACTTTCACCCCTGGCTATGCCTATGCTTAACTGTACCACTTTACAGTAGTGGGACTCCTCAGATAGTCCATTCTTGATGTCAGAAATGAAAGGTAATGTTAACAAGGTTACTGGTATACAGTGCAGAGTGTGAAACAGGAGAGCTCTGCAAGGAAGTGAACCACAAAAGGAATGTGAGGTCAGGATTTTTTTGCAGATTTATGAATCAGAAGGCAAGGATCCTGGTATGAGGATCACAGGAGTGTGGCCTGGACACTCTTCTACGTATGCTCCCATTTCTCAGTGGATGCCCCTTCATGGATTATTGGGCTCTGTGATGAGAGGGGCAATGCTGCAGAGAGCACCTATTAAACCTGTGGGGCATCCCAAATCAAGGCCCCAATCCTGCAAACGCTTGTACACATGCTTAACTTTACTTCTGTGAGCAATCCTATTGAAACGAATGGAAAGACTCACCGTTGTACAATGTGTGCTTAACTTTACTAGTGTTTGCAGGACTGGACCTAAATTAATGCTTGATTGGCTCTTACACATCATTTAAAGTATTACTGAATGCTGTTGAAGTAAATGAGAGAAGCTGGATGACATGCTCAATATACAAAAGTAGAGAATCCAGTGATATTTTTTCATAATAAATTAGACTTAGTGCAGACTTAAGTACCTAACACTAGGTATTAGAGTTCATCCATATTTTTTGAAATGTTCAAAGTTTTTGGGGAAAAAATTCAGTGCAGACTTTTGTACATTTCAATCAGCTCTACTAGTTCAATAGGAAGGCGCTAGCTGTTCCTTTTGCCTTCAAAGGAACCAGAATCAGTTATTCAATCATAGTTGTTATTCAGAAAAGAATACTTCCAGGCATTTATTAGCTTATGTCCAGTAGTGGCGCAAGGGTTTTTGCCTCCCTAGGCAGCAGCGCTCCTCCGCCATAATCAGCGGCGCTTCGGCGGCAGCTCCTTTGAAGCTGCGTTCTCGGCGGCGTTTCGGCGGCCGCTTTACTTGCCGCCTAATAGCTGCCGGTAAATGAGTCGCTGCCGAAATGCCGCCCCCAAAATCCTGCCGCCCAAGGCGACCACCTAGGGTTGCCTAGTGGAAGCGCCAGCCCTGCTTATGTCAAAATTAAGAGAAATAAAGATAAAATTAAATCAATTCAGACAGGAGAGAGAAACTCATGAACATTAGAGATATTCACAGAGAATGTTAATCTTCATTACAAATCCAATGCTTGTCGAGTTTCAAAACTTTTCTAGACTTTACCTAACATGACAAGATATTCTGGGAAGACCTGATGTTTAGATCTTCCCACAATATAGCCTCTAAAGCTATTTCAGTCAGTATTAAATTCTTACAGCAAACAAAAAGGTTCTAAATTTTGATGGCTTTTCAGCCAGGTTTTACATGGTTTATAATAAAAATTTTCTCCTCTAAATTTTTGGGATTATTCACTGCATGGGTACTCACATTTAGACAACATGAATCTGCAACTACTCTATGCGTAGAACTCCCATTTACTTCAGTGGAAGGACAGGACCAGAGTTCTTACTGAATACAAAAATTCCTGATACAAATTTTTAATCAAATTATTAAAAAGTTATGTTGCTGCTGTTGGGATGTGTACTTCAAGAACTCATTCAGCTTGACCATGTTTGTTTTTGAAACGTACTGCAGAAATGTCATGTATACAGTGATGCAAGATTTTTTGTGATTAAATTCACCAAGAAAATGATGTAAAATACCATTACTGCTGTTCTCTCCATTGATGCCAAAAAGGATTTTATCATTTTTTGTTGATTCAGTTCTTGATTTCATAGCAGAGAGTTTAAAAAAAAACAAAACCCACAAATCCTCATGAGAATGTAAGACAACATGAGTTCAGTGGAAACAAAGAGCAGCCTAGGATAGAACTGGAGTGGAAGGAGCACTGTATCAGCCTCCTCCAGCACTGCTGGCTCAAGCAGAGGTATCCTCAGTGATTTATACCCCTCCTGAGTGGCACCAAATGCAGTTCAACATCTGGACCCAGACACTTAGAACACTCTCTCAATCCCTAACGTGTCTCTGGAATCCACTTTTGCAGTTAATCACTGATTAGAACTCAAACTTGAGTTCCAATAGAATACTCTAACCAACAAGCTCTCTCAATTAGAGGATATATATAGATATAGATATATACAAATATAGCAGAAAATAAATTGGATGAGAAACAGAGGCAAATAGCTGATTTGGAAATATAGAAAGACAAAGTCCTTCTAAAAGATAACTATTTTATACAGAAGGGCAGAGAACCTGAAAATAAATTAAAGCAAATTATATTCACATATTTTTGAAGCATAAGAGCTAGTGTGTTTTGGAATCAGTTTTCTTGTTCTTGAACTCTCTCAATTACGACATTCTCCTGGAGGGAATAGTAACAAAGAAACTGAGTCTAAGTCTTTAAATGGATCCACTTCACTATTTCCAACAGTTATTTCTTTTGAAAAAGCTATTTGATTGAAGAGAAAAATGGTGGAGTATGGGCAAAAGAGATAATATTCTCTATAAGGAGCAAAAGGTGCATATTTTTCTTGATGTGGCCAATAGAAAAAATTACTCTCTCTCTCTGGTGATTGTGTGTCTGGGTCTATGACTGTTTTTTTTTCTTCAGCAAAATTGCGATTTGATATAGATAAAATAATTCATATTTTTATGAGGAGGTGGTGTGGGTCTTTTTGACCTTACACATTCATGCAAGAGACTCAGAAAATGGGGCTACTATTTTGGATTTAGACTTTTTTAGGCTATAGATATTTTTATTTCTGCACGGAGTAAAATAATTCAGTTATGTGTTTGTGCTTTTTTGGAAGGTTTAATAGTGGTTGGGTTTACTAAGAAAAAAGACAAAGAAGTTGTTTCACTATTTTGAGAAACTGGTTTATTTAAAAGTTTTCCAGTACTGGGAGAGGGCTTTTCAAATTTGGGAATGATCTTATTTTTAAAATATGAATGCTATTTTTGTCATTGATCTAATTAATTAGTTGTGAAATTCAAACATGTCAATACAAATATTGATGACTATTTTCCCCTTTGATGTGGGAGAGGGACACCAAAATACTTAAGGTCAGCACCTTACTTAGTGGTATTGGACCAATGAAAGTATGCAGAATGTAGTGAATTACCAAAGAAGCCAATTGCATCACAACATGTGAAAGTCTGAAGTCATAAATGGACCAACAACTGAGTAAAGTATTTATTTATTTGCCACCAAAGTTCAGAGACTGATGTTCATAAAAATGAACACACATCTCTTACCAGAAGAAAGTATCACAGAAAGTACAGAAAGCTTTATTAGCTGATTAAAAAATGATGAGTACAACTGTGCAAATAATTGATTTTTCAGTTCACTGGCAGTTCTGAAAATTTCATTTCAGTTTTATCTGAATTTTTGTTTTTCAAAATACAGTCAATTGGAAAGTTTAAAAAATTGGGTCATTTGACCCCAAAAATGAGACATTTAGGTTAAATTTTGATGATTTAAAGGTTTAATGTATAAACATAAAATGGAAGGAATTGCTAAACAGTCATTTTGAACCTCCGCCCTCTCCAAAAATAGAAATGTTTCATTTCAAAGATATCCGAATGAAACATTTTGATTGTTCAGAATCCCCCCCCCCCACACACACACACACGCTTTGGTGAAACAGACACAGATTTGCAAAACATTTTTGGTGTTGCCAAATCTGCACTTTTCACCAAAAAATGTTCTGGATGAAAAATTTGCCTAGCTCTATTAGTGAGATAATAGAGATCTTGGGAGACAGACCAGTCCTCGCTTATAGACAGCCCCCCAACCTGAAGCAAATACTCACCAGCAACCACACACCATATAACAAAAACACTAACCCAGGAACCTATCCTTGCAACAAATCCCGTTGCAACATATCTATTCAAGTGACACCATCATAGGACCTAATCACATCAGCCACACCATCAGGGGCTCATTCACTTGCACATCTACCAATGTGATATATGCCATCATGTGCCAGCAATGCCCCTCTGCCATGTACATTGGCCAAACTGGACAGTCTCTACGCAAAAGAGTAAATGGACAGAAATCTGACATCAGGAATCATAATATTCAAAAACCAGTAGGAGAACAACCTCTCTAATCACTCAGTGACAGACTTAAAGGTGGCAATTTTGCAACAGAAAAGCTTCAAAAACAGACTCCAACTAGAAGCTGTTGAACTTGAATTAATATGCAAACTAGATACCATTAACTTAGGTTTGAACAGAGACTGGGAGTGGCTCAGTCATTACATTAATTGAATCTATTTCCCCTAGTTAACTATCCTCACTCACACCTTTGTGTCAACTGTCCAAAATGGGCCATCTTGATTATCACTTCAAAAGTTTTTTTCCCCTGCTGATATAGTTCCTCTTAATTATTTAGCCTCTTAGAGTTGGTATAGGTACTTCCACCTTTTCATGTTTCTCTGAATGTATAAATATCTGCTTACTGTGTGTTCCATTCCATGCATCTGATGAAGTGATCTGTAGCCCACGAAAGCTTATGCTGAAATACATTTGTTAGTCTCTAAGGTGCCACAAGTAATCCTGTTCTTTTTGATGAGTAATCTTGTTACTAACAATTTGAAACACTAGATGGGGATGGAGACCAAAATATAAAACATTGTTTAAAAAAATAACGTATGGTCAAGAATTTAGGCAACACACTATGTGAGAAATCGGTATTAAGGAAGTGCAGGCTCCCCCATGATTCCATCCTAGCTAATGCTCATGCCGTGCTCTGCATGGGGTCAGGGGTATCACTAAGTACAGTTCATCCCTCTGATGGGTACATTAAAGACTCGTGCAGCTCCAAATATTTTGGTATAGATAAGCATCCAAAATTATTCCAAATGCATAGCCCAAACTGATTCTGTAAAATTGGGCCAAAAATCTTGTAAGTACCATTTCTTTTTGCTGGTGAATTTCTGACACTTCTGCTTCTAAATCCAACTAGTAATACAACCAGAAAAGGCTTTTCTTTTAGTATTTCAGTGCTTCCCGTTTTGATCAGAACCATGCAAAAATGTAAAGCGAGTTTGGTAATTTTGGTGCTAGAAATGTCTGAAAGCCACAAAGATTATATTCTGTTTTGTATTTCCCCCATGGAGAGAGGAAGGAATCCAAGTTTCTTATTACGACTTTATTTCCCAATTTACAGCTCTGTTTTTATTTTGCTGCTGGCACCGGCTGGCATAGCAGTGGTCAGCTCTGCTAGAGGCTGTGTATGTTTTTAAGCTTCAGTTACTATGCGTTTCTATTAATTGTTTGTTTCTCCTTCCAACCTACGAGGTGGTATTTCTTGCCCTGGCTCTATTTCTTTAAGCAGGCAAGTTGCCACTGCTTTAGTCTCAACTCCTAAGTGCCATCTTTCAAATCAGTTGCTCTGTGTCTCTTACCTCTCATCTACAAATGAGTGGTGGTTCACTCCTGCATTTTATTTTATTTTGGGGGGGATTTATTTTATTATTTGACACCAAATCTCTACGCTATATGCGTTGTCTTTCCCTCCTAAGCATATTTATAATGTTTGTGTGAAGTTCCCTTCTTGATGTTCACATAAGTGATCAGGTTACTGGAGAAAAGAGCTGTATCTAGGCCTCAAAATTCATATCCAGGTCTTTCAAACTTACTCCATTTCAAGGCTCATCTGTGCTCAGATACAAATATTTGGTTCAGCCTATGCTAAAGGTAGGAGCCAGTTATGAAATTTGTATCTTTCTTCCAGATTCCCCCAATATTTGGAACCTGTTGGACAATGAGCATCCAGATTCCCATTTTTCCATGGATATAGCTAAACTCTGCCCTCAGATATTCACCCAGTTCTTATGGACTTTGTCCTTTTATGTCATTGGTTCAATCCTGCAATCCACACACTCAAATTCAAACCTAGATCTGGAGTTTGGATGCGGGGGTTCAGATCAGGCCCATCTCTACTTTTAACAGCTAAGCAAGCATCGAAGGAGAGAATTTAGTTCGATTTAAATTTTAGGTGCCATTGCTACCCTTTCCTCTGAATATTAAATTCTCTACTTATCTCCTGTATTTGGTGAATGATACGCAGCTCTCTAAAATTTACATACATACTGAATTTTAGAAGTTCATCCAATTTTAAGGACTGAAAATTGAAAAAAAGAGTCCAGTTAACAAAAGACAACCCCTATACAAAATCTTTCAACTGTAAGAAATAATGAAAATTACATGTACAACAATTGTTTTTTTGCAACAGTCACTGCCCTAGTTAAGGTCATAATAAGAGTGCCAAAAAGCCAAGAGCAGTTCTTTAAAATAAGACAAGAACTATGGGCTTGATTCTCCTCACATTAATGCCAGTGTAAATTAAGAACAGAGCTGGACTCACTGGCAGTTCTGAAAAAAGTTAAAAAAAAATCCATTCAGGTAGAACTGAAACCAAAATATGCTGAAATTTCATCAATCACGTCTGCTTCTGGTTGAACAAAAACATTGTTACTATGCATTTTTACAGGGCTAGATTCACAAAGCAGAGAAGAAGGAAGCACATGGGAACGATGCCCCTCTTATAATCCTTAGCCCAGTCATTAGGGCACCCACTGATGGTGGGAAACCCAGGTTCAACTTCCCTTTTCTGCCTGATGTGGAGCAGGAATTTCAACATGGGTCTCCCACCTCCTAAACCAATGGGCTGTTCTGGAGTGAGTCTGATAGTCTCCGTCGTGAAACTATTCCAATTTGCAGAAAATGCTTGAATAGATTTTGGGGCACAAAAGACCATATGAATCTGACAATTAGGATATTCACCTGGGAGGTGGGAGACTAGTTCATGGCTCTGCTCCATTGAATATTTGTTAAGGGCCAGATCCTCAGGTGGAGGGAGTCACAGGAGTCTCACAGAACTCATTGGATTTATGTCAATTTACACCATTTCATGATCTGGTCCAAATCAATTCCCGTATTAACATATTGTTAAAGCATTTTGCAGCTGTGCAGATATAGAAAAAAGAGACATCAGCTGTTTTGCAACAGTTTTGGCTGCTGCTCTCCACCATTTCCTGTGCCACTGAAGGCTAACTGCTCTCAGTTAAAGGGGAAAAAGAAGACAGCTGCAACCTTTGAAATATTTTTTTCCATAAAAAGATGTGATGCAAAACGTGGCCATATTTAATTCACTTTCAGTGTTCAGACTATTTCATTCATTGTTTATTGCAGACATTTGTAGGGCACCCATCATCAAGGTATCTGTCATATTTCTTTTCCACACTACCATATTTAACAGGGCTCATTAAATACCTGGGTTGAAGTCCTGGTCAACAGGAAAGATTCTCAGACTTCAGTAGGGGTCCAAGATTTCATCCTTGTGTAAACTAGCTTAAATGGAGCTCATGGATTTAGACCATCTGAGAATCTAATCCAATGTGTGTTTTTGACAGATGTGTTAGCTTTAAGATCACATGAACAAACTGTCTATCTCAAGAGCACCTGTTTCTTGAATCTACAGCAGGACATTTTAAAAAAATCTGTTAACATGCATGAAATCACACAGGTTTGCAGTATATCTCAAAGATCTTACACCTTTTGACATAAAGCAGGTTTTTCCAACATCTGCAGAACCATGATACAGAAATAAGAAACAACTTAACCTATGAATCAAGGTGGCTTCCTCAACAGCAGAATTTTGCCCTTGTTTACAATGAAGAAACACCACCAAAACCAAAAGAGGCTGCATAAGAATAACTGAAAGCAAAATATGATGATTAAACTTTTATTTGGTGGTGTCATTTGAGTGAGTTGTTCTACTTTTGAATATTCTGTTGCTTTTTTATACTAGTCTTGCATTATTACTTTTCTAAAATTCAGCAGTTTTCTTTTTAAATGAAGAAACTTCTCAGACTCTGCACTGCATGTGAACTAAAAAACCTTTTATTTATTAGAGGACCCAGATTCAGGATTCTGAACTCCTGAAAGAGTTATCACTAGTACTTTCCATCTAAAACATCTTCAAATTAATAAGCCCTACTCCCTGGTAGGTAGGAAAGTATTATCCCTACTTTACTATTAAATAAGCTGAGGCACATAGAAGTTAAGGACAGAGGGGGCAGATATTCCAAGGCACAAGTTACAGTTATGCATCGCCCACCTATCGACTTTCAAAGGGGGATTGGTGTCTAACTGCCTTTGAAAAACTCCCCCAAAATATAGGAATAAGGCAGTATATAATTAAATATTTGATTACCCCTCTGGTGGTGCTCACCATATACTACGTTTTTGACCCACAAGAAACCAGTCAGAACAGAAGTATATAAAGAGGTAGGCCTTGCATGCTTGTATAAAATTTAGTAGACACATATTTGGAGTCTCTGTGGTTTCCACATTTGTTTATTGTATAAAAGAGAAAGACATCAGTGCCAAAGCCCCTTGAATCCAATAAAAAGATCCCCACTGACTTCAATGGGCTTTGGAGCCAGCCTGTAAAGATCTGCCAGAATACAAACATTTTTGCATTATTCACCCAGCTTAATAGTGCCAAAGTAGCTATTTTCTGATGATCGTTCTGTGTCCTGCAGGAAAGGAGCTCATTTCTGCCCAGTTCTCTGCAGACAAGTATCCTCAGGCCACTAGCCACCACCACCACAGTTACCACTAGTTGTCGCTCTCAGCAGTGAGGACAAGAATTGAATGGGCATAGAGACTAAGCTACTTTTCATGCTCAGAAGTGAGCCCTGCATATCAGTGTTAAGGCACATTGGTGAAGCATTGTGGGAATGCTTTCCTTGCCATTAATTATGCAGCTCTTGGCCTGTGGCTATATCATTAATTGAAAGAAGCCAATGTCCTTTCACTAAATTCATATGCAATATTTAATAAAAAAAAATACAGGAGCAAGGCTCCACTAGAGAACACAAGGGTTGGCAGAGGGAATGAGCATGAGGCCCACCGTTGGAAGTCAAGAACTTTTTAGAGCAGTCATATTTGGCTCGTGTTTAGCTTTGACACAAATTTGAGGCATTATAGGAAATCAAACAGGTAATTAATCAAACAGAATTAATATCTGGATGATGGGATTAATTGCACCCTCAGCAAATTTGCAGATGACACTAGGCTGGGAGGGGAGAGGTAGATATGCTGGAGGGTAGGGATAGGGTCCAGAGAGACCTAGACAAATTGGAGGATTGGGCTAAGAGAAATCTGATGAGGTTCAACAAGGACGGAAGAATCCCATGCACTGCTACAGGCTTGGGACCAACTGGCTAAGTGTCAGTTCTGCAGAAAAGGACCTGGGGATTACAGTAGATGAGAAGCTGGATATGAGTCAACAGTGTGCCCTTGTTGCCAAGAAGGCTAACGGCATATTGGGCTGCATTAGTAGCTGTACTGCCAGCAGAAAGAGGGAAGTGATTATTCCCCTCTATTTGGCACTGGTGAGGCCACATCTGGTGTACTCCATCCAGTTTTGGGCCTCTCACTACAGAAAGCATGTGGACAAATTGGAGAGAGTCCAGCAGAGGGCAATGAAAATTATTAGGGGGCTAGGGTATATGACTTATGAGGAGAAGCTGAGGGAACTGGGCTTATTTTGTCCACAGAAGAGAAGAGTGAGGGGGGATTTGATAGCAGCCTTCAACTATCTAAAGAGGGGTTCCAAAGAGGATGGAGATATGCTGTTCTCAGTGGTGGCAGATGACAGAACAAAGCACAATAGTCTCAATTTTCAGTGGGAGAGGTCTTGGTTGGATATTAGGAAAAACGATTTCACTAGGAGGGTGGTGAAGCACTGAAATGGGTTACCTAGGAAAGTGGTGGAATCTCCATCCATAGAGGTTTTTAAGGCCCAGGTTGACAAAGCCCTGGCTGGGATGATTTAGTTGGGATTGGTCCTGCTTTGAGCAAGGGGTTGGACTAGATGATCTCCTGAGGTCTCTTCCAACACTAATCTTCTATGATTCTATAATTCTCCTTAGCTCAAATTCAAGCCATTCGTTCCCAAAGCCTTAACATATGCAAGTATAAATCTGTAAATGATTGGGATACCATTCTGTAAGTACAAGGTAAGGGATTGTTTTTTGTATGAGTTTTGGAGAAGCGTGAATCATCTTTCTTGGGTAGCTTCCCAAATGCTTCATGTGAAGTCCTAAGCATCACCAGTGAGTTGAAAGCAAATTGTACAGTTGATGAATACCATATGCATTTTTTTCAGAAAGGGAAAGTCTATTTGTTGGAGATCCTGACTGAGTTCCTGTGTATTCTTTTGCTCAAATTAAATCTCGTACAGTTTTCCAATGAGTTGATGAGATACTGCAAGACTGTCTTAAGTTTCTTTTGTCACCTTTATTTTATAGATAACAATAATAATGTTAATCCAATTAGTTTTCTATCATAGGCCACAATGAACAGCAAATCATGTTGGGCTCCCTTAATCTTTCATGTGGTTAATCACAGTGCGGTCTACTACAGCCAGCCTGTTACAGACAGAAGTCAGCTTAACAATTACTCTTGGGGGAATTCTGCACTGCTGTGCAAGTGCAGAATTAATGTCCCCTGCAGATTTTTTTTAACCCCCAAAATAATTGATTCGGACAGGAAGGCGAAGGGAAGCCGTGAGAGGGGTCATGCTGCAATTACACCTTTTGCTCACCAGGGCTGATGTGGTGCCATAAGAGAGGACAGCTGGCTCACAGGTCAGAGCAGCCAGTGTGGAGAGAGAGGAGGCAGAGGCTGCCTTCCTCACAGCACCGTGCCCGAGGGGCAAAGTGAGGAGGCACAGAATATGCGGAGGACAGAGATTGGGGCACATGGGGGTCACAGACTGGTGTTCAGAAAGGCTAGTAGGGAGAGAGACTGGTGCGGGGGCATTGGAGCTAGTGGGGTGACAGCACTGGGTCGGGGCTGAATGGGAGTGGGGGGTGCAGGGCCACATGAGGGACAGAGGCAGATATGCCTGATTGAATGGGAGAGGCTAGGGGTCAACCAGGGTCTGCATGGGGGAGGCTCTCCAACTCCCTAACAATCCCTCCCCCCTTGCTTACAAAAATCAGACATGAATACAAAAAGGTGTCACAGCACACTATTACTGAAAAATTGCTGACTTTCTCATATAATTATAAAATATATTTATTGGAATATAAATATTGTACTTACATTTCAGCATTTCTGAAGTCTGAGACCTGCCACCTGGGGTTGAAGCATGTAACTTAGCTTCGTGGGGCTCCCTGTGGCATGGAGCCCCGGGCAACTGCCCTGCTTGCCACCCCTAAACACCAGCGCTGGACTTGCAACTCCCCTAAACCCATCCCGCAAAGCCCCTGGGGGTCATGACCCCCAGGTTGAGAAACACTGAACTAAGCAAATATCTATATGAGTCGATGTACTGCCTAGAAGACCTCTATGAACCCACAGGGGTACATGTACCCTTGGTCAAGAACCACTGCCCTATGCAAACGCATTAACTTCAGTGAGGTTAGACAGGTAATCAAACAGTGTGAAATTTGGTCCTGAAAGTGTAGTGACTGTCTGATCCAACACACCGTAACAGCTCACATACATCAGTGAACAGTAGACTTGATCTCCATCTCACAGGTGTTAGAAGTGAAATTCCCACGGAGCCAGAGGGACTTCAATCTAATGTCTCAGCTGAATGGAGGCATCTCTAATGGTGCAAAATTCATCCTCACAATCCTGTCAGGGGTACAAACAAAATCCTCTTTCTCCTTGAAAACAGTATTTGAGATTTGATATGAAACTGATCCCGTAAAAAAGAAGTACAAATATTTTTTCAGATGCTTCTGCTGACTTAACCAAGGATATTTATGAGGTCTGGTAGAAAATTCTGCCAAAACTGCATTGACACAAAATTGGATTTTGTCATTTTTTTTAAAGGCTGCTTTCCATGGACAATTTTGGCTTCTCATAAAAAACAATGCCTACAAACCAAAGAGTTTTAATTCAGAAATGCCACCACAGTGTCTTGTAGGATTTGTAGCTTGGGTGCCTCATGTCCCCAAGCAAGGTGTCATCTCCCATTATGGCCTCAATTCATGTTGCACCATAGTAGTTCTGCAAGAGGAAAAACTGTAGTGCATCCTGGGAGATGTAGTCCAGCCAGGGAGCCCAGCCCAGTCCACAGAGAAAAATAAAGGCATGAGGCACCACAACAGAATTTCTAAAGTCAACATTTTCAGTTTTCAGCTGGAAGTTTGATAGTTTGTTTTTTTGCCAAAAAGTCACAATTTTCTGCAAAAAAAAAAAAAAATGAAACCAATATATTTTTCAAACTAGCTCTAATACATACATTAAAAGACACCACCACCACATAAGACCATAATGATATGTTTCTTTTTAAGCAGTTAAGAAGTCAACTGCTGCTGACATACACAAATGCAAAAGGGAAAAAGCAGTGAATAGATCAGGAAACATTAGAAACTGAAATACTGACATTGATGAGTTTGGTGAGGGGCATATTAGTCACAGTTGTTAATTCTCTAAGCTTTTTCAAACCTGAAAAATGTGTTCTTTCAGGAGGTGTTTCATTAAACAGTCGAGACAGTTGCATTTCTAGTGAAATTATAAAGGCTACTAACAAAATACATTTTTATGGTTTAAATTTGGGGAGAGGAGAGATTATTTCATGTTTCACAATATTTATCAATTTTTCTTAAAGCCCCAGCTGCTGGAGGCAAGGGATTATGTAAGAATCTTAGCTTTCATTGTAGAAGTTTTTATCTCTTAGGGTTGTAGGGAAAGATCACCATGCAAATGTAAACTGAATGAAACGTAGAGCCTCAGAAAGCAGAAGGCTTATAAAGAACCCAGGGTTATTTCTGTAAATCTGAAGCCAATCTCATGATTTTGGAGGTCTTACTCAATTTTTGAATATATGGGATTGACAATACTGTGATATCACTTAAAGGCACTTTTAATCAATGAGGACTATTATACTGATGTTCAACTTTCTATGTCCCTCCCCCAGACATTTCCATTTGACAGGTGTTCATGAAGCCACATTGTTTTTTGTGAAGGGAGAAGTTATCTTTTTTTAAAATTTCTACCTTTAGTTAGAAATAGCTGGATTTGTTTTCTTTAACCTTTGGATGGAGACCAAATCAATACAAATTCATTCTGAAATGTCAGAGATGAGTGACTGAAAATAGGAGTTTAGAATGGAAAGTTTTATACAGTCTGAACTATAGCAATCATGGTTGTTCCCACTATAATTATACCCATAATACATCTGAAACAAAATAAAGATACAATTTTAGGGAATTAACTCAAAGACCCCTATCTGAATATTTCAGAAAATAGAATGATTAACTAAAAAACTAGTTCTATAATGTATGTTTATGGGTTTTCAATCTGTAGTAATTAGGAAATTTGAGGAAATAGACCGGTGGAATGCATGATTAATTTCAAATTAGTCACACAAAGATTGGAGTTAGGTAGATGAGCAAGTTGAATTTGTATCCGTAAATACTAAACTTAGGTTGACGTTTAAATTTTCAGCACGTTACATATAACTTCAAGACAAAAGAATGTGATGTATAATTCCATGTCAGAGGTACGTACTAAATGTAAAACAGATGCAGGATTTTCACATACGTTTAGAAAATGTAGATGAATTGCAAAGTTCTGGTTGAATGTCATTTAGTTTCTGTAACACTTGCTCGATGTTTTTGAATTATATAATCCAGATGTTCACATTTTAAGTAATACTAACCAGGCAAAGCAAAAGTGTGAGAGTGGTAGTGCCAATAGCAAGAGACAGGGAGACATATGGGTCTCTACTGTCAATATCAGACTGGAGAAGGACAGAACATAGCAGTGAAGCATGAAGGACAACATTTCTTGTTAACTTATAGGCTAAGAACAGGAAAGCAGAACATTACCATTACTGCCATTAGAATAAAGTTGTGAAAGGCTGCAGCAATTCTGAGGCATACTCAGGTTCCACAAGAGTCATGCTTATAGGAAAGGAGAAATGAGATTCAGACATTTTCCAGTCCTAAATAACCCTCTAACTTCAATGAGGCCTACGCTGCTGTTTTGTTCCTCCACCATACCCAGATTTGTTCTATCCAATGATTCTGGAGATGAGATGTCAGGTGCCCCCAAACACACACACACACACACACACACACCCCTCCTACAGCAATATTTACAAATGAGATACCGCTCTACACTTGAATATTGCTATATTCCTCCCGGTGGCAGGAAAAGGCCGGGCTAGAGACCGTCGAATCGTGGAAGTCAACGAATGGCTACGCAGATGGTGTCGGAGAGAAGGGTTCGGATTCTTTGACCATGGGATGGTGTTCCAAGAAGGAGTGCTAGGCAGAGATGGGCTCCACCTGACGAAGAGAGGGAAGAGCATCTTTGGAAGCAGGCTGGCTAACCTAGTGAGGAGGGCTTTAAACTAGGTTCACCGGGGGAAGGAGACCAAAGCCCCGAGGTAAGTGGGGAAGTGGGATACCGGGAGGAAGCACAAGTAGGTGAGTGCAAGAGGGGAGGGCTCCTGCCCCATACTGGGACAGCAGGACAGTCGGTGAGTTATCTTAAATGCCTATACACAAATGCAAGAAGCCTGGGGAACAAGCAGGGAGAACTGGAAGTCCTGGCACAGTCAAGGAATTATGATGTAATTGGAATAACAGAGACTTGGTGGGATAACTCACATGATTGGAGTACTGTCATGGATGGATATAAACTGTTCAGGAAGGATAGGCAGGGCAGAAAAGGTGGGGGAGTTGCGTTGTATGTAAGAGAGCAGTATGACTGCTCAGAGCTCCAGTATGAAACTGCAGAAAAACCTGAGAGTCTCTGGATTAAATTTAGAAGTGTGAGCAACAAGGGTAATGTCGTGGTGGGAGTCTGCTACAGACCACCAGACCAGGGGGATGAGGTGGACGAGGCTTTCTTCCAGCAACTAACAGAAGTTACTAGATCACAGGCCCTGGTTCTCATGGGTGACTTTAATCACCCCGATATCTGCTGGGAGAGCAATACAGCGGTGCACAGACAATCCAGGAAGTTTTTGGAAAGTGTAGGGGACAATTTCCTGGTGCAATTGCTGGAGGAACCAACTAGGGGAAGCTCTTCTTGACCTGCTGCTCACAAACAGGGAGGAAATAGTAGAGGAAGCAATAGTGGATGGGAACCTGGGAGGCAGTGACCATGAGATGGTAGAGTTCAGGATCCTGACACAAGGAAGAAAGGAGAGCAGTAGAACAGAGACCCTGGACTTCAGAAAAGCAGACTTTGACTCCTTCAGGGAACTGATGGGCAAGGTCCCCTGGGAGAATAACATGAGGGGGAAAGGAGTCGAGGAAAGCTGGCTGTATTTTAAAGAATCCTTATTGAGGTTGCAGGAACAAAGCATCCTGATGTGTAGAAAGAAAAGTAAATACGGCAGGCGACCAGCTTGGCTTAACAGTGAAATCCTTGCTTGTCTTAAACACAAAAAAGCAGCTTACAAGAAGTGGAAGATTGGACTAATGACCAGGGAGGAGTATAAAAATATTGTTCAGGCATGCAGGAGTGAAATTAGGAAGGCCAAATCACACTTGGAGTTGCAGCTAGCCGGAGATGTTAGGAGTAACAAGAAGGGTTTCTTCAGGTATGTGAGCAACAAGACGAAAGTCAAGGAAAGTGTGGGCCCCTTGCTGAATGAGGGAGGGAACCTAGTGACAGAGGATGTGGAGAAAGCTAGTGTACTCAATGCTTTTTTTGCCTCTGTCTTCACAGACAAGGTCAGCTCCCAGGTGGCTGCACTCCGCAGCACGGTATGGGGAGGAGGTGACCAGCCCTCTGTGGAGAAAGAAGTAGTTCGGGACTATTTAGAAAAGCTGGACGAGCACAAGTCCATGGGGCCGGATGCACTGCATCCAAGGGTGCTAAAGGAGTTGGCGGATGTGATTGCAGAACCATTGGCCATTATCTTTGACAAATCATGGCAATTGGGGGAGGTCCCGGATGACTGGAAAAAAGCTAATGTAGTGCCAATCTTTAAAAAAGGGAAGAAGGAAGATCCGGGGAACTACAGGCCAGTCAGTCTCACCTCAGTCCCTGGAAAAATCATGGAACAGGTCCTCAAGGGATCAATTCTGAACCACTTAAAGGAGGGGAAAGTGATCAGGAACAGTCAGCATGGATTCACCAAGGGCAAGTCATGCCTGACTAACCTAATTGCCTTCTATGATGAGATAACTGGCTCTGTGGATGAGGGGAAAGCAGTGGATGTGCTATTTCTTGACTTTAGCAAAGCTTTTGATACAGTCTCCCACAGTGTTCTTGCCAGCAAGTTAAAGAAGCATGGGCTGGATGAATGGACGGTAAGGTGGATAGAAAACTGGCTGGATGGTCGTGCTCAACGGGTAGTGATCAATGGCTCCATGTCTAGTTGGCAGCCGGTATCAAGTGGAGTGCCCCAAGGGTCGGTGCTGGGGCCGGTTTTGTTCAATATCTTCATCAACGATCTGGAGGATGGTGTGGACTGCACCCTTAGCAAGTTTGCAGATGACACTAAACTGGGAGGAGTGGTTGATACGCTGGAGGGTAGGGACAGGATACAGAGGGACCTAGACAAATTAGAGTATTGGGCCAAAAGATATCTGATGAGGTTCAACAAGGACAAGTGCAGAGTCCTGCACTTAGGACGGAAGAATCCCATGCACTGCTACAGACTAGGGACCGAATGGCTGGGCAGCAGTTCTGCAGAAAAGGACCTAGGGGTTACAGTGGACAAAAAGCTGAATATGAGTCAACAGTGTGCCCTTGTTGCCAAGAAGGCTAACGCCATTTTGGGCTGTATAAGTAGGGGCATTTCCAGCAGATCGAGGGACGTGATTATTCCCCTCTATTCGGCACTGGTGAGGCCTCATTTGGAGTACTGTGTCCAGTTTTGGGCCCCACACTACAAGAAGGATGTGGATAAATTGGAAAGAGTCCAACGGAGGGCAACAAAAATGATTAGGGGGCTGGAGCACATGACTTATGAGGAGAGGCTGAGGGAACTGGGATTGTTTAGCCTGCAGAAGAGAAGAATGAGGGGGGATTTGATAGCTGCTTTCAACTACCTAAAAGGGGGTTCCAAAGAGGATGGATCTAGACTGTTCTCACTGGTAGAAGATGACAGAACAAGGAGTAATGGTCTCAAGTTGCAGAGGGGGAGGTTTAGGTTGGATATTAGGAAAAACTTTTTCACTAGTAGGGTGGTGAAGCACTGGAATGGGTTACCTAGGGAGGTGGTGGAATCTCCTTCCCTAGAGGTTTTTAAGGTCAGGCTTGACAAAGCCCTGGCTGGGATGATTTAGTTGGGGTTGGTCCTGCTTTGAGCAGGGGGTTGGACTAGATGACCTCCTGAGGTCCCTTCCAACCCTGAGATTCTATGATTCTATGATTCTATAGGATGGTAACAGAAAATAATTGTACTTTAAATATCCATAGCACCTTTCATTTAAATCTCTCAAAATATTTTGCAAACAATTAATTATGCTTCACAACACTGCAGTGAGGTAAGTAATTAATTTAACCATTTTACAGGTTTAAGCCCATGGAAGTTAAGTGGATTTTTCCATGAGCATCAACTGAGTGAGTGGCAGCAATAGTAATAGAACCCAGGAGTCCTGGTCGCCAATCTCCTGCTTTAACTTCAACATGATTATCCCTCACAATTCTCCATTATAATTCTAATGAACCTCGTTACTTATTTTAATACAGCTTCTCCCATTTAACAGCTTTACATGTTGTGTCTTGCTGATTACTCAACATGAAGGAAAAGGCCCACGTAGGGACCATCGAATTCTGGAGGTAAATGTGTGGTTACACAGGTGGTGTCAGAGAGGGCTTTGGATTCTTCTACCATGGGATGTTGTTCCAGGAAGAAAAGATTGCTAGGAAGAGATGGGATCCGTCTAACGAAGAGAGGGAAGAGCATCTTCGCAGGGAGGCTTCCTAACCTAGTGAGGAGGGCTTTAAACTAGGTTCGGCAGGGGATGGTAACCTAAGCCTGGAGTTAAGGGAGGAAGTGGGATACCACCAGGAGGAAACACAAGGAGGAGGGTGCAACAGGGGAGGCCTCCTGATTCATACTGAGAAAGTAGGGCAATTGGATAGTTATCTTAGGTGCCTGTACATGAATGCAAGAAGCCTGGGAAACAAGCAGGAAGAATTGGATGTCCTGGCACAGTCAAAGAACTATGATGTGATTGGAATAACAGAGACTTGGTGGGGTAACTCACATGACTGGAGCACTGCCATGGGTGGGTATAAACTGTTCAGGAAGGACAAGCGGGGGAGAAAAGGTGGAGGAGTTGCACTGTATGTAAGGGAGCAGTATGATTGCTTAGCGCTGCAATATGAAACTGGAGAAAAGCCTGTTGAGAGTCTTTGGGTTAATTTTAGAGGCGAGAGCAACAAGGGTGATGTCATGGTGGGTATCTGCTATAGACCACCAGACCAGGAGGATGAGGTAGACGAGGCTTTCTTCAGACAACTAACAGAAGTTTCCAGATCACAGGCCCTGGTTCTCATGGGAGACTTCAATCACCCTGACATCTGTTGGGAGAGCAAGACTGCAGTGCACAGACAATCCAGGAAGTTTTTGGAGAGTGTTGGGGACCACTTCCTGATGCATGTGCTTGAGGAACCAACTAGGGGTCATGCTCCTCTTGACCTGCTGCTCACAAAAGGGGAAGAATTGGTAGCGGAAGTAGAAGTGGGTGGCAACCTGGACAGCAATGACCATGAGGTGGACAAATTGGAGAGAGTCCAGCGGAGGGCAATGAAAATGATTAGGCGGCAGGGGCACATGATTTACGAGGAGAGGCTGAAGGAACTTGGCTTATTTAGTCTGCAGAAGAGAAGAGTGAGGGGGGATTTGATAGCAGCCTTCAACCACCTAAAGGGGGTTCCAAAGAGGTTGGCGCCAGGCTGTTCTTAGTGGTGGCAGATGACAGAACAAGGAGCAATGGTCTCAAGTTGCAGTGAGGGAGGTTTAGGTTGGATATTAGAAAACATTATTTCACTAGGAGGGTGGTGAAGCACTGGAATGGGTTACCGGGGAAGGTGGTGGAATCTCCATCCTTAGAGGTTTTTAAGGCCCGGCTTGACAAAGCCCTGGCTGGGATGATTTAGTTCGGGTTGGTCCTGCTTTGAGCAGGGAGTTGGACTAGATGACCTCCTGAGGTCTCTTTCAGCCCTAATCTTCTATGATTCTACTGCATTTCAGATCAGTGACCCTATTTTATGATGACATGAATAATTTCTGGTGTTGCACATTTGTAACCATTAGCTGTCGAGATGAAAGAGAAATTATCAGCCCACAAAAGCAGAAATATAGTCACAGCTAACATGTATTCTATTTCCTATATATAGCAACAGTAAAATATATGGGTAATCTGCTCTGCCCTCACTGACAGCTATCACAATTCATTATAAAGGACTCGACCCTGTCCTTTGATACATGACATACATCACTTATAGGCTTCTGAATATAAGTGTGCAAGCCGTCTTTTTTCTTTTATGCTGCTTTTCCTGGTAGGGGTCATGGGGGCAGCATGGAGAGTAGGGAGGACCAGACCTCCCTTTCCTCCATAACAGGTTCCAGCTCCTCCTGAGGGATTCCACAATGTTCCCAGGCCAGCCAGGAGATAATCCCTCCAGCATGTCCTGGGTCATGGCCTCAGGGCTGTGTGCAAGCCAAGTAGGTGAATTTCCAAGTTAGTGGTACTATACTGTATTTCTGTGCAACAGGCCAGCATCAGCTTCAAAGTCTGTGTGAGAGAGAAGGGGAGGATTGTGTTGTGAGGGCAAGCGAGGCTATAGAAAAACCCTAATACCAGTTATAAAACTTGCTGTAATAAAATATCTCTATTCAACCAATAAAACACTGAATTGATTTTCAACATTTAGTTATGATGGGAAATGAGATACTGGTTGAACTTTTTTGTAGTCATTTTTGCACTGTTGTGACCATTCATGGGATTCTTCAGTAGATCTTTTCTGGAGTTGGGGAAATATTTATGGACAGTTTGGGTTACTAAAAGCCAAAGCTTTGTGTTCACTGCACTTCCACCAGAATGCTGCAATCCGTTCTCCTCCCAGACTCCTTAATCACAGGGTAGTATAGTTAGTATTCATGGTCATTTTTTTCCATATTGCATGATTTTCAAATTCCAAAAATTTCATTTTTACAGCATTTAGAAAAATATCTAATTAAACATAAATTGATAAATTAGCTTTCAAGAATCACTAATCGCTCAGATTTTATGTATATGAAGTTCCAAGGAAAGATTGCTGTGGGATCCATCTTGGAAGATGGGATCTACTGGAATACTGTGTCCAGTTCTAGTGTCCAAAATTCAAGAAGGATGCTGATTAGTTGGAGAGGACTCAAAAGAGCCACAAGAAAGATTAAAAGATTGGAAAAGAATGCCTTATAGCGATAGACTCAAGGAGCTCAATTTGTTTAGCTTAACAAAGAGAAGATTAAGGGTGAATTGATCACAGTGTATAAATACCTACCTGGGGAACAAACATTTTATAATATAGGGTTCTTTAATGTAGCAGAAAAAGGTATAACATGATCAAGTGGCTGGAAATTAAAGCTAGACAAATTCAGACTAGAAATAGGGTGCACATTTGAAAGTGAGGGTAATTAACCATTAGAAATAGTTTATCAAGGGTCACAGTAGATTCTCGTCACTGGTAATTTGTAAATCAATTTTTTTTCTAAAAGATATGCTCTTGATATGTTCTAGTTTGTTACCTATCAGCTCTGTATTCTTGGGGAACCAGGGCACAGTACCCAGTCTGTCTGACTCATGAAAGACACCCCCCCACCCACACCTTCACACACACACCCCAGCCTCTGCTTGAACCAAAGCCGATCAGAAGAAAGACTTACAAAAAGCAATGAAAAGGCGGTGGGAAACACACCTAATCCCCTCTGGACAAGGGTGACAGGATTAGGGAAACTCCCCTAGCCTCATTTGCAAGGAAGATGGGACAGGAAGGCATCCCCATTAGCATACCGAATGGAGAACAGAGATTCCAAGGCAAGAACTGCATGGAAATCTGGGACCAAAAAAGCAGGGAAGCACTGCATGATGGGGGAATCTCTGCTCCACATGTTAATGAACCCATGTCTGCACACACCAAGCTCAGTAGTTATCAGACCAATTCTAGTAATAAATTCTTTATTGGTATCTAAAATATTGAAGCTAACTAATTGCATTGTGAGCTCCCTCGAAGGAACACCGCCCATAGTCAGGAATGAGCAGTTCCTATTGTCTAGCCTGAACAAAACAACTTTGATATACTCCCTTGAGACATCAGTTTACCCTTAAGCAAATCTAGTGTTCTCCCTTGAACCATTGTTCTTTCCCTACAAACCCCCCCACCCTTGCTCAAGTAAGTGCTCTGATCCAAAATCTGCCATCAGTTCCATTGGGACTTCATCTTCTCCTGACTGATCGTGCTGGGGGCTCTGCCTGTCTCCAGCACTCTAGACTCTCAGCTACCACCACCACCTGGGAACCCCGATAAGCTTCACGGAGTTCTGAGAACCGAGCTCTCTCTCTCTAGGTATAGCCTTCTGACTCTGACTTGTGTGCTCAGTTATAGTTTTCTAAACCTGACTTTTATCATCAAATTTAAGTTAGATTTAATATTGTAACTGTTTTGTTTGGCTTCCCTTGTATGGTTATTGCCTGGCAATAAATAACTTCCATGGTTAAGCTGGTTGCTTCTCTCTCTTTCCCCCTCGTGGGTGTTTTTTCACTTCCCCATTCACTTTGCAGCAATTCCTTGTACCTAAGCTAAAGATCCCTGCAGCGCCCAAAACGCCTGTGGGGTTTGCTCATCAAGTGGGTTACTACCAGAACAATTGCAACGTGAAAGTGGGGATAGGGACATGCTGAACCTGGAGCATATGAGGATGGCAGCTTGAAAGTGCTGCTAAACCCAGCCTACTGAGTCCAGTGACGTATAAGGGATCAGCTTGGGAGTGCTGATTAACCCAGTACTCTCAGGTGTAGGTAGGTTGTGTGTGTGTGTGTGTGTGTGTGTGTGTGTGTGTACACACATGTACACACGTCCGATTCTGGAGATGGAAGAACCCAGCCCTGGGGAACCTAGGTCCTGCAGGATAGCTCCATTGGGAGAAGTACAGTCCAGTATGAGAACACAAGTGACACAAGCACATTGATAGAATTACACAACCCCCTGCCCCAGAAGAGTAATCCTAATAAGTGAGTGTACCCCAAAGTAATGGGAAAATCTGGTAACAAGTTCAGTGGCCCTCAACCTTTCCAGACTATTGTAGCCCTTTCAGGAGTCTGATTTGTCTTGTGTAGTCCACCCCAAGTTACATCTCACTTAAAAACTACTTGCTGACAAAATCAGACAAAAATACAAAAGTGTCACAGCATGCTACTACTGAAAATATTGCTTACTTCTCATTTATACAATAGAATGATAAAAGAAAGCAATTTGAATATAAATATTGTACTTGCATATCAGTCTACAATATATAGAACAGTATAAACAAGTCATTGTATGAAATGTTGGTTTGTACTGACTTTGCTAGTGCTTTTTTTGCAGGCTGTTGTAAAACTAGGCAAATATCTAGATGAATTGATGTACTCCCTGAAAGACTTCTGTGTACCCCTGGTTGAGAATCACTGTTCTAGTTCATGCAGGATTTAATTCAGGGAAGTCCTATGGCCGGTGTAATGCAGAAGGTCAGACTACATATATTAAAAGGCCAGAAGGGACCATTGTGACTATGAACATATCACTTGTGTGTCCCTCCTCTGACTCCTCCTGCTCTATCACATCAAACACAAACTACTACTAAGGCCTTTGCAGCCTATTGACCTCCTTCTTTAGGCAAGAATGTGGAAAGTCAAAGTGAGAGGAGCAAATTTGAGGTGGGGGGCTTTGGTTTTAGTTGGGGTGGGGCAGCAACTAAACTATTCCATTTCCCATCAGGACCCCAACTGTGTGCCTACAGTTACTGATTCTTGTAACCTGGACGCTGTGACTATAGAAATACATTCTATGCAAATGCCAGCATAAGCATATCCAAAGCTTATGTGAAGTTACATTGTGAAATTACCCAAACCTATGCAGGCCCCCACCAAACAATCTCTATTCCCTGTAATGGTACCTGATTTTGACTTTTTGAAGGAAAGAACTAGTGACCTGGCATCTTCTTCCAGCATCTTAGATGGATAGAGTTCTCCCATTTTGTGACTTCAGGGGCCAGAGCTCTGCCACTACTAGAGATTTGCATAGTCTACAAGGGGGCATTAAGCAGCCTTCTTTGTATACTCCCTGCAGATGTTCCCTGAAGCCAATACCTCTGAGAAAACAAGTCCCATTAATTCTCCTGATTACATATAGAGGGATGAGCCAATCAGGGAACCAGCATCCAATTCAGCTCAAAATGTGGAAAAAAATCCACCCCAAAAAAAGCATTTCACAGTTCTTCTAGTGGAAAACATTTTTCTATGCATTTTTCATTGAGAACGTAAAGATCTGCTGTCATTTTGCAAAAACTTTTGCAATCTTGATAGCAAGTTTTTTGTAGCAAAAAATCTTTGTTATAAATATTGATTTACTGATAATAGCTGTCGTAAATAATTTCTTACCGAGCAATTGCTCAGACTTTCAGTCTAAACTCTTGATGACAGAATTAGGGTAACAGGTCAGCTTTTCCTTCCTGCTCTTTAAACAGCCATCTATTGCTCTCATACATGTTCAGGCCATATTTTTTTTAAATAGCACCTAGAGATTTGGGGATGGGCTCCATTTTTGGGTGCCCGACTTGAGATATCTAAAAGAAGTTGATTTTCAGGAGGGTAGATAGTCAGCACTTTCTGAAAAATCAGGCCTCTAAGATGTTTCAGGTTGGGTACCCTAAATCTGAGACACCCAAAATTACTAGTCTATATTGAAAATTTTGCCCTCAAAACTTTTTCCATGGAAAAAACCCCATCGAGCACAGTGCCTACAGGAGTATGTATGCAAATAGTAGGCCTTCATTTCAACATTAGATAAACAATGTCAAAAGTTGCCTGTAAGGAGAAAGGAGTCTTGCATTGGCACATCACATTTGCAAGAAGTAACCATAGGTAGGTTTTGCTTCATTTGTGACCAAATACGAACAAAGTATGACAGAATATTTTTGAACTTTACTCAGAGCTACAGTGTCATCTGCTTCCAGCGAAGCTCTTCCAATTGTATTCAGGAGTGGAAACAAGTGGTGTTGACCAAGACACTTTATCCACACAGACAACAAATGGTGGGCTGAAAGTCACACGTGCTGTGGGATAGTTAATTTTGATCGTAGGAGTAATATATTACACAATTAAGTAAAAAAGTGTTCATTGGGTCAATGAAACCTATTAGTTATCTTGGTCCACTGTGAAATTTATAAAAATAAATGTCTATTTACCTAGGGTTTTACATGGTGCCTATCACCAGGCTATCTGGGAGCCTCCCAAAGTTATGAAATATACACATACTGTAATTATTTGTATTATAGTAGCAGGGCCCCATTATTCTAGGCACGGTACAAACAAAGACAGTCCCTGCCTAAATGAGCTTTCATTCTAAATAAAATATATTTCATCTCTCTTCCTTCAGGTTAGCTGAAACTGGCTTATATTTATTTTATAAAGCTAGTATTATAAAGGGAAGGCTAGTTCAAAGAAACAGGTTTTGTGTCATGCACTGAAGATGCAGAAGCTTCTGGCCATCTTGAGCTCTTTCAGAAGTAACATTCCAGATTTGAGAGGCCATCACTTGGGCACCTGTGTCTTCTGAAAAGACATTTCACTCTTGAGGTCAACAGTTTCATTGTTCCTGTTATGGGAGGTCATGGTCAGGTATTCAGTTAGAAAACAGTGAAAAGACATGTCTCACAGCTGTATTTATACAGACATTGACCATTTTCTTCTTTTACTTTCT
This sequence comes from Macrochelys suwanniensis, assembly GCA_033296515.1. Classification (NCBI taxonomy): domain Eukaryota; kingdom Metazoa; phylum Chordata; order Testudines; family Chelydridae; genus Macrochelys; species Macrochelys suwanniensis. The sequence goes on along the minus strand of CM065776.1, from coordinate 96,454,143 downwards.
GATAAGCTATACCCCTCTGTGCCTCTCCCATAATGAAGATCAATGGTCTTTCTTTTTTAAAAAAAGAAAAAGATGAAATGTATAACTCATTTACAAACTGTATGGTAAGCAACATCAGCGCCTTCCTGATCACCCTAGGCCAAATTATAGTAGTTCCATCTTTATGGATAAGATTTTGTAACACCAAGAACAGACAATTAGAAACAGACTTTGGCCTGGTCTATATAAATAGTGTAAAAGATTTTTCCTTAAATTAATGCTGCTTTATATGAACATATTACAGATGTCATACTGAAGAGCATTGTTGGCCTTTGGAAAAATTACTGGTCTTTCAATAGATGTGGAAACTAATGGGAATATTACACAAATTAAAATAAGACTTGGTTACATTTTAGTTCTGTTTAAAATGAGACTGGCACTTCCATTGAGCAAAAGACCTCACATTGACTGTTCTGAAAATACTATAGTCCACAACAAAAGAGACTAGAACAATGAGTCATAATGATCTAAAATCTCAGCTACTTGTTCTTTGTTTAGGAAATAAATTCCTATAGTGCTGTGTGATCGACCACGAACCATTTACTCCATAATTCCTGTAGAAGTTCCTCTGAAACACAATGAGAAAAACAGCTGCTTGTATTAGGAGTTTCCCGTTTCTTAACATGTGGTTCCCCAGCTAAGGTCTTGCTGCTCCATTTAATTGAATCAAAGTTTTGCTATTTTCCTTCAGTGGGAGGAATCCAGCTACAATTGCACGAGAACGAACTTTGGTTTGGGCAGTGGGTAGGGTTTGCTGCTGCTGAAGATCCATTTCTTACACTAGAGCCCTTCTTGTGATCTGTGATCTCACTGAAGTGAGATGAGTAAAGCTTTTAGGTATGAGTGACCCTGAAGTGGATTCACACTGATGGCCATTTACCTTGGCTGCCGACTGTGCTGGAAGCACATTCCCAAGTGAAGGAGGTGGAAGGGGAGGGGCAATATTTATTTCCGATCATTTTCTTTTTAAAAGCAGACATTTTTATTTCCATTTGGAAATCCCCACTTTAAACACATGTCAAGTGGCAAGGGTCATATTATCTGAAACCAGAATAAATATTTCCCCAAAGCCAGGCTTTGCAGGTTTACTTCTTGTAAATGTACATGCATCTTCCAACTGGAGACCTTCCATGCATGATCAATCAAAGATGAAGGAGGCAAAAAACCATTTTAATTTCACACTATCCATTGAAGGAAACTGGTCCTAATCCCTAGCCTTCACTGCAGCAATGGGACCACTGAAAAATCAAGGGTCTGACATTGCTTCAAAGCAGTCAGTGACAAAGCTCCCAAATCTTCAATGGGAGCAAGAAGAGACCCAAATGAGAAGGCCCAAACCAGTCCCATGCAGGCATCAAAGTTGAACTCCCTGTTTGTTTTTATATATTATTTATAACAAATTAAAAACATATAAGGAGAAATTTTCTTGTGATAAATGAGACTGCTATAATTGCTATTCAAGTTCATATTGGCCTGCAAGATGAGTCAGAAATTGATTCGGATGAGTGATCCTGAAATGGCTGCTGTGGTTGTCTGAAGGAATTTCTCTGTGGTCAGCTTGTTCCCTTTTGGACTAATTACCGTTTTTCAGTGGGTCTGTCTCCCACTTGGCCTTACGTCAAAGCAAAGAAATTATATAGGTTAAAATATCAAGGCCACAGCCATTCTGAGATTGGCTGAGAACGTGCAAAACAACAGCATGGGAAATGTCTTGTCTAAGCTTGGCCTGCCTGTTAATGAACTGCCAATAATCACTGTTGCTCCACCCATATTCAGGCCTACCAGATCTGATTTCAGTGCTTCTGCCTTGATCACCACAACTCTTACAGCTGTTTTAATTCCCTAACAGTATCTGCTGTCCCAGGCTCCAAGACTACCAGGCACCACAAAGAGAAGAGGGCGGAATCCCCACCAAGCAGATGTACAGTGTCTTGCTCAGCTACAGACTTGTCTTTGAATCCATCAGCCAACATAGTAATAAAACTAGCTTTTTTGTACGTTTCTGAGACTCTTCCCATAGAGACTTTACAGTTGCCTCTCTAATTCACTCTATGGGTGTTAATATAGTTTAATCCAACATTAAGGTCATTTTTGGCCTGGAAGTGCTGAAAATCTCTCAGACTCAAGTTCTCTTTAGTCATTTGGTATGCAGTTTTAAACAAGGGGCAAGTTTTTGCCCCTCTATCATGAATTTCACAAATCAATTTAATAGGTGAGTGTGTACATAGTAAAGCATTTTTTGCATTCATGAACGTGAACTGTAGAGCAATCACTGGAGTTTTTCAAAGAGAGACTGGATAACCATCTGTCTTGGATGGGTTAGACACAAGAAATCCTGCGTCTTGGCAGGGGGTTAGAGTAGGTGACCGTTGAGGTCCCTTCTAACCTTATGGTTCTATAATTCTGTAATATGCAATGTGTCAACTCTAGAGGTCTTACACCTACTTAAGAGAGCTGCCTTCATCAGAAAGCTTCTCATGCTTTCTGCAAGTTAAGCAAAACTATCCTTCTTACACTAAATCCGTGGCTGTAGGAGTTTCCATGAATTCTGGAATGTTCCATTATATATTACACATTTCTCAAATTTCTTATATTATTCATATGCTGTATATGCACTTGACCCAGGGACTTTCACATTACCTTCTGCTGGTTATTTTTACCAATCTCCCGCACCAAATCCGCCTGCTCCCCTCCCCCCACCCCTGCAAGCACAAACACACACAAGACTTTGTTGTGCACCCCAGACATTTTTCAATCTTTTAAGCCTCCCAACTCTGTATACATAGTTTTTATGCAAATATGTTTAAAATAACTAGTATGGGGTTCATTTTCAAATTAAACTGGCTCTTAGAGTAGCTAAGCATGACATTGTTAGGCTTTTACAATATGACAGCGAGAAACCATCTCCCTCCTCACATCAAATTGTTTTTTGCAACACCAATGAAGGTAATAAATTGCTGTTTGCTTCACTGCAAAACTTACTGTGGCTAGGTTATCAAATAAACTATTGCTTGTCTTTCCAACAAAGTAATTACCTTTGAACTCTGGGCCTAAATCTTCCAAGCTGTTTCTTGCTGCAACCATTGCAAAGTTTGCATGGCTCTAGGAGTTGTTACTCAGCCTACTCTGGCTTAGTTGAACAACAAAACTGCCTTTGAAATACCCACACATGGCTGAAAAGTTCAGATACAAACTCTCCTATCTTCTGAGTATATCTACACTGGAGGTAGAAGGTATAATTTCTAACTTGAACAGACATATCCTTGCTAGCTCTGATCGAACTAGCATGCTAAAAATAGATGTGTAGCCACACTGGTGTGAGCTACAGAAAAGGCTAGCCATCCTGAGTACAAACCCATCTGAGACCCTAGGTACAGAGAATCATAGAAGATTAGGGTTGGAAGAGACCTCAGGAGGTCATCTAGTCCAACCCCCTGATCAAAGCAGGATCAAAACCAACTAAACCATCCCAGCCAGGGCTGTGTCAAGCCAGGCCTTAAAAATCTCTACAGATGGAGATTCCACCACTTTCCTAGGTAACCCATTCCAGTGCTTCACCACCCTCCTAGTGAAATAGTGTTTCCTAATATCCAACCTAGACCTCCCACACTACAAATTGAGACCTTGTTCTGTCATCTGCCACCACTGAGAACAGCCGAGCTCCATCCTCTTTAGAACCTCTCCTTCAGGTAGTTGAAGGTTGCAGAAGAGAAGAGTAAGGGGGGATTTGATAGCAGACTAAACAAGCCCAGTTCCCTCAGCCTCTCCTTGTAAGTCATGTGCCCTAGCCCCCTGATCATTTTTGTCACCCTCCACTGGACTCCCTCCAATTTGTTCACATCCTATCTGTAGTGGGGGGGATCAAAACTGGATGCAGTACTCCAGATGTGGCTTCACCAATGCCGAATAGAGGGGAATAATCACTTCCCTCGATATGCTGGCAATGCTCCTACTCTTTGGAACCCTTCTTTAGATAGTTGAAGGCTGCGATCAAATCCCCCCTCACTCTTCTCTTCTGTGGACAAAATAAGCCCAGTTCCCTCAGCTTCTCCTCATAAGTCATATACCCTAGCCCCCTAATAATTTTCATTGCCCTCTGCTGGACTCTCTCCAATTTGTCCACATGCTTTCTGTAGTGAGAGGCCCAAAACTGGATGCAGTACACCAGATGTGGCCTCACCAGTGCCAAATAGAGGGGAATAATCACTTCCCTCTTTCTGCTGGCAGTACAGCTACTAATGCAGCCCAATATGCCATTAGCCTTCTTGACAGCAAGGACACACTGCTGACTCATATCCAGTTTCTCGTCCACTGTAATCCCTAGGTCCTTTTCTACAGAACTGCTGCTTAGCCAGTCGGTCCCCAGACTGTAGCAGTGCATGGGGTTCTTCCGTTCTAAGTGCAGGACTCTGCACTTGTCCTTGTTGAACCTCACCAGATTTCTTTTGGCCCAATCCTCCAATTTGTCTAGGTCACTCTGGACCCTATCCCTACCCTCCAGCGTATCTACCTCTCCCCCCAGCTTAGTGTCATCCAGCTTAGTGTCATATTCAGGGCAGCTAACCTCTTCCACCACTCTCACCATTGCAGCTATTATACTGCTATTTTTAGCAAACTAGCTGCGATCCACCTAGCATGAGGTGGTCTACGTGAGCTGGAAATTACACCTTCCACCTCCAGTGAGAGACATATCCTCAGTCACCACTGACCTTTGCTCAAGGATGTAAACAGGCAACACACAGAGATTTTTAGCCTATGGCATAGTCAGAGCACTTCATTCTTGACACTTCATCGCTGCCTTAAAGTATCACTTGCATGGTCGGTATGTAGTAGGTCCTTCCTCTGAGCTGCCTGGAAGCTCAGTTCTATTACACAACTTTCTTTCCTCCTCCTCCTTTCTGATTATCAGCTCAGTTCTGTTGCTTTGTATAGCATCTTCTCTTCCCATGTTCCTGAGGCAGCTCAGTTCTCCCTGCTCCACTCCCACTCAATTCTTCTAGTAACCTTCCCCTTTCACTGACAGCCTGTCACCCATCCTGCCTTCAGAATTGTTCTCCAGCAAGCAAAAAAGCTGGCATTGTATTTGCTCCCATAGTACTCTGATTTGTGTTGAACATCTGTGCAATCCCCCCCCCACCCGCCCCAGCCTTTAATTGCTTATTTACAGCAAACAAAAAGTTGCAAGCTCTTAGATAGTCAGATATATGGTCACTTTGATAGAATTAGAACAGCTCCAGAGTAATTGGCTTTAAAATAAGATTCACTTGTATTAACAGGCCCTCAGGTCTAAAATATATATTCAGAGAAATCCAAACTGACAGAATTTTTACATTTTTGTTTCTTATTCTGTTTCCAGTGATTTCATATTCCACTCATGCTGCTTTGTTACCCACAGATATCAACTCTGTTTTTCCATGTTATAGTTCATTTTACGTTTCAGAAAAAACTCTTCAACCATCATAATGCTCATTTGCAATGTGATCCTTGAGGAAAACAGCTAGTTAAGACACCAATGTAATTGTATATTGTGGAGCTAATCATCGAGTCTGAAGTGAAAAGAAATGGTGTCAAGTATTCAGTATGAATGCAAAAAGGTTGAACGAGTAACCCTCATTAGGATGTAGCATCTGTGATGTCAAAAAATATTGTAAGAAGCATTGTTAAATTCAGAACGAGGGATACATTATTCCCTTTAAAGGAAAAATGTTCTCAGAAAACTTGTTCATGTGAAAGAGTGTAGAATTCCATTTGTAACACATTAGAGCAGCACAAATACTTAAAAACCTATAATATTAAAATGAGTCTTACAAACACAAAGTAAATTAATTTTATCACCTTTGTCTTCATGTTCCAAAAATATGTGAAAGAATTAATTTATTGGCAAGAATGTGCAAGGAAATAGCACATTTTAAGTACATATTATAGAAATTGTTGATTCCTAATTGATAGAATTAGGTTACTAAAATGAGCAAATAAATAACTTTCCTAGACATTACAAGTCATGAACTGACTAGAGACACTGTAGTAAAAAGCCATAAATCCAATGTCTCTAGTCAGTTCATGACTTGTAATGTCTAGGAAAGTTATTAATTTGCTCATTTTAGTAACCTGATTTACACTGTACACTTTACAACAGCACGGCTGTGTGGCTTCAGCAGCACCATTGTAAGGTGCGCTGTGTAGCTGCTCTTTATCACCGGGAGAGAGCTCTCCTGGCAACAAAATAAAATCACCTCCAATAAGGGGCAGTAGTTTTGATGGGAGAGCATCTCCCGCGGACGAAGCACTGTCCACACCGGCGCTTTTCATCGTTAAAACTTTTGTCGTTCTGGGGGTCGTTTTTTCACACCCCTGAGCGTCAATAGTTTTAACGAGGGAAGTGCAAGTGTAGATATAGCCTAACCCTCCCTCCCACTTGCTGCTCTTGTCCTCCTCCTCCCCTCCCATGACTGGAAAGTGTTAGTTGGCCACTTCACTTTCAATAGTCTCTTGAAATGTGTTAACTGCTTATGCTAAACAATCTGTTCCACCCTGTATTTAAGCTGTGACACTCAGGAGTACATTTCCCAGACCTGAAGAAGAGCTCTGTGTAGCTGGAAAGCTTGTCATTCTCACCACCAGACATTGGTCCAATGAGAGATATTACCTCATACACCTTATCGCTAATATCCTGAGACCAACACAACTACAGCAACAACACTGCACGAGCATTAAGTGTTATACTAATCTAATCAGGGTAGTGAACCATACCACGCATGCAATCAACACCAACCAAAATGCTCCAGTTTAGAATACTGAATACTACTCCCAAACTAACTACAGACCAAAAATTTTCAGGAAGTTTCCAGAAAATAATTCTGGATAATGAATAGACTTGGGAAACCCATAACTGATCATGTATCATTCACAATCAGAAAAAAAAGATACAATTAACAGAATGTGTTACTAGCTATGAATCATTCTCCCAGCTCGACATGCCAGTGTGTCTATGCATTTTAGACAGAGGTGAATTTTGATATGGTCTCATTGGTACTGAACAAGACTTTTGTGGTCAATAAGGGGAAGTGTGGTAGTGGCAGGGAGCAGGTCAGAAGGAATATAATTATATGATCTGCCTTTCCTCGGGTCTATTTAATGGAAGAAGCAAAAGTTGTACCTTGCTAACAGATATCCATATTGATTTTGGCACTCCAAACACACAAAAAGAGGGTAGGAAGAGGGAGCAAGTTCCCAGTAGAGAACAGTTTAAATCCTACAACCCATTACATCCAAGAGAGCCTTTCAGTACAAGATAGCTTTCAAGTCAACTCTCATGTCGATAGGCACCCTCGGGTTTAATGAGCCAGCACAAAGACAAGGTCCTAAACACACTTTCTTCTATTTATACCCAGGTTGGGATAATGAAGCAGCGGCTTTTTATTTGGTTCCCTCATTGCTGGGAATGGGATAGCCATTAACCCGTGTAACTCAGCCATTTGGAAATGCTGGTTTCTGTTCTCCTCGGCTAAAAAATACTTCCAAGAATGATTTTAAGCCCACTCCTAACGTGCTCTTTGGAGGATTTATGCACCCAATCAACGGGTGTTTTCACTCTGTTCTCACATGCAGCCGCTCACAGAGAAAAGAGGTTTCAGCTCCATCAGATCCACAGTTCTAGTTCCCAGTTCACTCTAGATGAAATTAACTTCAGTGCTGTTAGCTCATTCAAAGTCCTGAGAGTCATTTAAGTACCAATTAAGCTAAGTGGTGCACATGGCCCTGTGCTGGTCCTCTGTACTGGGTGAGCTTCACCCCCAAATACCCGAGGCCCACGTGAAGTCAAAGGGAGTTCTGTGGAATGAAGGAGAGCATTAGTTAGGGTAATATATTGCAGGGCCTACCAAGAAGGTCTGTGAACCCTAGTTGTAATGAAGTCCTCCACTTGAATTTACTGAAATCATCTGCTGCTCCCTTTGTGATCTTACCGTATGTGTGTCAAAATGCTCAGGATACTGCTGGCTGAAGTCAAGTCACTGCTGAGAGAGCTGAACTCTGAACAGTTAACGACAAGAAAGGCTGTTTTGTAAACCTCCATGCTTCTGCAAAAGCTGAACACACTAATTTTCCACTGTTTGGCACCAGGTCTGAACACCTCTGAACAGCTGTCAAACTGATTAGGACACCAAGCTTTACAAATAGATGGGCCCCAATGGGGCAGTAAAGCATGCCTTTAAAAACAGGCAGCATTGTGTCAAAAACAACTGGAGTCGTTTTATCTAACTTTATTTCAGAATTCTCTTAACATGAATCAAGCTTCGTGTGCACTGTCAAAAATACAGATGGTATTTTTATGCTACTATCTGAGCAAAGACATTTTTGAAAGATGTTTGCGACAAGCCATTCCCAATCTGAACCCCAGAAAACAAACAGTTAAAAAATAGTGTTAAAAAAGTCTCCTTCGTATCATGCATTTAGCTCCCTAACCCATACAGTTGTACCTAGCCAAACCTTGGAAACATATTTGGAATGCAAGATTACATATAAGCGCAGATTCCCATAAAGGGAAAGTAGGGAAAGTTACATTTGAACACTTAAAATGAAATTAATCAATTGGAAGGGGGTGGAGGGTTAGTCCTCATTTTTCTAGGTATGCATTTATCTAGTTCTAGGCTTGATTACTGAGGATTAAATCTTGAGGCTCATGAAAAGTTCTGTATTGCAATGTGACCCGTGTCTGTGGACTGCATAATGTAGATTGCGGTCAGGCCACAGGAATGACAGCAGCAAGGCCATTGCATCTGCAGTGGGTGTGTAATGTGGTCTGTGATCACTTTAGTGCTTAAAGTTCTTGCAAAAGGCTCTGTGTGAATCTGGGTCCAGTTCCAGTTGGCAGTGTCTGTTCATAACAAGATCTTCACAGAACTTCACCCAGACTCCCTGTCTGGGATGCTCAGCTCTGAAAGGCTCAGTCCCCAACACCACATGGAGATCCACTAGCCATAGTCCCTGCATACTGGGAGTCCCATTATAATCGGTGGACATGGACCACCTGTTCAGTTGCCTTAGACCTGCTATTATGAGAAGGAATTCTGTCCCTCAGCTCCACCATTGAAACTCCATTGACTTACATTGTGGTGGAGAGAGGGAGAATCAGTTTTCAGTTTGTTTCTTGATTGATAGAAAACCCACCCTACATAAGTAGTGAGTTGCACAATTTAAACCTACCATGTGGCACATTTTCATTTAGAAACCACAGCTTCTCTTAGAACTAATTTCCTCACTAGTTTCAAACTACGGGTGGGTATTTAATTACTTACATGTGGATTGCATGAGAGAGTTGGGAGCGACTGCTGAATGAGGGCAGCTGTGTTGTTAACTAGTAAAAGAGGAAGATGAGTCAGGACTCCTGGGCTCTACCCCTGGCTCTGGAATTGACTTATTGTGTGATCTTGCACAAGGCATTTAGGCCAAAATATTGAAACTTGGGAGCCTTGAGCTAGGCACCCAAAGAAGTGGCCAATAACTCAGACTACTTATTTAGCTGCCTAAATTGGAATGGACACACTTAAGCGAGAACATTTTGGCATTCATTTCTTGATACCTCAGTTTGCCAATCTGTAAACTGCAGACAAGAATGCTTACCTCCCCCACAAGCATAGCTGCTGGAAGAAGTGGTGCTGCTGCACCCCCTGGCTTGAAGTATTTTTTCCATTGTATACACAGTGGTCACAGTTTGGTTCAATGGCTCTCAGCAACCTCACTATAAAAATTGTTCCAGCACCCCTGCACACAAGGGATTTGTGAGGCCTATAATCACTGAGCTGAAAGCAGTCTGAGATCCTCAGGTAGAAGTCATTATGGAAGCACAAAGTATTATTAAAACTAAAATTCTCTTAGGGTTTTATACTGCTGTCCATCACCATAGCATCTGAGCGCCTTCCATGTGAAAAAAAAATAGCAAAGTCCCTTGTGGACTTCAGGAGTCTCTGGCACTTCTTCCTTTTGGGGATTTAAAAAACCCTACCTCTTCTTGGGGTGATTTTGGTCTGGGTTTGCATAGGAAAGTTATTGCTACTAAAGCAGGGTGATGATTAAACACAGGCAACTCTTCAGCAAAGCTAGCTGGTGTGCCAGTTTCCTACATCTCTGACAGGGACATGAACAGGGACTTTTTCAGCTTTGCAGTTTATTTAGCTAGGGTCTGGCTTTTCTATATCAATATATAAATATTATAGACTCCAAAAAGAAAAGAAAAACATTTGATTTGGTTCACCCTTTGGTATTCAGAATCAGTCAGAAGAGGCAGTTGCCAGATAGCATAAATTGCTGTTTGGGGGGCACTGGGACTGATTCTGTAGAAGTGCTGGTAGAGGGATGAATTATGAACAAGTTTCCCTGTGCTGGATTTGCTTAACAATGCACTAGAGCTTCTAAGCACTAGTTACAGCTACTGGGGTGGGAGTGGGAGGGGGATGCGGTTCTCTCCACAATGTTAGAGTGATTAATACATTGAAGTATGATGCGGGGAATGGGTTCATTTATTGCCAGTATTTATGCCCCATTTGGAATAGAGTGAGGGATTTTTGAGTGTATTCAGTAGCAGACATGTTATCATTCTAGCAGACCCAATGGATCTTTGTAACGTGGAGCAGGAGCCGTGGGTTTGGTGGATCAAATGAGAACAAATGCAAAACTAGATTGGTGAGAAATTAGAGGTTCATACATCAGCATTTAGGTTTTAGTAATGTTGTAAGTGTGTATTAATGGGTTCTATACCAATGTACTACAAGTATTTTCCCGCTATTAGTCACTTACAGTAGTATTTCTAAACACAGGTCATTGAGCTTACATTATGAGAGGGGAAGAAGGTGTTAATGTAATTTCATTTACCAGATTAGTCCTAATGAAGAACTGTTACACAGAAATTGCCACACACAGTAAGGCACCTGACAAATTGTTCAATACTGTACACGAAAAAACTGATTCTTGACCCTGGTAAACAATCCTAACCAGGATATCTGATCGGCCATATTGTATTAACCTACAAAGCCAAAAACCTACTAATATAATACAATCAGACAATTTGTGGGATGACAGCATCTTACCTGCATTCCTTGACATTTTGCAATTGCTAGAGGGGCATTTGAGAATTCTTTGCCTTTGTTGAGTAATATGTCTGATCATTTGATATATTTAATTTCACAGATGATTGTGAAGTCTGTTATATCTGGGTAATCTATTTTTTTATTCTACTGTTGATTTTGGTATTCCAGAGCATGGTGCATTTCTGGACCTCACATCTACCTGCCTTTGGCTTTCACAGTTAGCCAAATATTCTTTCCACTACTGGCCATCTTCTCTTCAGATTACTTTGCAGACTTTCACTAATGCAAAAATTCTATGAGGTAGGTAGGTGCCGTCTCGATTTTACTGAGGAGGAAGTTGAGGCAAAATGACTGAAATAGAGCCCCGAAGATTATAAACATTGTAAGGGCTTTACTTCCAGTGGTGTTGAGTACTGCAGACTAGTGGAAATCAAATCAGTGTTCAAGTCAGTGGAAAAAATATCTGGCCCTCAGTCATGGGACAAGGTAGGATGGCAAATCCCATCTCCTTGTCTAACGCTCAGGTCACTAGACCACATTTGCCTTTCCTAGTGCCTGCTCTTGTGAGATTCATAGACCAGTTTTACCGATCAACCCGATGTCAACTGCTGGGTGCTTTGGGCCCTGATCCTGCAATGAGGTCCACCCATGCAGGGCTCGTTCCTTGATAGGGATCATGTAGGGCTGGCACTTATCACCTAGAGAACACTAGTTGGGTAGAGTTTTAGAATGCCAGTTCTCTCACTCTGCTGGCATAGTTTAAATTTCAGCATAAAAAATATCCCTAAGAACTTGGTTAGCTGGAAAACACAAAGACATAAGAGGCCTTTTCAAAAGAGTTAACTACACTGAAGGAAAGAAACGGAATACTGTCTTAAACAAGCACAAGCAATTGAAGAGAATGAAAAAGTATGATGACCATATGACAACTGGCACATGAACAGCAAGTGGTTGAGAAACTGCATACTTTTTCCAGAAATAAATCCAAGGGATGAAACTTAGACCCTAGAATCAAGTATTACTGCATAATAATCTCGAGCTGGATCATAAATTCTGTGATTGAAGAAGAGTAAATAGAAGAGAAATTGAGATTTCTCAAATAGCAGAAGAGTGTCAAAAATAGTCTAATTTAATTCCAAAAGCATTCAATAAATAAGAAGTTTGGTCTTGTTTTCCTACATTATATTCTCCAAATTACTTAGGCGCTGTGCATGACTAAAACTCTGTGAAATAAATGATGAAACAATAATAGGGACGTCTGAAACCATCACCACTTTTAACTGTTTCACAATGCTCTGAATCAGTAAGAAGCACCTACTTCTATCGGGCATTACTTGCCCATCTATTATCAATTGTGCAGTAGTAAATTACTTTTTTAAAAAGTGAACAAAGAACATGAATAGCCAGGGAATGGGTTATACACAGAGGAACAAAGGTGAGGCAGAGGTATTATTGCAGTATTTTAATTTTGAATAGATCATTTAAAAACATGACTGTTCTACAGGTGAGCGGGAGTTTAAAATCTATGTAACTTAAAAGAGAATGAGACAGAATTTTTGAGTATTTCCTATAGCATTTTGTTCAGTTTCTATAGAACCCCCATGGGCATCATTCTTATTAAATTCTCTAGGGCTTTTCCATCCAAGTCTGCTTTTAAAAGGCTTCTAATTACAGAATGCTGCTGCTAGGACTGATACTGTGAGAGAGAGAGGGAGAAGAGGAAGTTGTTAGGAAGTGATAATGTCAGCATCACATGAAGTTCATTTGCACCTGGGCTACAAGCTGAGAAGTCATCTCCCCCCTTTTAAAAAAATAAAAAATGTTGAGAGAATTCTCATGGAAAGTCCCTGATGAATAGCCTTTGGGACTGAACTCTTCCCTCTGCTGAAGAGAGACAGCCCAGGCAGTTTCCCCACATTGAAATGGCAAGAATACAGCTGGTTAGAAACCGGAATTTTTGTTCCAGGGGAAAGTCCGACATGATGAATTTTTTTGTTCCAAAACAAAGTTTTAAAGTGTCCCCAAGTTCTGAAATGAAGTTTGAGGTGGGGGAAATGTTTCGGGGCAATCAAAGCATTTTGTTTCAATGTTGAGTTTAATTATAAAAAAATTCTAAACAAAGTGCTGTTTGAAACAAAAAACAAACAAACATTCTGATAAGGTTGACATGTTTTGTTTTGTTTTTTCATTGACATCAACATGGTCCCACAGAATGTTTCAATTTTGACAGATCAGTATTTTCCAATAGCAAAACATCAGGTCAGCTCTAGGCAAGAGAGAGTTCTGTCTCCGTGTCCACTCAGCGTTCAGCTTCCTAACTGAGACTGCCAACAGATAGCAACACTGGGTAGAGGTTTTTCAATCTGGGATGAAGGCCAAAAAACCCAAACAAAAACCCTATTTTTCCCAAACAGCTATCAGCCCAGTAACAACGTACAGTTGCTGCCTCCTGGGGCTGGTTCAAACTGATAATTTCAGCCAGACTAAGTCACTCTGAGCCATGCGGTTCCCCTCCCTAGCCCAAATTCCAAGGCAAGAGGAACTATGCAGGGGAGAGCAGCAAGGAGAATCAGAGCCCTTTAGGGCATGTCTACTCAGCAACTAGAAACCAGGGGCTGGCCTGGGCTGCAGGTCCTGTTTCATTACTGCGTAGGCACCTGGGCCTGGGCTGCAGCCTTGGTTCTAGGATCCTGTGAGGTGGGAGGGCCCCCGAGCTTGGGCTCCAGCCCAAGCCTGGAAGTCTACACAGCAATGAAACATCCCCACAGCCTGAGGCCAAGAGCCCGAGTTAGTTGGCATGGGCCAGACATGGGTGTGTAGTTGCTGTGTAGACATACCCTTAGAGAGACAAGATGGTGAGGTAATGTATTTTATTGGACCAACTTCTGTTCAGGGGAGAAACAAGCTTTGAAGCTTACACAGAGCTCTTCTTCAGCTTGTCTCTCACCAACAGAAGCTGGTCCAATAAAATACATTACCTCACATACCTGGTCTCCCTAATATCCTGGGACTGACATGGCTACAACAGCAGCACTGCATACAACAATCAGAGGCCTTGCAATTTAAGTCCTTTTTATTATGTTTCAGCCAAAGGCTAAGCCTGTGCAATATGGGGAGAAGAGACTCAAAATCCAGACGGCCACAGATAGGTGCCATACACGTTATTTATTTTTATCTCAACTCCTTTCCTCCTCCTTGTAAGGGGACTGTTATCCCCTTACTAACATTCAGTGGGGGTGTTTTGGTTGGCTAGCTCCCAGAAGGGTCGATGGGAAATCAGGACCCTGAGACTGACAGTCCCCAGGGGCAATGGGGAGAGGCCAACGCTCCAAGTCAGCCTAATTGACAGGGCGGGCAGGCTAATCAAGGAGTCAGGAGGCCAGGGGGGTCCCATCCTCTGCGTGAGCTGGAATTGCCTGGGTCAGATAGAGTGGGACCGAGCTAAGGAGAGAGCAGGGGTCCAAGCTGAGCTGGGGAGCAGGGCTGTGCCCAGGGCCGGCTCTAGCTTTTTGACCGCCCCAAGCAAAAAAAAAAAAAAAAAGGCCGCCAGACTGCCAAAGGGGGGAGGGAAAGGGCCGCCCCAAGAATCCCCGGACTGCTGCTCCTTACAAGGCACCACCCCAGGCATGTGCTTTCTTGTCTGGTGCCTGGAGCAGGCCCTGACTGTGCCAGATCCAGAGGGGCCAGAAAAGCAGCCCAGCAAGAGCAGACCCTGTGCTGGGAGCAGACCTGCAGCCCCAAAGCCAGAGCACAGCCCTGGGAGCAGAGCTGCAGCAACCAGAACCGGAGGGACCAGAGAAGCAGCCCAGGGAGCTGGAGGCAGAGCAGCAGCAGCCGTGCTGAGGCAGAGGAGCTGGAGCTGAGGCAGAGCGGTGGAGCTGGGGCTGGAGCAGTCCGGAGCAGGGTGTGATGAGCAGCTGGAGAGAGCGAGGGGGGACCCTGGGCAGTGGGCCCAGCACAGGGAGACGCCCCCAGCCAGGAGGCCCTGCAGGCCAGACTTGGAAGGGGATCTTAACCCTGACAGGGTGGGGGTGACGTTGGGAAGAAGGGTCCTGCCACCTAGAGCCTAAGGCCACCGCCAGAGCAAGTGTCCAAGCTACATAGCATCCCTGCAGCACAGCCAGGGCCTGAGAAGGAGGCCGGGGACCTACAAGGAACAGATTGTGAACTGCCCTGACATTGCAGAGACACTGTTTGTGATGTTCCCTGCCACAGAGCGGGGTGATGTGTTTCCATTAACCTTTCCTATTTTTCCTTATTCCTTTTTAAACTAATTGTTAATTACATAAACTACATTGCTTTAAATCGTATGTAATGATCAGTGGGTCAGGGAAGCATCCAGTGCAGAGAGGGTATCCCGGAGTGGGGACACCCTAGCCCCTGACTAAGGTGACCACAGCAAGGTTGGGGGTCGAGCCCTTCAGGAATCCTGGGCCCAGCCTTGTTGGGGTTACTAGGATTCTGCCAGACAGGAGAGTGCAAGGGGAGTCCTCGAGGGCAGGGAGGCCTCTGGGTAAAGGAAGTGGGAGCAAAGACTTGGATCCTTCTGCTAGCCCATTTCACCAGGGTAGTGCAGAAGCCAAGGAAGTTCCCCACAATAGCGGGACCATTCCCCCGCTTACATCCTCACCACAGTGTCTTAAATAGAATGTGAGCCTCAATGCTGGAGTTGAAGAGGAATCTTCAAGCCCTCAGTGTTTGAATGGATCTGAAGAAGTTATTTAATCATGATCACCACACAACCACCACACCGAATACATTTTCTGTTATGTGCAGCCAAACTTGCAAACTGTCTCTGCTCAACAGCACCTTCCATAATAATAAGCGTCAATAGCTCTTTTTGTTGTTGTTGTTGCTCTGGCATTAAATACGGTGTTAGAATGACCTAAAAAAATAAAGAGCAAGTGGTAGGAGGCTGGAGACAAATAGGGAAAGGTTCTGAATTTAATATAATGTAAGTTGTTGCTCCAGATGTTGCTCTACAGGTCTTTGAAGCACTATCCACAAACAGAGCAGCAGAGACAAACTCACTGGGAGGGGCATACAGGATATTATTTGTTTATGCACTGAATGCCTTCGGGAGGAAGCAGGGGTTGTCAACTAAGGAGGTCCTGCCATGATAACTTTGGCATTTCTTATTCAAGTCTCATTTCCAGCATTTAGAACAGAGCAGGCCTGCATGAGGGGAAGCTTTTAGCAGCAAATGCAAACTAAGGGCCTGATCCAAGACCCACTGAAGTCATTGTGAGACCCTGAGACTCCAACCTGCTAGATTTTCAGTGCAAATCTCATGGCAGGATCAGGGAGTCAACAGCAGGAAGCTATTTAAAAGGCTGAAAACAGAGGGTTGCTTATCACAATGGGACGTTTCTGATGGAAAGACACCCGGACAAGAATTTCATCAATCACTGACCTTAAGTAGATGAGTGACAAGTGTGGATACCATTAAGGGTTGTTAATTAGCTGACAATGTCACTTCAAAAATTAGTCTCTCGACAGTACATTGATTCCAGAATTGTAAGTTTTAGTTCTGTCAATAGTACTTAGGCAGAGGGTCTGAGGAAGTTACTTTTAATAGCTATATTTAACATTCAGCAGACTTTTCCAACAGGATAAAGTAGTAAGATCAATTCAACATGTAGCAATCTTAGATTTTAGAGATTCTAAGGCCACAAGACCATTGGATCATCTATTTGACCTCCTAGGTAACACAGGGCACAAAATTTCACCTCTGTATTCAGCCCAGTAACTTGTGTTTTATCTAAAGCATATCTTCCAGAAAGGCATCCAGTCTTAATTTGACAACATCAAGTGATGGAAGCCCATTAAAAAAAAAAAAAAAGATTGATTATTAAGGAGATTTAGACTAGATACCATTCAAAAGATTTTTCAAAATCTGAATTTAATACCTTTATGTTTGAGGTACTTGCACATAACAGCTGATACATAACATTACATAATACAGCATATTTCAAATGGTTTTGTGTAATCCTAGATAATAGAATTATAATTTGGGTTTTTGCCAACATTGAATTTGTCAGAAATTAATACATGACAAAATTACATAGTACAAGCCCTGTATTAGACTAAATATACGAGACACAAAATACTAGTATAACTATGGTAGTGTAAGTTTTATGCATACACTCAGCTTTACATGTAGTGCCACTGAAGTCTAAGGCAGACTCTCATGCCCATACAGAGTCCCACTGAAGTCAATGGTGCATTGTGCTGATGTAGGAGTCTGCCTCTATGCAGTAATCTGCAGGATCACAGCCTAAAACAGTCAGTGTCTATCACCTGTGGAGAAGTTGTTACTGCATGGTTTGGATCTGGGACTCATTTTATTCAGGTCTCCAAAGTTTGGGAGGGATGGGTGGGTCAGATAAAAAACAGGTTGTGATCCTTCTCTACAAGAGACAGAGCATAAATTTATGAATTAGACTAAGTGTGAATTTCAATGTGTCATGAAAGATAACACATTAGCCGAAGCTTATTCCACTAGCTTTGACTTGTTACAAAGCGGTGGCTAGTGTATTACTGCAATCAATGTTCAAAATAGAATTATTCTCCATTTACTGCAAATATTTTACCCCTAATTTCCCCCCAAATACCTTGACAATAATTTTAATGGTGTTAGGAGGTTTGAAAATATTTGTATCATTAAGGCTCCAATCCTGCAAGCTATCCAGAAGGGCAGATCCTTATGCCCAAGCTGAACCTCCAATAGCCTTTTACTGGTTTACATCCAATGTTGTCTTTTCACCCTTCCATCTCTTCCCATTTGCTTACACAAATATTTTTGGTGTGTATTTGTGGTTCCATAGTTCTAAGTGTGCATCTCTATGAACATATATGGTAATTTCCTAGCAGAATCATGGGTAGTCAGTGACTTTAGGTGGAAGCATCATGGCAGAAATAACATTTCCAGCTATGCTTTGAAAAGGGTAAATCCAGGGCCACAGATTTCAAGAGAAGAAATTAATGAGGCAGAGCTGGGATAATTCCTACAGGTTTTGTCCTAAAAAACAGGCAATTGAATTTATATAAGTGTCATGGAGAATTAGTGTTAATATTAGATCTGTTTACCAAGGAAACTAAAATCTGATATTAATTTGCAACCAAAACAAGTTGATAAACAGTTCTATTGTCAAACACAAAATAATGAGTTCAGGATATTTGCTAAGTGCTATCAACATATGACTAAGAGTATGCCAGTGGAATATTAAAAAGATGTACTGAATATATTAAGTGATAAACAAGTCAATAGTTCAGTCAGGAGTAGTAACATCTTGGCCTCAATTTAGAGGATGTTCTATCACATGCAGAGATTAAATTTTACATGCGGGTAAAATTCACCAACATCCAGAAGTGCAGACAAAAAGCAGTAATTCAGTATTCAGTCAATAGTGACTCTAAAACTAAATGCTGGAGCATCAGACATTATTATTATTGTTATTGCTGTGTAAGTGGAAGCACCTTCTTGTAAGTGTAAAGTGTATTAATGATTTCACTAGTCTGTCTGGTACTGACTGGATGTATCACCCTTCCTTATCCCTATATGCAGCAGAAGTGGCAAAACTTAACATCTACACAAGTCTGTCTAGCTCCCTTCTGTTGTTTCAGGGCTCAATTTCCTGCCTGTTTGATCAACTTCTGTTAGCCATTGTTGCTAGGGTGGAAGTGACTGCAAGATATAGTAGAATTTTACACTTCCATTGTCCAGAAGTGACCATACTTGGAGATGGCCAATTTTGAGCAGAGATTCAAACATTAATATGACTACATATATCTGGGCAATGTATCCCACTAATTTTTGTGTGGCCTCCGTATACTCAAGCAGTAGCAATAGAACTAATCAGTGAAGCAAACCCTTTTCGTTCACAAGCAACATCTGAGCAGATTTTTAATGGAGATAAAAAACACAGGAGTTTATTTTCTCTCTCTCCTTTTTGCTCCTGTCACCATGGTGAATCTCAGACATCCACTCGGGCCCTCTTTCTGCACCAGTTAAAGTGGCAGCCCTCGCCTTTCCAATGGTTCCATTATAATTAAACATGGTTCTCAGGGTTTTCATCCTAAACAGCAATACCAGGCAGGAATGTCTTCATTACCCAGGCTTTTGGTGCTCCAAAATCCATTTACAGCAACAGGAATCTTTCACTGGTTTCAACAGGCTTTGGATCAGGGCCTATAAAGGGACGTGTCTGGCATCAAACTGGGAGGCACTCATTGCAATATAGAACTTGGTGGATGGCATTCGTACTGGCAATCTGTTACCTAGCATCTCTATGGAATGCTAATTTTTGGTAGCTTCTCTGGATTCAAAATAAATTGAAGTAAAAACGGAATTCTTACCTATTGGTTTTTCCTTGAAGACATGTTTGGTATATTTGAGAATTCTCCATTATTTGGACACCAAAAGTAATTAAATACAGACATAACCGAACTTCTGATCTTTTAAAGTTACATTATCCTCCCTTTCTGAATACAACTAACTCTGTTTATCCTGGGTTTTCCCTAAGTAAATACTGGACCATTAAGTTTGGTTATTTCAGTGCGACTATCTGTCTGCTTAACTTTAGGAACACGCCTAAGGCTAGAAGGCTCAGCACCTTGCAGGACTGAATCTATGTTGAATACAAATGATGGTGGGATGCAAGTTACGAGTGTCTTCCATTAAACCTTCAACAGCTGAGTTTGTTTTCAGGCCTGGCAGGAGTCACTTATGTGTTCTCCAGCACAACAACAACTAAAAAATGCTGTGTGTTCTCTCCCACTCTCAGCATGTTGTTTTCCTGATATTTTCCATAACGTTGTCAGCTAGCCCTCAGCCTTGTGGGAAACAGAAGCAAGCCCTCTCCTCTGAACTCAGACCACACAGACAGAAGGCAAAACATCAAAGCAAAATGCATCTTTGGGCAAAGGGCATTGAATCTAAGCATTTTGTCATTCAGTTCTGACTACAAAGAACATCCTATTCCCCTCCTACTTTCCCAC
The DNA here is from genome assembly GCA_033296515.1 of Macrochelys suwanniensis. Taxonomy (NCBI): domain Eukaryota; kingdom Metazoa; phylum Chordata; order Testudines; family Chelydridae; genus Macrochelys; species Macrochelys suwanniensis. The sequence goes on along the minus strand of CM065776.1, from coordinate 96,434,020 downwards.
CGCCCCCAAAAAATATATAAATCTTTCCCAGAAATTTAAGTCCAAGATTTATGAATGGGCTGTGATCCAAAGTCAATCTGCCCTTATGGGAATTAAACACTACTGTATTCTACATGATGCACACTCACACTGTAAATACTGCTACTTGGAAAGAGAAGAACTGAATCTTTGGGGCAGATCCTGAGCTGGTGTTGATCAGCACAGCTCCACTGATTTCAGTGGCGCTACACCCATTTACAGCGGCTGACAAGCTGGCCTTTTGACATTATTGGGTTTTCCCTCCTTGATGTTACCCAGACTTTGTTAATTATATTTATAGATGTAGGTACTAACATATCATAGGTACGGGTTTTAAAGTGAGATGTTTGCAGGCTGTTGGCAGCTTATATTAGGGATGGGAGTCATTACATACTAAAAATAAGATCTTATTTCTCTTAAGACTACTAATGAAGTGGGCGCCATTACCAAATGTGATTTCCCATCCGATGGTATTTACCTTGACAGCACTATTTGCTGCATTCCTGACACAATAATTCAAATGAGAGAAACAGCTCTATGTTTAACTGTGGCAAGTATTCGAGTGTTAGTTGCACCACTTCAATCATTTGTTCCACCATACTTTCTCCTGGAGTATTTTTTTTAATGATGCAGGATTTCCCACTATCACCACAGTTATATGTTAAAGTGTGAGAGAGAGCCTAGTGTTCTCAGGCCAGGATAGAAACATCTGAATTCAGTCACTGATCAACTTTGGGCAAGTCATCACTCCACTTCAGTTACTCTACATTTAAAGCAGTTATATAGGCAACATTTTTAAAGCACTATATCATTATAGCATTAGCATTACAGAGAGCGAAAGGAGCTACAGATACAGAAGGCTAGACTCAGGTTCATTGACTTTAATGGTAGTTGCTGGCAGCCACTGTTCAGTGAGCCAGCCGTGAGAGCCATACTGCAATTGTTACCAGTATAGCAGGTCAAAACTCCTAGCTCCTGCCCATACAGGCCTGCATTCTGAGCCTGTGCACACTCTTCCTCCAACTTTATCAGTCAACTTCCGGGTCAACATTCATGGCTCTTTCTAGGAACAGCGAAGAAAAACAAGCCAACCCCACTCACCTTAGAATGAGAAATCCTTTCGCATCCAACTTTCTGCTCTCCAATGGGAAAAAAAAAATCTATTGTCATAAAGTTTCTCCTAACAATGCAATCCCCAAAACTAACTTCTCCTGACGTTTTGGAAAATTTACATTAAAAAAACCCCCCTGCAATATCTGGAAAATCCACTTCCCACACACTACTTTACACCTACCTAACTGTAGCTGTAAACATCTTAGCTCTAGCATACTTTTCTGTTTAGTCTATAGTAAATATTGGAGTTGGGTGAATACAGCAACCACTCAAGACTCCTGGCTTCCATTTGAATTTGTACTGTAACTACTATAATAGTGATCTTCTTTCTTTAAGAAAATTTCAAATGTCTAAGGAAGGAATGAGTTCTCCTCTCCCAAGGAACTTTCTGAGATTACATTTGTCCTGCTCTATTCAGCATTGGTGAGGCCTCAGCTGGAGTGCTGTGTCCAGTCCTGGGCACCAAACTTAAAAAAAAAAGATGGAAATAAATTGGAGAGAATCCAGAGGAAAGCAACAAAAATCAAAAAAGGTTTAGAAAACCTTTGAGGAAAAGTTAAAAAAACTGGGCATGTTTAGTCTTGAGAAAAGTCGGGTGGGGTGTGTGGAACACCTGATAGTCTTCAAATATGTTAAGGGCTGTTATAAAGAGGCTGGTGATCAATTCTTCTTCATGTCCACTAGAGGCAGGACAGGAAGTAATGGGCTTAACCTGCAGCAAGAGAAATTTAGGTTAGATATTAGGGAAAAGCCAACTAAAAAGGGTAGTTAAGTTCTGAAATAGAATTCCAAGGAAGGTTGTGGGACACTCATCATAGGAGGTTTCTAAGAACAGGTTGGACAAAAACAAACACTTACTAGGAATGGTCTAGGTTTACCTGGTCCTACTTTAGAGCAGGTCACTGGACTTATTGACCTCTTGAAGTACCTTCCAGCCCTACATTTTTATGGTTCTATGTTCCCTTCATCATGAAATTAGTGACAGAATGAATCAGGCCTCTCATCTGTGTTGTTTCAGTACATATATTCTGAATGTTCTCAGTAGTAGTATTTTGGACTTCTTTCCCTTTATAGCCATGAATTTGTGTCATGTCGGAGCGGTTTAAACTCACATTCCAAATGGGAGATAAAGTGACAATACAACTCCAGAGAAACCACTATTTCTGATTGAGGAACAGGAAAAGAGATTTGTATCATTAATCTTCTTGGCTAAATGTGATTGTTCTCCACCCCTGACCCTAAGACACCATTAGATCTGTTTAGAACAGTCGGATATCCCCAAAAATCCATTAGGGTTTTTGTGGAAGAACAGAAGGGGATTGCCAGTGGGAAGGACTAGGGAGCAGTTACTGGAGGATTTAGATCATAAAGGGGCACTTCAGACAAAAGTGAGATGTTTTTGTATGGAAAGGGGTTTGATCACAGGATGGAAGAGTTTGTGATTCTTCCTCAAAAGCCACTGTCAGTCAGGCTTCTACCGAACCTAGCCATAAGCTAAAGTTGCTCCCTCCCCTATAATAGGGATGCTAGGGAAGCATACCTACCCTCCTCTCTGTGTGAAATCCTGCATGACCCAAATGATCTTGGTTGCACAAGGCTCAATAAATCTGGCCCAGTGTTTAAAATGCTATGAGATTCTCAGGAGGGGGAAAAAGATGTGTGTAAAGTGTTCCATCTGCTGCAAGCTCTCCCTGCAGGTGTTCATGATTCCCATTCCTACCATGTCCTTTTTTCACTCATTGCCTGTGTGACAGTTACAAGCCCTTCTTCACCCTCAGACAGGATTTTTAGATACTGGTATTAGAAAGTTTAGTAAATAAAGTTCTGCTCATCCAAGGGGGAAAAAAACCTCAGTTAATGCTCATCAAAACAAGCTGTGAGGCAATAGAAAAGAGTCACACAGACAATTAACAGCCTGGGGAGGGAATGCATGATGTTTTGGAATTATCACTGGTTTTTTCCCTCAGAGTGGCAATACCACCTCATATGTAAACAGTAGCTAATAAATAACTCAGTATCCAGGTAATGGGTATGTTATATAACAGTCACTTCATACAATTTTTATGAATTAAATATGGATATAGAAGCCTAATTTAGGCACTCAACTTTAAGAATATGGGCCTTAATATTTATTTCATTTACAAAGAGGAATATACTTTAGTGGTGCAAACAGATTTCACATTCTTACCTTGAAATCCAGCAAGAGGAATAGGTTCAAAATGTCTTATTTCTGTTCTGTTTCCCCCAGACAAAAGATTAAGGGCTGTTTAGTGATTTAAACCTTAAAATAACCAAGGAAATAAAATGATGGGTAGATTTTGTTTGCTCTGAAAACAATCTCTTTTCAAGAAACACATTCTGGAAGTAATTTACTAAAACAATGTAACCTTCTCTCATTTATTTCTTTTTGGAAATGGAATCAACTTTCAAATAGGAAAAATATGGTTCCCTTCACAGTCAGACCAAGCATAAGAATTAAAGGAGTCATTCTCCAGCCTACCTCATAATGCCAAATATTTTTTCAAAAACTAAAACCAAAACTAACCAGATCCAGTCCCCAGCTCTGTGCACCAACCTACTGTATAAGATAAGTAACTTGAAGACAAGATTTGAGAGGTTTGTTGTGCTGTCTCAATAAGATTTAAAAATCCACTATATTTTCACAGATTAAGGCCAAAAATGACCATTATGACCAGCTAAACTGAACTACACAATATAGGCTGCAGAACCTCACCCAATAATTTGTATATCAAACCCATATTCTGTTTGAGCTACAGCATCTTTTAGAACAGAGGTTCCCAAACTGGTGCACACCGCCCAAGGGGGCATAACAAGGTTACCGTTGGGGGTGCGAGCTGGGTGTCCAGGCCAGGGCAACAGTGGGGGGGAATATACAGGGAGTCCCGTGTAATCAGGGAAAGAAGTCCAGCCCAGCCCCACCCCAATAGCAGCCTGTTACCATCCGTGATAAATGAAAAGGGGGGTAGCTCCCTTTTATAGGCACCCAGCCAGCCAGCTAGCTATAAATCCCTCTTGGTAGTTGTTCTCTACTTGCTTTATCTGCAAAGGGTTAAAAAGTCTTTCCCACATAGGTAAAAGGAAGGGAGTGGGCACCTGACCAAATGGGCCAATGGGAAGGCTAGAACTTTTTTAAATGGGGTGGGAGGGGACTTCCTCTTTGTCTGTCTGTATCGTGCTCCTGGAGAGCAGAGACAGGGCTGGAACTATGCTGTAAAAAGCTTTGGGACGGGTATGAAAAATCAGATCATACCTAGAAACTACTCATTTGAAACCCCAGATATGTAAGTAGATCAGGAAATGTCTACGAAGATGCGATTAGGTTTAATCTCTTATTTCTTTATGGCTTGTAGACTCCCCTGTGCTAACCCCAGGTGATTATGTTTTGCTTGTAACCTTTAAGATGGACCTCAAGAGAGCTATCTTCATGCTTAATCCTTGTAATTTTTTTTTAATCTAGCAAAAAGCCTAAATTCCAAATGTATTTTCTTTGTTTTTAATAAAATTTACCTTTTTTTAAGAACAGGATTGGGTTTTGCGTCCTAAGAGATTTGTGTATATGTTGTTTAATTAGCTGGTAGCAACAGCTAATTTCCTTTGTTTTCTTTCTCAACTCTTCCTGGGGCGGGTGGTGTGAAAGGGCTTGAGGGTACCCCACAGGAAGGAATTCCCAAGTGTGCTTTCTTGGGTTCTCAAGGGTTTTTTGCACTTGGGTGGTGGCAGCATCTACCCATCCAATGTCAGAAAAAAAGCTGTAACCTTGGGAGTTTAATACAAGCCTGGAGTGGCCAGTATTAATTTTTAAAATCCTTGCAGGCCCCCACCTCCTGCACCCAAAGTGCCAGAGTGGGAAAATCAGCCTTGACACCATCCTTTAAGTCTTCATTGATCATGTCCCATTTCAGCCTTCCTATATTTTTACCCAGGATCAAGGTCAGGCTAACGAGTCAATAGTTCCCCAATTCATCCCATTTACCCCTTGAAAAATATTGGCACAATGTTAGCTTTTCTCCAGTCCTCTGAGACTTCCCTGGCATTCAAAAAATTGTTTAAAAAATTAATTATGTACCAAACTCTGCATTCTTGTTCTCACACACACACACACACACACACATTTTGTATTTAGGGCTACAGGATTTGGCCCTATCAACGTAAGATTTTTTTTGTTGGTGCTTTGGAACAATGCTACGTGCTTTGCTCTGGGGTGCTCATGCAGATTGGTAGCAAAAGTGCAAGATTCTTATAAATGCCAACATTGGTGTTCTGGTTTGGATTGACTCTTGGGTAGTTTCTTAACTTGTTCTCTGGTCTCTAGTGGATTTCTTTTGGCCAGTCTGTGAGATTTCCCAAAGAATAGGAGAATTTGGGTTGTTTTTTTTTAAGGTTATTAATTTATTTGTAATCTTCTGTAAAAAAGTAAGAGGTCATTTAGCATTTACCAAATTAAGAATAATCACATTAGATCATCCAGTGGCTAGATCTTTAGCCTGCGAATTGGGAGACCCAAATGCAATTCCTTGCTCTGCCACAGACTTCCCGTGTGACCTTGGGCAACTCACTTAGCCTCTCTGACTCTCAGTTCCACATCTGTAAACAGCGGCTTCCCTACCTCACAGGGGTATTGTGAGGGTAAATATATGAAAAATTGTGAGGTGCTCAGACACTATGGTGAATGGGGCCAGATAAGTACTATGAATATAATGTGTAGCCGCTGTATCTTCCAGCGCCTATCATGGTTGGGTGGTGATCCTGATTGGGTTCTCTGAGCCATACTGTAATACAAATATTAAAGACATGAAAATAGAAACAGTCTGCTAGTACCAATATTTATTCTGCAGAACAGAAGTGTTTATCTGTTCTACTATTTAAAACCCCGTTGCCATCATTTGGACTATTAGAGAATTCATAAAGACACTGGCTGGCATATGTAGTGTGCAAATTAAAAAGTGTCATACATATAATATAAATCACCATGATTTTGGCCTTCTATCACAGAGTTAGAAATTTTCACCAGTTTATGGATTGTCAGGTTTTTAGATGGGTCCTGCTAAATGCAAATATTTTAGCTAATTGATAGATTAAGACAAATACACCCCAATAAAGTTTACACTGATGTTAACAGCTCATGCTTTTTTCGGTGGGAGGGGGGAGGTAAAGGGGGGGAGAGAATATAAAACAGGTTTTTCCCTCCTCTCCATGGAAACAGATCAGTATCTTCAGCAGTGAATCAGAAATTCTCCCATTGGTGATCAGAATTAATTTAATTCTCAACACAAGTTCTCACAACCGATATTACATATCGCCTCTAAACACCATCAAGCTAGTTTCAAAATTCAATTAATTCATGTTTTTGCTTTGCCTATGTGCTATCTGCAGATCTTGGGCCTGATCACTGAAATCACAGAAGAGAACAATAATCACGAGAAGCATGCTAGCAGATGTCATTCAAAAATGACAGGAGCACACTGTCCACATGGTCCTCCTCATCAGCAAGGAGCAAAGACCAATTGCAAAGATCAATGGTGCTCTGTATCCAGAAATGGTTACTGGAGCAGGGGCAAAGGGTAGACAAAATGTGGCAAAGTGGGCCAGAGAGGCAGTAGCCAGTAGTCACCCAGTAGAGAAAGCGTATGCTGCCGTACAGCCATTGCTGTGTACATGGAGGTTCTCCACTGTAAAGTTGGCATTATCACAGCACCTGCCACTAGCAGATGCAGGGAAGGGCAGTTTTCAGAGGTCATGGAACAATAAACACTGCTACATGCAAAAGCAGATGCACTAACCAGTAATGGCGTCCTCAGTGAGCAGAAGGGGCAATGACACACACTCAGCTTGAAGCTGATGCTGCCAAAAGGTGCACATGCTGCAGTCGGCAGCAGCAACCCAAATGCAAAATGCAAGTTGTGGCTATTTCAGATTTACTGCTGAATTCTGAACCCATGAATCTAGACCAAACAAATTCATCTCTTGAGTGATGAAGATAGGGCACCATAGTTAACATACATGCACTGCAGTCTTCAGGCTTTGTATATAGTTCTCTTTAAAATGTTGTGCTTACTTCATTTACAATGCACACTGACTTGTAAATTCCATGTGGGTGAAGATATTAAATTAACCCTGTGCTCGGGATGGCATTATTAAAACAAGCATACTGGCTGACCAAGCACTCTGGTGTTATTCACCACCAGAAGTTTGCTCCTCTCTGGAATCATTAGAAAATGTAGGCATTTGAGAAAGATTCATGTTGCTTTGTTGGGATTTAAAATACTCAGACAGGGAATTGTGTGTGAAATCAGCCTTAAATAATTTGACATGCAATGTGAGGTGGTCTGTGGTCCACGGTGGGGGTACAGTGCCAGTAATAAGGAATGATTTAGATCTATATCTAATGCTCTCAAATCAGCAGAGTACAGGGATTTGGATGAAAGGTTTAGGGTCTCCCTCATTTCTCAAGGGGACAAACTAGGGCAATTTTGCAAAAACATCAGTGGTTCATTTTTAAATTAATCCCTAATCTCAAAGCAAAACTCAGTATGAATGCAGAGATTCATCTGGTTTCACATAACAGCCACATGGCAATGTATGCCTCCAACCCTCTGCCCCCGTAGGGCCTAATCCCTTTGAAGTCATTAGAGAACCTGGTTAAAATTTTGAGTTTAATAACAAAACCTGAAACCAAGCAACTTCCATGTGAATGCAATTTCTAGCTCTAACTTTACAATACATTTACTGGATACAGTATGTACTCCGAAAAAAAAAAAAATCAAGGATACCTAGACTTTACAGAAGTTGTATTCACCAACCACCACTTTGAAAAATAAAGTTATGTTGAATTATATTTATTTTAAGAAATATATCTAAATTGGGATATTCATTTGTATTGAGTAAGTGAGCAGTGGGCAAAGTTTTCAAACTAGGGTGTGTAATGTTAGGCCTCTAAATCCATATTTAGGCTCCTAAACAAAAGTATGTAGTAGTCCAAATTTTCAGGAGGTACTATATACAGGCAATTCCCAATAATTAATAATACTGCTTAGTTCTAACTTAAGTGAAAGAGATATATGTCAGGCACCTAAATAAGGGGCCTGATTTTCTAGAGATGCTGGGCATTAGGCATTCTAGTTCTAAAATTTTTGTCTATATCCTTGTCAAAAGTGATACTAGCCTTTTGAGAGGGAGCAGGGCCCATGCACCTGTGATATCTATCTATCTATATATAAAATAAAAATATGAGAGAGAGAAAAAAAAGGTGAGTTCTTTTGGAAACCAAAGGATGCTTGGAGGTTCCTGAGGAAGACTGCAGGTGGGAGGGTTTTGCTCTCTGGCTTCTCCAACAGACACAGCCAGGGCAAGACAGCAGCAAACGCGACTTGTCTACTGCCTTTTAAGCTGGAGCACAGAAGCCAGGGCTGACGGCAGGGCAGCAATAGAGGGATGTACTCTCTGATGTCTCCACACCAGACAGCTGGTCCCAGAGGAACAGTGAGTGAGGGGCAGGATGGTGGGTGAATGATCTCCCAGCACAAAGGCTGCAAAGATTCTCTAGTTAGAACTAGGATTGCATTGTCTGTCCTGGCAGAGGACCAGAGAGCCAGGTGTGGTGAAAGACACCAGATTGTGTTGTGTGGGGCATCAAGGGACTAGATTTTAAGAACTGGGGGTTGATACACGAACTTGGACATTGGGACTTCTTTCACTATTTACACAATGTTTTGGTAATAAACGGGGCCCAAGAAGAGGGTTATTGAGACAAGAAAGTTTCTCAGTGGTGTCCTTGGGGTATCAGAGGTGAAATTAAAGCAAGCAGGGTCACCCTCTGACAATACTGTACTGACAGTTATTGAGATGAGTCCCCTGTCCCAAGAGCTAAAAAAATAGGTAACAGTTTCTTTACCTAACCTTTTTACAAAACACCCAAGGAGAACATTAGACTAACCCTTGATAGAAAGTGATCAGATCCAGGAGAACACTAGCTGATTTATCCAGGATGTATCCAATCAATTAGAATTTTTTCACATCTATTGAGTCCAGTGGGTGCCTTTGCGATCAGTATTTACTTTGGTAAAATCAATAAAATGTAGCACTATGCAATACTCCAAGTTCAGCAAATATTGAGATAACCCCACCTGCTATCTTTGATGTGGCTGCTGGTCCCCCACCAGGATAAAGTAGGTAAGGTTAAGTGCAAGGCTAAACACTTAACCTCGTTTAAAAAAATAATAAACAAGAGAAAACCAATGAGGTTTTTTGTTCTAAAAAATAGAACCAGGCTACCATTCTAGTAATAAATGGTTTCTCAGTAGAAAACAGTGCTCATCCCTTGCGCTTCATGAAAGTTCCTGGTGAAATCCAGTCTCTGAAAGCTAGGACCCCCCCCCCCAACACACACACACAAAAGGGTGATTCTGGCAGCAAGACGACACTTCAGAGTCATTTATTGACATGCGAGAACAATATTTTAAGGATCAGAGATCTTGAAACTCATGAGGAAGAGCGACAACTATCAACTTGAAATCCTTGGCATCAGTTAGAGCAGCTGACGGGTGGTGATAAGAAGAGCTTCAAGCAAGAACATACATCTCATCTATTCAGGTTGTAATAACAATGTACACTCAGAGGGCGTAGTGCTCATTATGACAGATTCTGTGGGGGGAGGGGGGAAATCAGCCAAAGCATCATACATGTAAGATTCCAAACCATATTCTTAAAGAGGTCACTCAGACAGTACTATGCTCTGACAAAGTAACAGTGATAAAAAGTTCTATAATTGCCTCCAAAGTGTGATTGATAGAATCCTAAAAGGTGAGTTCGCTCCTTGTGATGGGCTACTTTAATGCTAAGTAACGTGTGAAAACCAAGGAATGGAAAGAGAAGCACAGAAGCATGGGTTGGGAATCAACCAAAATGGTGAGACATTATTTGAATTATGTTTGACGTTTGACCTAGCTCTTGCAATCGCCCTGTTCTCCAAAGGCATACAAAAAAACATTGAGTTCACCAGATGGCAAAAAACAAAAAAAACAGATTGATTACATCTGCATTAACTTGAGATACTGGCCAAAATGCAAGGGCATGTCAAGCAGCAGATGTCAGTAGCAACCACAAAATTTACATTGCCAAATTGCAATTTAAACAGAGAAAGAAAGAAACTTTAAACAGAAAGCAGCAGTGAAAATCAACAGTACAGAACTAAAGAAGTAGTGTGAGAAATTTCAATTTGAACCAAGGAACAGAATTGAGATACTGCCAGAAACAGAGCAAAGTAATAGAATGGACCTGAGGAAAAATATGGTTTGTGCTCAGAAACAACGTGATTCAAGCTACAGCAGTCACGGTTGGATATCACCATAGACAGAATCGGATCAGCCAAGAGACATGGCATCTTAGTGAGGACAAAAAGCACTAAAAGGAAGACTCCTGAATATCAAGTCCAATTAAATATTGGAAAAAGTAAAAGAGGAATACAAGAAATCCTACATGAAGTGTCAAAATACAAAGTGGGCCAATAAAAAGTAAGATGCCAAAATGCTGAAGTAGGACTGTAGTGGGGCGGCTGTCCCACTCCCGGAGAGTGAGGGCTGCAGCAGGCCAGTGCGCCTGCACAGAAGGGCAGCCAATGGGAGGAGGGCGTATTGGGAGTCAATCGGGGCCCAGATTGGAGACAGCCAATCAGGGCCAGGCTCAGCCCTATAAAAAGTCTGCCCAGGAGAGACGCAAGGAGTCTCTCCCAGGCCTTCAGACGGGAAGGTCTGTCTCCTGCTCAGGAGACCAGCACCTCGGACAGCGCAGTGCTGGGCAGATGCAGGGGAGCATAGGAGAGCTCCAGCCTGTTACCTGCCAGGCTGTGGGCCCTGACTGGAAGGGCCTAGAGGGTGCAAAAGGGGTCAGAGGGGAAGTGACCCAGGGAGAGAGAGAGCAGATGAGGGGAGAAAAGGAGGACAGGGAGGCTGCCACTAGAGGGTCCCTGGGTCGGGACCCAGCGTAGTGGGCGGGCCTGGGTCCCCCCCTTCCCCCCTTATCTTGCACCGGGCCATGGGAAGTGGCCATAACAGACTGCACCAGACCCCTGATGGTAGGGGCCAGACTTTGGGGTGTGGTTGGCTACTGCGGCAGGGGCGCACCAGAGGACTGCTGTTACCTCCCCCCCACCCCGGAAGCGTGAGCGTGGACTAGGGGACACTGCCGGAGGGCAGTGTCCTGAAGAGGACGCCGGGAGCAACGTGGGTCCAGATGCCGGCAAGGGAGCGGCGGACGGGACACCACCGGCGGAGGGCACTCCAGGACTGCTGGGAGCTAATTCCCAGACTGACTGGCAGAGGGCGCCGCGGTGGTGAGTCGTAACCCCATCACAAGGACAGACAAATGGGCAGAGCATTTCAAATAAGTCCTCAGACCTAGACCTATCTCAGCACCAGAGTTCAATGAAGTATACGAACCTGATCAACCTGATATCAACATTGGTCCAATAGTGATTTGGCTACAGTTAAGAAGCAGAAAATCAAAGTGGTGGGAAATAACCGAATCACAGCAGAAGTGCAAAGCACACCTGACACCGCCACCCTCACTAAACTGGCAGAGTTATTCAATGAAGTCTGGGACAGCCCCTTTCTGACCAGTGGAAACATGGAATAATTGTTAGAATAACCAAAAAAAGGGTGGTCTTGCTGATTGTAACTGGAATAGAGTCATACTACTCGCTGTTGTAGGGAAAGTCTCCTGTAGTGTGTTACTGTGCAGGATGTAGTGGATATTAACCTTAGGGAAGAACAGGTTGTATTCAGGCCCAAGAGATCCTGTGACTATCACAGAAGAATGTATAGAATGGCAGCCTCCCCTTATCAATTTCATTGACTTTCAAAAGGCATTTTACAGCCTGCATAGGCATACATTGTGGAATATTCTTCAGTTTTATGGAATTCCAGCTGAAGTCATCATCAACGCTATGTAAAGTGTGCTGTAAGGGTGAACAACCAGACAGAGTGGTTCATCACAGACACTGGCATGAAACAGGGTTGTATTTTAGTTCTGCTGTTCTTGTCATTGCCATAGACTAGACATTAGCAACACAAACTTGGGCAAAGTATGAGTAGATGGTAAGTGTCTGGAAGATCTAGACTTGGCTGATATTGCACTATTAAGTGACACCCTTCAAAAGCCATGAATAAATGGGTATGCAAGACTCAAAATTTACACCAACATAAACATCCTTGAAACCTAACATGATGCTACTGTTTGATGTCTAGAAGGCAAATACATCCAGAAAGTAGAACAGTTCACTTACCTGGGAAGTGCCATCCTAGCTAGTGGAGATCAAGAAAGAAGTGACATCAAGGAAAGGAAAGGCATCCATAGCATTCCAAAACAGTGAATTTTCAACCTAAACGTAATTAGTGCTAACATACAGCTTTGAGAGCTGGAGATCTGTTAAAAATATTAACTAGATACCTTTGAAAATAAGTGCCTATGAAAGATTGTTTGCATTGGGTGGAGAGACTATTACCAATGAAGATATGAGGAATTACCAACCAGCAGCTTGTCTCCACTATAGTTAGATGGAAGCATTGGACATATTTGGGACATGTACCCCACATGCCAACACAGACCTTCAAATAAAGCTGTCAAAAGGAAACCGATTGGTGTGAGGAAAAAAGGGCCATCTAAAAGAAACCTTAAGAACCGTTAGAGGGGGGAAAATAGTTGAGATTAACAGCACAGAGTAACTGGAATCAGCAACTAGTGACAGAAGAGCAGGTCTTCACCCTATATGCCAACACTGGCATGAGAAAGATACAATAGTAGTATGGTAAGTGAAAGCCTCTTAGTGGCTCCCACTCTATTCTTTCCTATTTAGAACATGCCGTATTTTGTTACATCGCATGTTGAGGTTCAATGGAAGATGACAAACTGAAAATTAGTGGAAGAAAAAAAGTGCTACAGTGAAATAATTAAACTGGGTACTCTGAGTTAGCATAAATTATGTTTCCAGTTTTAGAAATGACCAAATTAGCCCAACAAAAGGAGTGAGTCTTACTGAATTCTACAGACACACTGGAGTTATCAGTGAATTCAGCTCTAGTTTTGGGACTGGATTCTGTTACTCTTACCCACTTGGAGTAGTGCTTCATTCTTGAAGTACTTCCATTTTCTCCAATAAAGAAATTTGTTGAGTAAGGTACTATTCAATGCAAGTGAAGGTAGTAGAATCTGTCACGTAGCTAAAAATATTTTTACAATTGATTTTAAAAGGCATTCCAGTCATTACTATACAACATGGAGATTAGGACTAGGTAGAATGTTCAGATAAAAATTTGTTGTGTGCCTAATTGTAATTAGTACTTACACTGCTTTTCATCCATGCCAGTGCTATACAAGAAGTTTCTAGATGAGGAAAGTATAAAAACCAGAAGTGAAATCCTGACCCCCTGAAGTCAATAGGAGTTTTGCATTTGCTTCAATGGGGCCAGGATTTACCTAGAAGTTTAAGTGATTTGCCCAAGGTCACACAGCAGCTCAGCAGCAGAGGCAGTAACAGAACTCAGGTCAGCTCTCTCCCGGTCCTGGAAATTTATAATTTAAACAGTACAGTACCACTATGGTTTGTGGGGTAAAGGCCTGAGCTGAGATTTGGTAGAATCTCTAGACTAGGGGTCAGCAATTTTTTTGGCCCAATGGCCACATTGGGATTGCAAAGCTGTATGGAGGGCCAAGTAGGGAAGGCTGTGCCTCCCGAAACAGCCTGATCCCTATCTGCCCTCTCCCACTTCTCACCCCCTAACTGCTCCCCTCAGAATCCCTGACCCATCCAACCCCCCCCCACTCCTTGTTCCCTGACCGCCCCCTCCCGAGACCCCCCCCCCGTCCCTAATAACACCCCCAGGACTCCACCCCTATCAGCCCCTCCGCTCCCTGTCCCCTGACTGCCCCAACCCCATCCACACCCCTGTCCCCTGACAGGCCCCCTGGGACTGCCACGCTTATCCAACCCCCCCCACCTCATTCCCTGTCCCCTGACTGCCTCCCAGGACCCTCTGCCCCTTATCCAACCCCTCAGCCCCCTTACCACGCTGCTCAGAGCAGCATGTCTGACAGCTGCGCGGCCTGGAGTGCGCAGCCCCGCCCCCCAGAGCGCTGCCCACATGGCGGCGTGGCTCCAGGGGAGGGGGGGGACAGCAGGGGAGTGAGGAGGGGCTAGCCTCCCCAGCCGGGAGCTCAGGGGCCGGGCAGGACGGTCCCGCGGGCCGTAGTTTGCCCACCTCTGCTCTAGATCGTTATTGCTGAAATGTGTTCAAGGAGCATGCTTTAAGAAGGTGTGAGGGAGGTTGTAGGTTTTCCATTCTGTAACTTTAAAGAAAAAAAAACCCCAAAACAAAAAAACAACACAACACTATGGGAAATGGAATATCTTTCACTGAGCCAACAAATAAATTAGGATATACAAACTATTGACCTAAGAAGATCCCTTCTTCAGATGCTGACAGTTTATACACAGAGCAGATAGTACACTGCATACTTCAAAAACCTAGCCTATATTGAGTGCTGCTGAGATATACACTTTGGTTTGCTTTGAAACAATACAGAACAATTTTACAGCAGGAAACAGGATGGCAGAATGAATTATGTTAAAGGATGTTGAGGCCAAACTCCAGTTCAACTACTGTGGTCACCATGAAAAGGTTAACATTTACTAACAGACTAGAAAACAGCAAAGGTAACTGATGTCTAAGTATAGCAGGGAAGCGTAGTATCTCAGATACCCCTATGTGGCAATGGTGGGCAAAAGCTGACTTCTGTACCCATATTGCAGTTGACTACTGAGTGTCCTAGTGAAACAACCATGTGGAAAAGAGCTGGGAGACACTGAATACTCAGCTCCCTGTTTATTTTCTCTATTACAATTAAATAAAACAGCAGTGACAGACATCTTTTTACTGAGCCAATACGAAACGTAGCCAAGTACTCATTAGCTTTTAAAACCTCGTGTCTCACCATTGGCAGGGTGAGGTAAAGAAAATGATCCATGCTACTCAAGCACAATTATCATTCATTTTAAGAGATTTCAGAGTCAGGTTGCGCGCACACACACACACACACACACACACACACACACACACACACACACACACACACACACACACCCCCCTTATCTTTGCTTTTTGATGGGAACCCTTTTTATTTCTGGGTTGAGGAAATGCCCAATTCAGCAAAAACAAATGCTCGAACTATAACAAACTGCAAATAAATTGTGATTATTGCACATTGCTGAAGATACGTCAGAAAAAAATGCATTGAGAACTATGGGAGGTTCAGATTTCCAATTATGCATAGGCTGCCTGGACAATTCCCCCACAATGTCCCCTCCTACTTTATACTTGAAAGAATTTATCATTATTCCTACTCTTATTCAATGGAGTCCCACTGTTGTTGGGCAGAATTTGGGCCTCACAAAGAAGTTGGTGTGGTTTGAACAAAAAGACAAATTGCTCTCGTTAGCTAAGTGCTTCCTGTTAAGTTTTTTGGGTCTTCCTTCATATTTTATGGGACAAGACTTTATTTTCAAGTTTTATTTTCAAGAAAATGAATGAAGGAGTGGGCTGGCTTGATGAAACATTAAGAAGTTACTAATGTGTGTGTTTGATACATTGATTCCATCTGCCTCAGGGCTTCCATTTAGACTACTACAGCCAAATCCTCGTCTGACGTAGCTCCACTGATTCCAGCGGATTGGTTACATTAAGGATGCTTTGTCCTGTAATCTATAGCGTTTCATAGAAGACCTCAGATGTGAGTAAGGGGAGCGAAGAGAATGAATACCAGAAAGAACCTCAGTAGCAACAACAGCAATAGACTGCAGAGAGCAGCTTAAAGGACACTTTTCCTTCCTTTGCCACACATCTCTATGAACTCATATAATATACAAAACTTCCTCTTGCCCCCGCACACTACTGCCCCCAGTATAACTCTCCATGTATTAAAAAGCCATAATCCTGTGTCTGTTCCATGACCTGTGTGGGGCTGGGAACCTTCCCCTTTTTATTGCCTCAGAGGCCACTAGAGGGTCACAAAACCTGAGCCAAGAAAAGCATGCAGTTTTGTAGGGAAGTGGCAGTGGGTGGGGGCAGAGCCTCAATTTCCAATTAATAGCTTGATACAGCTTTAACTTCAGGACCCTCCCTTTAGGCCTAGCTAATGACACATCTTCTGCAAACTACGCACGCATCCTGATAAGCATGGAAGTGACTTTTTTGAAGCGTGACCTGGAGAGAGGCAAAAGTAACACTATACTGCTTACAGCCTCATTTTCAAAAATGTCATGCAAAGGAAATGTTTAGTGCTTGCAGGCAATACAATTCTTGCCATCTAAATATTAGTAAGGAGTAATTTTAAATTTTAAAAGGAAGACAAAAAAAAAGTTTCTTCTTCAGGGGCCACAGTATTCCACCCTATCCTATAATAGCACTGTTGGCTATTCAGTCAAGGGAATTTCCTAGGTTTGAATCCACTGCTCCTCTGATGGGAACTCTCAAACAAGCTGCTGAGCAGTCAGATGTTGAGCCATCAGAAAGTCTTTGAAGATTAGGCAGAAGTAATCTTTTCAAGAAACAATTATGAATAATTCATTCACTGTTACTTGTCTCTGCCAGAGTGTGACATGAGGAGTCAACAAAGGTTGTGGAGTTCCTCAGCAGAGCAGAAAGAGAGGAGCCAGCTGGTAAGATGTATAAAGAAACCAAAACCACTGAAGTTCTGGATATTTGTTTGGAAAGTCAGTTACTTTCTGGCTTATTTAAGCTAAAAACGTCTTAAAGACAAATCTTTTCTACATCCTCACTGTAGCATAGACTGAAGAGTTAGAAAAAAAACAGCCTTGCAAAGCCCTACATTTCTATGATTAACAGCTGAGATGCTCAGCAGTGGCTACTATTCATAGTGTAATAAGGATATAGGATCCAATAATTGACCTCCACCCACAAGCCCTGTTCAGCATGGAGGTTTATTTTTTGAATACGCTGGTAAAATGGCAGCAATCACCACCACTACAATGTAATCCAGTCACACCGGGCCTGATCTGCTTCCCATTGAAGTCAGGATGTGGGGGGCAATGCAGTGACTTTTTAGATCAGCTTGGGCCATCCTCACTTGCTTTTATTATTGGAGAGACAGTCCAGTTTTGAACTAGTTGAGCAAGTTCCTTGCTGGATCGTGGGGATCTGCCAATTCAAACTCTCCCCAGTGTATCTACGTTTCGGCATGCGAGGTGACTCAGCGCAACAGTTTCTGGATAGATCAGAAGAAGAGACAGCAGTGTATCTGCCTATCCCACTAAGATAAATTCTCCCCTCATTTACTGCTGTACAGCCGTAGACTCTGCTAGATTTGTTAAGCACAAAGGATCAGATTTTCAGTTTATGAAAGTAAATACTAGAGGTGTCTATGCACTGGCCACCTAGGAAACTAACAGTAAGTGTGCAAATACCTGATTTGTTTGCATACAGTTTGCATGTGCAGATGTGGATAGGATGCATCTTCTAATGAATAGTGGGGCACTGAATGAGGACTCAAGAGACCTGGATTCAATTCACAGGAAGCCTGTGGCTCAGCTTGCACTAGTCACTTAGTCTACACCCTGTAAAACAGGGATAGATTGCACTTCCTGACCTCACAAAAGGTGCTGTGAGGACAAAACCCACTAATGATTGTAAGGGCATTTACTATGGTGACAGGGGCTACATGAGTACCTGGCTAGATACAAGAGCCAGGCATGTGCAAACATATTTGCATGCACCTCACTTTGAAAATCTAGGCCATAGTAACTGCCTTGCTGCTGAATCGGTTTGTCTACTTAAAGGAAAAGTGTTATTTTTATATTAGAAATCCTTTAGACTGTGGGTGAACACAATTAATTCAGGAGTCACGTTAGCGAATGTGTCTAGTCTGATTTAAATAAGAACTGGAAACATGCTGTAGTAATGACACTGTAGGAATCAAAGGTCTCAGTAAGAAGTAAGTTTTAAAAATCTGTTCACATTTACAGGTAAGAAAGAGATTGAAAAGTTAGCAAAAGGACCATTTCTTTCAGGGTTGGCGCACAACATAACTGGTGTACATGGACACCTGCAGAGATCTATGAACTCACAGGTCCTGATGGAAGTCAGTTGTTTGCAGGAATGTAGCAGAAAAAAGAACCTTTGCTTATCTATGCTAACCTAAGGACTTCCCAATGCTGTATCCTGGCTAACTGTAGCAGCCAATCCTGTTCTGAAAAGGCTGCCTGGTGCCACTGCAAATATTGACTGAGGTGCATTGCTACCTGAAGGTTTAAAAATCTCTGAACAGGAGTTTACCTCAGGTCAGACTCACTGCTCAGAGCTCACAGTGAGGAACAGGAGTGCTGGAGCCTGGAGGCCCAGTATCAGAGTTGAGGCCACGTAGCCCACCCTTATGGAAAAAAGGGTGACCCCTTAGGGGTTTGGCACACTAGAGGGATAGTCCCGGGAGTGTGTTTTAAGACCAGGGCATAGCACAGACCCTCTAAATCCATGACACCTCACTTTTGAGACGATCCTAATAAAGAGAAATAGGTATACTTTCCTGTGTGGACAAGGCCAGTCACAGCACTGTAAGTTAGCAAATGAAAAATAAAGTCACAACAGGAGGCAGCAGCAGCAGCAGCAGCAGCAGCAAAAGGAAGACTTTTCACACAGCAGTGTCCCATTAGAGTTTTACAGACTAAAAGGAATTTAAATAATGTAAAAATAAAGTAATGAGAGCAAAAGGAAAAACAGACTTCCGCTGAACCAAGTGTAAAGACATTTAACAGACTATTTGTTCAACAACAACAAAAAGCGGGGGAGGGAAACCGGGCAAGCTCTCTGGTTGCAAGAGAGCTAGAAGAGGCATGCTGTGGCTTTTCCCCTCCCCATGGTCTCCCCGTGTCACCCTTTACTTGAAGTTTCAGGGAAACTTTACTTCCTTCTGTGCCCCAGGAAGTTGAGCCTATGGGCCCCAAGTACAGCAGTGACTGAGGAATGGACACTACTGCACATAGGGGCAAGGCTGAGAGAAGTGGTACTTCTCCCTCCAAGCTCCACCCAATCATGATGCCTAAATAACTCCCAAAAGCAATACAGCACAGAACTTCATTATAAGACCCTCTCTTCTTCATGCAGGTTTTGATCAGAAGTCCAATAAATCTCAATATGGATATTTAAATCAACATTAGGTCTGCAGAGCTGGCACTCTCCCTGAAATGAAGGGGAGCTGTTCATACTCATGAGGGATATCGTTTTACCTGTCTGAGTCTGCAGACAGGCTATGACTGCATTGGCTTGAAACGTCATTCACATTTTGAAGGTTTCCTTCACAACTTTAAGGGATAGCCGGCCAGATGCTCAGCTACTGTAAGCAGAAGTAGCTCCAGTGACTTCAATAAAACATTGGTTTACACCAGCCAAGGATCTGGCCTTTAAGGTTCCCTTGTGCCTTTTTTAGTAATGGCAGCTTATATTTTGGGGCACAAGACGGCAGCTACTAGGAAAAACGTCCCCTCTCACTGAACTGCTGAGTCATCCTGTCCAACACCTAGTTCATATTCCACCAATGATAGTTGTGTCTATGATTAAGCTCACAGCAGTTGTGTTGGATGGATTTTGCCATCTATTGCACTGTTTCATCATGCAACATGGGCCAGATTCAAAAGCCCACTGATGTCAGTAGAAAGACTATTAATTCCACTGGGCTTTAAGTCAGACATTCAAATCTATAGAAGTTTTTCCCATTATTTCAGAGGGCTTTGGTAAAGGCTATGTACTAGCTATTACATATGATATGGTATTTGAAAGACCACCACCACTTTGGTCAAAAACAGGATTGGAAAAAAACTAGATGTTTTCCTGGGTGGCAAAACCACAGAACCAGGGTTACTACTTCATGGCCGACATCACCATACAAGACGGAAGTAAAACAATTAACAACAATGGCATCACAAACTGAAAAGAGATCCAAATGGACAGAGTAAAATTCTAATTTCAGAGTTCTGTTCTATGTGATGGCTAATGTGATACTGGGATGCACAAACAGGGGAATCTCAAGTAGGAATAGAAAAATTATACCTCTATTTGTCACTTGTGTAAACGTGATGGAATACTGTGTCTAATTTAGTCACTAAGAACGATAAGCCAGGAACTCTTGAGTTCAAATATCAGTTCTGAAACTGAGAATTTCTGTTGCTCAGAATGTTTACTTATGTTTACCCACATGTAATATCTGTTTAGATTTTCCCTCCATGTATTACTATGTAAGTGATTTGTAGTGGGGAATGCTCTTGGTGAACACAAAAACATGAAAGTGCTAGAAACTGGCATTCCCTTACCAGCAACTTGTTACTGGTTGTAAAATAAATCAGGCACCTTTCATAACTGAAGTTAAAAAGTAAACATTTTCAAATTTTGGTATAGTCAAGTGTTAAAATGGTCTAGTCCAAGAGTAAAAAAAAAAATCATGGCCAAAAAGGTATTTTCATACACATTTTTCACAATAGAATTATTTTTTTAACCCTCGGTATCAGAGGGGTAGCCGTGTTAGTCTGTATCCACAAAAACAACGAGGAGTCCAGTGGTGCCTTAAAGACTAACAGATTTATTTGGGCATAAGCTTTCATGCCCAAAACCCCCACTTCTTCAGATGCATTTTTACCCTCGAAAACTTATGCCCAAATAAATCCATTAGTCTTTAAGGTGCCACTGGACTCCTCCTAATAATCAGTATAGTTTAAGTTTGAACTGGTGACCAAGAGGTGAAAAGCTCCATAAACTGTTAGTGGGTTAGTGCTCTGCTAAATATTTTAGGTGTAAAAAGGTATATTTCAGAGACTATGCAGAAGGGCCAGTGCTTCCTTTCATGGTCTGGAATGCTGCAGCAACCTTAGACTCTGGATTCTCCTCCCCCTCCCCATCAAAGTCCCCTCTGAGTCCTCAGTGATTTGCCCCTTCTCATGACTCAGCCTTCTGACCAGGTCACTTATAGTCCCACCTCTCCCACTGGGGTAAAACAAGAGCAACTCCACTGAAGTCAGTGCAGTCCTCCCCCACATTCATTACATGTGGTTCCTTTCCTGTAGAAGTTAGGGTTGAAGAAGGGTCCTAGAGATGACAGGCTACTTCATTACACCACCCTGAATCATCCCATGCACTGAATGAGGCAGAGGTCTTGTGGAAAATAGTGGTGTGATGTGATTAAAAAGTTGAATTACAATGCATATGCACAGGGGGAGCTCACAAAAGAACAAATATGCTGGGCTGGAACATGCCTAGTGTGGATGGCATCTTCATGGAACTAAACTGTAAAGTTCTAACTGTCCTGAGCATGTACAAAGAGCAATTTTCCAAATGCTTATAGTTGGACTAAAAATTTGGGCAGATTTTTATGGATGATCAAAGGCACATCCCTCACACAGAAGCCAGCTGCTGCTAAATTTCAAGTGCCTGCTCCAAAGCGTGGAACTCTACCAGCTTTCAAAGAAAAATCAATTTATCATGAGCACAATATATTTTTCCCTAACTTTGTTCTTGGAAAAGGCTCAACGGTTTAGGCTGAATTGTCTTGGAAAATGTCAGCCTCAGGCAGATACCCAGCATGGAAAATTTTAACCCAAATACTTTTGCAAAAATCTTATTAACAAATGAAAACTGACTGCTATACTTACCTACATGCCTCCAGCTTCCATCCAGGACACACCACATGATCCATTTTCTACAGCCAAGCTCTAAGATACAACCGCATTTGCTCCAATCCCTCGGACAGAGACAAACACCTACAAGATCTCTATCAAGAATTCTTAAAACTACAATATCCACCTGCTGAAGTGAAAAAACAGATTGACAGAGCCAGAAGAGTACCCAGAAGTCACCTACTACAGGATAGGCCCAACAAAGAAAACAACAGAACGCCACTAGCCGTCACCCCCCCAACTAAAACCTCTCCAGCGCATCATCAAAGATCTACAACCTATCCTGAAAGATGATCCCTCACTCTCACAGATCTTGGGGGACAGACCAGTCCTCACTTACAGACAGCCCCCCAACCTGAAGCAAATACTCACCAGCAACCCCACACCATACAACAAAAACACTAACCCAGGAACCTATCCTTGCAACAAAGCCCGATGCCAATTCTGTCCACAGATCTATTCAAGTGACACCATCATAGGACCTAATCACATTGTCCATCAGGGGTTCTTTCACCTGCACATCTACCAATGCGATGTATGCCATCATGTGCCAGCAATGCCCCTCTGCCATGTACATTGACCAAACCGGACAGTCTCTATGCAAAAGAATAAATGGACACAAATCTGACATCAGGAATCAACATTCAAAAACCAGTAGGAGAACACTTCAACCTCTCTGGTCACTCGATAACAGATTTAAAGGTGGCAATTTTGCAACAGAAAAACTTCAAAAACAGACTCCAACGTGAAGCTGCTGAACTGGAATTAATTTGCAAATTAGATACCATCAACTTAGCTTTGAACAGAGACTGGGAGTGGCTGGGTCATTACACAAATTGAATCTATTTCCCCATGCTAAGTATCCTCACACCTTCTTGTCAACTGTCTGATGTGGACCATCTTGATTATCACTACAAACGTTTTTTTCTCCTGCTGATAATAGCTCATCTTTATTAAGATGAGTTGGTATGGCAACTTCCACCTTTTCACATTTTTTTCTGTATGTATATATCTTCCTACTATATGTTCCATTCTATGCATCCGATGAAGTAGGCTGTAGCCCACGAAAGCTTATGCTTAAATAAATTTGTTAGTCTCCAAGGTGCCACAAGTACTCCTGCTCTTTTAGCAGTAAGTTGTTCAGCTACATGTAGGAAACAAATTTATTCCAGTGCGTCGTTATATGATGTAGTCAGAATTCTAACTGGTTTTGATTTGGGTTATCCCAGCCCTGTTTATAGTTGCCACACTGAAAATTGACCACTCTTTTTTGTTTGTTCTGGGATTACTGAATGAAAGGAAACCTAAACTAAGCTTTAATGATGGGAGGAAATGCTTGAGACTCTTGGCAATTTGCCACATGCTGGCAAACACCCAGCATGACTCTCTACATAAATAATGGGTGCTGCCCAGAAGAGTTAGAAAAGAAAATGGATTGACATTATCACCACATACTGCAGATGGTGTTATTGTTTACTTATCAGTGGGTTCTTTAACAGGAGACACTAATTTGTGTCATTTATCTGGTGAGAAGCAAATTGGCAGCCTACTAGTTTAGAAAATGAAGCAGTTGTTGCACTGAATAATGATGAGACCTGTAAATTGTGACGTGTCATTCCATATTCTTTATGAAAATATGCTTATGATAGGAATATGACATAACAGATATGCTTTATGCAAGATGAGTCATGTGAGATATCATTGGAGAGGTTATGAATTACTGAATGAGATTTGTATGCACGTATCATTTCTGTAACTGAAATTAGGAATATTGACTCTATCTGTATTTCAGCTATGCTACTTTGGGTGACACCCACTGCTAAAACTTCAGGTACAACGATAGAAAAGCCAGACAGGGCAGATGGCCCATCAGCAAAGACAATGGACTGTGAAAAGCTTGGCCTTCCTGTGATCGCTCCATACTGCCCCTGACTCAGAGACACTGTGATCCTACAGAGTTAGGTGGTCTTGTCACCTGATAATAAAAACATTACCTGGGACTTCTTGTAACTTTCCACTGTAAGGGAAGAGGATTCAAACTAGGGAAATAAAGGACTCTTGCCTTATGCAAATCCTATTTAAGGGTGGGGAGTGAGGTAAGCCTGGTTGTCAGTTGTCCCCTGCTATCCCACCCAAGATGACTGCTGGACACAACTAAGACTGAACTGGGGGAAAGAACTGGACCCAGGCTGAAAGGGTGTCTGGCCTGCGAAGAAGATTATTAGAACCACATTTAGGGTGAGAACTTACACTAAAGAAACTGGTTACATGTATTAAGGTTAGTTTGCACTCTGTTTTATTTTCTTAGTAATCTGCCTGCTACCTCCTAAACTACTTAAAATACACCTGTTTAGTTAATAAATTTATTTCTGGTTTACAATATAACCCAGCTTGTGAGATTTCTAACTAGGGGGGCAAGAAGTTATGTACACGCTCCTCCACATTGAGGGAAGAGGCAAATTTCATAGAATTTTGCGTTTGTACTCCAAGCGTGGGAGGAGGAGATGGACATCTGGGTGCTGTGGCAAGCCCCTTAAGCTGAGCCTTCCCAGAGCAGATCTCTGTCTCTCCATGCACCTGTGTGTTTGGCTGGAAAAGGCTAGGGAGCCTAACGCAGCAAGGCCAGGTAAAGGGGACCCAGGCTGGCAGTCTAGTCTGACTCAGTGGCATCCTAGCACACCAGGTGACATCCCAGGGGGTCCATCCCATCACAGTAATCACTTGACTGATGTTTGATTCTTTTGTAAGGTGACATGCTCAAAATAACGGACAGCCAGGGAATATTTTTTTAATGTATTGTTAAACAATAACCTGAATTTCCAAGACTGATTTAAAACACAGGAAAGCCTCATTTAGGGCCTGATCCAGAGCCCACTGAAGTCAACAGGAGTCTTTCTATTGACTTTACTGGGTTTTCGATCAGTCCCTTATGGTATCTTATCAGCATCTTAGGGTGTGTGCATTGTAACTCCTATTGACCAGTAGCATAGCTGGGGGGGAGCAGCCGCTCCCCCTGAGCACATTTTCCAAAAGTGGCGCCTTTTTAATTTTTGAAAGGGTGGAGACGGAGTGGATGGAGGTGGAGCGACAAAATAACGCCGCTGGCCCCACCAAGAGCCCACTGCTGGCCTGGGTGAAAGAACCCAGGCTGGCAGCGGGCTGAGAGACCCGGGCTGGCAGGAGCCCACGGGGGGGATCCCAGAGCGGGGTGGGCTGAGCGGCTCAGCCAGCCGCCGCTCTAGGATTCCCCCCATGGGCTCCTGCCAGCAGGGGTCCCGCTGCTGGCCTGGGTTCTTTCACCCAGGTCAGCTCGGGTGGCGCCTTTTTTTATGTGTTCGCTCCCCCTGGTGTTATAACCTGGCTACGCCACTGCTATTGACAGCGATAGGATTTTTCTACACTAATAGAAAGAATAGGTCTGGGAAGGGCTGTATAAATTGTCAACCTGCCACCACAAGGGTTAAGGGGCAGATTAGATACCTCTTCTGCAGTGGCTAACTGGGATAACAGCCTGCAGACTAAATAGGGTCTGCTTGGGAGCCTGAGTGGACGCCGCATCTGCCAAAACTGACAGGAAGCAGCACAAGGAGCTGGAACCTCCAGGGAAAAAAGCATTGGAAGGAGTTGCTCTGTGAAAGGGGCCTGGAGTGAGAAGATTGGAAGTGGCCCAGAGAAACAGTACGCAGTGTTGTAGCCAAATTGGTTCAAGGATATTAGAGAGACAAGGTGGGTGAGGTAATATCTTTTATTGGATCAACTGCTGCTGGTGAGAGAAGCTTTTGTGCTTACACAGAGCTCTCTGGAGAGCTGGTCCAATAAAAGATATTACCTCATCCACCTTGTTCTTGGGGAAACAGTAGTGAGTCTGAGGAAACAGAGCTTAGCTGCTTACTACAAGTTCTCTGGGGTGGAACCCACAGTAGGGAGAAGGCCTCTGTTCCTCTACCTGCCCCCAGGAACAGTTGTAAAAGCTCTTCTGACACAGAGTACAATGACCACTGAGCCCCTGGTGGGGCTGAAGACCTGGCATACCATCATTAGACTTTGTTTGGCCCATGTTTTTCTGTACAGAATCCTCATGACTATTACTGTAGTTTGTCTTACACACCAGCTCTGATAGGAAAAGTCCTTATGGAGAGTTGTGTGGCAATGCAAATCTTATAACCTATGCAGCATTACTTTTTACAGCTAGTTTCAAAATGTGAAATCCTCCTACCCAAAACTCAAGTCAACAGACAGGGTTTGTGTGGAAATTAAATGGATATTAAGGGGAAAAAATTCACCAAACTTGTAGTCATAATTCAAAGCATCACTGTTCCTGCTACTCCAGCCCCAATGCAATGTACCTGGATGGCCAAATACAGGACATAAAATGTTAGTTGTCCCAGTAACTTTTAGATCGAGTGGAAAATTTAGTTTAGTTCATCTGCTTTTAAATGTCGGGCAGAGCAGGAAGGATGGAAGAAATCTGGCTAGGATAATTTGAGAAGCGTAACAGAAAGAATAGACTACAAAAAAAGATTATAGTTCATGTAGTCCCAGCAGAATTACTTCAAGTTAACATTAAGATATATTTAATTTTCTTCTCTTGGCTTTCAGGACAGCCCTGCCCATTTTATTTTAAATTTTCTTAATACTTTAAGAGAGTTTCTTCCAAGTTCTAGAAACATATTGGTTCCCCTTCCCCACATTTTATCCTAAGCTTGGCAAAGTAGAGAGTTACAGTCACATCTAGAGAATAATAATCTTTACCACATTTGGAGCCTCACTCTTGACCAATGTTACAAGGCTCAAAATTGGAAAGAAACTCACACTTCATATTTCTTTTTGGCTGTCCAAGAGACAAGCAACATGCCTGTAGTCACATAGGAAGCTTGCGGGTGAGCAGAGAATGGAACCCAAACCTCCAGGCTGCCAAATCCAGTTTTTTATCCTCAAACTATATTCCCCTTTCTAAGAGTCAGCTGAATTCTATTAATAAATTTCACCAGTAAGAAACTAAGTAGCTGACCAAGCCAACATGGTTTGAGTCCCTCCAATACCTCACAAAATCTGTCTTTGCAGGAGAGCATGATTACAAGCTGGCAATTGTTTAGTTGTGGATTTCAGCCATCTAAAGCTCTCCAACAGGAACGGAAGTTATGAACACATTTAAGACACTGCACAAGCATATTAGACTCTGAATGTGCACTGGGTACCCAATTCCTTCCAGATGTCCCTTTAAACATATCAACTTGAAAGCTATTTAAAGGCTGATCACGGTGCCCAGGCCACACTGTGAGCTTAGGACCATGTTTTTAGAGTGGTAGGGCATTTTCAAAGATGACCTTTTTCCCCTACTGAAAAAATGTTAATTTGTCAAAACTGGAACTGTTTGCAAGAAAGCGACAGTTTCAGCAAGTCTCCTGATTTGGAAATGGATTGACAGTACTGTGTAGGTAGTTGGTTTCATTGTTTTCTATATATAGTGAAGATTATAAACAAACAATTTTTCCACACAAGCTTTCAGTTCAAATAATTTTAGGAGTTATTTGTAACGCTACAGGTTAAAAAATGGAAGTGGGATTAAGTTGATGGTGCCTTTTTGCATTGCACACATGGGCCCTGAGGCATATGGATGAGGGTTCAGAATCTTCAGAGGCAGAACCTCAAGCTGGTGTAAATTGCTGTATCTCATCTGAAGTCAATGGAGCTATGTTAATTTACACCAACTGAGAATCTGCCACTTGGAATCTATCTGGAACCATCTGTTTCTGAACCCGTCTCCTGGTCTCTCTGCATTGCTCAGTTTGAACAAATCTCTAGACCACGGACCTAGTCCACTTGAGGGATTAAGTAAACCAATCAGTTTTCAGGCCAAAACTGAGAGGGGGGGAAGTGGGGGGAGATGGATAGTTTGCAACTGTGATTATGGGAACAATGTTCCAGAATGGGAACTAAGCCATCGTGTCTGAAAAGCAAATCAATGGAAATATGAGAGAGTTTGTACCAACTGAGGATCTCTCTCATATATTCACTTCGGTGTATTGATCTAAACGGGTGGGGAGTGGAGTTTTATTGCAAAAAACCCTCTGGAAATCCATGAAAAATAGTAACCTAGGGCCACATGCCAGCCCCTTGGTGCAACTAAGCAGCCCCAGCAGCACAGCTTGGATTCCCCTGGCATTGAGGAAGCTCTTAGCTGACAGATGTGGCATTAGGAAAACACTCATTGCATTCTCTTCCAAGATGGAAGATGTATACTTGCGCCCTAGCCTAATTCAATAACTGACTACTCAAAGAAATAAAAGAAAGACATGCACAAATCAATAGTTTAAAATTAAGGATTGCCAAGGGAGCTTTAAACCTTCTATATTTAAAAATAGCAGGCAGGCATTTAAAAAAGGGAAGATTCAAATTAGGAAAAAAATCTCTTGGCTCCATTTCACCTATTTAATGTAATGAGAGCTATGAAGCCAGCAACACTATTTATAGGAATGCAATGAAGAGATAAAAAATAGTTACCCAGAATGTTAACTACCGTTCATTTCTTTCACGCATGCACTGATTGACATCAGCTTTTTAAATGACCTCAAATGATCAGACCTTTGGTTCTGTATCTCATCTGAACGACAGTATCCACAGCTCCATAGTGCTTCCCAGCACTATTTTTGAGCACTGACAGTTTCTTAAAGCACCATAACCACTTTCTACAATATCTGTGTATTAATTGGAGGTCCCCGTCAGTGGTGTAGCCAGGTTTAGAGCACAGGGGGAGCGGAGCTTAAAAAAAAAAAAAAAAAAAAAGCGCGTTGGGAACAAAAAAAGGCACCGGGAGAAAAAAAAATGCTCCGCTCTGGCTGCAGCATAGAAGCAAAAGGCGTCGGGAGCAAAAAAAGGCGCCGCTTCTGCTCCGTGGGGGAGTGGCCACTCCCCCTGCTCCCGCCCTGGCTACGCACAGGCCAAATGGTTTATAGCAATGGTTTTCAACTGGGACTCCAGACTAAGATTTCCAAATGGCCACACAGCTTCATTTGAAAAGTAGGGGCCTGAAAGTGAAAGAGTTGAAAGCCACTTGCTTAGAATATTTAGACTTCTAAGTTATTTAAAAAAGAGAAGAAGTCAGCTAAACAGTACAGGATGAAATTAGTGTCAAGAAATATCAGAATTAGTCTCTTCTTCAAACCAAGCAGTGAAATTCCCATTACATACAACATATCCCTAAGGATATCAATGAAATATTTATCATAGGATTATGTGGCTCTAATTTGTTTGTTCTATTTTTAGGACCCAGGTACATTACACTTGTTGCCTCATTTCATGGTGGAAGGAAAGTGGGATTTTTGTGAGACTATGGAATTACAGAATAAATCACATGCAGTATGATAATTATGAGATCAGCTTCCTTGCTAGTACTAGTTATAAACCATTCCACGTGTGTTTCTTCAAATGTAAACAATGTAATTTGTTTAGTCTAGGCTCATGTCCCTTTTCCAAGTAGGAGTATAACTGACAAAATCCTCAAGAACAGCACATTGTATAACGTATACAGTTGAGTACTCACAAAATGAGTTTATTTTCCACAAGCATTTGAACTAGATATGTCAATAAGTTACAGTCAACCAGTCAAGGAACATAACTGCTACCATGTGACTAATCAAACCTAAACAGCCCTCACAGTCTACATTTCAGAAGTCACCAGAACCCTCCCAGAGCAGCAGTGTATCTGTAACTGTGCTTTGCACATTAAAATGTTCAGTAAGCATGGTCATTTGGCACCCACTGCACCTGTGTGATGCCTTCATGTTCTGTAAAGAGCAAAAAATCTGTAAACTCACCTGGCATGAATGATGCTTATTAGGCCAAATACACTGATCCAAGTGAGACTGCACTTAGCTCTAAAGCCACTTCCCCAAATCATGGAACAGGTTAGAGACCGGTCCCTGACATAATCCTAGTGCATCCTTCAGGCTGCTTTAAAATTATGCTTAGCCTCCAGAGGATTTTGGCATCTGAGCAGGGCCGGCTCCAGGCACCAGCCTACCAAGCACCTGCTTGGGGCGGCACCTGGAGGGGGACGGCACTCAAGGTTTTTAGGGTTTTTTTTGTAAATTAAAAAAAAAAAAAAATCTTCCTCTGGCGCCCCTGCCGGGGGAGCGGGGCGGCAGGCGTGCTCCGCTCCCCGCCGGGGCAGCAGGCGTGCTCCGCTCCCCGCCGGCGCCCCAGCCGGGGCAGCGGGGCGGCAGGCGTGCTCTGCTCCCCGCCGGGGCAGCAGGCGTGCTCCGCTCCCCGCTGGCGCCCCGGCCGGGGCAGTGGGGCGGCAGGCATGCTCCACTCCCCGCCGGCGCCCCAGCCGGGGCAGCGGGGCGGCAGGCGTTCCGCGCTCCCCACTGGCAGGGGGAGCGGGGCGGCCCTCCCCACTGCCCCCCCCCACGCGTTTTGGCGGGGCAGCGTTGTTGGGGGTGGGGTGTGTTTTGGCCGGCGTTGGGGGGGAGGCCGCGCTTGTGTGTTTGGTGTTTTTTTTTTGCTTGGGGCGGCCAAAAAGCTAGGGCCGGCCCTGCATCTGAGAACCTAATGGTGTATAATGATCAGTATTTTGTAATGCGGAAGAGAGTACTCATGAACCTATTGTTCTAGTTGCTGTACAAACACAAAACAAAGACAGTCCCTGCCCCAAAAGCTTACAATCTAAGCAGAAGACAAGAGATGGACAGACAGGTAGAAGAGTACAAGTCAATTATAAAAGACAGCATTGGTCAGCATCGTAGGCTGTGGTCTGTGCATTCCAGCAGCCTAACCATTGTCAAGTTTTTTTTTTGTGGGCATCACAGCAAAGAATTTCACAGATGAATTTCGAGGAGAATACTGAGGTAGCTTTGTGGAGGTTTACATGGCAAGCCTCTCATGCTTGAGGGGCACCATGAAGGTGCTTGTTTGAAAGTTTAGCAAGTGGGTGATGGAGACTGACATCATGGGCCAATTAGAGGTGGGAGTTGTCATGCTTAGACCAGCTCTCCCAGTGCTCACACAGGTATGGAGGTACACTGAGTCACTGTATCAAATCTACACCACTCCATGATTCCTCTGATCTGGGAAATCCTAAAGGAGAGCAGATCCACTGAAGCAGCTAGAATGCAACAGAATACAGCTCTTACTCTGGACACAGGAGTCCCATGCACACTTTACATCACTGTTGTAAAATACTGTTTACTAGCATATCACCCCTCTTAGCTGACACCGCATGCCTTACTGAGTATTTAACTCTTTACAACTCAAGTTTTTCTATAGCAAGTAAACCCATTTTCATACAGCTCTATAACTGGCAACTGAACAAAACTGTCAAATAATTTGAAAAAAAATAAATCCATCAAGTCAGTTATTCACTGAACATTATATGATTGGCTGTAGGGGTTAGAGTACTCCAGTCCCAGGCTTCAGGACATGAATTCCTCAACTTAAGGTCCAGAAGGACTTCTGCATCTCCATTCCACAATTGGCTGTAATTGTTGGGTTTGCAATGTTGATGCATTATGTGTTTTGTTTCTCAGAAGATCTCAGTTCTTGGGTACAGCTGCAGGCATGACAAGACTGGAGTTATCAACAGTCTAATTAGCCTAACCTAGTCTTCTGGTCCCATGGTATAGTTTGGAATGAGATAGTTTAAAAAAAAATAGTGATGGATTCCACAATGTTACAGAAAACAAAATCTGAGTAAAAAACAATTATTTTCCCTTAGGCTATGTTTAGCTTTGAAAATTTAAAAAAATGCCTAATGTGGTGTTTAAAAACAGAATCATGCTGTTTTCTTAGAATAAATAACTCCCTTCCTTTAAAAAAGGAAACAAACAAAAGCATCCTTCGGGCATAATTTTATTCTAATGCAACATCAAAGTTACGTTAACAGCCATGTTGTTTTAACATGTTATTGAACAGTTACTTTACATTTCTTGTTTACTTACTTGTAGTCTGACCAGGTGATCTCAGTTTAAAATCAACTCCTTTAGAATTCTCTGACAGAAAGGTTTGTTTAAGTGATTAGACTATAATTCATTCATTTGGTCATTTAGGATCTGATCCAAAACAGTGAAGACATTGGCAATCGATCCTCTGACTTCATCAGGCTTTGAATCAGGCCCTTGAAGAAGCTGTTGTGCACACTGAAACATTATACTTCCTCTGGAGTAAGTTTTGCACTGTGATACTGTGGATTTGAAGTAGTGTAACTTTTCCTCTGTGTTAATCCAAATGTAGTCCCCAATCCAGAATACACTTGAATACATGCTTAACATTCAAATAGTCTCACTGGAGGCAACCACCTTCTAAAAATCAGGCCTTTGTAATGTCTCAAGCTGACCACCCAAAAAGACCAGTCATTTGAAAAAAAAAATATAGGCCTAAATTTTCATGTATAAACTATGAATTGAGAGAATATTTTGGCTTTGATATAAAAATCTAAGCAGATGTTTGAAAGTAGATCTTTGAAATCAGATCATAGCTATTATTTTCGGCTTGATTCGGTTGTACTTTTCCAGTTTACTAGTGCTGACACCGAGTTCAAGCTATTAGTGAGATGACTAATTAAAATCCCATTTTTAATGGCATAGCACAGGGATGAATGCATTGGATAGCTACTTGCTTTGTATTTTTTCATGCAATAGCTAGATGTTCATGTCTGGTACACAGCAAGAACTTGGACTCAAGTACTGCTTAATCAGTGTTCCGGATTTTCATTGAGGTCTGGTGATGGGACATAAGTGTCTAGTTCATTCATTTCAACAAGACAGTTTCAGTTGCATTCTCTTCTCTATACCAAGTGTGCAGTAGACATGTCAGTGGTTCTCAAACAGGGGTACACAGAGGTCTTTCAGAGGGTACATCAAATCTATATATTTGCCTCATTTTTACAAAAGGCTACATAAAAGCAGACAATGACTTGTTTTACACTGAAACATAAGTACAATGTTTATATTGCAATTGATTTTATAATTATATGGTAAAAATGAGAAAGCAAGCAATTTTTCAGTAATAGAAATACAAAAATGTCACAGCACACTGTCTGATTTTGTAAGCAAGTAGTTTAAGTGAGGTGAAGGCCAGGTCAGTCCTTAGCTAGATAAATGGGCTTCATCATTCTTGCCCTTTGATAAATACTAACACTGTTACGATTAGAGACATCACCAATTTGTAAGCCAGATATTCTCTAGGTGTTAACTAGAGATGAAATTAAAGATGGCATTCCATTACACTTGGATGTCCTCTGTTTCTGGCCTCATGTTATAGGACCTCTTTAAAATGTGTGTCATTTAACCATAGACAACTCATGCCTCCTGATACTGGGAGGGCACAATGTAGAGGAGAGGACATTTAATGCACACACTCATGTATCCTCTGGGCCAGGGCACGCAATCCCACCGGCTCCTGGGGGGCTGGAGCATGTGCCTCTGGACCCAGACCGAGACCCGGCCCAAGGAGACTCACAGCACCAGTCTCTCCCCAGAGCTCATGGGCACCTCAGCAGGGAGGTACAAGGCATGGGCAATTCCCCTACCTCTGGCTGAGCAGAGGTCAGGGAACCTGCTCACAGCCCCTTCCAGTGACCTCCTGCCCTGCACCCAGCCCAGGGCCACCATGCTCTCCCTGCTCCACCGGAGTTACCTTCGGGGTCCTCCCGCTGCATCTCCCCCCAGCAAGTTCCTGGCTTGCTCAGCTGCTCTCCCTAGCAGCTGGGCATGGAGGGGGTGAGATGGAACTCCTCTCATGCTACCTGAAGCTGGCTGCTCCAGGCTGATGCTCTGTGTAACGTGACAGCTACCTGTGATAGCTGAGCTGGGGAGGTGACAGTGGCCCACCCCCTCTGCTCCCCGCCCAACTGAGGGGACAGGGTCCAAGCAAGCCAGTGCCTGAGCCTTCCCCCAGCACATTTCCAGCTCACTCAGCCTGTCCCCAGCAGCTGGGCTGGAGTGGAAGAGGTGGGCCACTGCTGCTTCCCCAGACAGGCTCTTGCAGGTAGCCATCATGCTGCACAGAGCATCAACCAAGAGCGGCTGACATGAAAAGCAGTTTCATCCCACCCTTCTGCTTCCCACCTGGGCCTGGCTGCCAGGGACAGGGGCCAAGCATGCTGGGGGGACAGGCACAGCAGGGAAAGGGAGCCCTTCTCCCCGCCCCCACAGCAGACCAAGCAGAAATCTGAGGGGCACTTGACTCTGCATGCTGCCCATATGTCACGTATGCATTTAACCCCTCCTTTTCATCCATACTTTATAAGAGATAATGCACACTCTCTCCAATGTGGATGACAGAGACATGCTTAACTTCTCTGTATTCAAGTCACACAGATAGTCAACAGCAGAGCCAAGACCTGAACCCAGATTTTCCTATAAACTGCCATTTGTTTCCTAGTCATTCAACTACAAATGCCTCACTAGTGTTTTTATTTGCTTCCACAATACTAGATTGGCATCGTGAGTCAAAGTTGAGAGGGATCCACACTAGAGAGTTAGATCAGGATCTTGCTTATAGACACACAAAGGTGTTCCGATCTGGTGTTTTGACCAAGGCCATTCCCTACTTGAAGGGGACTTTTTCAGCAACTTCTCCTTGATTTTTTTTCCCCTGGGAAATCTCAGCTAAGGCACACTACTGTTTGTAATGAGCTAGCTTTGCGATGTCTACATAGGGTGACCAGATATCCCGATTTTATAGGGACAGTCCCAATTTTGGGGTCTTTTTCTTATATAGGCACCTATTACTCCCCACCCCCGTCCCGATTTTCCACACTTGTTGTCTGGTCACCCTATGTCTACACAAGCTGTGAATTACAACCCTAGTTGAAGTAGGTGTAGCCTTACTTTCTTTGTACGAGGATGATTGAATTGAGGAACTATTCCAGAGTAGCAGTTACCAAAGAACTGGAGAGGCTGTACTTTCAGAAAGCAAGAGCCCCATGCACTCATAAAGAGATGAAAGGCAGAGGAATAGAAGAGCTTCACAATGCAGCAAGAAGGGATCCTTAGACTTCAAACAAGAGCTTGAACTGCAAGTCTGGCAAACATTTATGCTTCTCAATTGATCTTACTGATGTCTGAGAGACTTTAAACAGTCAGTGTACCATGTGTCCAGACTGCTGCAGAAATAGTCACTTGAGACATTCATATTAGCTGCACATCATAATCCTATTCTCCCTGACCCCAGGTTATGCTACAGCAGGGGTCTCAAACTCAAATTACCACGAGGGCCACATGAGGACTAGTGCATTGGCCCGAGGGCAGCATCACTGACCCCGCCCCCTCACTGTCCCCGGCCCCGCCCCCACTCTACCCCTTCCATTAGGCCCCGCCCCTTCTCCACCTCCTCCCCTGTGCGCACAGCTTCCCGCTCCTCCCCCCTCCCTCCCAGAAACCGCAAAGCTCTTCCCATGCGGCCCACGGAGCTCTTCCCTGCGGCCCGCTGGGCTCCCCACGCTCCACCCCTCCCTTTTTTTTTTTACCCCCAGGCAGTTCCCACCACCAGAACAACTGTCTGGCAGCAGGAACTGCCTAGGGGTAAAAAAAATTAAAAAAAAAATTTTCAAGGGGGGGGGGGGAGCCCGGCAGGCCGCAGGGAAGAGCTCCATGGGCCGCATGCGGCCTGCGTGTTTGAGACCCCTGTGCTACAGTGTTGAGAAGGGCTTCTCCTTCCACTGTTCTGTATAGTTGCTAAAATCGCTGGGCTGTAGAAGAGAGAAGCTGAACTGTTCAAAAGAGATGGAGATGCAAGGCTTAAAAAGGCCTTTTTCTTGTAATTTTGCATTATAATTAAAAGATGAGCCCAATTTAGGTATCAGAACTACTGTTTGATACTGGGTAACTCCCCTGACTTCAATAGAGTGGACAACTCCAAGAACTCAAATTGAGTTGGTCTCTCCCCACTCCAAAAAAGCATCATAAGATTGGCTTTAAAAAAAGAAATCACTTCAGAAGACAAAACTGCAAACTCTATTTTTGGTTTGCTGGCAACAACCAAGATGGTCATAATAACATGACTTCAGAAGCTGGGTCTTTAAAAACCAAAAAAAAAAGACTACATGAGATGTCTAAGAATGGAAAAAGTGAGAGGTGGCAACATGAACCTACTCCTGATTTTTACTAGTGTGAGAATAAGGTTTTGTTTTCATACAGTCAGAGGCACGTTAAACAAAGCACTACTGACATGCTGGTTTCATTAGTTATAATGAAGGGCAAGACACTAATGAGAAAGTGGTTCACTTGCTTCGGCTAAAATGACAGGCCAGTAAAGTCACATTCACTCCCTCACCAACTCCCAATCCTATGCCATGCACAGTTTGGCCAGGCTCAATGATTGGGACTAAAAATCTTGCTTGTGAAAAGAAACAGAAACAAAGGAGCAACATGTTTCTAATTCAGTATATTAGATGGAGAAAACACTGGAATTTATGAAGAAAGGTGTATTACTATTAGGTTGTATTATGGTAGCAGCTACTAGGAAGGGCCCATTGTGCAAAACATCATACAAGAATGTAACAAAGACAGTCCCTGCCCTAAAGAGCTTACAATAAAAAAAATGAAATGTAATGATTGTTGCAGTCTGATGTGCAGTCTAGGTCAGCGAGGGGTTGTCACCACTTGCCCTGCAACCCTGGGTGCCTTGTTACTCTAGGTCCCAGCCTGGGACACTCAGAGTCAGCAAGCAGCATCCAGGTCTCACCCTATATCTGTGTGCTTAAACAGCCTTGGTTCAGCAACACTGACCTGAGGGGCCTGTCTACAGCCCCACTCTAGCTCCTACCAGACTTGGTTATGGAGACCCCAACACACCCCCAGTCCTGAATTTCCCTCAAACTATGCAGCCTCAAGTTTGAAGCCCTTTCCTGGACAGCTCAGAGAAGTAAGGTGTATTGCTCCTTTAAGGAGAAAAGCACATGACTGCTTATGAACTTTAAAGGAAAGAGTATCTACAGCACTGAGTTGTTTTACAGTTTAAAAAAAAAAATTAACAGTAGGACATAGGTTTAAGTGATGCTAAGTAAGAGGACTAAAGTTAGACAGGGTTACAAGCAAATATAAATGAAAACATGCACCTAAAAGGCTGAAACTTGATCTAGCAAGATACAGACTTTGGTCAAGACCGTTTCTCTCTCCATCTCCAACCTATATTCTCCCCCATGACTATCTTTCCCTCAGTCAGGACCTTCCACAGAAGTACAAGGTGCTGGCTACCCTTTTCTTAGGTGAAATATCTTTGCCTAAGCAGGTTTATCTCCTATATAGATCAGTTCTACAGACTTCTACACCCCCCTGTGTTGAAGGGCCCATCTTTCTCAACTCACAAGAGGTCCCTCAAAAAGGTTTTTCTTTTCCCTACTGGTCTGTGGCAGTGCTAAAGTGTAGAATGTGTTTGGGTCATCCAAGGAGGAAGTGCTTATTTCTTGTTTTTAGAACTAGAGGTGTTCTTTTGCAACCCAGATTTGTACTGTTTAACTATGATGTTGTGGGGGGGAATGTACTGCATTTGTTCTGGTATTTGCAAAAATGGTGACTGTTTTTGGCAGTAAATTATGAAGCAAAGATTCAATCTGACTATTTGACAGCAGTTTTGTTGCTTGCTTCAGTGAGTATATTAATCCATACCACAAGAATTACATAATCATGTTGTCTTGTCTGTGGTATTGGTGCAGTAGCTGCAAAGCAAAGCTTGTGTCCTTTCAAAAGAAAAGGAATATACACATCATGAGACCAGTAATAAAGGTTTCTTGACATACATAAAATATATGGACAAACCAGAAGCAACAATAAGAATTCACAAGAGAAAAAAAGTTATAATATTGAACTATTTTCAGACTATATATTATATCTGGTGTTTCAATATAATCAAAGATTTCATGGGAGGAGCTATTTTGTTGCATTTTTAAAGGAAGAAAAATGCTTTAAAAAATTACCTTATATTAAACGATTGTCAAATGATCTGATAAGAGACATTGTTAGGAATGAAGGAGGAACAATAAGGCAAAGACTTACAGACTATTAAGTTGTCTAGATCTTTTATCAGAGAAAAGGAGGTAGAATTACAGCTGTTGCAAATGGACTATGGAAAGACACTTCCCACCCCCATTCTCCTTATGGGAAATGTTAACATTGTTTCAGACACCCAGAACTAGACCACCAAGATATGCTAGATAAGAGTTTGAGTCAAATTCTTCCCAGCTATGGAGAAACAAAATGGTCCAGAAAAGCCTCCAAGTGCTAAGGGGTAAGTGGGGGAGCTGCACGAGCATAGAATAGCCCTCCCCCATGACCCTACAGACCCTGAAAGCTGTTCCACAGAAAGCTCCTCCTGTTCAAGACTGATGTTCATTCCATCCTATTGTCCATACAAAGCTACAGCCATTCTCCAGGGCATCCTTCTCCATCACTGGGAACCCATAGGAGTTACTGCTGTCAGAGTCTCTTCACCTTTAAACCTCCCTCACAGAGGAGTAAAGTGCAGGATCAAGAGCTACTCAATGGCATGGATCCCTTAGACATGCTGTTAGGGGAGTGGGACACAGGAATGCTATAGAGGGGATCAGGTAGTGGACTGTAGGGGAGTTACACCAGGATAGAACTGGTGCAATGGAGTGGAAAATCAAGCCCCCAATCTTAGCGATGAGTTGGTTTAAATAGGAACACAAGTTGTTTTTTAAAAACCATACTAGGGCACCTTTATGAAAAATGTTCTGAACAGCCCACA
This sequence comes from Macrochelys suwanniensis, assembly GCA_033296515.1. NCBI lineage: Eukaryota > Metazoa > Chordata > Testudines > Chelydridae > Macrochelys > Macrochelys suwanniensis. The sequence goes on along the minus strand of CM065776.1, from coordinate 96,395,439 downwards.
GTTTTGTACTCCCAAAGTTACCTGTGCAGTTATCAGGTGGTCAGGCACCTGCTTGTTTTCTAGGATTAAAACAATCTTACCTGCCTGACTTTTAACCTACCCAACCATAGCCATAAGATCTGCTACACTTTACTTTTCTGGACAGGGTATGTGCACATTCTGGCTGACCCTTCTCCTCCATGCTGAGACAGCTTGAAACAGCAACCTACAGTTCCTTTGCTACACTTGCTAAGCTTATTAATGGCCTGCATCCAAAAAAAGTCATTCACAGCTGATACCACCACAGAGAATGATATAACAGCATGCTCATTTCTCTGCACTTCCAGCATGATTTCTTTTAAATTCATTGTGCTCAATTTCTCCCAAGCACAGCATGTGAATATTCGGAATTTAAAAAGATGACAATAGTAAATATAGGGCTGATCTTGCCACACTGATCCTAGTTCAAACCTACATTACAGTAGATATCAATACTTTCAGATGCTATTTTGTGTCTCAGTTGCATACCTATTGCTTTCTTTAATATGCCCATACCTAGGGGTTCAAATTATCTCTAGGAAGTGGTGGTCCTATCTTGGCCTAAATGAAGGCATTTGGTTAATTCCATAACATTTTAATGTCTTGACGAGGTTGTTGAAGTACATGTACAATGATGCTATCAAGAGACTTGCCTTGGATCTAATTTATTTGGTTGGGGGTTTTGGCTTCCAGATATAGGGGAAAAATTGGAGTGGGCCAACAGGGGGAGATTTTGCAGAACCAGAACTGGGTCACAGTTACTCCAAATCTCCATATGTGTCATGGGGAATATTTAATAGATTCAAATATTCCAAGATCAGAAGGAACCATTATAACCTTGTCTGACCTCCTGTATAACAGGCCACAGAATTTCCCCAAAATTCCTAGAGCATATCTTTTAGGGAAAAAATCCAATCCTGATTTAAAAGTTGCCAGTGATAGAGAATTCACCATGGCCTTTGGTAAATTGTTCCAATGGTTAATTACTCACTGTTAAAAATGTGCACCTTAGTTACAGCCTGAACTGGTCTTTAAGATAAATGGTTCTTGACTGACCCTTATGGAGGGATTAGTGGTGTTTTAGTTCTGCAGAGCCTCATGGCTTGAGAAACCTGGCCTGATATTTTTATGCAGATGAAAATGAACAAAAAGAATGCACTTAGATACATTGTAATGCTGTACATGGAAGAAAAAAAGTTACCTCCAATTCCTTGATCTGCTTACACTCTGAAGAATGAGAATGAATTCTTGTTAAATATTATTCATAAGCTTCTTGCAAAGTGTCAGGATCCAGCACATAATCTGTCCTATCTGAAATAAGATAATATTTATATTTCCTTCAAAACTTCCCCTCTTTGTATAAAAATAGTCAGTGTTTTCCTTCCTGAGGGTCAGAGACTCCACTACTTCTTTAAATGTCAGAACACCATTCAGAGATAGAAACAGAATAACTTGGCAAAGGATGTCTGGATAATTTCCCACCATTCCTCATCTGGGTAAAAAAAAAAAAAAAAAAAAAAAAAAAAAAAAAAAAAAAAAAACCAACAGTTTCCTCTACAAAACAAATTGCTCTCAAAACTGGTCATCAGTGGCCATCAGCCTGATTACATTAGCCTGACAGATATTATCCTCAAGAGGTTATGTTCAAGTAGTTCTCAACATATTAGTTTGCAGCCTTGTTTCTCAGCTTTTACGCCTGTTCAGCTCTCAACCTTTTAGCAAACAATGGCAAAGTAATTCCCACAGTAGAGACTTAAAGTTTCCCCTGAAGTCAATGAAGCTACACAAATTTACAGCAGTTGAGGATCTGGCCCTTAGAGTTTAACTCAATGCTCAAGGAAGATGGCAAATTGAAAATAAGGGAACATGGAGTCTGCAGAGCAAGCATAATAAATGCAGCAAGGTTCCATTCTACTCCATGCTATTCTTTAACTCTCACCTTGAAAGACTACCTCTAAGGTACAAAAAGTACCAGTCCATAGGCCCGCATCACCACAGTGTGTGTTGAGTAAAGGTAGCATTTATACGGCTTTTCCCAGACCTCAATCCTAGGCCAGGCCTCAGCACAGAGAGAGACCAGTCTCAGAACTACCCTACTTTACACTTGCTGCCAAGAGACTCCAAACCATGTCCACTTATTCCACAGGTCTGCTTCTTTCAATGGAGACCAGGAGATGTGGGTGGCACAGGCATAGCGACAGTGGCCTTATGCCACTGGACTATTGCCTAGGCAGGGGAATCTTCAACTGACTAGATCTGTTTGGCTTACGGTTGATTTGCATTGGCAGTGGCACAAAGCAGCTGTAGGCTCTAGCTCGTCAGTCACATTTCTGAGCTGAGATTTAAGCAAACACTTTTCAGAGGGATGGGGACCATCCAGTAATTCACATAGGCCACAAAACAGGTGCCAGATGGCGATGGCTTCCCAACACTACCAACCTAGGCAGAGATTCAAGCCAATGAAGGCTCCATAACCCATTACCAATCTCAGTTGGGAACTAGTTCCTCATGATCCCACTCATCCAGCTCAATGGCCAGCACAGCCTTTGCTACCTTCTTCCTGTCAATGTTTGGTCAATTCCATACTAGACCAGTGCACTGACTGGAATAACCTCCTTTGAGTTGTCTTTGGTTTCACCCATTCAATCTCTAGTTTTTCCTACCCATGCCACATCTACTTCCGCGTTCTCTATAGCGGTTTTTGTTTATGTATCTAAGGCCCACTGAGTGTTTTACTAAGGAAGGACTGAATAAAAATAGAGTCATGGCTTCAGGATATGGCCCCTTAGGAATAGAGCACTTTAAAGTGAACATAAACTATGTACACATTTGCATTTAGTACAGAATAAGTTTTGTTGTAATACTGTGCTATTATTTTATACATACATTGCATTTCAATTAATGATTTGCTGAATATACTGCATTTACTTTTTCATTATGATTTCAGTGTCTCCTCACTCTGCTTGGAAGAGAAACATGACCCCTCCCCCCCAGTAAAAGTTCTGATCACATTTTCAAAGCAATTATATTAAAGCAATTAGAATTTAGGTAAAATAAACTTGTCCACTCCTAAGTCATCCTTCTCCTCTGTTCCCACCCCTGCATTTTACTCCTTCACTTCGTTAGCTCGTCACTGAAAGACCAATGAAGCATTTTTTTAAAAAAACAAAACCAACTGTCTTATTAGAGAAAACTGATGAATTATCTACTTGTGCTGGCCAGTGGCCACAAAGCATACCATTGCTGATCTGAGCAATTACATATAATCACCTTGAAAGATACTATACATGCAAAAGGATAATTACTCACGTGCAAGAGGTTCTCAAATTGTTTGCTCCTTCCAGCACTTACAGAAGCATTTTTCTTCTTTTGCAAGCCCTTCACAGACATCAACAATTAACTCTCAACAGCTTTCCAGAGAGGTTAAGTGACTTGTAGAAGGCCATGAGCAAGTCAGATTTAGATGTGCAATCAGAATTTTGTTTCTGGGTAGCAGTATCATGTTCAAACCACATATCCCCAAGGATTAAGAGAACATTTTAGCACAGCCTTTCTATCTCACACAATTCATACCGATAATTCTGTAGCATTTTATGCCCACTTTCCACTCCCTTTCCTCAGGGATAAATGATGCATAGGAACAAGGCTGGGCAGAATCAGGCCCTGGCTAAACCATGGTATTTGCAATATAACAATGTTTTCCTATACTTAGAGGAAACAACACTACAGTAGCTCATGTTGCTGGATAATAAAAGCCTTCCATGCGCTGCTTAATGAATAATGCATGGTCAGTTTAGTTATTCCAACAGATCTGTGTTGACAGCCATTTTAAGATAACTGAGGTAATTATAAATTATCTTGAGGTAACTATATTAAAGGCATTTTTAATGTGCTATCAACTATTTCTTTGGGGGCCGTATTCTGTTCTCAGCTACTCTGAATTCTCATTAGAGACTCCACTGATGTCTAGAGTTATCCTGGCATACCAGAGCAGAATGTAGCCTAGCATGGTACCTTAAATTTAACCTATTCATTATATAAAATTTAAGATTAATAGTGGATCCAAGTGTTCCTCCTCCTTTGTTACAGTGTGCATCTATGTGTAGTAGACAACTGCTCTAATACTTCAGCTGTGCCACTTGATGATTGTGTCTTGCATGCACTTGCACCAGAGCTGAATTTGGCCCAGTGCATGCTATTCCCCTTGAAGTCAGTTGTCCCACTATCATTTTCTGACATCAACACCAGTCTTTTCAAGGTTGCTATATCACTTCCCAAGTTAAATGACTGAAAAATCTGTAAATTTTTATATGCAATTAATTTACCCATTTATGGGATTTGTAGTGGCATTTGGGCCTTGTACTTCTGCTACATACTTCCATGAGATTAAGTTAATGACAATTAAGGAGTTTAAAGGTGAAAGTAATTCATAATGCCTGAAATGCAAAATGATGGATTCTAACCTCTGTACAAGAGCCAGCACCTAGTAACAGAAGGTGCTACTCCATGAGGAATGAACACTTGAAGAGCAATAAGTTGTGGGTGGCCCGGCACTGTCTGGTACCACATTAAAACATAAGGGGAGAGCTATTCTTTTACAAACAGCAGCAATAGTGTGTTGCAGTTTTCAGGCCAAGGCTGCATTTGCTGCACACCCAGAACATCTGACTTCAGAGGGAGATCTGAATACACAAAGAATGCAAGATCAGCCATTGAAGGGGAACTGAAAAGCACTTAGTGTTTTGTTCCCACATCCATAATAAAATATGGGCTCAATCTCATTGTCTGAACACATACAGAAAGTCAATGAGAGTTCCATACACAGAACAACTGTAGTATTGGGCCTTGTATGTATAGCCTTAAAAGAACCCTTACAAATACAGTTACACAAGTTATCTTAAAGCTCAATCCTCCATTTATCCTGATCAGTTTCCCACTGAAGTAGCAATACTGCCGACTGCAGGTAATTCTCTTTGCAAGCATTGCAAGCATTATTGCAAGCATTAGTAGAGCACCAGCGCTAGCTGTGTATTGTTTGACATGTATGTACAGAGAAGATGTTATGGATAGTATAGTTGCCATTCCACACTTTTTTTTGGCAAGCACTCTAGACTAAGTATTCCCGGTCTAAGGATATGCCTATGTTGATGCTGGAGGTGTAATTTCCAGGCCCGCTAGACAACTGGCCCAAGCTCTGATTAGCCGGCTGGTTCAACCAGTCTGAGATCCTTAGGCACATACATTGGGGCAGGCAAGCCCGCCCTGCTGCCTGTGCAGCTTCAGCTACACTGCTATGTTCAGTGCACCAGCCTGATCAAAGCGAGTGTGGGTATGTCTATATGACCTGGAAAGTACACCTCCAGCATCAATGTAGACATATCTAAGTGTGGTGCCTTGTGCCATCATACAGGTAGACCAGGGCCCACACAGTCTTTCTGCATTTGATCCTCTCCACCAGTCAAATAGAACAGCATAATTTTCACCAACAACTATCCCTGCTGAGGCAGAAGGCAAGAGTTGCATCTTTGTAAAGAGATGGCAAGGGGATTTAAAAGAGCTTGGGAAATCCCTTCTGTGTTCTAAAGCTACAAAAGTTGTTGCTTTATGGGAAATGGGGGAGAGAAGGAGTTACAGGAAAGTCTACAGAGGCACTGTCTTGGAGGTGAATGATTGAAAACTTCTGATTTCATTTGCTGTGTCTACAGAGCTACTACATCCTAGCGTGACTATGCCAGCAAGATGCATTATCTTGTGTGCATGCTTTGTTTTGCTGCAATATGACATTTTATCTTGAGCAGAGAGAATATAGCTTTCTGACTGTGGCTGCCTGCTGTCAACTCAGTTAGGAAGAAACCAGTGGGAAGAAGCAGAGTGAAAGATAAAGTACGCATAGTAGAATGTTGTCATAAACATACAGCTAAGGGGTTGAGTCCTCCTTACCTATAAAGGGACTCAACATTCCCTATGTGGAATCCCCACGACTGTACCCTAAAGTTCAGAGTGGAAAGAAAACCCTGAGAAATGTCCTGTATACTGTTGGTTCAGACCTAACTGATTTTGATAAAGTCATTTCATTACTAGGTAAATAGTTATTTTAGAGGGTTAACATAAGTAAATGGTTGAATTTCAAACACAAATCTTTAGGTCTGACTTTTCAAAAGGGAAAGTCAGACCTTACTGTGGTTTTAACCACATTCCCCCCCATGAAAATTCCCTTTGCCTTTTATTTAAAGTGTCTGTGTGTGGGGGGGAGGGAGGGTTCCTTAAAGAAAAAAGGCTATCAGCATACGTGAAAGATGAGGCAAGCTTTAAATTGTGTTATTCCTCATCCCTGCAACCTAACAGACATGAGAATTGGTGGACGTGAAACGCACCAGCTTCAGTGAAGCTACTCCTGTTGTTCTACAAATGAGAAAAGAATAAGGCATAACATTGGTGTTTCCATAACACCGGGCCAGGATTATCTTTCATCAGTTTAGAGAGAGTATATTTAACTATAGCATGTAATGAACATTCTTCCTTTCTCAGGCAGTTCTCTTTGGAGCTGTTAGGGAACCAAGTGTGAAAACACTTACATACTCACTATTGCTGGTTAGAAAATTCAACTAAGGGTACATCTACAGCGGGGGTCTCAAACTGGAATCACCAGGAGGGCCACATGAGGACTCGCATGTTGGTCTGAGGGCCTCACCACCTGCCCCCCACTCCACCCCCGCCAGTGGGGTGCAGCAGGGGGCTCATGGCAGGCGGTTGGGGTGCAGGAGGAGTGTGGGGTGCATCAAGGGGCTCAGGGCAGGGGGTTGGGGTGCAGGAGGGAGTGTGGGGTGTGGCAGGGGGTTGGGGTGCAGGCAGGAGGCTCAGAGCAGGGAGTTGGGGTGTGGGGTGCAGGAGGGGTTCAGATTCCAGCCCGGTGCCGCTTACCTGGAGCGGCTCTGGGGTGGCAGAGGGGCCAGGGTAAGCTCCTTACCTGCCCCGGCCCCGTGCTGCTCCGCTCCGGGAAGCCACAGACACAGTGTCCCTACGGCCAGGGGGAGGGGGAGCAGAGAGATCCCTGCGCTGCACTTGCCTACAGGTACCTCCCTCGAAGCTCCCATTGGCCACGGTTCCCCGTTCCCAGCCAATGGGAGCTTCAGGGGAGGTAACCACAGGCAACAGGAGCTCAGGGAGTTCTCTGCACCCCCTCCCCCCATGGCTTGCATCGACTCTCAGAGCGCTGCACTGTGGGTAGCTACTTCTGAGTTGAAAGTGCTATCCAGAGCGGTCACAATGAAGCATGCTGGCCTGCTCCCAAGGCCTGTGAAAGTGAGGGATCGTAGATCACTGATGATGCGCTGGAGAGGTTTTAGCTGAGGACTGTGTGTGATGGCCAGTGGAGTTCTGTTGGTTTCTTTCTTGGGCTTGTCTTGCAGCAGGAGGCTTCTGGGTACACGTCTGGCCCTGTTGATCTGTTTCCTTATTTCCTCGTGTGGGTATCGTAGTTTTGAGAATGTTTGGTGAAGATCTTGTAGGTGTTGGTCTCTGTCCAAGTCCTCAACTGAAACCTCTCCAACACATCATCAGTGATCTACAACCCATCCTTGACAACGATCCCTCACTTTCACAGGCCTTGGGAGGCAGGCCAGTCCTTGCCCACAGACAACCAGCCAACCTGAAGCATATTCTCACCAGCGACGACACACCGCACCATAGTAACCCTAACTCAGGAACCAATCCGTGCAACAAACCTCGATGCCAACTCTGCCCACATATCTACACCAGCGACACCATCACAGGACCTAACCAGATCAGCCACACCATCACTGGTTCATTCACCTGCATGTCCACCAATGTAATATATGCCATCATGTGCCATATGCCCCTCTGCTATGTACATTAGCCAAACTGGACAGTCCCTACATAAAAGGATAAATAGACACAAATCAGATATTCAGAATGGCAATATACAAAAACCTGTAGGAGAACACTTCAATCTCCCTGGACACACAATAGCAGATTTAAAGGTAGCCATCCTGCAGCAAAAAAAATTCAGGACCAGACTTCAAAGAGAAACTGCTGAGCTTCAGTTCATTTGCAAATTTGACACCATCAGCTCAGGATTAAACAAAGACTGTGAATGGCTAGCCAACTACAAAAGCAGTTTCTTCTTCCTCGGTGTTCACACCTCAACTGCTAGAAGAGGGCCTCATCCTCCCTGATTGAACTAACCTCATCATCCCTAGCCTGACTCTTGCTTGCATATTTATACCTGCCTCTGGAAATTTCCACAACATGCATCTGAAGAAGTGGGTATTCACCCATGAAAGCTTATGCTCCAATACATCTGTTAGTCTATAAGGTGCCACAGGACTCTTTGCCACTTTTACAGATCTAGACTAACATGGCTACCCCTCCAATACTTCACATACTTAAGTATCTGTAGGAGCGTCAAAAAAAGACTCAAATTATTTACCAAGGTTGAATTTTCCTAATTAAGGGCAAGGAAAGTCCATGACTTGAGGGTTGCTAAGCATGACAGAAGTCCATGGACTTGCAGTGATTCTTTGGAATTCTTCTGTACATTAGAGAACATTGCCCCCTTACAGAGCCAGTTGGGATTCCCTCCCCTAATCCTGGACATCCTGCAAGATCCATGATCTAATGTGATCTCCAGGGATCCACAATAACTGAACCTATTCATTCACACAGAGGCCCTATTACTTTTGCAGAGTATGATCCCTCACTCCTCTTGTTTCTTCTAATCCTGACCATAAAAAAAAAAATTATCTGCAACACTAATACTAAACTACCATGACTTTAGCCTTTGGAATCTAAGAGATTTAATGTTAACTTTCTTGGAGTCTACTGCTGATTGCTGGGCATGATAGAAGTCTAGATATTGCATAAGAAAATGAAGTACTGTCATGCAGTTTTTATGAGGCTATAATACAGTTAGTTGATAAACTACAAAGCTGGAGGCAAAGTAGACTGTCCCATCAGGGAACAGGATTATTGCCTCATAAAACAGCACAGTGGTATTATTTTGCTATTTCACTGCAAGCTGTTACAAATTGATTTAATTCTACTCCTCGCCCTCTCTCCTTCCAATTCAACTTGTTCTTACTAGAATTCTAGTAAGAGAAAGCTTTTCAAACTTTCAGTAGCTCAGTGATAGGCCATGGTTAGCTCTCCAAAAAATCAGGGCATTCCAGAAGTTACAGCTCAACATTCAACCTTAGAATGTGCCTCTTTGAGCATGACTTATATTAGGAACTCTGTCATATTCTACAATGAATATTTAACAATATACAGCGACAAGCTGCCTTTTCTTAGACACAAGTCCTATTTAGATTACTAATATAAAATAATCCCATTGTGGGCAACATTCACCCAAAGAGGGCCAGCACAAGGCCTATTCTGAATGACAACCCATTGGGTCTCTGTTTTTAGTAAGTGAGATGCTCAGATCCATCCACAAAAAAGTTAGGGTTCCATACTTTTGTCCCTCTTATTTGATTAATTGCCTCATTACCACAGTAGTGGGGCCCTAATTACAGTGACAATCCACAGTACAACTGTGTTTCATATATTATACACAAAATTATTGAATGTATTGGTCTCCCATACTCTGTCACTACCTATTACCATTCACCAGTCATTGTTGGTCAATTTAGTCATCAAGGTGAGAGCTTAGTCCAAATTGAACAATGTGTAGTCTCATGTATATTTGTGAACCTTAATTAGTGATTTTAGTGCCATGGTTAGTGTGTGTGGGGGGGGGGGTACATTAAATGCCTGATATATACCCACCACTTCTAGCTCATAGTGGTGCAAGCATATTCATTCACAAAAAATAACCCAGTTAACAGAGGTCCAGAGTGTTGAAGTGACTTGCCTGGGGTAACACAGAAATTCATTGGCAGAGCTGGATACAGAATTCAGAGGTCCTGAATCTACCTTTGCTTTGTCAACACTTACAGTAACATGCAGAGTACAGGTACTATATATGTAGCTACACACCACAGTGAAAGGCTCTGGTAGTGTGACGGGTTGGGTCACAGAAACCCCCTCTGGGACTGCCACCTGATGTCACTAGACTACCTCTGAGCCTGTTTTCCCTACCAGCTTGGGATTCAGTACCTTGCCTTGTGTGAGCCAGAGACGCTTGCCTGCTGCAAACACAAATCCGAGTCTGAACCACGTCCCCTTACAAGCTGCAGGCTTAACTGAAAACAGCTTAAGAAATGCTCCTGTTTCCAGCACTCAGATACCCAGCTCCCAATGTGGTCCAAACCCCAAATAAATCCATTTTACCGTGTATAAAGCTTTATACATGGTAAACTCATAAATTGTTCGCCCTTTATAACTCAGAGATAGGCACAACTGTTAATACGTGAGGGGCGGGGGTGGTAAATACTTACTCTGGGTTAATTAATAAGTAAAAAGTGTTTATTAAATACAAAAAGTAGGATTTAAGTGGTTCCAAGTAATAACAGAACAAAGTAAATTACCAAATAAAATAAAACACTCAAGTCTAAGCCCAATACAGTAGGAAACTAAATGCAAGTAAATCACCCTCAGAGATGTTTCAATAAGCTTTGACGACAGACTAGCCTCCTTCTGGTCTGGGCCTAATCCTTTCCCCTACTACAGTCTTTGTTCCAGCACAGGTGGTAGCTAGGGGATTTCTCATGACTGCAGCCCCCTTTGTGCTGTTCCACCCCCTTATATAGCTTTGGCACAAGGCAGGAATCTTTTGTCTTTTTGGGTCCCCACTCCTCCTTCTAAATGGAAAAGCCCCAGCTTTAAGATGGATTCGAGTACCAGGTGACATGGTCACAGGTCCTGTGAGACCCCCAAGCCTTCATTCTTCCCAGCCTGACTCATAGGAAGGCTTGCAAGTAAACAGAGTCATCTACAGTCAATTGTCCTAGTTAATGGGAGCCATCCAGATTCTAAACCACCATTAATGGTCCACACTTTGCATAATTACAATAGGACCTCAGAGTTATATTTCTTATTTCTAGTTTCAGATACATTCATACAACTAGGATGAATACATGCAGAAGAACATAACATTTGCACAGATATGACATAACTGGAGTATGTTTTATGCTAGATATGCCATGTAACATTTACATTCATAAGCATATTTCTATAAATAAATATTGGGTGGAACATCATAGGTAGCTCCTGTGCAGAGGCAGCAGAACAGTACATTGATAATTTGGGCAGACATAGCAGACAATGCATTGGCATTTAGAGAGCCATGTACCCTGGGGGTTCAGGCATTAGGGCACTATTCACCCAAGCCATGGCTCACTGTCTACACTGCTATTTATACCTGAGCTAGCTGGCTGTGCAGTGTCTGTACCCTGCATACCATCACAAGTGTAGATTTATCTTAAGGCTGCCTGTCAACATTAAGATTTTAGGAATTCACTTCTCTTCAACTGAAGTAATAACTAAGGGTAGGTCTACACTACTGACTGAATTGGCGGGTAGCGATCGATCTTTCGGGGATTAATTTTTCACATCTAGTGTAGACCTACTAGTGTAAGCGTAGCAGTCAGTAGGTTTCTGGTATAGGGTGGTGTATATGTGACCGTCACTCATTTGTACTGTAGTGTCCAGGAAGTGGATCTCTTGTGTGGTGTGGACTGGTCCAGGCTGAGGTTGATGGTAGGATGGAAATTGTTGAAATCCATGTGGAATTCTTCAAGGGCCTCCTTCTCATGGGTCATATGAAGATATCATCAATATAGCATTACAGAAGCAACTTTTCCTCTCCTGGAATTGACACCTCATCAATTATTGAGAGTTAACTACATCCACCCTGATTGTATTGGCCCTGTCAACACAGGTTCTCCACTTGTGAGGTAACTCCCTTCTCTCCATGTGTCAGTATAACAATGCCTGCATCTGTAATTTTCACTCCATGCATCTGAAGAAGTGGATTTTTTTACCCATGAAAGCTTATACCAAATTGGAGACCTAATTTTCATCCACCAAACACAACATATAGCCATAATGCACTGAAGACTCCCCTCCACAATTCTGAGAGTGGGTGGTGTGCACTCAGGGTATGGCTGGGTGCAGGAGGAGAAGTTGATGCAATCCCAAACTCTTCCCACAAACCAAGCTTCACCCACTCATCATACAAATATGAGATGAAATTCTCACAAGTTATGCGGGTATCATAAAATCAACTCTTTGACCTCACACTTGGTAAGGCAACTCCCATCTTTTTATGTATTTATACCTGCTCCTGTATTTTCCATTCCATGCATCTGATGAAGTGGGTTCTAGGCCACGAAAGCTTATGCCCAACTAAATTTGTTAGTCTCTAAGGTGCCACAAGGACTCCTCGTTGTCTTTGTCTAGGTTGATCAGTGAAAGTTTTAGTTCTGAAGCCTACTTTTGAAAGTTTGTCAACATTGCTAAAAGCACACCAAAAGTTCATGACTCAGAACTGTTATATTAAGCTATTTGCAAATTATTCAGGCATGTATTGCTGGACTGATTTATTCTTGCTTTATAGTTTAAGAGGCTCTCTCTGCAATCATAATTGTCAGTCCTGTCCATTTAAATTGCAAGCTCTGGGGGACATCAACTGTCTTAACATATGTACAGTGCCTGGCACAATGTGGCCTCCTAGATTCTACTGGAATACAAGTACAAAAAAGGAACTGGAAACTCAGCATACAAACAGATGCAAGTGAATAGTAGTGTTTACACTTAGTTTTCTTTCAAATAGAGAGATTCTAGGAAGGAAGATGACAGACACTATTTAAAGGAGTCTGGCACTTCAAAATATTCTCCTTTTAAATTATTTTAACACTTGGCTGACCTTACACTAGCTGTGAAAACTTGGCAGTTATAGTTCAAAGTTTCTTGCACGTAATTTTGTTCTGTTTTTGTTTGCATGAGTTCCCAAACCTGGACTCTGGCAGTATTGGATTTTAACATATTCCAAATCTCAAATTAAATAAAAAAATACTCTTAGCAGGAACTGTCTAGTTTTGCTTAGCTAGAATAAAAAACTAGAACTAAGAAAGCCAGCTTTTGCCTTTCCAAAACCTCACTGGGTAAATTAAGGTTTCCCAGACTGTACCTTGTTGACTCAGATACAGATCCCATTTTATTCAAGTCACTGAATTTTGAGGATTCAGGGATAGTTTGGATGAAGAGTTCCAGTTCTGGCTAATTGCCAGTTATCACCACGCTATTAAGAGGTGAAATTACAGACCCTAGAGGGCACTCCCTAGGACTCTGAACATCCTGCAGTAGGTGCAGTCATGAAGAATGCCTGGTTTTCAGTGGGACCTCAACCATGCCCATTCAGTCTTTGGCCTCCTTGATGAGACCTCCAACAAGAATGCCCATTAGTGACAGTTCTGGGGATGGTTTACGGGACCCGTGCTACAAGCAACTGAAAGCCACAAACTCATTTCACTTATGCCACTGAACAGCAGTCAGATGAGATCACCTTTGGATTGCTATTGACCTGCATGGGATTCAAGCCATTGACCTTCAGGAGAAGGCTAATCTTCTGTACCATAACTATTATTTTTATATTCAGAAAAAAAATCAGACCCCAAGACATGCTTAATCATTGGCACCCAGCATCAACTTCTCTGGAACCAAGCCAGACAGATCCTGCAATCTCTAAATGACTTGATCGGCAGCAGTCTCTTAGCAAATAGAATGCTGAATTGCTATGTATTCATCCTCCACTTTCCTGGGGACAGTCTCACAAATAATTTAAAATACATACAATAATCTAATTCAAAAATTTCCTGGGGATGGAATTCAGTCTGTACCTACAAAGAAACTTTCATGATGCAAAAACACCTAGGGCAACCCCCTGACCTCAATGGGTGTTTTGTGTTGACTTTAATAGAGGCTGGGATTTCACCCCTAATGCTTCAATATGATAGACATATAAAGCTCCAACCATACATTGCTGAACTAGGAATCATGGGCTCAAGATCTGAAGATGATTATGGAAAACAGACAATGGGTTATTCTTTTCACAGTTTTGGTTCAATGACTACAGGCTCTGGAAGACAGACTTCAAATCCTGTAGGACCAACTCCTTCAAATATAGAGATGGCCAGCTTCCCAAATCACAGCTCTGCAGTTCTACTCATGCAAACTTGAAAACACATCAACATTTGAATAAGCAACAATATGGCGCAACCAGGGTTTGGAGAAGCCAGATTTGCCAATACCTCCTGGCCTACCTCACAGGGATTCTTTGAGTTACAGTTATTTGCAAAGTATTTTAATATCTTCATATGAAGCTGCTATAGCGGTACAAAATAATGAGCCAACTGAGGATTTTGTTCTAGAGCAAGGCCTTTCTAGATAGCATACGAGACACACCCCCAACCATGCAATTCCTTGTACTCTAGAAATGTATTCTGCAGACAATGTGCTGTTTCGCTATACTTCTTTGCAATGTTGTGGGGCATTTGGAGAGACATGCCAAATAAAGCTAAAAATAGATCAACATGCAGTGCTGTAACAGTGTGTGTAATTGAATACCAATCCATTGCATACAGCCTCAGAGGATGGCAAAACTAGCTTCTTGTTTTAAGGTGCCCTACATTTGGTTTCCTTTAATGGTAGGAATCAGGGGCGTTCTGTAATACCGGGGAAATGTGTATTTCTTGTTTCAGGGGGATTTGATTTGGTTAATATTGTTTTGACTGAAAAATTAAAGGATACTTGGACAGGTTAAAACCTTTCAAGTTCTGAAAATCTGAGGAATTACAAAAAGTCAGGGGTTTGTTTTGGGGTTGTTTTTGTTTTTTGAGAGAGAAGTGTTCCTATTTATTATTCAGTTCTAATTTTAACCTTGATTATTCCCCAAGTCAAAGATCAATTACAGATTCACATTGCTAATAGAAAAGCAATTATTAAAAAAGCCATCAAGAACGGTAAGTTAAGAAATCCACAAGGGTGAAATAAGAGGCAAATAAAATCACATAAATCTGCCTTCAATATACTCAAAGGTATTCCTTCTAAATTTGTGAGTAGAGTTTTATTCAGAGGGTTTGAGAGATTATCATTTTTAGTATTTAAATTTTAGAGGGTCATTCTGCTCTGAAGAGCTAGTTCATAAAAATGACACCATGGACCTTCTTACTTGATACATGTTCTCCTTATGTGTATTCAAAGATAAGTCTGCTGACTTAGTCACACACACAAGTACGTTTTTACTCCTGCTAGCCTTATAGCATCAGTACAGCTATGGGATAGTCAGATAAAAACATTTTAAGCCAAAATAAAATCTATTAATAGTAAATTGCAATTCCAGGTAACAATTCTGCAGTCACTTATCCCTCTAATGTGATTGTCCTTAGCTAGCCCAGTGTAACTCATTTTAGGCAATGTCATGGAGGGAATAATTTGTCTTGCAGAATTTTCATTACTGCTAATAATGATGCACAAGCCAGAGAAAACCAACTTGAATTTCAGATCCCAGACAGAATTTGCAAGGTGGGAAGTTAAATTTGTATTTGTTTACTGATCAAATCTGCTTGGTCTCCCAGAATCACCAAGGCATGAACAGGAATCCTCACAAAGCCATTTTCACAGAGCTACTTGGCAGGGTACAAACCACACTGCACTGTGATGCTACTTGGTTCTTTTTACCATCCATCACTGTACATAAAAGCTATCTGAAGAGATTTTAGAGGTACTGTATAATAATTGCACAGATGTAATGCAGTGGAGAATGATCATATGAATTTAAATTCTGATTCTCAAACATACTGACTTTGCCAAAAAGTGAATGTTGGTTTGTTTTTTAAATTCCTGTCTCTAAACTGGGATATTTAAGGGAAATGAACACAAAGGGAGCACTGTAAGAAGATGGCCTTACCTCCTGTGGCTTCTAAGCATAAGTCTACCTTTGCATTCCCACTCTGATCAGCTTGCTGTTTCCTCTGACTGTCCTTTTTCTCCATGCACCTTAGTTTACCACTCCTGGATGGGCTAATTCCAGTGTTTCTGAATGTGTTTATTTCCAGAAGGGAGGCAGCCTTTGATGCAGCAAGGACTAATGCAGAAATCCAACAATCATCCAGCAATCTCATGCTGGGTATTCAGCCTGATTCCAGGCTCATTAGTACTTCAACCCTCATGCCAGGGAGTTTTCACTTCTTCAGTGAGCTAGTAGGGGAAACCAGCCCCCCCCATCTTAGTCCAGGGACTCTACAACAAGTAGCAGACAGCTGCTTACTCAAACCCATTACTGCAACTCTCTGGAGCACTTCTTAGCTTAGCCAGCTTGAAAGCCTGTCTCTCAGCCCCTGCATAGGTTCCCCATGTGTGCACATCTCTGTCTAACCCTCTTTTCTAGCCCCATCTACTAATCATACAGCTGTAGAAAGACCTCCTCACATCTCTCACTCCCTGAATCTGGCTTTTATACAGGAGCCTTCCTTTTATTTGCCTTAAAGCCCATCACCTGGAGAAGCACCTAACAAGGCACAGGTGGGCTGAGCCCAAATCACTTAAGTGCATGTCCATCCAGCAACAGGCACATTCCAAGTGGATTTGTTTAAGAACTGGGACAAATAATCCTGTGTCTGTTTGCCCACCATTTGCCCAACTCTACTTGTGATGTTCATAAAGACAGATTATATTACCTTGGTCAACTATCTTACTCATGTAACAAGGTCCTCCAAAGCATAAGTCAAAGTGCCACCCCAGCAGCAGGGCTTTAGGTTCAATTTTAAATCAAGTGGAATCTGCTTTCATATAAAGAGGGGGTCAAGCTGCAAAATGTGGTCCCAGAGCCCTTGTTCAGGGATAGCTGGATCCAACCCATTTCTAGTTCTAATGATAGAGCTGTGAGGTGTCCCCTCATGTCCCTCACAAGGGAGAGACTGATAGAACCAAACAGTCGAGGCTGTGCTATAGTAAAGGAGACAAGAGGGTTGTATTTTTTAAAGAGCAAGTGATTTATTCTCATTTTAACTGCAGCTGAGCATAAATCACAATACAATGTTATGCTAAATGCTATGAAAGGGAAATTATTACCAGCACTGAATGATCATTAGTTTCTATTGCTATAGTTAAAAACAAGTGAATGCAAAAGCATTTTACAGAACAGTACTTTAACTGTACAATGCTGTAACCAAAAATATTTCTTGAAAATAAAAGTGGGTGGGGAAAACTATTTATCAGCACAGAAAAAAACCTAACCTTATTTTCTCTATTTTTTTCTATAGTATGGAGAGTCTGATTCTGTAAGCTGTAAAAAAAAAAACACCAGTCAGAGGCAGGTATACCTAACTCTTACATAATGCTTTTCTAACAAATGGGGAAACTGAGGCAAAAAGGTTAAGTGACTTGCCCATGGTCACCAAGCAGGCCAGTGTCAGAGTCTCCAGATTCCCAGGCTAGTGCTGTGCCCATGAGTCCAAGCTTCCTCTAACTACACATTTTTATTAGACCATTTTTAAAGTGGTATAACATTACTTGCAATAATTCACATAGGACAATAGATGGACAAACCATTTATAAACTAGACAAAATTAAATCTGCAGGGATAGAAGTGGCCAGATCTGGTCTGAACTGTCACAGCTCAGTTGAAGTAAATAGCAGTGTGCCAATTTACACCATTTGAGGATACAGCCGTGATCTCCAAAGCAGGAGGAGCAGATCAATTGTCAACTAGTACTTCAGATCATTATCCAAACTGAGCCAAAGTAGTGGGTGTTTCTCCAAAGCTATTTCAACTACCCGAACTTCTTGATGTTGCAGATTTGGACTGGAATGCTTTGGTAAACAGCTTCTTAATAATATTGTGACACCTATCCCTCAGCTTGCTCCAGCAATACTGCAAGTAAAGCTGCTCTTATGCTTCCTACTGATGAAACTAGGAACTGAAGAAGTGTACATTGCCTTGGACACTAGAGCAGTCCATGGGAACATGTTTGCAAGGATCCCAAGAGCCCTCTCGAATATGAATATCTAAACCTTCACTTCCTTATTTTTTGTGTGTGTCGCCTTGAGATGACACGAGAGAAAAGAAATAAAAGTACAAACCTAGGTTGCAGTTTATTTTCTTGGATGCTGAAGTGCAGCAGTTTGTAATTTTGCATTTCTGTAGCAAGAGAATTAGGAAGACGATATAGCTGAAGCAGGAAACAGGACTAATGAATTTAAGGGAGAAAGGGAGTTAAGTGGGTCATTATGAAATGATTAGACATACAGAGGTGACTTTCTGGAGAAACTCCACCAATGACATGCAGCAGCTGGGCTGATTAGTTATATCCTTTCACATGCACTTATGAAATCAAACTGCTAGGGTTCATGGTAATTCTGGGAAAGGACTCATCAGTGTCTATGGACTTTAACAACATTTGACAGATGATGGGAGAACAACATACTTTCTTCGATGCTTCTTTTGGGCCTACAGACAGACTGACAAAGAGGACTGATTAATTCAGATTGCCTTTCAAGAAGTATTAAATATATATATAACAGGATTATGTAAGATGCTTATGCAAAGTGCCTGAGGCAGAACTAACTAGAGAGTGTAAAACATACTATGGCACAAGAAAATAAGCTGTGTGTTTACTTTCTTCTCCAGTCTGTCATTGTAGGCTAGTAACAAAATAGGCCAAGTTCTGTGAATGCTAATGGGCTTCTCCATAGGAAGATCTATGACAGAGTAAGGTTACAAGGGGATATTGTTCTATATAAGTCTAAACTAAACAATGTAGATTCAATTGTGCTCCCACTGAAGACTATGGTGTTTTTCCAGTTATTTCAATGGGAGTAGGATAATACTCCTATTCTTGTGTATTATTGGAAAAATAAATCTCATCATGTGGAAGTCTGCTGTGAGAGATTAATGTGCATCGATGTGGTTAGACTCCTTCAGCCTGCAAGAACCCAAATGTGGCACAGAAATAAAAATAAGTCTCTAAAAGAAATAAATCTCTCACGCACACACACAACAGAAAACAAGAAGAAATATACATCAGGAATCTGCAGTTAATGTGGTATTTATTTCCTTACCATATATATGATTTTCTTTAACTCTGTTTAATTAGGGATCTGACAGAGACAGTCAACAAGTCGGCTGTGTCCTCCAAACTGGGACCCCACTAGGCCACCCAGGCAGAGGATCTGGGATTCCCAACTCAAGTCTCTGCATGACTCTATTCAGCACTATCCACAGATTGCCAGGCTGGTTTGTGGGGAGAAGAGCCTCAAACCTCTGTGAGATCCAGGAGATTGTCTTCAGAGAAGAGTCACTAGCTCCTTCCTAGGGAAACTCAGAAAAACTGGAAGATCCATGCGGAATCAACCTTTCTATGGACACAGATTAGTGCAGGGGTGAGGAGAAGGATTTTCTTAATCACTCCCTTTGTCCCATAAAGTACTTTTGAGTTGGGGAAGGGGTAAAGATTCTGAACCCCTGAATCATGAACATCAGGAAGGAGACAGAGGATATGGCCAGCAATGACCAGGTATTGCCACTATCTTGCAGACTAGTGGGACAATTATGGGACATAACCCAAAGGACATGGGCAGAATCCTGAGAGCAGCCAACCCCCTTCTAAAGCTCTTAAATCAATGAGTCTCATATTCCACCCAGTCCACCATGTCTCAGCACCATGGGGAATGGGGGGGGCTCATATGTACAACACGTATGACCCAAGGGGCAGGCTAGAGAGCAGAATCCTGTAACCAGCAGCCCTCCTGCAGTGCAGGCACCAGTCCCTCCAGCTACAGTCCAAGCCAGGAGTTTGGGGGAGATGGATAATGCTGCTTAGTGTCATCACACACAGTATTTAAATGGAAGCTGAGAGACCCACAAGGGTCTGCCTATGCCCAGTAACCTCTGTACATAATCCTGGATGTTCATCACAGCTAAGTCCTACCCCTTCTGTGCCTTAAACTCTCTACCCACATCGGTCCCACAGGAGAAGAAGGAGGGGTGCCCCATAGGTCTGACGCACTTGCCTACTAGGAGCTGCCCATCTAGCCACATTCACTGGCACGGCTGTTTCATGGCTGCAACATTAGTCACTGGAGGCCACTCAGGGAAAGGTCTCAACCTCCCTCCCTTCCACTTCACTGTTGCCAAAAACCCTCCTGACCCTTCAGCTACAGCCACCTCCTTTTAATCATTTTTGTTGCTTTTCTCTGGACTTTCTCCAATTTGTCCACATCTTTCCTGAAACGTGGCACCCAGAACTGGACACAATACTCCAGTTGAGGCCTAATCAGAACGGAGTAGAGTGAAAGAATTACTTCTCTTGTCTTGCTTATGTAACCCACACACCTCTTGGTGTGGTGTTCTGTCCTATCTAACGGCACCGAGACCACTTAGAGAGAGAGATAAAAAAAACGAGTCTGCTTTACAGCCTTAGCTAAGAGGTTGAGGCTCATACACTAAGCTTCAGAGGTCCCAGGTTCAATGCCGCCCATCGATGACCAGGGTCTGTCAGCATTACAAGTGAAAAAGCTGTAGAGTAGACTCATTAACTTCTCTCTCTCTCTAAGTGGACTTGATGAGACAGAACACTCCTGCTAATACATCCCAGAATGATATTTGCTTTTTTTGCAACAGTTACCAATTCTTTAGATGGCTTCTTTTCTCCTTGTCTGTTCTTCTCAGTCCTCTGTTCTCTCTTGGATTCCCCCGAAGCAAGGCCTCAGTTGCCTTGGTTCACAGTCCTACTTGAGCCCACGTAGCAGAATGATTGGCTACTCTGTCTAGCAGCATTGCAAGCTTCTTCAAGTGTCAATTAAGGAATCCCAAACAAGTAATTTAATTTGCTTGATTTTTATACTTTTTTTTCCTCAAAGGAGTCACATTTCTTAAACGCATGCCCAGTAGGCATGTGGTTACTAATTTTTATCCAATTAATGCTTTAGGAGTAGACTGCAGAGTGGTGCCAATCGAAGATCACCCCACATTCACTCCCTTATCAATTATTCACTTCAGCCCTCTGCATGATGTCCTTCAACAGGGTTCAGATACCCCAGTCAGCCCATGCTCCGCTCAGGATGTTCTACACGTGTTGTTTGCTTTCAACTGGACATATTTGCTGACTCAAAGATCAGTATTGATCATACACGCAGCATGGAGCCAGTCAGTTTCACTCTGGCATCTGCCTGATGCTAAGGGAAGGATTCTGCTCCCAGAATCCTCTTCCACAGTTCAGTCATGTCAAGCCATGTTCTCACACCATTCATTCAGTATGGCCACACCAATTAGGCACCATCCCAACACTGGTGCCCGTGTGCAAAGACAGACAACACTGATATTTTTATGAGGCTAATCAATGGCAAGTGTAACTGTATCCAAAGAATTAAAGAATATAAGTGAAAGACCAAAGCTGGGCCATATGCTGAGCTGCTGCAATCAAGTTACCACAGCCAGAAGAGAAACGATGGGAACTCTCTAAAGTGTCTGGCAGGAGCACTGCGAAAATGCAGTTTGGCAGCCAGGAGATTAGAAATAAACATGAAATGAGCTCTTTTTCCCATGTGATGAAGTGTTTAAAACTTGTCTCATTACTATCAAACTAAACTTTAAAATATCCTTCTATAATTTGAGGGCAGTCTATAAATATAAGGTCACTTTAGGAGCTTGAAGTCTCAGATTCAATCCCTAAGCACATGCTTCTATCATTTGAGCTCAAACAAACAAACAAACGTCTTAAGTGGTAGGAGCAGTAAGCTGTTATCCTCTTTGTGGCCTAATTGCCAGAGAGGGATGTGACAGATATGGCAATTTCCTGCAATATCCTTGAAAACCCTTACTGAATTAAGTTTAAGTGTCTTTGGGGCCATTGTACTAAATGCAGTGTATATATTATTGTGGGCTGGGATTATATGTGACTTTTGAGTCCTTGACTTTGCAACTTTAATAATGTTATTTTAATACAGATTTTTGTGGGTAATATAAATATTTAAAATTGTCATGTGCCACTAATCTCTGGCAATTATTTTCTTGCTCTGTAGAAAGGGGACAGGTAGCCGAAATTTCTCTAAACCAGCCATTCCAGAATTCTAGTGTTGGAGACAATTAACAATTGGATCCCAGTCATACAGACAACTCACAGCTATTTGTAGATTCACAGGATTTGACATTTCAAAACCTTATCCAGACATAAGAAATACAAAATTGTTAACATAAAAGGAGTGTAGTAATTTTGCACAAAGCAGTAGTCAGCTGGCAGGCCCGCAGACAGGCGGGGCAAAGGGGTAGCAGCGGCGGCCAGGAGCCCCGAGGCCCTTTTAAATTGCCCGGGCTGGCCACGGGGCACCTAGACGCATGACCACCCCGGGCCCCACGCATTGGGGAACCCCGCGGGTGTGGCTGGTCCCGGAAGTGACGAATTCATCAGT
Organism: Macrochelys suwanniensis; assembly: GCA_033296515.1. Classification (NCBI taxonomy): domain Eukaryota; kingdom Metazoa; phylum Chordata; order Testudines; family Chelydridae; genus Macrochelys; species Macrochelys suwanniensis. The sequence goes on along the minus strand of CM065776.1, from coordinate 96,373,053 downwards.
TCTGCCCCGGGCCCCTCCCCGTCTAGGGACAGCCCTGACCCTGGAGCCCAGAATTTCTGTCAGCGGGCCTGCCTGCTGGCATGCCACCTCCTCCGTTGATGTTGTCAGATCCCACAAACTAAATGGGGTTGTGACCTCTACCCCTTTGCACGTTTGCCCTCCATCCCCTCACAGCACCATCTACTGCTGCTCACTGATATGGCATAATTGGAGACAGCATTCATTCTGCATGTGACTGCTGCCCTGAATGGGTGGCAGATTTATCCAAATGGCAGTGGGGTGATCCATTCAATTCTAGTGTGAGGTGAGCAGCCAGCACTATGTGCGCTTACTTTGCCTCTCTTTGTCCAATAATCTCCTCAGCGAATCACCTCTATATTTATACAAACCGGGTCATGTCTTTTCTGTCCCCTGAGAAGATGGCGTATTCAAGCACTATTTCAAATTTGGAAGGGAAGTCCTCTACCTTTTAAAAACAGGATACTATGTGAGGCTCACTGTAGAAAAAATAGTAACACTTTTCACTCACTGTGGGAATTTCCAACAGAAATTAGGAAGTGATTGGCCTCTGCCAGGAATAGGCAAGAGAGGTCTGTTGTTGCATCATTGCTGAGGCCTATCAATTCAAGGAAAACAAATTTCCTCCTCTAAAAACTGGACTGTCATAATTGAACAAGCTAATTTATAAGAACAAGACAGTTTTCAGAATTAGGGAAAATATGGAGGGAGTACGGTCAGAGTCAGACATGTACACACAGAGAAAACATTCCCCCTTATTTTTCCATATGTATCAGAGAGCTTAATTGAAATGCAGACTCTCTAAGAGAATCTACGTGAAAGAGGCTTCCTCTGTGCTAAACTCAGCCTTCAATCTCCGCCAACTAAAGACAAATACAAATGGACTTCCACCATGTGAGCGGTCCTATATACAGTTTCCCAAAGAACCCGGCTCACTCAAACTTCATTATAAACAGCAGTTACAATCTAGCCCTTCTGAACTACTGCTTGATTGCCTTGGGATGCAGTGTAGTGACTACCCTCTGGGTTATAGTTAGGGCAGTGCAGAGGCTTAAAGCTTCAGGGAAGAATTTGAGAAGATATTGTATTTAGAGCTGGTGGTGGTTGTGTGAGAGCCGTGCCTTAATGAAGAGAATAACACGATGCCTTATATTCAGTATAAGAGGGTTAGGAATATTTGCAAGTGTGATGGTGGTATTATTGGTGTTTAAATACTAATGAGAGCTCAATATTTATCAGTATATTAAATTATGGTGATGCAATGTAAATAGAAGTAACTGTTTACTCAATAACCTATCGCCATGTTCCCTATACATCTAAATCATTATGATGAAAACTTAGACAATATCATGTGTACATATACAGGAGTTGAACAGCATGAAAAACCCACCAACTGTGCAAATTTGGTAGGAAATTTGCGAACCAGCGAACAGCAGAGAAGCAAACAGGAGGAGTTTGCCTGGGATCTGTCTGAGCAGAGGTACGCTGAGTGCTGCTTTAGGGGGACTGTGCTGGTGAGTATCTGAGTGTCTGTTGAGGGGACAGTTTGGCAGTTTGACCGTGTGCTTGATTGTTTGATTGCTTGTTTGAACAGTGTGAATTGGGAGTGCTTTGTTCCAGCTGGGCCTGACTCTTATAAAAAGCCAGTCAGCTGCGAACCAGCTGAGCAGTGAACAGCAGAGAAGCAAACAGGAGGAGTTTGCCTGGAAAGAGCCTACCGCGGCATCCCTCTTGCAGGTTTCCCTGAGTAGCTTCTGCCACAAGTGAGAAAAGTCTTAGAAGGAAGAGACTATGGATGCTGAGCGATCCGCTGTCATGACCTGCACAGGATGTGCCATGTTTGTCTTTCTTCCACAGGATAGAAGCGACTTTGTTTGTACAAAGTGCAAGCTGATCTCCATATTGGAGGAGAAGATTCAAGGTCTGGAGAAACGAGTATCAACCCTGCGTTCCATAAGAGAAAATGAGGAGTTCCTGGATAGACGTCAGGATAGGCTTCAGCAGGCACAGTGTTCTGAAGATTCAAAGCAGGCTACGCAGTGGGGACAGAAGGCCAGTGAGGATAATTGGCGGCATGTGACCTCCAGAAGAGGGAAGAGTACGAGACAAGTCCATGTACCAGAAACGCCGATTCAGATGAGCAACCATTTCCATGTTCTCTCCACAGGTACTAGTGCAGAGAGTGGAGTGAATGATACATCTGAGGGAACAGAGAAGGAGGAGACTCCACCGATTGGAAGGCATGAGATGCACCGTCCTAGGGATGGGGGTTCCACGACCACCACTCCCAAGAGGAGGAGGAGGGTGGTGGTGGTCGGGGACTCTCTCCTCAGGGGGACTGAGTCATCTATCTGCCGTCCTGACCGGGAAAACCGAGAGGTGTGCTGCTTGCCAGGGGCTACGATTCGTGATGTGACGGAGAGACTGCCGAGACTCATCAAGCCCTCAGATCGCTACCACTTCCTGCTTCTCCACGTGGGCACCAATGATACTGCCAAGAATGACCTTGAGCGTATCACTGCAGACTACGTGGCTCTGGGAAGAAGGATAAAGGAGTTTGAGGCACAAGTGGTGTTCTCGTCTATCCTCCCTGTGGCAGGAAAAGGCCGGGGTAGAGACTGTCGAATCGTGGAAGTCAACGAATGGCTACGCAGATGGTGTCGGAGAGAAGGGTTTGGATTCTTTGACCATGGGATGGTGTTCCAAGAAGAAGGAGTGCTAGGCAGAGACGGGCTCCACCTGACGAAGAGAGGGAAGAGCATCTTTGGAAGCAGGCTGGCTAACCTAGTGAGGAGGGCTTTAAACTAGGTTCACCGGGGGAAGGAGACCAAAGCCCCGAGGTAAGTGGGGAAGAGGGATACCGGGAGGAAGCACAAGTAGGTGAGTGCAAGAGGGGAGGGCTCCTGCCCCATACTGGGACAGCAGGACGATCAGTGAGTTATCTTAAATGCCTATACACAAATGCAAGAAGCCTGGGGAACAAGCAGGGAGAACTGGAAGTCCTGGCACAGTCAAGGAATTATGATGTAATTGGAATAACAGAGACTTGGTGGGATAACTCACATGATTGGAGTACTGTCATGGATGGATATAAACTGTTCAGGAAGGATAGGCAGGGCAGAAAAGGTGGGGGAGTTGCGTTGTAAGTAAGAGAGCAGTATGACTGCTCAGAGCTCCAGTATGAAACTGCAGAAAAACCTGAGAGTCTCTGGATTAAATTTAGAAGTGGGAGCAACAAGGGTAATGTCGTGGTGGGAGTCTGCTACAGACCACCAGACCAGGGGGATGAGGTGGACGAGGCTTTCTTCCAGCAACTAAAAGAAGTTGCTAGATCACAGGCCCTGGTTCTCATGGGTGACTTTAATCACCCCGATATCTGCTGGGAGAGCAATACAGCGGTGCACAGACAATCCAGGAAGTTTTTGAAAAGTGTAGGGGACAATTTCCTGGTGCAAGTGCTGGAGGAACCAACTAGGGGAAAAGCTCTTCTTGACCTGCTGCTCACAAACAGGGAAGAAATAGTAGAGGAAGCAATAGTGGATGGGAACCTGGGAGGCAGTGACCATGAGATGGTCGAGTTCAGGATCCTGACACAAGGAAGAAAGGAGAGCAGTAGAACAGAGACCCTGGACTTCAGAAAAGCAGACTTTGACTCCCTCAGGGAACTGATGGGCAAGGTCCCTGGGAGAATAACATGAGGGGGAAAGGAGTCGAGGAAAGCTGGCTGTATTTTAAAGAATCCTTATTGAGGTTGCAGGAACAAACCATCCTGATGTGTAGAAAGAAAAGTAAATATGGCAGGCGACCAGCTTGGCTTAACAGTGAAATCCTTGCTCGTCTTAAACACAAAAAAGCAGCTTACAAGAAGTGGAAGATTGGACAAATGACCAGGGAGGAGTATAAAAATATTGTTCAGGCATGCAGGAGTGAAATTAGGAAGGCCAAATCACACTTGGAGTTGCAGCTAGCCGGAGATGTTAGGAGTAACAAGAAGGGTTTCTTCAGGTATGTGAGCAACAAGAAGAAAGTCAAGGAAAGTGTGGACCCCTTGCTGAATGAGGGAGGGAACCTAGTGACAGAGGATGTGGAGAAAGCTAGTGTACTCAATGCTTTTCTTGCCTCTGTCTTCACAGACAAGGTCAGCTCCCAGGTGGCTGCACTCCGCAGCACGGTATGGGGAGGAGGTGACCAGCCCTCTGTGGAGAAAGAAGTAGTTCGGGACTATTTAGAAAAGCTGGACGAGCACAAGTCCATGGGGCCGGATGCACTGCATCCGAGGGTGCTAAAGGAGTTGGCCGATGTGATTGCAGAGCCATTGGCCATTATCTTTGACAAATCATGGCAATCGGGGGAGGTCCCGGATGACTGGAAAAAAGCTAATGTAGTGCCAATCTTTAAAAAAGGGAAGAAGGAAGATCCGGGGAACTACAGGCCAGTCAGTCTCACATCAGTCCCTGGAAAAATCATGGAACAGGTCCTCAACGGATCAATTCTGAACCACTTAAAGGAGGGGAAAGTGATCAGGAACAGTCAGCATGGACTCACCAAGGGCAAGTCATGCCTGACTAACCTAATTGCCTTCTATGATGAGATAACTGGCTCTGTGGATGAGGGGAAAGCAGTGGATGTGCTATTTCTTGACTTTAGCAAAGCTTTTGATACAGTCTCCCACAGTGTTCTTGCCAGCAAGTTAAAGAAGTATGGGCTGGATGAATGGACGGTAAGGTGGATAGAAAACTGGCTAGATGGTCGCGCTCAATGGGTAGTGATCAATGGCTCCATGTCTAGTTGGCAGCCGGTATCAAGTGGAGTGCCCCAAGGGTCGGTGCTGGGGCCGGTTTTGTTCAATATCTTCATCAACGATCTGGAGGATGGTGTGGACTGCACCCTTAGCAAGTTTGCAGATGACACTAAACTGGGAGGAGTGGTTGATACGCTGGAGGGTAGGGATAGGATACAGAGGGACCTAGACAAATTAGAGGATTGGGCCAAAAGAAATATGATGAGGTTCAACAAGGACAAGTGCAGAGTCCTGCACTTAGGACGGAAGAATCCCATGCACTGCTATAGACTAGGGACCGAATGGCTGGGCAGCGGTTCTGCAGAAAAGGACCTAGGGGTTACAGTGGACGAAAAGCTGAATATGAGTCAACAGTGTGCCCTTGTTGCCAAGAAGGCTAACGGCATTTTGGGCTGTATAAGTAGGAGCATTTCCAGCAGATCGAGGGACGTGATTATTCCCCTCTATTCGGCACTGGTGAGGCCTCATTTGGAGTACTGTGTCCAGTTTTGGGCCCCACACTACAAGAAGGATGTGGATAAATTGGAAAGAGTTCAGCGGAGGGCAACAAAAATGATTAGGGGGATGGAACACATGACTTATGAGGAGAGGCTGAGGGAACTGGGATTGTTTAGCCTGCAGAAGAGAAGAATGAGGAGGGATTTGATAGCTGCTTTCAACTACCTGAAAGGGGGTTCCAAAGAGGATGGATCTAGACTGTTCTCAGTGGTAGAAGATGACAGAACAAGGAGTAATGGTCTCAAGTTGCAGAGGGGGAGGTTTAGGTTGGATATTAGGAAAAACTTTTTCACTAGTAGGGTGGTGAAGAACTGGAATGGGTTACCTAGGGAGGTGGTGGAATCTCCTTCCTTAGAGGTTTTTAAGGTCAGGCTTGACAAAGCCCTGGCTGGGATGATTTAGTTGGGGTTGGTCCTGCTTTGAGCAGGGGGTTGGACTAGATGACCTCCTGAGGTCCCTCCCAACCCTGAGATTCTATGATTCTATGAAACTAGGGTGGGAAATGGACCAAAAAAGCACCTACATTTTCAAACCCGTGACTAGATGTTTTGAGTTCCCAATTTACTGAACACTTGTTCTCTAACCACAGGCCTGTTTGATGCATTTGGAATTCAAAAATGGAGGCAACTGGAATTACTGGTTACTAGGGCTGTCAGTTAATTGTGGTTAACTCAAGTGATTAACTCAAAACAAATGAACTAGATTAAAAAATGTAGTCACAATTAATTGGTTTTAATCTCACTGTTAAACAATAATGGAACACCAATTTAGGTTTATTTTTTAATGTTTTTCTACATTTTCAAATATATTCATTTCAATTACAACACAGAATACAAAGTGTACAGTGCTCACTTTATATTATTTTTATTACAAATATTTGCACTGTAAAAAAGATTGAAATCATATTTTTCAATTCACCTCATACAAATCCTGTAGTGCAATCTCTTTATTGTGAAAGTGCAACTTCCAAGTGTAGAATTATTTGTTTTCACATAACCACACTCAAAACCAAAACAAGGTAAAACTTTAGAGCCTACAAGTCCATTTAGTCCTACTTCTTGTTCAGCCAATTGCTAAGACAAACACATTTGTTTACATTTACAGGAGATAATGCTCCCTGCTTCTTATTTACGTCACCTGAAAGTGAGACCAGGTGTTCGCATGGCACTGTTGTAGCTGGTGTTGCAAGGTATTTATGTGCCAGGTATGCTAAACATTCATATTCCCCTTCATGCTTCCATTTATAGATTGCACTTATTTTTTTAATCTTTTTTACAGTGCAAATATTTGTAATCAAAAATAATAATTAGGGCTGTCAATTTATCGCAGTTAATGCATGCGATTAATCAAAACAAATTAACCCTTTTTTTAAAATGAGCATTAATCGCACGCCAGGGCGCCATGCTCAGGGAGGTGCTGCTGTGTGCCTCCGGGGCAGGGGTGCCCTTCTTCCTGCTGCCCTGCTCCACTGCTGCTCCTGCCTTCTCCCCTCCACATGGAACCACCCCTGGCCAAGTTGCTCTGGACCGGAACCCTGCCTTCTGTCTGTTGCGCAGAGTGGGGGCAGGGAGGCTGATGTCAGGGTGTCCCCTGCCCCCTGCCTAAGTACCCAGTCACTGCTGAGCTGTGGTCAGGGAACAGGAGGAGCCGATCTGCTGCTGCTGCTGCTGGCTCAGGAACGAATGTTGCCAACAGCAGCAGCTGCTGGCTGAAAAAGCGTGCAGGCTGGTGAGTGCTCAGCTTAACGAAGCAGCACTCCCCCAACACATATCCACTTTCTCCCCTTCCCCCGCCAAAAAATTTTTTTAAATAAATGGGTATTGTATTATTGTTTAACAGTGCAATTAAAACTGTGATTAATCGCGACTATTTTTTTTTAAATCTCGGGATTCGTTTTTTTAATTGTTTGTCAGCCCTACTAGTTACTTCTGAAAATGTGAATTGCTGTTTCTAGTTTCACAAGCCTAAATCTAAAAAGCCAAAGGAAGACCTGCTCGAGGGGGAAATGCTCTCTGGGAGCAGAGATCAAGCTTTTTCTGCTCTGTCTGTCTCACCCTCAGATAAAATCACATCAGCTATAATTTGTGCTACTTTCAGGCTTGCTTTTAATCTTCAGCCCAATTGAGGAATGATACTGAATATAACAGGCATTTTCCAAGAAAGCCTTTGGGTGTCTACCAGAGTTTAAAATCTGTGGTGACTCACTCTCCAAGCTCCAGAATTAACATTACATAAAATTTTTGCCCTCCCATTCCCCCACTCGTGATAAAAGTGCATGTATTCCCCCCTTCTCTCCCCACCCAATACACAAATGCAGTTTGAGCAGGAAATGAGTGCTGAAAATGTGGAGTCTGTGATAAAGCAAGTGAGAGATACATTGATTCTATATTTTGCCATTTAGCAAAAGACTTTGACAAATGCAAAACAAGGTTAACATTAAATAAATGTAAGGAAAACATCATAAAGTTCAATTTCTAGGATTGAAATACAGTCCCCACATGTGCAATACTGTGCATTTGGTTTAAGGAGATGAAGTTTTCACATTCTTATTGCTCAATTCAGCGAGAGGGATCCATGCCCTTCTCTACCCCACCAGGTCACAGCATTCACAGGAAGTTAAAAATTTAATCCGAGCAGCGAACCAGATTTTCTATATATAATTTGGCTGGGAGCTATTGCCACTTTTTCAGCAGTCTCTGGGGAGCCATAAGGATAGAGTGTTGCTAATGTATTTGGCTGTGTATTTTTCAAAATTGGCTGCTGAGTCAGGAGTGATTCCATAGTGCCAGATTTTGATCTAGTACATCAGACAAAACTATTGCCTTGAATAGTGTTACTCCAGATTTTCAGAGTCAGACCCTACCTTTCTGGAGTTGCCATAGTATATAGCTAGAAATCAGCACTTCTGCTGACGAAAGACCTTAATTTTTATCTTTAGTTCTATATCTTCCACACAGGAAAATACAGAATTCCAAATATCTCTCTCTCCTCCAGAGTGTTTATGTGCTTTAATGTTACTAATTTTAGACTTTCATTCCCTAGTACTATTTAGACTCATTGACTCATAGACCTTAAGGTCAGAAGGGACCATTATGATCATCTAGTCTGACCTCCTGCACAACGCAGGCCACAGAATCTCACCCACCCATTTTTCCTCTATTTGACAGCAATAACTAGCAAGCAATTTAAGCAAGACAGAAAAATACCATGGAAACGTGTAAACAGGATGTGCAGAATACTGGGCTGACACATTTTTATTAAATCAACATGTGCATGATTTTTTAAAATTTATTGGAAGGTACCAAGACATTATGGGAGTAGGTGCCACAGAAATATTTAATCACATAACAGAAATGAACCAACATGCTCTTTAACAAAAGAAAACACAAGAACCTGATGCTTCAGAAAGCACTTAGAATGAAGAAAAATCCTCAGTGACTTTTAAAGAACTGACAGTGGGTGCAATTAAAGTCAAGTAGTAAAAATTATCACACTTGTGGTATTTCTTGTTAGAGGCTCAGGAACACTGAAAATACCCCTGGTAAGATATAGGGCTAGGTAATCAAAGTGCAGATATTTAAACATGCATGTGCTGAAGTGCATGTGGTTTTACTTGGGCATGTTCAGATTCCAATGCCCATGTAGGGCTCCTAGGCAGACATACCTGTGTGTGTACAAATAATTGGTTGCGTATACCAAACATCTGTTCACACACTTTAACAAGGCGGGCGCCAGCTTTTTGGCCGCCCCAAGCAAAAAAACAAAAAAAATTGCTGCCGAACTGCCGAAGCAAAAAAAATGGCCGCTGCCAAACTGCCGAAGCAAAAAAAATGGCCACCGCCGAACTGCCGAAGCAAAAAAAAACAACAGACGCCCCAAGAATCCCCAGACTGCCGCCTCTTACAAGGCGCCGCCGCAGGCACGTGCTTTGTCGTCTGGTGCCTGGAGCTGGCCCTGCACTTTAACATACACATTTGGAAATCTGATCCCTAGATTACTGGCACCATCCTCATTTTTGAGTGTGAAAATCCAATGAAAAATTTTGATTAAAAACTTCTACGATTATTCCATGAAAAAAAAGCGTTAGGGTGTTACTGTTTCAATTAAAGAGTGACACAGGTCAACAGAACTAATTGGAGAAGTTTGCAGTATCTCACTGAACTGAATGTACTGTGATTTCAAGTTTGGATTCCCAAAGAATACCTGTGTTTCAAACTCTTAAAATGAAGTTTTGTTCATTGGCATTACTTTTCATGACAGACTCAAGGGGAGTGACCGGCCAATGGTGCAATAGAGTAGAAGTCTACCTAACCAAGGAGCAGGATTTAGTCTACAAACAGGAAGAGAAGATTCCCTCAAAACTACAAAATTAACAGAAAAATGTGTTCCTTCCTCCTGCCCCCATAAAAATAGCATATTAACCCTGATCCTCATGTTTACGAAAAATGAGAGTCAGTGAAATAATGAGTGCATCTGCATTTCAAAGTGTGTTTAAATCTCAGGGTTTTTTAAACATACATCATCCATACTCAAGACATTTTAGAACTGAAAACAAAACATTTTGAAAGCTTCAAATGCTGCCAGAAGGAATTTTCCTCAAAAGAATAAATTCCCAGGCCACAGTGAAGGTTTATAAATAAAACTCTTTATTTTAAAAAAAATGTTTTAATTCTAAATGCCTTCAAGTATTGTATCTTCTCAGACTAAAACAGAGGTTTTAGACTGTTTAAGGGTATGTCTACACAACTAAGAAAAGCCAGCGGCTGGCCCATGCCAGCCAACTCGGGCACACGGAGCTCAGGCTGCGGGGCTGTATCATTGCTGTGTAGACTTCTGGGCTTAGGCTGGAGCCTGGGTTCTGGGACCCTCCCACCCTGCAAGATCCTTGAGCCAAGGCCCGGACACCTACACAGCAATGAAACAGCCCTGCAGCCCAAGCCCTGCGAATCTGAATCAGCTGGCACAGGCCAGCTGTGGGTTTTTCTTTGCTATGTAGACATAACCTAAGAGGCCCCAGAAACTCACTCTTGAGAGGAGCAATTCCAAAATGGGATCTATAGGGTCCTATGATACAAGTTCTCCAGGAACCCACTAATCTTCACTGCATGAGAAGAGAGGACACAGTACTTTATGCTGTAAAGCTATTTTGTTAGTGATGCTTCATGCATCTTTATCAGTGTCATTCAATAGTACTCCTAAATATGACCATGATGCTGGAGCACTGAAGTTAATGGGAATTTTGTCAGTGACATCCAGAGAAGCAGGATCACACCATATGGCCCCAAACTATTTTCTTCACGAGAGATTAAAAAAAAAAACAGAAAAAAACAATTTAGAGCCCAATCCTGCTGTTCAAATCAATTAAACTGGGTCTCTAGTGGTAATATGTCTTTTATGTTGAAAGGTACTACTGGCTTAACATATTAGGGGTCAGTGATGTATAAGCACTTAGACACCTGTTACTTTGTGCTGGTTAATGAACTCTCCTTCATCTGGTAAATAAACCTTTGCAGTTTTTTTGTATTACAAAACAGCTACACTTCGAAGGACATGTGATACTAAGTGAGGTGCTTTAGGGGTTGTCTACACTTACAGCCCTGCAGCAGCAGCGCAGCTGCACCGCTGGAGCATTAGGATTCCAGTGTTACAGGTGATGTGAACTGAGGCAGAGGCAAAAGTCACTTGCTCATAATCCCCCAGCAAACCAAAAGGCAGAGTCTAGTGGAACCCTCCTCTCCCCACACCAACTTCTCAGTTCTAACTCAATTCACTGGATTAAGCTTCCTCCCAATAATTCAGTACTATTCCATAATAACACAAGCGCTGTTCACAGGTGTTGTATTTCTACCAGATTATGGCTTTCAACTGTGCATGAATAGCTTCCAACATGGAGCTGGGTACAAATGAATGACAGCCTTATAGTTTAGGGCCACTTCACAACAGACAATGTCTCTACCTGTAGATGTCACCACTGAGAGGCACGTCTGCACTTGAGTTGGGGGTTTGATTCCCAACTTGAGGAGCCATACTTGCGCCAGCCCTCATTGAGCTAACGCGCTTGAAACAGAATGTGGATGAGGCAGCACAAGCGACAGGAAGGGCTAGCTGCCCCGAGTACATGCCCCATCCGAGACCCTAGGTACATACTCAGAGACGTAGTCTGGAAGTGGCTCTTAGCTCAACGTTGGGAAAGTCCCTTAACCAGTAGAATAGCCGGGGGGAGTGGGGGCAGTGGCTGCTCCCCCACTGAGCACAAGTGGCACCTGTTAAATTTTTTGGCGCCTTTTACATTTTTACTCACCCGGCGGCACTCCAGCTGTTCAGCGGCGGGTCCTTCACTTGCTCCAGCTGTTCGGCGGCATTTCAGCGGCGGGTGCCACCGAAGACCCAGAGCAAGTGAAGGACTGAAGGACCTGCTGCCAAAGTGCCACCGAACAGCTAGAGCGCCGCCGGGTGAGTACAGGGGTGTGGCGCCTTTTTTTAGCTCCGCTCCCCCTGTTCTCTGCACCTGGCTATGCCACTGCCCTTAACCTCTCAATCTCCTCATCTGTAAGAACAGCAATGTATGACAAAGTCAGTCATGACAGATATTGGATGATGGTGGAGGGCAGATAGATTAGCCCTAGCATGGTGAAGGCCCTGTTCCCTGTGAGATGAAAAAAAGTTACCTCATGTTACTAAGAGACACCTTTGGCCAGTTAATAGATGCCAATCACCTTTGAAAAATCCTCTTCTGGTGAGAGAGAGGAGGGGAGAGACAAGCTGCAGCACGGGTAGTGGCAGCACGAAGGAAAGACTTCCTCTGGGTGGAAGGCTGCTCTCCTCCCTATAGAGAAAGAAACTAAGTTAACAGCTGCTTGGGGAAGGACTGGCAGCTAGGAGCCTGCACTGTAGGGTAACACCCCAAAGAGGGCCACGGAAAAGTATTTCTGTTTGAATTGTGAGTTGGGGTGGGGGGATTATGTTGCTTAAGGGAATGTCCTGGGCCTACCCCAAGGCCCACAATGTAAATAAGGAAAAATAAAACCAGAGTGAAGAGAAAAACCCTCTAGAGTCAGACTGATTTACTCTAGAACCCCCCACTGTGCAAGGGAGAAATGCTGAAGCTGATGAGATGAAGGAGGTACCCTGGCATAGATGACAATACTTAACTACTTCGCAAGGGGTTGGGAGACTCAATAAGTGGGCCTGATTCTCCACACCTTTACACTGGCTTTACACCGGCTTTACACCAAGTTAACATCCATGGAGAAACACCTGCAAAAAACTGATATAGAAGAGTGGAGAATCAGGTCAAGTGTTTGTACAGCATTTGAAGATACAAAGTGCTACCTATTCATATTTTCTGAAATGGTTTGGATGATTTTTAGCAGAGATGGGAGATTACGTTTCAGACTTCCATATCAACTCAGACATCTTTGGTTCTAATTTTTTTTTTCTTCTGAGAAACAATTATTGTGAATTTCAGGTTAAACTACAAGAAGGAGCTCTTTTCAAAACAAAAATGGTTGAGTGGTTTGCAAATGTATACAGCTAAAGGATTAGCATATGCCCTTGAAAACTAGCTTAATGAGGTAGACTCAGGTGATTACATGTTATTGAAAGGGATTGGTTCCTCTTTTGAAAATAATTATTTTCTATTGATGAAAAATGTTTATTCAAGACTTTGGCACCTGCAAAGCAGATTCTAATACAAGATCAAGGTTTAGAAAGTTCTGAATTAGATACAAGTTGTATTTTCTCTTACTACACAGCATGTTCCAACACATGATGACTCTCATTGTGCATATAAGGAATAAGATCAACAGAGTTTGTGTGATAAGTCTTTTTGAAAGGGCAAGGAGGTCAATTTAATTTAAAATGTACAAAGTTTAATAAATTATAAACTGTAAAAAAAAGTATTGCCTCTAGCTGTTTAAGAAAAACCTACTGCACATAGTTAAAAACTGGACTGCATCCCAGAGAGTTTGAATTCTCATAATGAACATCAGAAGGTATATCATACCAATCTCATTTAGAGATGGGCCTGAAGAAAATCCTTAGATCCTTTGAACTTTGGTGACGTTCTGATCCAAATTTAGCACTTGGTTCCTACCCCTCTAAGCATGTGTCTACACAGTAAGTGGTAGCAAATCTCAGAGCCAAGCTAGAAAGACTTGGGGTCATGCTATGGTGCTAAAAATAACTGTGTAGACATTTGGGATTTGGCAGGAGCTTGGGCTCTGAAGTCTAAGGCGGGGGTTGAACTTCAGATCCCAAGATCCAACACAAGCCCAAATGTCTACACAGCTATTTTTAGTTCCGTACCATGAGCCAAAGTCTGTAGACCTGGGCTCTGAAACTCACTGCTATAGGCTGCAACTTGCTGTGTAAATGTACCCTAATAGCCCAAAGCTGATTCCAGATTCAAAAATCCCTAAACAGTTTGATCAAAACTTTATGGTACTATCTCTAGTATTATTAAATGTTACTCCTGCTGTGTCCTGTGTACCTGCGATATAGATAGACATTAAAAATGGCCCAACACTGTTTTGTTTCAATTAGGTATTACAATATAAAAAATCAAAGGCAGTTTTTCTTTGTACTCTACATAACATATATGAAAAGGTCCCTGTATACACATTGCTATTGCTCATATAATTATAGCCATGCTCATTTCACAAACAAAATCTGAATCTTAATGTTCAGTTTGCTCAGCATCTTATTAGCAGAGCTGTAGAGATGTAACATACATCAAAGATTTAGAGACACAAACTACCAAGCAGTGTTTTATCACACCCCTGAAACCCCTCATCATGCTCTGTGTTGGATTTCAGTTGGTGTCAGACTCTTAGGAGTTGATTCAGAAAAGCACTTAAGCACGTGCTTAATGTTAAACGCATGCTCAATTCTCATTGACTTAAATAGGACTTGGGCATGAGTTTTGCTGAACTGGGCCTTGATGGTGTCTAGAGGAATGAGTGAATACGTTTAGGGGCCTTAAACCAGTAAGTTCTGCATTGGGGGCAGGAGAAAGGAGACATAGTCTGCTCAGAAATTCTCCTCACCAAGTTACCCTTAAATTTGGAAACCCCAAAACCAAACCTCGTTTAATTCTTAGGGAAATGGAGAACAATTCATTCCCTTTAATCCAGTACAAAGGCCTAATCCTGTCAACATTTACATATGACAGGGATTGGATGATTTAAAGGATTTGAAGTGGAATACAAAATCTTTCAGTCATTAGGCTCTTCAATCAAAACAACTCAGGTTTCAGATGTACATCAGTACATGACCTGTTGTCTCAGTCCAGCTCTTGGCAGAAGTGAGTCTTTCATGCACTGGATGGCTGAGAGATGCCGTAGATTGAATAAACAGAGACACTAAACTGCACTCTCATTCCTACAGGAGGAGCCCCAGGTCAGTACAATACAGAGAAGATTGCCCAAATGCTATACCTGCTCACGGTGCTAAGAAGATACAGAAATTTCTGTCTCTAGTGCTATGAATCTGGCACCCTTTAGAGCACTTAAATAAAACTTACTAACTCATTTTCAGATGCATGTATTACATTCAACTACACTATAAGGCTTCTAAGGACAACTTTAGGAACAAGCAGACAAATAAACGTAAAATGTGGAAGACTTCCAAAATAAAGAAAGTAATAAAAAATAAAAGTTAGATGCATTGTGATTTTAAGGTGATAGATTGAATCTAATGGGTTGGGGTTTTTTAGCATTTCCTTGCAGCACAAAGCATTCTTCTTGCATATTCAAAAGCATAAGTTGTTCAAAAATGGGCTAGTAGATATTAAGGAGCCTGTGAGGAAGATTTCCATTTTTTGCAATACCTAAAGTTTCAAAAGAAAAAGCAGAGGATCAGCAGTGGGCATCTGAAAATTCCCTCCCACAGCTCTCTGTTTGTAGGCACATATAGCAAGGCCCTTGGTGTCGAAAGGAAAGTAGCATATACAGCTTAATATGTGAGGTCTTGATTTAGCAAAGATTGCTGCAGAAAATAGAAGCTTCCCAACAGTAGAATTTATCCCTAATTGCGACATATTTTATTAATTTCTCTTTTTTACAAGTGAATTTTAGTGCTTGCAGGTACTGGATTGTCAAGTCTGGATACACATGCCTTCTATCCACAGAAAAGGTACAGTGTAGGCAGTTGTCATGCAGTTTCTTACAAGGTGCCCATGGATTTGCCTGATTTGGTTGGATCACCTCTAGAGCGACAGCATCATTCAGTCAAAAAAATACTGCATTCCCAGGCAGTGTCAATTGTCTCTAGTGAGACTGGGGTAGTAATAAAGCTCATTGAAGGATCAGATTTTAGGATCAGGAGGTAGAAAAGAGATTACAATTCTGGGGCAAATCCTGCTCTCTTTTACTGTGGTGTAAAATTGAAACAACTCCATTGATGTAAACTCCACTGATGTAAATGAGAGCAGAATTCTGCCTCCGATTTCAAGTGTAGTTGACACATTTCACACTTCCTGTTTAATACGTTCAATAAGTGAATAAACTGTAGTTTTATAGCATTCATGTATTTTTCATATGATAATTGACTAAACATTTTATATTTCAAATGCATATTAGAAATGGTAAATAATATACATCATTACTTAATATAGAATCTAAGTATTTCCCCCCTACTGGCCTTCGGGATAATGTGAGAAGAATGCAAAACAACTACAAATATACATTAATATATTTTTGTGTACGGGTAAGCAGGAAATTATTGCAACAGTTTAGCTATACTGCCAAAACAGTTTTCCCCCAAGTGCCAGTAATTAAGCAAGCTGTCACCAATCTTAGATGAAGCTGAAATAATAGCCCTGAGTATTTACCTGCCTCCTGACAAAACAAGAGCATTCAATTCCTGGGTTGCTCTCTGGGAAGAAATTAGTCTGTTTTGAAAGCAATTAAAAATGGTCCACGTCAGCCTGCATTCATTTACAATTACTCACAAAAGGATCATGTATTTAACTTCTCCCATTTAAACAATGTGTAGTTTTCAGCAATATCCAGAGGTAATGCATGGGTTGATAAGATTTTTGCAGTGTGCACTGGCATATTTGGATTCATCTGCCTAGATGAACTACTCATAGGCTGTGCTGTTAAGAGCACCAAGAATAGTGCATGCTGGGTTTACACACATCTAAGACCAGTTCTGTTACTTGAATATAAATGGTTCCTTTGCTTCCACAAAGGGAGACATTCATTCATTTCTAAGGATAATGAACCAAAGACTATATGCTTATTCCAAGCAAAGTTGTCAGATGGATTGAAAACTAGCCCTGGTCAAAAAATACTATTTTCCCCAACTCTTGTAGAAGATTTTTTTTAAAATGCTCCCCACCAATCATTCACTTACCCCTCACCACCACCCCAAAAAAAAAATACTGCAAAAAAAATCAGTTTTTCAACTAAAACTTCATAGTCTACAAATAATATTTTTTTATTGAAACTGAAAAAGCTTCTATGGAATCGTATGCAGTGTTGGTTTCCATACGACACTGGAAGCCGTGTCAGTCCAAGGTTAAGTTTGTTTCATTTAAAAAGTCATTTTTGGTTAAAAAAAAACTGAGAAAAAGTTTTCAACCAGCTTTATTCATATAGATTCAGAGAAACATAGGGCTGGAAGACACTTTGAGAACTCATCAAGTCTAGTGTCCTGTGCTGAGGCAGGACCAAGTAACCTAGACCTGTCAGATATTTATCCAACCTATTCTTAAAATCCTTCAACCTCCCTTGGAAGCCTATTCCACAGACTAACTACCTTTCTAGTTAGAAAGATTTTCTTAATAGCTAACCTAAATCTCCCTTGCTACAGATTACATCCATTACTTTTTGTCCTACCTTCAGTGGACATGGAGAACACAATTGATCATCTGTCCTTTATAACAGTTCTTAACATATTTAAAGATCCCCCCCCCCCCCGACACACACACACACACAATTTTCTTTTCTCAAGACTAAACAGGCCACATTTTTTTAATCTTTTGACATAGCTCAGATTTTCTAAACCTTTTACCATTTTTGTTGCTCTCCTCTGGACACAGTATTCCAGCTGAACCCACTCCAATGCTGAGCAGAGTGGGACAATTAAGCCCAACTGCCTTTTTTGGTGAATAAAAGTCAGTCAGTATTCCTCCTTGAAACTCCCACTGAAATGCAATACTTATATCCATCTCTCCAGCCTTAAACCAGAATGTAGTCATTTGTCATTATAGATAATTCCATCTCTCCCCCACCCATTTAATAATGTACTTAATAATTGAATGTACTTAATAATTGAAAACAGATGGGTTCTGTTTTAGAACTTTATATAAATGCCTATAAAAAGGAATTTAAAAACATTTCTAAATTGAATACTGCTGCAACTTGGAGCATGGAAAGTAGCAATGCATTTTGTAATACAGTGGTTCTCAACCAGGAGTACATGTACCCCTGGGGGTACGCAGAAGCCTTCCAGGGGGTACATCTACTCATCTAGGTATTTGCCTAGTTTTACAGCTACATAAAAAACATTAGTTAAGTCAGTACAAACTAAAATTTCATACAGACAATGACTTGTTTATACTGTTCTATATACTATACACTGAAACGTAAGTACTTTATATGCCAATTGATTTATTTTATAATTATATGGTAAAAATGAGAAAGTAAGCAATTTTTCAGTAATAGTGTGCTGTGATGCTTTTGTATTTTTATGTCTGATTTTGTAAGCAAGTAGTTTTTAAGTGAGGTGAAACTTGGGGGTACGCAAGACAAATCAGACTCCTGAAAGGGGTACACTAGTCTGGAAAGGTTGAGAGCCATTGGCCTAACAGATAACTGCATTTACATTCTTGGAATCCTGCTTTAATCCTCCTAGGTATGGTTTTCAGTGAGTCCAGCTACAGGATCGCAGAACTGACAGACATCACATTACATGGTGACACTAAGTGCATAATGACACTATAAAATAAGGACACTTAATTCTAAGCGAAGAAGCATCAGAAAAGAACATTGAGTTACACTCTAAAGTATATGGTCTATCAACTGCCAGAAAGATTCATTAAGCTCCAGAATTTTGCTGTTGAAAACCCATTTATCTGGGAAACCGATATTTACCCTTGACCTTGGATGAGCACCTTTCCTCCTCACACTTTCTGAATTTGCCAAGGCAATCCTGGACATGCTGGCACTACATAATAGTACAGTGGCCCAATCTCAACAATTATCATTCAGTTTCAAAGGGGGGAAAGTGCAATTTACTGCCAGAAACTACACAGAGAATAAAATTACAGCATAGCAACTTTTGAAAGAATCAGATTTGGATGGTAAGGAGACCATATTTCCCCTCTTCCACATGGTGTAGCATGGAAGGGAGCTAAGCTATGGGATAAGTAGTGGGGCAGCTGCTGAGGCAGGAAAGGGGGTCCTGTGGAATGCTCCTCCCGCTGCATTGCTGTCCCCTCAGCAAAAGATCCACACAGCTCATTGACTACAAAAGCAGGAGGGGGAAACACACTATGCCACATGCTCCCTTTCAAGAACTACAGGAAAGATATAGTGAAAGGGAGGTATAACACAACGCTGTTTACAGCAGATTTAATTCCCCTACATGTTCTACATAGCCTCTGTCTTTCTACATTAACATCATACATCTGGATCAGACCTGGCACTTCATCGCCCTCCCATCTGCCAGTTCTTTCTCCCCTCCTGCTCCCTCCTGGCTCAGACTCCTCTATCCCTTTCTCCTGCAAAGGAGTCAGAACTGTTCTATGATATTCCCCCATCCCAGCTTCAGCACCTCTCACCGGCCTTTTTCATTCTTCCCACGACCAGTGGCTGTGGAATCTTAACTATATACTATAGGGCTATCAGGGTTGTGATGTGTTGAGGACTGTGCTGGAATTGCAAGCTATCACTTTAAAAGTGTGTGAGGGGGTGGCTCCTTGTCCTGCTTTCAGGCTAGGGGCTCTGTTGGGAACCCTGTGATCTGTCAGTTTTGAACAAGCCAGCCTAGAACAAGACGGGATGTGTTGTGCCTTTCTGAGTTAGGGAGCAGTTTGCTTTGTCTCTTTCTGGTTTTGGTGTGTTATGCTGGATTCTAAGAAATAAAGTAGGGTTATGTAGCAACCTTCCAGCTAGCTATCTAGCTAGACAAGATAGATAGATGATTACTTCTCTTTGTGTATGTTGTGAACATAAACAGGGCTGAGAGTGTCACGCCCCAATGGCAGATCAGCACTGTATGTTGTATATTGCTAACACTGTTGCAAGCATCACAAGGCATGTTGGGAAGGGTTAAAGGTGTGACTGTAAGTGAAAGGTTCCTTTGCAGGTTACAAGAGGCCTACGAGGGGGCGGAGAAAGAAGAGAGCAGAGAATGGGTTAACTCCACACTCCTGCTAGGCCTGAGATAAGACGTTCACTCCAACCAGCTCAAGTCCGCAGCGCGCATCTGACTCTCGGCTGCCTGCCAAAAGAGGGGGGCTCGGATTCCACCATGACTAGCTGTGAGAAAGAGTTGTTGAACAAAATGCAGGGGGTCGCGAAAAGGAGCAAGACAGTGAAGGCCAGCAAGAAAAAAACAACCACCAGTGTAGCGTCTCTGGAGCCGGTGTATTTTGGGAAAGCTGAAGAAGAGGCCACGGAAGGCCGGTTTGGACTGGTATACCAAGCATGGGGAACAAAGGTCTCTGAAGGGGATGCCCCCAAGAGACCCCAGGGCATAAAAACCCTCCCAAGAGCGGAAGCAAGTTGGAGACTTTGCAGCGGACCCCAGGATGACCTGTGCACAGGACAAAACTCCCATCCATCCGTCCCCCTCTTCTGGCGGTACGCCCATGCCTGGCCAGCCTGGGGTGGCGTGGATGTGAGTATGAAAGTGGGTTAGAGCTTGGGGCACTAACGCTTCTTCCTTCCTTTGAGTGACGTGGGAGCAGTCCCAGCACTCACCACTGTGATTTTATTATTTCATTAATACAGCTTTAAAACTTAGACACTTGATGTGTTTCATCATCTCTTCTCCACCTCCCCACCCCCGATGGTCCTGCCACCCTAGCCTGATCATCTAGGGTCTTTGACAGCTTGATAACAGAAATCTGTCACAAGAGCACAGACTGTCCTCCTATTGCATGCACAAATATCAGCTGGGTTACACTTCTCCTATCCTGCACCAAATTTCACTCCCACCTCTAATCAGCAATGCCACCAGTAAGCACAGCTTTTGGTTATTTTAAAGCAGTGCTTTGCCAAACTAACAATACCATAGCTGAGTCTCATTATTGTTCCCTTTGGAATAAGTCCCAACATGCAAACAAACTTTTAGAACATTTTTTTACTTTGTTCTCCATTTTTTCTGCAGAACCCGTCAAAACAGATTGGTCACTATATTTTGCGCCAAAGTTAATATGAAAAGTTGGTGCAATGCTCAATATTTTCTGCTTTATATTTACTAAAAACTATCAAAAATCACAAACACAGACTATTGGTACAGAATGTGACATGATCTTTTCCCATCTGCTATTCTTAAATTTTGATTTTGTAGCTTGATTTGAACTCACCATGATTCATCTCTTTGCTTCTCACTCTCCAGTCCAAGTTTTCTGTTTATAAAGGAGGGGACTGCACAGTACCAGTCATAGTGAACAAAACAATAGTATATTTTTAAAAATCCATATTAAAAATACAATAAGGGGTTTCTGCAAGAGGTATGACTTGTAACAGAATTATTAAATTGATATTTCTCTCAAATTACCATCATGTGTGCTGTCCTTGTCTTATCTTTGTTACAAATAAAAAAAGCAAAAACAGAATTATAATAAATCCATACATTTATTCAATTTTAAAGGACAATTTTGAAAGCATGCACAACTGGAGCTCCATTTCTGAAGGTGCTTAACTGCAAGACTAAATGTTAGCATTTACAACACCTAACCTGCTCTTGTATGAACAGGCATTTATCCATTAAATCTAAACCCTAACACTTATGGCAACAGCTCACTCCATGCATAAAACTGGAGGCCTTTTTAACAAAGAAAACATTTTAGATCTTAAGTTTGCACAGATAATGTCAGGAAATGCCGAGGTTACTGTTCTACTTGCAAGACGTCATCATTATTATTTATAATATGATAGCACCTAGGAATGCTAGTTATGGACCAAGTCCATGTTGTGCTAGGTGCTGTGTGTACACACACACACACACACAGAGAGAGAGAGAGAGAGAGAGAAAGGATGGCCCTGTCCCAAAGCACTTACAAGCTAAATCTATGGTGCAAGTCACATATATTTCATGGCATATACTGAACAGCATAAATAGTTATTTATGCTGGTGCCAGAGTAACAATGAGGCCCTACAGGGTGCCAGCGGCCAAAAGGGAGGAAATAAAAGCAGAAGTAAAAAAGATGCTGGAGTTGGGGATCATCAAAGAATCCCACAGTCAGTGGTCCAGCCCAATCGTACTAGTGCCCAAACCTGATGGCACCGCAAGGTTTTGCAATGACTTCCGGCGACTAAACGAGGTATCCCAATTCGACGCGTACCCCATACCTCGCATAGATGAGTTAGTGGACCATCTGGGCAATGCCCGGTACTTGACTACCCTAGACTTGACAAAGGGGTACTGGCAAATTCCCCTTGCCAAAGACGCAAAGGAAAAGACTGCATTCTCTACACCACAGGGTCTTTTTCAATATACTGTCCTCCCTTTTGGACTACATGGGCCCCAGCTACCTTCCAGCGCCTCACGGATAAGCTATTACGCCCCCATAATCATTATGCGGCTGCCTACCTGGACGATGTGGTCATTCATACCCCAGAGTGGGAAACCCACCGCAAGAAGGTGGAGGCAGTCCTCGATACCTTCAGGCGAGCTGGCCTTACAGCTAACCCTGCTAAGTGTGCTGTAGGGTTTACGGAGGCCAAATATCTTGGCTACATTGTGGGAAAAGGTCTGGTAAAACCCCAACTGAACAAGTTAGAGGCCATCCAAAATTGGCCCCGACCACGTCGCAAGAAGCAAGTCCGGGCATTCCTAGGTGTGGTGGGGTATTACCGACGATTTATCCCCCACTTTGCCACAAGGGCAAGCCCCGACAGACCTAGTGAAAGCCCGTGGACCTGATCTGGTGAGATGGTCTGACGGAGCAGACAGAGCTTTCACAGACCTATGGACTGCCCTCTGCAGTAACCCCGTACTGATAACCCCAGATTTCACCAAGGAATTTATCCTGCAGACGGATGCATCGGAAGTAGGGTTAGGGGCCATTCTATCACAGATGGTTGGGGAAGAGGAACATCCAATTCTCTACCTCAGTAGGAAACTCCTTCCGAGGGAGCAAAAATATGCCGTGGTGGAGAGAGAGTGCCTCGCTGTAAAATGGGCCATGGAAACGCTGCGCTACTACCTGCTCAGGCGCAGATTTGTCCTCGTGACCGACCACGCCCCTCTTCAATGGATGCAGCGGAACAAGGAGAAGAACACTAGGGTGACCAGGTGGTTCTTATCCCTCCAACCTTTCCAGTTCCGTGTGCAACACAGAGCAGGGAGCCATCATGGCAATGCCGATGGCTTGTCACGTGTGCACTGTCTGGCGTCCCAAGCTGCCCAACCCCTTGGTGTTGAGCAGGGGGAGGGATATGTGACAGACCCAGACAAGTGGGGTACAGAAGTCTGATAGAAGGCAAATATACTGGCCATTGGATGAAATTTTTCTGTTCCCTGAGTGACCAGAGCAGGGGCTGTACTAGAACAAGCAGGAACTTTCTGGAACCAATTTAAGGCAGGCAGGCTAATTAGGACACCTGGAGCCAATTAAGAAGAACCTGCTAGAATCAATTAAGACAGGCAGGCTAATCAGGGCACCTGGGTTTAAAAAGGAGCTCCCTTCAGTTTGTGGTGTTGCGTGCGAGGAGCTGGGAGCAAGAGGCAGTAGGAGCTGAGAGTGAGAAGGCATACTGCTAGAAGATCCTGTGGTGAGGATAAAGAAGGTGTTGGGAGGAGTCCATGGGGAAGTAGCCCAGGGAGTTGTAGCTGTCGTGCAGTTGTTCCTGAAGGCACTCTAAACAGCTGCAGTCCACAGGGCCCTGGGCTGGAACCCGGAGTAGAGGGCGGGCCCGGGTTCCCCCCAAACCTCCCAACTCCTGATCAGACACAGGAGGAATTTGACTGTGGGTTCTACCAGAGGGGAAGATCTCTGAGGCGATCAAAATCCGCCAATAAGCGCAGGACTCACCAAGGTAGAGGAGGAACTTTGTCACACTGGCTTCTTTATCATGCATACAAGGATTTTTTTTTGTTTTGTAATCTTTTAATCCTGAGAAAGAGCAGACATTTCAATGGCCTATTCTCCACTCTGTAAGCATGCCTTAGCTTACAGTATTTTGATTTACACCTATAGTGCATACAGGGGAGTTCAGCATGCTGTGGTTCACCTGGAAGGAAAATAAATGATCAATAATGGTTCTATTTAAAGTCACATATGTTCATTGAATTATAGAAATGTAGGGCTGGAAGGGACCTCAAGGCATCATGTCCAGCCCACTGCACTGAGGGAGGACCAAGTAAACTAGACTATCCCTTACAGGAGTTTGTCTAGCCTGTTCTCAAAAACCTCCGAAGATGGAGATTCCACAACCTCCCTTGGAAGTTTATTCCAGTGCTTACTTCCCCCTGATAGTTAGAAAGCTTGTTCCTAATATCTAACCTAAATCTCCCTTGCTTCAAATTAAGCCCATCACTTCTTGTCCTACTTTCAGTGGACATGGAGAACAATTGATCACCTCCCCATTTATAACAGCACTTAAC
Organism: Macrochelys suwanniensis; assembly: GCA_033296515.1. Taxonomy (NCBI): domain Eukaryota; kingdom Metazoa; phylum Chordata; order Testudines; family Chelydridae; genus Macrochelys; species Macrochelys suwanniensis. Next base: position 96,348,949 of record CM065776.1, on the reverse strand, counting down.
TGTTCTCAAGTACCCCTTTAGTCTTCTTTTCTCAAGACTAGATATACCCAGTTTTTTTTAAACTTTTCCATATGTCAGATTTTCTACATCTTCTATCGTTTTTGTTGCTTTCCTCCGGACTCTCTCCAATTAATCCACATCTTTCCTGAAGTGTGGCACCCAGAATTGGACACAGCACTCCAACTGAAGCCTCACCAATTCTGAATAGAGCTGGACAATTACTTCCCATGTTTTATGTGTGACTTTCCTGTTAATACACTCCAGAATTATATTAGCCTTTTTTTGCAACTGCATCACATTATTTAGCTCATTCAATTTGTGATCCACTATAACCCCAGATCGTTTTGAGCAGTATGACCATCTAGCCAGTTATTCCCCATTTTGTAGTTGTGCTTTTGATTTTTCTTTAATTTAGCACTTTGCACTTGTCTTTATTGAATTTCGTCTTGTTGATTTCTTATCAATTCTCCGATTTGTCAAGATGGTTTTGAACTCTAATCCTTTCCCCCAAAGTTCTTGTAACTCCTGCCATCTTGGTATCATCCACAAACTTTATAAGCATGCTCTCCACTTCATTATTCAAGTCATTAATGAAAATATTGACTAGTACAGGATCCCGGCCTCACCCCTGTGGAGCCCCACTAGATATCTTCCCCCAGTTTGACCGTGAACCATTGATAATTACTCTTTGAATATGGTGTTTCAACCAGTTGTGCAAACACCTTATAGCAGCGATTACTCTGACGGGCCGCAGATTGCCCACCACTGCCTTATAGTAATTTCATCTAGACTACATTTCACTAGTTTTCTTAATGAGAATACCATGTGAGACTGTGTCAAAAGCCTTTCTAAAATCAAGATATATCATGTCTACTGCTTCCCTCCTGTCCACGAGGCTGGTAACCCTGTCTAAGATATTCATATATTTCTTACCGGTTCCTCATTGTTTTCTCTATAACTGAATTTCAGAAGAAACTGTAGCACTTGAATCAATCTTTATTAGGCCATGCTCTGACACATTTTAGCAGCCTACCTGCATGGTCTCTGTGGTGGAGGCCACTCAGCTTTCCAGTTACATATCAGTATGCATTTTAGCCTTCCAAACTTCTTGTCATGTCAACCCATGTCTGTTGCTGCAAGAGCTAGATTCTAGCCTGCTCACAGTTACACTAGTGTAAGTCATATGTAACTTCACTGGTGCCATTTACTGCTGTATGGTATATCAAAATCATTTATAGGCTACCAAAATAAGAAGAAAAATTGCTGCTTTTTGCTACTCAAGAAACAACACAAAGTCTGTCCAATAAATATTACCTCATGCACCTGGTCTTTCGAATGGTGAACAATATGACATTCTTAAATGTAGCACAATGCCTGATGGTGAGCAAAAGTCTGTTCTGAGCAACTTTTAACAATTGCATGGAGTTGCAATATTTCACTCTGCATTTTTGCCCACATTTCTCCTTTTACAAAGGAGAGGAATATCTCTGGGAGAACAGACACCAAACAAGCAGAGAGGCCCAGCAGACGGAGAGCAACATAAGGTGCCTTTAGCAAACTAAGAGCTATTGATTAAGGAATCCAGCTCAATTTCCTCTCTTACATTATTCCTGAATATTGACAGAGTAAAGAAAGGGGCTTTATCCTTATTGCTTTATTGTTGCCTATAAGACTCCATTGTTGAGAAACTGATATCATCTGATGAATTTTATTATTCCTAGTTCAGCAACTTGGGTATTGAAATCACTTTTTCTCAATTTAACACATAATTTAGCTCCAAATTGGTTTTGTTCCTTTGTCCAAAAGCAGGTTTTGGCAATAACAAAAGTTATCATATCAAGAGAGCAGTGTTTCAGGCATGCAAAAGCATCAGTCTGTAAAGGCAGATTCAGTGCATGTCTCCTGACCAGTGCTTTGAAAAAAAAAGTAGATGATGTGTTATTTGAATGATAGAAGTTTTGCAGTTAAGGAAGAGAACCACACAACGTATAAATCAACATACCACCATGGATCACATATCGCCAGTGATTTATGTAATTAAGGTGTTTGTTCTATATGCAGTTCTGGATAGAGCCCTTTACTACATTTTAATTGTTCTTTCTTGCTTAGCCTCAGGGCTGAGATTCTGGAAGATTAACCCCGGCTCTACAACTGACATGCAAAGTGGACTTCATCTGTCTTCAGCATTTCCCCCTATTTTTAAAATGGTGATAATACCATACTAAAATGGACTAACTAGTTAATGACATACTACATTAGATGTTCACAACACTATTGTGTAAGTGTGAAGTATAGTTACTTGCATTTACCCTGAATACAGGACTTTTTGGCATCTGCATTCTTGTGATCTTCAGCGTCCAGCAAAGACTTAACCAGTTATAGAAGCTCCTTATCCAGTAGCTGTATTTTGAAAATGTGTATATATCTTGTGTATTCTTAGGGCTAAAATTCATAGGGATCCTCATGAACAAGAGGATCTTGAGCTACAGGGGGAGCCTCCCTCATGTCAGCATAGAAGAATGTATGCTAAACTCATACCATCTCAATAGGAAGTTGCTTTTAGAATAGTTTACATTGCGATACCAAAACACAGGCTGTTCATGTTAATACAAGAGCTGGGTCTAAGATGCAAAATTCAGAACCAGATGTCAACATCCTCCGAAAGGTCAAGCATGTTCAGACACTGGGTTTCATTTGGGCCCCATCATTGAGAAAGGGAAAAGCCACAAAATTTGAACCCAGACCATGGTTCTGATTCTCAAATAGCCCATTTCATGTAATGTTTGGATCCAAGATTTTGATTTGAAACAGTCAGTAATTCACACTGAAGCTACAGTTTTAATCATGCAATTTCATGTTTATTAAGGGCTGGTCCACACTAACCCCCCAGTTCAAACTAAGATACGCAACTTCAGCTACGAAGTATCTTAGTTCGAACTACAAGGTACTTACCGCGGGTCCACACGCGGCAGGCAGGCTCCCCCGTCGACTCCGCGTACTCCTCTCGTGGAGCAGGAGTACCGATGTCGACGGCGAGCACTTCTGGGATCGATTTATCGCGTCTAGACAAGATGCGATAAATCGATCCCAGAAGATCGATTGCTTACCGCCGAACCCGGAGGTAAGTATAGACGTACCCTAAGGCAGCAGGTTTGCAAACTTACTTTAGGAGATGCACATTATGGGAATCTTTATATTGCTATTTCCCATTTCCTTTTTTTGCTCCCCTTTTTTAGCACATTTTTTACAGTGCAAAAATCTTAAACATGGTATCTGAACAAAAACCAATTTAAATTGTAACATGATGGACTTGCCCTTTATTTGTATCATTACCCTACTGGAAGAAGAACACTGTACTAAATACAGAGTAGTTTAATCTACAATGTATGTGTAAACAAACTTTAAGCTGATATCCCATAGCGTACCACCACCAACCCAGCTACATAAATGGGAAGGAACAGATGACTAGTAAGAGAGAGATGAAAGGAAAAGGGCCCAACATGTATGGAAGAGCTGCTGGATCCATTTAAGGTTTAGTTCAGCATGAGCATTTGGGGGAAGGGCATGAATATAGGGGGAAGGATAGCAACCTTTATGTATGCAGTAGCATAAAATCCCGCCTTGGCAGCTGAACTCAATTGCCTTACCTGTAAAGGGACAAACAGTTCGAATAACCTAGTTGGCACCTGATCAGAAGGACCATTGACAAAAGAAGATTTGTGTTTGTTCTGTGTGGTGTTCCCTCTCCGGATGGAGGGAGAAGCCAAGCAGGTACAATATCTCTTGAAAATATACATGGAATAATCCATCTGAAACCACAGAAACTGTGAGTAGGGCAAGGGAATGTGTTAGGTTATCTTTTGTTTTAGCTTGTGAATTTTCCTATGCTACAGAGGTAGTTTTATTCCTGTTTTTGTAACTGTGAAGCTGAGCCCAGAGGGGAATTTAAATCTTTTTACTACCCTGTAAAGTTACCTTCCATCCTGATTTTGCAGGTGTGATTCTTTTATTTTTTTCTTTATAAATAAAGTTATTCTTTTAAGAACCTGATTGATGTCAGTGTCCTGAAGAAAAGGATCTGGTCTATGTTCACATTGCTAAGGCAACTGGTTGGTATGTTATTCTCAAGCCTCCCCAGGAAAGGGGGTGAAAGCATAGGTGCTGACTTCCCCTCTTTGCCGTGGGTGCTCGACCCCTCCCCTCTGTCTCTGGCTCCACCTCTTTCATGAGGCCCCTCCCCAGCCCTGCCTCTTCCCACCCCTTCCCCAAAGTCCCTGCCCCAATTCCACCCCCTCCCTGCCAATGTTCCAACTCCTTTCCCAAATCTCCACCCCAGCCCCACCTCTTCCCCGCCTCTTAGAGCACCCACTAATTTTTCCCCATGGGTGCTCCAGCCCCGGAGCACCCATGGAGTCGGCGCCTATGGGTGAAGGGACTTGGGGGGTTAGGTATTCCAAGTGACCCTTCCCTGAATTTTTGTGTGAATCAGTTGGTGGTGGCCGCAATACAGTCCAAGGACAAGGAAGGGAATTTGTGCCTTGGGGAAGTTTTAACCTAAGCTGGTAGAATATAAGTTTAGGGAGTCTTTCATGCGGGTCCCCACATCTGTACCCCAGAGTTCAGAGTGTGTGTGGGGGAACCCTGACAGCATTATCCCAGTCACAACGACTGCAGAATAAGTTCTGTGCTGCAGATATCAATTACAGGCACTATTCATTTCACCCAAGTTACATCCCGCCTCAATAATAAGGGGATAGATTATGCAGTCTTAAAGAGCAAGGGGCATATAGCCTTTCTTGTTTCATTCACAAAGAGTGATGCTGAATGCAGGTTAAGTTGAAGAAGTGGAACTTTATTAAACCCTGTACACCACTCTGTCCTCATGGCTGAGTTGTTTCCAACCAAACTCCCTACATTCCTCCTTTTTCTGACGTCCCAGTGCCTGCAATAATAGTCCGTCCAGGGACCATGGACCCTCTGACTACGGTTACACTGATCATGATACATTCCTCATTTTTCATGTTAGTCCTTCCCTTCTATTTCTTCTCCATTACCCAGTGGGATTTCAACTGGACCTGTAGAGCTCTGTGTAGCTCAAATGCTTGTCTCTTTCACCAACATATTTAAATATTCTCTGGGCCACACAGAGTGAAAATGACTCTATAGCCTCATGGTGAGGTAACTTAGGCAGCACCATGCACAGTGTGCTGGCTCTTGGGAATCCCCTTCTTAGTTGCCTAACTGCTGAGGATTCCACTGTGCAGGCTGGTGCCTAAAGTTAAGCATAACAACACTGAGCCTAGGTTACTTTTGTGTGTCTAGCCCCAAATCTGGACTTTATAGATGTTTTCTGTGCATTTTTCTAGGACAAGACTGACTAGAAGTAAAATCTGCACGTGTCAAATAGTTGATAAACATAGTGCTGAGTGATATTTTGGTGACGAGGACCATAGAAGTGCCTGTATAGACAAATGTTCCCCAGATTGATGATGACCATGTAATATGACCCAGTCGCTTGGCTTCCAGGAAGTAAAGTGATGGCACTCTATTAAGGTCTCTTACTATTAAATCTTCTCATTTGTGTTTTTGTTATTATGAAATTGAATGACATGCTCAGAGAGATCTTAATGGGAGATTGGTTGTGGGGAGTTAAAGGGGGGAGGATTCAGGATGGAGCCGAGGAATGGGGGCTTCTCACAATTGGCCTTGAAGATGGGGATATGCAGAGAGAAACTATACTTAGATATGATAGCTATAGATCCCATTTCAAATAAAAGATGAACTTTGATCATGTATTTGACTGTTCTCAAAGGTGTTGGAGGGTGAAAAATTGAAAGGGTTGGGGTCCAATTGCTTGAGCACCAGATTCAGGAGCTACAAACAGGCGTTTTAATCCTGGCATTGAGGGAGATTCCCTCTATGACTTTGGATAAAGCCCTGGCTTCTTTGCTTTGGTATCCTTCTCCAAAAATATGGTTAATTCTCATTTAACGTATGAGGATGATGAGAAACAATGTTTATAGAACACTTGAAAAAGAAAACCACAATATACAGTAAATGTTAAGTATTATGGCTTGGTACAAAGATACAGGATGGCATTAGATTGTGTTCTAAAGAAAGAGCTGGGACAATTTTGGTTCTGAGTTACACCAGACCAAATCCCGAAGTCAGTGGGGATGAGCCAACGTAACTGACAGCACAGCCATTTTGCTAATTTTTGAATGTTTCCCTACTGAATGAAGTGTGGTTCCATTTTTGTCAATGATGCATATACCCCAGATAAAGAATATATGAAATTCCATAACCTAACCAATATTTTAAGGATGAAAAAATCCCTAATGCTATATTTTTCTTTATGCACATAGCATACTATAGAAAAGACAGTCTTTCATCACCAGCTGATGTGGCTCACCTGAGGAGTGACAATTCAGCCTACTGAACAGCCATCAGATACGTAAGCTGGTGCCTTTATTGTGCTTCATAATCAATGTGCAATAACAAAACCATCCCTGGCACTATTTGAAGTCTCAGAAGAGAGGAGATGAATTCAATGAGGATGAAGAACAATCCTTTCTGGTTAGAGATGGTTAGGGTGACCAGATGTCCCATTTTATAGGGACAGTCCTGTTTTTGGGGTTTTTTTTTCTTATATAGGCACCTATTACCCCCCCACCCCCTGTCCCGTTTTTTCACAGTTGCTATCTGGTCACCCTAGAGATAGTTGAGGCATGCTAGGGGGAGAAGTACGCTCTGTTGCTGCTTGTTTTATACACAGATCAAGCACTTCAATCTCCAGGGCTGAGATGCTGACACCTTTCATGAGCACTGAGTTCAATGACAGATTAAAAGAAACACTCTGGCCTTGCCATTACCATTATATATTTTCCCAGGGACCCTATTACTTTATTTTAGCACTAAGTTTTCTTTCTAAACCTTAAAACTATTCTTTTTCCAAGTTTCATTAGTCATTTTATTCCTTTCATAAAGCAGCAAAGCTAGTTATCAGTTAGTCCTGCAGCTGGAAGGAGTCTAACAGGCTTAATTTCACTTCCAGGTAATAAATAAATAATTTTCATCCGTTTGCTAATGGTGTCTCAAAGTGTCAGCTTTGCCAAACAGGCACTGTTAACACATTTCTGAACCAACTCAGTATTATATAGATGTACCCAAGATGCAATTTGAAGTATACTCTTTGAAGTGCACACTTTAGGTCAAGTTCTGTCCTCCATTGCATCTATGCAACCCTTTGCCTTCCAGCGGATTTCCTGGGTTAAGCAAAGGGCAGACTTTGGGACAAAATGTTTGAGCAGTGCAAGTGCACCACAGTTAGTGTGCACCCCAAAATATAAGTGAGGTAGTGAGCTGCAGTTGGAGGCGTGTAAAAAATATGTAGATAGAGGTTCACTTCCCTTGAGCTTTGAGATACAGTTGGGGTGTACACATCAATCGCACCTCAGAGCAGCTGGACATGTATGCAGCTCAACTGAGGACAGAGTGTACCTCCAGCGTAATAGTTCCCAGCTATCCACCCTTGAGCTCACAGTGTTGAAGTGTATACCTTAAAGAAAGAAGTGGCAGTAGCCCCAGACTATGTTTTGTTTTGACCAAGGTCCTATGAGTCACTTGTTTGGAGTTCTGTTTATTTCAGGGAAAGTTGTTTCTGTAACTTTAAAGACTGTAATAGTCCACTATATTCTACTATCAACAATTTAAATGTATACATTTCAATAATGGGAAAATAACTATCGAATATTTTGTAAAATCGTTTTTCTTCCTTGTAGAGGGGATTTCCGTTGAAGAAAAACACTGTTGCTACTGCAGAAGAGCTAGTGTCAAGATTTCCGCAAGGATACTGGGACACACCGGAGAAGATTCACCTACAGAAGCAAAGTCCCTCTCTAAAAGAGGTAGAGCTATAAGAAGAGTCATGGGGCATTCCATAGCAACTACTAAGCTGAGAGATGCTGGAACCGTGAATATGTCTGAGGGAGTAGAGTCTAACAGATATTTAGTTTTCACAGGCCTATATAGTATAGCTTGTCAGTGATACCATTATATTCACTGTTTTAACTTTATTACACCTTGGCTTGCTTGCCACTAAAAAGCCATGTTTTACCCAAGTACAAGAGTTCAAGAATGTCCGAATGTCTTGGCTGCCACAGTTGGAAAAATAAAATGCTAGCCAAATATCAGTCCCTTTAAAACTAACCCCTCTTGGAGCTATTGCAGGGATTACTGGCCTCCTAGAGAAGAGCACCATGATCACTGCAGATCAGAATACAGCTAGTGTGAGCCAGTGGTTAGTAAATCAAGTCCTGACAGCTCTCCAGCAAAAGCCTTTTCTGTGTGTCTTTTAGAGGGAAGTGAGCGATCTCAAGAAGTCAAGAGGACTTTGGAGTGGCTAAACAGTCAAGAAGTGTTGTAATGTTTTTATTAATAGCAAAGAGGATATAGGCAGTTGCAGTGAACTGAATAAAGATAAGTGAGACTTCAGACTGCAACATCATAGCTGACTATTTGTGAAGCTTATCAACAGCTAAAGAAGAAACCCTTTCAGCTTGATAAAAAATGAGCTTAGAATCTTATTAGTAGCTTATGGCAACACATTACACCATGGTCTGAAACAAAAGCAGAGCCTGAACAGATTCTTTTTGTGTGTCAAGTTAAATTATATGATGGGTTTCTCATGTGTGCAAATATCCATTAGGGCTAGATTAAGTCTTCCCTCCTAATAAAAAAAATCAGGTTGCATTTTCTTCAGTACATGTGAGGTGGCTGTAGCACATTTCTGGCTGAATAGGAAGAGTTTAAGTAAACACATTAAGTGCTAGGAGCGCAAGGAGGATACAGAAAGGTCAAATGAATTATGTTAATTTTTCTTCACCCTTAAATGAATACGTCCACACATTATGCAGAAGCCATCATATTGAGTGATCACATTTGTGATCATGCTAACAGATGTTTTCTTCCTTTCCACAGTCTGGATAGTGTTGCAGAAGTGTTTTCATACTGTTAGTGTGACAGGTACTTCGCTAAACCCATAAGAAGTGCAAGAAAAACTTAGTTTTGTATATCATAACTACCTCAAGAGAGCATAGAAAGATAATATTTTGCATTGCTATAGTGCCTGTCATTTGACCAGATGATTTAAACTAGAGCTGAATAAAACTGATTTTTCAGTTTGGGAGCAAAACTGGGGGCAGTGGGGGAAAGAGAACATTTTGTTTCAAAACCAAAACTGACTTCTCAATTTTTCTAGCAAAAAAAAAAAAAAGATTTTGTTTCAGATAAAAAGACCCACCTAAAACCTAAACAAAATACTGATACAAAATAATTTTTGGGGGTGTTTCATTGTTGGGTAGTTTTCATTTTTAGCTAAATTTTGAAACAAAAAAATCAAAATGGTTCATTATGAAATGATCAAAACAAATTGTTTTGACTTTTGGGGAACAATCATGGGTTGGGGGGTTTTTTTGGCCAGAGCTATTTGCTGAATTTGACCTGCATTCACAAATACTTTCATTATTCCCCCAAAAAAACAATAAAAAATTTACTATTCACTGAAAAAATTCACCCATCTCTAACACAAACAATAGCTTTCCGAAGGGTAGATAAGGGTATTACAGAGGCAACATTTCATCCAGCACTGCTGTACAGCCATCTCTAGGGTGGAACACAGCATTTGTTTAACAGTCCACATCTACACTATAAAAGCTTACAACAGGAGGTAAAGATATCCAGTTGAAACAGCAATTAATTTAGGCAAGCGAGCTGAGAGTGCACTTTATCAAGGTATTGAGCACAGCCAAATGTTATGCAGAGTCCTCTCTAACAACAAGGAGGCGGGTTCAGGATCTCAGTTTTACATCTCTTCCGAAATTTGCACCTTCACAGCTTAGTTCTCCCCAACACCAAAGGAAGGCTTCATTGCCAACTCAGGGTGGAAATGGGATTCCCTAGCTGCAGCACACCAGGCTGTGAATAACTTTAATTCAGTATAAACCACTGTCTGAAGGAGGTGTTGCCAGCTATTTGCTTCCCTTCCTTTGCATTTCCTGCCTCGCCCCCTTTCCTCTAACCCTAGGAACTGAGTGCAATAGCTAACTAATATGACATGCTCCTTCCTCTCACACATGAGACAGGGGATTTGATCCCCCTGTTCTGTCTGTATGCATTTAGTGGTTGTTGCCAAAATTATCTGCTTTGTACAATGAAATTACATGCTACCTACATTTCTGTCCTCTGTGCTACTGAAGAATGGTGTTCAGGGGTCGTCTCCCAGTAGCCCTTCAGTGCTGAAGAGACCTCCCACCCACCATTCACTTTGGTGTGCCAGTTCAAGACTCTAAATTTAAGGCAACAGTGCAGGCTTGCCGCCCGATTTTTCCTGTTACCTTATGGTTCCTAATCCCTTTGCAGGGAAATCAAATCACCACATTTCTCTTCCACTCTCTCTTTGAGACAGAGCGAGAGTAAAGCCTTCAAAGGCCTGAAAAGTAATGGTCTTTAAACCCGTTTCCTCCTCTGAGACAGAAGCAAAACCTTTCAACTGATTGAAAATAAACAGTCCTGGACCCATTTTCCTCTTCAGAACAGAGGGGAAAATAAAGCCTGTACACAACAGAGTCTCACAGTAGGCTTACATTTTGGTTAGTAGCACTGCCTCTGTATGGAACAACCTTTCTCCAGTCCAGCCCCATGATGCACTTCCTCTTATGTGTTCCAGGCTGGCTTCCTGGGATGTTAATGGACTCCAGCTGTTTTGTGGCCTGCTGTTTAACTTTTTCCTCACCACATAGAACCCTTGAAGGACCAGAGCTTTCTAAGCCAATCAGTCTCCTGCCCTTTCTGGGACACAACGAGGGTAATATATCTTTTCCATAGATGAAAAACTTAATTTTGGCCTGTACAATTCACCAGAATGTATTTTTAATAGCTGTGTGACTAACTTAATTCTCCAATATAAAGTGTCTCTGAAAGGTGGACTCCAAGGTTCATGGCTTCCCTAAGGGCTACGGCTCAGCCTTGTTTTTAACTTTAGCATACCTTGGAGTCAGTTGGACCCCAAGATTTCAAGTGCAATGCTTCATCCTTCTTTGTTCTTCTCCAAAAAGTTATTTCTTGTCTATTGTTACAGTACTTTTTTCTTTATGGAATTGATCTATTTACTGCTGTTCTAAAGAGTACTTGCGTGTAATTCTAAATCACACACAAATATTTTCAGTTGTTTCGCCCTTCAGGCTGTTAATCAGTTCTATGCTATTTTTCCTGGGCTCTCATTAATTCCTTCCATGCAATCCTCAATTCTCATCTGAAAAATGTATATTTTTGTCTACACAACTTTATTACTCACTGTTTCTGCTACTGTGTCTGTAAATCATTTGGGGACATAGTTTGCATGACAGATGTTAAACAAAATTAAGTTATGTGGTATTGTGTTACTTGATTACTCTGTTGATGTCTTATGTTTGCTCCCCTGTTCCCTGTCTATCCATCTAGTGTACAGATATAAAGTTAAGTCTATCAAGGAAAGAAAAAGTAATTCCTGAAAACTAGACAGAAAACTAACAGACACTATTTTAAAATATTGTTTGCACATGGAGCAGATACAGAATTTAATATGGTGCCTGTACATACTCAAAAGAATAGATCACCATTACCCAAGCAACTCTACATGGGAATGCAATGTAGAACGATAATATAGAAACAAAACCATCTACTCTGTTTTACAAAGCAGACTTTGCTTAATCTTTTGCTGTGATGGGCTATAATATGTCAATATACAGAAGCTGGGTTGTTTTGACATACGCACTTCAACTCCAAATGTTTCCCTGGAATGACTTGTCAGCGCAATGAATCGAATCTGCAATGACAAGTGGGGTGGGGGAGGACATGTTTGATAGAGCTGGAAGAAGTGAGATGTAGGTGACATTGAACATCAGTTGCTGAAGTGATGAGTGCTATAGAAAAAAGCAGGCATAGGAACATAAGGCTTATTAAATCTGACAACTCAAAAGAGAAAATGGGCTTTCAAGTATTGACAAAGAGCAATGATGGTATGAAGAAGTGAACATGGCACAGCCAGTAGAGTTTGCCTTCCTATCACACTTCTGATCATCAAGAATGCTCGTTATCTTTCGTCCTGTAAATTCAAATGTCAAAGGAAAGTGTGATGCCAAGTTTACCAGATTTCCTGCCAGTGAGACATTTCAGATAACTTATGCCATGTGTCCTCTTTCCAGCAGGGAAGCTGACTAGGCTGAAAGGTGTCAGCCGACTGGGACAAGGACAGTCGTGCCTAGTGGTCAAAGTGGGCAGTACACCTACTGTTTGGAACAGGTGTCAAGAACCAAGAACAAGGGTCAGAGCTGGAGTCAGTTGGAAGCTAGAGCCAAGTGTCAAGCTAGAGGTCAGGCGTTAGACACTTAAGCAGAGGGTCAAGATGGAATCAGAAGCCAAAGACATGGGTCAAGCCAGAGGTCAGGCACTGGAGCGAGTAGGGTAACAGACAAGGAAGGATTCAAGGCAGGGGCAGGACAGAGGCAAGGCTGGGTGCAAGCCAGGAGGAGCAGGATCAAGATAACGCAGGAGCAGGCACAGTAGAAGGCATGAGCATTGAGAAACCCGCTAACTGCTGCTACTAGCTTAAGAGCTATCCTGCTGGCCCCTCCAGCCAATCAGGCGGTATAGCCAATCAGGCAGCCTCCTTCAGGCCAACTGTACTGATGAGAGTACCAAGAAATTAGTTCTGCTGCAGGCCCTGCTTCCTGACAAAAGACAGACAAAAAACACAGGTGTGTTCACAAATATAGACTAATTATCTTCAAAATGCAATTATATTTCAATAAACTTTGTTAATAAAGTACAGATAGAAAAGCAGTTATTGAAAGATTTCATTATCTTCATTCGTAAACTCTGGAATACACCAAAATGTTCTGGGCCTCAGTCTCCTCAAGGTTGCATTACTGAAGTCAATAGTCCAGATTACTCTCACTTGCTGAGCTGTGGCTAGCCCAAGACCAGGGGAAGAGGGAAGCAAAGGTGACTTTAAGCCATCTTTATGTTCCCTCATTTCTGGTGTTGGCAGGGGGCTGGTTTGGTCCCTGTCATAAATTACAATAGCCTCAGGGAAAAGAGGAGAGACTCTGTCCCTAATTCTCCTATTAAAGATGCCCCTGACATGGGGGAGTAGGCAGCAGGAGATCAGCCAGCACAGCTCCTGTGCCACACTCTCAGCAGCCCACCAGCAGAGGTCATGTCCGGGATAAGGAGGAGCTGGAGACACTACCACACATTGCATTCAGGCTATGCTCAGCTAGCAGACAGTCCCTGGGGATTAGAGCTGCTTGAAAAACAGAAAAACAATGTCAAGGTCTGAAGTGGTTCCTGTTTCACAGGATTCTAAATGGAGCCATTTTCTGGGTTTGGTGATATTTTTATTTTTTTCTAAAACTATCACAAACAAACTGGAAAGTGTTGATAATGGGGGTGATTTTTCCACAAAGGTTTTGCTTCTTTGTTTGTTTTTTATTTCCAGAAAAGGTCATTGTTTGATGAAAAACCTTTCATTAACATTTTTTTTGGACCAGCTTTGCTTAGAAACCATTGCTAGCTGGCGTAAGTTAGAGAAGTCTTTAGGTGACTGTCACCTGGGCATAGGCCAAGGTTAGGGCTAAGAATCAGGGAGCCAGAAGTGGCTCCATGACAAGCTTCCCCCTCCACACTCCGCTGCACTCAGCAGAAACTTAAAACAAGTATAAAAAAAATGATGATAGCCATCTAACACAAAACCCAAGAGTGGACCCAACTATAACACCCTTTCCCTCCCTCTCCCCAGGGACAAACCATGGCACCAGGACCTACCATATGGGCACTACATGACCCCTGCACCTCCCATTATCATCCTCAGTTCATCAAACTCCCTCTAACCATAGCTGAATTATCTGTTCTCTCCAAGGAACTGAACTTCTGCCCTATCACAAAACCCAATACCATACTAATATGCGGAGAACTAGAAGAATTCTGACTCCTCCTCAAAGAATTAATTCACAGCAATGACACCACCACCCACAACTGCCACATTCCCACCAGCAATCATAAGAAAAAAAGGATCATCTGACTGGAAACCCCACAGTGGCCGAAACCACACACTTGATCATGACATTGATTGCTTCAGGAAAAAAATTGACTGAAATCCTTTAAAAATATATCCACCACAATCTCTCCACTGCCAAGAGGATAGCTATACACCCTGAAATGCAACCACCAGATAGTGATCAAACCAGCAGATTAAGGGGGTGCCATCATAGTTCTCAACCGTGATGACTATATTAATGAGGCCAACTGACAACTCTCCACAACCACCTACTATAAAGAACTCAGAGAAGACCCCACACCACAATTCATCCATGAATTTAAGGATATCATCAAATCCTTTCCCAAACAACTCCAAGAGAAACTCTACTAACTCATCCTTCACAAACCCACCCCAAGGACCTTCTACATGCTTCCCAACATACACAAGTAAGGGAAGGCAGGCAGACCCATCATATCTGGCCATGGAATGCTTACTGAAGGAATATCAGGACTCATAGACCTATCCTCAAATAACTCACCACACAAAGTACCATCTTCCACCCAGACACAACTGACTTTCTCCAGAAACTGCAATGTTAACAACACCATTCTTGCACTCACAGATGTCATCTCCCTATACACCAACATCCCTCACAATGATGGCATTGTTGCCTGCCTCAAATATCTATAAGACAATGGAGGACACTCAGATATCCACCCCAAATACTTTGCCAAACTCATCCACCCCCATAACAATCTTACTTTCAACACACACTTTGTCCAACCATAGAAACAAGCATGGATACTTGGATGGCTATGCCAACCTCTTCATGGGCCATCGTGAGGAAGAATTTCTGGACAAATGCACCACAAAACCAATGCTATACCTGAGATACATGAATGATATTTTCATCATCTGGACAGACAATCTAAATGCCCTTATAGATTTCCACCACTACTTCAACAACCACCACTCATCCATCAAACTCTCTCTAGACCACTCCCAAACCAGCATCAACTTCCTGGACACCACAATTATCTTCCACAATGGAACCCTACAGATAACTACATGCAAGAAACTCATGATCACCACACGTACCTTCACAGATCCAGTAACCACCCAAACACACCAAGAAATCTGTTGTCTACAGCCCAGTAATCAGACACATCAGGAGAAAGTCCAGTATACACACCTTAACACACTTAAAAGCGCTTTCACCAAAGAAGGACATTTCAGCAGGGACGCAGATCGCATCATGGAACGAGACACCCAAATACCCCAAGAGCTGCTTCAATATGGAAAAAAATCCTCTGACCACAAACCACTAGTTGTCACTTACCACCCCGCACTGGAACCCATGGGTTTAATGGAACCCATTAAACAATGAAAAGCCATACTGGATGGCAACCACATCTTGAAAGAAATCTTTCCTGACCCCCCTTTTCTGGCCAAACAACCCCCCGGTCTCACCAAGCTCATCATCTGAAGAAAGCTCCCTACAGAGCAGGACCCACCAACTCAAAGCAGCACCAGACCTTGCCAGAACAACAAATGCTAAACCTGCAGATATATTTCCACTGCTATGATGATCAATACCACCCACTACACACCTTTCAAAATCCATGGGTCCTACACATGCCTATCACAACATGTGGTGTACCTCATCCAGTGCACTAAATGCCCCCGTAACAATTACCTGGGTGAAACAAGACAATTACTATGCTCTCAGATGAGCTCACACAGAAAAATGATAAAAGACAAAAACCATCATATCACCTGTGGATGAGCACTTTTCGCAAAAGACCACTCCATATCTGACCTTTTAATCTTCAGCCTCAAAGGAAACTTCAGTACATTCAATAAAGGCTTGCATTCATAATTTTGCTAAACAATAAAAACCATGCTCTTAATAAAGACCCTGGATTTATGGTTTATTACAACAATCTGTAACCCACTAATTCCCCCATTTTTGTCCCGTGACTGAAGTTGTGTGAACTGGCCACTTCACCTTGAATGATCTCTTGGAATATGTATTAACTATTTATGCCAAACAATTTGTTCCACTTTGTATTTAGCTAGGACACTCTGAGTACCTTTCCCAGACCTGAAGAAGAGCTCTGTGGAGCTCTAAAGCTTGTCTCTTTCAAGATGTTGATCCAATAAAAGATATTACCTCACCCACCTTGTCACTAATATCCTGCAACCAACATGGCTGCACTCTACAGAAGCAGATATAAAGACAGTATAAAGACAGAGGTAGGTACAGAATTGAATAGGCACAGAGAAAGAACTAACTAGCTTTGAAACCTTAGAACCAATCCCTCTAGGACAAACTAGAAGCACCTTGGTGGACAACAGAGGGAAGCCTGCAATATATGTACTGTATCTTTTGTGTGGATAAATAGCTATATTCTACAGTGAATATATGATACTTATAAAACTGCCAGGCTGACAATGCTGGGAATTTTTGAAAGCGTTCTCATCTTACTCCCTTGACCTGCACATATGGCTCCGTATATCAAAAAGTTACCACTAAACAGTTAACTTCTGTGGGGAAGAAAATGTTCTAATCTTGTTGGGGAAAAAATACCATCAGCATGAGGCAATGCTTGACAATAGGATATCCTCCAGAATACCAACTATATATTTTTATAGCTTGTGCAGCTGTTGTGTAGATTATTGGATTTGACCTATCTTCCTGACAAGCGCAGTAACTATCAAACAGCTGGTATAGTCTCCTAAAGCCAGCTGCATACACTCCTCCCCTTAGACACAGACTATAGGATGCTGATTACTGCCTCTGCCACATCTGTATATAAACAATTATTCTCAGTGGAATTAGAGAATAAGAAGAGAGAAGAATTAGTTGTGTGGGTAAAAATTTAGATATAGTGCATTCACTTCTCTATATCTTTTCAAAATAAAAGGGGGTGTTTCAAAACAGATGGGGAAGCGGGTATATAGGCCTGCAAAATAATTAGAAAACTACTCTGACTGAAATAAACAGGCTATGGATCAAGTAGTGGAAGATCCTTCTGATACTGGGGGGAGGAAGAAAGGAACCTTCCTGTTTTGCAGCCCCTGACCTCACCTAAACATAGTTATAACTCATGGCTGTTAGCCACTCCAAAGGGCAAGGGGATACAGCCATAATAAATACCATTTATTCTTTACTGTCTCATACCCCCATTTCCTGTTTCCAAGAAACTGCAGAGTTTGGTATTGATAACACAACTGCAGTGTCGAAGTTGGTGGTGGAGGAGAGGGGGAAGCTGAAAGGAAGGCAGTTGGGGATTTTAGCAGTTGGAATGGAGTGGGGTGCAGTTTGGGTTGTAAGGTTAGCTGGCTGTTTCTACTAAAACGATAAAACGATCAGCAATGAAATACTTACCTTTAAAATGGTCTCTGTACATTTCAAGGTTGACCACCCACTGAGAGAATGGGGCAATTCTCACTTCTCAAAACTGTTGTTTCAGCCTGCTTGCGGATTCAAGATGACAAGAGTTCATCGGTTAATGTTTTAAAAGTTATCTTTGCAACTGGGATGGCTACAACCTTTGCTTTTTAATACAAGCTTAAATCCTGGAGCACGATCCTTCAGCAAGATGTGGGTTCAGCTGCTAATTCCTGTGACAGAATTGCAGAATACTTAGGGTCAGATCCTCAACTGGTGCAAACTAGCATAATTTCTTTGAAGACAATGAAATGAAGGTGATTTACACCATCTGAAGATCTGGCCCGTGTAGTTTTGGCAATCACAAAGGAAAGTCATTTTGGAAAACAGGATGGGGGAAATGAACAGGTGATTGTACAGACACACTGATCCAAATCTCAACTCCTCTCTGCTCGCTGGGGAGAATACTGGAGGAACAGGCACTCCTGCAGTCCTGAGGTTTGTAGTAGTGGCTATGGATAGCTCTACTGGTGCTCCTTGAATTTTGGGTGGTGGAGGAAGGATTCTTTTCTTACCTCCAAAGAGCCCTGTGCAGAGTCTGTTTACTTGTGAGTGAGGAATCCGTCCTCTCTCACTTGTATTTTTGTCATTCTCCTGTCCACACTTCTGCCACCAGTAGGCGCTACTGAGAATCATACTAATTGCATGTATAATTGCAGCAAGGATAGGCTGCCAAATTTAGAGTATGTCCTCACTGCAGAATTAGTCTGGGCTCTTATTTGGGTGTTGTGTATTTCTCTCCCATCCTCCCACCCCTTCTTCCTCCCCAACATAAAACAGCTCATCTGAGTTTAAGTGGCTGGCTTGGCAAGGGTTTCAGGTTAGAGCCCCAATTCCACTTCCACTCAGGCTTGTAACCCACCCATTTTGCAGTAAGGACACAGATTAAACTACTCATATTAAAACAACAGTCTTCCAGCAACGTCCCACAATGCCCCCAGGTGCCTGGAATTACAGACAATTTCTCCCACAGTTCACTGGGGAAAAAATATAGATCAATTCAGTTTTCTGCTGTGCAAAGAATCGTGGGATATGACACAAGAAGTCCGAGTGATATCCACAGGGGTACGCAGCACCAGGGAAGATACAGTCACTCAGGGCTTTGTAGTGTGGCTGCCGACACCCAGGACAGGCTAACCCCCAGAGCAGCCAGGAGGAGTCACTCTTAGCAGGGGGTGCACACCATGCCGCCATAGAAGAACGAGGGGCCAGGCTGTATCTTGGGAGAGAGTGAAGCAATCAGGAGACAGGAAACATCTAAAAACAATTCCTAGAAAGGTCAGAACTTGGAATTCCTACACATATTTTTCCAAGAAAGCTGGAATTCTCTCTTGGATGTGCAACATCTGCATGATCAAAGGCTCTGCAGTTTGGTATGCTGCCCTGCTTCCCTTTACGTTCTTGAGTGGGCTGGTGGTGGGTGGGTTTTCTCTGTGCACTTTGTAATGCTGGTCAGATATGTTCTCCCCTTTATCCCTTTTCAAGCCACAGTTTAAATTGACACTGCATTGAGGTTTAGTAAAAATAAGGCTTTACAAAGTCCAACTTTAATTTCATGTGTTTCTCCCCTTCTCCCCCCAAATGAAAACAATTTAGGGCTCTGAATCAGCAAAGCACATGTTTAAGTCCCAGTGAAGTCATCTGGGAGCTGAGTACATGCTTACAGCACACGCTTTTGCAAGTTGCTATGGCATGTGCTAACCCCACTGACTTCTGAGAGTCCCCATGTTGACAGAGACATCCACCCACATGGAGTTCCTTGCTGGGCTCTGTTTTCTTCCTCTGTGTGTCAGTTTCCTCTGCCTCTAACTACACTATTTGTCCAGAGAAGGATAGTCCAGTGGTTAGGATGCTGGGACTTGGGACATCAAGGTGTAACTCCTGCTCTGCAACGGATTTAGGGTTTGTGTGCATGAGGATACTCAGGCCATGTCTACACTACAACCTTATATCCACGCAAGTTATGTCGGCATATAGCGGCTATAGTTACTACATCGATTGCGCGCCTGCATCTTTAGTTCCTTGTGTCAGCAGTGCATGTACTCACAAGAGCACTTATATCAAAGCAAAGTCCAACACAACATGGGTAAGTATCCCATACTGCAACTCGCCACCATCCAGAGCAATGTCTTGAGAAATTTGGACAATGTCTGCTGGGGCTGAAACGAATCACGCAGGGCTGACAGGGATATGGGGGTCAACTTCCCAGTTTGTAACTGTCTCCATCTCATGTCATCTGTATTCCATAATTTTCATGCTTTTTTCCTAAATCCCACTTCGCTGTCTGCCATCTCCAATAGAAGCATGGTGCCTGCACAGCTCTTCATTTTTGTCATGAGCATTACAAGCACATGGCACACAATCTTGCAGTATTTGCAGAGCCACAAGAAGAGACATGGGGAACATTATGTTTTCTTGGAGGACAGATTGCTGTGGGACATAGCGAGACCCAATTCAAGGTTGCTGGTAGCATTCATGGAGCAGCTGCAGATAGTGGAGCACTGGTTCTGGGCCCGCAAAACAAGCACTGACTGGTGGGATTACATCATAATGCAGGTTTGGAATGATGACCAATCGATGCAGAACTTTTGGATGCACAGGCATTCATTCCTGGATCTGTGTGCTGAACTTGTCCTCATAAACCCCTGCTAAAGCTGCCCCTGGGTATGATGTTAGCTATTCTGCAGTCATATGTCATACTGCCTGTGTGACCTTGTTCTTTGTCGCTTAGGGCCAGATTTACCAAGGTATTTAGGCACCTACAGTTACAGTTAGGTTCGTAGTGGGATTTAGTGTCTAAGCAGGTTAAGTGCTGATTGCCCACTGAAAGTCAGGCACCTTTCTGGCCTTTAGTCTCTCTTTGCCTCAACTCCCTATTATTAAGGACAAGTGGGGATAACAGTACTTCCATACCTCACAGTGTGCTGTGAGGATTAATACATTAAAGATGGTCAGGTCTTCAGATAATTCAGTAATGGGGTGCCATATAATTACCAAAGACAAGTAGATTGACTGTATTTACTCCCCTGTGAAAGACCAGTCACAGTCTGGCTCAACATAATTACTTAACAATATACTTCAAAATGAAGTTCTGACCTGCACTCATTGCTTACTTTCATCGATTAAATTATTAAGAATGATTAATTATACATTTGTAGAGTGTCTTTTTTACACCAGATGATTCCAAAGTTCCTTATTCTGGTTGGGAATGTCTGACTATTATTACCCTATTTTTTCTGACAGAAAGCAGACTTTTTTATATCATCTGTTCTTGGATGAAATTTTAGGTGTCATTCCTGGCTCCTTAAATAAATAAATCCCTGATCTTGCCTAATTAATGTTTCAAAGGAGCAAATGCTGCCATAGGATTGACTTGTACAAAAGCATTGTTCTCGGTTTCAGTCTCATCCTCCTTTTATTTATTAGCTTTTATTTCACAACAACAGCTTAAGTGGTACCACCAAAACATATTTGCTGCTCTATCTGTGTTCTTTATCCATCTCAGTCTCTAGCTGGCAGCTGACACAGCCATTTATGGAAATGGCACATCTGTTTAGTTTAGAAGCCCAAAGGACCCAACTGCACTAATTCTACTTTGACCTATCACAGCTAATAGTATGGAATGGTCCGTTAGTTATTGTTCTTGGCAGCATTCCAGAGAAGCATCAGGGAACAGACTGATGGGTTATGGTTCACTGAGTTAGACAGTGATATGCAGCTTGCAGTCTTTTCAATGGGTAGTCCATTAGAACAGCTCGAATATAATCATCTACCTGAGTATATTTGCTCCTCATAAAAAAAATCTACTACATCTTCCTTTCAAATTTGCATTTGTCTGAGAATTCCTCAGTACAACTATACAGAATTAGGTAAATAGGGCCCAGTGCAAATCCCATTCAATGAAAAGATGTCCATTGATTTCAAGGGGCTTTGGATGTGAGCAGAAGATACTGTTACACCTTTTGACCCAAGCATTTGGCCAAAGGTCCGAGCCTTGCAAATTGATGATGGAGCCAGATGTTTCTTTGATGCAGTCCTGTTTCTTTACAAAGAATGTACAAAGTCCTGTTTGCCTGAACAAATGAGGAATTAAACAACCAGAGACAGTTTATTTGCTTACAACTTTAAGCCTCTTTTAGCCAACACTCTGCCCAAAAACTTTCTGTAGGCTTTTCTCAGAACCATGCTCAATGCTGGGCCAAGCTATGTCTAGAGCTTCCCTGCTGCCTTCTCTGTGCATAGTGAATCATAGACAATTATTTTTGAAAAGCAGAGTGGAAAAAAACTGGTACTGATCCTTAAATCTGAGGGGGGAGGGGAAATACCAACCCAGGCAAGCACCAACTTCTTTCCCAGCCTCATTTAGAACCAACTTCTGCACCCTTATTTTCATTGAGTAGTACCTTATTCCTCAAGCAGTTCTGTTGAACTGAACATGAATAAAGCTGGCAGCCTCTGGCCCTGAGTCTCACCTCTTGACAACTCTGACCACTATTCTTTGCAGAGTCATTACTGTCCACAAAAGCCTTCATCCTCATCCACCTCTCCACTTTTCCTCCTTCTTCCTCTTCTTTCATTCCTATGTTCCCTAATGAGATCTGTCTTATTAGTTGGACACATCCTACCTCAAATCTAGGCTTCCTATTTCTTCATCCCTTCTAACAGGCTCATGTCTATCACAATTTTCAGAGCATCCCATTGAGGCCCAGAGACCAGCCCAAATTGAGGCCCAGAAGCATGAACTGGCTGTAATGAAGTGGAAGTGACAGAACCCTTCAAGAGCTGGCTCCACTTCCCCCAAAATCCATAAATGGGAGCAGTTATGTCCACCATTTAATGAATCCAGTGATCTTGCTGAGTATTTCATCACCTTTGAGAGACTGTGTACTCTCCATCTGATTCCTGAGGCTCAAAAGATGACTGCTTTGGTTGCAAAATTGATGGGGAGAGCTCTGGACATATTCAATAAGATGCCTACATATGCCTGAAAGTTTCATACTATTTATACAGCAAACTCCTGGTCCGTAGATTTTGACTTTGAGTTGTGCAGTGCTAGCTACACTGGATTTCAGCCGCTTCAGTTTATCCAAACCCAGGTTGCAAATCTAATTTTTACTTTACCTTGCTATTCATAGTTATCCCCTCTTTTCTTCATGTCACCAGCTTCCAAGCCATCCATGCGGTCACTTTTAATTCGTATGTATGTTTGATATCATCACCTGATAATCCTTTCAATTTAATACTACCTGCTTTCCTGTTCACTCTTTCATATACCTTCTCACAACTACATGATGATTCATTACTCTAATACCATTGAAAAACACTTCCTCAGGGTTTAAAAAAGAACTACATACATTCATGGAGGATAGGTCCATCAATGGCTATTAGCCAGGATGGGCAGGGATGGTGTCCCTCACCTTTATTCACCAGAAGCTTGGAATGGACGACAGGGGATGGATCACTTGATGATTAACTGTTTTGTTAATTCCCTCTGGGGCACCCGGCATTGGCCACAGTCAGAAGACAGGGTACTGGGCTAGACGGACCTTTGGTCTGACCCACTATGGCCATTCTTATAAGAATATCCCCACAGGGAAACGGTAGATGCCTCGTCACTTGAATCAGTTAATATTAACTGGCCAAAACACTCAAGAATGTATAGTGGGGAACAATCCTTTATTGGCAAGGATCTTTTATTAGCAAATTTTTCAGTAGCTATTTCAGCTCTAACTTCTAAGGATATGATGTTAAAAAATAATTTTCTTTCAGTAGGAAGTTTTTAGCTTTCTCTGAAACACAATCCTTCATAACCGATATTGAGAGACTGAAAAAGTATGAGAATTCTAAACTGGAGCAAACTCGTGCTTATAAACATCAAATCTGGCATGGAATGCCTAACTGAATACCTTTTGGTGCCCTACCCTACAAATCCATAATAGAAACCACAGTCACAGTTTGGGGCAACTGCACCTGTATTTCCCCCTTACGGTCCAGCTAGGGCACCCCCTCCAGGCTCCCAGCTCCTCAGCCCTTGTCTCTCTTGAGCAGAGTCTCTTGTCTCTCCCCCTTCTGACTGGGTTTTTTCTAGGCTGCTATACTGTGAGTTCCCCAACAAGTTAGACTGTCTAAGCAGGCCTGTGCTGCTTTATTTCTCCTCAGAGGCTACAAAGAGCACAATTGCCCACAAGTATAAGTTACCACACAGTCCTTTCTAGGCAAGCACATTTTATTCTTCAGGTGGACGCATTACAGAGAAAACTTATCAAAACAATAAAAGAACCTACACACATGCTAGTAAGTTTACTAGACATCATCCAGCAAGAGCTTTGACAAGTGATCAGTCTTCCAAACCCCACCCCGGTTGGTGGGTGGGTGGGTGGGTGTGCATGTGCGAGAGGGGGCGGGGTTTACAAGTTCATAACAGCTGTTAGCTCAGAACAAGCACCCATGAATTTGTGAATCACAACTTTATACAGTTTGGGTCTTTGATCTTTGGACCCTGGGAGCAGCTGATCTAGAGCCAAAGGTTCCCTCTTCAGGGCAAAGCTTCAAAAGGCTGAGTTCTTGCTTAACCTAAAGGGGTACAATTTGCATACACCTCCCTCTAGAGATTTCCTAAAAAAAACCCTACCAAACTTTCTTTGTCCCATAAATTCATTCTTGTCTGCCACATTGTTCAATTTAGTTCTTTGATCATTCAGGCCCACAATAATACGTAACCTTTATATTTAATATAATGACTCCAAATATACTGAAACTTAATTTAATAAGATCTCCTAAAGATATTGCAGGAACTTGCCATATCTGTCATAACCATATAGCCAGGAACACAGAAATTGCCATATTTAAAGAGACAAATGGCCAGTCTAGTCTGGCATCCCCTCTGGCAGTGACCTATATCTGATATTTTAGAGTGAGGGGAAAAACTTCAATACATCCAGACAATTTTACTGTACTATATAATGTTTCAACTTTTCTTCCTGACCCCATCTGCTTCAGCTTAGAAGCATGAAGATTATTTAATCAATACAGCTGTTTCTATTTGTCTCTTTCTGGCAGGAATTCTATTTATATATATTAACTGCTTCCATTTTTGCAATTCATAGAACCAACACACACAATTTACTCAGTGTTATGCTGTTTATTCTCTGCCTCTTTGTTAACACAAATACGGTTTATCAGTGTGGGGCTTCTGTTACATACAAGAAGGCTTATTTAGACGATGCCCTTGATTACCTTATATAACTATCACTATATAATATGTAGCTACAGTACTTTGGTTTATTTCATAACGGTATTTATTTGGTTTTTGTTTGTTTATTTTTTAAATCATTCAGTTTTCAGCTCTCCAATTCTGGTAACAAACTTGTTTCATAAACCATAAGACACGTGTGTCAGTCAGGCAAAAGCTTGTTTTCATGATTTTCAATCAAAATATCATAGGTAGTAACCTTATTTAATGCCAGGAGACATACAATACACGCACATATAATGAAATTCATGACACTGAATGTTAATTGAGTTAATTGACAGTAAGACAGTTTTCACTGGTAGTGGCTCCCAATCAAAGCTGTCATGGTCTTGTGTGTGTATATATAGCTGTATAATTATAGTTATTGTATAAGATAATGTCCTAATTTAAATACATATTTTTGTATATAACAGAAGCCTCACAATGATAAACTAAGACAGAGGCTACCTAGTTTGTTTGGGATAGATGGGAACAGACAAATTTACAGGCACATGAAGCAAAAGGCTGATTGGCAATATCCCTGGGATGAAATCCTACCTTTATTGAAGTCAGTCCCAGCTCTGACACCGACCACACGCTCAATGATCCTGGGCAAGTTACTAAATTCTCTACCTTTGTTTCCCAGTCTGTCAAATGGGACAACACTTATTTGCCAACCTCACATGGATATCGTGAACATTAGATATTGGTAAAGCACTTTGATCACAAGAGTTATGTTAAGTGCAAAGTATTATCGTCATGAGAGCTGCAGTTCTTCCAACAAAAGTCTTTATATGCCCTTTGAGAAGACAAAAGGTCAAGTCTTACATACAATAAACTTCTGATGTACTTTAGACAATACAATTTTTCTCTGAGAGAGTAGGGGCAAAAACACATAAAAGAGCATATAACAATTTGATTTTGTTCATTATATATTAGGTGCTTTTGGCAGATTGCTCACCTCTTTAGGGAACTGAAGAATCTGTTTAAAAAGCAGTTTGATACTTTGCTTTACTTTGGGCACTGCTTCTTGCTGCAGTTGTAAATGGGATTGTCTGCTAACAGAAAGCCTTTAACTTCTAATCTATCCTTAGGTTACAATGGCAATAATGGCAAGTGCTCTTGATGGGTTATCTACTGAACTGCTATTGGCCAAGATGTGTTGGAGCAGCATCTAATGATCACAAAAACCATGTTCTTATCCTTCAGTTTTAAAAGTTGGAGAAGATTCACATATCAATATGGAACAGCTAATTAATACAGAGTAGGTTTCAGTTCCAATTATGTAGCTGTGTGCTTGTCACATCAGACTAATTCCTAACTTTACAGAGAAACAGATCAGCTTCTTCCCAGATTTTATTTGGGCCAGTACTAGGAAAGCATCATTCACTCTAACAGGGTGTGAACAGTAGAATACACTTTCCCCAGGTCCGGAAGTGTGTAGCTAAAGCTTCTCTGCAATCCATGAAAACTGGAGAGGGACAAACAGCCATTCAAGAAAAGACAAACAGACTAATAAGTCATGATTCCCATTTATTACTCAGTAGCCAGAAGTTACAAGCTAATTAGAGCTAGTCAAAATTATGAAAACGTATGCAATGGTTGCTGGGGATGGATGGCTAGGGAATCCAACCAGCTATCATGCCATTTGGAATGTTTTTGTTTTTTAAACACGTCGACAAAATTCAAGAAAATTCCAAATTTCAACAAAAGCAGTAAAATGTCTGAAAAATATTCAGGGAACTTCTTACCCTTTCCTCCTCAGCCAGCAATAAAGCTAATGTAAATGTATCATATGGCCAGTAAAATCTTTAGCCCCAGGTCCCAGGCCCCATAGACAGCCTGGTCAGCCAAACTGATGACTGTAAAGAAAATAAACCTTCCTCCCAGGCATGGAATCGGAGTGCAGTCACTCCCCAGCCACTTCTTTAGCCTCAGAGCTGGAAGCTTCTCCTGCTTCTATGCCCTCACTTTTGTGAGGTAAATAGTTGGTAGACCCAAGCACACTCACTAATAAGTCCCCACTGCACCAGGAGAGACAGGGAGTTCCCACAGATTTGGTCTCCATAGCATAGAGGGAGTGCACAGCTCCTATACAGGCTCCCCAGATGGTTCCATGGGGACAGAAAGAAACATGAGACTACACTGGTTCTGCTGTAGAAAGGGCCCTCTGCACCTGCAGAGAAAGGGACACGATTTGTTGCATTTTGAGTGGTTAGTATCAGCGTAAGAAGATTGTAAGTGTAAATGCTTCAAAATGATCACACAGCCCGCTAATACCGCTGATGGAAATGTGGCAAGAAGACTAATGTAGGCCTAGATATTTTCAACCCACAAGTTTAATCTAAGAGAATGACAAATGACATAATGCAAACAAAACAAAACCAAAAACCACACACGTGTACAACCTCTAGGATTTCACTATAACAGGGCTCTTCCCTCTTAGTATCCAGACAGAACCAAGGTGAGAGCCACTGAGACCTCGGGAAGAAAAAAAAATCATGCAAAGGGACTCAAGACTGCTGTGTTGGGGCCCTGTCTAGCCTAACTTAATATCTCAGAATGGGCTGTTTTGAAAATGCTGACTCATCCCTGCTTGCATTATGGGGGAAATCCAACCTCTCCACCAGGGCTGTGGAGACGCCACGGGAAGTGGAACCAGTGAAGTTTTGCTGTGCAAGTGAGTAGCCAGATGGAAGGAAACCAGTGGCTCTTCTGAGGGGAATAGAACCCTGTCCCACAGGAGCTCCCTTCCCAGCACTGCACATGGGATAGGACATAGGGAGGCTGAGAGAAGAAAAGAAGAAGATCCAGAGGATCAATCCCATGATAAACAAATCCTCCTGTCTTCTGACCAGAAGGAGAACGTGCTATTGGGCTGGAGTACCTTCCGTTGTGCAGAATCAACTCCACAGCCTGTCCAGACTTTGGGATGGAAAATTCTTCCTCATGGCCCACCACTAAGTTCAGGATTTGGGACTCAGTGCAGAGATACCGCAACACTGCCTTAATTGTAACAGAGGTCACGTAAAACTGAGGGGAGGCTCTCAGAGAATTCACAAATCAAAACATCTCTGAAGAGTCTTCATCAACAAGGGAAGAAAACTTCAAAAAGGAAAGTAGTGTACGGTGTGAAAAGGAAATGCTGAGAAAGCTGGCTAATATACACATTCCTGGTTCTTTAAAGTTCCTTCTATCCTCCAGGGGATTTTCTGGAGGGTGAATACCAGTGAACAACAATGAATTCCTGTGGGAAAGATGGGAGAAATATTAATAAGCCAAGCACGTTAGCAGGTTAAGACTCATATGTCGATAGATATACAAATAGGCAAAGAAAATGGACAGGGGAGGGGGTGGAATGATTCCTAATAAGGAGAAAAAGAAATACAGTTAGCTTCCTTGCTTTCAACAATGGTTTCCTCTTCTATCACAGCTCATGAGCTCACACTAGATTGGGGTTGAAAAAAATGTTCATGGCAATTTTACAGGAGTATTGATGATGAAAGGAAAAAAAGCCATGGAAATATAATGACCAAAATGTCAACAGATATCACAAACACTTATTTGAACTCAAGTCATTTTTCCATTTTTAGTGCAAATAGCAACATGCAGTGCATGCACTATGATAAACAGGCAGCTGTAAATAAACACCAAAGTTGCTCTGCAAGATGTTATGCTTCTAAACTCAATCTGGTTCTCCTAATCTTTAAAAAAATGTCTATTTCTTACCTGGGGTGGAGGAAAGAAACCTCATGACCCTGTCTGGAAACTAACGCTCACACTAGAAGCTTGTTGTTACTATAATGTTGCCGATGAGCTTTCTATTAGCCTCCCAAGTCTATTCCTCCACTCCCATGAGAATCAGGGAGTTTAAAGCAGATGGTCCAGAAACAGGAAGTGGAGCAGAGAAATGGGGAATGCCAGCTATATGAAGGATCCATGCAGTATCCCTTTCTTATATTCCAGAATCAGGGTTTCACATATGCATTTCCTCTGATCCCTTGAATACCCAGAGTCAGAGAAAAAAGCAGATGAGATGCAGCTATACTGATCCTAACAGTTCCTTATTAGCAGAAACGATTTTAGCTGACAGATCCTCTCCAAATGCCAACTGAGCCTCCAGACCCAGATATGGTATCACATAACTAGAGGCAAAATCTGCCTCCAGACCCAGAATGACTACACCTAACAGCCTGGATGTTGGCTGGATAAGTGCTGCTGACAGACTGTTAGCTAGGGGCAAGAGAAATCCTTTTCAAAAGCAGGAAGCTAACTGTATTTCTTCCCACCACCAAAGAACTATTCCTCAAAGTGGAAAAGATTCTCTATTTGGCCAGACAGACACGACCTCAACCATTTGGAGGCCCCAAACTCCAAGATCCTTGACTACTTTCTGCACCTGAAAATCTCCGGACTCTTCATCAGTTCAATCAAAGTCCATCTTGCAGAAATCTGATCATGACACTCTCAGGTCCAGTCATGCTCCGTATTCTCCTTTCATATTGTTCCTAGATTTCTAAAAGGATTGATTCATACTTACCCACCAGTCAGGGAGCCCCCATTCAGAAACAATGAAAGTGACTTTTGTGTAAAAAAATCACCCCCAAACGTGTTTTTTGTTTGGTTGTTTTTTTGCAGTGAGAGCAGAGTTTACCTACCATGGGTTAGATCCTCAGCTGGTGTAAAGTCAATGGAGGCATGCAGATTTACACCAACTGAGGATTTGACCAAATAGTCCTAACCCTGTTTAACAAATTACAATAGCTATTATTGTCCCTTTTGTCATTTCGCTATGTGTATATGGTGTGTGTTGGCCACTGCCAGACACAGCAGACTCTATAAACTGGACCATCAGCTTGTTCAGTACAATTCCTGTATTTTAATGACTGCAGACACGGGGCATGGGTCACTTGCAAATTTAAACTAGAGTAAATGGTGGATTCTCCATAACTTGAAGCCTTTAAATCATGATTTGAGGACTCCAGTAACTCAGCCAGAGGTTAGAGGTCTATTACAGGACTGGGTGGGTGAGGTTCTGTGGCCGGCAGTGTGCAGGAGATCAGACTAGATGATCATGATGGTCCCTTCGGACCTTAAAGTCTATGAGTTTAAGTATCCAATTTCTTCTAGATTTGAAGAAATATCCATGGACCATCCATCTTGAAAGGCACTAAGAATGAATAGTCTATAATCTACTGAATCTTGGTATCATTGACATAATATGCATGAACTGGCTGTGATCCAGTTCAAATATTTGACTGCCATCCCTTATGCTTAAATGATGTGGCATGATTTCCTACATTTAATCTTGCCATTTGGGGCCAGGTTTGTTATTCTTGGCAAACCCTTTTCTGGGAAGATTATCCAAAACCTTCCCTTCACACCTTTCTGCAATGCTTCTGATGAAGGGAACCACTTTCTGCGTGGAGCTATTTATGGAATTAAGAACAGTTCCCATAAAAGGCAGCAATTCCAGCATTTTGTCTTGTTATAATCCATGTAAATCAAAGCAATATTTCATCTTCGATATATATATGGGTGGGCTTTCCTTTGAAGCATGGATGATAACTATGCAGAGCTGCAACAAAATAGACCAAACTCTATGAAATCCCTACTTCTTTCCTTCCATTCTAAAAGGAAATATATGGCTTAGAACTCAAATGACTGTTAATTGTTACCTGGGAAAAGAGGTCCCCTTGTTATTGGGACAGCTGCCTCTGGTGGAGTGCATACAGGGCCTGAGAGGCCAGTTATGGTACCTGGCTGCACTTCGAGGGGAAGCCCGGCTTAACTAATCATGAAGCCCGGCTGGGTAGGCACAGATTGGTTAGTATAAAGCCAGGAAGTTGAGAGCAGAAGAGGCTGCAGGGAGAAGGTCTGTAGTCACTCCCTAAGGGAATGGGAGTTGGCCAGGGACAAGGAAGAAATCCATGGGGAGAGTCCAGCAAGAGGCCAAGAAGGGTGAAGTAGCCACAGGGAGCAGAGGAATCTCTGATGGCAAACCCAGCGACAGGCAAGGAGAGAGAGAGAGGATAGGAAGGAGCCCAGGGAAACAGCAGCAGGGTATGAGACTGTAGCTGTCCAAATCTGCTAGGTCATAGGTCCCTGGGCTGGAACCCGGAGAAATGAGCTGACCCTGGTCCCTGTACCAGCCACTGGCAAAGTGTCACAGAACCAGAAGTTGGAACAGAAGGCTACCTGAGATGGCATACGAACAGCTGGTCTGGTGGGACTTTCTGGAGGGAACGATATAGTGACCAGAGTCATGGAGAGAGAAAAAGGAGCCATAATACAAGCAATTTACTAAAGGGGGTACCAGATGAGGTGAGCTAATTCCCAGACCCAGCCATAAGGAAGTGCACTTGCAGGGAGTGGACCCCTTCATACTGTCATGACAACCATTTATTAGTATAATTTATAGGGGCAAAGTATGGGCTGGTTTGCACAAGGGATTAGAAGGATATAGGGGCCTGATCTGGTCCCTTGCTTTACCTATCCAGATTGCACATAGCGCAGAGAGGACAACAATTCTCTCAGGGCTGCAACATCCCCACCACAGCCACCATAGAAGTGGGCAAGACAAGACAGGGAGTGGTGGAGCTTCAGCTCCATCCCCAGTAGACCAGCTAGGCTAGCTACTCCAGTTCACTGTCAAAGTATGTAGGTATAAGTCTGGCATAGGGAACTGGTATTGCCAACCTCAAAAATCATTAGTCAGGTCTCAAACTTCAAGAAATTGGCTTAAAAATCATGAGATCAAAAAATAATAATTGCTGGGCTCTTTTTATTTGCTTTCTGGCCCTGGAACATTTAGGGGTCATGGTTTCAAACTTTCCACAGTAACCATAGTGGGCTAGAAAATTATTTTCTGAAAAATGAAAGCTGAGATTCTCATGCAATAACCAAATTCCAGCAGCTGGGGCTTTAAAAAAAAATCACCAAATATCCCAAGACTCATGATCAGCTCAAGAGTGTTGACAACACTGGGTTACTTCCCCTGCAGAGCAAGAGAGAACAGCTTCTAACTCAAAGTGCCCTCTACAATCTGTCCCCCAGGCTGTTACTGGGGCAACACAAAAACACACCTCTCTTTGTTCAGAGCTTGAGGCAAAGTCATATTCCTGGATAGTCTCATGTGCTAGAAGCTTGGGAAAAAATTAATTTCTTGAATTACTCAAGCTCAACTGATTGACATGTCTAACACAGACTTCATTTCATCCTCAAGACTTTAAAGTTTGAAAGAATATTTGCATCCAAATGTAATATAATCTCCATTGTGGATCAGATCATTGCATTGGTCCATCTAGTGGAGTACCTTGTCTTTGACTGTGCCTAAATGCAGTAGTGTTCATGAAACCCTGTAGCAAATAATTATGGAATCCATCCTTATGACTCAGAAGAAAGGAGAGGAAGGATAGAGTTCCTGTTAGGGCACTGGAGAACAGCTCAGAAAACCTAGGCTCTATGTCAAGCTCTTCCCCAAATTTCCTCTATGATGCTGCACAAAGCATTTCATCTCTCTGTGCTTCGGTTCTTCATCACAAAAAGCAGGATAAGAACACTTTCCTATCTATCTCACAGGAGTGTTAAGAGATTAAATTAATTAATATTTCTGTGTTTTGCTGATGAGTCGTAGAAAAGCCAATAAATAAAACAGAGTCCCATAAATAATTTCCTAAATTAAAAGGACTAAAAGCATTGCATACTTTAAAAAATGAAAGTGAAACCAGTAAGTGTTTATGTAATATACTATTCTTTTTTTATAATGTTCTGATTAGCGGTATTCTGTCTCTTTCTTTCCTATTTAATACAAAATTTAAAAAAACACTTCAAAGCCTTTTAAAGTTAAAAAAAAGTCAAAATACTAATGGCCAGATTTGACTGGGACTACTTGCGTAGTAAGGTACTGCTTAAAATGAATAAGGTTTACAAT
Source organism: Macrochelys suwanniensis (assembly GCA_033296515.1). Classification (NCBI taxonomy): domain Eukaryota; kingdom Metazoa; phylum Chordata; order Testudines; family Chelydridae; genus Macrochelys; species Macrochelys suwanniensis. The sequence goes on along the minus strand of CM065776.1, from coordinate 96,316,254 downwards.
GCGGCCTGAAATAGTAATAACGCTGTTTGAATTCATAATCTGATTTTATCAGAAAAGCAACATTTGGATCTTAGCATTTCTTACCCTTCATGACTTTGAATTTTATGTAGACTGCCTGTAACTGTGTCACCTGAAGCTTTAATCAGCATTACTACAATAGTTCAGTCTGACCTTTCCCTTTATGTAATTTTCTAAGCGCTATCTTTGTAGTTGGATTGTCTGTTCAATTGATTTTACAAGCTAAGAGATGGACCTCAACTTCAGTAGCCAAACTGCCCAGATGATACCCATGTGTGCTACTTAGAAAGCCTATATGCAAGTTGACTTACAATTTGCAATTTTCTACTTTGTCATGTAAAAGAAATTTAAAAAAATATACTGGAAAAATGAGGGCTAAAAGTTAGGGAGAGTACTGACTCAACAGTATAGAAATAAGTTGGAAGAATACTTTGGCATTAGTTAATGCAAGGTGTTATATAAACATTAGTTATGTAAATCATTGTATACTGTCATTTGAATGATACAGACATCAGATAACTGCATACATGAAGTTCTGACAATACGACTAGTGACTTTCCACGGCAAAAACACAAGTCTTTGCTGAATGAAAAGAAAAAGCTATACTAGCTCAGTCAGCAAAGGCAAACATGGTGCATGACTAGCCTTGACAATTTCCGTGCATCAGGAGGCACATTTTCACAGTACTTCATCTGACATTTTGGTAAATTATATTTTTCTAATGACCAAATCACGGTTGTTTTTTTCAGTCGTTTATCCATAGACATCCAAAGATGTCCCATGTTTCTGGTTGGTTACAGCCTGAGAAGTGGTAACACATTAGGTGATGATCTCCTTCGTCCATGTCTTTGACGGAGAACCCAAGTCTGGCTTAGGTGCCTCCCACCCCCTTTGTCTCCTCTCATCAGAAACTAAAAGATCATTTACCCGTCTCCAGGATGGACTACAGTGAATTATCCCATAAAGAGTGTAAGAGCCTGATGTGTACTAAGTAAAACAAAGTTCAATTGAAACAAAAAAAACAAAATCAAAAGAAGATCAAACTAAACAAAAGATAAAACAAAAGATATTAAAAATCCCATGCCTCTTTAGCCTAATCCAGGTAAGGAAGCTATAGAAGATGTTATATTTTATGATCTCTCACATTTGTAGAGTTCTGTCTGTTCGTTACTTCGGGGCATTAAAGTTTCATTCCCCTCTCCCTGAGAAAAGTTAAAGTCCTATCCCAAAATGGGGTCATATGGAAATTGGCTGAGGACAATGTGGGCGCTGGGAAACCTCAAATGACCTGAGGTATGCCAGGCCACCATTTTGTCATTTTTTCCCCGTTTTCATAGGTCTAGTGTTTTACTATTGTTCTTTCTGAAGGGGCCATATGCCTCAGTAGCCACTGATAGTGCTGTAATTGTGACAGACTGTACCCCCGTGTTCACCCCTTGCACCCTATTGTAATAATCTTTGTACAAAGTATGCCTTGTGAAGTATCATTTGAAAATCATAATTTGCTGGTCATTATTGTCCTGGTAAAATGTGTGACAACATTGTATGTAAAGTTACTTACTGTATGGTGTTACTAAAATACGTTCCAGATCTGGGGAGTGGCCAAAGCAGTTTCTCAGAGACAAAGGACAAGCTGATGCCTCAGCCAGATGTGAACAAAGTCAATGAGTCATTTCCTGCTAAATGGCCATTCTTTGGCAGGAAACGGGGCATGGGCAAAACAAAATTACATTTTAGCAAAGAAACAGCATGGAGTTCCCATCCACACAAACTGCCTGTCACCATGCTCCCAGCTGGAAATCCCTTTCAAAGGGGGGAGAGGACTATAAAAAGGAAGGCGAAACATCCCAAGAGACTCCACCCCTCCACCTTGCTCTCTCTCTCTGTTCATGGATTCATTGCATCAGAAGGAACACAGGAAGCAGCCATTACACAGAAGAAGGGGTCCTGGCCTAGAAGTTTGGCCAGTAGGACTATTGAGAGCACGTGGTGAGAGAAACTTTGCTTTGAATTTAACACGGTTTGTTAAGTTATGCACTAGTTGTGTTTTCTCTTTATTTCTCTTGTAATCATTTCTAACTTTTATGCATCATTACTTGTATTCACGTAAACTCTCTCTCTTTGTAGTGAATAAACTAGTTTTATCTAAACCAGTGTATTTGAACTGACTTGTCTGGGAAACTCCATTTGTGCATATCATTTCTATTAATAAAATGACAGGCTTCACATTAGCTTGTATTGTCCAGGAGAGGGAAGGGCAGTACAGGACATACATTTCTGGGGGAAAAATCTCAGACTGGGATTGTGTTGGGGTCACCCTGCAATATAGTTCAGGCTGGTAAAAGCCACGGACAGGTCACGGGCAGTAAAAAAAAAATTCACGGCTTGTGACCTGTCCATGACTTTTACTATATACCCCTAACTAAAACTTGGGGGGGCCAGATTGGGGGGCACCGCAGGTGCTGGGGGTGCCACGGGTGCTCAGGGGATTGGAAGGGCTGGGGCAGGTTCCCTTCCTGGCTCCTGGGAAGCAGCAGCCTCCAGCGCCTAGCTCCACGTGCTGCCTCTGCTCCACTCCGCCCCAGCCCCAGTTCTACAGCTCCCATTGTCTGGGAATCGCAGCCAATGGGAGCTGTGGGGGGTGGTGCCTGAGGGCGGAGACAGCACATGGAGCTAGGAGCTGAGGGAGAGGAGTTCCTGTCACCCTTCGGGGGAGCCCCCCCACAGGTAAACACCACGCCACATCTCAATCCCCAGCCCTGAGCCCTCCCCACACCCAAACGCCTTCTGCTGGCGGGCAGGAGGGCCCAAGACTGCCCCAGCAGCAGCCAGTGCGACTGACCCAGGGGCTGCCCAAGCTAGGGTGACCAGATGTCCTGATTTTATAGGGACAGTCCAGATTTTTGGGTCTTTTTCTTATATAGGCTCCTATTACCCCCCACCCCCTGTCCCGATTTTTCACATTTGCTGTCTGGTCACTCTAGCCCAAGCTGCTCTGGTGGCTCCCGGGACAGCCGCACGGGCTGCTGCAGAGGTCATGGAATCCGTGACTTCCGTGACCTTCGTTACAAACACAGAACCTTACTTATAAGTTACAGGTTCAAACCAAAATGAGAACCTCCATCCTGGCTCTGAACTATCCTCAAAGCGTTACTTCAAACTATTTCCCCCAACACCCACCACTGTTCCCTCTAAGCTGTACGCGTGTGCGCGCACACACAGATCCTAAACCCCGTGCACATAGTGAAATGCTCCGCGCACAAAAATTTGCACAGAAGCACAACTATTTGCACAGAAGACATTTTTTGTGCACACGGCCTGTCAAAAATTAGAGGGAACATTGACACCCACCCTTCAACTAAAACACTAAATTTAACTGTATTTGTGTAAATTAAATTCATTTAAATTAGGAATCTGATTAACAATCAGATTTTACTATCTTCATATATTATAATATGGATGAACACTTGGCAATTTGAACCTATTTAATTAATTTAATAATGCCCTTACTATGCTATCCACTGAAAAATTCATAATCTTCATTCAATGAACATTTTTTCTGACTAAGTGTGTTGGCTTCTTTTCCACTGTGGTAGCTGTATAGGCTTTTTAGTGGAAACCTTCATACAGCATAAGATCATTGCTAATGGAAATAATGCACAAACTAAAATTAGAGCCTCACTATTCAGAAGCCTTTAACATCTTTTTTCCCCCTCCTTCTGCACTAAATTCAGTTGTGGAATGATTAGATTATTCTGCAGAGAATTCAAAACCAATTACTGTTTTACTTCACAAGAGGTATTGAATTATACATGGATTCTAGCTATTTGAAATACTGTGCAGATTAGATGAACTGGTGCTCCCTTCTATTGGTGGATTTCTCCCACCCAGCTCCCTTATGGCCACTCAAAATTGCTCTAGGCCACCATGTTTTCAGGACATCCCCAGAAGCATTGCCTCTACAGTGAACAGCAATTCTTTCCAGCCATAATAGTATAGTATAATCTAGTCCATATTTTAAACTGTGGCGTTACTCCTGAAAGCAGCATTCAATATATTATACTTCCAGAAAAGAGCCAAGGCAAAGCTGCTTTAGGCTTATCTACACAGTGCAGCAATGCACACTATGGAGGTAAGATTGCTAAACCACACAAATATGACATTAATTGGTCTGTGTAAATACATGCTAGAGGTTCCCTAGTGCTCTTTAATGTAGTGCAGTCTAAATCACACCTCCTTAGTATACATTGGTGCCGTGGGTATCCAAGGCCTTAGTCATCAGTTGATCACCTGATCTACTGATCTGGCTCTCTTAACACTCAAGGTTTAAAGTCACCTATCATTTATTAGTCACATTTCATTTAGCTAATAATTGCCTTCAAGTCCTGCCCTTTTGATAATTGGCCCTAAAATTGTACATGCGCTTTTGCAATAGTTCGCAAGCACAAAACCGAGTTTGAACATGCAAATCATACAGTTAAACAACATCCAGCTATTCAAGCATGCAACACTTTTAGATGCCTTTGTAGAGGTCAGGCTGAAGCCTGCTCAATATTTTTCCTTTAATCAAAAATTATGAATTTACATTTTCCTATGCTGTCGCAGGGCATACGAAACATTGAGGCTGATGAGGAAAGCCTCTGAGGCCATACCATCCAGTTACAGTTTTTATGGCAAAGACAAAGAAGGAAACCATTGAGGAAAAGGAAGAGATCTCAGGCTGTAAGGAGAGGGTTTAAGAACAAACCCAGATTGCTACCTCTTTATAGTGGCATGCCTAAATGCAGAGTGGGCACGAACTCCCCTCTCCCCTCAGCATCAATGGAATACTGCAGGAATCCAGTCTGAGGGCTGCTGAAAATTGTAGGCCACTCCAACAAGGATACATGAGTAGCTGCCTTTAATTTGGAAAGGGAAAGGCTATGTGGGGGCTGGAGCTTCTGAGTGTCTGTCTGAGAGACTCTCTCTGTTTGGGTTTGGGGTTCAGATTCTTGGTTTTACTGCAAGAAAGAATCCCAGAGAGAAGGAATTCTGAACTTCGTTTACAAGATGTGCTGAGGAGAACTTGTGTTCTCAGAAGGACTGGGGACGAGAAACCCCTGGAAGTGAAAATTTCTTCTCCTCTGAACTTTGCTGCAGACCCTCTAAAGATGACACTCTGATATCAGAACTAAACTGAAGAAAAGGCCCTTCCCTGGGAAAGAAGGATTCTTTATTTATTTTAGACTTTGTCACTAACCCTAGTCTGAAGAGTCAATGAACCCAGAGAAAGAAAACCTCTGGGAAAGGGGATTTTTCAGTTGTTTGAACTTTGCATTTTCATTGTTCTTATTATAGCACATACATAATGGGATATGACTTTGACAAAAATGAAGGAAAAATCTGGATGAATCATGCTGGCAAAAGTCCAATATAATTGGAACTAGATACACTTGTGTCTGCCACACCAAGCCAGGATATTATAAGTTCATTTTTGCAGACTACAGGTTACCATCATTTTGACATTTACATCAACACAGACAGATTTATGACCAAACTATGATCATCTAGTCTGACTCCCAGCATAACACAGGCAATAGAACTTCACCCAGTTATTCTTGCAGCAAGCTCAATAATTTGCAGTTGGGCTAGATTATATCATTCATTATCAAACGGTCTTGATTTACAGACTTGTAGAAATGGAAAACTCACCACATGCTTCGGATATCTGTTCCCATGTACCCTCAATGTTAAAAATGATACTGTGACATCTCACAGAGAACCAAAAAGGTCATGACATCTAAGCCCTACCCCCAGAGAGTGGATGACAAGGGGGACCAGCTGCTTCCCTGCATTGACCCAGAGAAATTCACATACCAGGATCCCATCTACAGAATACAAGGAAGAGCTATTTGACCTCCCTCAAATTGGGTTTGGGTGCAGAACTTGAACTTCTCAGTGCTTTGTCTTTACTCACTCATTCTCTTCACAACAACCCGGCCCCAGCCATATTCTGTTGCTTCTTCCTTCAGCATTTCAAAAATTGACCCTTCACCTCTGGTAGCAAAATCCCTTAACCACACCCAGCTACTGCAACTTCCTTTTCTCCAGTTTTTGGAATAATCCCCCTCCCAACTTCCAGCCAGTAGAATGTGCTGCTGCCAAAATCATTGTTCTTGCTCATCATTTTGACCCCGTCGTCTCCACCTCCCCTTCAAAGCCTTCCTCTGACTCCTGAATGTCCCCTGCAGCAAGTTCAAGCGCCTTCTCCTTGCTACCAGTGCCCTGGTACCATCACCCTATTACTCTAACCTGGTCTCTTTTCATGTTCCCCTGGACTGGCACCCATCTTAACACCCTATTTTGACCTCCTCTCACTCCACGCCCTCTTCCATTCAGCCCTCTATGCATGAAACACCCCCAACCTACTTCTTCCTGTAATCTCACTTCTAGCATGAGATTTTTAAAAATTCCTAGAACCATCAAACTGTGTGCATGCCTTACTGAGTAACAGCACTATCTGATTATAGGAACCTCTGGGAGTCTTTCCACGAATTTCATTGGGCATGGAATCAGGCCCCTTGTGAAGATGTGGCCAGTCCCCATGCACCCTCTTGTGGCCAGCTGTGGCATTCCAGGCAAGCCCCACCTTACTTTCCTCCAATTAGGCATCAGTAAGTTCCCTTTAACAGATGTGGGGAAGGAGAATTCAAAATATATTAACAAAATAGCATGTCCCCTTTTAATAAGGGTTGATGGCAGGAGCAATTGGAACAAACAGTTCATAAGATCCTCACCTCAGGACCCTGGTTCAGGGCTCCGAAGCTTAAAGTTCTCAAACAAAGTCACTGAGTTTGGTCAGACTAATCTCTTGGTTCCTGAGAGAAGCCACCATCCACTGCAACTTGCACAGTTTCTACTCCTCTCCCCCTTGCTCAGCTTCCTGTTCAAATAGCCCAGCCCTGGTACAGGGCAGGGCCTCCTTGACTACAACACAGGCTGCCCCAGCTGTAGGCTGTAGCCTGTCCCTTAAAGGGGTAGTACACCCCTTTACACCCCTTATGACCCTAACGTTGTGTGTCAGATTCATAGACTTTAAGGTCAGAAGGGACAATTATGATAATCTAGTCTGACCTCCTGCACAATGTAGGCCACAGAATCTCACCTACCCACTCCTGGAATAGTCATGTGTGACTACAGGTTGTAAGAAGAGATGGGTGGGAATCAGATTTTCTGCTTCGCAAGAAATTCTGAGTTCCAAAAATTTTCTGCTCTGAACAGAACAAGAACCAAAAAAAAAAGGACTTCCCACAAAACAAAAATTAATTTTGGATTGATCAAAACATTGTTTCAATAAAATTGAAGCATTCGGTTCTGACACTTAAAACTCCCCAAATTTTACAATAAGTAAATTTTGAAACTAAGTCATTTCAATGCCAAAAAGCAAAAAAGTTTCATTCTGAAATGTTAAGCTTAACAAAATGCCTTTTGCTTTCCCTCCCCACAAAGCAAAATTTAATTCAAATCAACACATTTCCACAAAGCGTTTCACTTTTGATGAAGCACCGCTTTCTGATAGGAATTTTGTGACAAAACATTTTTCAACCAGCTATAGTTGTAAGCTCTTTGGGATTGGAAGTGTCTTTAACTATTTCAATGAAGTGCCTAGCACACCCTTAGGCACTCAGTAGTAATAATAATAGTAGAAAAACACAGAAGAAACAGCAACTGTATTGTAACTGAGTGGCTGCATGCATATGGAAGGGGCATAGATTTAGTGATATAAAGATTCTTTTCCATCACTATCTTCTATGATTATAGACCAGTGTAAGTCACTCAATCACTCTGTGCTGCCTATTTGAAAGAAAGTATTGTTATCTCTATTTTGTATTCCTTTTCTATGTAAATTGCAAGCTTTTTAGGGGAGGGACCATTATGTGTATGTGCAGTGGCTAGCATAATAGGGACCTGATCTCAGGCTCTAGGTACTGCCATACTATAAACAACAGAAAAGAAATGCTGGCCATTGTCAGACAGTGCAGTTAGGATGACCAGACAGCAAATGTGAAAAATCGGGGTGGGGGGTAATAGGAGCCTATATAAGAAAAAGACCCAAAAATCGGGATTGTCTCTATAAAATCGGGACATCTGGTCACCCTAAGTGCAGTTCACTACAGTTCATCACTCCGGAGAAAAAAGGTAGGCCAGCCAGCTGAGGCTGCTGTCCAAATTCCCATCTCTGGCTTTGCACATCAGCAGACCGAAAAAAGCAAAGCATCCTGAAGATCTTGCAACTCCTCCATGACTTTACAAATTAACTGAGACTAATCTGTGACTTTACCATTAAATAGGGTGACCAGATGAAAGGACCCAAAAATCGGGACACATGGGGGAAGCAAAAAAAAAAACAACAAAAACCCCCGCCAGAGTTCTTCGAGCAATTCAATTCAAATTCAGCTATAGAAATGTGTAGTTGAATTATCAACTAGTGTGGATTGCACCAAGTATTTATGTCTCAACCCACTACACATTTCTATAGCTGAATTTGAATTCCAGAAAACCAAAGTTTATGTTAGAAATTGTGATGGACCTAAAATTAATGTACTCTTTGCATGGGGATGTTGTAATTGGGACTGATAAAATCCTTCCTGAGTTTCAGTAGTAAACTAAAGTTTCTGCATTGTGCTATGTGACTCCTTTCCTAACACTTTCTGATGATAGGATTGCTAACTTCCACAGTTCATTAATCTTGGTTGACAATGATTCAACCAAAAGGCTGCAACTTGGATCGCTCATGGCACATTCATACTAGAAAGAATAGATTTATATTTACCACATTAGCTAAACAGTCTCTTCCTTACTTAATAAAAATAAGAACAGTTTGTGGGTGATGGAAAAGGGTCTTTGCAAATGCAAAACATGTACAACACATACAAGAAGATTAAATTGATAGAACCCTGGATGTTTGTTATTAATCCTAGCCTGAACCCCACTAATGAACTTGCACTGAAGCACAAAGAATTAATACCTAAAGAAATTTTAAAAATGCAAAATTGGCAAAGTGGAAGAAAATAAACAGCTAAACACAACTCGATAGGGAAACATATTTCACAACAGTAAATGTGTTGCCACTCAGGCATTCAATTCCCAAGTCATTTTGGTCCATTGATTTTATGAAAGTATATTTAAAAGAGATTTAAAGATCCATTCAAGTTGCATTCTAAACTATGAGAAATATTTTGTTGACTAGGCAGCCAACATCAGCAGACCGAGAAATCTGCTTTAATAAATAAATTTCACCCACAAAGTGGGTGAATTCAATGTATTCATAAAATCTCTGAAAATATATATTTTTTTCAAGTCTAAAACTAAATTTACTCAAAATAAACAACAAAAGAGAAATAATTGAGGACTGGCAGTTATGGCAGAGTTAAGGACAGTTTTTGTTACTTAACTCTTAGCATCCTATCTCCATTCCTCCAGGAGAGTTTTTCCCAATCTAATATATGTCTAATTATTTTGTTTTCCTCTGTCGTAATTCTTCCAGATGTTTCCTTCTTCACTGCTTAAAGTATCTATTGCCTCTCCTCGCGTTTGTGACCTTTCCCCTTATGGGCACAATCTTGCAAGGTACGGGGCACCCTCAATGCCAGTTTGACTTCATAGGGGATTTTTTAAAAGTGTTTTCTGAGTAAGTATAGTGCTGGTGTACATCCTTGGCTTGACCGCCTGGAAGAGTTAAATCCTCTCTTTAGTAGAACAGGCTTCCTCAGATTGCCACACTATTGCACCTCAACTCTCCAGGACATGGTTGAGAAAAAGGGTGTTGAACAGTACTTCTGTGGGAGATGAGGATGCTCTGCACCTCATAAGAGATGCTTCACACCTTGCAGTCAGATTCTTTATCAGGGTAGTAGATAGCCACTCAAAAAAGAAAATGTAAGATCTGATTTTAGCTGGCATGACTTATGATACTGCCTTGGGACAGCTGGAGTGTGATATAGATCAAGCAATGGCACTGTTTCCAAAATGAACATTCGCTTCTATAGCAGAGGTTTTAAAACTGTGGTCCGCGGACCGCTCCATTCAGGTGGTCCACAGATAGTTCCCTCTATGGTGCGCGCCTGGGAAGCCGCACATGAGAAAATGAAGGGCCACCCATGTAATTAGTGGAGCCATGCAGGCGTGGCTCTACTAATTAGGTGCCTAGATCCTGGAGAAGACGCATGTGTAAGGTGAGGTGGTGGCCTTTGGGGGAATAGGGAGTAGGTGGGAGGGGGCAGTGGGGTGAGAAGAAGGGGTGGGGGGGGAATTTGGGACATGCAAGGCTGCATTGGTCAGAGAAAAAGAGGCGACTTTCCCAGGTCCAGGGCTGCAGCTGCCAGGGAGAGGCCCCCCTCCTTTCCAGCCCATGCTCTGGGGCTGCTGTGACGGGGGAGAGAGGGCACATCCATTGTATTGGAAGTGTAAGACTACTAATATTAAAATAGGAGTTGTGTGCTTTTATTTGTAGAACAAAAAAAATGTTAATTACTACATTTTTTTAATATAGCGCTTTTATCCAAAGTGCTTTACAATAGTTAGCTAACGGTACAAACAACATTTGGAAAGATCATTAAGTGGTCCGCCGAGACCCTCAGCAATTTTCAAGTGGTCCGCCAAAAAAAAAAAAAGGTTTGAGAACCACTGTTCTATAGCATCTTGACATTCTCATCATGAATTAATCTCTCAGACCTGAGCATCTGGATCCATTTGACACAGGGCCAGAAAGGGTTACAAGCTAGCAGGCTAATTGATTCAGATTCAACCTTTAGAGACATTAGTAGATAATGATTGTGGGTTTGTGTGTTTACATATATATTGTCAGCAGTTGACAATGTAACTAAAAGCTGCCTGTTTGTCGCTGTATTCTGTTAGGTCAGAGATCAAAAGGAGACGCTAACATTTAGATGAACTTTAAATGTAGTAAAATGATTGTCTTTATTTCTCTTTGAAGTTTGTGGTAAACTACCTGTAAATGGCAGCAGATGAGCAGTTGTCTTATGCTAATTCATGTAGCTAATTACCAATGGTGCTTAGAAAATAGGTCTTGCTTCAAAGCCAGGATGATTGCCTATTGTTCACCCAAGGACTGCACACTGTCAAGAGGCTACAAGAGAACCATAAAAGGAACTCAGGCCCTGATCTTATGATGTCAGATCTGCTTAAGCTTCATCAGAGGAAGTTTGAGTCGCAAGACTGAGGTCCTCCGCGCCAGACTGGGTCACTTGGACATTGGACTATGACCTATGGAACTAATTCTGAAAGAACATTTTGCAACTCTAAAGCTCACCATCTCTACCCTGAAACTGACCTAAGAATTAGATTCATGGCTGTATGTATAATGATCTTTTAATACTAATTCTCTCTTTTCGTTAATAAATTTTAGTTTAGTTAATATGGAATTGGCTGTAATATGTATTTGGGTAAGATCTGAGATGTTCATTAACCTGCTGGGTAATGTTTCCAATCCTTTGGAATTGGTGGAACTTTTTATATGATGAACAAGATGAACAGTCATCATATTTGACTTGTCTGTCTGGGTGGGCGCTCAAGGTTGGGTTGCTTTAAGGGAACTGTATTTCTGGGCTTCTGGTTGACCAGTAAGGTATTGGAGAAGCTGTTTTGTTACTGGTTCGGTGAATCTAAGTATTAGATCCCAGTTTGGGGGATTGTCTGCCCCATTCTTTGTAGTTTGCCCTGATTGAGAAATCTCAGCATAGCCCCCCCAGGACTCCAGTCACAGCCCAGTACCTATTTTGGTCCTCTTCAACAATGTTTGCATAGTCTGTCTCTCTCCTTCCTAACTCAAAGAGTCAGCAGGTTTATTAAAAAAGCCATAAAGTAGAAATTACAGTTAGTGATGGATGAGGTTAATTTCCTTAGTGCACAAATGAAATATTTGCCTTAGCATTTATTACAGAAATCTAAAGTATAAAATATAAATAAAGCTTTGCCTCACCCGGAAATTGTTAGGAAATTAGCATAATTAAAAATTGTCAAAGAAACCCAAAGGAATTAAACCCCTAAATTATCAGTATTATGGAGGACAAAGGAAAGACACGAGTGAAAATTGTTCCTTTTCTTGCAGCCTGCAGGGACAGTACCCATAAGATATTATGGTGACAAATGTAGTTTTAATAGTCCAGAATACATAAAGAAAGCATGTGTGCTGTTCTGATCTCCCCATTAAAAGTAAAGACATGGCAAAGAATGAACATAAAATTATTCAAGTCTTTGCTTCTATAATTTAGGAACAAAATCTCAATATGCAACACCCTAGAACCAGGTCGATATAAACAAGCCGGTAGAGAATGTAACATCATACAGGATAGAATTAAAGGTGATGAAGGAACAAGTCTAAGCAATGCAGAGAAAATAGATTGATTTTTTAAGAGGATACATTTTATTGTTGGTCCACTATACTCTGCATAGTATCATTCATCCTATTAAATTAAGCCTCAGATCAGTAGCACAGCTCCTTTTGTTGTTTCCATTGTAATTTAGGTCTCAACTTCAAAGGTCTCTCATTTTATCAATTTTTAAATTGGATAATATGATTTTTAAAGTGAATTTCACACTCAAGAAAGGTGCTGGATTAGCAGCCACTGAGACCAAAATCCTCTTTTCACCAAGAGAACAAGTATGGCACAGGCAGATTGCTAATATCACCTTGCAAATTAGCCTTTTTTAAGACCCACAACCTTCGCAATGAAATTAATCTTATCCAAGGGACAGCTGTGTAATTTTCTCCAAGCTCATTCAACCCCTGGCCTTCTGGTGGAATACCAAACAAAAGTGATAATTCTAGGTGTGAAGGCATTTTTTGTAATGTGCACCTGTGCTCCCCAGAAATTGAACTAAGAGAACTAGCTCGTTTCTCTTAAGCCAGCACCTACCCTTCAGAGGATAGTGACTTTTTTTTCAGTTATTACTGACTCGGCCAGATTTGGACACCTTACTTAGAAGAGTCATCTAGCCCTTATTATTTTCAAAAAAAAAAATTCTTTATCATCTTAAACAATAGGGGCAATTCAGGGGTTGGCCTCTGTACCAAACCAGTCTCATTTTTAATTTGGAGAATCATAACAGGTGGAAATGGAAAATAACTACATGGTATCTGTAGGTATCTCCCTGCCAGGACAGGATTGCTCCCTATTATCTACATACAATGCAAGTGTTCTCTTTAATCCAGTTTAGTATCACATCAAATGGGAATTGTAAAATCTTCCACTCATAACCTTTGCCCAGCCTATATCATTTCTGTAGTCTTTAAACAAAAAGGAAGGAAATTTCATCTTGTTTAATATAAATTCATTTGTCCAATTCATTTCCCCATGTAAGAGTGCCAACATTTTTTTGAGCTATCTACTTCAAGTCTTGGATTTTCACAGATCAGAGCACTCCTAGAGGAGAAGCAGCTCAGATGCAGCATTTGGGAAGCCTAAGCCACATTTTTCTTGTAAACGCAACAGTAAAAACAGATTGGGATGTCTCTTTTTGTAACATGCATGTTCATGATTGCACAAAGAGGAATAGATTTTGAAATTACTCCTCCACTTTTTATCATTCCAGAAGTTATTTCTACATATATCAGGAGATAGTTCTTGATAACATTAAAGTATAGTCTTAAATTTGGGAACTGAAACTTTTCACCCTGAAATAGCAGCCTCTTTATTGAACATTTTAACTTTATCCTTCTCCCCCTAGCAATTCTAGAGTTACATTTTCAAAGAAAGTTTGGAAAATCTGTGCCCACTGAAAGCTCATGCCACTTGGAACCAGCTAGCAGGTGCCTTTGCGGCTTCCAGTAAGCTAAGGGAAGAGGACACACCCTTCCCCAGATATCTGTTAGGACAGGTACCCACAGAAAGACTTCCCTCAGGCTTTGGCTTCAGCTTCTATCTTCATCTTCCCCTCACAATGAGCTCAGGCTACCCCCACAGCAACTCCCGCCACACTTCCCAAGGGTAGTCACCTGATTCCCTTCATCATGTGCCTTCTTGACTCTCAGTTGCTCCTGGGGAATTACATTTCCCAGAATTCCCACTCTTTAAAAGCACTCAAGAGCTATAACCAGCACACTGGAACAGATGCATTCACCCCAAGGACCAGCGCTTTGATACAAACCATATCCAGTACAGCATTCAATTAACTCACTGAAGTTAATGGGACTGTGACACTCTTTACTGTACATCCAGTCTAGCCAGCACATTGTGAATGAACTATTTAAGGTAATGGCCCATCAATGAAAACAATGGGCCTTGAGAAAAGCTTATCCTCATCTGATAAGCTTTCCTACGGACGCTTCAGCCAATATATGGGTAATGGCTGTATGACTCATTGAAGCATGCAAGAGCACGTGACTAGATTATGTGATATTAGACTCCATCTTGTGCTGGTACTTTTCCACAAACTGTACTGAGGACTTTGTTTGGAACAATGAAGTTCCCTCCACATGGAAGAAGCTATAAAAGGGGGAAGTAACATCACCAAAGGCCTCACTCCCGCTACAACAACACAACACCTGAAAACACCTGAGGAACAACAACTGTACTGGGGAAGGTGATCCTAGGTGGGACAGAAGAATTTCAGCCTGTGTATGCAAAAGTGGTAACCTGCTTGTACTAGCTAGCAGGATGAGACACAGCTTGATTCAAATCCTATCTAATTTATAAAACTGAGATTGTGTTTGTTTTATTTCTTTGGTAATCTGCTTTGATCTTTATGCTCAGTACTTACAATCACATAAAATCTTTCCATAGTTAATATATCTGTTTTATATTTTTTACCTAAAATAGAGTGTTTTCCTACAAGTGCTTGGGGAATCTGCTCAGGAACAAAAACTGGTGCATTGTTCTCTCCACATTGAGGAAGGTGCAGACTGGGTAATAAACTTATACTGGTCAGGCTTTTGACCAGGGCAAGATGGTGCAGCTCTAGGGTCCTAGGCTGTGGAGCTGGGGGAGAGCTGGCTGGAGCCTCTCTATTGTTAGTTCATGAGTGGCTGAGGAGAAGCATTCATATAACTGCAGCTAGGTGTGTCCCTGCCTGTGTAGATGTTTGTGTGAGTACAGAAGCAGGAGCAGTCTGTAGCTTGTCACAGCCTCACAGTGTGAGAGGGGGCCCAGATGGGTATCCCAGAGGGCTCAGCAGTACCTCAATTCCAGGTTGCACCCTGGGGAAGTCCGTCATAGGGACATAAGCATGTTTTTAAGTGCTGTCCTGAATGGAATGACCTTAATCACATGCTTAAGTCCTTTCCTTAATTGGGGGCACAGAAATTTGGTTCAATGGGGTTGTACTGTGGTGATAAAACTGCTAGAAGTGGGTTTGATGGCATGCTCAAACTTCTCCTCATCTTCTTTTTAAACTAAACTCATGGCAGTGAGAAATGAAGGGCCTGTATAAACAAGCATGTCATCTCTCTCATATCTGCCACCCAATCAGAGCAATGGCAGACCTGATCTGACTCATCACCTGCTGAAAACTTCACTTCATGATGCGAGATCTGGAGCAGCAGCAAGAAATATGCGTGACATCTGAATTTTCTTCATTTGCTTTACTGAAGGATGACAGGGCAAAGTCGTTGATTTGATTAAGCAGTTTGGTACTGAAAACAATGAATAAGGTGCCATCAGAATAAATAGCCTTCTTGCACTTCATCTCCCTATGTTTGATTGCTTTAATAGTGCCATTTGGCAAAATGAGATTAGCTAAAGGTTTCAGGCTGTGCCAAACAACAAAGAGAATAAATAGGTCCTGGAACTTTTTGGACTATGAAAATAACCTGACAAATAACCTGACATTATTTTATAATCATTACCTCTGTCTCTATATAGCAGATTTATTCTCATGCTCAGTTAAGATCACAATCCATTATATTAGGCAGCAAATAGACATGTTACACTCAAAATGGTCAACTGAATCCTTTACTTTACATGGCTGATATTTAGCCATGCGCAATATTCTATTCTTCTGGATTAGACATTTTTAGTTGCCCTCCATAGGAAGTGTAAGAAACAGAAAGGAAAGGGAATGGTTGATTCAGCTGCCTTGTAATGTATATTTCTTGTCTAAGTCAATGGTTCAAACCCAGCCATGTCAGTAATGTCCCACTCTTGCTAATGTGCTGGTTATTTGATGGCATTAATTGCCACTCCTGTTGGCAGTGTCATTAGAGAAATCATTACAACCCGAATGAACTCCATTGTTTCTGCTCCCTGCCCAGGTTAGACAAAAGCACATTAATATCGCAGTACAGGGAAGCTTGATTCCCACTGCCCATGTGTTTTCTGTTCTCTGGATTGGGAATGTTAGTCTCCAGGGTTGTTTGTCACTTTCCAAGAGCAATAATTTCATCGAAAAAGAAAGATTTGTTATATCCTGCTATCACAACTAATTAGACTAAAGCAGAAATAGTTATTTGTACTTCAATCCCTCATTTAAAGCAAAAATTATAAAAGACAGGCTTAGCAGAGAAATTCATTAAAAAGAACTCAAACTCATCAAAAGCTTTTATTGTCTCAGTCATTTTGACTCTAATAACTTTGTTACATGAAATCCCTGTCTCCTCTGAAGTGTGCCAATTTTACAAGCTCAGAGCTATGCATGTGGTTTATTTGGGAATTACGAGAGTACAGTAAAAGAGTTGTTTGAGACATTTGCACCACTATAATTGTGGCTGCATCAGTGTCTCCTTTATAAACCCCTGTTACCACAAGAAAACTATTAAGCTTTTAGTTTTGACCTTTAGGACACTTATCTCAACAGGGACAAAATTGTTCCTCCTCTGGCAATAACTGCATAAGTACAGAAACAATAGCCCCAGTCCAGCAAAGCACTTAAGCATGTGCTGAACTGAAAGCACATGTGTTCTCCCATAAATTTAAAGACACTTCGAGTTAAGCGTATGCTTAGATGCTTTGCAGAATGGGAGAACCAATATGAGGTGGACATTACTGTGTATTCTTCAAATACTCTCCTTAAAGCAGGAGGAGTTAGAAGGACCAGATGAGGAGAATTAAGCCTCCAAACCCTATGGCTTCCTAAAATCTGTGCTAGTGAATGTGTTCGGCAAAGTCAGTCCCACTGTGTTGTCCTCCCTAGGAGCAGGACTCCTGGATAATCCACCTCCAGATGCATAGCTGGGAACTGAGTGGGAGAGAATATTGCTTCAGTAATGGATTTTTTTGCAGAACTGGCTGCTTCATTCACTGTATAGCATTCATCCTATACATGAGAACCTGAGAGTGAGGCAGGGGTCCCATAGGAATAATAGGATGTGAGGGTGTGAGTATAAATTATAACACACACAAAGGGGTAGATCAGGTTGTGGAGGCAATCGTAACTTTGCATTTCCTTGTTCATGATATTTCAAACCTTATCCTTTTAACATCATGTTTTAAATTCCATATACAGTATTGCATTTAAATGCGAGTTCAATGGAAAATTTCTCCACTCCTGACTAAGTAAATAAGTATTTGAAAAAGGGGCCAGTTTGGAAAAAACTAGGAAAGAGAAATCCTTTACTCAGACTACAGATGCAAGTCAGGCAGGGGCACTGCAGTCTTCCCTACTATCTACCACCTGAATGCCTCCACCTCCACTTCCTTAATGGACATTCCAGCTGAAGATCTTCAAATGGCTGCTAACCAAGTTCTGGAATACTGAGATGGGTCTATTTTCTCCTTGTGCCAATGATCCCTATAGCTACTTGTCCTCCTGCAGAAACCAGTAAGAGACCAAATGAAGGATTCAAATGTAGTCTTCTGGAATCTCCATAAAACCTAGAGGGATCACTTCTAGCAGTGAGAAAGTAATCCAGTCTCTGTGCCCATTAAGCCTTTGGTCCCTCATTTGACATTGTTGACAACTGTGTAAAAATCCTTCTGCACTAGTATCTGGGCTGAGACCACCACCTTCTTCAACACATGGTAAGCCACCAAACAACTTGGCAACCTCATAGTCAAACTGGCCACCTGGAAAGGATTGGTAATGAAATACAGAACCTATCTGCTTAGACACCCATTCCTCCAATAGCTCTATTTAAAATAGTTGTGCCATTTTATTTTACAGATAACACAGAATTGCACTCCTTCATACAAAAACTTTAAAATTATAGATGCATTTTTCTTCTTACACTCACGGTATATATGGTACTTTTAAAGTTAACTTTATATGTACCTTTTCAGGGACAATACACAGCCGCATTCATATGCCACTGATTCCCACTGAAGATAAAGGATTATAATTCCAGCTGCCACTCATTGTAAATGTAGTGCTTACAGCAGAATAACATTCTGAAGTCAAAGCAGTGGGGGAAAAAAAGTGTTAACAGTTACATTTGTACAGATGAATTATAATTCTGATCCTGTGCTTTGCCAGTTTACTCTGGATGCAGTGGTGCATGTGATGTTATGACAGGTACACATGTCAACACTGGAGATAAATAATGAGCCTGTTAAAACTTATGCTGGACATTCCAGTATTAAAAGGATTACAGCAACAACATTACAAAACTGTTTTAAAATCCTCATTAGCTTTCTGTGAGTGAATGCAGTTATGCACAGCTAGGAGCAGCTAATTATTTTATGCTACCCCTCTAGCATCCAGATGGCATTAAAGCAACTGTCATTAGCTTGGTATTCTGTTCTACTCGCATCTAAAACCTTCTCTGCAGAAAGATAATTAAAGACCTGGTGTCGCCTTTTTAGATGTTGCTGCAAAAATTATTTCCCAATAGAAGTAAAAGTATAATGCATTATTTTTAATGAGTGGAAATCTCTCTCACACAAATGCACCATACCAAAAGAACATACATGTGCTTATATATTTATACCCACAGGAGGGGGAAAAAAAGGGGCAATGATCAGGGTAGTCCCAATGTCATTCTAAAGACAGCAGTTGTTGCACCTCTTGCAAGAGCTCAAGGATCTATTTAGTAAGGAATCCTATTTCCTGTAATTGGCCAGTTGTGCCTTATTATACCATGAGTTGATATAGTGTACTTGGAATTCCAGAAAGTCTTTATCTCATACCAAAGGCTTTGAAGCAAACTAAACAGTCATGGGATAAGAGGGAAGGTCCCTCTCATGGACCAGTAACTGGTTAAAAAGATAGGAATCTAAGGGTAGGAATAAATGGTCAGTTTTCACTGTGGAGAGTGGTAAATAGGTACCTCAAGAATCTGTATTGGAACCAGAGCTGTTCAACATTCATAAATGATCTGGGAAAGGGGATGAACAGTGAAGTGGCAAAATTTGCAGATGATACAAAATTGCTCCAGCTAGTTAAGTCTAAAGCACACTGTGAGGAGTTACAAAGAGATCTGAAAAAACTGAGTGACTGGGTTTCAAAATGGCAGATGAAACTCAACGTTGAAAAGTGCCAAATTATACACATTGAAAAATTAATCCCACCTGTACATACAAAATGATGAAGTCTAAATTAGCTGTTACCACTCATGAAAGAGATCTTGGAGTCCTTGTGGATATTTCTCTGGAAACATCCACTCAGTGTGCCATGGCAGTAAAAAAAAGCGAACAGAACGTTGGGAATCACCAGATGTGGTTGCCACATCTCCAAAAAGATATATTGGAATTGGAAGATTTTCAGAAAAGTGCACCAAAAATGATTAGTGGTATGGAACAGCTTCCATAGGAGGAGAGATTAATAAGACTTGGACTTTTCAGCTTGGAAGTGAGATGACTAAGGGGCAATATGATAGAGGTCTATAAAATCATGACTGGTGTGGAGAAAGTAAATAAGGTTATTTATTCCTTCTCATAACATAAGAACTAGGGGTCACCAAAGGAAATTAATAGACAGCAGGTTTAAAACAAAAGGAAGCATTTCTTCACACAACGCACAGTCAGCCTGTGAAACTTGTTGCCAGGGGATATTGTAAAGGCCAAAAGTATAACTTGTTTCAGAAAGAATTAGATAAGTTCATGGAGGGTAGGTCATCAATGGCTATTAGCCAAGATGATCAGGGATACAACCCCATGCTCTGAGTGTCCCTAAAATCTCTGACTGCCAGAAGCTGGGATACGATGACAGAGGATGGATCACTCAATAATTGCCATGTTCTGTTCATTCCATCTTAAACATCTGGCAATGGCCACTGTCAGAAACACAGGATACTGAGCTAGATGGACCATTGATCTGACCCAGTATAGCCATCTTTATGAGGGCAAATTTCCTCTACTCTTCTGCTGGTGATCAGTTTGTGTCCTGTAGCATGGAAATTGATCTGATTACTTTTATCCTGGATAATACAACTGCAAAAGGTACATAGTTCAATGCAAAAATCTGCAAATCAAAATCCATCTGATCTTCAGTGAATGAAGAAAGTCGCAAGAAAGATGTTCAGTAGGGAAATGTTTGCTGCCATGTATTTAGTAGGCACTAACAAAACAGATCCCAAATCAGCTATACTAAATAAAAGACAATCTGTACCTAATTTCGGATTTGAAAACAAGCCTACTTTCATACTTTCTTATTTTGTATAACTTGCCAAGATTACTCACACACAAAAATTGTGCATAATTTCACTGTTTACAATGTTTTATATACATTGCTTAATAAAATTGTTATACCTTAGAACCCCAATTTTACAAACTAGTGCAAGAAAGTTCATAAAATTGAACGCCTCCAAATTACAGTAGGTATGGTGCATACGTTGCATTATGGTGCACTGCTTTCTTTCTTCTTGTCTTTCTGAAAAATCACTGCAAAGTGATTTCACTTTTGTTATGAAAACTTTCCCTCATCACAAAATAAATAAAACAGGAAAAATATTTTGTACGGCTGATGATTTGTAAGATTGGTTTTTGTATAATTGGGCTATGGGAAATTCTGATGTGGGGCTCCCTCATGCTCTCCTATTGACGTTGTTCCACTTTAAGTAACTGAATAAATAAATATGAATTGGGACAGAGCTAGTGTTAGAATGACGTTGTAGCCCAGTGGTTCAGGCACTCAACTGTGAGGTAACAGGTCCCTGTTCAGATCTCCTCTCCTCATTAGGCAGAGGGGGAACTTGAACTGGTTGCCTCCCACATCCCTATCCACGAGGCTAATGGGAAGAAGGGAGAGCCTCCCATCCCCACTGCTCTGTGTGGCCTCTAAACTCACCTACCAGATCTCCCCATAACTCAGATATGGTTTGTGGACTGCTAGCCAGAAATTGGCATCTCCCACTGGCTAGTTTAGGAAGCTCCCCACCTCATATGCTATGTTCAGAAATTATTGTGCCGCAGTGATGTGCAAAGTGATTCCTACATATATACCACACTGTAGTTTGTTAAATTCTGGTAAAACAAGTGTTTATAAAGGAAGTTGGGATTTTTTTAGCTGATGCAAGGCACTTGAACAATGTGTGATCATTATAGTTCATAAATACTGTATTATTTCTTCATTAGAGACAATTAACTCTGAATTGGTTCATTTCTGTTTATGGGTATATAAGCATTCCTTCCAGCGGAAATCTTGTTCTGAGCACAGCTCTGCCAGATGGAAACCCTAGACTGTCAATGACATTTGAGTATGAATTTTTAAAACTAACTATGTGTGCCAAAAGACTTCTGATGCACAATGATCTGAATGTCACAGGAACCTTGGAGCTACATCCTTGTCATGTATATTTATAGTTTACACCAAAAAAACAATGATTTTGTGCCTAATTTGTTCTCTGCTTTGTCAGTAAATGTAAGAGTTCTATAGATGAATTTGTCAAGGGTTGAACCAAGAATAATTAATTCAGCCAGCCTTTCAGTTTTCATGCTGACCTTTTTTAAAGAGCGTGCTCACTGTAAATGCAAAAGGGGTGAGTATTCCTTTAGGAGATCTGAAAGGTAGATTAAGAACCTCTTAAAAGAGACCATTGCTAGAGGTGGTCATCTCAGAACAATATTACAATACTATTAATTGTGATTATTATTTATATTACAGTAGCACCTGAACAGAGATCAGGGCCCCATTGTGGTAGTCACTGTCCAAATACACAGTAAGAGACATAATCTGCCCTGATGATCTTACAATCTAAGTACACCAGACAGACACAGGATGGAAGAGAGGAAATATCTCCATTTTACAGGTGGGGAAGTGAAGCACAGTGAGTGCAGCAGCCAGATTCTCAGTTGGTGTAAATCAGTGTAGCACCACTGATGTCAATAGAACTACACTGATTTACACCTTCTGGGTTTAAATGACTATGCCAAGGTTACACAGAAAGTGATGGAGCTGGAAATTGAATTCAGACCTCCTGAATTCCCATCCAATATCTTAACCATTTCCTTCCTTTCACACCATGTATTTCAAAAGGAAGCAATAAAAGGGGAGTTTTTTATTTTTAGATGTGTACATGTTTGTGACTGATGGACTAAAAACACAACTGTAATGTGCCATGTATTAAAAACCCTCATATTGAATATATTGCTAGGGATACTTAATTAGCCTGTTTTGCAAGTTTTAGAAGACCAGCTTTGGGTGCTCACACATTGTTTGATTATTAAGTAATTAAAATAAAAAATAATTGAATCTACCTCTAGTGGCTTTGTCTGTTTTACATACAGTCATCATGAAGAAGTCAGATAATTTTATTAGAGATGTGCTCGAGCTGCAAAGTTTGGATGAGAAGCCAGAGTTATGCAAAGTCTGAGGGAGATGAGAATCCAGTGTTCTAGTTAGGGAATCTCTGAAATTTAAAAAAAAAATTGAATTTATTACTAACAGTATGCATTGTTTGCAAACATCCATTATGCAACCATGACAACAGTTAATTTAAGAGTTAGTCCACACAGCATCGTGCTGTCTCCAAGTATCACTCCGTAACACCATTGTATGTTTAAATTGCTTTTAAAGGCTTTCGAATTACAGGAGAACAAATAATACCCATTATGTAAAAGGGAGTTACTGAATTAGAGCGCTGCAAAATTAATTGTTCTGGGTTTGCACAGACTCTCAATTTTGGTTCATGCTCCTTATTTATTTATATGGGAATTCTGTTGCTCATTACTCTGACCGCTGGACAAACTTATATACATTTAGCCTCACAATACCCCAGTGAGGTAAGGAAGTTATCACCATTGTAGATGGAAACTTTGAAGCACTGAGAAGCTGAGTTGCTAAAGGCTCACAGACAAAGTCTGCGGTAGAGCTGGGAATAGAGCACAGGTAGACCTTCTGTCTCCCCGGCCAGCACCCTAGTCGTAAGACAAGCCTTCCTCTCTCAAGTTCCATTTCCCAAGCTCCCAGGTGCAACTCAGTCAATACTGCCACCATGTTCTGGCATTTGAAACCCCCGCGTTTCACATGGCTTCCATCCAAAAACATAACCCAGCCCGAACTCATGGGAAGGTTGTACAAACTGTGGAGCTGAGCCAAGTTTGATGGCTAAGGTTTGCCCAACTTCAGTTATTAAGGGACAAGACATGATCTACAGTGATTCCATGTAAATTCTTTTGGTATGCAGTCTTTTCCAGGTGTTTGACCCTCGCTCTGCAATGATACATGAATAGGAGAGGGTGAGTGCACAATGCGGGAGGGAGGATTAGCAAATACCTGCCTAGGCAATGAAAATTTTAGCAGAGATTCTTAGCCCCACCCTCATGTCTACCGCTTTTGCACTGCTCAGGCAGTGCAAAGCAGCCAGAAAGCTACCCTAATGGGACAGCTGCAGAGTGCCCTGGTGTAGGGCAACCGCTGAGTGGTTGAGCTAGCTATACCCACTTCACACAACACCTGTTCCCAGCCTGCTTCTCCCACAGTAGGTGGGATGCTGGGGCAGAAGAGGGACAGCCTCACTTGGGTGAAAGGATTGTTCCTGCTCAGTACCACAAGCAATACTAGCACCTCCAGAGGCAGGAAGGGGGGAAAAGGCAGGTCTACAGCCCTCCACCCCATGACACCCTCCAATAAAGTTGTCCAATGCAGTGGCTCTGCTTCCCAGAGGGCACTGTGCCTTTCTGCGGTGGAATAATTCCATCTGCCCGCAGCACAGATTCTGCCTTAATGCCGTAATTGAACTTGAACATGTGCTTCATCAGGGGTATTTATTTTTGTGACGGCAAGTCAGTCTTTTCATTTGTAACTATTATCTGTGTGCATTTTCCATTTACACACTAGGCCTTGACACACTTTGGATTAATGCTACCTACGTATAAAAGGCAAATCAATTTCACTGAGCAATGCCCACACCACTCTCCCACTCAATTTTGTTGAGGAGCCCTAGCTGATGGACTGCACTTTGGTACACAAGACCACTACATATAATAAGATCCAAGGAAAGTGCTATTATACCAGTAATGTAGCCTATCGTGCAACATACTTGTATTTCAGAACATGGCACACAAGAACTATATCATCCAGTTCCAATCTGACAAGGCCAGAAAACTGGAGTAGCAAGTTTCCAAATTTCTGCCAGCTTTACTGAGGCTAATGAACCCACTGAAATAAAAGGGAGGTCTAGCACTAATCAAGAAGAACCCAAAGAAGGCTAGTCATTCTATGATTGCACACCATCATTCAGCAGCCACTCTTGGATTGGAAACATCGTAAATGGATTTTGAGACTGTTCTTGTTTCAGTCAAGTGTTTGCCATTAGTGGTCCTACTTATTTTTACACACTTGGGGCCAGATTCTGAAACCTTTACTGACACTGATGCGGTATTACTCACCTAAATAGTCCATAGACTTCATTTCTTATATGTAAAAGTGGCAAAGAATCCTGTGCACCTTATAGACTAACAGACGTATTGGAGCATAAGCTTTTGTGGGTGAATACCCACTTCATCAGATGCATGTAGTGGACTTATATGTGCAATTCCTTCCTGTTGTTGCCACCCCTTAATCACTGCAAATCTACCACTCTTACTCAAGATGGGTGATGCTTGACCATGCAAATAATCCCAATGCTTTCTATGGGATCAGTGTAGGGGATTACTCATCATGAGTAAATTTGGCAGAATTGCACCCTATTTTATTAATGACTTGATTGTGAATAGTACCTTATTTATTAGGGGTCACAGTGTAACTGTACAGTCTGCACTGAATGAGGGCTGGCCTCTAGATTCCTCAACCCAGAGCACAGCAGAGAATTACCTATGTTTCAGACTCATATTTCATCCCCTGCCCCTCCCGTGGCCTTGGGGAATAAAGAGTGAGAAAGTTGCTTCTTCCCTTTTCATGGAGCAGTTTAGTGCCCCTGGGCAAAACCACCAAGAAGTAGGAGTGAGGAGCAAGCACTGATTCCATTCCCCAAAATGAGGAAGTGCCTGGGCAATATTGGGCGTGTAACCCCTGCTTTGCTCCCCATGGCCGGAGTCAAACTCTGAGCAAGACCTTGCTCCCCCTGCATGACTGTATAAAGGTGACAACAATCTAGCCCAAAGCAAATATATAAATGCTTCAGGCCCAGCTCCTGCTGTTATAGAAGTCAATGGCAAGATTCCCATCAACAACAATGGAAGCAGGCGCAGACCTATTGTTATAGGAGGCAAACTGGTATAATTGCCGGCATACGCATGGGGATTTGCTTTTGCACAATCTTCTGGTCTAATTAAACTTGGCTGCCTTCCTGTTGATGTGCCTAAAGAAATCCTGAAGGCAAAACTGCTCTCCTAGACTGTTAAGCAGTATAAACTAAAAGCCTCTTTCTCCCTCACTTTTAAGCACTTCACCTGCAGCACAGCATCCTTGTTTGTTTATTAGTAGATGACATCAATTAAAACAGAATATTAATTTGTGAAAAGTTTCAGGACTTGTTTCTTGCATGCTAAAGAAGGGGCCAATATACTGGATTGTGTTGCTGAAGATGAAATCTCATCTAGTACAAAAAAAAAAAAAAAAGCCGAAAATGAATTGAAAAGGAATTGTTCTCACCAGATGCCATATAACATTCTGTGTTTAGAATGGTTTATTTTTATGACCCCTGCATCCTCTGTATGAGGGAGGAGGATATTTACAGAGGTCATTGCAGTACTAGAGATAAAACTGGGTCTATATACACACTCCCAACAAAGAAAAAAAAGAATGTGCTGAATTCTGAAGCTCACTCTTAAGTAGACTGAAGTTATACTTTATTTAATTGGGGCCATTAGTATGAGTTTCCGATGGTTATTTTGAGAATGCACGTATAATTAATTCCCCATGAAACATGGGCAATTAAATTAATGCTATTGTACCCATGTATTACTCTGCCTCTTTCCCATGGATACCTACATCTGAACAAGGAGATGATTATATACTTTAGAAAATGCAGTGGTGTTATTGACATTTGCCTTGCTTTTATCAGTCAAAAGATACTAACCACATTGCAATCTATAAAGGGTGAGATTGTGTGCCTATTAAGCACTGAACCATGTTGCAGGCAGCATAGGAATTATTAAAGGCAACAAAGAAAAATATCAGGGCTGTTTTTGACGGTCACCCAGAGGAGATGCTAGAAACAACAGAATTTTGACCATGGCAGGTAGCAAACACCAGTCTAGGTTTTACTTGTGAGGTGCATTAGTTACCACAACATCCAGTGTCAGGCAGAGTGGCAGTCACATGTGCAATCTCAATAGGAGCTGCAGGTGCTCAGCACTCTTGAAAATTAATCAGGCCATAATTTCCACCCCACTCCCCACCCCCGCTCCCATTTACTAGCTGAAGCTAGACTGTGGCTTCCCCCTATATATTGTAAACTCTTTGGAGCAGGGACCATCTTTTGTTTGTGTGTACAGTGCTAGCACAACAGGGTGCTGGTCCATGACTGGGGCTTCTAGGTGCTACCGTAATAAATAACAATAATATGGAGCAGAAGATGGTGGTCCTGAGGCAGAGCAGCTGAGGTACAATTCCCTCTCTGCTTTCTTCTTGCTCCTGGGGAGCTGCTCTGCATCAGTAACAAATTAAGCACCCCCCACACTGGCTCAGCAGCACTGACTGGTAAATGGCAGGAGTGGAGCTTATTTTCTATCCCTCCTCACGTTCTGCTTGGGGGATGTGGGAGTGATAGGCACAAGACTTTGAGTTGCCCATAAAGGGACATAAGGTATCCCTTACACTCCACAACAGGTATGTGCTCCAAGGGGAAGTTTAGCCCTGAAGCTTTATAGTTTTTGCAGCCCCAGGAAAAAAATAAATCGACTTTCCTCTCTCCCTCTATGGAGTCTAGAACATCCTTTATATAAAAACAACATTCCATAGTAATGGTTCAAAACACTGAGGCTTACAGTCATGTTATTGAAACCCTGTGGGATCATTACTGGAAAACACTGTTGTATTTTGAACATTGGATGGTGCACTAAGATCTTGGCTTACAGAATTCCGCAGAAAGTGCCTACAAAAATGGTGAGGCTGTATTTTGAATGACAAAACCCATTCAGCTCTTTTGTCTCTATGGGATGTCAAATTTTAACCAATGTTGGAGTACTGAATAGTTTTCCTTGCCATTTGCAGTCCTTTGAAAGACCGAATTGAGGGTGGGGAAAAGGCTTACTGTGGCATTTTATTTTAAAAGCCAACAGATGTATTGAATCAATGAAGTTGAAAATGTTACAGCTACTGCATACTAAATGCAGATGCAGAGACACATTTTTGAACACAATGTATCTTTTCAAATCTCAGCCATTACATGCATTGAAAAGTATAACTGAGATTGGCAATCAGTGAACCATGTAACTAACTTCGAGAAACTAAAACCAGGGCAGTTATTGGGACTGGAGGGAAAGTGACTCTGAAAGCCGGAGGCTCCCAGTTCAGCCAGGCTTCCAGGTTACCAGTTAGGCTGCTGAGGAGCTAGGAACCTGGAAGCCCTGGGAGATGTGCCATGCTCTAAGGCTCCTGGTTCAGCAAGGGCTTCCAGATTCCCGGTGCCCCTTCAGCTTGCCACATGGGAAGACGAGATCCTGGGAGCCCCAGCTCCCAAATTCTCCATCCTGTGTCTTGGCAGCTTGGGCTCCCAGGGTCTCTGGCTCTGGGTAGTCCAGCAAGTGGATTGCCCAAAAGCTGGAGCACCATTCCCTTTTGTGGAGAACTTGGAAATTTGGGTGGTTTGTTCAATTCAGAACAGAGAGTTCCCTTTCTCCACTAGTGTGCAGCCTCTGCATGTCTGGGAGCTCCCAGAGGCAGAATGTGTTCCCTGCTCTCCCTGCAGTGGAATGGCTCACACAAATCTTTAATGAGTGCTCCATGTAAATGGCAGAATCTAGCCGTTTGTGAACAATTAGAAAAAGAAAATGGCATCTTAGTTGTAAAGAAGAACCCTGTAATTTGAAATACACAGATCTCCTTGCGTTCTTGGTGTAACTATATATAGGAACTGGGTGGTATCATCCTAGTCAGAGGTTACTTTCTCTTAGTTTCCTTTTTTTATTTTTGATCAGCAATGGAGCCTTGCAGTATGTATGGCACACTACGGACTAGAAAAGGTGGCAAGTCAAGTCAACAATAAGGGTTTACCTGGGTCAGTAATTCTCCAACTGTAGTCAGTGGACCAGTGGGAATTCACCTAATATTTCCACATAGTCCACAGAGCTTCAGCTGTCACAAATGGTGACAAGCACTGGTGATCTTCAAGCAATGAAGTTTCTTATAAAGACTTTGTTAACCACTACACCAGAAAAGATGAGCACCACGCTACATCCTGCTGGCTCCTTGAAATCTTTTTTGGGGTGCTTCTTCAGGGTAAATTCAGATGTTGTCAGACTTGCATACAACCCAAGCGCTAGAGGGGAAGCAAACAAAGGACAGAACCAATCTGCAAAGTGAGCTGCAGGTCTAAGGTATGCAAGCAACAAGGAGAGACTTGGTACAAATAAACCTAGCAACAATCCGCTATCCAGACCAAAACAAAAAGCAGCACATACACAAAATGGGGGGGTGGGGGATGTAGCCAAGAATTATAGTTGCTGAAAGGACGGTGTGGGCTCCTTACTGGATTATTCATATGGCAGGTGGCCTACAAGAAGAGCTGTCTTAAGAAACTGTGCACAAGATGAAAAATCTTGAGGCATTTTAATGCTTCTCACCATTTCATACTATGATATTTTCCTCTCCTTGTCTTAACTGCCAGACAGCGGAGCTCAGAAATCCCCTGGGCTCAGAGGGAACCATGTTGTATACTGTAGCTGCTTCCCTAAATCCACCTCTATAATCTCTATCACCCTGGTCTCTGTCTGAAGATTCCTAGAGCTAACTCAGTGGCATATCTCCCAAGGAAGTGTGGGTGGAGGGAGCAGAGCATGGTATGGGTAAGCTACACCCCGCTGCTCAGTTCCATTGGCTTCAGTTCCCTGTGGCCAGCATAAAGAAAGGGGAGCATATCGGATTCTTCTGTTGTGAGTTAGAAATTGTTACAGTGAAGAAATACATTATGGAAATGAATACTCATAAAAGGGGTTAACCTCAACAAAAGATTCACATCACCTCATATGGGACTATTTAAGGATGACTACCAAAGCCCCCTCCCTCTGAATTCTTCCGAGTACTTGGCTGAAGTACTTTCTTACTTTCATGGAAATTTAATATCTTGGAAAACAGAAGGGGTTTTCCAGTCTAAGGCCTTGCTTTTTTTGGAATAATCTAAGGTGTGCCTTTCAAGCAATATAGTTGTTATATGTCCCCGTGTGGACATTTTTATTCCAATACAAGTGTGCCTTTTTCTGGTTTAGATTATGTCACTTGGGAAGGAGTTTAAGCTAAACTGAAAATAACCACTCTTTTTGCAGGGTATGAATGTCTAAATGGGGTGTTATGCTAGTATAACTATATTGCATATGTGGTAAAACCTTCTCATGTAGACAGGTCCTAAGAATCAGGATAGCCCACTTTTTCATAGGCTTTTGTTAGGTGGTTAAACATTCTGGAAGCTACACAATAGAAATACCTTTTTAATACATCATAAAAAAGAGAAGGAAGAATAGGCTAAGAAATCCTCTTCAGGTCACCTTTAAGGCAGATGGGGAGGGACACATTGGAATTATACAACGTGTGTTTGGAAGGGAGCGAGAGGAGGTGCTGTCAGGTAAGGGTGCAACCCTGGCAAGTTGCTGAGAACTGTAGCCCAGCAAAGCATTAAGCACATGCTCACATCAAGTGTCTGGATAGTCGGTCTTCTAAAGGAGAGCCGGGAGGTAAACAGTTTTCCCCGGCTGCAAGTATTTTCAAAAGTTTGACACACACGTCTCCAAGTGGGATGAAGTCAAAATCTTAAAAATATTTGTGAACCAAAAATGAACTGATTTTTTTTTGTTTTGGTCAATCAAAACATTGTTTTGATAGTTTCAAAATGAAGTGTTTTGATTTTGACCTTTATTAACCTATTGTTCAGTCTAATTAGGTTAAAGTCCAAAAGCAAAAAGTCATTCTGAACCGGAAAATTGGAATTTTTCATTTTGACATTTCCAAAATGAAATGTTTTGACAGTTTCAATGCGTTCTTTTCTTCAGTGTGCTTTCAAGTTAAAACGTTTATCAAACCTGACCCAGTTTCATGAATAGCATTAGTTTTGACAAATCGGCATTTTTAAACAAAAAATGATTTAGGGGAGAAAAAAAAGTAGCTATATATTTATATGCCCCCCATCACCAGATGATCACCTCACAAACTTTAACATATCCTCACAATACCCCATGAGGTAGGGAAAGTATGTGATCCCATTTCATAGATGGGAAGTGAGGCAGAGACACACTAAGGGCAGGTCTACACTACGGCAGGGATCGACACTGAGATTGATCGGGGTCAATTTATCACATCTAGTCTAGACGCAATAAATCGATCTCCAAGCACTCTACCATTGACTCCAGTACTCCTCCGCCATGAGAGGAGCAGGTGGAGTCAACGGGGGAGCGGCAGCAGTCAATTCACCGCTGTGAAGACGCTGCAGTGAGTAGATCTAAGTACATCGACTTCAACTACACTAGTCTCATAGCTGAAGTTGTGTATCCTAGATCAATCCCCCCTCCTAGTGTAGACCAGGACTAAGTGACTGCCCATGGTAGTGTGTGCTAGAACTGGGGATTGAACCCAAGTCCCAGGCTAGCACCATAACCACTGGGCCTTCTCTCCTCCTGCTGACATTGATAGAGTTAAAGCGAAGCACATTCTTATGCTTTGCTAGATCGGACTGGAGCATTCAGCACCTTGCAGGACTGAGTCCCAAAGGATCTGACTGTGTTTCCACTAGAGTTCTGGAGCTGGAATTACTTGTGCTGAAACTGTAGTGTTGTTTTTACTGTCTACTCCATCTCCATGCAAGGTGAATAGGAACAGTGTGTGTACTGTGAATAGAACAGACCAGGAAAGATCAACTTGAGTCTGAGACACTCATTTCTCAACCAACAAGGAATTAGCCCTAAAATAGCCTCCATCTTAGTCAGCTTCTCAGAAACCTGAAAATATTACCAGTGATATGTTCAGTCATCTTCCTCTCCTGTGGGAGAAATGGCCATTTTTATAACTATTGAAACAGGCAGGGCAACTCCTAAAGGGGGCACAGGAGCCCTTTATTTCCACATAAGGGGATGACAGGGTAGCTGAACCCAGCTTGAGGATGATCAAGCCGACACAGCTGGGACATGGAAAGGCTACCCAGTGCTGGGAATCTTATGGGGCTAGAAATGAGTTACTCACACCCTTCATTGATCCTACAGAGATCCTATGCCCTGTATGTCTCTGCTGAGGGGACTGGAGAGGCTTGTGTGTCACTTTGGACACACCTGCAGAGCAATGAGGAAAAATATAGAGGAACTGGAATGTAGGAGGTTCCAGGTAGCACACCACGGACCAGATGCTTGTGGGGGATGGATGACGATTGAAGGAAGCCTTTGATTGGCTGTGGTAGGTGGAATATTCAGCCTCATTGGCTCCCATCATTTTCAGTTGACCATTCAAGTTCAGAGCTGGTTTCAGTGCTGGGGGAGTGCACTGGACCACACAGTGTTTCGCTGGCTTGAAGATCTGACCTCACCCTGCTCCACCCACACAAAGAGAAGATTTGCCTGTTCCAAAGGCATGTCCTCATCAAGTCCGCTGTCTTTCCCTGACACATTTGAAATCCCCAAATTAGACTAAATACCTTTTATTGTGTGCATTTGCACATTAGCAATTGCCTCCCTAGTTAATTTTCCTGTTCTGAAGAGCACTGACATTTATGAATAAATCAGCAAGAAACATTTAAGAGTTTCACAGCTGCATTTTAAGTCACATTTCTGAATGTATGACTACTGGTGGTTGGAGAGCTACTTAAAAATGAAAGCTAAATGTTTTCGGATTCAGAAATAAACAGGAATTTGAGTCCGCCTTTCAGAAATTGCCTTTTACCATTTTCTTTTACAGCAGCAATGTACAATGTATTACAATGCTATAATTTGCTTAAAAAAGCAATACAAGGTGATTAAATGGCTATAAACCTTTCTGGTGCAACAAAACATAGTTCACATGTGGTTCCAGGATTAAAGATACAGGACTTGATCTTACTTTTCAATATGCACGTGCACTTCCTTTTGTATGCCATAAAAATTAGTATGCATGCTGTGTAGCCAGCTTTACCTGACAGAAAACACAATGATGTGCACCCACCTACTCTAACACTCAGATGATTCACTTCTCAATATGTGTATAGTTACAGAAGTGTGTGTCATGGTCTTGGGGTTGCAGAAGTGTACACCAGGGGGGTATGTGGCTAGGTCTCACACAGCTTCATAGGAGAGAGTAAGCTCCTCCCCCCCCCCCCCCCCCCCATCCAGCTCCATCTGGTCTGTGGCTCTTAAGGCAGGAGAAAGAGAGGAAAGGTTGTGAACCCAATTTGAGTAAAGGTAGCGGGGGGCATGGAGAGGTGTAGCCATGGTTTTGCTCTCCCAGGCACTGGCTAGTGGTGCTAGCTGGATGTGAGGGGGGAAATATGCTGCATGCTGTAAAAGGTTGTAGCAAGTTCTCTTCCCTCCTCAGTGCAAGAGGAGAGCATTGGAACAACTGTGCCTCAGAGGGGTGTTTCTGGAGGCACGGTTTCTACTGGTGGCACTCCTGGGGGGTATAGCTCATCCTCCACTCTTTACTCAGGGCTGTGGTAAAGGTGCAATCCAGCCTAGTATTCACATGTGGGTTGGCAGAGTGCAGTAGCTGAGAATGCAAGCAGCAGTTCCAAATGATCCTGTTATTGCCAAGGGCTATTAAAGATGGTCAGGAGCACACAGAGGAAACAGCATGTTTGAGTTGGCCAGTGGTTTGATAAACAGGAGGATCTCGGTTTGGTTCCTTCACTTGATTGCTGTCAGTTCTACTCCTTCTGACAGTTGGAGGGGGTTCTGGGAGAGCAATGTGAATTGCTCCTTCCACCCAGGGACAGGCATACTGCTTTCCTAGTTCTCCAGGAATGAGCAATTCACATTGCTCTCCCAGATCCCCCTCCAATGGTCAGAAGGAGTAGAACTGACAGCAATCTGTAGCTTTCCTTTGCTGGAAGGAGGACTGTGGTGCTAGAACTATAGAGGAGAGGGGAGTGAATAGGGAGAATAAATGAAGACTGCTCAGACTTGAAGGGGGATGGGATCTTGAAGAATTGCTAGGGAAGGTGGAAAAATCCCAAGGATTCAGGTAACAAAACTAAAAAAGAATTACAAGATTCAGCCTGAAGTCAGCAACCCGAGGCAATAAAAATCTACCTTCAGAACCCACTCAGTGTGGTGCAGTGTCCCATTCTGGTGGTGGCTGGGCCACATACCGAATTGAGCAGCTGGAGCCTGAGCTGACCTGGCTGGGCCTTCTGCCTCACACAGTAAAGACTCAGACTTTTATAGCCAGAGGTCCCAGGTAGAACTGGGCAAAATTCATTGTCCAAAAAAACAAAAAAAACAAAAAAAACCACCTGCAAACACACACACCACCCACCCACCTGACACACTTTTGGGTGTAGAAAATGAAGATTCAATGACACTGAAGTGTTTAGCAACTGTCAGTTTCATTTAATTTAAAATTGCTACAAAATATTTTCCAAAACAATGTTGTTTCAAAATTTCCTTTGATTTTATTGACAAACCAATAAAAGTTTTTAACTGGACAAAATCAAAACAAGTTTCAGGTTGAACAACCTGTTTAATTTTTCTGGAATCTCCAGAGAACTGAAAAACCCATTATTTGCTCAGCTCTAGTCCCAGCTTCCATCCCTGTTGCCAATAAACCACCTAGCAGTGCAATGTTACAGACCAGCAACCCCTCGCTACTTGCCAGTCAGATCTGAAGTGACTTTTCAGTCCACACCCCCACTACTTGATTTCCTCCCAGCTGCTAGAGATGTGCAAACAAAAGTCTGTTTTAAGGCTTTTTAAATTTTTTTTACAAATCTCCATTTAAGAGATTGTATGAACTATGCAGGTATCAGAGTGTTCATTTACTTTCCCCTCACTGTTCATGTCCATAGTTTTAACAGCAATGCTTAGGTGTGTTAACTGCAATACTTTATCTATAATAGTAAGTAGTAACCTTAACATATATTTATCAAAGATTGTCATGATATTCTCCTTGGTTTTTGGGACAATGAATATCTTAGAACCCCCACAATGTCCTCAGCGCTCTCTCATGCCATCTCCTTTTCTTGGGTTCTCCATAGGTTCTGATGGCCTGGCTAAGTGTCCAAATTGAATTCTGAACCTATGACTGTCCCCCTTCGCTAAATATATATTGAAGGTGTCTGTTCTGAGACATGCCCCATGCTTTCATGTTTGCTATGGTGAGACTGATTTATGCATACTCTTATGTAGATTAGCTATGTTAATGCTGCTGTATATTTCTATTGTCTTGCTCTGCAAGGGCCAAAGCCAGTCAATGAGAGTCTTAAGTTCAGTGGTCTTTCAATTAAGCTCATAGCACTAGAGACAGAGCAAGAGCTGTTTAATGGGGAAACAGTTAGATTGAATTTAGGATTCACAAAGGATCAGAGGAAAGTTGTGAACAGCTCTACTACAAGTTATTGTGTCGTGCATGTAAGCGGCGCGATCAATAGCGTGTGCTCAGGACAAATATTCATTGCAGCCTATGACTGAGTGTGTACAGGTCAGATTTCTTTGTTGCTGAAAATGCTTAGCCAAAGGATCCTGGACAGGGACCAGGTTGTAAGGTCTGCGTAACTGCTACTCCTGCTTACTTTAATCACACATCGTAGGGGATTATCTTATGTCCATCCTTGTACAACATGTATAGGTCATAACAGATTGTCGTAATAAACCATAAATTCAGTGTCTTTATTCAGTCCATTATTTTTAGTGTCTAACATTCATAATTTTGCAAGTTTCTAGCCTCATCTTTTGAAAGTGTTGCGCAGGTTTCCTTTGAGGATGAGGACTAACCAATCACTCAGTATCTGACCTCTTTTTCAAAAGTATTCAGCCACAGGTGATATGATGTCTTTATCTTTTATCACTTGGCTACGTTCTCAAATGAACTAATGCAGGAATTGTCTGGTTTCACCCACATACTTGTTATTGGGGCATTTAGTGCACTGGATAAGGTACACCACATGTTGTGATAGATGTGTGTAGGACCTCAGGATCTTGAAAGTGTGTTGGGGTGGGAGTATTGATCATTGCAGTAATGGAGATATGTCTGTGCGATTTGCATCTGGTGTTCTGCCACGGTCTGGTGGCATTTTTTTCCTTCCTTGATGCTTCTGAACTATTGATATTTAGCTTGGTTTTCCCTAGGCTCCTGCAGAGACTTACACATGTGCTTAACTTTGTGTGCTCTGATTAGGTCCATTGACTTCAGTGGGACTACTCACAATGTCACATTTAAACACATGCAGAAATCTTTGCAACATCAGGGCCTTTAATGCACCTTGTCAGTGACTGATCAATCTTTTGATTTTGATAGATTTTCTCTGGCTTTTTTCTGTATATATCTTTTTCCATTTTCTTTTGGATTTTTCTGCATTTTCTCTCTTCTACCCACTTCAGTTTTTTCTCTCATCCCCCACCCAACCCTTTCCTCATCACCTTGTTCCCTCTCACTGTCCCCCTTTTTTCCTCTTCCACCTCCATCCTCAGTCTGTTTCCTTCTCTCTTTCTTATATCTCACACACACTTTACATTCATATAGCACATTGTAAGTGCTACTGAAAACAGTTATCACATACACTGAAATAATAAAACATGTTTGGATCTCTTAAGTTTGTAACTAGGGGCAAGAGCTCTATGGCTCACAGTAGTCTAATATCGGTTTGTATTCTTTTGAATCTCCATTCAATTGTCTAATATACCTCCAGCTTGCACTCTAGCCAGTTAAAGGAGGAGTGTCAAGCTTTGAAAGAACCCTATCCAGTCCCCTAGGAGGATAGCTTTGACAATGGCCCCATACAACCAAGGGATAGATTAGAAAATGGGAATAAGACTATAAACCAGTGTAACAATATAATAAATAGGAGTCCCTGACAGTGTGGTAACAGGTGGCAAAAGATGTGTCTTGACAAAAAACATCATTTCTCTATTTTCTCTTCCCTAGTGAATTTTTAAACTCTTTACTTGGAAAGCAGGGAGAAAACTATCAAATTGTTGCAATGCATGTCAAGGTCAAAGTGACTGAGTTCAGGATACAGCTGTAAAATTAGCTCTTGTATTGCCCTATACAACATTTATTTATTACTGGATCAGATTATTTTTATCCAAATGTATTCATTAATCAAGCAGATGGCACTTATCAACTTCCTTAAATGAGAAGCATTGCTATTTGCCAAGCTACTTGTTTCATAGTCTTTTTTTAACCCCATTTCATTCAGCAATTAGAAACGGTCTTTGATGTTTTAGATAATTTTTTCATATATGGACCCCTAAAAATTTTCAAATAGAGATGTGGACCTCTTTGGAAATCTTAGACAGCCTGCAGACCCCCAGGGGTCCACAGGCTCAAAACCATTGTTTAGATACCCAAGCAGAATTATATAGGGCCAGATCCTTATACTGTGACTCTTACTGAGCAGTACTTTATCACCCCACCCACTTCTTCTGAATGGCCACCCTCCCAAGAAGCCCAGGAAAAGAGATTTACAAGCTTTGCAGAGTGCCCTGACATTGAATAAAGTCAAGCTATTTGAAACAAACAGTCACAGGACCCACTCACCACAAGCAGCACCTACTGCTGGCTGCCCTTGGGATTAGCTCTGCCAGCTTGAGCTCTTCCACTGGTGTAGTCGTCTCTCATCTGGTCTTGCACTGCTGATCTGCTCACTTCTGGGTGTGCAGCATCCTCTGTACTTGGCCCTCCAGTCAGGTCACTAAAGTCCTCTCCTTCCAAGGAATTCATGCTCTTTCTAGACCTGCCATCTGGCTAGTGCCTCCAATGCTCTGCACCACTCCCCCATGGCTGGTAGTGGAACCCAGGCTCACCCTCTACACAAGGCTCTAGCCCAGGGAACCTATAACAAGCAGCCACAGTTCCTGTACAGTCCTACCTCTTGCTGGTGTTTCCCTGGGCTTCTTCCTACATATCTGTCTTCACCCCTTTCTGGGTTTACCAACCTCCAATTCCCTCTACTCAGTGAATGACTGCAGCTCTTTGCCTTTGCCGCCGCCGCCTTCTTCACCTTCACCGCCGCAGCAGCCCCCCTCTCTGTAGCCAGCTACCTGGCTTTCTACAGCCCCCACCTATTCCTGCACAGGTGAGCCTGTCCTTAATTAGCTGCCTCCAGCCTAAATCTCCCCTGCTTGCAGCCTAATTAGCTGATTGGACCCATCTGGCCAAATTCAGCTTTTGCAGGGCTGGTGTGGGGCGTCCACCCCATCACAGGGACCATGAGGTGAATAGGGAGTGAATTTCAAAACTGAGGGACTTTGCACTGTCAGTAGCTCCCTCTCCCTTACATTGCAGGGCCTGCAGCTCAAACACCTCCACTGATTGCAGCTGTCCCCACCTGGCACAGGGCATGAGGCAGACTCTGAAGACACCAAGCCAGTAAGGGGTGTGGGGGTCAAATTCAGCACCTTTATGTTCAACATAGAAGCTAATGAGTGCTCAGTGCAGCACACACTGCTCACCTAGGGATCAACTGGCCTTACAGTCCAGCCAATCAGGGCTGCTCCAGGAGCAGGACATGAACCAGTTTGTAACACTGGGAGACACAATCCCTTTGTGCTTTCTCCTCATTCCAGGCAAGAAGGAAGCTTTGCCAGCCTCACTTGCTGTTGCTGCTCACTTCTCCTTCTGTGCTGGCGCCTGTCTGTGCACTGGCATATTGAGAGGGAAATGGAGCCAAGGCTCCATTTTCTGCCCCTGCCCACCACCACCTGCAGAGGATGGGGATAGCAGCCTGGTGACAGCTGCTCCACCTCCCAACCTAGCCTCTGGAAATTCAGGAAGCCTGTGTAAGAGGAAAGATGACTTTTTATAACCCCTTGATCCCATGGGGGTGCACAAGAGGTCTCATGGTTGAGTCCCAAGTGGGCAGCCAAATTCTGCACTAGTTTCAGCTTCTAACTCAGTTTCATGTAAAGCACACTGCATTAGCCTAATGTTGAAGTGACAAAAGCGTGCAGCAAGATACCAGGATCCACACCAAAAAGAAGAGGCTATACCCTTCTGGATAAGCACAGATAGGGAAAAAAACATCCTGACAACAGCTGCTGCTGGATCATCTGACAGTAGTTGTTGGGATAATCAGAACCCAAATTATGGTGTCAGATACTGAGTGACAGATGCAGTCTCTTGGGCAAAAGGGTCGATATAAGTTTTATATAACCTCCTGTTGTTCCTCCCAAGCTACAGACATCACGTCCATCTTATCTAGATTGGGTCTCAGCCATCTTGCTGTCATTTATGCTCCAATTGCCACTCGATACTGGGAAAGGGATTCAAATACCCTGGCTGGACCAGTCACGATGGAGACATAAAACTGGCTGTCATCAGTATACTGTATGAACCTCCTTCTAACAACTGAAAAAGGACGGCAACCAGAGCCTGGCTGAGTGCTCTTGGGGCTGACGAGCAAATCCACAACACACCCCTGGCGGGGGGATGGACCTCTGGGCCAGTGAAAAATGTAGTCACTCAATAATAACGTTACCCACTCCTGATATACAAGCCAGCAATACCTCATGATCAACAATATTGAAGGAATCAGACAGACCTGATCTCAGCATAGACACCTAGTCACTGTTCACTGTTAGAAGGAAATTGATTGACCAATGCAACAGGTATGGTTCTTGTGCTAAATCCACCTGTAGCTAGGTTAACAAGTATCCAGGAGATCAGAGACATCTAGATACTGAAAGAAGTGTCTTGCCACAACTTTTCCAACACCTTACCCAAAAAGGGAAGATTGGAAACATGCTGATAACTAGCCAGATTGTCTATACAGTGTTGTTGTAGCCATATCGGTCCCAGGGTATTAGGTGAGTGAGGTAATATCTTTTAGTGGACCAGCTTCTGCTGGTGAGAGAGACAAGCTTTCGGGCTACACAGAGCTCTGTAAGAGCTCAATAAAAGATATTACCTCGCCCACCTTGTCTCGCAGATTGTCTATGTCAAGCAATAGTTTCTTGGGCAAAGGATTCATGCAAGCTTCCATTGAAACCAGTTGCATCTTGCTCTTCTTAATGGAGACACTGACAATCTCCATCACTAATGGATCCACTGCTTCTACACCTCCTTTCACCAGCTAGGAGGAACATGGGCCGACAGCAGAGGTTGCGATTTAAAGTAATCGTTACACTTTCAGTTCCTCAGTGAGCAACATAGGCAGAAACTTAGCAGAGAAAACCATGCATTTGTCCACTCAAGATATTGGTGTAGTATCAAGAAGCAGATAACTAAGCCTAAATTTTATCAGTTTTCTCCACAGAAGAATTGTCTTCCTAACAGGAAGGACTTTAATCAGCAGCCAAGCAGTGGCAACTCAAATTAATCAGCATGTCCAAGGCTTAGACTCTGTTCAGTTAGATAATTGTTTTCTCTTTTGCAAGAGCATTGAATAAGTGTACTAGAATGTTGAGATTACTCTTTTACTCTGTAGATTTGACTGCAAAGTAATCTGTGGGTTACCAAAAAAATAACTGCTAAAAGACTAGACATCTTGATATAATCTTATATTTTCTATAGATTTGGGGTTTGATTCTATTTTCACATCTAAATTCCATTGACATACTATGATCAAGATTTTCAGAATTGATTAGGGTATTTTGGTGTTTTAGTATCCAGCTTTCCAAACAGCTCAAAGTATCCACCCTCTGAAAATCAGGCCCCTTTAAGGTGTCTCAAATGGGGCTCCCAAAATCACCATTCCCTTTTGAAAGCCTTACCCTTAATGGGCGTTATTCTTGATTTATACTTACATAACTGGCATCAGAACCAGATTCTTAATTTAAAATATATTGCATGGTATATCAAACAGAGGTGAAATTCAGGCATCACATGTCTAGTCCACGTGATATGCGTGAACTTTATATCTCTCCATTGGGAACTACACTGCCATAAGCCAAAAGCATGGTCTCCTGTGACAAAGTCAAATATAACGTAAATGGTTTCCCGCAGACAAAGTTCAAACAAAACAAAGGAATAAGGCTTCCTGAATAGTAGCACTATTTTGCTGACGTCTCTGCCATGCTATCTGGCCACTGGGAAGTGTCATGACTGACATTTCCCAGAAGCCTATTGTGGCTCATTGCCAGATCAGATGCTGTTAAACCAGCAATGATTCAAAACTGAGTGACATAGAAATTAACAACATTATTTATCCTTGCTTCTTCTAGTTAGGGTGGCCAGACAGCAAGTGTGAAAAATCGGGACGGGGGTGGGGATAATAGGAGCCTATATAAGAAAAAGACCCCAAAATCGGGACTGTCCCTATAAAATCGGGACATCTGGTCACCCTACTTCTAGTCATTAAACCTTGATTCTACTAAGAATTAGTAGATCCAATTGTTTCTTAAATCCCTGTGAGCCAAAAAAGCAGACTATGATCATGGTGGTTTTGAATTCATCATGTCAGCTATTGATCCAATGACCTTTCCAAATGAAAGTATTAAAAATGTATATTATAAATCCTAGTAATTAACACTAATTCCACTAAGCATTCGGGACTTGATTCCAGTGTCACTGACAATGAGGTTACATAATAACCCTGTTGACTTCAGTGATGTTACTCCTGATTTACACTAGTTTAAGAGAGGGAAACAGGCCCTAGTCCATTTACCAGTTTTCCTAATTAACCAATATTTCTCAAGAAAAAAATCTGAATAACCCATATTGTGCCCACTTCCTGCTTCCACTGAAATCAATAGCAAACCTTCCACTGAAGTCTGTAGAAGCAAGATCAAACCCATGATACATATATTTATTATTAGAGAAGATTGAGGTATGGTTTTGCAAATGAACATGCACTTTGGATAACTTAGATTTCAAAAGTCTGAATAATCACAAATAATGAGACAACAGCTGAATATCTATGAATCCCAACAGATTATTTGTCCTAACAAACCAGATGTCCATTATTTACTATGGGTATCTCCAGTTTCAAAATGTTCCATTCATCTTATCAGGGAGCAGAAACAATACTACAACTTACGTGACCAATAAAACAGTGCAAATAATGATGAATGGTGAGTAATGGAAGCGAACAGTTTGCCAACAACCCATGGTCTGAAAATTCCTTGTACAAAGTACTCAAACAGACACATAATGAATGTTGAAACCAGTTCAGAAGTTAACTAACCAAAAAACAAGAGCTACATTCCTAATCGGGCCCAATTCCCAGATTTAGCTGAGCTGCACATAGGACAGGACTCAAAGTGGGGCAAAGGTGACTGTATATCTCCCCCACCACACACACCAATCCTGGGGTTGGTTCAGCCTTCAGAATAATTTGGAGCTGCCATAGAGCTGCTCTAAATTACACCCTGCTGCACTGATACCCAAGGAACCAATCTAGCAGCTGGGGACCATTGTAGTGCAGTAGTGCCCAAGCCAAGCTTTCTTCCCCTCCAACAGCCCCCTACAGCGGGATCAGGAGTAGGGTGGTATAGCACTCCTTATGCCAACACTTCACCACCAGGGGAATCCCTAGCAGGTGGCTCAGTTGGCATTCTGCCAGAGAGGTACAAAGCAAGTAAAATAAGGCCACCATCTGGCCTATTTGTAGAAAACAATTCAGCCAGCTGTACACATTGTTGTAGAGCAGACTCGGATGCATACTGTACTCCCACTTCTCTTTCTAGGTTACTGCCAACAGAGCACTTTTGCCTTCCCCAGAGATACAGCTATGGTATGTAAGTGTTTCTGAACATCTTTTATTGTCAGAAGAGCAGGAATCATCCAAAAGAAAGTCCAGTCCTGCTCTTTATCTACCTCACTGAGATAAAACTCCCCTTTTTTTCTCATTTAGCCCTTTAAAGTAATCTAGATAGAAAGACACCCTTTCTGATGAGCATTGTAATACCCCTCTCTCCATAGTAAATGGGTGGATTTCACCGTATGAAATCAAAATGCAGTTAATCAAAATGACTCAGGATTGTACCTTTTCCAGGTGATGCTTTAGGGGTTGCCCTAGTGTGTTAAAGGGCCTTAAAATCTCTCCAGGAGCTCTTCCTTCTCCAGCAAATCACCAAAATACTGTGTGAAATAAACT
Source organism: Macrochelys suwanniensis (assembly GCA_033296515.1). Classification (NCBI taxonomy): domain Eukaryota; kingdom Metazoa; phylum Chordata; order Testudines; family Chelydridae; genus Macrochelys; species Macrochelys suwanniensis. The sequence continues at coordinate 96,273,626 of CM065776.1, read as the reverse complement.
ACAAAATCTTGTTATTATTCTCTGCTCATTCAGCACACAGTAGATAGTTAGCTCTGAAGTTATCTTCAACAACATCAACACTAATATCTGAGAACTGACGTCCTTGCAGTCAACTTCCTGGCAGTTTGTTCTTCCAAATATTTTCCCAAAGTGTCAGACCTTTTGTTTAAACTGTAGTTGAGTTATGAGCTTCGAAGGGCTTGGACTTTCCAAACTTTCTCCAGCCTGTATCTGCCAGCCTCTCTTTCCTCTTTCATCACAGACTACCAACAATATATTCAGAGTTCTTTTCTGGCAAATATCGTCTGCATCAGCTCTAGTGTCCCTGAAAAGGTAAGTGATGTCTAAAGACTTTTATTTTATGTCAAAAAGCCAGATCATACTGTCTCATGGTCAAACCCAAACCAGATGCCCCAATGGGAAGAAACTCTATGGTTTTCCTAGTGGAAATTGCTCCCTGAGATCCCTGAAGCCTCTGCAACTTTTCCCTACTCCCCAGTGATCTGGCTCCATTGGAGTTATGCTACCATCATTTCTCTGATCGCAACTATAATGGAACATTGAACTGTATCATACTGTTCAGCCACTAGTTGGCACCACGTGTGACATAACTTATCGTAAAACAGGTATTCCTGGCAATGCATTAAAGTGCACACATCTCCAGTTTAGCTCTCTGGGAAGGAAACCCTGTAGCCAGTCCATATCTGTACAGAAGTCTGACCTGATTGTAGCAGCCCTGCAACCTAGTGTGTGCTAGATGTGCGTGACAGCAACTGCACACATGTATTCTCAAGAAAGGAGGCAGCCGCAGAACAGGTAAGTTAGGATGTACCTCTGCCCTTCTCCATCCTTTGTTCCAAATCACTCCATACAGAGAGCAGGGCATGCACCATGGGAGTGGATGGCAGGGAGACAACTAACCAGAAGGATCTCTAGTGAAGAATCCCTATACAGGAGGTCTCTACGTGGAAGTCATTATGGATGGACTGCAACTTGAGATACAACAAATTTATTTTCCCATGGACACTTGCACCTAGGTGCACCCTTTGAAAATTCACTGGCAGGAGCACTTTCCCCTCCAAAGGACTATTAGTGGGATTTTCAAATGCCACTGAAATCAAGCCTCTTTTGGTACCTGAATACCTTTAAAAATCTGGCCCTATGGGCCTATCCCCAAACCCATTGAAGTCAGTGATGTGACTTCAGTGGGCTTTGGATCAGAGCCTACTTTTGTTGGGCTCAGCTCACTTCTCAGGTCTGTGGTTGTACACCGTGTTCAAACAAAAAAGATCAACAGATGTCATTACCATCTTCAGCTGTTTTTATGGGTGCAAAGAGATTGAGACTGGAGACAAGCCTTCTGAAAATGTGTATAAGTTTCATGTGTGCAAGACAATATTGCATGCATATATTGAAAATGATTAAATACACACCAATTGTTCATTGCTTAATGGACAGATCAAAATGCAGAGCATAGCAAACACCAGATAAGATACTGCTCTGATAACAGAGAAGGGAGAGAAACAGGCAAAAGGTTACAAGGATGTAGCCTAACTAGACCCACTAACAAATTATTTTGTAACAATGCATTTATTATTTGTGTCTATAAAAACAAATAAAATTTATTGAATCAGAACTCAGCTATGGAGCTTGATCCTGTCCCATTGAATTCCATGACAAGACACTCTTATTGACTCTTCAGTGAGAAGAGGAGCAAGCCTATAGGAAATCTCTATTTGTAATTGAATGCATATCCCAGATGACTGCAGTGTATTCCCAATGTATTTAGTTCCATTTATGATGATCTACTCAAGTGACACAGCGTTTTGTTACTTTTTGGAAGATGCTAATAATCCTAATTAAAGTACCTAATATATACTGCTTTGTGTCTGGCCCCAGAAACTTCACAGGTATAAATACCCATTAGCATCCAAGTTGTTATTCATCCTTGATCTAATCTGAGATTTTAAAATGCCAGAAAATCATGTTGCATTTTGAGATACGTGAGAACAAAAAGATAAATCTGACTTAAAGAACTCTGTTTCGATAGTGCAAATTGAACTTTCCACAAAGAATCTTGGCACAAAATCATGCTTTTCTTGGGGTGGGAGGGGCACAGTTTGCTTTAAGAGTGTCTCTTGAAGGGTTTTTTATTCATTTCTTTTCATATGACGAGAGGATAAAACAAAGTTAGTGATTTCGGATGTGCTCTGGAGTTGCAGTAACTTAAAAATCAGGCAATGAAATACTGTAGGCCATAAGTCCCCAGTTCTGTTATTCTACTGATATATTTTATTTGGAAAAGAAAAAAGTGTGTTTAAGGGTCCACTGAACTCCATAGTGTCTCCAGAGCCACATCCGCAAGAATCAGTGTAAAACTAGCAGAAAACTAGTAATAGAGGAAATGGACTTCTAGGAGCTACCGCTGCTGCCAGAGACAGGATAAGTGGGAAGCAGGTTATTATCCGCCTCCCCATTTGTGAAGCTGTTACTTTTGCTCGCCAGAGGAAAATAGACCATTATCAATCTCGTCCTCCTCCCAAAGCCACTGCCACGGGGACTGAAGAAGGGTAGAAGCTGCCTGTTGAGAATCTTGCAGCCAGCTCCAAATGCAGCATCCTCTCCTCCAACCCACTGGTGTTTTCTCTAGCTATGGAATTGAGGAGCACTACAGCCCTATCTATTATAGATTTTTAAGATGTTAAGTATTCAGACTCCATGTGCATGTACAGATGCATCACTGATAAGGGTCAAGCTGTCATTGTCTTTCATGGCAATAGTCCACGAATCAATGAGAACTGAAGTAGTCTTTGAAAGAAGACCAAGAAGTGAGACAGTTTGTAATGTCTGGAATTTGCACACTAAAATGTTCCCAGGAACATGAAGATCTTAGCAAAATAGACTCTTAAGGTCTGGTTTAATCAGAAGCCAAGGAGCGGAGTATTTAAGCATAGAAAGATGAGCAGTTATATCTATCTTGTCAATATTATGCACATTAACATGGATCTAAATACATATTTATATGATACATTAACACTTATATGGGCTAAGATGGTGTGTAATCTAGACTGTTTCAGAGCTTTTATGGTCTTAATGGAAAGCACCATACATACTGGAACATAGACGTAATTAAAACAAAAACTTAACTGAAATATAAAATACTATGGAAAGTGATAAGGGGGAGAGATCCAGGAATCCATACAGGATTCTAGAACACAAATCCCATTATCTCCCCCAAATATTTTAGGGCCTTATTCTTCACTGTAGTAATTTTCACTTGTCCAAAGCAGGTGTAAAAGGCTACCAATCTGAATTCTCCACTCATTTGCTCTTTTCACATTTGGTGCACTGTACCTTCGTCACAGATATTCAAAATCTCAGCTGCACTGCTTAGCAGCAATTGTTTAGATATATCACTTGGGATCATTTCAATTTCAGACTGCGTGAACATGTAAGCACACCTGAGGCAAGAACTTGCTCATGGACATTTAAAATTTGGTTTGCATATATGCTGGTGTTCTGAAATTCACTTTCTGGGAACATATATATGCCAGCAAAATGTAATCACTCACATATTCACAGAACACAAACAGGGAACATAAAAAGCTGAAGTAAATACATTTGAATGAATATTCCTGGAGCATTTTTTGCAGCTTTAGCCCAGTTCTGCTTTTTACTTCTGTTAGCACTGCTGAGCCAATATAGCTGAAAGAGAGTGAAGTGGTAAGAATAAATTATCAGCTAACTTCTAAATGAAGAATCTTCAGTACTGCCTGGGTATGATGTATGACAAAAGGAATACAGTTTTATTTTCAAATTTCAGAGTAAGTTTCCAGGCATCTGGCACTTGGCAGTTAGAAAATCACCTTTTGACCTGTATACTTAGCAATTTGTCATGGAGATAATTGAGCAACAATAAAGTATAGAAAACCCACCATTTTTCACTTTACAGTTAACAGCACACCATCCTGACTATGAAACAGATCATGTATACAATACTCGAAACATAAGCATAACGATAATTAAACCTGATATGTTGTAGGTGGCATTCCACTTTATTATGTTCCATCTTATTTAGGAGCACTTATTTTATGTTAGTTACAGTCTTCACTGGGACCCCAATCCTGCAAATAATTACAGTATGCATTTGCACAATGGGAGCCTAGTTCATTAAAAATCATGTGGTATGTCAGATGATGCATATAGCACATATACCGACAACTTCTCTCATCTGCGCTCTCTGTAAAACTTCTATCGTGGGCCAATTACAAAGTACATTTTGTGTGAATTATGGGACTATAACTATTGAGACATGTGGTCACCTCACAAACTATGAGAGGAAAGCTTACGTGGTTTTGATTCTCTTCAGGTTCTTAAACTGAACTCCCAAAATGGAATTTCACAGTGTAACAGTCCATTCTTAAAACAATTTACACAACTTTTGGAGTCAAGATATTTTAGAACTGCAAGCCCACAGATGGTGCATGTGAAGGGGAACAGTCACCGGCAGTCATGTTTAGTGGTAAGGCCAGGGTGTGGAAGGTGTATTCAGGGGCACCGTTGCAGATTTGAGGCGGGGGAACAATTTCTTCTGCAGTGACATGAAGTTAAGGGACATGGAGAAGAAGAAAACCTCTACTCAGACTGTGACTGAAGCTGGAGCAGAGAGGCCAGGATAAACACGGCTAGGGCCCAGGACTGACTATCAGCAGACCTGCCATTTTCTATTGGCTTTCCAAGCTCCTAAGTGTGTGTTTGTTCTGTGCTTAGCCCCTATGGAACAGCTGGGCTGGACGGCCTTTTCTCACTGTGCTGTGGGGAACAGGTTCAGGACACTAGGGATCTGAAGAGGCTCTCAAGGACTAATTCTTGAAAATAATTATCAATTATCTGCAAGGCAATATAAAATCACTGCTGAGAACATTGGTGGGTGATAAAATACTAGCAGAGTGGTAATTAACGATGAGGACAGATCAGTGATACAGAGCAATCGGATACCTTGATAAGCTGGACCCATTCAAACAAAACAAGTCTGAGAAGAGTCAAATGCAAGGTCCTATACCTAGCAACAAAACATGCACGTCACACCTACAGAATGGGGAAGTATATCCAGGAAAGCAATGACTGAGAATTTAGGGGCCATACTGGGCAAGCCATTCAACATGAGCATCCACTGTGATGCTGTGGTGAACAGGGCTAAAGCCATCATTAGATGTATGAAAAGAGTAGTGAGTAGGTTAGGGAGGTGACACACCGTCAATAAGACTGATATTGGAATACTGCATCCAGTTTTGGTGTCAACCTTTGAGAAAGATGTTGAAATATTGGAGATGGGGCAGCAAAAAGCAATGAAATGCTTTGAGAGCTGGAGAAAAATGCCTTCTGGTCACAGGCGCCGACTTCCGGTTATGCCGGTGGGGGCTGATGCCCAGCGTCGGGGGCGGGGCCCTGCAACGTCTCCCGGTGCTGAGGTGAGTTTGCGGTGGTCCCGGGGCTGGCGGGGAGCTAGGCGCGGGCCCTGGGGTTGGCGGGGAATTTTTCCCTGTGGGTGCTCCATCCCCGGAGCACCCACGGAGTTGGCGCCTATGCTTCTGGTGAGCTATTGAAAGAGCTCAGCCTGTTTAGATTATAAAAAAGATCGGAAGGTGACTTCATTGAAGTGTTGAAGTGACTTCATGGAGAGAAAATATCGGGTATTAAAGGGCTCATTAATCTAGCAGAGAAAAGCATAACAAGACCCAGTGGCTGGAAACTCAAAAGAGACCAATTCATATTAGAAATAAGGTAAAAATATTCAACTGTGAGGATGATTCACCAAAGGAACAAATTAGAAAGGGAAGTGGTGAGAATTCTCCATTTCTTGATGTCTTCTAATGAAGACTAGATGCCTTTCTGGAATGTGTTTAGTCAAAAACTAGCTACTATGCTATACAGAAGGCATGCAATATGCAGGGGGTCAGATTACATGCTCTAATTGTCTCTTCTATCCATAAAGTCTGCTAATTTCCCAAACCGAGTGTAGCATGGGGGGAAGCCTCTGATGTTTTACTGTATAGTTGGCTTGCTTCCTGCAATGAACACTCATGGAGTGGGGTGTTCCACAGAGAGCAGCTCAAACATCCAATGTGGCTTGACAGGGGCAGGACATCAGCACTGCAGGGGAGGGGTGGGTGTGGCAGGGACATCACAAGGGCCTTTGGAGGACCTCAGCCTATTGGACAAAGGTGGTGGGGAGGCGATGATCTCACAGAGAGATCCTGACATCAGCCAGGCAGGACAGGGGTGCAGGACGGGGGCAACCTCGGAGACCCCTGTGGTTTTGCCTCAGCAAGTCTCCTTCTCGAGGTCTCTCCTTGAGGACTGAGAGAATTCACTTTCACATACGTGCGGACGAGGAGGACCCTCTGCGGAGTTTTCTCCTTTTCTCTTACTGATTTTGCTAGAAAACAGACGTCCCTGTTTGGAAGGTAAGAGCCTCCAAGATGTTTGGAACCTGTTCAGTCTGATCCATCAGGTGCCGGCTGATTTTTAGGAATGGAAAACATTAGATTGAGGTGGCAGCATTTTATTTCCGACCTAGGACTTTTTCCCTTAGAATCACTGGGGACATTGGGGTTTCTCCTTTTTGTTTTCCCTTTTCCTCTGTCTCTCCCTCCTTTCTCTTCTTCTCTTGCATCTTTGTCCTTTTCCCCTGCTCTCCTCCCACCACCAGGACCTGTGTCTGTGTTTGTGGAGTGGAGGGTTTGCTCTCAAACTCTCATTGTGGGAGGCCTCCACAAAGACGTGTGTCTGGAATAGTGCTCTAAGAGTGACTCCCTCCAGTGGTGACCTGGGACATCTGGTGAGAACTCTCAGCTTTCTGACTCTTTCTGATTGGGCGAGCATGGGGCTATTGTGAGGGAGGAGACTCAGGTCCGTGTTACTCTCTTTTAAGACCAAGGAAATAAGTCATAACCAAACATGTATTTGATTGCTCTTGCTGCTTCTCTCCGTTCACTGTCTTTGAGTAATTCATGATTCTCTCTCTAATGGTCTAGTTCTTCTAAAATACTTACTGAATAATTAGGTTTTAATAAAGCCACATGCAAACCCATACTTCCAGTAACAAAGGAGTCAGGCCGCACTCTACAGAATGGGGGACAGTCCACTGGAAAGCAGTGACCCTGAAAAGGATTTCAGGGCCATAGTGGACAAGCTGCTCAACATGATCTGTCAAAGTGAAACTGTGGTTAAAAAAGGTTAAAGCCATCCTTGGATGGATAGAGTAGTGAGTATGGACAGGGAAGTGATACAGCATTGGTGAGACTGACTGGAATGTTGAATCCAGTTCTTGTGTCCACATTTTGAAAATTATGTGAAAAATCTGGAGAGGGTACAGAAAAGTATCGTATTTGAGTGATGGGGACGATGCCTTATAGTGAGACACTGAAAAAGCTCAATCTGTTTAGTTTATACAAAAGAAGAATGAGAGGTGAGTTGCTTGACTTCTTGGAGAGAAAATGCTAAGTATAAAAGGGCTCTTTTATCTAGCAGAGAAAGGCATGACAAGACCCCATGGCTGGAAGCAGAAATCAGAAAAAAGTCTAATTAGAATAAGACCCAGATTTGTAAAAGGGTGATTCATCATTGGAACAAACTACCAAGAGAAATGATGGACTCTCCATCTCTTGATGTCTTCTAATGAAGACTAGATGCCTTTCTGGAAAATGTTTGAGAAAAAAAACAGCTCTTCTCAGATACAGGAGTCCTTAGGATATGCAGGGGATCAGATTAGACACTCTAATGATCCCTTCTGGCCATAAAGTGTACTAATTTATGAAAACCCAATTGTGGCCTGGGGAAGAGCCTCTGATGTTTTACTGTGTAGCCGGCTTGATCCCCAGAATGAAGAGTCATTGAGTGGGGTGATCCCAGGGGAAGCAGCTCAAATATCCAATGTGGCTGGACAGGGGCAGGACATCAGCACTGCAGGGGAGGGGTGGGTGTGGCAGTGACATCACAAGGGCCTTTGGCAGGACCTTAGCCTATTGGACAAAGGTGGTGGGGAGAGGATGATCTCACAGAGAGACCCTGACATCAGCCAGGCAGGACAGGGTCAATCTCGGAGATCCCTGTGGCTTTGCCTCAGCAAGTCTCCTTCTCGAGGTCTCTCCTTGAGGACTGAGAGAGAATTCACTTTCACGTACGTGCGGACGAGGAGGACCCTCTGCGGCGTTTTCTCCTTTCTTTTACTGATTTTGCTAGAAAATAGACGTCCCTGTTTAGAAGGTAAGAGCCTCCAAGAGGTTTGGAACCTGTTCAATCTGATCCATCAGGTGCCGGCTGAATTCTAGGAATGGAAAACACTAGATTGAGGTGGCAGAATTTTATTTTCGACCTAGGACTTTGTCCCTTAGAATCACTGGGGACGTTGGGGTTTCTCCTTTTTGTTTTCCCTTTTCCTCTGTCCATCCCACCTTTCTCTTCTTGCCTCTTTTGTCCTTTTCCCCTGCTCTCCTCCCACCACCAGAAGGTCTGTGTGGAACAGGGATGTGGGGGGGCGGGATGTTGTGGGAGGCCCTCACCAGTAGCGTAGGCAGGTCCGGAGCACAGGGGGAGCGGCACTATAAAAAGGCGCCTCCCCAGGCTCCCCCTGTACTCACCCAGCGGTGCCTCTGGCGGCGCTCCGGGTCTTCGGCGGCACTTCGGTGGTACCCGCCGCCAAAGACCCGGAGCGCCGCCGGGTGTGTGCAAGAAGCGGCGCTTAAAAAGAAGCGGCGCCTTTTATTAGCTCTGCTAAAAAAAGGCGCCACTTCCTTTTTAAGGTGCTGCTTCTGCTCACAGGGGGAGTGGCCGCTCCCCCTGCTTCCCCCCCCCCCCCCCCCGGCTACGCTACTGGCCCTCATAAAGAGGTGGGGCTGGAATAGTGCTCTGAGAGTGATCCCCTCAGGGGTCACCTGGGCCATTCTTTGGGCTATTTGATGAGAACCCTCAGCCTCTCACCCCTCAAAGTCTCAACCCTGATTGGCTGAGGAGCCAGCTATTGACAGGGAGGAAACTCAGGTCTTTGTTGTTCTCTTTGAAGACCAAGCAGATAACTCATAACCAATTATATGTTTGACGAATTTTGATGCTTCTCCATTAATTGTCTCTGAGCAGTTCATGAGCCTCTCTAACATTCCAGTTCTTCTAAAATACTTGCTGAATAATTACTATGAACAATTTTTGGTCTGTAACTCATTTCAGAGCACTTTTTTCTGATTATTAAATGTATGAAATTCAAGATGTGATGGTTAATTTGAAAGTCAGGACTCCTGGGTCCTATTCCCAACTTTGCCACTGACTGGCTGCATGACCTAAGACAAGTCACTTCTCCTTTCTCAGCCTTAGTTTCTCCCTCTGTCAAGTAGGAATAACAATCCTCTCCTACCTACCTCACGGTGGGTGGAGGATGGGGATTCATTTAAGAGTGTCACTAGTAGCAGTGCAAAATATGAGGTGTCCTAGCACATTGAGTCGTATTAGATTATGACATAATATTCTGTTTTATTTGTATTTTATTAGTTTGAAATTGTTAAGAGCAGCAACTACTTAGCTCAGACAGAAGCATCTTGTCTAATTTTCTAGATCACAGTGTCTCCTCTTTGTGTGCGACGAGACAATTTAATGCACTGTGACAAACAGGAGATGCTCTTGTTTTGCAAACAAATATTTTTCATCCAACTTGTTATGATTTCAAGAAACAAACTGGTTTAGTCTGCATGGATTTTCTGACAGAAAAGCGTTCCCATGAAAATTTTCCCACCTTATTTCCTGGACTCTATCCCTGCCTCCGCGGGGGGGGGGGTGTTGTCTGTTAGAAGGCTTCTCTTTCTGGCTCTGTCACTGCCTTGCTGTGTGGGACCTTGGGTAGGTCCAATGGGAATAGGGACAATCCTCTAACTCCGGGCAGCAGTGAGCCTGGGTGAGATAAGGGCTGTTAAAACCCTCTGTGAAGGAGAAAGGGGTGTTTCCAGGTGTTGAACGTCAAGAATTCTAAACTTTGCTAAAATGGTTAGTCTAGAGAAACAAGAAATAGTCGAAGCCAAATTTTAACCATTGTCTTTTTTAAAGCCCATTTGGGGATGTGAGTCCCACAGAGCCATAGAGACGGGGAGCAACTTGCCCAAAGTCCCACAAGTCAATAGGCAGCAATGGAACCCAGGAGTGACACTCCCTCTCAAAGGCAGGGGGACCGGACATGAGGGCCGGTTGTAATGGCCAGCTGTGGGAGGGAGTGTGCAGCAATGGTTAGTGAAGGGGCCCATCCATGGCTCTCACACTTGGTGTGACCCTGAGCTGGTAGCTTCCCCTCCCCAGGCCCGTTTGCTATCAGTAGGGTTGGGGTCCCGTCCCTACAGCCCAGGGGGGTAGGGAAGCTTCATGAAGGTGAGTAAAGTGCCGGGATGTCAGGAGCTGGGAGGCGCTGTCACCCCTGCACTAGGGCTGTGTTCTAGCACCCCCTGCTGCTGGCTGAGTTTCTCCGTCCCTTGGCAATAAGACAGACTCTTGTTTTCACAGCCAGTCGATCGCCCAGTGTCATCACCTTGCCTGCTGGCCAGGCAGGCTAACTCCTCAGGTCACCACCCTCTCCAGCCTGCCTTAGGCTTGGGGAGCGAGGAGGAGGGCAAGGGACATCTGGTGACCCTGAACAGCCGCCATCCATCGCACCAACACCTAGAGCAAGTGAGTTGCATTAGGGTTCCTTGGTGGCTTCCCCTGTCTGTCTGGGGAGAGGCAGAAACAGGAGAGAGTATCTCCAAAAGGAGATTTGATTTGCAAACAGCCCCAAGTAGCTCCTCACTCTCAGACCGGGCAGGGGCTTCTCTAGAGCCATCTCCAGTGTGCTTGGAAACATCCCAGCAATGGGGCTCCCAGCCCTTCCCTTGTGGGAGACTGTTCCCCAGGTTGAGAGTCTCTGAGCTGGGCCAGACCCTGTGAGCTGCTGAGCATGGAAATCAATGGGGAACAAGGGGGGCTCTGAGCTTCCTGTGCCTAGGGTCTTTGTGACTTTGACGTGGGGAATGGTTTCCCAGGAGAAGTCCGGACCCCTTCGTTCTGTTCCTTCTCTAGCCTGGGCGGGAGTGTGGCCTGGGACGGCAGGAGGGGGCTGCTTGTCCAGAGTAATCGATGGTCTTTGTGACTGACCCCACTGCTCTAAAAGGAGGAGACTCCCCGGATATTGCAGCAGCAGGGATGACGAGGGGGAACGCTGGGAGCAGATCATGCAATGAACTCCTGCCAGTGTACATAGCTTGCACTCCCTGCACCCCTGTGGGGGGAGGAGGAGCTGCTCTGGCTGGGGTGGGGTTGGGGAGGGACCCAAAAGGCCTGTGAGTGAGAGGCTGCCTCGACCCCAGACTCATGCCTGCTCCCCGCTCGGTTCCAGGATGGCCAGGCTCCTGAGGCTGTTCAGGAAGAAGGCTCTGCAGGTGGCCCCAGAGCCTGAGGGAAGCAGCTTCCGTCTTCCCAAGGAGCAGAGCAGCCCCTCCCTCCCCGCTGGCGGGGAAGCAGCTCCCATCCAGGCCAGAAGGTGGAAGTGCCCAGCCTTCTGGCATAGGAAACCAGCTCCCGGTGCAGGCACCGAGCTGGGAAAGGCACCGACCAGGCCACAAAGGAGCTGGCTGCGCAGGCGGGACCCAGCCCAGGAGGGGAGCCGGGCAGGGTGGCTCTGGGGCTTGTTGTGTGGGCAGCAGCGGCCCCAGGAGCCCAGCCCTGATTCCCAGGAGGAGGCATCACCCTGCCCAGTTACTGAAGACCTTCCAGCCTCCCCAGGGCAGGAGGAGGTGGAAGGTCCCTGTACCAGCACTAGCAGCTCGGCATGGGACAGCAGCAGCAGCTCCTGGGACTCTGGCAGCAGCGAGGCTGATGGACGCCGCTGCTTTGTTCCAGGTGAGGAGCCAGGCTGGGCTCAGGGAGGGTTGAGGACGGGGCTGTGAACACCCTGGGCCCAGGCGCTGTACCAGTGCTATGAGGGGGGTCCCCAGCCCAGGTGTCTGGCCTGAGCCACGTGAACCCCACTGACAGCAGCAGCAGTCACCCAGCTGCCCCTGCAGCAAGGAGAACTGGGGGTGGGGGCATCAAGAGCTGCTGCCACTTTGGTCCTTCATGCTCAGGGGGAGGGGGGAGGAACCTCCCAGTGAGTCCTGGACAGTGCGGAGGGCCCTCTCTGCTATGGGATTCTGAAGCTGTTGGGGGCTGAAGGCATCCCTGAGAGGGGGTGTCTGGGCCCGATCTGCCCTGGGTGCCTAAGGTGGGAAGAGGGGTCTTTAATCCTGCTCTCCCTACCATGCCACTGTCCTTCTCCCAAGTGGCAGCAGGCGTCATCCTGTTCCCTTCCCTCCCTGCTGCAGAGACCCCCAGGGACTCAGAGGACGAGGAGGAGGAGGAGGAATGGGTGGACGTGGCTAAAGAGGAAGCTGCTCTCAAGGTCATCAGAGAGCAGCTCCATGTCAGAGAAAAGGTACAAAAGTTTCCCAGCTGGGCTGGTACCAAGATTGTCCTGCCCCTTCCCAGCATCCCTACCTTGTGCAGAGAGTCTTGTCCCTCATGATCCACCACCCCTAATGGGGATCTTTCTCCTCCATGGTGTGGGGCCCCCAAGTTGGGGGTGTTTGTCCTACATCAGCCAGGGTCTCCTCCCCCCACAGGCACTGTCCCAGTTCCTGATCCTGCTTGTGTAGGAGTCGTGGGTGATTTGGACAATAGGCAGGTCCCTACTATCCCCCATTGAGGCCTGAGCCCTGGAGCTGGTGTGGGGGGTCAGGGAGGTCCCCGGCTAACAGTCTTTCTCTCCCCTAACCCCACTCCTGGTGGGTGCAGGATGAGGCACAGCAGCTCATGTTCCTGCACGCCATCCGCCCTGCGTGTCTCGCTGCACAGCAGAGAGGGCAGGACATGCTGGAGCCCCACTGCTGCAAGTCGGCTGTGGTGGAGAGGATTGTGGTGAGTGAGACACGTTGCCTGGCAGCTGGAGGGAGGAGAGAGACATGGGATGGGCAGGGGTCTTGATGGGCTAATGGGTGGGGGCTGGGTGACGTTGGAGGGGGCAGCAGAGGGCAGGGATTGCTGGGGCTGAAGATTGGGGAGAAAAGAAGATAGAAATTCTGAGATTGGTCACTAGTGGGCAGTGGGGGAATTGTGGGGCTGGAGGGCAGCTGAGGCTGGGGGACAAGGAATCAGATGGTCCCAGCTTGATAGTCAGGATGGTGTTGGATGAGGGCAGTTTCGACAGGGAGGAGGGAAGAAGGGGAATGGGACTGAGCTAGGCAGGAATCCTGGAAGGGGGACAAGTTTGATGGGCAGGAAGGAATCGGAGGAGCAGGACGTAGGTGGGGGGATCCTGCTGGCCATGTGTAATCTCCTCACTGGGAAGTGTCAGTGGAGCCCAAATCTCACACGCTCCTTTGTCTCCTTTGCATCTCACAGGAGCTCATTGAGGAACTGCCTGATGACTCTCCACCCGGCTCCATCCTTGCCAACTCCCTGATTGCTGTGGGCAACCTCAGGTACCGAGACCCCCCCATCCGGCTCCCCCAACCCTGGTGCTGCTCAGGCCCAGGGCTGGGAGTCACTGTCCATCCCATTCCCAAGTCACCTCCCAAGGGTGGCTCCTCTGGCAGAGGTGGTGGGGTGGGAAGGTTCACTCTCTCCTGGCTGGGCTGTTCTTTTCACTCCAATAACATTACACGGGTCTTGGGGAGGGGCTCACTCCAGGGGTCAGATACAGGAGGGGCAGCAGGATCCAGGGAACAGGGGCTATTCCTGCTCTGCCATTGTCTGTCTGTGAGGCCTTGGCCTTGTAATTCCCTGTCTCAGTGCCTCAGTTTCCATTCTCGCCAGCCTGTACCTATTTCCCTGTGGTTTCGTGTCCGTGTTGACGCCAGTCCCACCCCCATACTGCACAGTCTAATACCAGCTCCTCTCTCTTGCCAGCACCATGAAACCTGCCCTGGACCCAGAGCTGGAGACCCACCTCCTGCGAGCTGCTCTGCACGCTGTCTTCACTCTGGGCATGGAGAAGGACACCACTCAAGTCCAGGTACATCATCCTCCTCCATCCTCCTACTCCTCCAAAGTGGCCTTTGGTTCCTGCTCCCTTGATTCGCTAGAGCTCCAGAGATAGGGGTGGGGTAGGCAGAGATGGAACAAGCTGCAGGGTTGGATCCTTCCCTCAAGGGAGGAAGACATTACCAGTCCCAGCAGGATTTCTTTCTTTCTTTCTTTCTTCCTTCCTTCCATATGCCGTGTTTTGCCCAGCAGCCCAGCTTCCATCCATAGCAATTTGGCTCTTCCATACTCTGCTCCCTACGAGGCCCTCTGCAGAGACCTGCTAAGCTCATGGATGAAAGATACAGCTGTCATGAGTCCTTGCTAATTGCCTGCAGTGGGATGTTATTGGGAGAGGCCAGGATATGTGTTTGGGAGTCTCACCAGTGCTTCCCAGAGACCCCTGTTCTCATCCTGTGGCAGGGGTAGCCCCAGTTTCCCTAACTCTGACCCATGCTTTGCAGGCTCTGCACAAAGTCATTCCAGAGCTCCTGGATGCCATGCTGGGGAACCTGCTGGCAGAGTCCCCAGACACAGACAGGCTCCACTACATCTTGGAGGTGAGCCTCATGAGGAGGGGTGGGGAGCAATTTTACCTTAACTCTTAGGAGGACTGGTAAGGAGAGACTAGAAGGTCCATTTTCTAGTCTGTCCTCCTAGCTAGGTCCCCAGTGGTCTGTACTTGGTTGGGGAAGTCAGTGCAATGCAGTGTCAGGCCCTTCCTCCTTGAAGGACAGAGGAAGGAGCTGGGACTTCAAGCCAGAGATCTGCCTGGTTCTCTTGAGCACTAACCACAGGGCCCCTGGCGGGCTTGGGAGTGAGAGTCTTACCCCCCTACACACACACACACCCTCTCCCATGAGATTCAGGAGATGGTTCTCAGAGAAGAGGCACATACTCCTTCCTAGAGAAACAGGAGGACCCCAGGGAATCAGCCCTTCTCTCCAGTGGGCCCTGAGATACCTGGAGGGATTGTGCTCAAAGTCACTCCCTTTATCCCACCAAGGACTTTAGTGCCAGGGAAGAGCAAGGAGTCAGTCTCCTTTCTGGTGAACTGTTCAGGAATCAGGAGTTCAGGGAGGATGTGACCAGCCCTGACACCAAACATTGTCCCAATCCAGAGAGACACTGACAAGTTGTGACCTGCAGGACACAAGCCGGGTCCTGGGGGAAAGAATCCCCTTCTAAAGCTCTGCGATCAATGACTCAGATATTCCATCCTGCACATAATGTCTCAGCCCCCTGGGGCTGGTGAGGGGCTCATTTGCACAGCACATGCACCTGCCCATTGATCCTGACCTCCCTCCTTCTCCCACAGCATATCAACTTCTGGATCGTGTCCAGGGTGTCCCAGGAGAGAGCCAGGGCCATTAGGTGCAGCACGGCCCTGCTCAGATACTCCATCACCCTCCCTGAGTTTGACGTAAGTGACCTCTGACCCCAGCTTCCTGACTCCAGGCGTAGGCGGTCTGGCTCCGACGGGCTGTAGGATCTGCGGCTGCAGGGGCTGTGGGTTAGGAGTGTTCCTCTTGGGGAGGCAGAGTCAGAGCCGAGAATGAGATAGGCTTGAGTCAAGTTCTTCTTTTCCTAGTTAAGTGGTGACCCTGGTTAAGGGGACCATGCTCCAGCCCCTGCTCTAGCCAGGTTCGTGCCTGGCCTTGGGTCCCTTCCTGGCATCCCAAAGCAGCTCCTGGCTCCCTTGGCAGCAGAGAAAATGAAGGGTCTACCTCTAGCTCCTCTCCCCCAGCATCTCATGCAGAGGGGTTGAGTGGAAGGAGGGGACAGGGAGCTGACAGGAAAATGCTGATGGAGTCCCCTCTCCTTTCCCTTCCATTAGATCTCAGCAGAGTTCCCTAGGATGGGTCACCATGTGGCACAGATGGCTCTGTTTGTCAGTGACCCAGACAAGGAAATCAGCCGGCAGGCCAGGGAGGGGACTTACCGACTCTACCAGCTGCTTCTGCAACAGAGAGGTAAGGAACCCAGCTGGGAAATGGGACCGAATAGGAGACTGAGAGGGACCACAGGCGGATAATGGGACCCCAGACAATTTCTCTCAGACTGACCCTAGCTGGAGGATGAGTCTCTCTCCGTCTCTGTTCTTCTCCACACCATTGTGCGGCCACCAATGGGATTGGAAGGACACAGAAATTGCAACCAGCATGATAAATGTGTGACTTTCTCTCTCTTCCAGGGCTGACCATACATGAGGCAGATCTGTGGTGCTGCGACTGGCACCAGGACAGCAGGCTCCTGGGCTACAAGAACACAGCCAGGGTGGGGGAGGTAAGGTCACTCTGCCAGGGCCTGACACAGCTCAGGGAGTGGGGCTGGCTGGGTTCCCTGCAGTGGCTGCCTCCTGGAGACAGGAAAAGAGCCCACTCCTTAGTTCCAGCTCAGAGTTCCTCATTCAGCACCCAGTGGGAGAGGCTGGTACTAAAGGTCCCACATTGGAACCTTGCTAGTTGCCATGATTTGCATGTCTTAAATGGATCCATTGCTACGTGGCATAAGGAGAATCCCTGGGTGGGTGAGTTAATATAAGATTATGGCTCTGGGTGTCTCTCTGCTCCTTGTCCCCCTGGCTGATACCCAAGTGTCTGAGAGGAGAGCACTGGGTCAGTCAGTCACTATTGTTTGATCAGACACTTGTTAAATTCCCTGCACCCTTTAGAAGCAGAGAAAGGAGATGGGGTTTGCCCAATGCCATTGCCAGTCAGGAAGCAGAATGCCCCAACCTGGGAACTGGGTAGGAGACACAGTGCGCTCCAAAGCCAATACAGACCATATGCACCCCCCTCACGTCTCCAGACCCAGCCAGGGAATGGCAAAGTGTCTGGACCTCAGCCACTGTTCCAAAGACGCACATTGTCACTGACCCAAGTTGTGGCTACTTGCTGCACAAGTAGAAAATCAAAGACTCCCCGTCACACAACTGTGGTGAGAACATCCAAACCTTTGAACACACCATAACACAGTGCCCCCAAATTGGAGTCCAAGGTGAAACGGCTGATCTCCACAGCAGCACAGAGGAGGCCTTGGACAGTAGCGTAGACGGGGGGGAGCAGGTGGAGCAGTCGCGCCCCCTGCGAGGAGAAGCAGCACCTTAAAAAGCACCGCTGGAGCCCCGCTGCCGGAGCCGGGCTCGGGGGGGTGCTTTAAAAGGCCCGCAGCTCCTGCCGCTGCGGGAAGCCACGGGCCTTTTAAATCCCCGCCCGAGCCCCGCTGCCAGAGCCGGGCTGGGGTGGGGTCCTTTAAAAGGCCCACGGCTCCCCGCAGCAGCAGGAGCCGCGGGCCTTTTAAAGCACCTCCCCCCCACCCCGGCCCCACTGCCAGAGCCGGGCTGGGGGGGGGGCACTTTAAAAGGCCCACGGCTCCTGCCGCTGCAGGGAGCCGCGGGCCCTTTAAAGCGCCCGCCCCAACCCCGCTGCCTTAGCCGGGCTGGGGGGGGCCCTTTAAAAGGCCCGCGGCTCTTGTTGCTGCAGGGAGCCAAGGGCCTTTTAAAGCCCCCCCCAGCGCTGCTGCCAGAGCCGGGCTCTGGCGGGGATTTAAAAGGTCCGCGGCTCCCTACGGCTGCAAGAGCCGTGAGCCTTTTAAATCCCCGCCCGAGCCCCGCTGCCAGAGCCGGGCTGGGCTGGGTGGGGGGGCGCTTTAAAAGGCCCGCGGCTCCTGCAGCTGCGGAGAGCCGCGGGCCTTTTAAAGCGCCATCAGAGCCCTGCTGCCGGAGCTCTGGTGGCACTTTAAAGGGCCCGGGGGCTCCGCAGCAGCTGGAGTGCCGGGGCCTTTAAAGCGCCGGCGGGTGAGTACAGCGGGAGCGGGGAGGCACCTTTTTATAGCGCCGCTCCCCCTGTGCTCTAAACCTGGCTACGCCACTGGCCTTGGAATGGCTCCTGGATCTACAAGTGCA
Source organism: Macrochelys suwanniensis (assembly GCA_033296515.1). Classification (NCBI taxonomy): domain Eukaryota; kingdom Metazoa; phylum Chordata; order Testudines; family Chelydridae; genus Macrochelys; species Macrochelys suwanniensis. The sequence continues at coordinate 96,255,652 of CM065776.1, read as the reverse complement.
CATACAGAATGCTGCTCTGCAGACACCACATGAGAGACTGTGAGCTTGTCCCCGCTCCCACAAGCTGAATTGCTGCACCAGATGAAAAGTTTCATGGGAGTGTCTGTGGTGGGGACTGGGACATGAGTCTCCTTATCCTTGTCATGATGCAGATTGGATTCCCCTTGGCAGAAACCCAGAAGCTGCAGAGGCCAGACCCAGCTACTTGAGAAATCACTAAGTTGGGGGGACTAGAACTTTGGTCTGTCAGCTCCCCACCACCACACACACATGCCTCTAGCCAATGAGGTGCAGGAGATCTCTGTGCTGGAAGCAATACAGGGTCCCCTATCATCTCTGTGCACTGCACAGTAGAGTGTGCCTGCCCACACACATTAGAGATCCATTTCCAGCCTGTCATGGCCCCTGTGATAAATTGCCCTCCCAAAAGAGCTACTGGAGGCTTTGGTCCCTAAGCACCTGTGGCCTTTTAAGAAAGGGGCTTCCCTGAGCCAGGGGACCCTGAAAGCCTCCTGGGGAATGAACTGCCTTGGCTACAGCAGCTCTTTTACCCTCCCTCTGGGCCACTAGAGGGTGATGCCAGTCTATCTTCAGGACTTGGAGGCTGCCTCTGGGCAATCTGCTAAAGCCTCATGTCCTGCTGGTTTTAGGTCTTTGGGAAGTTATTTTCGGAGGGGCAAAGGCGATTCTTCCTTCGGACAGCAGTGCTGGCCATCCATGACCCCCTGCTGCGGGTCAGCCAGGCTGGGCTGGTGCTAGCTTACTCCCTCCTGGGGGAAGCCCAGCAACTGATGCGGAACAAGGTAAGCAGCTGCAATAGACTCAGGCAATTGGGGCGGGGCCCAGGGCCTCATTCCCATCCTATCGCCATTCGCTGGCCTGGCAGTAAGGAACCTGGTGGGGAATGAGAGTCAGAGCAGGTGCTACTGGGAAGGGAGATGAATTCACCTCCATGAGCAGGAGGGAGCTAGCTTGTCCTCTGAACAGCTCCAACCCAGCTCTTTAGCGAGGCTAATTAATTACAATTATAATAACAAATTAATTAGTTACCTCATCATGGACTTTTTTTCTTAGGATGTGGTGCTATGATATCACTCCTGGGAAGGGCAGGAGAGTCCCCTAAGTGCTCTCTGTGAACCTTTGCTGCCCCACAGAGCTGCACCCAGTTCCCCATGGCCTAGTGTCCATGTCACCCAAGCCACCATCCAGAGTTGCTCCCATCACTGGCCGCCTGGGAGGCCAAGGATTGACTGGTGATGGCGACTGACCAGGCAGGGCTGAGGCACATGGGCGGGGGAAGTTTGTCTTGCTGCTGGCAGGCCTGGACCCACTCTAGAGAGAATGGGAGGATTCAGTCAGCAGGGGCTGCTGACCGTTCACTGAGGCTGCCATCCTGTGGCTTCTGTATTTGTCACTGGGGTCACTTGGTCTCAACCTCCCCATAATTCCACTTGACTGCTTCAGAATCCCTCCTGCCCACCCTGCTAGAGCCCCCTCTCTGCTCTGCCCGGGTGGGGATGGAGGTGGGGGTGGTGGAGGAGAGGGTTCTGAAAACTTGAGCTGCGTCCCCAGGTGGGTTGGAGGTGGAACAGCTGTCAGGGGCACTGATGGGGAGGTGGCAGGAGCTAACCCTACAAGATGGGAGGGTTGGCACTGGAGGTCACTAGAGAGGACAACAAGACTCCATCTGGGGGATCAGGAGGGTGAATCCACCCCTCAGACGTGGGCAGCTGCTGGGTGGAAATGGTGCTGGTTCCAGGTGCCCTTAATCCTCCCTGATTCCTCGGGAGTGTCTGAGTCTCTGACAGGTTCTCATTCCCTTGCAGCAGGAGGACATCACAGCCAACGTGATGCGCCAGCTCCGCATGATCCGCCACTTGCGCCACATGCCCGAGGCGCTGCAAGGGCTGTACCTCATCTGATGCCCTTACGGGTTCCCCTCCCATGTCCAGCAATTCCCTCCCCCTGCTGCAGGTACTGCTCTGCCTCACTGTAAATGGGGGGGCTAGTGGACAGGGAAATGGAGCCCCCTGGCATTGACAGAAACTCTCTCCCCTCTGTGTGGATCAGGGTCCTTCCCTCTGCCCCCAAACTTCCTTTATCTGGGGAAGGGGCTCTTCCCCTCACTCCCATTCCCCACCCCTCTTTCCTTGGTCTGACACCCATCCCTTTCCCCCTGCTCCCAGGCAGAGCTCGCCATGCCCCATATGGTGCAGAAGGGCCTTTGTGTCAGGGCTACAGATTGTCTGCCCAACTGAAGCTCAGAAAGCTCCACATTTGAGGAGGTGGGGTTGGGACAGAGGCTCAGGGCTAGCTTCACCTCCTGCCCTTTATTCTCCCCGTAGCCCTTCTACAGGCTCTCAGTGTGTGAAATGAATAGGAGCCTCTCCCCCGCTGTCTTCTATGCCCTGGGGTGTGTCACAGTCTCCCAGATGGGTGCAGCCTGCAGCTGAGCCAGCTCAGGGAGCATTGGGGACAAGTCACCTTGTCCTATGAAACCAAGCCGTGCTAGTTCTCAAAGAGGCTGAGAGTGAAGACCCCGCTCCCTCATGGAGGTAAGAGTCATTTACTTCTTTGGGCATGTGGGTGTCTTGGGGGAGAAATGGGATCCCTGCTGCATAGCCTGGCTGGAAGCTTCCCCCATCCCTGGGACAGAGATGTCTCCATCAATGTGACACCCTTTTTTTTCCCTAGCAAGAGGCTCCCCAGAGATGTCCATCGATGGGGGACCAGAGGACACCTAACGATGAGTAGTTTCATTCATTATTGGCATAGTCGGCAGGATTGAATTCCCCCTGTCATCCATGAGGGCTGATGGAAGTCTCGGTTGATGAAGGAAGGTCCATCCCCGCAAGTGGGATTTCCCATTTGAGCGCCAGGGACTGGTTAAGCAGTCAAAGCAGGTCTCAGGGTTTCTCCAGCAGCTCCTAGAAAACCACCAGAAGCAGAAGGAAGTGCAGGCAGAGCTATAGATGCAGCTGGTAATCTTGAGGGAGCAGAAGCAATACCTGTCAGAGATCCTGCAAAGGGAAATCAACCCAGGGTCTGCTATGCCCATGGACAAAAATAGCAGATAAGGAGAGCATGCCTGGGCTGTGCTGAGAAGGTTAGCCCAGGAGAGAAGGGCATGACAAAGTGTATAAGCGTAGCCTAATGCCAAGATGGGGACAAAAGTTCTCTGTTTTTGGTGCAGAGAAGCAAGAGAAGGTGTCCTCTGGCACAAACATACATGAGGCAGGCAAATTGGAGGTGGCAGTGATGGCCGTGGACCAGGGAGGAGTATAAAAATATTGCTCAGGAATGCAGGAGTGAAATCAGGAAGGCCAAATCACATTTGGAGTTGCAGCTAGCAAGAGATGTTAAGAGTAACAAGAAGGGTTTCTTCAAGTATGTTAGCAACGAGAAGAAAGTCAAGGAAAGTGTGGACCCCTTACTGAATGAAGGAGGCAATCTAGTGACAGAGGATGTGGAAAAAGGAAAACAACTCAATGCTTTTTTTGCTCTGTCTTAACGAACAAGGTCAGCTCCAAGACTACTGCACTGGGCAGCACAGCATGGGGAGGAGGTAACCAGCCCTTTGTGGAGAAAGAAGTGGTTCAGTACTATCTGGAAAAGCTGGATGAGCACAAGTCCATGGGGCCCATCCAAGGGTGCTAAAGGAGTTGGTGGATGTGACTGCAGAGCCACTGGCCATTATCTTTGAAAACTCATGACAATCGGGGGAGGTCCCGGATGACTGGGAAAAGGCTAATGTAATGCCCATCTTTAAAAAAGGGAAGGAGGAGGATCCGGGGAACTACAGGCCAATCAGCCTCACCTCACCCTGGAAAAATCAAGTAGCAGGTTCTCAGGGAATCAATTCTGAAGCACTTAGAGGAGAGGAAAGTGATCAGGAACAGTCAGCATGGATTCACCAAGGGCAAGTCATGCCTGACTAACCTAATTGCCTTCTATGATGAGATAACTGGCTCTGTGGATGAGGGGAAAGCAGTGGATGTGTTATTCCTTGACTTTAGCAAAGCTTTTTATACCGTCTCCCACAGTATTCTTGCCAGCAAGTTAAAGAAGTATGGGCTGGATGAATGGTCTATAAGGTGGATAGAAAGCTGGCTAGATTGTCGGGCTCAACGGAGAGTGATCAATGGCTCCATGTCTAGTTGGCAGCCAGTATCAAGCGGTTCTCCCTCCATGGTTCCTGCCCCATCCCCCTCCCCACTTGATTCTTTCCCCCTTCACACCCACTTTGCTCCTGTCCCTCTCCCCTTCTTGTTCTATCCCCACCTGTCTTCTGTTTGCCTATGCTCCTATCCCCCTCAGATCCTGCCCTTGTCCCTGCCCCCCATAACCACCTGTTCTTTACCTTTCCACATTTGAGTCAGGGTGCCTCCTCCACTTAATCCACACTGCTTAGACAACAGCAGGAGGAGCACTGAGAGCACAAAAGAGACAGTCTACCTGGTCTCAGTTCTAGTGCCCAGTGCTATAATGTTCCCCAGTTACTGGGAGACAATTGCAGGGAAAGTCCTGCTCCGCCCCTGTATTCTTGGGCTGGAGCATGCTCTGTTGTTGTGTGGGGATGGGGCATGTACAGTCTGGTTGGCATGGAGGTTCTCTGAGGAGATGGAACATGCTCTGTACGGACAGATTATGCAGATAATTTAGCTGCCAAACTCTAACAAGTCTCTACTGAGCATGTGCAAACTGAGCATTTTGGAGAATTACAACTTGGCCAAATTTGGGCAAATTTTCCAAGGGATAGCAAAAGGCACATCCCTGATGCCAGAGTAGGCCCCTGCCAAATTTCAAGTTCCTGCTCCAAAATATTTGGACACTAAATCTTCTCAATGAAATGATTATAAGAATTTTTTAACATAGGCGAAAATATATATTTTCCTTAATTTTATTTTCAGAAACAGCTGAACCATTTTAGCCAAAACTCCATCTCCTCCACATTCCCCTTTCCCATCACATTCAGTCTGAGGAAGACACTCAGCATGGAAAATTTCACCCTGAACAGTTAAAATTCAGTAAAGTTATAAACAACTGAGAGCAGGGTCTGATAATGGGAATTATCAGGAAATCTTAACAATAACCATCAGAACCTGCACAACCTGTTTTAATGTATGCATATGACTATACACACATTATGGTATATAAAGGGGGGAGGGATAGCTCAGTGGTTTGAGCATTGGCCTGCTAAACCCAGGGTTGTGAGTTCAATCCTTGAGGGGGCCATTTGGGGATCTGGGGCAAAAATTGGGGATTGGTCCTGCTTTGAGCAGGGGGTTGGACTACTAAGGTCCCTTCCAACCCTGATATTCTATGATTCTATGAAAGGACTTTTGAATACTGTATCAGTGTAAAGAATTAAGATAGTACTATAATATCATCTAATTCTGTGTTTTACATCCCTTTAACTATCATTTAGATTCCTTATTTTATGTGGTTGAAAGGTTTTGAATGATAGTTGTGCTTTTCCCAGATTTATATCTTGTACCTACTCTTCTTTTTCCTTTATAAAAAGATTCTAAACATATTTTTAGTGCATATTACTTTGCTACGTAACCTTTCATATTATTAATGTGGTATTAATTATTACTGTATTTCTTTGGGCCATACTCAGTCCTAGTGCAAGCAGATGCAACTCCCACTGGATTCTCTGGGAGTATGGTTCCCATTTGTCTAGACTTAATATGTGCAACTTCTGAACGAAAGACTAGAAATTGAGCTTGAAAAGGAGATGAGGCATGTGAACACAGAAGGATTAAAGTAGGGCAATTGGAAGACGTGATGTTGCTGAAGATGGCAGTGATCATTTTATGGAAGATATCCGGAAATCCTCACACTTGTAGGTAGAAAATGACATGGGGAAAAAAGAGTGGAGAGAAAAGAGTATAGTGTGTTAAGAGTCAATCCTGCTACATGTAAGTAATCCTTACTCATGTGAGTAACACCATTGATTTCATTGAGATTACTCATTGAGTAAGGATTGCTCATATGGTTGAGGTTTGCAGAATCAAGCTGTGTCCCAAGGCTTCTCCAGCCTGCAATGCTTGCCACTGCCTCTCATGTACAAATACAGCCCCAAAATAAAGTTCTCCCCTTCCTAATAAAACACAGTCCCAAGTTAACCAGAAATTTCACTGGTAGCTTCTAAACCACCCAGTCCACATTTTTCTGCATTCAGAGCAGACTGTCTTTTTTCTTTCTCTTCTTCTTTAGTACATAAAGCATCTGGATTTACAGACAAACATGGGACAGGAATCTTTTTTGAGTCTGAGTCTTCTTGTGTGGGCACAGAACTCCCTGGGATCCCCTGGAAACCCAGAAAGGGTTGTGCACAGAATCACTGGCTGTAAAAAAGAAGCAAAAGTCACCAGCACCAGAGCTTTTTTTGTAACCAAACCTTGCAAAATAATGAATTTCACATGATTTCACTTCAAAATATGTCCAAGTTCACTCAGAGAATCTGTGAACCATAGTGACCCTTTCAACAAGCGTGGTCTGGGTTTCAGGCGTGTCAAGAAACTTATGACCAAGCAAGTTTCACATAATTTTGGATTTCTTGGCAAACAAGGGACCCTGTTTCAAGGGGTCATTTTTAAATTATGGCTCACAGCTCCACTGGCAGCTAGAGGCATAATACTATATAACTGGGTTCAAAAACAAATTAGATAAGTTCATAGAGGATAAATCTATCAATGGCAATTAGCCAAGATAGTCAGAGATGCAATCTCATGCTCCAGGTCTCCCTAAGCCTCCAACTGCCAGAATATAGGACTGGATGACAGGGAATAGATCACTCAATAATTTCCCTGTTCTGTTCATTCCCTCTGAAACATCTGGCATTGTCCACTGTCAGAAGACAGGAAATTGGGCTAGATGGATCACTGATCTGACCAGTATTGCCATTCTTCCATCTTACCAAATCTCACCCTTTGTGCTGGGCACATTGGTACTCATAAGAACTTCCCCAACTTTCCAGACACAATTAAAACCAGAAGTCTTTTTGAGGTTTGAAAACCTTATGCTAATTTCCACTACTCATTATTATTCTGTTTACTATTTTTCTATATACTATCTTGCCACCCACACACTTCTCCTCTTGGCTCCTGCCCCAAAAGTATTCATTACTGGAAATCTCACAACAAAGTCTGATCTCATGAGATTTCTAGGCCAGTTTAAGAGGTTCAGGCAGTTCAGAGATGCTTTGCATAAACATCAAAAATTCTGGTTGCATATCAAAACTGAAATAGACCTCTAAGCTTTCAGGTGATCACCCATCATTATGTAGCATTCCCAACAGATGCTCCATATTGAGTCTGGGAAAATTTCCCAGTCTTGTTGTGGATATATGGAGGCAAATGTTTAAAAGTTGGCCTCAAACCTGCTTCTGCAAAATGTGCATGTGTACCCACTGTACTACAAAATGATACATTTGCACATGGGTAGCTGAGCAAAGTAATGCAGATTATTAGGGACACAGAATTCATGCACAAAGCTGGGGAGAAACTTTAAGGGCCAGTTTGAAAATGTTGCTTCACATACCAGTTATCCATGATTCCTCAATGTATCAGTCAGTGTCTTTTGAGGAGGCTGAGATTATGCTAGTACAACTTGACTAGAACACTAACAATGAGGTGTAAATTTTAGGCATTATGGCAACCAGCTAATTATGTGCAAAAGATGCACTTACCATCAACACTAATGGGTTTTTGTAGGTCATTGTTAGCTGTGAGGTTTTGTTCAGCTTTGTTATTAACAAAGATGAGTTCTTTGCCTTCCAAGTAAATGCTTTTATCAGGAAAAAGGGCCCCTTTCCAATGTTAAAGTGCTCTTTTTAAGAGGCCACACAATTATCTGTGAATTACAGGTAGTCTCCTATGACTAATGAATAAATTGAGGTGGCACTTATGTGTTGTAAAGATTTATTGTGTGTTGGGGCTTTTATAACTACTTTTGATTGTTTGTTTTCTTAGTGGTTTGGAAAGCCTCTAAAAACAGCTATCAATTTTTAATGCATTCTTGACATACAAAATCTCCACACAACAACTTAAATTGAAATTGAAACTGCCCTGGAATAGGCTTGACTAACCTAAGAGATCTCTGGTTAGAGAAAGAGGCTTATGCAGCACATGGATGTAATACTGTGCGTCAGTGAATTTTGTATAACATGTTCTAATATACAGTGGAGTCGCATCTTACGCAGGGGTTAGGTTCCGAAGTCAGTGTGTAAGGCGAAAATCGCATATAGTCAAATTCTCATTGAGTGGAATGGCGGGCGGAATCGCCCGCACTACAGGTACAGTATTTAAATTGTTATTTTTCTCTTTTTTTTTTTTTTTTTTGCCGAGAGCAGATAGTTGAATTTGCATAAGTTAAATGCGTGTATGATGTGACTCCACTGTATGCAACTATTAAGGAAAACAGTTGATATTCTAAGCAAACTGATGCAAACACTACTTAAAATGGACTATAATAATAGAATCATAGGACTGGAAGGGACCTCAAGTAATTCTTTGCTAATCAAACCTAACACTAAATGAGAAATCTGTATTCTTCTGATCATCACATAAGAAACCTATGGAACTATCATATCGAATTCTATTCTATAGCTGGGATATAAGTCTGTAAAACACTTTTATAGAGTGGTTTTAAAAGGAAACCTATAGAAAGGTTATCTTTTGCTATTAAAAGCTACAGGAGTTTAGAAAGTGATGCTGCTGTATAGAAACCAGGAATATAAAGGCTTGATCCTGCACCACTGAATTCAATGGGAGTTTTGCCATTGACTTCAGTGGGAGCAGGAGCAGGTCTATATAATCCCAGACCAAAACTTTCAAACTTGTGTGCCTGGGATAGGGGTATGTGATATGATTTTCAAATCCACGTACTCTAAACTTTTCTCAGGGTAGACATATGACACACAAGACAATTCAGATGAAAAGAGAGACAAGGTGAGTGAGGTAATATCTTAAACTGGTCCAATAAAAGATATTATTTCACCTTCCTTGTCTCTCTATTTTGAGAACCCTAGAGAAAGGCTTCTCTAGGAAAGCAAATTACAGCCTAAACTATGGAGTAATTTTTGTGACTGCTTTAACAATGTATAGCTTATTCTTGCTGGTAAATTACAATGGACTTTTCCTGTGGCAATAATAGTCTTAACAAACTGTAATTGGTATCTATATTATCTTAAAATTGGTAATAAGAAAAAAATAAATCCATGTTAATCCCTTTTCAGGAAAGCTAATGAGAGAAGGCAGATACACAATAGAATATGTGATTAGCATAGTTTATGTTTTTTAGTTTTGAGAAACTCTTCTTCAGGGCAGCCACCCCCTTTCCAATTGTTTCAAAAGCCTATATCCCTTCATTGTCATTGAAAATAATGAGACACAGGGGAGGTAGAATGAGTTTTCAAAGGCTGATTGGCTTGAGGGGGTGGCCTATGACAGATGTGTGAGGCGGAATGAGAGAGGGTGAATACTAGAGAGGGCTGGGAGAGAGAAGCAGATTGTAGACAGGATGAAATATTAAAAAGAAAAGCAAGAAGGAAACAGCAAACACTTCTGACTGGCTCATGGAATCATTCCAAGGGGACATCTAACTCCCTGACCTCTGTAAGACTTGCGTGGTGTTTAGATGTTGCTTACAACAACTTGCAAGTGCGCTGTTAGCCCAGCAATGGGCTTTACCACACATCACCTCTTGTGTATAGAATTCTTTAGAGAATGAGGTATTTCAGGAGTCAGCAGTGTTTGCAGAAGCATGGTATCTCATTGAATGCAGTTGATAGGGTCTTAAGTCCACCTCAGGAGGGTGCTTTCAGCTAAGTTAAAGATAATATGTATTAAGATTGGTTAGGACTTATAAAGGATATTGGAGACAGGAAAGTATGATTTGTGAGCTGGAACAGGGGCTGGATAGACCTTTAGCCTGCATATAGAGGGTAAGAGGCTGATGTAACTGCCTCATTCAGGAAAGATGAATTGGTCCATGTTGTATTATAAACCATGCCTACGGGAGCTTCTTTAGGTATTTACAGTCTTTATTCAGGCAACCCACATGTATGTCTGCAATGGTTCTGCAGGCCCCCATACCCCCGTCCTTCCAACAATGAACAAACCAAAACTAGACAGCTACACATTTCCTTGTTTAACTATCTACCCATTCCCCTTACTGACTAGTTTATTATACACATAACATACCCCCACCCCCTTTAAGTTTTAATACACAAAACCAAACAATAATTAGCAAGGTTTCAGAGTAGTATCCGTGTTAGTCTGTATCCACAAAAAGAACAAGGAGTACTTGTGGCACCTTAGACACTAACAAATTTATTTGGGCATAAGCTTTCATGGGCTAGAACCCACTTCATCAGATGCATAGAGTAGAACATACAGTAGGAAGATAGATAGAGATAGAGAGATATATATAGATATAGATAGATATACACACACGTGTATATACACACAGAGAGAGAGAACATGAAAAGGTGGAGATAGTTGCCATACCAACTTTAAGTGGCTAATCAATTAAGGTGACCTATTATCAGGAGAAAAAAAATTTTGTAGTGATAATCAAGACAGTCAATTTCAAATAGTTGACAAGAAGGTGTGAGTAACAGTGGGGGGAAAAATTAGCATGGGAAAATTGTTTTAGTTTGTGTAATGACCCAGACACTCCCAGTTGCATTAAATTAGGCTTGAATAAAGACTGGGAGTGGATGGGTCAGAAGAGGATGCTACAGTCCGGGGACCGATATGGGTCCAAAGAGTAGAGACAGCAGTGATGGCAGGCATGACACCACTAGCTGAAGGCGGACTAGAAGGGCCAAGAGCTAATTCCCAGGACAGCCAGCAGGAGGCGCCGTGGTGGTGAGTCCCACTTTGTCATGGTAATGCATGACAATTGTAAACATATATATATATTTGTGGAACTTCCCCACAACAACAGCTAATCCTTCTCAATCTAGCTATGAATAATTATGTTCAGCAAAAGACAGAGTCTGGAATACAAAGACCCAGCCTGCATCTGGTGAGCTAAAACAGCTTCAATTCCATATGGAGATGCATCACCAGTCAATATCAGTTCTTTGTCAGCTTGATACAGCCCAGGACTTCAAGGATTGCAGCAATAGTTTAGAACCCTGAAATGCTTGTTCCTGAACTGATTTTCCATACCCTTTAACCTCCTTTTTAAGTAACATATGCAGAAGCATTAGAAATGTTGCTAAGTTTGGCCAAAAAAAATCTTATTGTAGTAATTCAGTAATTCACAACTTGTAATTATGTCTTCAGCTCTGAAATATCCCGAGGTGTTAATGGCTTTTACTTTCTCTCTCACTGGGTGTAGTCCCCTTGGCATTCATTTTATATCCCAAGTATATCACTTCATGTGCCAGGAAGGAACCCTGATCCTTTTTAGGCACAGACCTTTAGCCTGTTTAACAGTTCTACTAAATTTTGTAAATGTTCTGTGTCTGTAGTACCTGTGATTAGTGTATCATCTAGCTTCACTGCCACGTGTGGAATTCTTTGAATCAATCCCTCCGTGGTTCTTTGGAAAATAGCAGGAGCTGAGGACACACCCAAAGAACAGCTACTTAAACAGTCCATTGTGAGTAGTTACAGTGAAATACTGCTTGGAATTTTCTTCCATGAATCTGTTGGTAGGCATGGCTCATGGCATGGCATGGCATGTTGGTAGGCCTCGCCCTAACTTTGTGAACAATTATCCTCCTGCTACAACTGCAAACTCATCCTCAGTTTTTGAAATCAGATACTATTCAAAGTGTGAGACCCTATTTAGTATCAACTTTTAGTCACTACATATGGTACAAACCCATCTGGCTCCAATACTGGTACTGTAGGTGCAGAAAACTGTACAGGTTCAATAATAGCAGTTGCCTGTAGCCATTTTAACTCAATTTCAACTTTTTGTTTCATGGCAAAGGATACAGATCTGGGATTGAAATAATGAGACATGACATTTGGGTTTACATAGACGTTAGCAGTAGTGCCTTATAAAGTGCGCACAGCTCATCTTTAAATACTTCCTTGTGTATTTAAAACAGTTCGCAGAACTAGATCATCTTCTGGTTTCAAATGATGCACTTTTCTTTTCCAATCCAGTAAAAGGTCAGCCAGCCACCCTCTACCAAGCAAGTGAGGGCCAATGCCTGTGACCATTAGCATTGGTAGATGTCTTACTCCGCTCTGGTGGCAAACGTTCATATTAGTGGCTCCCGGTATCTTTACTGCTTCTTTGGTGTATGTTTTTAAATGTATCCTATTTTTCTGCAATAGAGGTGGTTCACTATCTTTATACAAGGTCTCATGTGCTTCTTGGTTCACAATAGCTATGCTACATCCTGCATCAAGCTCAAATCATACAGTTTTTCATTTACAGACTGCTCAATATGAATGGGACCTAGGAATATTTGCTTCAGTCACACTCAGTAGCGCAGCCAGGTCCGGCGTGCAGGGGGAGCGGCCCTACAAAAAGGCGCCTCCCCCTGCACAGGCGCCAGCTTCCGGTGGCGCCGGTGGGGGCTGACGCCGGGCCCCACCCCCGACACCGGGTGATGTGGAGGGGCCCCGCCCCTGACGCCGGGTAACATGGCAGGGACCTGCCCCCGACGCCAACGCAACGTCACCCAGCGTCGGGGGCGGGGCCCCGCAACGTCTCCCAGAAGCGGCGCGGCGCCTTTTTTTAGTGTTGCTAAAAAAAGGCGCCGCTTCTGCCGCTTCTGCTCAAGGTGGAGCGGCCACTCCACCGCTCCCCCCCGGCTACGCTACTGGTCACACTATAGACAGTATAAGGTACTTCCTCACCTTCTTTTTCATTACTTTCCTCCTCAAGTCATGAAAAGTACCATGGTTGAGAGGCTGCTTTTTTTTTTTTATTTAATCACGGGGTTTTTGTCTGCTTTCCTGGTTTTGTCTCAACATATTCTTCAAATGTGCCCCATCAATCTGCAAATGTGACATTTCTCATTTTTAAATCTGTAGCCCAATCAGGTGTGTTTGCCTCCACAATGAGAACACACTCTGCTAGCTGATTGGTTCTGTTTCTCAGGTTTCCTTGCAATTTTGTACACCATATTTCGTGTTTCCTGGGTGCTATTTCTAGTTCCCTGGGCCCTTGTGACTTTTGTTTGCAAATTCTATAATATAAATATTGTAGATTTTGTAGCCTGGGCCAATTTCACAGCTGTTTCAAATGTTAACTGCGGTTAAGATAATAATCAATAATGCCACGAACTAATGAGTCTCTTAGCATTTGTGTCAGGGTCACACCACAATTGCAATCTTGAGAGCGCTTCCTCAGTGCTACCACACACTCTCCTGCTGTCTTCCCCTGCTTTCCTTGACTGAGAGTTAAAAGTAAATTGTTCTACTATTTCATTGGCTGTTGGGTTGAAATGGTCTCAACAGATTTACTAGCTCATCAAAAGTTTTATCTCCAGACTTTTCAGGGGCTAAAAGTTCTCATTAAATTGTAAGTCTTGGCCCCTACACTGCTGTGTATGATAGCTTTCTTCTTACATTCATCTTTCTGTAATATCATTAGCAGTGAAAAAATGAGACTAGTTTGCAGTGTTCTTCCCAAGTTTGGTGTTGTGGATTAAGTGGGGAAACAGTCCCAAAGGTTGCAGCCATTTGTCTTGTGTTTGTAAGCCTTACACGTAACTTCCCAGGCCTATTTCTTTCTCTTTTCCCTTCTTGTAAGTTCAGCTCCACTTCATCGCTGTGTTATATTATACCAGGTGTACAGCAGTTTCTTTAGCTATTAAGAGTTTTTATTCAGGCAACACCCATTTGTTTGCCTGCAAAGGTTCTACCAGCCCGCCCACTTCCTGCAGCTGCCAACTTGTATATCTGCTCACTCCCCCTAGCAGCTGGTTTATTATACACACTAACAGTCCATGATTCTTATGTAATGAGTGGGAGGTTTATATATTAGAATGCAGAGCAGGAGACATTCTGAGGGCATACATGTTACTATTCGCAACCGTAAGGCTACATCAAAGATATACTAAAGGCATGGTCAGGGCTATGCAAGAGAGGGCAGAATTAAGGTTCTTTGTAGAATCTTACTCTGATTTCCTTCAGTGATGTAGTTTTTTTCCCTAACTGAAACGTTCTTTTGATGGGCTTAACTCTAATTTAAAATCCTCCATTAATCCTTAGGGAACGTACAATAAAATGCTTTAACTTGAAAGATTTGATTTGTGGGTTTCTAGAATTCAAGGGCCCAAGTCTCTTTAAAAGTTGAACACTTTTTTTTCTTGTTTGTAAAATGAAATAAAAAGTTTCCTGTAACTTTCCAAAGGTTATGCTGCATATCAGCAAATCATTCACTGTGGGTGAATGGCTCTGCTCTCCCTAGGCCAGCAAAATTCAGGTGCTTTATTTCCTCTCCCTAGTACTTGGAACAATGAAAAGCTCTGTTGCTAAATGTTAAAGAATATGTCCTTGCCTTTAGCCTTTTGTTAGCTCAGTAAAGGTCAAGCAAAGCACATAACTGAGGAAAGCTCCAAAAATAAAAGAGAAACTAAGGAATAACCTAGCACAAAAGAGGCTATTTATGCACATGAGCATTAATAAGATATCTTTAGTATCAGGAATCAAAAGCTTTTGTGTTTTTACACTTCTCAGAGAAACACAGTCACACCCATAAATACTTTCTACCATAAAGTAGCCGGTATAGTCATATCACTAACTGCAAAACCTTTTCGATTTAATTAATTTCAAGTGACAGTTCCTCAAAAATTAAAGGTGAAGCCAGATGAAATGGTATCCAAGGCAAGCATGAAGGAAGACAATTTAAAAAAACTGCTAGTCACTTGATGCAATTCTTGAGCAATTCTTTGCCGCTTTTACAGATCCAGACTAACACGGCTACCCCTCAGATATGATTGTTACTCAAAAAAGTAGAGCCAACTTGACTAAAGGCCAGATTCTATTACCCTTACTAATGTTAATTAGTACTTTACTCCACGGGCAATTCCACTGATTTAATGAAGAGTAAGGTACTATTCAGAGTGAGTAAGCAAATTAAAATCTGTCCTTTAAGCAAATAACTTCCAGCAAATAATCATGTGCCAGATTCTGCCACTTATATACTCACAGTATGTAGTAAATTATTTCATGAGTAGCTCCAAGCTAGTGGCAGAGTAAGCTGCTACTCCATGTAAGAGTAGCAGAATTTGACCCTGTATTTTTTGGTATGTGTAGATATTCATAGCTATAGAGATGTATGTGTGCATAGAGCTATATTTAATATGTAGTACATATTTAAAACAGATTTTTTTAAAAACTCTGGGTAACCACTAAACAAAATTAATGTTTTTTAATTTCCCAGACTTCTTGTTTTCAGGAATATGCAATGTGCAAAGTCAGACCCCTTTAGCAGGCAATGCAACAATGTGATAATGACAGAGCCAGGCACCCTACCACTTCTTTTGGAGTAAATCAGTGGCTCAAACTCCATCAGCATCAAATTAGATGTAGTGGTTCCTACAGCCTCTGCATAATCTATACAGTTATTTAACCAAGATTAGATCTTTTTTTCCCTGAAGGGGTGAAAAGCATTAAGGACCTAAAGGGACTGTGTTTAGTGAGAGGGGGTATGAAGTTGGACACAATGATGGAAAAAATAAAACTTCAAAGCTAACTTGATGCATTTGAAAATGAAGTTTATGCCTTTAAACTCTATTCAAAAAATATTTCACATGGCCCTGCATCTGGCCTCCGACCCTCCCTTAGCCGTCTTTCCACACCCCACGCCTCCCCAGCCTGGCTCTTTCCTCTCCCATCTATTAACCCAAATCTCTATCCCCGCCCCCGCCCCCATCCCCTGTGCTGTATTTCCTACTTTCCCCCATTCCCTTCCTTCCATCCCTGGGCCATGTGCTCCCCTATTTCCCCATCTCCCTTCTCCCCATACCTGAACTGTCTCCACTCACCTTCCTCCATCTCTAAGTTGTCATAGAATCATAGAATCTCAGGGTTGGAAGGGACCTCAGGAGGTCATCTAGTCCAATCCCCTGCTCAAAGCAGGACCAAACCCAACTAAATCATCCCAGCCAGGGCTTTGTCAAGCCTGACCTTAAAAACCTCTAAGGAAGGAGATTCCACCACCTCCCTAGGTAACCCATTCCAGTTCTTCACCACCCTACTAGTGAAAAAGTTTTTCCTAATGTCCAACCTAAACCTCCCCCTCTGCAACTTGAGACCATTACTCCTTGTTCTGTCATCTTCTACCACTGAGAACAGTCTAGATCCATCCTCTTTGGAACCCCCTTTCAGGTAGTTGAAAGCAGCTATCAAATCCCTCCTCATTCTTCTCTTCTGCAGGCTAAACAATCCCAGTTCCCTCAGCCTCTCCTCATAAGTCATGTGCTCCAGCCCCCTAATCATTTTTGTTGCCCTCCGCTGGACTCTTTCCAATTTATCCACATCTTTCTTGTAGTGTGGGGCCCAAAACTGGACACAGTACTCCAAATGAGGCCTCACCAGTGCCAAATAGAGGGAATGATCATGTCCCTCGATCTGCTGGAAATGCCCCTACTTATACAACCCAAAATGCCATTAGCCTTCTTGGCAACAAGGGCACACTGTTGACTCATATTCAGCTTTTCATCCACCGTAACCCCTAGGTCCTTTTCTGCAGAACCGCTGCCCAGCCATTCGGTCCCTAGTCTGTAGCAGTGCATGGGATTCTTCCGTCCTAAGTGCAGGACTCTGCACTTGTCCTTGTTGAACCTCATCATATTTCTTTTGGCCCAATCCTCTAATTTGTCTAGGTCCCTCTGTATCCTATTCCTACCCTCCAGCGTAACAACCACTCCTCCCAGTTTAGTGTCATCTGCAAACTTGCTAAGGGTGCAGTCCACACCATCCTCCAGATCGTTAATGAAGATATTGAACAAAACCGGCCCCAGCACCGACCCTTGGGGCACTCCACTTGATACCGGCTGCCAACTAGCCATGGAACCATTGATCACTACCCGTTGAGCCCGACCATCTAGCCAGTTTTCTATCCACCTTACAGTCCATTCATCCAGCCCATACTTCTTTAACTTGCTGGCAAGAATATTGTGGGGAGACTGTATCAAAAGCTTTGCTAAAGTCAAGAAATAGCACATCCACTGCTTTCCCCTCATCCACAGAGCCTGTTATCTCATCATAGAAGGCAATTAGGTTAGTCATGCATGACTTGCCCTTGGTGAATCCATGCTGACTGTTCCTGATCACTTTCCTCTCCTCTAAGTGCTTCAGAATTGATTCCCTGAGGACCTGCTACTTGATTTTTCCAGGGTGAGGTGAGGCTGATTGGCCTGTAGTTCCCCGGATCCTCCTCCTTCCCTTTTTTAAGATGGGCATTACATTAGCCTTTTTCCAGTCATCCGGGACCTCGCCCGATCGTCATGAGTTTTCAAAGATAATGGCCAGTGGCTCTGCAATCACATCCGCCAACTCCTTTAGCACCCTTGGATGGGCCCCATGGACTTGTGCTCATCCAGCTTTTCCAGATAGTACTGAACCACTTCTTTCTCCACAAAGGGCTGGTCACCTCCTCCCCATGCTGTGCTGCCCAGTGCAGTAGTCTTGGAGCTGACCTTGTTCGTTAAGACAGAGCAAAAAAAGCATTGAGTTGTTTTCCTTTTTCCACATCCTCTGTCACTAGATTGCCTCCTTCATTCAGTAAGGGGTCCACACTTTCCTTGACTTTCTTCTCGTTGCTAACATACTTGAAGAAACCCTTCTTGTTACTCTTAACATCTCTTGCTAGCTGTAACTCCAAGTGTGATTTGGCCTTCCTGATTTCACTCCTGCATTCCTGAGCAATATTTTTATACTCCTCCCTAGTCATTTGTCCAATCTTCCACTTCTTGTAAGCTGCTTTTTTGTGTTTAAGACGAGCAAGGATTTCACTGTTAAGCCAAGCTGGTCGCCTGCCATATTTACTTTTCTTTCTACACATCGGGATGGTTTGTTCCTGCAACCTCAATAAGGATTCTTCAAAATACAGCCAGCTTTCTTCGACTCCTTTCCCCGTCTCTCAGGGGAGAATAACCCAGCCCCTTCCAACTTCTCCTTCCCGCTTCTTGAGCTGCCTCCCCTTTCATTCCCTCCTACCAACCCTGATTATGGAGGTCAGCCACTCCCTACGATGTAACAGATGGTGATATCTGCATCCAAGCGGCAAAGGGTCAGATTTGCTGATGCAGAGTCAGCAGGTTGAGCTGCAGCCAGGGACTGAAAGGATCTCTAAAGCACCAGGAAGTGGGAGCACTATCAGCCACCAGGGCAGCCTGCACAAGAAAACCCTCATGGGCTCCACCAGCCTGGATTCTGATCATCCTGTTAGGCAGCAAAGTTACAAAGTCTCAGACATCCCTGCCATAGACCCTGCAGCAATCAAGAACTTGGAGAAACTGAGCCAAGATATAGTTGCTCAAATAGATCAGATTTGTAATCAGACAAGTGTGTGCTACCCCATGCAGGACATGGCAGCACTGGCCATGGGATGCAGCCAGACCTACAGGGATTCAGTGGCTGGCCTGGATGAGTCAGGAGACACAAGTCTCTGAGGGATCTATCTACTGATGGCCCTCAGTGAGGAAGTGGACAGAGCCATGCAACCAGGGCCGGCTCTAGCTTTTTGGCCACCCCAAGCCAAAAAAAAAAAAAAAAGGGCGGCCAGACTGCCGAAGCAAAAAAAAAAAAAGAATCACGGCCGCCCCAAGAATCCCCAGACTGCCGCCCCTTACAAGGAGCCGCCCCAGGCACGTGCTTTCTCGTCTGGTGCCTGGAGTCGGCCCTGCATGCAACTAGTGCATGCCCTGGCCCAGCACATTAAGGAGCTCAAAGGGACACTGGAAACATTTGAAGCTCTATGCAAATAGCTGAAGACATTAGTGTTGTTTGAAATGCTCCCTCGAAGAAAACATCTGGAAAGTGACATCAGTTTCCTAGTACCAATAAATTAGCTAGAAGGAAAAAAAAAAGATTTCTGCACCTCTTGTGTGTATGCTAAAAGCACCACTGACAGGTTCTACGAGAGCTGCTTGGAAAGGAGGAGGTGTTATTCATTCAGAGTCAGAACACATTTCAGCACAGCTGTCCCACACATTGCTTTCCTATGCACGCAAAGTGTTTCATTCCTTTCCAGGTATAACAACGCTTTGTTTGTACTTTATTTTGTAATCACAGATTTCAAAAGCCATCCCCTAGAGACGAGCACGTCATGTAAACATCCACCAAGACTCAAAATTGAAAACTCAAAAATAAATACAGAAAACATAACACAAGCTTCTCTGTCCTTGATCATTATTTCAAGTAGAGTGCTATCCACTCATTTCACTATGCAATTAATTTGATCCTCCAATTAATTTGATCAGACCTTCGGGCACCAAATTGTTTGATCGTATAATCCCACTTCCATCCCTCATTTGAGTCTAATGATTCTTTATTTACCCTGAGTGGAACATCTTCAACGAGAGAGACTGAGGGAGCCCCACATCAGAGTATCCCATAGCTCCATGGGATCTGCCACCTTTGTTGCAAGGTGGCAGATCCCCGTTCAAGTTCCTTCTTCCCCTCAGGTGAGGCGGGGACTTGAATTGGGGGGGTCTCTTACACCCCAGGTGACCACCTTGACCCTGGGACTAAAAAGTGATGAGGGAGGCCTCCTCCCCACTCCAGAGCTGTTTTGTGTGAACTCAGCCAAGGGGCCCAATCCAGTAGGCACTCTCTGATCAGCCTACTGGATCAGGCTCCGCATGCAACTTTTAGGCATTCAAATGCCTAACTTCCCCTTATTTCTGAATCACTCCAAGGCTTGTGCGGGAGATAAGCAGCCAGGCACCTAGAGGGAGGCAGCAGTGCACATGCTCATAAACAGAAGCCACCAGAACTTTTACTGCAAAAACGTAGGCACCGAGTGAATTTAGGTGCCCACAAGGGAGTTTTGTGCATCAAGTGGTCCCAAAACTGGGACATTAAGTCCTATTTTAGATGCCTAGGTGTCTAACTCCTTTTCAAGCCAGGATACTGGACTACATGGTCATTGGTCTAATCCAGTATGACAATTCTAGCTGGTCCACGGGAACATACCAAAAGGTCCAAAAAAGACCCTTGTGAAAATAAAATTTATGCTCTTCAAGCGCTGTTACATATATAACTATAGACACTATAAAGTGTTATGAAAACTTTATCATGCACCCCCACAGTCATGTGGATAAACAGGACAAACTGCTTGTTTCAGTCAAATTGATAGAGATACTTTTGTCTGGTGTAAGAGGAAGGTGGCATAGAAGGAAACTCATCCCCGTGGAAGAGATTCCAGCCAGCACAGATGAAGGCATGCAGTGATGTGGAGGGAGTTAGAAGGCTTGTGGTGCAGAGTTTCAGCCCTTGTATTCATGGAAGTGCAAGGGCTGCTCCCTAGGGAAAGCACAGAGCCCCAAAGACAGCAGAAAGGGACTGGAAATAGGTAGAGCCATGACTGTACATCACCATGTGTCAGGATCCCAACAAGGGCAGTCAGGGTCAAGGGTCAGAGCAGGGAAAAACCTGAGTCTGTGAGTAGCCAAGGAGTTCATAGTCAGATTCCAGGCCAGGGTCAATAACAAGGATCAGAGTCCGAGTCAGGTTTCAGGGCTCAAGCCAGGAGGCAAAGTCCAAATCAAGCTGAGGTTAAACCAGGAATTCAGGAGCAGGAACAGCCATGGCAGCTACAGGAGATCTGCACTGTTGCCTGGATGCTTCCTGGCACACCCCTTGAGTTTCGATAGGGCAGGGAGCCAATCAGGAGCCATGAGGCTGCGGTCTGTCAAACCCTTGTGGCAGACCCTCTCATGGTCTGTGTCCACAGAAGGTTGTGGGACGTGGAGCACAAACTGGCTTCTGCTGCTGCTGGGTAGCAGCCTGGAGATGCCAGATACTTGGTAGATCTGCAGGCCTGGCTTCTAGACCTGTTCTGGGGCCTTGTACTATGTGCCAAAGTGTGGTGCTAGCTGACCACACTGAAGAAATATGCCTTACCACTTACAGGGTGTGGCAGCAGTTTGTGTCCTCCCTCATGCATGGGGAACCTCTGGAAGCCTGAGCAGAAGGCCAGTGGTGCTCCCTCTGAGGCAGTGCAGCTCTACACTGAAGTAACACAGGCGTGTTCCTAAATGGTACAATCTAGCCCTTAATGTTCAGTGATACTTTTACACGTGGCCATGATCCAAAGGTTTAGTCCTTCTGAAAGCAACTGGCCTCCCTCTTGTGCAGTTTCCATTCAATATCTCACCCACAACACGGTGTGAAGAGGCCAGGGTTTTTCAATTGGCAGGTTTTCCAGCTATTCCAGTTTTGTTAGAACATAAATAACAACTGATTTCCAAATGCACTGTTAAGAATCAGAGCTGTCTCTTCCAATATGCAGAACCTTCTCCAACATAAAGCACATCCTGTAGTTTCACAGAATGTTTTAAGTAAAAGGATTGCAATATGTCCTGTGTGAGAATCACGCAGCCACCAGCAGCAATTCCAAAAGCAGGTGGGGGTTCCTACAGGGTCTCACTCCCACTAGCTAGTACAACTTAACATGTGTTCAATTATCATCATAGCCAACTAGATTCCCCCCACAAGAGTAACTAATTCCAACAGTATTGGGCGTGTCTGTTAATTCCCTTTACATGCCCTCCTTTCTTGTCTCCTCCCAAAGCTGCCCTATCCATCTGAAAAAGCCTCTGAGGGGGGAGAAAAAATAAATATTGACTTCCATATCTCACGTACCGATATTGGGACAGCCTGTGGAGGGCTGTTGGAAAAATCTCACACAGCTATTGTATAAAGCTTCTCCACAAGTTTCCCAAGCAGCTGCGTAGCAGTGCCTTCTGTTTAGTATTCAGCCTGAAAGCTGAATGGTGGCAATCGTCCTGGTAGTCTGTATTCCTGAGTTGCTCCTGTAGCCACCAGGTAGAGCTCAGGTTCTAGTGAGGAGATAATATAGTGGAAAGTTAGGTAGTACCTGCTATCCTTCACATTTTTCTGCCACAGAAGAAAGACTGACAGGAGAAGTTCTGGTATATGTACTTGGTAATGGGTTATGTTGCTTCCCCCCCCCCCCCCGCCCCCGCAAAAAAAAGCACTCATACACTGGGAAGCCATGAAAAATATATGTTAAGGGAGGGAATATATTCATCTTCCAGAAGAAAACATGAGCTAGCGAAGAACTGAGAAATATTAGCAATAGTCAGAAATGAAATAGATACAGTATTTAGTTAAATACTGCATATTTTACTATACTAAATAATTTACTATGCTTTGTACTATAGTATGAATACAAAACAATGGATCTGTGCAGTGAAAATCAGGATTCTATCATGTATTGAATTGATTAATCAGTCATGTGTTCTGAATACCCAGTGTATTTACTAAATATGGTACCACCCCAGGAGGAGCAGAGAAAAGGGCACTCGCCATGTACCTTCCTCCCTCCTTCCGCAACGGGTCTAGAATCAGTCTCTCCAAATCTCCCTTCACTTCCACAGAAGATGCATGAATGATAAATGTAGCAAATTGTTTCTCCCTTCTGTATTAACTGAATCCGCTCTGCTGGAGTTCAACTGCAAGAGCACCATTCAGCCTTCCTTCCCTAAGGCTCACCCAGTATTGATGCGGTGGCGTTCATAGATAAGGCTCTAGAGTTCAGGATGCATGGGACCAATCCCAGTCAAAGTCCCAAGGCAAAGGAGTTTGATGGGATCGAGTGAAGAAGCAATCAGTTCCTGCCACACGCCTCATTGCAGTAGTAACCATTTCTGGTCTCCTCTGCTTTGTGGAGGAGAGCTGCAGTGGATATTTCTCAGACATTTGTCTTATAACTTAAGGTAACTCTATACAGAAATAAAAGGAAGATTTATTCCACTCATCACAATAATTACTCAGTAAATTTGGCACTCCCTGGAAGTGACCGGGGGGAGGGAGGGGGGAAATAGCTCAGTGGTAAAAAAATTGGGGGGGAGGGATAGCTCAGTGGTTTAAGCATTGGCCTGCTTAAACCCAGGGTTGTGAGTTCAATCCTTGAGGGAGCCATTTAGGGATCTGGGGCAAAAATTGGGGATTGGTCCTGCTTTGAGCAGGGGGTTGGACTATATGACCTCCTAAGGTCCCTGCCAACCCTGATATTCTATGATACATACTATTATCTCTTGAAAACAAGTAAATAATTGGGAGTCCAGAAAAATAAGTTTGCCTCTACATGGCAAGCAGTAACCTGCGACAGCATGTCTCAGAACTAGGGTCTACAGACGCAGGCTCACCCTAGAATGCTAAAAACAGCTGTATAGGTATTTGGGCTCGGGCTGGCGCTTGGGCTCTGAAGGGCGGGATTTCAGAGCCCAAGCTCCAGCCTGAGTCTGAACATCCATGCAGCTATTTTTAACACTGTAGTACTAGCCCAGGTCTGTAAACCCAGGCCCTGAGACTCGCTGCCACAGATTTCGGCTTGCCATGTACACATACCCTAAGGGAGCACAAAGGAAAAGGGTTTTAAAATATTGCATCTTCCTAGTCTCCATTTCTTTGTGTTTTTCTGGCTGGCCAGTGGATACAGAAGGCCAGGGATGAGGGTGGGAAAAGACACGAGAGAGGATGACAGCCTTGGCCACTCAGGGTTTGACCTACACAAAAATCACAGCAGATGGTGAGAGAAACTTGATTGTAGGAAGTAGGAGGTGGGGGCTATACTTAAGTGACCTGTCACGCTCCCAGCCCCCCAGCTTCGGCTTCTTCACATTCCTTTTCCCTGAGAGCTTCTAAGCACTAAGGGCCAGATCCTCAGGTGTGGCCAAAATGCACAGAGCTCATTCAGGGTGTGATGTGCAAAGCTGACTTAGAGCTCTCGGTTACACTACCCTAATGCTGGTGCTGCTCCATGTACTCATTCCGCCACATGCTGTATTAGAGCAGTCTGAGGGGCTGCTCTAATTTATGCCAGCCTGTTATGGTCACAAGGGACCAGCCACCTAACCAATGATTGAGGTAGCATCATGGCCATGCTCCCCTTTACAGTAACTGTACCCCCACCTTCATCTGCTAAACCATCAGCAAGGAAGGATGTGGCGTATGAGCCCCTACATTGGCTGAATCCCCACAGCAGATCATCCTTACATTGGGGTGTTTATTCTATTCTACAGAGGTTTTTATGCTTAGCACCCCAAATCTGGATGAGCTTCCTTGCGCCACTCATGGTGAGTTTGGTGCACCCACAGTCACAGACGCTAACTTTTCTTTTTGCCGATGGGTCCTTTTCTCTGCCCCCTTCCCCCTGTGTGAGCGGTGTGCAGAACATCAGAGGGAAGAGGGCAGGCGGGGTCAGGGCCTCGGGACAGAGCACGGGCAGGACCTCAGGGGGAAGAGGCTGAGTGGGAGAAGGGGCTTGGAGCAGACCACAGGCAGAGCGGGGGGGGGGGGGGAGTGGGACATGGTCTGGGTGCCATTGCCCATAAAAGATTAATCCAGTGTAAGCAGAGTCAGGATGAGCTCTACCCTGACATCTGGTGGTGAGTTGTGGAAAGGGATGTCAGGGGCTAATCTTGTTTGCATGGACACACCCACCCTGCAAAGCATGATGGATCGCTTGCCCAAATGGTCACTTTGGCTGCTGTGGGATCCCCAGTTTCTCTGTTATTGGGGCAGGAAGAATAAAGTGTTGTTACCCTGATTATGTGAATCAAGGACAGTGACCTTTTGTTATGATGGAGGGACTCGCCATCAATGAAGCAGCACTCGCTAGGCGAGGGACATGGGTTCCAAAACCCACTGAATTGAGAGAGACTGGGGATAGGTATTTATACCTGGTGGCATGGGCATCTTCTCAGGGTCCTAAATATCAGTTGCATCTCCTTCTCCCCACTGTGGAGTATCAGAGCTAATTTTGAATTCCTTAGGAGTTTAATCACAGGCTGCTGAGTTAGAATCACTTGGGGCTAATGGTGCAAGTTAGCACTAAGGCTCTTCTTACTACAAGCTGAAATCACTAAAGAGCTGAAATCACTGAGCACTGTGTTAAGTAGTGGGGGAGCCAGAAGATATATTGCTAAGCAGCTGGTGGGACGGCTGACGGCACGGAGCTGCTGATGGAGCGGATCAGTTGGCGGGACAGCCAGAGCAGCTTGCGGGATGGCTGGCAGAGTGGAGTGACTCATGGGATGGCGAGCGGAGCGGAGCGAAGCCCCACGAAGGGACGGGGCAATCAGCTTCGAGCCACGTAAGGTGCCCCTTACCTCTCCCCTCCCCATTTCTACCCAGACTGGGGTGGGGGGTTAGCACTCTGCAGATGAACTTTTGAACTCTGGGTCTGGACTTTTGGGTTGTTGGACTTTGGGTGATTTTTGGGGTTGCTGGACTCAAGAACCAAAGGGAAAGGACATGGCCAATTTGCTGGGGTGGGTCGTTGTTCACAGTTTGGTTTACGAATCCTAGATGTGGTGTTTCCCCAACGAAATGCCGCATTGTTTCTCTCTGTCATTAAAAGGTTTTTGCTACACTCAGACTCTGTGCTTGCGAGAGGGGAAGTGCTGCCTCTTATATATCACCCCCCTGGGCACCTCTATTTGTCCCAGGTCACTGGGTGGGGGCTCGAGCCGGTTTTGCATTGTGCCATTGGAATGGAACCCCTAGGTACTGAACCCGGCCCTTGTTACTGCCAACTCTGACTGGCAGAAGGGTTACACCAGCCCTGTGGATGCAGAGCACCCCCTATTTTTTTCGGTAGGTACTTGAGCCCCGGAGAACCCAAGGAGTCAGCACCTATGCTCACACAGCATCTAAAGATCTGGCCTGGGGGGAGGGGAGAAGGTACCTAATATTTCTAACCTCTAGCCCTTAAGAGGTCAGTTACCCTTCTGGACCCCAGCACTGAAGCTTCAAGGATAATTGAGGGTTAGTCACAGTGGGATATCAGGAAGGGAGAGGCCTGGTTTTGGAAGGACTTATCCAAACCTTTGTGAACCTGGAAAAAGATTCAGGTTTCATACCGTCCATGGTAAAGACTCAGGCTGGTATTTATTTTACACACACCAGTTTGCCCATTGCTAATTTGTAGTCAAATCACTGAATCCTCTACACACTTTCTGTGTTGTAAATTCAGGTTGCTGGTAAACAAAGGAAAAATAGCCAAAGCCCCTTTTGGAAATTTGTCTGAAAAAGGTAAGACAAGAAAAAAGTTTTTATGGAAGTCAAGATTGGTCTCTCCATCCCTCCCCCACAGCACATTTTTATGACTTACTCTCTTGGGGGGCGGGGGTCATTATATTTCCTTCTGTAAGAATCAGGATTTAAATAATCCGTGGTCAGTCCTAACCACATATGTTTTTGTAAGAAAACCCCTCCACCCGGACTGTTTGGCCTACTCAGCTGTAGCTTTTAAGTTGCTAGCAACACGGTAGCAATATTTGCCAAAATGAGAAGCAATAAGAAACATGAAAGGGTTTGTGAAAGAACAAATTGAGAGACTAGCCTCTGTAAAATAAGCACTTGAAAATCAACCTCCTAGTCTGAGATTAGTTCGTTGAAACTACACACTATCACTAAGATTCATTATTCAGTTTCTGGAATTTATTCTTTTCTAATTAGGCAAAGTAGAGAATCTAATTCAACCATGATAGAGGGCACGAAGAACTGCACTTGACATATGGCCTGATCCACACCCACTGAAAGACTCCCATTGACTTATCTAGGAATTGAATGAGGCCCATATTGTCTTTTCAAAATAATATTAATATTAATAAACATATGTTGTGCTGATGTGAGAGAGAACTCAGGCTTATATTGTTCCACAACTTTGTTTCGTACTAGAGATGAGTAAATTTTGTGTAAATCTGGATTAGATTTAGGGATAGGATACAGACTTGAGGCAGAATCATAGCTAAGGATCGAGTTTCAGTTGGATAATGCCAAAATTCCACAAGCTGTTCTTGTGCGATTTTGGCCAGCATGGTGAGCATCTCATGAGAAATTGTGAGATTTTGGCTGAATCTAAACTGAATTTAATTTACGCCATCTTGTTTTAAATTTGACTGGAAATCAAAATAATAGGGAAGTTGAAGGCAAGTTTGGACATGGGGATGCAAATCCAAACTGCTCTGAAATTGTAAGTTTAGATCTCAGCTTCTGATCCATCTCTACTCTGTATAAATAAAATATAAACTGTATTATTATTATTTAATATTTATAATAGTCACCAAAAAACCCAATCAGGACGAGGGCCCCAATGTGCTAGGTGTTATACAACCAATTGTAAAGATGTAGTCTCTGCCTCAAAGAGCTTATAACCTATATCACTCATACCAATAATGTGAGGTATTAACTATTAATTCACTAGCATCAAAAATTAGGTAAACCTGAATAACATGGAAACCTATGGGTAGATTTCCTGGAGGAACCACTTGCACAGTAGTCGCCATTCAAAAGTCAACATTTGCCAACAGAAACGATACAATGATTCACTTTTCCAAGCATAGGGTAACACTGACAACTGTAATGGCAAATACTTCATAACTCCAATGTGTATTGATGGGGAAACTGGAAGCTAACCTCAAGCACTTCTTTGAAAATGTAGCTTTTGTGTATCCTAGAAAAAATCAGACTAATACATTGGTATCTTTGTCTTGTCTATGGCTATATCAAATACTTTTTAAATGCCTGGGAAAACTGTGCATATAACACGATGCCTGTGTATCCTTAAAATATATGAGATAGAAATTTACTGTGTGACACATTCTTCTACTTCCATGAACACAGACTGAACATTCAATACATATAATAAGGCAAATGAACAGTTCACTAGGGCTCAAAGCCAGAGGGGACTGTGAGGGCCTGACTACGGGCACTTATTTCACAGCAGGAGCTCAACGTCTGCACTTGAGTGTTTTCTGACATTTGGAAAGAACTGGGGAAGAAATAATAAAAGACCCAAGGAATAAAGGCAATAAATATATTAAGGTGAAAGAAACAGCAAAATAATCAAGCTGTAAATACAGTATTACTTATCTGAGACTCCACGATGGCCTTTTCTGCTTGGCTCACACTGAATGTTTATATTGTTTTAAGCCTCTTTGCATTGCTGCAGGCCTCAGAACCATGCGTAGCTATGAAAACTCCCCCCACATCTACTGTAACCCACCCCACAAGAGGGCATCACTGCGAGCTCTGTAGTACTCCAACCCCTGGATATCAGTCAGCAGGCTGGGTGTACCATTATCTTGAAGGCAAGCACTACAGGCCCTCCAAGCATGAGGCTCCACAGACTCTAGTCCTTGGTGGGTTCCCATAAACATTCACACACTTTGAGCAGGAGATGATTCCTTTACTAGCACTGCCAGAAATAAAAGGTGCAAGTGCCCTAGGCCAGCGTTTCCTGAACTGTGGCTTGCCACCACCGTAAAGGGTGCTGGGACAGTCACCAGTCATGTGTGCTGCGCAGTGAGAGGCAGCTGAATGCCCCATCCACGCCATATGCTGCCTCACTGCACTGTGTGCGCTGTGACTCATCAACACACTCACTCCGCAGCACACACAGCAAATGAGGTGGAAATGGCCAACAGACGAGGGGCTCTCAGCTGCTGCCATGCTGACACCACAGACAACCTGACCCAAGCCCAAACGGAGCGGGTTGTTTTGTGACCCGATCCAACCCAAACTTGACCCTTGTAGTTGGGTCACATCTGGTTCTGTTTTGGTGCAGGGCTCTATTTCAGACATCTGGGGGGTCACATTACGTTTGGGCACATTTGCTTTAATTACTGTGGTTCCCAACCCAGCCCACTTGGGATAGACCAGACACATAAACCAGGCATGTAACAAGGCTACAATGCAACCTCTCCACACCGTCTTCCTGCCTGCAGACCACAGCCCTGTGTTCTGCAATGGATCCTGCGGGCCCCCTTGCCAGCAACAGGGTGTGTTTCTGGCCTCCTCTCAGGCCCAGCTCTCAGACTACCTACTACCTGGCGTTCTTTCCACAGCCAGCTCTCAGGCTGCTGCCTCCAGCTTGTTGTTTCTGCTCTCTCCTGAGCCTGTTCCCCTATGAATTCAGGATATTACTTCCTTTACCTTTCTTTTGGAGAGTACGGATCCCTCTAGTGGGTGGATTATCGACTGGGTTGTAACACTGCTCATTAATGAGCCATGAGATTCATCACGATACATCTCTGAGTGCCATCCTCAGCACAACAGTGTTATGATCTAGAAAGAGTTTGCTGCACTACTTGGTAATTGGCAAACAGCCTCTCTCAGAGATGTTAAACATAAGGAGACCGAATAATGAAATCTATAGAGAGAGTCTAGGATCACAGTGAAACAAATGCATATTTCAGTATATAATAGGAATACATTGCCTTTTCTCATCCCCAGAATTAACTACCTACACTACAAATAACCAGAGGATACAGGCTTCTTAGTGTCCATCTCCTGCTAATGTGCTAACAGTCTGAAGTTTAAAGATAGCACTTTGTGGAATAATCCTAATATACAAATGGTATTGGTGCGGTCAATTACTCCTGGGTATAGGTATGTAGTTTAGGGGTCAGGTGGATAATAGGGTTTCAGAAATCACATTAAAAACTCAGTGCCGTAGTATGCACCCAGCAGGAGCATAAAACTGATCTTTCATTGTAATGGAGCATTTAGAACTGCCAATTGTTATCAAGATCTGGACAGCCGGTAGCAAAAGAAAAGTGGACTCCCTGGTGATGTTCTCAAAGCATGGAACACACTTTCTGGACCTGATTCTCCACTCATTTATTAGGAGTAATTCCACTGAAATCAGTGGCATTTCAGTGATGGAAAAATCAGTGTAAAGGGAGAATCAAGGCTTGAAAATGTATTATTTCCAGTTGATGCCAGCCAGTAAGCTGAAGGTAATATTTTTAATAAGACAGCTTGGTTATACAGAAGCTTTTAAAATAGCAGCATGAAGAGCAAATCATAGAAATACACTTGCTGGAAATTGTCATTTATATCATTTTTCTAAGGCTCATGCTCAGAGATGGGTTTTCTGCAGAACATCACAGCTCCTGAGAACAGGTTGCCAGTGAGCAGACAATGTTTTTCCAGTGTATTTTACAGATATCGTTTGCATCAGTCAGAACCTTTTTTTTCTCTTCTCATACTCCATATCTGGTTTGGAGGTACCTTTCTGTGATGAGTGCTTTTTTTTTTCCCTGGTCAGGTCTTGCAGGGAGTCTGCTTTGAAATATCTTATGGTTCCACCAGTTACCTGGCTTTCTGCTCTCCCAGTTAGGAGTTAGTCACTGCTCTGCTGAGAATCTGAAATCTCTCTATCCATAGTTCTTTTCCCCTTTAAAGTGATCCTCAGACAATCGCCCACAGATCTACT
Source organism: Macrochelys suwanniensis (assembly GCA_033296515.1). NCBI lineage: Eukaryota > Metazoa > Chordata > Testudines > Chelydridae > Macrochelys > Macrochelys suwanniensis. The sequence goes on along the minus strand of CM065776.1, from coordinate 96,225,241 downwards.
AGAAATGGTTACTGTGATCAAAATTAGAGTGTTCCAGTTGTTGGTTCTGTGATGTCTGTTACAAGCATCATTCAAATATCAGCAATGCAAGAGACGGTCATTTATAAAAGTCATCAATTATTCGGTCATTATAAAGGAGGCTCCTATGCAAAATGGTGTTGTCCAGCTAGCGGCACATATTTCTAGTGGCAAAATTTGAAATAATTTGTAAATAAGGGCCAGATCCAAAGCCCAATGAAGTCAATGGGAGTATTTCCATTGATTTCAGGGGGCTTTGAATAAATCTGTTATGCTCATGGCATGCACACAGAGATAATAGCTAAAAACTTAAAATACTCTTGCAAGAAGCTTACAACATAACACTACTTTATTTCTTAGAATTCTGAATAATAACACACAAGAACCTAAAAACAGAGAGAGAGAAAACACACAGCCCCCTAAAACAAAGGTACAATTCACCCCACCTTTCTCTAGGCTGTCCGTCTGCTGACTGATTGCAGCGAGGCCCAGATTGCATGCTTCCCTGCAGAGCACCAAGTAGGCAAGTAGGACCAGGAAAAAACCCTGACATTTAAAGTGGAAGCCTACAATTTTAACATGGTTTTTACACCACAAAACCCCTTCTGCGGAACGATCAAATTTCTGTTCTGAACTGAGACATGTTATATATGCCATATATTTGACAAAATAGTCTGAGTAATCACATCAGATGTTTCTGTGTGAGGCCTGACCTCCAGGGCTTGTTTTTCTTTTGTTCTCTTGTTCTGTTTGTAATTTTGTCAGGGTTGCTTTCTCATTTTAATCAAATCTTTCTTTCACTTCTCATTTGGAGTCGCAACTTAGAGACTTGTTTTGCAAAACAATTTCTCTCTTTTTTGTGCTGCATCTCACAGAATTTTCTGATGCTTCCAGCACCATTGAAGACTGCACATTTGAAACTGGTGATTTCAGCAATTTTAACATTTCACACAGACATAGCATCTGACCTCTGTGCTAAGGAACTTGTCTCATGAATAGATTCCTTAACCTTGTTAAGCTCTGCATGGCTGATACATCTACAAGTGGCACACTGTATATGTATCATTTCCTTTTTGTCCTTCCCTTACTAGACAATATTTGTTTGGCACATGTGCTTTTTTTGAATTTATTTTGCTTTAGCATAGTGTTCTATCTACTATTGTTACTACTTTGGGTCTGAATACTGTTATTACTTAGGGTCACATTCTGACACACTTACTCAAGTTGAGTAGTACCTTATTCCATTAGTACCCCTATTGACTCCAGTAGCTTGTCAGAATCAGCAATTTAGGTAGCTCTTGACCTGGGTTTCAAAGTGCTTTAAGCAATAGCCATGTCAATAAGCAAGTATGTACTGTAGCAAACTATAAATACAACTTAATATGCAATAATAAGAAACTTATTAGAAATTTTTTAGCAACTATGAACAAGAAGATGCATTTGAAGCCTGCCCTAAAAGGTGGTAACTGGGTTCACAAGACAGACATTAGAAAGAATTACACCAAATGAAAGCCATGTGGTTAAAAGCCATAAGGTCACTCCCATTGACTTCAGTGGGCTTTCGATCATGCCCGTAATGCAGAATGCATGATAGACTGAGTCTTTGTGGAGACTATTCCACATTCAAATATATCTCACCATTAGGAACTGTTTCATGATGTACATCCTAAATTTTTCCTGATGATTGTCATCCCGTTATTCCTAATGATAGCCTCTTTGATCAGCCTAATAATTTCTCTCCATCTTTGGTATTTACATCCTTCGAATACATGTAGACTTTTCAAGTCCTTCCTTAATCGTTACTTTGCCAGCTGTAGATATTCAGTCCTTTCAGTGATTCTTCATAAGGCAATCCCTCCAATCTCTTACTAAAGTATAGAAACCCTACAAGTTAACAATAAAACCTTAAATGGAATCTCCTCTGTCAGACTTTATGTGGGTCCTAAAAGCAAAGTGATGCTCTACTGTGGTAATAGCACCAAAATAAGAAAATCATGATACTGTAAATTCAACTAGCTGGAATGGATGGATTGAATGGATTGCAAAATCTGAACAGATAACACTGGGAAGCTAGAAAAATCAACAGAGCATTCATTTAAATAAGACTTTGTCATGATACTAGCAATTAGCACAGACGTTCTCAAACTTTTTCTCAGAAGGATACCAGTATAACTTCCTGTTAGACTGCTAGCAAAAATAAGCCTCGCTAGTCATTGCAACTCTCAGAACTCCACTAGCAACAGCTCCCATGGGAACAGTGAATCAATAGTCATAAAACTCAGGAATGGACTCAAAAATTCACTCCCTTCTTTGGTCATTCACTTCCCGCTCCCCCATGAACATTCATTCTTTTATGAAGTTCAGTGATGCAATGTCTCTTGCATTCTTCCAGATGCTTCTCCATTGGATGCCGATTACCATTCAGCAGTCAGGGGAAGCTTTCGATCTAGAAAAATGTGTCTGCCATTGATGAGTCTGGGCTATGTTATTTACAGCTGCACTACATTTAGATAAGGCTACCAAGCTGTGTAAACAGCTATCTGAAGGTTTACTGTAAGAGATGCTGAATTACTGATTTTCCCCATATGTACTGTAAGGATGAGGAGCTTAGGATGCTTCAAGCAGAAATCTGAAGACTGAAGAGACAATGGAAGATCACATGACTTCATATAAACCCTGTAACATGAAAGTCCCATAAGTCCGCATATTGTAAAGAACTTAAGTCCTGTCAGGGTTCCCTCCCTACCCTGAACTCTAGGGTACAGATGTGGGGACCCACATGAAAGACCACATAAGCTTATTTCTACCAGCTTAGGTTAAAAACTCCCCAAGGTACAATTTTTTTTTGTACCTTGAAAAAGGTAACCCACTACCACCACCAAGTGATTTAACAAAGAACCAGGGAAAGGAGCACTTGGAGTTCCCCTTCCCCCAAAGTATTCCCCCAAGCTCTTACACCCCCTTTTCTGGGGAGGTTTGAGAATAATATCCTTACCAATTGGTTACAAAGTGATCAAAGACCCAAATCCCTGGATCTTAGAACAGTGGAAAAATCAGTCAGGTTCTTAAAAGAAGGATTTAATTAAAAAATGAAAAGTAAAAATCATCTCTGTAAAATCAGGATGGAAAATATTTTACAGGGGACTTAGCTTCAAAACACAAAGGATTTCTCTCTAGGCAAAACCTTAACATTACAGAAAACAGGAATAAACCTCCCTCTTAGCACAGGGAAAATTCACAAGCAAAACAAAAGATAAACTAATACACCTGCCTGGCTAACTTACTTGTTGCAATATTGGAGACTTGGTTTAGGATGGGTTGGAGAAGATGGATTTCTGTCTGGCCCCTCTCAGTCCCAAGAGAGAACACACACACAAACAAAGAGCACAAACAAAACCTTCTCCCACTCCCAAGATTTGAAAGTATCTTCTTTCCTCATTGGTCCTCTTGGTTAGGTGCCAGCCAGGTTATTTGAGCTTCTTAACCCCTTACAGGTAAGGAGGAATTCTAGGCTACCCTTAGCTGTATGTTTATGATAGGTCCTTTTTAGCTAGGACCCATAGTTTTGAATGATCCCAGGACCACAGGAAATAACAGGGAAGTCCCATTGGCTTCACATGCTGAAAGTTACAAAACAGCTTATGCAGCTTACTGAATCAGAATCTATGTGATTATAAGGGAGATGGTCAGCTTTACTTTGAAGCTTTAGGTGTTGTCTACTGTCAAAAGCACCTGATGGACCTGAGTCCTGAACTTGATGTAATTGTCTAGTCTGATTCAGCAAAAGCTATATTCCCATCAATTAACAATTTGTTACATTTGTTATGTGCAAACCGAATAAAGTCCAAATCATTTTATATATATATATATATATATATATATATATATATATATATATATATATATATATATATGGGAGAAAGAATTTAAACATAAAAATATGAATGACCACTGGAAACTGCTTAAGAGCATTGTACTAGATTCCCCAAAAGCCGCAATCAAGAAAGCAAGCCATACTGGTTAAAAAATAACTTGTCTTAGAGGGGAAGTGAAAGTAAATAGATAAAAGAAAAGAGAAGATGATGGTAGTAAAGTTAGCAACTTGCAGAAGATTGAGAAGGGAAGCAAAAGGACACAGGGAAAAGTCTATGGCCATCAGACTTACGGACAGAAAGAAGGATTTTTTTAAAGTATTAGGAACAAAAGGAATCCCAGCAATGCTATTGGTCCATTACTAGAGGGACATGGTAGAATTCTCAATAATAATGCAAAAAAGGAAGAACTGTCGATATTTCTGTTCTGTATTTGGGAAAAAGCCAGAAGATGATTGATTTTATTTAGTTATTTATATTACCATAGTGCCTAGGAGCTCTAGTCATGGACCAGGACCCTATTGTGCTAGACACTGTTCAAACACAGTCCTTGCCTGAAGAGGCTTACAATCTAAGTGATAACATTGAAATACTTTTCAACAGTAAATTTTGAGGTTGTTAAACAACTTCTACTAAAGCTAAATATTTTTTTTAATCAGCAGGTCTGGATAACTCGCACTCAAAAGTTTTAGAAGAGCTGACCAAGGTGCTCTCTGAACTGTTAACATTGACTTTCAATACATTTTGGAATACTGCAGAAATTTCAGAGAACTGAAAGGAAGGTAATGTTGTGACAATTCTTTAAAAGCATAAATGGGACAAACCAGGTAATCATAGGCCTGACAACCTAACATGATCATAGGCAAAACAATGAAATGGCTGATATAGGACTCAATTAATAAAGAATTAAAGACAGAAAAGTGATATAATTAAGGCTAATCAACATGAATTGTTGGTAAAGGTAATGTTGAAATAATATACTTAGACTATTGCATATATACTTAGACTTCCGTAAAGCATTTGACTTGGTATTGCATGACATTTTGATTAAGAAACTAGAACAATACAAAATCAACATGACATATATTAAATGCATCAAAAACTGCCTAAGTCATAGGTCTCAAAATGTAATTGTAAATGGGGAATCATCATGGAACAGGTATGTTTCCAGAGGGGTCCAACAGGGATTGGTTTTTGGCTCTATACTATTAAACATTTTTATCAGTGACCTGGAAGAAGATATAAAATCAGCACTAATAAAGTCTGCAGATGACACAAAGATTGGGGAAGTGGTAAATAGTATAGAGGACAGGTCATTGATAGAGAGCAATATGGATCACTTCGTAAACTGGCACAAGCAAACAATATGTGTTTTAATATGGTCAGATTTATAACAAAGAATGTAAGCCATACTTGTAGAATAGGAGACTCTATCCTAGCAAGAAGTGATGCTGAAAAGGACTTGAGGGTCATTGTGGATAGCTGGTTGAACATGAGCTCCCAATGTGATGCTGCGGCCAAGCGAGCTAATGAGATTCTTGGAAGTACAAACAAGGGACTATTGAATAGGAAAAGGGAGGTTACATTACATCTGTATTTGGCACTGGTGTGACCACTGCTGGAATGCCAGATCCATATCTGCTGTCCACAATTTAAGAAGGATGTTGATAAATTTGAGAGAGTTCAAAGAAGAGCCACAGGAATGATTACAGGGTTGAAAAACGTGACTTAGGGTAATACATTCGAGGATCTCAATCTGTTTAGTTAACCATCTCTTTGTTAAAGAGTGACTTGAGCACAATCTATAAGTACCTACATGGGAAATATAAATTTCGTAACAGAGGACCACTCAGACAAAGATATGGCTGGAAGTTGAAGCTAGACGAACTCAGATTAGAAATAACGTGTACATTATCTCTGAGTGTAATTATCTATTGGAACACTTTACCAAAGGTTGTGATAGATTCTCCATCACTGGCAATTTTTAAATCAAGATTGGATGCTTCTCTAAAATATATGTTCTAGCTCAAACAGGATTTACTTCAGGGATGTCCTATGGGCTGTGTTATGCAGGAGGTCAGACTAGATGATCACAATGGTCCCTTCTGGCCTCAATCTATGAATTTATGAACAAATACTTTCAAAAGAATCAAGGAAGGGAGGATAAGAGGGGGGAAGGAATAAGGCAAAGAGTTGGGGAAGAAAGTAGGAAGGCGAGTAAAAAACAGATGGGGGAGAGGGAGAAAAAGAAAGAGGGAGGAAGAACAAAGGGGAAAGAGAAGAAGGGGGTGAAAAAGAACAGGAAATTAAATACAAAAATTAAAACAAACAGGGAATTTTACAACCTGACATTTGCTACTAAGGAGACACTTAACAATGCCACTTCTGTCTAAACGTTTTAACCTGCAATAGTGACAGCTAATTTGTTTTCTGTATCCTTCCCCATATTGGCTCTTTCATCAAAGGAAAGAGCCTCTTTTCACCATCTCAGGATCAGGTCCTGAGACTAAAAATCATAAATGACATTCTCAGGAAGTTTCCAATAAGTTCAAGAGGGCATCCATTTCTCCATTGCTGAAAAGGCTCCTCTTTATAGAGGATCCCATCAGTTAGCATCCCAAATCCTATATCTCTTTGCCAAAATAATTTAGATGGGAAGTTTTCAATTTTTTCCTAGGCCTGGTCAATGCATTCCATAGACTGCTGACAGCACAATACTTGAGTGAAATGTACAAATCCTCCTTAGAACAGATATGCAGTGAACTGCTTCACAGCCTCAAAATACCCTGAAAAATTGCTTAATTTGTTATTAGGTGGATCTTCAAAGAGGGCCTACTCCTTCAAACTGAATTCAGTTGCAGCTTTGCCCATGTGAGGACTACAGAAACGCATCATAATTTTAAAAATGTTAAATGTTTTTTCTGTAAACATCAGAGATTTACAGATTTTGATACCAGAAGAGACCATTACAATCATCTAATCCAGAGGTGGGCAAACTACAGCCCGCGGGCCACATCCAGCCCATGAGACCGTCCTGCCCAGCCCTTGAGCTCCCGGCTGGGGAGGCTAGCCCCTCCCCTCTCCCCTGCTGTCCTCCCTCCCCCACAGCCTCAGCTCTCTGTGCCACCAGCACTCTGGGCAGCGTAGCAGCATGGCTGGCTCCAGCTCAGGGGCGGATTTACCAGTGAACACAGGGTGCCCTGGCATGGCCCCCCCCCCAGAGCCAGGCACTCGGGCAACTCACCACCGGCGCACCCCCCATGGGGGGGCTGCACTGAGGGGGCAGGGGAGAGCAGGGGAGCAAGCGGGAGGTGCGGGTGGCGGGAGCACAGCGAACGTGGGCGGAGGACTCAGGAGGACACCGGGAAGCGACACAGCCAGCCGGAGAGAAGTGACACTTTGAAGGGGAAACCGACACTTCTCTCCAGCTGCCCCTGCTCCTCCTGAGTCCTCCGCCCACGTTCACAGGGCCGCATTCCAAAAGGGGCTTTAGAGGGGGGGGTTGGATAGGGGGTGGGGTCCTGGGGGGACGGTTAGGGGCAGAGGGTCCTGGGAGGGGGCGTTCAGGGGACAAGGAGCAGTGGGGGTTGGATAGGCGTGGGAGTCCAGGGGGTGCTGTCAGGGGGCGGGGGTGTGGATAGGGGTTGGGGCAGTCAGGGGACAGGAAGCAGGGGGCATTGGATAGGGGGTGGGGGGTCCCAGGAGGGGGCGGTCAGGGGACAAGGAGCAGGGGGGTTGGATGCATCGGGAGTTCTGAGGGGGGCAGTCAGGGGGCGGGAAGTGGGAAGGGGCAGATGGGGGAAGGGGCCAGGCTGTTTGGGGAGGCACAGCCTTCCCTGCCTGGCCCTCCATACAGTTTTGGAACCCCGATGTGGCCCTCAGGCTAAAAAGTTTGCCTACCCCGGTCTAATCTGACCTTCATAACATAGGCCATGGAGGTTTGCCCTGTAATTCAAGCATTGAGTCCAGTAATTTGATTCAAGCCTCATAGCATAATCAAAGTAAGTTCTTCTATTGGGGTATTGGATTGTTGAAACTGACTCTTGGATGGAGCTGTGGAAAACATGGCAGTTTGGGTTCAAAGTAGGGCTGTCAAGTGATTAAAAAAATTAATTGTGATTAATTGTGCAATTAATCATTCTGTTAAACAATAATAGAATACCATTTATTTAAATATTTTTGGGTGTTTTCTACATTTTCAAATATATTGATTTCAGTTACAACACAGAATACAAAGTGTACAGTGCTCACTTTATATTTTTTATTACAAATATTTGCACTGTAAAAAACAAAATAAATAGTATTTTTCAATTCACCTAATACAAGCACTGCTAAACAACCAGTGGGGCCACTGGATGATCGAGATGCTAAAGGATCACTCAAAGACAATAAGGCCATTGCGTAGAAACTAAATTAATTCTTTGCATCGGTCTTCACTGTTGAGGATGTGAGGGAGATTCCCAAACCTGAGCCATTCTTTTTGAGTGACAGATCTGAGGAACTGTCCCAAATTGAGGTATCATTAGAGGAGGTTTTGGAACAAATTGATAAACTAAACAGTAATAAGTCTCCAGGACCTGATGGTATTTACCCAAGAATTCTGAAGGAACTCAAATGTGAAATTGCAGGACTACTGTCATCTGTAACCTATCATTTAAATCAGCTTCTGTACCAAACGACTGGAGGGTAGCTAATGTGATGCCAATTTTTAAAAAGGGCTCGAGAGGTGACCCTGGCAACTACAGGCCAGTAAGCCTCACTTCAAATTGGTTGAAACTATCGTAAAGAACAAAACTGTCAGACACATAGATGAACATAATTTGTTGGGAAATAGTCATGTTTTTTGTAAAGGGAAATCATGCCTCACCAATCTACTAGAATACTTTGAGGGGGTCAACAAGCATGCGGACAAAGGAGATCCAGTGTATGTAGTGTATTTAGATTTTCAGAAAGCCTTTGACAAGGTCCCTCACCAAAGGCTCTTAAGCAAAATAAGCAGTCATGGGATAAGAGGGAAGGTTCTCTCACAGACTGGTAACTGGTTAAAAGGTAGGAAACAAAGGGTAGGAAGAGTCAGTTTTCAGAATGGAGAGAGGTAAATAGTGGTGTCCCCAGGGATCTGTACTGGGCCCAGTCCTATTTAACATATTCATAAACGATCTGGGAAAAGGGGTAAACAGTGAAGTGGCAAAATTTGCAGATGATACAAAACTACTCAAGATAGTTAAGTCCCAGGCAGACTGTGAAGAGCTACAAAAGGATCTCGCAAAACTGGGTAACTGTGCAACAAAATGGCAGATGAAATTCAATGTTGATAAATGCAAAGTAATGCACATTGGAAAACATAATCCTAACTATACATATACAATGATGGGGTCTAAATTAGCTGTTACCACTCAAGAAAGATCTTGGAGTCATTGTGGATAGTTCTCCGGAATCATCCACTCAATGTGCAGCGGCAGTCAAAAAAGTGAAAAGAATGTTGGGAATCATCAAGAAAGGGATAGATAAGAAGACAGAAAATATCATATTACCTCTATATAAATCCATGGTATGCCCACACCTGGAATACTGTGTGCAGATGTGATCGCCCCATCTCAAAAATGATATATTAGAATTGGAAAAGATTCAGAAAAGGGCAACAAAAATGATTAGGGGTATAGAACAGCTTCCACATAAGGAGAGATTAATAAGACTGGGACTTTTCATCTTGGAAAAGAGGCGACTAAGGAAGGATATGATAGAGGTCTATAAAATCATGAGTGGTATAGAGAAAATAAATAAGGAAGTGTTATTTATTCCTTCTCATAATACAAGAACAAGGGGCCATCAAATGAAATTAATAGGTAGCAGGTTTAAAACAAACAAGGAAGTATTTTTTTCATGCAACACACTGTCAGCCTCTGGAACTCCTTGCCAGAGGGTGTTGTGAAGGCCAATACTATAACGGGGTTCAAAAGGGAGCTAGATAGATTAATGTAAGATAGCAATTTACTGGGTCTAATAGCCAGGATGGGCAGGAATGGTGTCCCTAACCTGTGTTTGCCAGAAGCTGGGATTCGGTGACAGGGCGTGGATCACTTGATGATAACCTGTCTATTTATTCCCTTTGCGGCATCTGCCATTGGCCACTGTCAGAGGACAGGAAACTGGGCTTGATGGACCTTTGGTCTGACCCAGAAAGGCCATTCTTATGTTCTTATGTACTGCAGAAAGGGATCTGGGGGTCATAGTGGATCACAAGCTAAATATGAGTCATCAGTATAACACTGTTGCAAAAAAAAAGCAAACATAATTCTGGGATGTATTAGCAGGAGTATTGTAAGCAAGACACAAGAAGTAATTCTTCCGCTCTACTCCACGCTGATTAGGCCTCAACTGGAGTATTGTGTCCAGTTCTGGGTGCCACATTTCAGGGAAGATGTGGACAAATTGGAGAAAGTCCAGAGAAGAGCAACAAAAATGATTAAAGCTCTAGAAAACATGACCTATGAGGGAAGATTGAAAAAAATGGGTTTGTTTAGTCTGGAGAAGAGAAGACTGAGAGGGGATATGATAACAGTTTTAAAGTACATAAAAGGTTGTTACAAGGAGGAGGGAGAAAAATTGTTCTTCTTAACCTCTGAGGATAGGACAAGAAGCAATGGACTTAAATTGCAGCAAGGGAGGTTTAGGTTGGACATTAGGGAAAACTTCCTAACTGTCAGAGTGGTTAAGCACTGGAATAAGTTGCCTAGGGAGGTGGTGGAATCCATCTTTGGGGATTTTTAAGAGCAGGTTGGATAAACACCTGTCAAGGATGGTCTAGATAATACTTAGTCCCGTCTTGAGTGCAGGGGACTGGACTAGATGACCTCTTTAGGTCCCTTCCAGTTCTAGTATTCTAAAGTTGAACTTACAAATGTAGAATTATGTACAAAAAAACCCTGCATTCAAAAATAAAACAATGTAAAACTTTAGAGCCTACAAGTCCACTCAGTCCTACTTCTTGTTCAGCCAGTCACTCAGATACCAAGTTTTACATTTGCAGAAGATAATGCTGCCTGCTTCTTGTTTACAATGTCACCTGAAAGTGAGAACAGGTGTTTGAATGGCACTGTTGTAGCCGGTGTCACAAGATATTTACATGCCAGATGCGCTAAAGATTCATGTGTCCCTTGGTGCTTCAACCACCATTCCAGAGGACATGAGTTCATGCTGATGACGGGTTCTGCTTGATAACGATCCAAAGCAGTGTGGAGCAACACATGTTCATTTTCATCATCTGAGTCAGATGCCACCAGCAGAAGGTTGATTTTCTTTTTTGGTGGTTCAGGTTTTGTAGTTTCCTCATCTGATTCTTGCTCTTTTAAGATTTCTGAAAGCATGCTCCACACCTCGTCCCTCTCAAATTTTGGAAGGCACTTCAGATTCTTAAGTCTTGGGCTGAGTGCTGTAGCTATCTTAAAAATTTCACATTGGTATCTTCTTTACATTTTGTCAAATTTTCAGTGAAAGTATTTATAAAATAAATAACATGTGCTGGGTCATCATCCGAGACTGCTATAACATGAAATATTTGGCAGAATGCGGGTAAAACAGCAGGGGACATACAATTCTCCCCCAAGGAGTTCAGTCAAAAATTTAATTAACACATTCTTTTTTTAACAAGTGTCATCAGCATGAAAGTATGTCCTCTGGAACAATGGCTGAAGCATGAAGAGGCATATTAATCCTTAGCGCATCTGGCATGTAAATATCTTGTAACACCAGCTACAATAGTTCCATGTGAACCCCTGTTCTCACTTTCAGGTGACATTGCAATTAAGAAGTGAGCATCATTATCTCCCATAAATGTAAACAAACTTGTTTCTTTTAGCGATTGGCTGAACAAGAAGTAGGACGGAGTTGACTTGTAGGCTCAAAAGGTTTACATTGTTTTGTTTTTGAGTGCAGTTATGTAACAAAAAAAAATCTACATTTGTAAGTTGCACTTTCATGATAGAGTTTGCACTACAGTACTTGTATGAGGTGAATTGAAAAATATTATTTCTTTTGTTTATCATTTTTACAGTGCCAATATTTGTAATAAAAATAAAGTGAGCACAGTACACTTGGTATTCTGTGTTGTAATTGAAATCGATAAATTTGAAAATGTAGAAAAACATCCAAAAATATTTAATAAATTTCAACTGGTATTCTATTGCTTAACAGTGCGATTAATCGTGATTAATTTTTGAGTTAATTGCGTGAGTTAACTGCGATGAATTTACAGCTCTAATTCAAAGGGATTTATGCAAGCATCATGGGCTCTTTCGTGTCATACATCTTTGCACCTTAACTGAGTTTCAGTACTAAATTATCTCAAACACTCAGTGCAAAATTCAACAGACACTACCAAATGTTAGCTGATTTCATGTCAAAAACATGCTTCCTCACTATTTCAGCCGGACCCACTCAAAACTGAGACCAAGTTAATTCAAAAGGTTCACAAATCTTAGTGAGTCTTTCAGCAATCCTGGGATTAGATTTCAGTCTGTAATGAAACCTCGCCCCTGACAACTTTCGCTTCAAGCTTCATTAAGAACATTTTTGCAGATCTCTGCTCATGGATTTTGTTGATAAAATGTTGTTTTGCAATTAGATTATGGTGTCATTTAACATTAAGCATCTTTCGGCAGACGTAGATCCAGTACTTAGCAGAACCGCAAATAATATACTGCATGTATTTAATGAGATTGTGGCTAGGTGAACATTGCGGCTCTCTGATTGCCTTGTTACTGTTGTTTTAAAACTTTGGGTTCATTCTCTCTACTTTAATAAACACTGAATAATTTCTATGCCATTCTTCTTTCTGACGTATCATTCCATCTCCTTTTCCTTGTCTGATTTACTATAGCCTGTCAGAGATATTCATTCTATCTACATTTCACTTTTGAAGAGCTTTTCCAATTTTAATTAACTTTTATGTGGAATTTTTTTTTGGTTGCCTGGTCGCCTCATTTATTATCCTTATCTATTAAAAGCTGAAAATTTATTTAAAGAAGACTTATTTAACTCAAAAGCAATCAGATAATCCCTTTCTGAACTAATAGCAATGTGGGGGTGCTAATGGCTTCTGTTCTGTTTCTGTTGTTAATCATATTTTTCCATTTTCTTTCATCTACTTAGGCAATACCAGCAGACTAGAGTACAAATATTTAGATACAGCCTGGTGTAGAAAGGATGTCGCACGCCTTTGTGGTTTCGTACTGCAGAACTTTACTCACTTTGACAAGACTCTTACAAATGGCACAGCCCTGAATCAAAAATATCTCATTCCTTTTCATGGTGCATGCCACGTTTGCCAAAAACATGGCATGATAATTTACTTACCATGCCCTGGAGAACTGTTGGCTTCTCAGCTGAGACTACCAACATAAGTCCTATGTAGTACCAGGTGTGATGGTGGTTTCTGTAGCGGGGATATTTGTCCAATGAGAGTCACATTGAGACCACCAGCTGCCTTCAGAGGATAATGAGTTTAATTATTGATGACCTGGCCTAGAATTGAACCTGTAACTTGGTGGCAAAGAGCTTCAGATCATATACCAACACAGAGATCCTATAGCTCAGCCCAAAAACTTCTGCTGTATATTCCAGATCCAACCTGTGAATCTGATGGCAGGATTTTGTTTTAAGTATGGTATGCAATAGATGAGATCTGCTCTTGGGGGGCCTCCATATAGCCAGTGTCACAAATGTTGTCACTTTTTGACAGCAGGGTGATAAGTTATCTCAAGTGAAAAACACAAGCAACTTGACAGTTATGGGGAGAGGGAATACATCTTTTCAGAACTTTTGGAACATTGAGCTGAACAATATGGATGATGCTCTCTTTAATAGCAACATTTTTTCATGTTCAGCCTGGCCCTATAAAATTCTTCTTGTCCTGCAGGGGATTTCATTGAATAACAATGGGTACCAATATAAATGGACAGGACAACAGGACAACATTTAAAGGGAAGGTCTGTTTATACTGCCACCCTAAAGGAAATGAGATTGGACTGCCTGCATGTGGGCAGATATAGAGTACTTGGCACTGATTATAAAAAACAACAGGATAATCATTGTCTTTGCTGCTACTGATCAAAATCTACATATAATGCTATCTAAAAAATATTTTAAACAAAGTAGCATATTAATCAGAGCAATTTTAGAGGTTGCCCTCTTTGTTTTTGCATCTGCTTGGTGAGACCAGACCTTGTGTATATATCACATAATCTGCTGCCACTCGAGGGGCTTCAGACAGCAGTGTCCTTCAGTCCTTCCTGATCTCTGCCTGCAGCACAAAATAGTTTAGTCTCCTGAGAGCTGTAATATTTGGGCCTAATTCTGGTTGTTGGGCTTGGTGTGGAGGTGGCTGGGAGGCGTTTAGTGGCCTGTGTTGTATAGGAGGTTAGACTAGATGATCTGGTGATCTCTTTGACCTTAAACTCTATGACTCTTGCTAGACGCCATTTTCAAAGCATAAATTCTTGCTTTAACTCTATCTCCCTCTTTTAAAATGTTTTTCTTCAAAAATAAAACGTTCTAGGGAAAACTGGCAAATGCTGGTGTATATATTTTATTCTAATTTTTGGGGGTTGTGTATCTACAGTGTTGTGACATTTGGTTGGATACACCTTGCAATGTCTGACAAGTCTTCAGTTTTGGAGCACAAACTGATCACCATCTGGAGTCACAACGGAATGTTCCTCCCCTGGGATAGTGCAGCATTGCACAACAGGTTTTGTTGGTGTTCTCCTGCTGATGCATCAGTTATAAGACACTGCTGGAGTACATGGACTAGCTTTCCAGTATAGCATCTCCTGGAATTTAGTCAAAGCTTCATACATTCTCTGACTCCTTGTCCAGCATCCATGTTTACATTTTTTCATATAACAAGCAACATAAAAGGAGCCACACCATAAAGCACAGTTGGGACCCTCAACCAAGCTAATTTCAGCCAGAATGTTCCTCCTCGACTACTATACAAAAGCCAGCCACTCAGATTCAAAAGGTGGGGAGACTGTAACTGAGTAAAAGAGGAACTGCTGTGCCTCAAGCGCCACATTTATTGTTTATTGATAGTAGTGGTGGGTTTCTCTCCCTGAATCCACTGTATCCTCTAATAAGTATCTGGAAGCTGAATGGTTTTCTTAACAAACTACAAGCTCCAACATCTGTTTCTACAGCTTCATTATACGTACGCTATCTACAAATTCATCAACTGCCCTTACTATGTGTCAGATGTTAGGGCAGTTTGGAAGAGTGACCCAAAAGAAATAACGTAGGGTATGTATATACTACCCGCTGGATCGGCGGATAGTGATCGATCCAGTGAGGGTCTATTTATCGCGTCTAGTCTAGATGCAATATATCGACCCCCGAGCGCTCTCCCGTCGACTCCTGTACTCCACGGCCGCAAGAGGCACAGGCGGAGTCGAAGGGGGAGCAGCAGCAGTCGACTCACCGCAGAGAAGATACCATGGTGAGTAGATCTAAGTATGTCGACTTCAGCTATGTTATTCTCGTAGCTGAAGTTGCATAACATAGATCGATTTCCGCCCCCACACACACACTGTAAACCAAGGCTTAGCTACAGATCCTATTTACAATTCTCATTGCTCTCCATCTCATCTCTGATTCTGTTTTCTCACTTTGCTTTGTAGTTTCTAAGGCAGTGCTATAAAATTATGATCCAGTCTCAGGTGCTTAATTATTATTATTATGTGTTTAGGTACTGTACAGCCATGTAACTTTTTCTTGGGCACATGGCAAGTCTAATTATTTGCTCACTGGTATGCAATAGGGGTCACATATAGGTGATCCACATAGAAGAACGGCCTTACTGGGTCAGAGCAAAGGTCCATCTAGCCCAGCATCCTGTCTTCTGACAGTGGCCAATGCTGGGCACCCCAGAGGGAATGAACAGAACAGGTAATCATCAAGTGATCCATCCATTGATGGACCTATCCTCCATGAATTTATCTAGTTCTTTTTGAACCCTGTTATAGTCTTGGCCTTCACAACATCCTCTGGCAAGGCGTTCCACAGGTTGACTGTACGTTGTGTGAAACAATACTTCCTTTTGTTTGTTTTAAACCTGCTGCCTATTAATTTCATTTGGTGACCCCTAGTTCTTGTGTTATGAGAAGGAGTAAATAACACTTCCTTATTTACTTTCTCCACACCAGTCATGATTTTATAGACCTCTATCATATCCCCCCTTAGTCACCTCTTTTCCAAGCTGAAAAGTTCAAGTCTTATTAATCACTTCTTATACGGAAGCTGTTCCATACCCCTAATCATTTTTGTTGCCCTTTTCTGAACCTTTTTCAATTCCAATATATCTTTTTTGAGATGGGGTGACCACATCTGCACACAGTATTCAAGATGTGGGTGTACCATGGATTTATGTAGAGGCAATATGATAGCTAATTAGTATTTTACTTCTAGCCCATCTAAATAAGCTAGTCCCTGTGCAGAAATATTCAAGAAGTTAGAAAAATACACCACACCCTTTCTAGGAATCTGTTATGGGAAGCAGTGTTTTTGTGCATTCAGGGGTTTATTGTCATATGGTGGGGTTCACTTTGTCCCAGTGGAAATGCACAACTAAACGAACAGGCTGTTCTGTTCAGGAAGTGTTATCAGCTCTAAACCAACAGAGTTCACCCTTTCTTTGGTCCTTCCTCATTTTGATTTAAAGAAGGGAATCACAATTACAATGCTTTTATTCCCAGCAGTTTTGTGGGAGCCAGTCAAATAGAAAGGGAAGTGCACAACAGGTCTTTTTGTTTGCTAATTAGTGTTCTATTTGTATTCAGCAGCCCAAGCATAACATGTAAAAACAATGTGCTTTCAATTTAATTATTTTTCCCTAATTGTTACTTTTCTGGTGCATATGAGTAACACTCTTTTTATTCTACATTTTGGATTTAAAAAGAAACAATTTCATTATAGTCTGTTTACCCCCAAAAGATGTTGCCAACCTCCTTTTTAAAAAAGTTTTATTAAAGAAACATGGTATGTCACATGCATATCCCAGCGGTGCTACAAATTTCCCACAGAAGGGAAGGTGTCAGATAATCACATCAGTAAACTAAAGTAATAGGCACTTTTATGGCACCTTTTATCCAAGGATCTCAAAATATTTCACTAAAAGTAATTCATGAGGACTTGGCATATTATGAACAGTATCCACATCTTAAAATCCATGGAGTTGGATGCTGGGCCCCTTCCTTCCACAGTTTGAGGGTAATATTAATTAACAACATATCCTTTTCCATCAAGGGGGAATAAAATTTTAGCCTTCAAAAAGATGACAAATTAACACGACTGTTCAGTCATGAGCCTGCTGAAACAGTGAATGGAGTAGGCACACTGTGCTATGTAACCTAAATGGCAAGCTCATCTGAGACAACCTTAAATCAGGGAATTTTATCCTTCCTTCTTTTCAGGATGGGTTTAATGATTGTGTTAATATGTGGTCTTTTGCCTTCTCAACGGCAAACTAATATGCCTTTATACGCTCCTCTCTGTCCTTTTGAGTATACAGAGGGGAAAACAGTTATATAGTGTTCAAAATACTGTATAGATGGTCACGAGGCAGGGAGTGGCAGCTGTCACTTTTCCCCATATATAGCTGTTTGGTCTGCTGTCGCTCCCTTGTCCCTATCCCCTCTGATCCTGTTTTCTGTTGTTCGGCCACCCCACCCCATGCCATTTGACCCTCACAAATTAATTCCTTAGTCCTCGTAGACTCCTCAACAGTTCTTATAGCACTGCATGACTGTGTGGGTGTGAGACATCACAGACTTGGATATCTTCACATTCCCTGGCGCTGATTGTCAGCGAATATAAATGAATTTGTATTGGTCCCTCTTCAATGACAGGCTGCACTTCCACCTTTGCCATTTTCTGTCTCTGGCAGCAATTGTATTCATCTTGCATAGAAAGGATGTTAAACCCAGATTTATATTTGGCCCAGTCCTTTCTTTGGAACTGAATATAAGCCAGGTTGTTAAAATCATATATTATCATTTTAGAAACACCTTGAAGCTCTTGGCCTGGGATCTCTTGCATAACAGCTGCTGAAGCTACATGCATTCATGTCCACTTGCCAGGATTACTGTGCCTCCCTCTTCACTGATCTTTCTGCTGCCTCTTAAAAACATTTGCAGTTTATTCAAAATCTGGCTGCCTGATTGCTTAGCCAATCCAATAGAATTGCCCTTATTATTCCTGCGTTAAGAGAGCTTCATTAGTTTCTCACGAAAGAGCAGCTCTGTTAAAGGGACATCGTCAACTGTAAAGCCAGTTTTAAAAAATACCAGTTAAACGCTATTTCAAAGGGCTTGTCTCAACGAACACTTTGACACCGCAGCTTGCTGCAAGCTATCTACTCCACAGTGGCTGTGCGCATGAAAAGTTCCTTAGTGCGCTTTGATGTACCCTTTGAAACAGGACTAAAGTAAAGCAACGAAGGAACTTTTAGCACACGGCAGCAGGGTTGACACTGACACTTAGCGCACAGCATGCTTGTACGGGGTAGATTTACACCCCCGCTTGCAATGAACTAAGTGCTCATGTGGACGAGCACATACATATACTTCAGCTGCCATTTATTTTGTGGCTTTACAATCATATTTTCAGCATTGCCACCCCCACTCATTTCAAATAACATGAGTCAGACCCCCCACAAAATCATGAGCTTTTTTTAAAAAAAAAAACAATGAATTTGGGGGGGGGGTTGCCTTTTGGTTTTTGAGACTTTGGGGTACACTGTGGTCATATTCTTCAGATTTTCTCCACAACAATGAGGGCTAGAAACTACTTTTTATTTTTAATGAAGGCTTAGATTCTTACATATTCACTTAATTCCGGGAGTGGAGGTTTAAGAGAAACACTAATTATTGTGCGACCCATAATAAAATCACAAGAATTGGCAACACTGCATTTTCCTATTATTTCAAATGTTTTCATCTCTCTTGTTCTTGTGTAAAAGACCCATTAAAAACCAGAAGGGAAGCTCACGGTACAAGGGAAACAGCAGAAACTGGCTGTACACTAAGATCTGAAATGCACTAAGTAAACAAACTGATAAAAAAAAGCAGGGATAAATAATTGTTTCCTCTCAGCTATAGTAATCTTAGATGTGCCTTGTAATTACAGGAGGTAGAACATTTTAACAACCAACTATGATTTTTCTTTTTACAAGTTGACAGTAATTCTTTAAAAGCTCTGTCTGACTGTACTTCGATTTTTTTCCCCATTGTCTGTGACTTTGTGTGTGCCTGCACATACATTGATCTGTATGCCTTTTGTCTTCATGAGACCACAAATTGTATGGGTTTAGTTCAAAGTAACGGTAGGCCCCACAGTGTGATGAGTGGAACCAGAGAGTAAGGGTCAGGGTTCAGAGAGGATGTAGCATGATGTGTCACTGGGGCTCCGACATTCAAGCTGGAGCAAGGCCACTAACCAACAAACTTCAGAGCTTTAGCATGTAACACTGGTCTCTCAGTATGACAGTAAAGATCTTTCTTACAACCCTGTCAACCTGCCACATCTCTTATTGCCAATGAAGCAGACTTGATCCAAACCTCAGGTCAGGCCAATGCCTCCACCCACACTTTGGGGAAATGTACACTCTGTGTCTAGGGCCATTTTTTACCAGAGATCTTTATTTCTTTCCATGCTGTGGACTTCTTTGGGTCAGAGTCACCGAAGATGAGGCAGGGAATGGGGTGTACTATAACTTCCTGTACCTGCATGAGCTTCTGCATCCCAAGGCTGAGTAATCGTGTGGTAAGGAAGACAATGTTATCAGCCCTGCCTTCCCTCAGAGTGCTCTTCCAGCAGAAGCTTTAGTTTATGGCTGAGGTTCATGGAAGTAGCTTTGTTGAATCAGCACATTCTCTACCTAGCTGCTGTACCTCACATTTTGGCTGCCTACGGCCCTATAAGCACATGGCCTCACTTCTAGGGTGACACCTCATGCCTGGATGCAACATTGCAGGGGGTTTTCATCTCTGGTGCCTTCCATTGGGCTCTCCCTCAAATCTGCTTCTTCTCTTGACTCTTCCTCTGAGTGTTCTGTGACTTAGCCCTTTGACCAGGTCATGTAAAAGCCTAAATCCTTCCAGGGCAAACAAGTCCAAATAATAGTTCAACAGATCTTCAAACTAGTAGCCCTTCCACCCCCTCAAGCTTCAGTGTCATTTCCTGATTGGTTCTACCTCAGGGCTTCCTCTACAGGAGCCTAACCTGGTCCTGTTTTTTCTTCCTCCATTGTTACCTGCCTAGTTAATCCCTATCCAAGGGCTTCTCTCTGCCACCAAAACTTGTCTTGTCTGTACCCAATTGACCTCCCTGAATCTACTTATAAGGCATAGATCCACCTCCTCTGGCCTGGAGGCAATTAGTTAATTACCTTCCAGGTGCAGAGCATGACTGGCTGGGGATCTTTCCCTTGCCTTGCAGGGGATGGGCGTTAAGCCGTGTCACAGGTCCCCTATCTGGTGGAGTGGAGGCTGCAGCCACTTTTTGCTGCTCCTTCTATTCTTTGGAGGACTTTCTACCCTTAGGGCCCTCCCATAGGCGCCGACTCTGTGGGTGCTCCGGGGCTGGAGCACCCACGGGGAAAAATTGGTGGGTGCAGAGCACCCACCGGCAGCTCCCCGCCAACCCCGGGACCCACGGCAACTCACCTCAGCACCGGGTGACGTTGCGGGGCCCCGCCCCCAACGCCAACGCAACGTCACCCAGCGTTGGGGGTAGGGCCCTGAAATGTCACCCGGCATCGGGGGCGGGGCCCGGCATCAGCCCCCACTGGGGCAACCAGAAGTCGGCGCCTGTGGGCCCGGCGCCTGTGGGCCCTCCACCTGGGTTTCAGACAGAAGTGGCCTGCATAAGCCTGGCTGAAGTTAGGCATTTAGAGAGGATAGATGGGTCTAGAACAAGAGTCAATTATTTTTAGTCAAGGTCCAATTTTCTTGGTTAAGGTATAGTGAAGGTTCAGACTGCAGATAAAATAATAAAAATATAAAGGTAATAATAAGTAAATAAAAAGAAGATTTTGGGGTCCATTCAAAAGCATTTGGCAGTCTGGATTTGGCCCGCAGTCCCCCTGTTAATTACCCCGATTTAGTGATTCGGGCTCTAGCCTGGTATGTGGGAGACCAGAGCTAAACGCTACACTCCATTACAGACTACTTGTGTGATTTTGGGCAAGTGACTTAGTCTTTCTGTGACTCAGTTCCCCATCTGGGATAATAGCACTTCTCTACCTCATAGGAATGTTGTGAGCATAAATACACTAAAGATTAGGTTCTCAGATACTACAATAATGGGGGCCATATAAGAACTTAAGATAGATACCAAATATTTACTTTCTTGTGTCTGGGTTTTTTTAAAAAAAATGTGTTTCACAGGCTCTCTTATTACTGCAGGGTGAGAACGCAAACACACTGTGTATTCCAAAGAAATGCAATTAAACTAAGCATATTCCTCTCATGTCTGAATGTGTCATTTCTTTTTGGAAGGGAGAAGTACATTTAATAAGCAATTTTTTTAAAATGACAATGATGTTTGCAAAAATTGCCACCCTGCCCGTCCTTTGGGAGAAATGAACACCGCTGCTAAATGCAGTGTAATAAAACTAAATATAGCTATAATCAAATAATAGTGGGTTGATTATGAGAAAAAAATAAGCTACACTGTTATTTTCTATGTCACCGTGAACCTGTGCAGATTTACATTACCACCTGCTGAACTAAATAGATGAGCCCAATTCTTCTTTGGCCTAACTCTGTTCAGGTCAATGGAGCTACACCAGGAATTAATTTGGCCCATGATAGGTAAAACAAAGGCTCGGAAATTTTTCTGATTTTTAGCCTTCACCCTTTCTCCGGTAAACAATCTGTTCTTGCTGTTTTAGCATCAACATATTCAAAAAGAAAACATGCATCAGACCGCAGCAAATACAAGCACAGTTTTTATGGCAAAATTCCAGGACATAAATTTTAAACCACATGTAAAAAAAACCCATATGCACAAATAAATCTTTAATATGAGGTGATCATGTTTGACTGACGCTCTCCCCCGCTCTACCGCCTGTGCCTACCTGCTGGTGCCACTTATGGGCAGTAGGATTCTACGGGGCTTGTCTTCCTGGAGCCCAGTTCCGAGGAATCTTCTCTCCCTGACTCTTGAAACAGTAGGGAAGGAAGAGTAGAGTGAAGCAGGTTCCTTCTTCAGCAGACAGTAGAGAAGTGAGAAGTAGGGAAGCAAGATGAAGGAGGCATGGGGGCTAGAACTAGCAGTGCGGGGCAGGTTGAAGTGCTTGAAGTAGTTTCCATTATATACAGAGTTTACAGTTTGCTTCAATAGCTTTCAGCACCCCCACTATAAAAACTGCTCTAGCACCCCTGGAAGGAGGCAAGGGGGGAAAGGTACCAGCTGCTGGAGTCAAGGGAGAAAGACAAGATAAAAGGGAGTTAAGAGGGCTCTGGCAGCAAGCAGGCCTCCCCTCCTACTTAAACCGACAAAAATATAAAGTAATGCTATGAGAGTCAATGGACTCATACTAGTCCAAAACAGTGTGAGGAGAATCAGGCCCACTTAATATAAAGTGCAGTCTTCTCAAACAAACATACGTTGCTTAGGCTACATTCCTGTTTGTTTTTCTTAAAAGGAGGTAAAAACCTATATGTTGTGTTGGGTCCTCTAAATACCCAAGAGGAAAACAAATGTGAACACAGCTCAGGACACTGGATGGTAATGCAGGACTGGCAAGTACAGACATTTCAGGGAGGTGGGAGGCTGGGTGTAAAAACTACAGTAAACTCTGCAGGCCAATCTTGTAAAATCTCTGCAGAAATGATCTATCTGAAGCTAATAAAAATATCTCTAATTATCTTCTTGAAAACATGAATCAGATTTTTCTATTCACTGCCTTTTTTTAGCAGCCAAAGGCAGCTTTTGGCAGTGCTCTCTAGGGAGGTGGGGGGAAAGGAAGCAAATTAGTGAACATAAACACAATGTCAAAATAACTGTTCAAGGTATCTGGTCCTTTAATGAAAGCTGTTTGTCCTGGTACAGCTGCAGCAAACAAGCCAGAAAAAAATCTATATATATTGTACATGATTTAGTACAAAAATTATAATCGATTCCAACCAGTACATCATATATATAATTATCTAGCTATTGTTATAGATAGATACACATATTTGTGGCCACACTTTTCAGACTTGGGTACCTAAAGGTAGGCTTTGAAAACTGTAATTAGGAGCAGAAGTGCTTAATTTTCAGGAGTTCTGAGCCCCCACAATTCCCAGCGAAGTCAATGGGCGCTTTAAGGGCTCAACATGTTTGAAAATATATTATTATTAAAAATATACTTTCATTAGGAGTGTAAATACGGATAAATATAGGAGCCTATATATCTATAGAATCATAGAAATGCTAGAAGGGACCTTGAGGAGTCATCATGTCCAGCCCCCTCTGCTAAGGCAAGACCAAGTAAACTAAACCATCCCTTACGGGTGTTTGTCCAGATTGGTTTTTAAAACTTCCAATGATGGGGATTTCACAACCAGAGCTTACCTACCCTTATAGTTAGAAAGTTTTTCCTAATATCTAACCTCAATCTCCTTTGCCTTAGATTAAGCTCATTATTCTTTGTCCTACCTTCAGGTGACATGGAGAACAATTGATCACAGCCTTTATCACAGCCCTTAACATATTTGAAAACTGTTATTGCCCCACCCCACCAAGCCTCTCTCTTTTCTCAAGACTAAACATGCCAGTTTTATTAACCTTTCCTCATAGGCCATGTTTTATAATTTTTGTTGCTCTCCTCTGACTCTCCAATTTGTCCACGTCTTTCTTAAAGTGTGCAACCAGAACTGGACACAGTACTCCAGGTGAGGCCTCACCAGTGCTGATAGAATGGGATACTTACTTTCCATGTATTACATACAACATTCCTGTTAACATACTCCAGAATGATATTAGCCTTTTTCACAATTGCATAACATTGTTGACTCATATTCAGTTTGTGATCCAGTATAACCCCCAGATCCTTTTCAACAGCACTACCAACTAGCCAGTTATTCCCCGTTCCATAGCTGTGCATTTGATTTTTCCTTCCTAGGTGAAATACTTTGCACTTGTCTTTATTGAATCTCATCTTGTTGATTTCAGACCAATTCTCCAATTCATCAAGGTCATTTCAACTTCTAATCCTGTCTTCCAAAGTCTTGCAACCCTTTCCAGTCTGGCTTATCTGCAAATGTTATAAGCATACTCTCCACTCCATTATCCATGTCAATAATGAAAATATTGAATAATACAGGACCAAGGACTCACACCGTGAGTTCCCATTAGATTTGGCCTCCCAGTTTGACAGTGAACCATTGATAACTACTCTTTGAGTACGGCCTTTTAATCAGTTATCCACCCATGTTAATGGGGTCACCGGGTCTGGCGTTAGACTGGCTGGGGCCAAAGCGGAAGCCTGAGCCTCACCGCCCGGGGCTGAAGCCCAAGGCCCACCATCTGGGGCGCAAGCTTCAGCGTCAGCCCTGGGAAGCAGGGCTCAGGTTACAGGCCCCCACTCAGGGATGAAGCCTTTGGCTTTGGCCCCCTCCCTGCCCAGGGTGCTGGGGCTCGGGCTTCGGCTATGCCCTCCCTTTCCCACCCAGGGTGGCAGGGCTTCGGTCCCCGCTCCTGGGGTCATGTAGTAATTATTGTTGTCAGAAGGGGGTCACAGTGCAACAAAGTTTGAGAACCCCTGATCTAGACTAGTTTGATCCCTAGTTTGCTTATGAGAATATGATGTGGGGTTGTGCCTAAAGCCTTACCAAAAACAAGATACATCATGTCTACTGCTTCCTCCCCTCCACTAGGCCAGTTACCATGTCAAAGAAGGAAATGTAGCTGGTTTGGCATGATTTGTTTTTGACAAATTCATGCTGGCCGTTCCTTATAACCTTATTATCCTTTAGGTGCATATAAATGTATTGAATCATGTGTGTCTGGATATCAAACTATATGTGTGTGTGTCTCTGCTTGTTTGTTTTTTTACTCTGTTTAATGTCTCAGCCATAACATTGTATTAACATAGGTTATTTGCATGATATATTGTAGCCCAAGGCTGTCAGCAATATATACTGCATACAGCCAGCAGAACAATCGTCAGTCAAGTTTATATTATATTGTAATGTACAATATAATAAAAAATAAATTTTGAAACAAAGTCATTTCAAAATAAAGAGCAAAACTTTCTCTTCTGATATGGTCGAAATGCTTCATTTCAATGTTTTCCCCCTAAATATTGTGTAAACCAACATATTCTTGTGAAAAACTTCAATTTTGATCAAAATGACATTTTCCCGTGGACAAAATTTGCACTGGGAATTTTTTAACCAGATCCAATGTGTGTTTGTGTGTGCGTGTATGTGTACCGCATTCAGTTAAAATATATATATTAAAAGAAGAACTGTGTACAAAGTGAAATACTCCAAAGTCAAGAAAATATAATAAAAAAATCATGAATTGGCAAAGTTAAGGTAGGACACAATACCTAACCCTGCCCTCATTACATGTGATTTAGTGCTTTATTACATATGTATCTACTGTTTCCTTAATGATAATACAATATAATACATTTTTGAAATATAATAATTTATACGCATTTGTGACATCTTTTAGTAATGAGTACAATCATGCCTTTTGGAAACAGTCACGGGCCTGGTCAAGACTAGGAATCAAACTGTGATTCCGAAAGGTATTTAGTGGTGTAGATGGAAAAGGATGGCTCTCTGCCATCAAGACCCCTTTTGGGGCAGTAGCTATTGTTTCTAATGAAATGTGACCTTGCTATCCTTAAATCTTGAACATCCTTCACTGGTCTTCTCTTACTGACCCTTAGAAGATATGAACTCCACAGTTCCTATCAGTGAGTCACCTCCCCATCATTCCTTCATTTGTTGACTTTTCTTCCCCACAGTCCCTATATTGATATTTGCAAGTCTGTTTTCCTTAGCTCTTGATCAACTTGCAATCTTTTGATCTCCAAATCCTACTTCCAATCCAGTGTGAGTGAAACTGGCTCCATTAATTCAAGTCTACTTGTTGACACTTGCACTGGGACATGTAGAAACTCCAGTTCTCGGTATACCAGTGGCCAATTTGTGGTGCAAAAAGAATCTTGTTTCTTTCATCAGACATAGGAGAGGTTTTTTGGCTGTTGAAACAGGGACAAAAAACTAGTGAGATGAATCACCAAGAAAAATAAAAACCCTTACAAAAGATAACAGAGGGAGTTTGTTTTCCATTGTTTCTTTACCAAATATCACAGTAGCAGCTAGCTATTTAAAGACTATTCCCAACAGGCAGTTGAAATTACAGTGCAAGAAAATAAAAAAGTCAATAATAACATCTACAATGAAAAACAACACAACACAGAGCTTTTGGCTCCTCAGTGCAATGCTGAGGCTGAAAAGATATGTGACTTTCCTTTCTGAAGAAAACCTTCAAAATGTGAAATGAGTATAACCCATGCAGATATATACATGCATGAGTTTGCAGAGACCCTGAAACAATAACGCTGAGAGGTGTGAACTTCCCAATGGGAGCTAACTCATCTGCTAATAATGATACGTTAAATATCAACATTTTGTGAACTATTTCACTAGACATCAAACCACATCAGAAAGGATGAGAAGTATCATATTATAAAGACCTACAGTAGCACTTATGTAGCAGCAGCAGTACGGAGTGCATGGGGGAGGGGGAAGACATGAGGGACCTGCTTGGGACAGAGTATAGAAGAAGAGGTAGACATTAACAGAAGTAGGCCTTTAGCAATACATGGCAGAGTTGCAAAGGGGTATGCAGTTGGTTTAATTTCCAGAAAGGGAAACTCAGCTTTCAAATATCTGGGAAACACTGCTTCATAGTAAATAGCCAGTAACTGACATCTATGAACTACTATGCCCTTGGGTGAAGTGTCAACCAAAACCCAGACAGTTGTTGGCTCATGCCTGGAATTAAAAGGGTATGGATAGTGCTTATAAATAAAGCTAATTAGAAAATGTATTTTGAGCTGCAAAAAAATTAATCGAAAACTAAAACGTTTTTGTATTCATTGAAATTTGTCTTCAGTGGTTTGCAGGTTTTTATTAAAAAACTGGAAACCCAAAAACCAGACACTGGCAACCAAAAAATATTTCAATGTTTGTGTTTTCAAGCTTTTTTATTTCTCCTGTGAGGCCTCGCCCCCCGGGGTCGCCCTCACCAACCTGCACAGAAATGTGCTACTGAGTTTGCAAAGGAAGGAGCGAGGACAAAAAAGAGCCATAGGTGCTAGGACAGGTGAATCAACCAACATCTCTGAAATGTCCAGTATCTTAAGCACTTAGGCACAGCCATTTATTGAGGATTCTTTAGTCATATCATTCACGACAGGCAGCAGTGGGGGCGGGTGGGGGGGAATACAAATAAATCAATAAAAACTTCTCTGTTCCCCTAGGCCAGTTTGAATTTCTTCTTCAGGTCAGTTTGTCCCAGTGTTTCATTTGTTCCATGTTCCAGCTGAACCGTGACTGAACAAAATAACTAATAATAAACCTATTAAAGAGAAAAGGGTTTTGTTTCCTTAATTTCATGGGAACCGCTCAGTTTCCAGTTCCCAAAACAGAACAAAAGAGCAGAGTTGCCACTGTTGTTTTCTTGGTGCTTTTATCTGGTTATAAGTCCTGTGGAAGTGGATGGGAGGAGCCCAGATTAGCTGTTGCCATTATATATCTTATTTTATGACTTTATGTATAGTTTCAGAGACTTGCCAACATCATGGCAGCCATCAGAAGGGACCTATTTTACTTTTTAAAGATCTGTCCTTTTTGTAACACAGTAATAGCAGTGAAACCTTGTTCCCCCATTGTTGAATGTTGTCATGTCTGATGATCATCACAACATAATGCACTTTACTCCTTCCCTCTCTTCATGCCAGACCCTGAAAAGCAACAGAAAAATGTCAATTTTTTGTAGTTGAAATTGAAATAGTAAGTGTACTCAACAGTGAGTGTGGGTGTTTGTCCCCATCTGATGGCTGGTCCATGTAAGAGAACTGTCTTCTACAGCTGCCAGATAATGGAGGTACTCTTATAGTTCAAACAATAAAGGGTCATACTTTTAACTTTTTAGATCCCTGGTTCATAACTCCTCTAATGGCCAAGGCAGTATTCTCCCATCAGTATTACCTGAATTTAATTTGAGGGGATCATGTGCAGTCTTGCTGTTAAAAATATAATCAAAGCATCATATTCTTTATATCCTTCATTGATTATAAAACTTGGGAGAGATTTTTTTTTTTAATTTAGGATTTTCAACATAAGTCAAGAAGGCAGTGATTGCTTTATTATTAAGAAGCTGAACAGATAACATAAATGGATTTTATTTCTAAAGACTCTCTAAGTCAGAGGGAAGCAAAAATCAGGAATAATTCCATCTAATTTACAGCAATGGTAGACTTTGTAGTCCTGGCATTAAAGTCCCAGAAGACCTTTAAAGCTAAGATGTTGAAATAAAGCACAAAATCCAAAGGTTAGCCAGGTCATCCTTAGGGTTTATTGCTACACGAATCCTTTGAGACATTAAAGTAATTGCTCATTGCATTACAAGACTATTGTACAATATTTGTTGGGTTTGAGAATGGCTGATTCTTGGACTGAGTCACTTACCGCTATAACATGTCGGCTTACTTCCACATAACAATATCACTGCTCTCCATAAACATGCACGCATATGCACACACACACACAGGCTTGAGTTCCAAGAGTAAGTCCACTGAAGTCAGTGGAGTTTCACCAGCATAAAACCAATGGAAGTAAAAGATCACAGACTCTAGTTAAACTGCTGAGACTGTTAGCACATAAGAACATAAGAAAGGCCGTACTGGGTTAGACCAAAGGTCCATCCAGCCCAGTATCCTGTCCACCGACAGTGGCCAGTGCCAGGTGCCCTGGAGTGAGTGGACCTAAAAGGTAATGATCAAGTGATCTCTCTCCTGCCATCCATCACCCCCCTCTGACAAACAGAGGCTAAGGACACCATTCCTTACCCATCCTGGTTAGTAGCCATTAATGGACTTCATCTCCATGAATTTATCCAGTTGTCTTTTAAACCCTGTTATAGTCCTAGCCTTCACAGCCCCCTCAGGCAAGGAGTTCCACAGGTTGACTGTGCGCTGTTTGAAGAAGAACTTCCTTTTATTAGTTTTAAACCTGCTGCCCACTAATTTCATTGGGTGGCCCCTAGTTCTTCTATTATGAGAACAAGTAAATAACTTGATGTAATGAACCCTTTTTTCCTTATGCAGACAATGCACTGCTTAAACCCTGTATTAGGAGTTTAAGCAGTATGTGGGTCCTTCCATAGACTGACTACTATGGGGATGACATTCAACCCTGTGCAGAGAACTCACCAAGGCCTATGCACAACTCAAACCCTCGGAGGTCAATGGGAGTTGAAGGGCATATTGTACCTTTCAAAGAGAACTTAAATGTAGCAGTGGCAAAGGCATTACCCTTAGTGATGTATAGAAAGCCAAAGATCATCATGCAAACTCCCATGAGTACCAAAGCACTACATTTCATGCATCTCTTATGTTTCTATGGGTTTAACAAAGAGCAAAAAACCCCTAATGGTTTTAAATCCCTTTGGATTTTTCTCTTATAATAAAAGATAACGTCCTACAGGTGTTAAAGGGACATGCCAAGAGGATTGTAACTAATGACTCACCCAAAAAGTATCTGACTTTTGCAAACTTAACTCTGTTCTCAGTTGCTCAAATGACTGCTAGTCCCATCCCATAAATAACGGATGCCTGAATTTTTTAATTAAACTTCCCCTTTTTCATTGTTTTGTGAGAGCCCATGTAAAAAAGCAATAATAGAAATAACTGTAGAATCATGTTATTCATTTATTTATATTGATTTCTTCTTAGATTAAAGCAGCAACACCAAAAATATACAGTGCATATCGTTGTATGAACATTCATTCCATTAAATATTATGAGCTACCACTGGTTAGTATCTATTAAAGTGTAATAAAAAGCCCAATAAAATAATGATCAGGAAGAAGGAGAATCAGTGGGGAAGGTTGATGAAGTGGTTGCTAGTGCTACAAATATTGTGCCCAATCATGCGAGGTAGTGAGTACCCTCAAACCACTGAAGTCAATGGGAGTTGAAGGGCATGCAGCACATATCAGTAGATGCTCCAGGTGGAAAATCCTGGGCCCACTGAAGTCAGTGGGAGTTTTGCCATTCACTTCAATGGGGCAAGGATTTTACCCTTAATAATTTGCAGGATCAGACCCTCTGTGATATACAGACCCACAAAGTAAGCAGGCATTTTTATGCAAAAACAAACAAATGAAAAAGGTAGAGGCCAGATACTAACTTGGTGTAAATCACTATTTGGTCCATTGATACTCATGGAGGTGGTCTGATTTACACCAACTGAGGATATGGCCCCTAACTCTGTGTGACCTGATCCTGCAACCCTTACTCAAATCAACACTTCTCACCAGGGCAAACAGTCCCATTGACTTCAGTGGGAATATTCCCAAGACAATGGGCTGCAGGATTGTAGCCTTTGTTGGCTCACCGACTGCAGTGCATTCTACAGTTAGT
Organism: Macrochelys suwanniensis; assembly: GCA_033296515.1. Taxonomy (NCBI): domain Eukaryota; kingdom Metazoa; phylum Chordata; order Testudines; family Chelydridae; genus Macrochelys; species Macrochelys suwanniensis. Next base: position 96,194,644 of record CM065776.1, on the reverse strand, counting down.
TTACAGACTGTGCCAGGTGTTGTAAAACAGACTTTGATTATAGCTAGACTCATCATGAAGCCCCATAATGGCTTCCACACAAAAACTCGGACATCTGATCCTCCAACGTCCTGGTGAATGCATTGAGAGAAATGGATAAAGCCAAAATCGAGGCATGGAAAGGCGCAGGGGAAGGACCCACTGTAGTAAGGTCTCTATATTTAGGCAGTTCAAAAATGAAGACATTTATACCAGATTGTATTCCTACATCCTGAAGTTTCTAGCACTTTGTCATTCTTGTTGAACCTTAAAAGCAAGAGCTTATGTGTTTTATGGAATTTTTTGCTAAACATAGTGGCTATGCTTATAACATTTTTATAAGGTTTGATGGACTAAGTGGATTGCATAAACCCATTTAAATTCAGACTGGAAATTTTCAACAGTAAGAGCAATTAACCACTGGAACAATTTACCATGGGTTGTGGTGCATTCTTCATCACTAGCAATTTTTAAAATCAAGATTGGATGTTTTTCTAAAAGACATGTTCTAGTTCAAACAAGAATTATTTCAGGGACATTAATAATAGCTTCAGTTTTCCCCAGTTAGTTTTTTGTACCAGAAATCAGACCAAAATCAAAGGTAGTGAATGGCATTAAAAACTCATCATTTATCACTCTACAGTGAATGTAAAACATCCATATATCATATTCTAGTATAGAAAAAGACCGTGATTACTGCATGTACCTGTAGTTAATGGATCAGTTTTTAATGGTCCGCATCATACAAACTCCAGGATTGCCAGTCTATATAAGTGATCGATATATTGGCATCACTTCAACTTCAAATTGTTGATATTTTCAGTTTAACCAGAAAGTTTAAATGTTCAGCTATTTAAAAGCAAGGCCAAAAAGGATGGAGAAGAGTGGGAAATATTTGTAAGTGTCTTTAGGTAAATTAGTATGGAGTACTGCAAAGTATTCATTAGGATTCAGTAGGACGGATGAAAATATTGGGCAGAATAGAAGGAAGAAAGTGGAGCTATGCCCATTCACACCAACTGAGCATCTGGCCCATGAGCTTTACCCCCAAAGTGAAAATCTGTAAGAGAATAACTGATCTAGTTGCAATACTTTTTGGCATACAGAGATGTAGCAGAAGTAGGATCATCAGCTACCATCACCTTCCAATAAAACATCTAAAACTCTTCTGAACTCAACCACCTGTATGATTGGCGCAAATTCAACTTGGTATAATTTTATGGTGATTTTATTCACTTTCGTTGACACTGACTGACATGTAATGGGGAAAGAAGGAGTCTATTCAATTTTAAATCCAGCTCCCCTCCCCAATGTTGTTTTACTGGCAAATAATTTTAATTCATATTTACCAAATAATCCAGATCAGTGTGCTCCAGATTACAGAAAACTTTGCTTGCTTATACATAAGGTCAAATAATTAAATGTATAAGGAAATTCATTCACATGACACTTCTTGCCAATTTGAGACCTAGCTTGTCCCCTTCCATTAAAAATAAAAAGGTAACACTAGTGGAAAGGAGTATTGTACAGTAAAGAGTAAAGAGCCAGAAACGGAGTTTATTTTCATAGATTCATAGAGTTTAAGGCCAAAAGGACCATTAAATCTTATAGTCTGATGTATATAGCAGATTATTAAATTTCACACACTTACCCCTGCAATGAGCTCAATTTAGGAAAATTGTGTTGAATACAATACTAATGGTTGTACATGTAAATACATAGGAACAACCTGAGCACACCAAAGCAGTGGTACAAGGAGCTACAATGGAAGAGAAAAAGGCAGCTATTGGCAGATGTTCTGCATATTTGATTGAACTTTGGACACAGAATAAAGCTCCAACCCTGTAATCTTCTCTACACACACAATGAGGCCAGAAGGACAACAGGAAAAAATATTTGAATAGACTAAAATATGAATTTACTACTTCTTATAAAGGAATATTGGAACATTGCCTTGGAGAGTTTGGATTATTATTTATATCTGTAATTGATGTATGTGGGGCTCATCCAAACCCATGGGGAAGACATAGGAACTTTGTTCATTGGGTGGGAAACTTTGAGCCCACTGGAAGAATTTTGAAGAAATCCTGCAAGGAGAATTCTACAGATATTACTGTATTCCTGTCACTCCTCTGCAGGTTTTCGTGGAGGACGGCAAAATCTGGCCTTATATTAATAAAAGCATGCGGGATGCAATAAAGTATTTCTATATCAGATTGAAAACCAAGGTGGTATGTAAAGGTCACAAAGGATATATCCATCTATCATCCATTTCAACAATCAGCTAATGTGATTAGTGTTGTCTACTACAACTGACAAACTGTCACAAGAAAACCTGATCAATCACGGCTGCTTGTAATAATCCTGACAAGTTTTGAATGAGAAATGAAGAGCAGCAGTGGTAGAGTATGCAACAGCTGCAGACGAAGGGCAAGTTGAGGGATTGGACCCTTTGCCTGGGTCTGTCACAGTTTAAATTAGTGGGGTGTGGAGGATGCTCAGCCCCTTACAGGATTGGGCCAACAAAGCCATGTTTGCATTTTTATTTAATTTTCCTTCTTTTCCATCTGTAAGTGGGTTTTCTGTGGACAACTGTGATTAACAATGCTCCCCAATTAGGTGAGCAGACTGAATAATTCATTTCCTTGTGTGTTCTTAACCTCAGTCACAGCCTATAAATGGCAACAAGAAAGAGAAACAAAATCTGAATAAGCCCAAGGCCTGGTGCCAGACAATAGCATCCTTGAGTTCTAACCACTGACAGATTGTTCCTCACAGTCAGTTAATCATTACACTGATGAAAGAAAAAAATAAGCTGATTGCTTCCAGTATAGAGAGTAACATTCAATACCCATCGAAACACACACCAAGAAATCTCTACAGCCCAGGGGAGGTTCAACGTATTACTTTCATACATTTTTATTTAGTATGACAGTAGATCAATTATTTCAGAACAGGCAGCTAACAATCTAAATTGAGGTCAGGGTATAACCTGCCAATTGTAAGGCCAAATGGTCTCAGAGTTCTCAGATTAAAAAATCACAGAGTTGGCTGGAGATGTCAAACTTGCACAAAAGGTTCCTAAAAAGGAAAGAACTTCAAAGACAGTGTAGATGCAGCTCTTTGGGCCAGTGACTGTCTTTTTGTTTATGTTTGTACAGCATCAACACAATGGAGTCCTGACACAATGGAGTCCTAGTCCATGATTGAGGCTTCTAGCCATTATGTTGTTGATGATGATGATATAGAAACCCACACAAGTATGGTGAGTGCAGGGTGGGATTTACAATATTTTTTTAGGTTCTGCCTCTATGTGAGCAGAATTCCCCCCCACACCCTTTTTTCCCCCCCTTTCTAGATAGATCCATGAAGTCCATATCCAGAGGAGTTAGGCAGAAGACTCCATCGGGTCATCCCATCTCTGAGAAAGCTGAGTGTGCACAGAAAAGGCCCCTGCTGACATGCAAAGATTGAGGAGGGCTCCCAAGGATTTTGCAAGTGCCAATGAGGGAACAAAATCAGAGGGAGGCAATGACCAGTTCCACCCACATGAGCTAGTTGCAGAGTTTTCCTGCTTTGGCCCTGCAAGTGCAGTATATTACAATGCTGGAGCAAGCAGAACAACAAAATGGCCAGGTCCTCTGAGGAGCAAGAGATGGGGTGTAAGGAGGACTCATTAAGGGCTAAACATTATCTAACGATTAAAGGCTCTGGATTAAGAATAGTCAAGGGATAGTCTCCATGGCTTTGGAAGACAAAAATATCACTAAGAGAAGCTCACGCCCACCTTTTCTTCCATTCTGCTGCACTCAGCTGTAAAAGAACTTATCTGAGCTCCAAGCCCACAGAGTTTGGGTAGAGGTGTTTCCATTAGTTTTCAAAGGGAGATGTTTCCACTAAAGCTCATCAGGTTCCATGGGAATGTGTGAGCCCATTTTAACCTGGGTTAGTGTGACTTTCCTCTCAGCCATGTGTGCTTATTTTGGAATGATTTGATTAAAGTCTTTGGGCTAAGGGAAGGGCATGAATCAGTGAAAAGTAGAAGATTTGATTTTTACAGTTACTCAGACGGCTGGAACAAGATGACATATCATCAGATGCATCGACAAATGTTCCTTCCATCACGCTGCCTCTTTCAGAAGCCTAGACATTAGATGGGAAAAGTATCAATCTATACTGCTTGGAGGGAGAAGAAGTCATAAAATGGCTAAGTAGTGAAATGGCTGATAGGGGTGTTGACAATGATGCATAACCCTTATCCATCTGGATGATTTATTTCAGATTTTTGTTTTCCTTAAACAAAGACCAAATGTGAAACCTCCATGAATGATTTACGTGTGACAGGTTTTACCTAAAATATACAGGTTGAGATTTTCAAAAACAGTCCTGGGGAGTTAGACACATCTTCCATCGATTTTAATGAAAAATATGTCTACGTTTCCTAAGCCACTGTCTCAGCCACTGTCCCTAGTAATTACTATTGATCAGAGTGGTCATTTTGGTGAGGAACAAGTTTACATTAACTCTATATTCTGCCTGGGAGAAAGACTTCACTTGCATCAGAATTACAGCTAAACAACTTTTAAGGGCCAAACTTCTACAACTGGTGGCCCATTAGTACACACAAAAAGAAACATGCAATTGCCTATGCACATTTACACCCATCTGCCCCATTGCACATGCAAATCAGGAGATCATGTGCAAATATTAATTGGCAAAGGACCTGATCTAAAGCCCATTGACGTCAGTAGCAATTGGTCCATTGACTTCGAACGGCTTTGGATCAGGCACAAAATGGCGTCTTGCATGCTTAAACAACATGTCTGCTAATGTAATTGCAGTAACTATGTGTGCAATTGTAGATAAGGAACTGTTTGTAAGTTTATGTGCATGGATGTCTATCTTTTAAAAGCTGGCACTTTAGGAACATTTCAGAAAGACATGCAATTGTACTGTATGTACAAGTAACATGCAGTCCAAACATGTCTTTGTCTCCCTCGATTTATGAGTCTGCTAGCAATGGCACGGCTGATTTAGAGTCTGTTTGAACGTAATCATCCAAATTTAGCTTTGGCTGGAGAGACGTGTAGTTTCTCAACTGACATGATTCTACATCCTGAATGTGCTTTAAAGCCAGTTTTTGAAACTGAAATCTTTTTATAAACTATTCAGATTAGATTTCAGGAAAATCATTTGCCTCTGATAAAACTGACCCTTTCTTCTCATGCTTTCTGCCCCACTTTCATAGTTTCTTATCTACCTTGTCTAGCTGAAATCAGGGCCGGCACTCCCACTAGGCGACCCTAGGCGGTCGCCTAGGGCGCCAGGATTTGCGGGGCGGAGACTCCCGGCGGCGCTTCGGCGGCTGGTGAAATGCCGCAGAGGAGCTGCTGCTGCCGGCAGAGGTGAGCTGCCGCGGGCGGGGGCCTGGCTGCCACGGGGGGGTGGGATGGGGGGCTGCTGCGGGCGGAGAGCCGAGCCTGCCGCCATGGCCCATGGGTGAGTGGGGGGGCTGAGCCGCTGCCACCACGGGGGGTGGGGAGCTGCGGGGTGGGAGTTGGCTGCCGCAGGGGGGGCGACTTTGGGGGGGGCGCGCAGGGCTGGTGCAAGGAAGTTTCATCTAGGGCGCGAAACTTCCTTGCACTGGCCCTGGCTGAAATAGTCTCAGAATGAAAATCAGCTTTCATCATGCCAATTTTAAAAAAAGCAGAACTACCTCTTATCTAAACTGCTAAGGACCATTTTCTATTTTATCCCCTAATTCCAAAATCAAAGAAAGATTACTCCATGATCAACCTATTCTTCATTTAGACAGCAATATTATTTTCCTTGTGAATACATGAGGTCACTGAGTTTGGTATAGTACCATTTCTACTATAATAAAAGTAACTAACATGATGTTATCAATATTTTTTGTTAAAGAAATATTTTGCAACAGTCCTTCCTGACTCTATTTGGAGCATTAGATGTAGAAAATTATTTGAATGTACTAAATAGAGGGAAAGATTTGTTAACTCTGATTCATTGGATTGGTCCCAGAGTCATTTATTTCACTCTAACCAGTGTGCTATTTCGGATAGTTACATTGTCCAAACAAATGTTGTTATCATAGATGTCTTTGCAAGGGTCTCTTTTAGTACCAGTTTTATTTCTCATCGATGTAAACACAGCTTTTAAAAATCATTTTTAGTAGAGTAGGGCCTAGAAAGTCATGTTTTAGTTTTGGGATTGTTAAACCTTATTTGTTGGGCTGTCCTTTTTTATTATGTTTCACCATTCACAGGGATCAAAAAAAATTCATTCTGGATTACATTTATTTAAGATTAAAGAAAACAGCTAATAAAGAACAAATGTAAAGTCTTCTGCTTTGGATAAAATGGTTCCAATTCCATCCTATAGTAAAAGTACATTTTTGTATATGCCTATTTAGTCATCATTGAAACACCAGCATTTTTCAAATAATAGTTGAGATATGTTTGCCATGTATGCAAATAAAATGGAGTGCCTGACTTTTGAAAAAGAATAATGAATAAAGGTTGGTATACATCACTTAGCTAAAATAACAGCCATATACTAGATGAATACTAAATACAAGTCACCACCTATAAAAACTAAAGTATATGGCTGGAAAGCACTGTAATTTTTCAAACTCCCTTTGACTCTGGTACAATTTGATTAGAGCCGAAGATTCGTCATGATTTGAGCTGTTCAAAACTCAGCATTTCATTTTGTAGAGGTTTGTGTAAACAGTGCAGTGTAAGGGCCAGGTCATCAACTGGTATAAATCAGTGTAGCTGCATTGATTTCAGTGGAGCTAATTAATCTCGTCTCAAAATCCTCTCCACTTTTCTCTAGGTTTCAGTTTTAGCCCAAAAACATGGAGAAACTCAGCTGAAACAGTAACATTTTCTCTCACTAGCGCTGAAAGCAGGTGATATCAATGACTTCTATGTGATTTCCATCCAAAACCGTAACACAAACCAAATATTCACTTAAAACTCAGTCTCCTTTTGTCAATACTGGCTTAAGTGCCAGGGACCTAGTCCTACAAAGTGCCCTCAATTCCTATGGAGCTCAGCACTTTGCAGTACTGGTGGAACAGATTGTTTAGCATCAGCAGTTAACACATATTTCTAGAGACTACTGATGCTAAACAATCCGTTCCACCTTGTATTTAGTTGTGACACTCTGAATATGTCTCCCAGAACAGAAGAAGAGCTCTGTGTAAGCTCAAAAGCTTGTCTATTCCACCAACAGAAGTTGGTCCAATAAAAGATATTACCTCACCCACCGTGCGCTGCTAATATCCTGGGACTGACACAGTTATAACAACACTGCATACTGACTCACTATGTTACCTTTGGCATGTCACTTACTTGTGAACTCCCTGTGCCTGAGTTCCCTACCTGCGAAATGGGGATACTAATATCTACCTACCTCACAGAGGAAGTGGTGGTAGGTTTAATTAAATTAATATTTGTAAAGCTCTTAGAGATGCATGGATGAGAATAGAATTGCCAAGAGCTTATTAGTATTAAAGCCACACTTGAGCTTTCATTTTAGTGCCTTTTGCTTTATTTCATGTTTCTCTCTCTTTGCCTGTCTTTGTCTAAAGAGACTGAGCTCTCCAAAGCAGGCACCACCTCTTACTATTTGTATGTTCAGTGCCTAGCACAATGGGACCCTGATCTGAGTTGGACGCAATGCAATGAATAATGACAACAATAATACTTGTTCAAGCAATTCCTGTTTCAAATGCATTCATGGCTGATTTTACAGGTAATATAAATCACAGACTGGCTTCCAAGGACACACAAAAAAGATTAGACTTGTCACATTATTCGCAATTCAATGTGTTTCCAGGGCACCTATTTGATCTCATCATTGTCATCTCTGGAGTTACTTTATACTCTGTTCAATTGGCCATCGTGAAATTGAATGTAAGAGCTCTGAAACACAAGTACAGCAAAATGGTTTGATCTATAGACATTACTTGATAGAGCCCCAAATTATATTCACAATGCCTTTACCATTTTGTCCTCAGTGCATCCTCTATGATTTTATAGAAGAGTTTGTTCCCCAGTTACAATTGTGATTATCAGGTAATTTTAAGAATTGTCACTTGCTAGGAGCTGGAACAGGGCTGGCCTTACCATGAGGCGAACTGAGGCGGCCACCTCAGCTGCCAGACTGTGGGGAGGGAGCACCACTAGAACCCAGAGTGTAGAAAATTGTGTCTGCTGCTGGTGCATATGTATTTTCTCTGCTCTAGATGCAGAGATGGTGGAGTGCTGTGCTGGAGGAAAGAGGGCACAAGAGACATAACAGGCAGGCAGGAGAAAAGGTGAGAGGGAATAACAGAAAGCAGCAGGAGCTGCAGGGAGAGAGAGGAGGAGGATCCTCTTATGTACCTCTCTAGCACCCCCAGGAGCCTGGACTGATTAACACCAGCTTCTCAGGGAGCTTCCTGTTTCCTGCTGCTTCTCTGAACCCACGTGAGAAGAACAGACAGTCAACTGAAGTAGTAGGAGCCAGTTAGGCCCTTAAGATGCTGATCTCTTCCCTCACTCAGGCCCTGCGACCAGCCTGCTTATTTGTCCCCTTCAACTGGGTGTTGAGAACCATTATAGCTAGCACATAACAGCAGTCATGAGTGAAAAAAGAAAACGCCTCTCCGGGACAGCATTCAGAAAATGAAAGAAAGCAAAGGAAGCTTTTCTATCTAAGCAGGAAGGAGCTCTCCTGAGATACATAGACACAAATGTTCACGGTGAGCCTTCTGGCCCCAGTGAGGATGTGAATGGTGAGGAGATGCCTGATCTTCCAGGTAGTCAGAGTGCAGGTGATCTGACAGCTACTGCAGCATCCATATCTCCATCTCAAATGGATGTAACCATGCACATTCCTGAAGAAAAGTGTAGATCAGAGAAGAGTGTGGTGGAGGTGCAAGTAACAGCTGCTGCTGAGTTTAGTTCCTTAAGTCTAGATGATCCAGGATTATGGACCCACTTGAGCAGTAGCCTGAGGGACTTCCTTGTACTGCATGGGCCACAGCAAGTGAAAAACTTAATGTTCCCCAAAGACAATGAAAATAGAAGTTTCCATCGAACACATTACTCGCGTGAAATCCCCAATGGTGACAAAGTGGAGAGGCCATGGCTTATGTACTCAAAAACCCAGAATGTTGCATACTGTTTTTGTTGCAAACTCTTCCAGTCTAATGTTCCAGCCACATTGGGTTCTAAAGGAACAAAGGAATGGAAAAATCTGGCTAGAAATCTGGCATGCCATGAGAAGGCAGCAAATCACCAGAGAGCATTCCATAGGTGGAAAGAGCTTGAGATGAGACTAAGGTTAAAGGCCACCATAGATGATCAGCTCAAGAGAAGATTGCATCAGAGTCTCTTTACTGGCAAAATGTTCTGAAAAGGCTCATTGCCATTGTGAGAAGGCTTGCTACCCAAAACCTAGCACTGCATGGCACTTCAGATCAGCTGTATGTGCCAAACAATGGAACCTTCCTTAAAATTGTGGAGCTGATGGCTGAGTTTGATTCTGTACTCCAGGAGCATCTACCGAAGAAATGTACACACACCACTACCTTGGAAAAACAATTAAAAATGAGATCTTTCAGTTACTGGCAACAAAAGTCAAACAGAAGATTGTGGCAGATCTGAAGTCAGCAAGATATTACTCTGTTATTCTGGACTGTACACCTGACATCAGCCATACGGAACAAATTACTTCAATGGTGCGTTTTGCAACAGCAACAGAACCTAGTGAAAATATCCCTGCAACGGTGACTGTCAGAGAGCATTTTCTAGAATTTATTGACATTGATGATACTACAGGAGCTGGTATGACAAATGTGCTTCTTAAAAAGCTGGAAGACACGGCTAAAGAGACACAGGAGATGCTGCCAGTGGTCTAGATACTCAAAGATACTTGGGCATTTATCTTCCATTGATGTCATGGGGAGTTAGACACCTAACTACCTTTGAGGATATGGTCCAAAATTAATCACTGGTGTATCTCTTGTCTTCAGAGTTACACCAAGGATTAATTTGGCCCTATGTATTTTCTGTGCCAAAAAAAAAGGCAAGGTTGTGTTGTGTTTTACGGTATGTTTATTTGGGTCATTGTGATGACAGGAGAGGGTGATTTTTTACCTGTGAACAACAACCATTTGCCTGTGAACAACTCCCCAACCACCACTGAAAATATAAGCAACAATTACAGCAATTGTTCATTACAGATGTCTGTTCTCTATGGATAAGAGGAGAGAGAATGTTTCCAGTTTTAAAGACAAAGTATAAGTTTGGATCCTAAAGCGCAAATCCAAAATGTCTAACATCTAAGGAATTTAGCCAGAGAAATGGCAAGCTAGACAGAGCCTAATTTTGGGATCAAAAGGAAAACTTTATTTAAAAAACAAGAGGATTGTCCTTGTGTTAATTCTCTTTTTGTGCTATCTTGAGTAATAGCGGCCACCAGGGCTAAGCAGATGATATGCAGGTATACATCTGCATACCCCCTTAATATTGCAGTGGGTGCATGGAGAGGCTTCTGTTCTAAACTGTCTAACTATTAGGAATCACATGACATGGACATACCTAGCAGACACCAGCTCGTGCCAGGAGTAATCTAGTCAGGGTTTGTAGGTACATCCAAGCTCCAAGCCAAACCTCATTGGAATTACAATAGTGACGATAAACATTTCCTGGGACATACAAACTTATGGGTAGATTCTATTCTTACATGTATCAGTATAAAGCTAGAGTAAACCTAATTTCAACATGATTCTATCAAATTGTGCTAGTTAAAGAAGAGGCAGCTGTGGATAAAGGAAGCCTCTCTGGGTGTGGATGTGTGTGCTTTATTGTCTAAAGTTGGTCTGCTTGTTAGGAAACTGGCTTCAGGAGACAGCATGTATTTTCTCTCTTATAGAGCTAATCAGATAGCGGCCTGACACTCAGCTGATGTGAAACAGCGTGGCTCCATTGAAGTCAATGACTTCCACTGGGCCATACCATGGATTTACACCAGCTGGGGATCTAGCACAATGGACCAAATCTTCAGAATTTGACCTTTTATGTTTTGTTTTCTGATTATTTTCCCCCAAAGTCAATCCATTATGCTTTTCAGCCTGAAAGTCCTCTTTCCTCCACCCATTGCTTTCTTCACCTATTCTCCCCCCAATTTTATGCTGTTTTGTAAGGGGCTGCAGCCTAATTTTCTAAGCAGAGAAACCGAGGGAATCTCCTCCAGAATATGCAGCTTCTTGGTATTGTTTTGTTTCAACACATGCACAGAAAAGGCATTTCAGTTCAACATCAGATGTAAATATTGAAAGTCATTAATTTAATTCTTCTAAATCAGATTATGCCTCGGTAGGAACTATTGCACCAGTCAAGGTATTAAAAGTGGTTTCAGTACAAATGACTTTGATCTTGCTCATGTTCCTTTGAAAATGAACAATGGCATGGCAAATGCTTATTTTAGTGGTATTTATTTAAGTGAACAATGATCTTTCAGGTAATGAAGCATTTATCAATCTCACTTATACTGCAGGGAGCAATAGGAAAGGAAAGTGGTTGTATGAGGCTGGTGGGGGAGATAATATATTGAAATAATGGTTCTTTGTTTCCTTACTTCCCTGCTAACTACATTAGGAAGTAAACTTCTCCCTAGTGATAAAGCAGCATCAGCAGCTGTGGGTAGCCCAATGCCAACTGCTAATCTGGCTTTTTCAAAAGACCCTGCCATCAGAGAATTAAGAGGTAGTTGATAAAATGAAGGGGCTTTATCAAAAGGGATGCACGTTTTTATCTAATGTAAAACCATTACCAACACATTGCAGAAAACTGAAATGATTGTTCACCATAGCTTTAGTCTCTTTAGAATTGGAATTTTCATAGTGGGATAGCAACCTTATTTACTTTTTTTTTTTTAGCACCTGAAAGAAAACAAACAAACAACCAAACAAAAGAGTTAGTGGATTATTAGCCTCCATTGATTTTCTTTTCCTGTTGACCACAATTTCTTGCAGTCACAAAGGCTCTCTCCATTTTAATGAAAGCCATTGGGAATGTAATTATAGCAGTGTCATATAGCGGCATTACAACCAAGAGTCTTTAGTGCTTCTGTTCAAAACCTTCAGGAATGTATAAGTTAAAATGAATTTTTATGGCTGAGATTGTTGTGTTCTTCATGGGCATGAGCTACAGCTATCACAATTCAGGAGCTCTGCAAGAGTCACTAAGGACACATGAGTGTGTTTAAACCAGTACGCTTCATTAACGGAAGAAAACATGAGTATACCAAGACTCTGTTGGATCTGAGATTTTCTATTGTCTTTCCATGTATCTAGAGTCTTTTACCAGTTAGCATGCAAAATAAAGGGCCTTTATCTTACAACAAGTAAGCTCTTGAACTCTCTCTAGCTGCATCTGTTTGTTAGGATAATGGAATAGTGCACTGCAAAGTGCTGTATGTTGTTGCTGCATTGTTTTGTCTTGTTCTGGTGCCCACTACCATTGTATATAATCTCATGGAACTATATCTTCTCTTGGGAGAAAGTTGCTTTCACATTGATCATACTGTACTAGAAACTGAAATTGCCCTCAAGTGCTCCTTTGTGCCTTTTGATATTATGGGAGCTCCATGCTAGCTCTTGCTTTTATCTTGCTGGCCTAATGCCTTGTGAGGAGAGGTCATGGCCCATATACTTTATATCCTTTACCAAGTCATGGATTTTGTCTGAATTTCTTTTGCTGTTCTTAACTTGATGTCTTTCTGTCATTCTTCTTAGAATCTGAGAGGATTTAGCATATTATGTCATCTACTATATGGACTTGATACCTGCTAAGCCTCCAAATATTTCCCTTTGTGTTATTTTACTAGCTGACTTTATTTCAAAGGGTAAATGGAGGAATTTATATTAAAGGCATGCAGTTCAAATGACACCTTGTCTAGCCTGACTTAATATCTATCTTTCTCCCCTTCCCAATGAGCTGTGGAGCTAAACACCTCTGAAAAATCAGGCTATTCAGTTAGGTGGCTAAATACAGAGATAGGTGGTTAAAGATTTAGGCTTCAAAAGTGACTTAATAGCTAAAGAGCTAAGCTTTAAAAACAGGTGTCTGCATAAATTCAGTAAGCTCTTCAGTAATCCTAATATTAATTTATGAAAACTCCCCTCACTAGGCCAGCTATTTTACTCTGTGCTGCAGCCTGTTGGCATAGTATATTATAAACAAAAAATGTGTTATGAAAAAAAAATGACTTGGTAATTTTTAATTACTGATCAATAACTCTTACTTTGATCACTACAATTGCTTAACCTCAATATATACTTTTGGAACTTAGCCTAGGCCTCACCCTGAAAAATGCCGAGGACCTCCTCACAGGTGATAAATATTGCTACCGCACATTAGAAGTCAGACAGAGTGGAGGTAATCTCACAGGAATGGTCCTTAAGTATGGTCCTGTTCTAGCATGACAGCATTGCAAGATTCCACATTAATCCTTTGTGTATGATGTCCAAATAAAATTTGCTCTATTTATAATTTTGGGGGCAGGGACAGTTGTTTTGTTCTTTTTTTTAAAAGGTGAGCCCTAGAAACTCACCATGAGATCTGCAAGTCAAGCTGTTGTGTTTCCTGCTCACACATCACCACTAAGAACCATGATCCTATTAAGGTTCCTCAACTCCACCTTAACATTAACAGAGCCCAAGCACATTCATTGTACTTTTTTATATACACCCATATATTTCCAGATTGGATATACATTGTACACTCATTAGCCACTGAAGGGATTAAGCAAAGAGTGCCAGGATCATACCATATAAAGATAGAAGTTCTCCTTTGCAACAGTAGGACAGAAATACAGTAGATCCTTAATAATGTAGTCAGTCATAGTAGTATTACAATCACCCTGCAGCAGTCTTGTGCAGGATTTAAAGCCTAGCTATAAAACTATTTCCGCTCAGCTATGAATTGAGAAAGAATACAGCTGTTTTGTAGAATTTCCAAAAAAGAGTTGTTTCCAAAGCAGTGATACTATAACCTCCTGGAGAAAAGTGTCACAGTCGAATTATTCAGATCCAGCTTTACCATGCTAAATCTCAGAGGAAATTATAGCAGCAGATGAGGAGAAAATATTTTGATGAGATGGGATTAGATTGGTGAAGCTAGAGGGGTTTTTCTTTTCTTGGGGGAGGGGGGGAAATTGTGCAGAGGAAAAAAGTTTGTATTGCTTTCCCCCCACCATTTCTCACAAAAAAAATATCTTACTGTAAATCCCAAAATTAGTTATACAAAAGATACCTCCAGTCTATAGTTAATGGTAGAGCAAAATGTACCTTTAGTCAATCCAGAGAATCACTGGTTCCATACGCTGCTACATACTTTAGGTAATGTACAAGAAAAAAAGTGCCATATCGGATCAGACCCGTGGACCATCCTCTCCAACAGGGTCCCTCACCAGGTGCTTCAGAGCAAGGTGCAGACTTTTAGAGGCACCAGCATTTTTAATTGGAGCAAGTGTAAATGTCTTATGAAAGAGAGCAATGGCTGTTGGAAAGCAAGACAAAAAAATAAAAATACTTTAAGTGGGGAAAGATATACAAATCCATTGCTGAGACAAAGGGATGAGCAGAGACAGTTGAAAAACCCTAGAGAGTAACTGCTGTAGCAACTCCATGGAGATTTTGAAGGTACCATTGGGGGAGATATTAGAATGCTGAAATCAGTCTGAAAAAGTCATCATGTTTTTGCTCTTAAGGACGCACGGTCCTAGCTACAACCCAGCACGGGTAGACAGATGCTAGCTCTGCTTGAGCTAGCATGCTAAAAATAGCTGGGAACCTTGCTTCCAGCTGCAGTGTAGACATACCCTTAGTGAAATGTGTTTGATTTGTCACTTCATCTTCAGGAAGATGGACTGTATACTGGACTGGATGGCCCACAGGAAAATGAAGGCTACAATGCTATGCTATTAGATGTCATGAGAATTGCATGACTTTACAGTAGAAATGCTCATATTTAGTTAATATCTACTGTAGAAAGTATCTACTGTAGAAAGTGGAGTTCCATATGAGAACTTGAGACATTTCTTGGGTTTTAGACTTTTATTTTTATCCTTAGTGCTATTCTGAAGTACTCAACTCAATATAGTATAATAAAAGATAAAGAACTCTGACCAAACTTGCTCTAACAATAAATCATCATGACACACTTTAGGAAAATATTTTTTTATTTATCATACACTTACAGGTAAAAAATGTTTAGACTTGGGCTAGTCTGCCATATGGAGGTGGGTAGGTTCTGAAAGCTTCAAATGTTGCAAGTGAAGATGAGGGCTAAGGCTAGAAGAGTTTATTGCCAAAGAGCAAAGAGACTCAATGGATTGATACATTGGGGATAGGGTTGGAGTTGGTAACAGAGTTTCTTTAATACTATCTGGCATTTGCAAGCTATGGAGCTGTGCACATACATCATCTGCTCAAGCATCTGAATTTGCTCATCTAAGTCTCTAACCATGCATTCATGTTCATCCTGAGGCTATTGCCAGGGCTAGTGTTGATTCCAAGCCAACACAATCATGCAAGATGAGATTGTCACTAAGTGCTGTGCTGCATGATCTGGCAAGGCTTCCCAAATATGTCACTGACAGGAGGAGAGAAATGGAAGAACACCAAGTCAGAAATCATTTTACACAATAAACCTGCGTGTGTACGTATATTGGCATATATGTAGATACATATGGCTTCAATAGCCTCACAGCTGTTGCTAGCTGCACAGTGGAGGTTGGGGGAAATCACTTCTGAAAATGTTTGGCTTCATTGTTTGCAGTGGCTTTAGGAAAGGGAGGGAGTCGGGTACTAATTTTGTCTTTGGAGCAGAGGCAGTGCTAGCCCATTGGGGCCCTAAGCGGGAATATTTGGGGGGCCCCCTCACACACAACAGAATAAAAAGCAAATGGGGGCCCTTGAGCTGCTCGGGGCTCTAAACAATTGCTTAGTCTGCTTACACCTAACACCAGCTCTGCTTTGGAGAAAAGATATTTAATTTGTTCACAGGGTTCCAAGAAGATACAATAGGGATCTCAGGGAGCTGTATATTGTATACAGACCCATGCACACAAGTTGAGGGTCAGTACTTTTAGGGAATGGACAAGATTCTGTCTCCCTTGACATCAGTGGGACTAACTGAAGAGTAAAATACTAGTCAGTATGAGTAAGGGTGACACACTCTTGCTTTCAGGTTATTCCACATGGCATGCCACAGCTCTATATTCAGTGGCTAGTCCAGGGGTTCACAGATTATTTCATAGCATAGACCATGTTTTAATACAGTGTTTGCCTCATTAATATCTCCCCTTCCGAGCATCAGTATGCAAGCCACTGCCCCTCCCCATTGGCGATCATTTTGCTTCTGTGACCACTAGAACAATTGCTTCCTAGTAGAGTACTGAATGCATTTTCAGTGTCGTCCTCCAAAAATTCATGCATTTTAAGCATGATAATCCAGATCATGCTCAGGGTCTTCATCTTGGTTTCAGACCAAGCAGGTGATTAATCCATTTTGAAGGGGGAAAAAAAACTTTGGAGCAAACAGAAAAAAAAAGTTTTAAAGTAAAAGCGGATGTAGTGTGTGCTGTCGCTGACAGCTGCAAGTTATAGGCCATACAAAGCAAGGTATCTTCTGGTTACCCAACAAGTATTGCCTTACTGTTTGATGCAGGGGAATAGAGTACCAGGAAGACTGACAGGGCAATCAGTGCATGCTAATCATAAAGTCATAAATAAAATGTTACTTAGAGTCCTCTGCGCTGTGAATTTTCCTGCTGCAGGGAGAATTGGCAGTTAGGAAAACCAGCTAATATGTTTGCATAACAACATTTGATTCCCAATCTACACTGGAGAATCTGTGTCAAAGTAAAATAGTTTGGACAAAACCAGAATCATTTTTAGTACATACTCCTGGCCTGAGCTGGAAGTCTGTTGTTTGCAGGTGCTAAATGGGTAACATTGTGTTGGGCCCTATGTTCTAAACCAATTTGTTTCCAGTTTAAAAACTCCATCGTGTTGAGAACCCATAATGGCAAATAGATGAATTCTAGATCACACTCAGCCACAATGAACAAGGATGGGCAATGAGTAATTTAGTCAATTAATTTAGCTCCAGAAGCAAACGTTGATGTTTACAAAAGTTTTCATTATTCAGCAGATGTTTGAGTTGTATTTCAGCCTGGGGACTGTTCAGATACTAGGGTGGGTGCCCTTAAAAGGGTTTCCATTTATGTTTTCACCAGTAGGTAGGGTTTTAATGGTACTCATGGCTTTTCCCATTCTAAACATAGGAAATACCCAAGGTCATTGGTAGTACATTAAGTAATAAGAGGAGAAGGAGTTAGGAGTACCCAATGTACTCACTACAGCTATTGCTTTCTGTACTTGCTTTGCTGTTTGACAGTGTAAACTGGGGCAGTTGTTACACTCTTACTCCCATAGAGCAACACCTTACCCCGTGAGTAGTCACACTGAAGTCAGTGTCAAGTCAAGTGCTGCTCACAGTGAGTAAAGGTGTCACAATCTGGCCCATAACCATCGGATATTTCTTTAGATCTAGGATCAGTAATTTCTGATTGAATGGTATGTTTTTAATCTGGTGAAATGTTTATAGTGGTGGTGATACATGGGGCTTAGGGGAGTCGTATGTACCTCCCATAACAATATGGTTCATATCCAACTGGAAAGTAGAAAGATACAATGAACTCTCACTTTGGGAACCTCCTCAGGAGGCACAGCTATACAAAAACAGCATGTTCTTTGGGACTGGGAAGAAGCTGAGTTAATGGAGAAATGATTAGAAACACAAGTCAGCAGGACTCTAATGATCTCAAGTTTGTTCACAAAATTAAACAAAGAGGGAGCATCAACATGAAACAATGAATGTCTGTGTATTCAAGATAGAACTAATAAATAGAGCACGGCACAAAAAAGAAACTAAATGAGCATTTGGAAAATGATTATGATTGAGGTAGTGTGGTCCAGACGGTAAGGCACTGGACTGGGACTCAGAAGATCTGGTGCTGCCATTGGCTTACCATGTGACCTTGGGAAAGTCACTTCAGTTTTACTCTCAGTTATGTCAAGAGCACAAATATTTTTTTCAAAGTTTTAGTGAAACAGACTTACCATTATTTGACCAACTCTACTCATTTTCAAATCATAGGTTATAGAAAATAATCTATACAAGCCTCAATCTCTAGAGTCCTGCTCGGATACAAGCAGGGCTCTAGAGATTGAGGCTCTTATAGATTATTTGTATTTGTATTCACGTCTGATCTGCAAACATGGTCTGCAGATATCTGCATCCTTGGATGCGGACATAAAGCAGATATCTGCAGATTTGCAGGGCTCTAGATACAATTTTTGGATCCACATCCAGCTGCGATTCACAAACATGTTATAAAGGGAATATCCGCAGATTTGCAGGGCTCTAACAATCTCCATTAATTTACATCTACTTCATACCAGTGTAACTTCATTCACTTTAATGGAGTTACTCCTGATTTATGCCAGTGTAAATAAGGAGAATCAGGTTCAAAGAATTGATTGATACCACATCTTTCTGAGTGGCGGCCATTTCAGAATTCACAAATAGCCTGAAATATCTAGAGGTTTGGAACTTGATTGACCACTAGTTGCTCCAACTTTATGCTGTTATAATTCTATTGATTTAATGGATTTACCCAGATGTAAAACTCTAACATGATGACTTAGGTTTGCTTTTTGGGTTTCTTTTTGTTTTTGTTTTTTCTTTCTGAATATAAAGACACATATAGCATGTAGTGTTTGATTCTTAAAGAATAGCTATGGGGAGAATATACTTCTCCCAAGTATTCAAGATATAAACTTGGCAGCAATTAAAAGAGGAGTATTAGACTGTAGAAGGTTGGATTGGAAATCTCAGTGAACTACTTGCTTTGTTACAGTACTGAGGTTGATGTTCTTGCTTCTTTCAAGATCACTGAGGAGATTATATGAAGGTGTCTCATGGGAAAGGGGCATCAGAAGCAGAGGCCAGTGAAATGTATAAATAAACAAATGCACAATCTTAAATGCAGGCACATTTCATTGCTCTATGAAAAGAGCTGGACCTTCCAGAGGCAAAGATTCCTGCATAGATATGGCAGAACTCCAGGAAGAGAGAAGAGTTAGCAAAACAACCAATATATTTCCAAAATGAGGCACCAACCCTGCACATACAAACACATATGGCTTGATATCAAGCACATGGGCAGTCCCATTCACATCCCATGTCTGAACATTGGGGCTTTACACACCACGGAAAATGGTTTGTGCATTCCCAACACTGTAAACGGGCCCGATTTTCAAAAGGTGGTTGCTCAGCCCTTTTTTAAGTCCTTTAAGGTGTTTCAAGCTGGGCATTTAAAAAAAAGAGAGAGAGAGACACACACACACACACACACATCCCAAATCAGTAGCTACTTTTGAAAATCTTGGTTTCCTATACAGTCCAGTGCTGAGCCTTATGGCACCCAAGACCTTGTTACGGCAGCTATCAAGGAAACCCCAAATGGTTTTCTTTAGAGATAGAATGACTGATAGCAGTTCAGAGACAGGAAACATGTGGCTCAAGTGCAGAGCAGCATTATTTTATGCCAGGAGTTCTCTTCCCTCCTCACTGAGGGTCACAGAACCACAATCTGTGCACAACTCCCACCTGTGTCAAAGGCAGTTGTGCATGAGGTATAACATGGCCCTGACAGAACATGCTGGAAGATTAAGCACCATGACGTGACCCTGAAAGAAGAAGGGGAGAGAGATGACAACTGAAACCAACACTTAAAAAAAAATACCTCTTATCACAACCACCTCAGTGCTTGACAAGCTACAGCACAGTCACATATGACTAGCTTCGAACTGAATAAGAATCCTTTTAGCAGCTGGCTCATAAAATCTGAGATGCCAGCTGCGTAGTCCTCACAAATCAAAGGCTTTGAGTTTTTAATACTAATTACCACATTATGTTCTGATTTACAAGATATACTGAAAAGGAATGTGCTGAATAAGAGGTTTTCAATTTCCATCCCACCTGCCACGTAGTGTCTGTGATGGATGAGATGACAAACGCCTGGAGGTTCAATAAATTGTTCATAGCCCAAGTCAGTGACAGAGTTGGTGAGAAGTTTTCTGACAAACTGGAAATGTTTTGTGAAAACGCTTCCGGTTTGATGAATTTTCATCCAATCACAGGCAGGGTCTGTCAGAAGCCATTCTCTCTTCCTGCCCACTAGGGTGACCAGATGTCCTGATTTTATAGAGACAGTCCCGATATTTGGGCCTTTTTCTTATATAAGCACCTGTTACCCCCACCCCCATCCCGATTTTTCACACTTGCTCTCTGGTCACCCTATTGCCCGCTCACTTGGCAAGCTGCTGCAGACCCCAAGCTGCCAGACTCTGGAAGCTCTCACCAGGCTTCCAGGCTCTATGACACGAAGCCGGGAGCTTGGAAACCCTGGGGAGAGCTTCCAAAGTCTATGGCCAGGAGTCGCCCCACTCCCACCCCCACCCTGCAGAGACCAAGCCACACAAAAAAACCAAACAAAGCCAATCAGCAAAGCAAAAATTGCTGTCCAGAGTGGAGGGGAAAAACACCCAGCCGAGCAGCAGAGGTCCAGCACCCTCAGAAGCAAGGACAACTACACAGCTTGCCTGGCCCTGGAACTGTAGCTGTCCACAGCTCTGAGGCAGATTTGTCACAGACTACCCCAGGCCAGTGACCCCAGGGCATCCAGATTTCCATGCCAGCTAGCTCCCATGGCTGCCCACCGGCTGCCCTACCAGCTGCTGACTGAAACTGTTCAAGCATGTCAGTTTTGATCAGCAGCTGCCAGTCCTGAAGAGCTTATTTCATTTTGGAAATCGCGGTTCACAGGAAATTCCCCCAAAAAATTGTTTCATTGCAATTCGGAATGAAACCAAATTTCATGCAAACCAGAAATCCTTAGGCCAGTTCTAGTCAGTATATTCATCTGTCCTAGCACCTGCTGTTCCTCTTTGGCTTTTCCTGAGCTGGGCCAAATCCTACTTCACTTATGCAGTAGTTTTGTTGACTTCAAATGTGCAAACAACACACATGTGTAAAGAAGCCAAGATTTGTCCCTTTCTGGGTACTGCTCAGTGCGGAGGAGTGGGCTTAATTTAACGGTGATTAACTTTAAAAATGGGCTAAAATGAATAGATGCAAGGCACTTTTATTCCAGAATTAAAAAGCCCATGCATGGAGTTGTTCTTGAACAGCTATTGAGTTTTAAATGCACTCCCTACCTTAACCTGCGTTAGCTTTCAAGTACTGAGAAGCCCTAGGACAATGGAGCCCTTATTCCTCACTGAGGCCTCTAGCTTCTACCATAATAGAAATAAGGACTAGTAAGAAACTATTGTATACGTTTACATCATTTGTGTTAAAGCAAGCCATAGGTAAGATTAGGTGGCCAGGATCTGCTTGTTTTCTTAGCTAATAGTCTTTGGAAGGCACTCCAATTCCATGGTGATAATGTGATACACAGAAAAAGAATCTAGGTTAGGTAGGAGACAAATTGATTTTTAGTATCTCAACAGCAACTTGTGAATAAGTACAGCATCTCAGTCTGAGACACACACACCCTTTCATCCTGTCCACATGAGTGAAAGCCTGCACCCGTATGGAGCACTTCTGTAGTCTGTGGGGCTCCATATGAGTGCCAAGGTCTAGCTTCCTAGACCAGCATGCAGGACCGGGTCCAACATTATTTATGTGAGGTGCCTACCAGTGCTGGTTGGTAAGTGCCAATAAGGAAATAAATAAATACCCCTGCTCCAAAAGAATGGGCTAGAAATCTTCTATGGGGGCCAGAATTTGAAATCTCCTTTGTCCCAGGAAATACAGTAATGTGCAACACTAGTAGATACTACCTAATTTTTGGTGCCCTGGGCAACTGCTCAGATCACTCATCCCTATTCTCAGAGCGAACCCTAAGAAACCACTGATGTTACTGTTCAGTCACAATGTTAATCCAAGTCATGGATGCAGCCAGAAATCCCTCTAAGCACAGCTGAAACAGAGCAGAAACACATCAAATAATTCTCTAAATATTTTCATTTTATTCTTTTCTCAGGCACTTCCTTAGCCCCAGGGAGTCTGTGGAGAGGGATCACATGACTGTGGGAATAATAAAAAATGATCTGCTAATTGCTCGGATCTGAATTGTCCCTGCTGGGATTTTATGAACAATGTACGTTGGTAACATTAGTCACCATCATTCACTTTAGCCTAGATCCTAGGACTCAGGGAGCATTTCATGTGCAGTGCTTTATGGTTCTCATTATTCTTATATGTGGATTACTTCTAGAAGCTTTCTTCTATTGTGAAAGTTTGAGCCAGTTACAGCTACCCTGTACTTAGACTGGGGAATCTGGCAGGGCCTTGTAATCTCTCTCAAAATGAATGAGATGTTTTACATCTGTCTGCTGTACTAGTGATTTTAAGTTTTATTTGCTGTCACTACCTTTGAAGGTAACGGATCCAGCATAACCGCAGCAATGTGCGGAAAATAAATGAGTTTATTTTGTTTTTGATTAGTTGTATTAGTGTTAGCTGGTGCTCTTACGTCTTTCTCCTTCTAACCCCATTTATTTCCTTCTTTAAAAGGGGTTCCCAAGGCACTATACACCAGCTGATGATAGATTTAGCACAGCATGCTCCAGCTGCATCTCATATGTCAGAGATGCATAGGGGTTTGGCACAGGAGGCATGCACGCTGACTGTAGTTCAGTTGAGAATTTTCCCACTGTGGAATTCTCAGATGGCCACATCAGACTGCTTTCCAGTTCCTTTGTGCCACTAGAACAATGCAAAGGGGCCAGAATGTACCACAGTCTCTGATCCTGAAAGGTTCACACAGCTCTAATGAGTCCCATTCTATGTTGCCAATTCAAATTCAGACCAGTTCAATCGTGCATGAAAGTTACCGTCTGATGGGTGTCCAGTGCCCTACTTGAAATAAATTGGGGTTTTCCATTTAGTATGTCTGGGTAGGAAGGCAACCATGTCACTAAACCCACCACTATCACTATTCGCACTTATGGACACCTTTTATTGGCAGTCTCAGAAGAGAGTCCACTCTTATGGTATTCCAGGTAAGGGTTGCATTGGCCAGACAGTGGAGAAGTTTCAGCTACACTGGCCATAACGTACCCATCCTTCAAAAAGTAGAGGATTTGGATTAACATGGTTGTCAATACATCCCTTTTAATGAGTATCACATTCACTCCTCGAATCGACACGACCACCAACAGAAACGAAACAGATATCAGACTTTAGTCAAACAAAACAAAAGGACACGCTCATTGGTTCTATACAGCTGCAGAAGATGTAGCATATTAAACAATCCTCTAGGTGGAAGAAAGAAAACGGAGAAATCCATCCAACTGCTATATAAATATTTGCTCTCTGGTTCTAGACGCAAAATGATTCTGTTCTTCCATTTTCGGTTGTCTGCTTGTGTCATAAATATGAAGGGAAGGGGGAGAGGGTCTGATGCAGTGCTATAAAATCCTCTTTCCAGTAAAGGGTTAAGAAATGCAGGTAGCCAGACTGACACCTGACCTGGCTGGCATCTGACCAATAAGGGGACAAGATACTTTCAAACTTTGGGAGGGGGGAAGGTTTTAGTGTGTGTCTTTGTCTGAGAGAGAGTGATCTTGGAAGACAGAAGGAACCTACAGAAAATCAAACCTCCCTTTTCTGAAGTAAGTTTAGATAGCATAGCGTATAGATTTCTGTTTAATTTTGCTTGGTGTATCCCCTGTGTTAGAAGGGGCTAGGGGGGGTGGTTATTCATGGTTTTCTGGAACTTTAAGGTTTTGCCCAGAGGGGGAAATCTCTCTGAGTTTGGAAATATAGCGTCCTGTAAAATAGTTACCATCCTGATTTTACAGAGATGATTTTACCTTCTTTATTTTTAATAAAATCCTTCTTTTAAGAAGCTGACTGTTTTCTATGGTGTTAAAACCCAGGGGGTGGGTTTTTAGATCACTGTGTAACCAATTGGTTGGGAGATTGTTCTCAAGCTTCCCCAGGAAAGGGGGTGTATGGCTTGAGGGGGTATTTTGGGGGGGAGGGAAGTTCAAGTGATTCCTTTCCTGGATTCCTGTTAGATACTTGATGGTGGCAGCGAAAGAAGCATTTCTCAGGGTGCAGGGAATTTTGTACCTTGGGGGATTTAACCTAAGCTGGTAAAAATAAGCTTAGGGGCTCTGAATGCGGGTCCCCACTTCTTCACCCTAGAGTTTAGAGTGGGGAGGGAACCCTGACAGCTTGTCCCAGTGGACACAGCATATAATTAGTTTATAACCACCCTTATTTTTGCTTCACAATCATCCAAGATCTTGTGTAACTTTTGGAAAAGGAAAAAGCTGCTCCTCAGCCTCTCACTTTGTTGGAGGTACAAACTCCCTTTGATGCTTCTAACAATTTCTCATCAGCTATTGGCACAGTACTGCCATTTTTTTTTCACCTAACAGGACCAGATAGTTGTAAATATCCTCTCCCCTCCTTTACTTCCCGGTTGTAGTGGTATATGGTATATTAGTATTCCACCAGCATGATAAGCAGAGGACACTCTTGCTTAACAAGTAATAATGCATTTAGAGTAAAATTCAGCCTTAGGGAGAGAGCCAGAACCACTTATATAGCTCTTGATCCTGGAGGATTAAAGTGTAGCACTTGGCTTTGTTTTAGCCATTTGCACCAGGGAAAATTTCATCCATAGGGCCATATCCTGCAAACACTTATGCATAACTTTACTCCCATATAAAATGTTCAGAATGAAACATGAAATCAATAGGATTGCTCACCTAAACAATGTTATGAATGGGTATGAGTATTTTCTGGACTGGAGCCCATAGATTGTCCTTGCCATAAAGATCTTGCACTGTCCTCTATATGGGACATAAAGGACCTAGCATGCTTTTTTGGCTCAGTAAAATAAATATTAATTATTATGAATGATTGCTAAACTCTGGAGGAGAGCATTTCCAAGGGAAGTATGTGCAGCATTTTGAAAAACAATAACATAATATCCCTTGTCACTGCCCCTAAAGTATAAATTCAGTTTAAGGTTTTTTTAGTTACTTTTCTGCTGAGATTAAATAGGCACTTTAAACATATGAATTCTTATGTTGACATCCTACTTCTCTTACTAATGGCACTTAGTTAAAATTCTCTATGTTTTTTAACTATCTAATTTGCTTTTACCATACATTCACTTTGTGTAATGTTTTCATTTTATTTGGATCCTGAGGCTACAGTAGTTAGGGTCAGTTTTCTTTAGACTCAGTTTCACTTTTTGCTTATTGTGCATTAGTGGTACAGTCATTTATGGGTTTTCAACCCTGCAGATACATATTTTAACATTTTAAACATGTTTTGAGTCTTTTTCCCTCATTTTAGTCTTTACTAAAGACTTGCAAAGAAAAAAAACGGGCTTATACGCTTTTTGCTCCAATAGAATAGGTATAAAAAAGGCATAGAAGATTTTTGTCCAAAAAATATTGTTTTGTTTCTCTGTTTTTGTTTTGTAGATTAGCAGTTCACTTCTTGGCTACCCTCAGACTCTGTAGCAGTTGGAGAAAACTTATAAAATTAAGGTATCACAAGATTCAAGGTACTGAAAGTCAAACAGTGAGATGAGGAGGTATTTATGGTGAGACTACTCAAGCCCTTTGTTTTTGTTAACATTTATTTATCTTCACTATCTAATGAACATGCGGGGGGGGGAGGGAGAGAATGTCACTTAAAGATCCATGAGCTTTTCTCCTCACAATAAACATCTGAATTTATAGTGTAGCTAGAACGTCATTTTTCTGCCAATGCAAATTCTGTCATTGACTTCAGCCATTAAGTGCTAGTAGATGGACTTCCATCATTTCCTCTCTACATCAGAGAATGACACATTTAGCTGCAGTCATTGCCACCATTCATAAAGGTAATGTAAAGTCACTCTGAGTAGATACTGAAAGGGCACACAATCTGAGTCATCAAAGTGTTCTTGCCTAGAATGGCTTCAATTGTTGACCATTTTTCTTGCTATTCTACTGTATAAGGACAGTTAGCATATGTTGTATTCTCCCTTACGTTCTTGCACCATCAATAGTGGTCTGTGGTTCTGAGAATATGGTATACTCTCAGTGAAGTCTCCAACTTTAAGGCCAGAAGGGACCACTATGATCATCTAGTTTGACCTCCTATACATCACAGGAGTCTATGATTTTAATTAGTTTTAAATGTCATCTCTGTTGGTCATTACTCAGGTGGTGTTTAGTTTATGTGCACCACAGACTAAAGCTCCTAAACTGCCTCAGAGCTCCTAAGAAATACTTCTAGGCACTCTGAAAGTCTGAAGCCTTAACACATGTTCTGTTGAATTTATGAGCTCCAGAGGACAGATGCCTGAAGACTCCTCATCCACCAAACTAATCTACTGTTGAAAACTTGGCAAACCAGTAAATAGGAAGGTTTGGAAAGTCAGGGTTCAGTAAATAAACCTGGGTTATTTGCAGAAATCGGAGTGCCTAATTTTTTTTTTTGCAAGATATTATGTGATAGTAGTATTTCATAATTAAAAACTCAGCCAGAATCTCTGTTCTTTTCATGCTACATCTTCTAGTTTGTATATCTCTCTTGCCAACTACCTTCTAGTGTCTCTCTTTCTCCAGATGCATGTGTGTTTTGCTGTAGTTAATGTATGGTTCTTTTATGGTGAAAAAAAATTGTATTCATAGAAGATTTCTTAAAATGTTGGGTTTTTTTAAAGAGACAATTCTGGGGCATAAATCTCTTGATTTGATTAACCTGTTTCTGCATATGTCTCAAGGCTACACTCTCTCCCAGGGTTACACTTTAGACATTAAAAAGAAAACAAGAAAAATACCTGTGGCACCTTAGAGACTAACAAATTTATTTCAGCATAAGCTTTCGTGGGTTAAGAACCCACTTCATCGGATGGCCATGCATCCGATGAAGTGGGTTCTTAACCCACGAAAGCTTAGGCTGAAATAAATTTGTTAGTCTTTAAGGTGCCACAGGTATTTTTCTTGTTTTCTTTTTGCGGACACAGACTAACACGGCTACTACACTGAAACTTTAGACATTGTTCTCTCTCTTGGTATCATGATAGCCAATGTTCCCCAGTCTGCAGGATATTTTTCAGATTACCTGTACTTTAAACTTAAGTTTAGATTTGCCATTGCTGCTCCCCCACCACTCAGTATTCACTATGAGTATTACCTTGTCGCTATCAGTGCCTGCTTCTATCTGACAGGGTGTTGCCTCTACTCCCTGATTGGCTTTGGATCAGGACCCATGTTCTGTTAACATGTCCTTGCCTATTATTGGTCATGCACTTAGCATCTGATTGAAGTCAATGGCAAAGCTGTCATTGACTTCAGTGGTAAAGGAACAGGCCCTTAATTGGTATAGCTACAGACAAGAAAGAGTAACCAAAATTTGGGGTTTCTGAGAAATTTTGCTAGCATTTTTGAAGTATAACACTGGTCACAGATCAGTGTAATGTTGCTTTCTTACCTTTTATACTTACTCTTTGTGTGATGCAGTCCTATAGCCTAACACAATTAAAGACACTAGAATAATTTCTGCTACAAAATGATTTCTGACCTATTGTTATTAGTATTCATATTTATTATTTGTTTATTATAGTGCCTGGGAACCCCAATCGCAGACCAGGGCCCCATTGCGGTAGGCGCTGTACAAACATGTAACCCAAAGATGGTCCCTACCCCAAGGCACTTACAGTCTGAGGGCTGGTCCACACTGGGGGGGGGGGGATTGATCTAAGATACGCAACTTCAGCTACGTGAATAACGTAGCTGAAGTCGGATATCTTAGATCGATTTTTAAAAGTACTTACCCTGGTCCACACGGCAGCAGGCAGGCTCCCCCATCGACAGCGCTTCCTCCGCTTGTGGAGCTGGAGTTCCGGTGTCGACGGGGAGCGGTTCTGGGATCGATTTATCGCGTCTAGACGAGACGCGATAAATCGATCGCAGAACATCGATCACTACCCGCCGAATCAGGCGGGTAGTGTAGACTAGCCCTAAGACAAGTGACAACTGGTGGGTTCAAATAGACAGATGAGAGCACCAGGAGACAATGAAGCAGTAACAGTTAGCATGATAGGCGGTAATCTCAGTGCACCAGCTGCCTAACCATTGTCAAGTTTTCTATAGACATTCTAGGTAGTGTCACTTTAGGATTAGGCCAAAGTAGGGATGGTTAGTACTAGACTTCTGCCTCCCAGAGAATGCATTTGTCATCTTGACCTTTATGCAGACTACATATATGAGTATTGCTGAATATGGAATATTTGAAGGGTTAAAGAGGAGGCTGCCATGCTTTTTCTTGGGAAAAAAATCAGATTAAAATAATAAAATAAACTGTAAAATTTTAGAAAGTCTACAGGCACCCATAACACAGTGGGTAAAAGTGAGCACCATCAGATGTAGTAAGGCATGTGATCAGTGTTAGTAATATTGTAGATGCTTTCTTGTTGGAATGTAGTGATTTTGGTTTTATGGTATAGTGAGGACTGTGCTGGATTTGGAAGCCAGCACTTTACGTGTGGGGGATATTCTTGATCCTATTTGAAGGCTAGGGGGCTCTGTAGAGAAGCATGTGATCTGGGAGCAGCAGTGATTTAGCAAAAGCCAGCCTAGAACAAAGTGGACTCAGCTATGCCTCTCTGCCTTATGGAGCAGCCTGCTTTGTCTCTCTCTGTTTGGTCACTGTGTGTTATTGTTCTATATTCTAAGAATAATAAGTGTTATGTTGCCACCTTTCTGAAAGAGCATTTTATGTGTATCTAATTCCTGTGTTTGCATGCCATGAACATATGAGTTTTATTCTGATATTTTTCCTTGGTTTCCAAATTCCCCCAGATGCAGTAAAGTAAATATTGTGCCGTGATTTTATTATACAAATAGGGAGTCAGTGAGCCCATCAAACTAATTTTTACCTGTGATCTAAACAATCACTGAAACCAGTGTATCCAAAGGTGAAGAGCTAGTGCACTAATTCACTGGGCCACCCGTCTCAAAGGCAAACGCAGAAGTAGTAGTATCCCTTTGTTAAATGTTTGCTATTCACGCTCATGGGAACACTTAACTGGAGAAAATGATGTGGTTGGTGACTTCCCGAACATTTCCTATAATTGAAATACTGCACCTTTACTTCTTCTATAACACACTGGCTCCCCAAAATCAAGCCCTGCAAAGTACAAAATACTGTTTGTTGTGTCATATGACAATTTGTTTGTTTCAGTCCTGAAGGAAACTGCCAGAATAGATGCCCTACATGTGCTAGAATTTACAAATGCTGTTGCCAGCCTCACAATAGGAATGTGAGTACGCAGTGTTCTCAGATCTCTTTTCCTATACATAAAATCCTTTGTTCGCACAAAGGAGAATACGTTTATCACCCATTGTAGGTTATTATAACCTTTGATACACTTTGGAAGTTCACCCAGACCAGTAAGGGGTTCTGTCACTGCCTGCCCTGTAACCTTGGGTACCTTTAGGCTGTGCAGCTATGGTTCAGATCCCTGACACCAGCAGCATGTCCCACAGCATAAAAGTCCAGCAAAGCTGTCATCAGTCCAATTACTCTTTACAGAGTGAGCCAGGCAACGCTTTCAGGTCCCGAGTCTCTCCAAAACCATCTCCCTTGCAGCATCCAGTCCCGCTTACTAGACCCTCACAGAGGTAACACCAAGTTCACAGTCTCCATAGAGCTATTACACCCAACAGCTTGTTATCTCAGCTGTGGTTATGCTCTCCACCATAGTACAAAGCACTAAGATGGGCTGTAGTAAAAGTAATCAAGAGGGAGAGACTTGATTTTCAGGACCAGCGTGTAACCAGTTTGCTGATACTTCACACAACACCTGTTAGATACAGATTATTACAGCATGTTGTGGCAAAGAGTGTGTCAGGCCTGATGGGAGTTATGGTATGCTGGGCTCCCTGCCAGTTGGCACTGAGGGCTCCCAGGGTCAAATACATACTGTAGAATGAGGGAGCTGCCCTTGAGCAGGCTTCCTAGGTGAGCCAATTAGGACACCTAGCACAGGGAAGCGGTATGTACCGTAAGCAGCTGATTTTTGATATAAAGAACACGGAGCAATTCTGAGAGACGAGGCTGACTCTGGGAAATCTGCAAGGGAGCCATCTCTCGGCAGGACAGCTGTAAACTGAACCCCAGAGCGGGTCAACTCCTAGGAACTGATAGAAAGACTCTGTGACGGAACCTTTTGGTCACCCAGGGTTTGAGGTAAAAGCTGCGCCTTGGAACAGATTTTTGGGAAGCTATAAATGACTGGGTGGTTTTTTTAAAGTTTGTATGGGACACTACCCATCCCTGAAAGGTACCTGATTCGGCTGTGTGTTGAGACGAACTTTAATTAAAAGCTTTGGACTCTTATTAAAGAAAAATGCTTTCCCCAGATCCTTCTGGGCTGGGGATGGGGGAAGGAGTCAGGCCATTCCTCCCACAGTATTATTCTACATCTTCTCTTTTACAAGGTAATTTTATGAAGTATGCCAGATTGACAACCCTAGAGACTAAAGATTCTCAGTCTATCCACATAACAGGTAAAGCTGGGCCACTGACTTCTTTGCCATGTCCCATCAATTTTCAATCCTGACCTGAACAGATCACCTCTAAGTTTAGGAGGGTAATTTGTCATGCCTCCTCAGTCCTTGACCTGTCTACTGAAACTGCCAACAAGGATGCCAGTTATTTTGTGGTGTGCAGTCATGCACAAGGAAATGGGGCAAGACCATCAATTCAGTTCACATGAGCCACTGAACCACCATGAGATAGTTAGGACTTTCATTATTGACATAGGCCAAAACTGAACCAGTAGCCTAGAGTGAACAGCTTCATATCTCATTACCATCTAATTCTCCCACTCACACCTTTTATTGTCCTTTCATATGTGAATCTGAGCATCTCCTGTAAAAAACATTTTTACATCACCCAATGTGTGCTAAGTGTTTTATATAACAAATACATGGTCACTACCTCAAAGAGTTAATCTAAACTGAGATGTGGCACAACACATGAGTGATGAATCATTAGAGGGAGATGGGGGAATGGAAAGACAAGGGTTAAAGTTATAATATGACATGATTATTCAGTAGACAACAATTTAGCCTATCCTAAATATGCTCTTGAAATCTAATTATGAGACTAGTTTACATGGAAAGAATGCTCCAGAATTATGAAACATGACTATCAGCAGCATTTTTGTGGGATCAAAACAAGAAATAAATCAAATTGTCATCTGGGATTGCCAAATTAACATCAAAGCTTTATGATTAGAAATTGAGCTGGTCAGAAAACACTTCCATCACATGAAAATTGAGATTTTTTTTAAAGTCCCAAATTTTTCATAAAACAATTTTGTAAAAATAAAAAAAATGGGTCAATCAAAACAAAAATCAAAATTTTTCATACTGAAAGTGTTGAAAAGGAATGTTTCAACATTTGAGCACTATTCGGTGGTTTGTTTTTTGTTTTTTTTCAAAGGATGAAATTTCATTGAAATAAGACTTCCTGAAAAGAAAATGTTCCAACCAGGTCTAATTAAAAGCTATTGCTAGGCAAAGCAGAACCTTCCATGTTACACTAATCAATCAAGGGGTAGCCAGGACAGAGAATTTATTTTTAAAATTGTGAATTCCAGTCATTGTTTACTGCCATCTCATTATTCTGAACTAATGGCTACCGACTGGCTCTGGAAATTGTGTGACTATTCCCCTAGCTGACTTTAGAAATCTCAAAGAATTATGCTACTTAAGGCTATACATTTCCATCATACTGAAACGAAGCCAGCCAGGATTCTTAGTGTTACATGTAACCTCCTACCTAGGAGACTTATTTATTTTGGTACAAACTTCAAGCCTAGCTGTGTAAAAATAGGCTCCTAAATTTAGAGTTAGTCACTTAAATAAAGGTGGCCTTATGTTTTAGAAGTGCTGAACCACCATAAGCTCCACCGAAATCAATGGAGATGGAGGCGGCTTGCACTTCTTAATAAAAATAGCCTGATTTTCAGGTGCTTAAATATGGATTTAGGTGCCTAGTTTTAGGCACCCAAGTTTGAAAGTTTTCACCTTTGATTCTTGGAATATATACATGAATTCATCTATCCGGGAATCTAGGCACGTTAGGCTCTAGTTTAAAACTAACCATATTCCTTTTCACTCTCAGTTATAGTCAGCATATGAGAGAAGGATTAGGTGAAAGAAAGGGGAGAAGAGTTGAGAAAAGAGAAAGAAGAAGGTGGGGACAGGTCACTATGAATTATATTCTTTCCCTATCCACTGCTATGCAAAGAGCACTAGTAGAGTTCTAAAGAGACAAATGGAGTTTGGGGGAACCTATATTTTGGAGGCCAAAGATTATGGGACAGAGAGCTGTTTGGAGAGCAGGCAGATGAAGTGCTAGACAGCAGTGCTTCCATAGTATTGGGGAGTGACATTTAGTCAGATCAGCAGAGTGAGGGTAATAGCCACACCTGATGAGGAAGGTTAAGAAAGGTTTGTGCTGAAATCCAGCATCTAGATTCCTGCTTTCCCCTCTCAAGGGAACCCATCACCCTACAGCACCCATTGGATTCACAGGTATTTGAGCTGAATGGGTGGAGAGGACACATAGTTTATATTTACTACAGGCGTTGCTCTTTGTCTTCTTTACACAACATACTTCACATGAAGGAACCACGTGGGCACAGTGGGTACTAAACAGGCATGTTTGTCAACTATATGACACGCAAGCCCTAGCTACATATACATTGCCGCTCTGGCGAGGTTATGGTGGCTTCTCAAACATAGGATGCTGAGGGCTACTAAAGGACTCCAATCATTTAGAAGGATACTACCCTATTCCATTACACTAGACCATCAAAAGTCTACATTCAACAAGAGATTCTATGGTACAGCATTTGAGCTAGAATACAAAATAACTCTCAGACACCATGGTTCTGCAACTGTTAGTAAATTGAGTTTGTAATGGTGACTGACACACATGGTAATTTCCTGCAATATGCTGGACAAACTTTATTGGATTAATTTAATTCCATAAGGAATTACTTGCAGTATTAAAAGTTCATTGTTTTAAAAGTGCAAATGTTTATATATTATGGGATTGTATGTACTGTCGTTGGGGGGAGACGTGACTAATGTAAACCCTAGGAAGTGTACCCTCTCCGGTTATGAAATAACTCAGCCTTTAGAAGCTTTGCCTTTTGGCTGCTGATCATCTGTTACATGAGCACAGCATCAGAGGCACAAACAGCATAAAGGAGTGACTCAGATGCATGGACATGGTTGTTCTGAGTACAGGCGGTTAAAAACTTGTAACCACAGAAAAACCCCTTGGTGGGGTTTTCAACTCCTGCCAGAGCCCTTGTTGGAGTGATCGCTGGCATGCTTATTAGCATGCATGTAGGTTCTTCTATTTTAATGTTTTCTCTCTAATGCTTTCACATTAAGAATAAAGGTACTTGTTTAGAAAATGTGTGGTAATTTATACCTATAGCCAGTTATACTATTTACAGCCTCTTGGGAAAAGGCAAAGCAGGCCTGCTTAGCCAGTCTGACTTTCTGGAAAAATGAGTATAGGCAGGCAACCGTGCAGCCTGGAAAAACCCCAGTCAGGCGGGAGAGAGTTTGGGTCTCTAATTAAGAGAGCGGACGGCTGAGGAGCCTGGAGCCCAGAGTGGCTGCCCTGCTAGACCAAAAAGGGGGAAATGCAGGTGTAGTTTCCATGAACTGTGACAGTGCCCAGTGTTAATGAGATTTCTACTGAGGTAATTAAGCTTTCTTCAGAGAACACCTGGCTTAAATATACACTTTACTATAGAGCTCAATGCACATATTTATCATTTCTGGCTTCTGAGAGGCCAGGGAGGCTTAGGATCTAGAAGTAGGGTATTTTATTTCCTTGTTAGGAAAGATGAGTGGACAATACACAGGACACATTTATCCTAGGCTACGTTTAATTACAATTTGTACAGATTGTTCCAGTTATGAATCTCAACAGGGATATTAGCCTGGGTAGCCGAAGCACAGCACAGCTGCTCATAGCACCAGAGCTCCAGAAAATGGCTGTGTATCAACATCCCAGCAAGCTGTTTCTTTAATTACTCTGGGAAATGTGGGACAAATTCTAGTCTATTACACTGTTGTAAATATGGAGTTTTTATATATTTACACTGGAGTATGAGCAAAATTTAGACTTGTGTGTTTACCCGACTGTCACATTGAGGCTAAAATTTTCAAACCTGGGGGCTAATATTTAGACACCTAAATCTTTAGGTATATTTAGACACACAAGCTTTAGATACAGAATCTTACTGTGGTGGAGTCTGTTTATTTCAATAATGCTCTTCTTGTGGTGCTGAGTAACAACAGATATGACATTTAATAACAATCCCTAATGGCTTTACAACTATGGGATTAACTAGATATTTTTACATTGTTTTTTCCTCTCTGGATAAGTTGGTCTAGTCTGAGCTGAGATACTACTTAAAAAAGCTTAAGTCACCAGTAAACTTTGGCTTCCTCTGATTAAGGGTTGGATTGTGTCTTGGTCTACATGGTTTCACAGGTACATAATAATGCGGTCAATTCCCCCTTATTTATTTGTATTGTGGGAGACCCTAAGGGCCAGTCATTACAACTTCTCTAGGGTAAGGTGGAACATGGAAGAAATTGCTTCCCTGCATTGCTCTTCAGTCAGGGGAGCAACATGCTATCCCATACACAGGGATTGTCAGAAAACCACAGGCTAATTATATAATTCCTTGGGGGGAGGAAGGAATCTAAATACTGGAACATATAATTATAGTTGGGAGTAGAGAGGAAATTAAACAGAGAAGCCCATACCAGTGAGTAACTTATTTAATTAAAAGCAGGGTTTGGATGAATCTCAAATTCCTTTTCAATTCATACATAAATCTTGGTAGAATGATCAAAAATGTAATTGGGGAATATTTTACAAATAGTTCTGGGGTCCTTGGCGGTAAACTTCTAATTAACTGGTCTCATGATGCTGCTAGTTACTAATCCAAAGACTCAGCTGTCAGATAGTCCAGACTACCCCCAGATCCTTAAAACATCCCCATTTCCAGGTAGACAAGGTGGGTGAGGTAATATCTTTTATTGGACCAACTTTGGCTGGTGAGAGAGAGAGAAGCTTTCGAGCTTACACAGAGCTCTTCTTCAGGTCTGTGTAAGCTCAAAAGCTTGTCTCTCTCACCAACAGAAATTGGTCCAAAAAGATATTACCTCACCCACCTTGTTCCAGGATCTGAGAGAGACCAACACAGCTACAATAACACTGCATATAGATATCCAGGTGTCAGTTCCCAGCAAATAGACATACAGTAGGATAGAACTGTAATAGGGTAGATATTCATCTGTACTTGTATGGCTTAGTGCCTTTTTTGTTTCAATGAAGGCATGCATGATAGGCTATTGTTTTGCAGAGGCAAGGATCAGAAAATTTGAGGGTTCAATGTAGTTTAGATGTGCATCTAAATAGTTCCATGATTATATTACTGTAGCTTTCTCCATATTAGCCACAATTGTTAGGAAGATAGTCAGCTGGGGTAAATCAGTGTCGCTCCATTGACTTATCAACAAAGGTTAGCACAAAGTCTTCCTACAGGGATGGGTAACTCACAGAAGAACTCTTTCCTACCTTATACATCTAGGTGTGCATTCCTTCATCTCTAACCAGCTTCTTTACACCATACGCAAGTGGCACTGTCTCTTACACACAATTTGGATAGCTTCTCTTTTGCTAAGAAGCTTATCTGCTGCATTTACCTTACTTATCCACACCACATTCCACTCTCTAGAACCACTTGGGTATTTAAAGCAAAAAATAGCCAGCCTTATTTCAGACAAGTGTCCCCTATCCAGCTGGAGCAAAGCCAGGCATAGCCATTGCCTTATTACAATAGCAGTTAGAAAAGATACAAAAAACATGCTAACTGATTTGATTCTTTATACCTTCTATCATTAGAAGTTGTGTAGGGAGGTGGAATGTTTGCCTAGCAGATCTCTCGTAGTATTTTGCTCTGTGGATCACAAAATCAGCTATCACTAAAAAATGGTATTTTAATCCAGGATGCAGCCTCTACTAACCTTCCAGAGAAGGCATACCTTTAATCAAGAATTTTCCTGCCAAGATTCAAATTGGCTGGTAGAAATGATCACTGGGCTGGCTTCAACTGTGTCATCACCCATGATTCTCAAATACTGGTGTTTTACCCACAGCTGTTTAAAATAGCTGCAATACTCTGATTAAGTCCTATATTGGCCACACTTTGCTGGTTGACCTTTTTATTTAAAAAACAAACAAAAACCAGATGTAGAGTAAACTAGGCAGACAAAAGATTAGGACCCATCCTGTGTGGACATGAGACTTTCATTAAAATTCATCAGAAATATTGTCCCACATGTTAGTGTCTCTTCCAGAAGGAAAAATTATCTCTGGGGAATTCCTCCAGGAAAAACCCCCTAACAAAGGAAAATGATTCTGGTGGATGCCTCTTTCCACAAAATGCTTAAAAATACAGTATCTCTTGGGAAAAGCAGTTTCAGGGATGGGTTTCTTAATTAAAGGTACTGCTAACCCTGCACTAAGTACCCTGATTTTGTACCTGTGACCCTTGCTCCTGACCCTGTTATTTACTAGTTGTCCCCTGTAATTATGTGAATCCCAGGTCCAGTAGCTCCTCCCCTTGGGCTGGGAGAGGGGCCTTCACACATAAGTCTAGTCTAGTCTGGCCGGGCCAGCCCATCTCCCAGATTTCAATAAGTGCACATCTCAAGTGAGGCTTTTATAGTTGTAAGCTGAGACCAAACAGCCCACAGGTGATTTTAAGCTTTCCCATTACACTGCCCCAAGCAGGCCCAACAAAACCTATATAAGTGGCCTCAGCTGTTATCTCAGTTTATACAGCTCGGAGGTTGTAATTCTGCTACAGTATCTTCCATCTCCAAGCTTTGCTTGAAAAATGATCAGCTAGTAGCAAGCAACCATGATATCTCAAGCATCAACTAGAAAACAGTTAACCAAATCATGCCTTTGTCTGCCTAGCTGGTTGAATCAATAGCTCCGTATGCTAGTTCACTGGCAAAAGTGCATGTGCTCTGCTTCATCTGATATAATTCAGAGAGAACAAGCAGAAGCAAAAAAACACACAAAACTATCCATGTCTCAATAGTTCAAAGAGCTTTTTGGTGTTTTTAGCTCTCTTCTTCTTTGCCCTTCTACTACACCTCTCTTTAGTTCCCCTCTTTCTTGTTGAAATGCACCTCTGTGCAGAGGGCCAGCATAAAATCTATACACCACTTCAGGCCCACTTGTCCTTCTGCTTCGGGGATAGTTCTCACCCAAGGGTGAATGCTTACTGTAGCAAAGAAATACGTGCTCACTAGAGTCAAATCATCTAGTCACTTAGGTATTGCAACACTCTGCATCAAGGCACCTAGTTCTTGTGTTATGAGAAGGAGTAAATAACACTTCCTTATTTACTTTCTCCACACCAGTCATGATTTTATAGACCTCTATCCTATTCCCCCTTAGTCGTCTCTTTTCCAAGCTGAAAAATACCAGTTTTATTAATCTCTCATACAGCAGCCATTCCATACCCCTAATCATTTTTGTTGCCCTTTTCTGAACCTTTTCCAAGTCCAATATATCTTTTTTGAGATGGGCCGACCACATCTGCATGCAGTATTCAAGATGTGGGCATCCTATGGATTTATATAGAGGCAATATGATATTTTCTGTCTTATTATCTATCCCTTTCTTAATGATTCCAAACATTCCATTCGCTTTTTTGACTGCCGCTGCACATTGAGTGGATGTTTTCCGAGAACTATTCACAATCACTACAAGATTTCTTTCCTGAGTAGTAACAGCTAATTTAGACCCCATCATTTTATACGTATAGTTGGGATTAGTTTTCCAATGTGCATTACTTTGCATTTATCAACATTGAATTTCATCTGCCATTTTGTTGTACAGTCACCCAGTTTTGCAAGATCCTTTTGTAGCTCTTCACAGTCTGCCTGGGACTGAACTATCTCAAGTAGTTTTGTATCATCTGCAAATTTTGCCACCTCACTGTTTACACCTTTTTCCAGATCATTTATGAATATGTTGAATAGCACTGGGCCCAGTACAGAGCCCTGGGGGACACCACTATTTGATCCAGCCAGCATGCTACAGTGGGGAGCCACCTAAGCTAGCCAATAGGAGCTGCTGATGAGAGAGGTGTGTGCTAATCCCTGCCCCCTCACTGAGATAGGTGCGTGCCTGCAGCTGTAAGTGCCTCTTTCTCAGAGTGATCCACAAACAGGAACCCATCTCCTGAAGTCAGCTGGTTCAGGTGCCTAAAGTGGTTCTTGCAGGAATGATTTTGGTGGCTGCCTTGTTCCACACATGGCTGGAGGAGCTGGAGGTGTCGTCCCCCCTATAATTCCCCCCACGCACAACAGTCAGAGGCTGTGTCCACCTTTATGATTTTTAGCCCAGTGGTTAGAATGTTCGTCTAGGATGCAGGAGACCCAGGTTCAATCACCTCCTGTCTGCCAGAGAGGAGAGGGGATTTGAACAAGGGTCTCCCTCAAGCATGCTCTAAAACACTGAGCTATAGGACATGCTGATGGGGGCGGGGGGAAGGAAACTATTAAGTATTTATCCAAAGCAGAGCAGTCATTGGGCCAAAGACGGAGAGAGTGACTGATTCTGTAGCCTGGTGATTAGGGCACCCACATGGGAGGTGGAAGACCCTAGGTCCTGCCCCCTGCTCTAATCTCTCTCATTTATCCACTGTGGAACAGCTTCAACAGGAGAGACTCTACCCACTCACCTGACTGTCCTATATGTCAGTAGTTGGAGCTCTCAAATGAAAGGTGTGGGAAATCCTTGCTCGAATCCTTTCCCCCCACCCCTGGCAGAGATGGGGGAATTGAACCTGGATCTCCCACATGCCAGGTTAGTGATTTAACCACTGAGCTAAAAGTTGTTAGGTGGGCTCCTGCTTTCTGGCCAGATTTTGAGTGGGACCCCATCTGGCAGGCTACCTCCGAGTTAAGTGGCCAAATGCCTGTCTCTCCCCTTGTTCGTGAATCGTTCTGGGGCATAGACGGAAGATATATCTCTGGACACCTAGAGTGAGATGGCAGGGCACATGCCCAAGAGGAAGAACCTTAGGCACCTACAGTATTTGGCAAGAGTTTTGTGAGTTGCAGTGAAGCCTCAAAATGGAACTTATGTGCCTAAATACCTTTGTGGATCCCCCTCCTTAGAGGCCAAGTGCAATCAGCATGACAGCCCTCTCCAAATTTAGGTGGTAAGATGTACCACATATAGGTAAAGCTGCAGTAGAAATCTGACCAGACACAACTGCAAGC
The DNA here is from genome assembly GCA_033296515.1 of Macrochelys suwanniensis. Lineage (NCBI taxonomy): Eukaryota > Metazoa > Chordata > Testudines > Chelydridae > Macrochelys > Macrochelys suwanniensis. The sequence goes on along the minus strand of CM065776.1, from coordinate 96,155,031 downwards.
ATGGGCTTCCCTAGGTAAACAATTAGCCAATCCCCATGTCATTGCTTCTGTTGCTCCCTTTGGCACTGTGTTCTGAGACGCAGTGAAATGGCATATTCTAGATACCAGAAGGAGGCTCTACCATACAAATTAACAGATGGGTTGTGCAGAGACAGCCACATCCCTACCACCAACTGTCCATTTGGAATGAGTGTGCCTATCCAAGATTAAGTGGGTATATATTTTATATGAAACTATACTTGTTCTCTATGGGATCTGTGTATACAGTTAATCCACAGGCAAAGTACAGGCTCATCCCCTTGAAGAGTGAGCTGAGTGTGACACTCCCGTTCAAGTACAGTATTCTTGAGAAGGGAGATGAGGATTAGCTAGTCTCCTGTGTGCATGGCCCACTGTGCTTCCACAGCTTGGTTTTTCACATTGTAATTCAGGGTGAGAAGATGATATGGTCATTACGCTTTGAAGTATAATCACTTATTAGATACAAGGTAAAAGTTTTTTAAAGGCTTCAATATCCTTAAAAGCACAATGTCAGTGGAAGTAATATCTGTGTTCCCAGGCAATAGCTATCTATTTACTGAGATGGTACATTTATGGGCTCTCCATGGAATAGTGCCATTAGTTACCATACAAATCAAGGAATTTCAGTTATAAACAACCCCTAACGTAATCATAGCTTCCATTGCATGGTCATTTTGCATCTTTAATGTTCCCGAAACTGTCTTCAAAAAATTGCTTTTAAATTAACCAGAAGCGTCATGAGAATGAAGATGTCAAAAGGACTATGTGAAAGCTCACAGTAGAGCGTGATAAAACTGTATCCCTGCAAATAGAAAAGGTTACTGCCAATTAATTACACTACTCTGTGTTGTACTCAGCTAGTTTTGTTAAACAATTGATGCAAAAGAAAAGATGCCGCCTAATGGACTCAATTCTAAAAGCTCTCCCTGCATTCAGCTGCCATTTTATTTTTTTTAAATTATGTCAATCTGGCACCTATTGTACCTATGACCCTGATTGCTGCAGTATGTGAGCACCTGACAGTCTTTAATTATTTATCCTCACATTACCCCTGTGAGGAAGGGAAATGCTATTATGGCCATTTTGCAGAGAACTATCATCTATAATCTATTAAAATCATGAGAGTTGGTACCAAGCTGCTTTAGAAAATCCCACTAAGAGCTAGATTCACAAAAGGATTTAGGTGCATAATTGCCACTTTTAGATGCCCAAATCCCAGAATCAGACGCCGCTGGGATTCACAAAACCCCCCATTCAACAGCCGCAGAACCCTGTAGGTGCCTAAGCTTGCTCAACGTTTACCTTTTTGCAGTTCCCTAAGCATCTCTGTTTCTGCCTCCTCGTACCAGGGGTACTACTTGTCTTTTCAAAACTGCTCAGCAAGGATGCTATTCCACCTCTGCTATTAGCACTGTCTTCTGATTTTTCTTCTCAGTGTGTTCCCCTGTGTGAACTCTACTCCAATTCTAAACAGGATTTTTGGGCTGTGAGTTTGGGTTTTTTAGTGTGTCCATTTTCCTCTGAGATTCTCTTGTAATATAACATTAATTTGCAACTATCAAATAGTCTTGAACCCAGAAAAGGTTTGCATGGCACAGGACCCAGGAAGCTCTAAACAGAAGTGGAACAGAGATTTTTTATGACTTTCCCCCAAATCACTTGTAGAGTCAGGGTGAGAACTCAGGAGTCCTGACTGTTTCCTTCACTAACCATGGACCACATTCTCCCTCTCCAGCACAATATAAGTGAAGTCAAAAGATACACGTTTCTCAGTTGCTTCTTATTAATATAATGGAGTTGCTAGAGGCTGGACAGCCTGCTTTCTGCTTCTCTGGGTGCTAGAAGTGCTTCAGCAGACTCTTGGCAGTCTTGCCTTGGATGGACTGACTGCCAATGGCATTTCCCACTTGTTTCTTTAAATGCTCTCACCTCATTGTCAACAATAGTGGAAGGTCCTAATTTGTTTGGAAGAGATCTTGAACAGGATTGTATCAGGTTTCACATCCAGAGCAAATTGATATTTCTGTCTCTGCAAAATTGTCTTTTTTGAGCATTATTAGCTGTGAAGCAAAAATCCATCATATTTTTTTCATACTCTTTTCCTACCTCTCTGATAGGATGGTTCCAATTGTTTCATTTCAAATTATATAAACTAGGGTATAATTTTCAAAAATGCCTAAGGGACTTGGTCGCTTTTTTGAAAGTTTTAGCCCTAGGCTATGGGGAAAATGTGAAACAAAACAAATGAAGATAATCAATTGGAATTTGGAAACCAGTTCACTTAAAGATAATTTTTGGTTTAAAAGCATAATAGTTATCCTCTGGGGAGACGTAATCAAAACACAACATATTTTCACCATCATGTAGTTTCCAAGGCCAGTCTAGGTTATGCACAATGACAATAACATACCAGGCTCCTTAATAGCTGTTTCTTACCTTTATGTTAAATACAATAAATGTTTAACACATATCACTTTTCTTCTTCAATCATTTTACAAATATTAACTTATTAGCATCAAAGAAGAAAATGAATCAGTATCTATTACAATATACATAGGAAATATTTGACATAACCAGTCATTCCTACCAATATAACTAATCCAATAGGAACGCAAGCATATCTGTATTATTTTAAAATATTGGGAAAGAATGTGAAAACCAAGATATATAGCTATAGGTACTGTAACTTTCCACATGTATGCAATTTTCATACAGGGAGCACTTCTGTGAGACCCAGCAACACTTTGTTCACATGGACCTGCATTCCAACTATTAGCTCAAAATCTTAAAGACTATCTAACTAATAAATGTAGAAGACACAGCTAGCAGTACTTTATTTAAGTGTGTGAGGTATGAAAATATGTATTCACAAGCATAAGATGTTGAGCACTTGTAAAAATAGAATATTTGGCTTGGAGGACACTTCATGTGACAGACAAGAAAATTTTACAATAGGGACTAAAGTTATTTTATTTGGAGCATACTGTATCTAAATATTTCATTACAGAGGAATATGATGAATATAGACTTGTTGAATGGAATCTGTTTCCCTTTCTCTGTCCTCTGTCAATTCCAAGCATCCTTCAAACTGCCTTGCTGTTAACAACATAAGCTTCCACATTCTGTAAGTTATGAAAAATGAAGTATTCAAACACTGAAAGGCACCTCAATTGACATAGCTTCTTATCTTTTTTTTATTTACAGGACATTGCTTGCACAAAAGATTCAGGGTGAAGTGAGAATGAGGAGCACACAGTGAATACACTCATCAACATAAGAATAATAATTAAACAAATAAAATGATGGGTCTTGCATATGACAGTTCCTTCACCAGCCCTTGGTAAATTCATGGTCAACCCATTTCCTCTTATTTTCCACCTCTGGGGAAAAGCCTGCATCCTTCCTGGAGTGTGTTCTCAAGCCAGCAAGCTCTAAGAAATCATCTTTAAGGACATTTTTAAAATGACTTAACCTAGCACAGTCTCTTCTCCACAAGGATAATCCACTGGCCATACGAATTGTTTCTTACCAAGACAATACTTCCAGTCCTTGATACTGTGTGGTTTTTATTCGCCACCAAGAAAGTGTCCCTTAGCAACATCCATTTTAAGTTCCTTTGGTGACGAACTTCCATTCAAGTCACAAGGTTCACAAATGAAAACCTCAAGTGTCCAGCATGAAAATTTCAAAAGAGCCCCACTGTCAATATTACAAATTAATCACCCATTGTGTATATACACACACATACTGGAAAACTAAGCTTATTGACAAGCTTTAACTTTGGGTAAGAAACTTTACCTCTGTTGAAGTTAGCAGGTTCACTTGCCATCATAAGTCTCCCATTATCCAGAACTGAATGTGAATTCCATTATACATTAGCTGTGATTATCGGTTTTGAGGGGGGGAAAGGTGTCTTTGCATAAGCAACACTGAAAACCTGCAGTACAGAAGCACTGACTTAACGTAGAGGCAGAATGCTTCTCTGAATACAGGACAGTTTCCTCCCGTAGTACCTGACAGGTTAGAACACTGCAGATCTGATATTTCTGATTCTTCTTTTCTTTACCAAAAAAAAAAAGAGAGAGAGAGAGGAATGGGATGAGAAAAGCCAGGAGGCATGACTTACACTAGAATGTCACTTCTCTTACTGCACCACACCACTATAGATATCATGGCCGCCATCAGCAATACTGGGATAAAGATCAGAGTTATGAGAATTTCATCCGGTGGATCTTCCCAGTGGTCCTTTTCTGATGTACAGTTTGAAAAGAATTGTTTATGAATTCCGGTGATGAAGCCCTGTGCGAGTCGGTTTGGCCAAAAACATTTTGCGGCGCTGGCTTCCCGTTCTGTGCAGAGGCTTAAGTTGTCGTAATACCTAGAGAGAGAAGAAAATCGAAATAAGTCTGAATAAAAAATTATTTTGTTTCTCTTCAAAAAAAATTAGTCTGCTGTAATTTGGGGGTTTTTTTTAGATATTTCAGATGGTCTGTAAATAGATCTTCTCCCTGGTTTTCTCACCAGATAAAAAACCTTTTGGAATTCCAGGTTTTTTTGTTCTAAAACATGGTTTATCAAATAGTAATTTTATTTCAGTAACTATGGACAACATTTTGGCATTTGCAATAAAGTGTTTTTGACATTGTCTTTGTCAAACAGGATCTTTGATAATCTGTTCAACCTCATGGTGTTTTTCATTTGATTTATATGGGTTTTAGTAGAATGGACAACGGTTATCACGTCTAATGTACATGGTTGTATCTACAGCGTAGATACTTCTGCTGAAGGAAATAAATTGAATCTCTGGGTGTTTAGCAACTTGGAAAAGCAAGCAGTGTGCGACTTGCCAGAGATGACACAGTGAGTCAGATGCAGTGTAGTTGTAGCCATGTTGTTCCCAGGATATTAGAGAGACCACATGCACCTTGTCACAATGAGTCAGAGGCAGAGTTGAGAATACTCTATTCCTAACTCCTAGTCCTCCGGTCAGGCTTCTAAACAGGCTGAGTAAAATCCTGGCTCCACTGGAGTCAATGGCAAAGCTCCCAGTGATTTTAATGTGGCCTGTAGTTCACCCTTTCATTTTAACTCATGTAAAATTATAATGCAGTTCCCTTGGCAGAGGTATCAACAATACCCATAAAAATCAAATGTGGCAACTGCAACAAACTGTGAGTGAATTATAAATAATTCATGCGTAGTCTGTTGTTGGGCAGGAGACTGAAGCCAAGTGCAGTCCCAGCATGAGATCATGAACTGCTGAATAATAATTTCAGTCCTGCTGTGCACGGATGCAATAATCAGAGATAGGGCAAATGAAAAATAAAGCATCCTTTTTTTTTTTATCTTAACCTGTCCCGCATCAGAGTTAGACTCTAATGCCTGTCTACACCCTTAAGAGAGATCTGCTACACCCAGTAGCACATAGCACTTAATTTCAGCACTGTAGAAGCGTACAAAAAGATGCACGTAATGTTCAAAAGTAACCAACGTTTGTATTTATGAGTCCAGGCTATGCTTAGAGCAATGAAACGATAAACTAAATTGAATAATTGGATGGATTGTTATGATTTGGAAAGGGGTAGCGTGGTCAGAGGTAAGAGGAAATTAAGAAGTTGAATTGTGTCTGGACAGCATATAGAGAGGGGAAGGAAGGAATTATTGTCTGTTGTACTTTGCAATATTCCATTCAATGATGTGTGACTTAGTAGAACTATTTAAAAGGGAATGAGAGACTACTTGATGCCTTCAGGGACAGCATGCGGCACTATTGTCGGTGAGCCCCCGCCTCCACCCAATACACGAGTACAGTAATTGCCTTTGAATGACACATTTCCTGCAATAGGAAAATAACGCCCCTGGGAACTGATGGTGACTCAGTCCCGGGTTGTGCAGTAGTGGAGGTGAACCACTCACCATTGGGGTCAAGGATTGCACTCCATTGTATAAGGATTGACATTGCCATGTTATTGCCATGTAGGGGCAGAAAACTGCATTGATAAGGTCTATGGCTACCTTCTTAATGTCATGTGCATAGAAGAAAACAGTGGCTTCGTAAAAAGGCACAGGTCAGAGTCCCTACCCCTTCCCCTTCCTACTGGGGCTGGCACAGTTTCTAAATCACTGCCTGTAGCTTCCTATGCAAACACCAGGTCATTTAAGGGTCAGTGTAAGACACACCCAGGTGCGCTGGCACATCACCACTAGCATGAGAATGTAGGCAGCGGTTCTCAAACTGTGGGTTGGGACACCAAAGTGGGTCATGACCCCATTTTAATGGGATTGACAGGGCCAGAATTAGACTCGCTGAGGTCCGGGGCTAGCCAAAGCCTGAGGGTTTGAGCCTGGGGCAGCGGGGCTCTTTCTGCCTCCCCCGCACCCCAGCCCCCTCCCCACACACACACACACAGAGCGGCATGGCTCGTCCAGGGTCATGTAGTAATTTTTGTTGTCGAAAAGGGTCGTGATGCAATGAAGTTTGAGAACTGCTGAGTAGAGTATACAACTATTTTAAGAAGAAAAAGGAAGCTTTTTGTGGTGGTCAAGACTAACAGTAAAGAAGTTAAAAATGAAACACAAATAATATCCTCTAATTATTTTAATAGTGACCTTCTTCAAACATTCCAGTAGTTTCCATCCTTTATGTCCTGGACTAAATTAGAATCTAAAGAGGACTAGCTGTATATAGGAGAGACACTCCCAAAGGACTAGAAGAATAATACCACAACTCAGTTGTTTTCCCCTGCCTGACTACGCTTCAGTGTACCTTCTGAACAACAGAATTCCTAATGGAAAATTGTAGAGAATTTAATAGGGATGAAACCAATATGATTCTATAGAAATTTAGTATACTATAGAAATGAAATAGATATCCATGGATAGTAAGGATGCTTCTAGAGAAATTACTCCAAAATCCTGGAGATCATAATAATAATTTGTATGGTGCTTATATCTAAAAGCACTTAAAAGAGGTCAGGATCATTATCCCCATTTTACTGATGAGGAAGCTGAGGCACCATGAGGTTAAGTGACTTGCCTGAGGTCACCCAGGAGGCCAGTAACAGAGCCAGGAATAGAAGCGGGGTTTCAGATCCTTAAAAGTACTGAGGTGATGCTCCACTCAGTGCCCTGCTGCCTAGTGGAATCATCAGCCCTGAGTTAGGTCCAGGCTGCTCAGACAATGCATGGGGAGAGTTAGCCATATAAGGAAGGCATCCTTTGAAGCCAGCAAGCTGAGCTGTGAGCCACCGCAGATTGCAGGGACTGAAACGGCAAGGGAAGGAATGGGGTGAAGAGAGGGGCTTGGGTGCCAAAGCGTATGTCTACACAGTATTTTGGAGCTCTACGAATTGCTGTGTAGACAGCATTTTGAAGTTGTAGTTCGAGCTCTGAAGATTGGGGACAGTGATGGGCCCTAGAGCCCAAGCTCCAGCCTGAGCTGCAATTTCAAAGTGCTGTCTACCCAACAGTTTTTAGAGCACTAGTGCGAGCCCCTCTAACCGAAGCCCATCAACCTGGGCTGGACGCAGCGTAGACATACCCTAAGGGGCCAGCCTAGTGTGCCTGGCTGACGAACCAGAGATAGGTGCTTCCCTCTGCTTGGGATCTTCAGCCACAAACCCTCTCATGGAGTTGGGTGCCTAAGCCAGGTCAGCTGCTTAGTTAGCCTATGCCCAAGCAGTCAAAACCATGTCTCTTTCTCTCTGACTCTGGCCCTATGTTTCCCCGTGCCCCCATGTGTCTTCTGTGCAGGAGCTGTGCTCCCCAAGCCCCACATACTGATGACCTGCATTCTTCCCTCCTGCCATGAGGTCTGACAGGTATCAGGCTTAGGCAGCTGTAGAGCCCACCTATGGGATCAGGTCCCATTAGTAGGACCGTTGTTCCCTCACCTAGTTTGAGATTCCACTTTGGGGCTTCCAGGGCTTTGGCTTGAGCAAAAGCTCTGAATTGCTTGTTAGCAGCAGGGCAATCTCAGCACTTAGGTGCTTTGCAAATGCCAACAAGTTTAAACTTAGGAACCTTGGGGATTTAGGCACCTATGGAATTAGGCAGCAGCTGAGCTGTGGTTTTGAAAATGGCAATGGCAATTTAATGGAAGATTTAGGTGCTTAATGAGGTAGAAAGGTGGCTAAATACCTGGAAGGATCTGGGCCCCAAGCCATATCCATTGGGCTATGCACTGCCTTCTAATAGACAATAGTACTTAATAATAATTGAGGTGTGCGGGAATGGGTATGTACAGTGAATATAAATTATTCTATAAATCTAAGTACTATATTCCTACCATCAAATTCTACAGGATGGCTCACAAATTCTATAGAAAAGTTATCATTCTTTTATAAGTTCCATAGGACTTTTTCACTACTGTTGGCTGATTTCAGCAAACATTGATTGACCCACTGCTTTTGTATTTGAAGTCTAGTACAGTCCAAAGAAGTTGAACTAAACAGCTGCCAAGTTCTCCCAAATAGTAAGATAAAAATAATTAGGTTTGGTATAGTGTGTTCAAAAGACTGAATCCCTAAATGCCAGTCCACACCCACACATGTTATCGTAAGTAGAATTCTGCAGAGCGTTTATTTAACACCTCATGCCTTAAAATACTAATGTTTTACCTACATTATAACTGCTTTTGCAACACATAGTTTTGAGACTGAAGATAAGGAAAAATCTGAACTACTTGAGAACTGAGTCTGTGAGTAATGCTCCATTAACCTAAATACTTGTGTAAGCTTTCACGAGAAACTGCATATTTTGTCACATTTGAAATTATTACCAATATATGCTAGCTAACAGCTTTTCAAAAATTTCCAAATTCCTCCTTGGAATAAATTGCAAATTCTCAGACATTTGCCATATTCACAAAACAATTATATTGTTTTCAGAGCACAAACAGCTTTTCTTTTCCTGCACTTGAGGCTTTCCGGAAAACAAAGAATAATTCAGATCACAACTGCAATGTGGTTTATTTTTTGAAAGACGTGAAAACATGAATTTTCAGTGATTTTTTTGCATGTGGTGAAATTTTAACGAATATTCATACACGCAGTCTCAGATTACCATTTAACTTATCTTCACTGGTGCAGAAATGTGCATTGGTCCTGATAAGTGTTCTCTGGAACCTCCATGCAAAGGAATAGACGATCAGGATAAGTCATGTACAGTATGATATGTCAAGCCACATCAGACAAATCCATAAATTCATTTGTTGGAACTATTGAACAAACTAGCAGAGAAATCCAGTAATATTCTATCACACATGCAGCATGCATGCAGTTAGCTAACTGTGGAGTCTTCACATATTTGTGACTATGGACTTACTGTTTGACTATACACCTATGAACCTCAGACACTTTGCAATAAGCGTAAGAAAGTGCTTTGCCTTACCCGGGTAACGTATTTTAAGAAAACTTTCACCATAATGTCACAATCTACCTTTTATACGATTAGCTTCATCATTACGTTATGCCCTCAGCTCCTGAGAGTTCTTTAAATCAAGGCTCTGAAATTGGATAGCAAGGTACATAAACTATGAGCTTATTGATCATATTTCCACTCTGAGTAGTCATACATTACAGACTAAACAAACTCCCAAAGTCCTGTCCCCAGCATTCTCTGGGTTTACTCTAAGTCTTGCAATGGATTTTCTAGAGACAGTCTCTCCTTTTGTTGTTCCGAAGTCTCTCATGTAGCACTCTTAAATTAACAGAGAAATAAAATCCCTTCTTTGTATTCCTCAGTGGACAAGCTTCCTCATTCAGCTAACCTTCAGTTTATATAGAAGTAGTACTAGTAGTATTGTAGAACCTTGGAGTCTCAGTCTTGGGCCAAACTAAGCATTACATCCTGAGTGCAATATGACAAGCTGTAATCACCCCAACCAAGGTTACCTGCACCTCTAAAAGCAGCTGCTTGAAATTCTAGTTACAGCACTGACCTCTGTGGACCAATTTTCTTAATTAATCCAAACACTTCATGTCTCTCAACTAACAGTATATGTTAATTGAATACATGAGTCTCCATCCCAGAAACACAGCTCCAACCTAGAAATGTCATCCTTACATAGTCACATAACGAAAAATGGGTTTCAAATCAGGTAATCAGGTTACATAGTACAAATTTATCCCTGTGGCAACTCTATTTGCTTCAGTGGAATTACATCAGGAATGAATTTGGCCAATAATGTGACTTTTCATTTAACATCATAGGAGAAATGAATTCAAGCTAGAAACACAACTATAGAACAAATACCTAACACAATGGTTTCAACTTGCCTTCAAGAAAAAGCTTGGGGTTGTCAGAAGAAAAAAGCTCATATGTTTCAGGCCATTTACCCAATAATAGGAATTGCTAAACCAGTCTGAAAAAAATAACAGCTTCCCTTCAAAACAATATTCAGATAAAAGTCTTAATTTTTATTCTTTCATTTTTGCACGTCCCTGCCAGAACTAGAACCAGAAGTGCTGAAATAATAATAATTATAAATATCGTACCATGAGAAAGGCTGGTCTCATGTTATTTCCACTGTAGTGGAAGCAGGAAGTACCAAAAAAACTCACAAGAAAGCTTCTTCTTGTGTGATTCCCAGCCAAATGTTGCAGAATTAAAGGGTGTGAATAGTTTAGATAAACTTTAAATTAAGGATTCAACCTTTCAGCTGATTATCTCCTAAGGTTTCCCCATCACTACACAAGGAAAGTTTAATTTTTGGTTTAGCAATTCCACAGCTATATTGGACGAAGCAGACACTGTAAAGATGTGGAATGCTTCTCTACTTCTTTCATATGAACATATAACCAAGTGAACTTGTGACTGCATCTCACCCTCCTTCACTTATACACCGCCAAAGATAAAGTGCTTCCCTTTGGCCAAAAGGAGCAACCTCATACACAAATCCGGATCACCTGCTATGGAAACTTTGGCAAGTCACTTCCCTGCCTGTGCCTCAGTTTCCCCATCTGTAAAACAAGGATAATAATACTGACCTCCTTTTAAAAGAACTTTGAGCTCTAACATTAAAAAGCGCTATATAAGAAGCAAGGTATTATTAGACTATACTTCCCTAATTAAATCATATCTTCCAATTTGCATCATGGGCACAGAATTCAGCCAGAAGAAAATAAAACTTCACAAAGCATAGGGAAGGAAATTAACATGAAAGTGAAAAACAGCCAGGTTAATGAGACAATCATACAGTATAGTTGACTGTTACTACATTAAATTATGGATGACATTATGACAGATTTACACACTCGGGGCTGAAAACCATAAATACACTTGGTCTCCTTTTGAGATATTTACACCTGAACAGGCTGCTAGAGAATGAAAAGCGGTGGACTAAACCTAATTGAGAATCTTAATATACAAAATTTAGTACCAAACTGTTGTCAGATACCTAAAGATATAGGGGAATATGTAAATATAAAGAGCAGCTCTTCATTTATGCAACATCTCTGATACCAAGTGACCAATGTCTATTGAACAACAGAAGCGTCTGTATTCAGCAAAGGGTAGAATCAGGAAGAAAAATGTTTGATACTAGTTAAGTATCATGGTATAAAAGATCACTTAGCCATTGAGGAATTGCATTAAAACATCAGCATTTACTAGCCACTGGCTTTTGCATTCAAACCTGCCTGCGCTGTATCCTGGTGATTATCACTATTAAACGCCACCTGTCATGTAGGGATCATGTGGACTAGGTCAGAGGAGATTCAGAATATTTACTAGGGCCAGTGGTATGTCACGTGGTTGTGGGAGGTCACTGATTCCATGATTTATCAGGTTTTTGACCCAAAAAACCCTCCAAAAAACAAATCACAGGATCTAATTCTCACCACCTGGTGTAAATCAGGTGTAAATAAACTAGAAGTAAAAGGTACTGCATAAGTGTAAACAGATGCAGGCCCCAATCCTGCAAACACTTAAGCATGTGCATAGTTATGCACAAACAGTCCCGTGAGAGTTATCACCGCCATCAGATGGCAATGAATGACTGGTGCTAGCAGTGTGACTTGGTAAATGACATGAAAAGAAGTGAGTAGGTCACGAAAAAGGGAAAATATTACAAGTTGTATTATTTGAATCAAAACGTTCCTTTTTGCCCAATAAAAAATGTCTAAAAACCATTTAATAACCTTTTAACATTGTAGACCATTTAAAGCCCATCACAATGGCATGTCTTGTTTTGATAGATCATGCTATACATACTTACATTACAGCATTTAATCAGTCTTTTGGCATCCCTGACATCAATAGGATTCCTGAGGCCAATAAAGTTCCACACATCCTTCAGTGTTTTCATGTGGCAGGGCCCCAATCCTGCCAGGGAGATCAGAATCTGCCCCATAGAAGATTATTTGGCTTAGGAGCCATCTTTACAGAGCTGCTGCCTTTGCAGTTGAGGCAGAGAAGCAGTATGTATTGGAAAAACTGCCACCACTCTATCCCCAGCAGAATCACCAAGGCTGAGTTATTTTGGGTACAAAATTGAATTCCGTGATGCCAGGAGGTTGATAATACCCTGCAAATAATGGTGTTTATCAAAAGAGTGTGCCAGTTTTAAGTGGTTTAAACTATTAGAGGCTATTAAAGGGTCTGAACAGTTTATTGAAAGAAAGGCTATTTTGATTTAAGTGAGACAGCTCATAACTTCACCTTCTTTTATATAAATTCATTACATTTGCCTTTTTCTCCCCTAAAGAACTCTCCCTCTCTTTTTCCTGTCACTTACCCTGACAGACCACTAGTCCCAGTCATTACCATTAAATGACTATTTATGGCTATTCACTGACCTGTGTGAAATGAGTTGGTTGTCTCAGGTGAATTCCTATAGTAGTAGACACATACAGGGGAGCTGGAACAATTTTTATAGTATGGGTACCGAGAGCCATTCAAACAAACTGTAAACCCTGTATATAATGGAATTCACTTCAAGCTGGGGGTGCAGCAGCACCCCGAGCAGCCCTCGTTCCAGCACCTATGGACACATGTCTACATCACAATTGTAACTAATTAGCCCTCTGGTTGGTAGCTGTAGTAGAGAACACTGGGGTGGAATGGAAGACTGACCTGTCCTTTCCACCCAAAATATGGCTCCTGTAGCTGAGGCTCACTGCTCAGGCAGCTTGGGAGTTTACACTACAGGTAGGGTGACCAGACAGCAAGTGTGAAAAATTGGGACAGCGGGTGGGGGGTAATAGGAGCCTATATAAGAAAAAGACTGAAAAATCAGGACTGTCCCTATAAAATCGGGACATCTGGTCACCCTAACTACAGGTGTGTCTACATTACAGCCACGACAGTGCCACAGTTGTGCCGCTGAACCATAGACACTTCATGCATTGACAGATGGTTTTTTTCCATTGCTGGAGCTAATCACTTCTCTGAGAGGCTAGGCCAATCGAAGAATTTTTCCGGCCTAGCTGCATCTACAATGGGGGCTACACCAACCTAACTACGGCACTGGGGCAAGAAATTTCTCACAGCTCGGTCAATTTAATTAAGTGTAGACCAGTCCTATCTCTGCATGTGCTACTCTATAGATATACTCTTGGCCATCTGTCATTTGGGGGCCAGATTATGGCTGGGCCCTTTGTGGGTATGTAAACCCCGTCTGCACCCTTGAACTCCCCTGAATACAGGTCTGTTCCTGGCTAGCACCCTGTCAGGCACTAGCCTTCCAAACTAGGGCAGGGATGATCTGGTTGGCTACAGAAAAGTAACCAACCTAAGGAGCAACACAGTAGCAATATTGGCCAGGACTTTCCAGTAACTTATGGCCAGGCCATCTCTCTGTGGCACTGCAGTTCCATATCACCCACCACTCAGTCCCATACTTTATTGGCACAGTGTAGCCCTTGGTGACATCATAACATTATTTCTTTCCAACAAAAGGAACAAAGAAAAGAACATACAAAAATACTTGTGATGACCTGGAATGCCAAGCACAGCTGGTCAATCCCATTCCCTTGCCTTCCAAATCAAGGGCTTGCTTTGTTTCTTGGAGCCAAGTCATGGGGTTATAACATTGCAGTGCTACAGATGCACTCCCCCTCCTTTCTTTATCATGAGCCTGCCTGTGATGAAGTGGGGATATTCCCTTGTTATGTTGTATGTGAGCCTATGTGAGACTTACTGTTTGGCATGAATGCTGCGTGTGCCTCCGTTTCCCTGTGTATTGCACCAATGTCTAGGTGGTGGGAATAAGCATGTGTGACCTTTGTGGGGGTTGCTCCAGCTGCCTGCATGGATGCGATGGCCACCCCTTCATAACCTGAGACCCAGGAGGGTGATGCAACCAGGTGACTCTTGGCCCGGAAAGTGAGACAAAGGCCAGAGGAGGAGCAACGGGCAGGGCAGGGGCCAGGCAGCTGAAAGCGAGTCAGTCTCAGATGGTTTGGGGCTCAGGGGGAGGACCAGAGCCCTGGCTCTGGGCTCCCCTCCCCACAAGATGGACATGGCTGAAAGTCCCATAGACTCATAGACTTTAAGGTCAGACGGGACCATTATGATCATCTAGTCTGACCTCCTGCAAAATGCAGGCCACAGAATCTCACCCACCCACTCCTGGAATAATCCTCTCACCTATGTCTCAGATACTGAAGTCCTCAAATCATGGTTTAAAGACTTCAAGATGCAGAGAATCCTCCAGCAAGTGACCCGTGCCCCATGCTGCAGAGGAAGGCGAAAAACCTCCAGGGCCTCTGCCAATCTACCCTGGAGGAAAATTCCTTCCCGACCCCAAATATGGCGATCAGCTAAACCCCGAGCATGTGGGCAAGACTCACCAGCCAGACACCCAGGAAAAAGTTCTCTGTAGTAACTCCTAACATCCCATCATTGGGCCTATTTACCACTGATAGTGAAAGGTCAGTTAATTGCCAAGATCATGTTATCCCATCAAACCATCCCCTCCATAAACTTATCTAGCTTAATCTTGAAGCCAGATGGGTCTTTTGCTCCCACTGCTTCCCTTGGAAGGCTGTTCCAGAACTTCACTCCTCTGATGGTTAGAAACCTTCGTCTAATTTCAAGTCTAAACTTCCTGAGGTCCAGTTTATATCCATTTGTTCTTGTGTTCACATTGGTACTGAGCTTAAATAATTCCTCTCCCTCCCTGGTATTTATCCCTCTGATATATTTAAAGAGAGCAATCATATCTCCCCTCAGCCTTCTTTTGGTTAAGGTAAACAAGCCAAGCTCCTTGAGTCTCCTTTCATAAGACAGGTTTTCCATTCCTCGGATCATCCTAGTGGCCCTTCTTTGTACCTGTTCCAGTTTGAATTCATCCTTCTTAAACATGGGACACCAGAACTGCACACAGTATTCCAAATGAGGTCTCACCAATGCCTTGTATAACGGCACTAACACCTCCTTATCTCTACTGGAAATACCTTGCCTAATGCATCCCAAGACCGCATTAGCTTTTTTCACAGCCATATCACATTGGCGGCTCATAGTCATCCTGTGATCAATCAGGACTCCGAGGTCCTTCCCCTCTTCTGTTACTTCCAACTGATGTGTCCCCAGCTTATAACTAAAATTCTTATTAATCCCTAAATGCATAATCTTACACTTCTCACTATTAAATTTCATCCTATTACTATTACTCCAGTTTACAAGGTCATCCAGATCTTCCTGTATGATATCCTGATCCTTTTCTGAATTGGCAATACCTCCCAATTTTGTGTCATCCTCAAACTTTATTAGCATGCTCCCACTTTTGGTGCCGAGGTCAGTAATAAAAAGATTAAATAAGATTGGTCCCAAAACTGATCCCTGAGGAACTCCACTAGTAACCTCCCTCCAGCCTGACAGTTCACCTTTCAGTATGACCTGCTGTAGTCTCCCCTTTAACCAGTTCCTTATCCACCTCTCAATTTTCATATTGATCCCCATCTTTTCCAATTTAACCAATAATTCCCCATGCGGTACTGTATCAAATGCCTTAGTGAAATCGAGGTGGATTAGATCCACTGCGTTTATCTAAAAAATCTGTTACTTTCTCAAAGAAGGAGATCAGGTTGGTTTGGCACGATCTACCTTTTGTAAAACCATGTTGTAATTTGTCCCAATTGCCATTGACCTCAATGTCCTTAACTACTTTCTCCTTCAAAAAAATTTCCAAGACCTTGCATACTACAGATGTCAAACTAACAGGCCTGTAGTTACCCAGGTCTGTTTTTTCCCCTTTCTTAAAAATAGGAACTATATTAGCAATTCTCCAGTCAAATGGTACAACCCCTGAGTTAGGAGATTCATTAAAAAATTTTGCTAATGGACTTGCAATTTCATGTGCCAGTTCCTTTAATATTCTTGGATGAAGATTATCTGGGTCCCCCGATTTACTCCCATTAAGCTGTTCGAGTTTGGCTTCTACCTCGGATATGGTAATATCTACCTCCATATCCTTATTCCCATTTGTCATGCTGCCATTATCCCTAAACTCCTCATTAGCCTCATTAAAGACTGAGTCAAAGTATTTTTTTAGATATTGGGCCATGCTTAGATTATCCTTAACCTCCACGCCATTCTCAGTGTTTAGCGGTCCCACTTCTTCTTTCTTTGTTTTCTTCCTATTTATATGGCTATAAAACCTTTTACTATTGGTTTTAATTCCCTTTGCAAGGTCCAACTCAACATGACTTTTAGCCTTTCTCACTTTATCCCTACATGCTCTGACCTCAATAAGGTAGCTTTCCTTGCTGATCACTCCCATCGTCCACTCCTTGTATGCTTTCTGCTTTTTCTTAATCACCTCTCTGAGATGCTTGCTCATCCAGCTTGGTCTAAAACTCCTGCCTATGAATTTTTTCCCCTTTCTTGGGATACAGGCTTCTGATAGCTTCTAAAACTTTAACTTGAAATAATCCCAGGCCTCCTCCGCCTTTAGATCCATAAATTCTTTAGTCCGATCCACTTCCCTAAGTAATTTCCTTAATTTATTAAAGTTAGCCCTTTTGAAATCAAAAACCCTAGTCTCAGATTTATTTTTGTTTTTCCTTCCATTTAGTTTGAACTGAATTAGCTCATGATCGTTCAAGCCAAGGTTGTCCCCTACAACCATTTCTTCTATGAGGTCCTCACTACTCACCAAAACCAAATCTAAAATGGCATTTCCCCATGTTGGTTCAGCAACTACTTGATGAAGGAATTCATCAGCTATCGCATCTAGGAAAATCTGAGCCCTATTATTATTACTAGCACTTGTTCTCCAGTCTATACCTGGGAAGTTGAAGTCTCCCATGATCACGCAGTTACCATTAGTATTTACTTCATTAAAAACATTAAAGAGGTCTCCATCTGATTTCTGTGCTAACAAGCTCTGTCCTACACTCTGTTCCCGTCAACTAAAAAACCTTCTGTTTTACCGGCTGTCTGAGAGTTACGTTTGACTGTGGAGTTGGGGGAAAGAGCCCTCCGGCTTCCCCAGGAGCCCCGCCCGGGCAGACTCGCTGTGGGAAGCACACAGTATGGAAGCGGATGCTGAATGCTCCGAGGTCAGACCCAGGAAGGTCGAAGCTGTGTAAGCTTCTTGCCGTGAAGACAGTATGCTCAGAGAGAGGAGTCACGCTCCCCCAGAGTCCTGACTGGCTTCGTAGGGAGTAGTTCCAGAGCATCACCCCGGTAACTTTGTGACAATGCCTCAAAAGCTTCAGAGGCAATATCTTGATCTAGTTTGAAGCTATTATTTTCTAAATTGTTATGCAAATTGTTTCTCTATCACAAGATACAAAGTTTTGTCACGAATTCTGCAGGGGCACAAATAATTCAAAGCAAGGAAGTGGGTTGAGCTACTTCATAAAAATAATCTGGGATTCGTTTTTAGGAGAAAAAAATGCATCAAGAAAGATATATGTAAAAATATACTGTTTCAAGGCACACACTAGTAGTTAATGAAATAATTTGGAAAGCTTTATACCCTTCTTCCTAATTATGAAATAACCTGATGGGGAAACCAAGACTTTTTAAAAAACTATAAATTAAGATTCTGTGGCCCTGGGAAGCCAGATGATGTTTTTTCTAGTTTTCTAGTAAATTAAAAATACTTCCTGATATTTGAAAACATTAATTTTAAGATATACAGAAGTTCACTGAACACACTATTTGTACTAGAAATGTCCATGTTAAGACAAATATCTCCCTAACTTATTATATATATTACCCAGGATATGTCAGGCTTCTAAACTACACCTATTTCAAAGTTAAACTAATGGAACTGAATATCTTTCAGCAAACAAGAGGACATATATGTCTTGTCTTGGAAATTTCTAGAACAAATAGTTGTGCCCACTTCACCTCTGTGTAGCCTAAAATTAATATTTTCAAAGATCAGGACGTATTTTTAATGTAAATAAGCAGAGAAAAATCTGGCTTCCCAGGGCGATTGAATCTTAATTTATAGAAAAAAATACTTTCATTGACTAGTGGGTACCTTGAATCAGTATATTTTTACGTATTTCTTTATAGTTACTTTATGTAACAATGCTCCTGGTCAAGTTATCTGTGGGGAGCAGAGCTATGACTCCTGGATCTAAAATCAATATCCTGAACTGCTTGAGCAAAAGGCCCAGAACCGTTAGCTTAGAGACAGCTGCAGATTCATAAACCTGTACACGTGGTCCTGCCACCAGAGGGAAATAAAAGCTACACTGTGTCAACATGGGTTACACGTGTGGCTGATTGAACATAAACACTATAGATGTCTTTCACTGCTGAAACAGGGTAAATAAAGGTTTCCCTGCAACAAGACATTTCAGCTTCCACATGCCAGCCCTATGCCAACATGAGGAAAAGACAGGGTTTGTCTGATGCTAGTTTTAAGTCATGACTTCTTGGGAATCAGTGCTTTAAATACAGCAGAATTAAATCAGAATTTGCTTGTAGACCACCAATGTTCACTTGCAAACCACAGCCTTTTGAAAGTTCAGCTAAAACACCTTTTTTGATGACAGAGCAGCCACTAGTTAACCCTTAGTTAAAATTGCAATTAAGTTTCTGTGTCAAGCCTATTTAAAGTTCTGAGGCATACTAACGCTGTTTTTTTGTTAACCAAGATCATTTGTAATCAAATATGCTCTGGCACACAGCAGCCACCCCGCTATTTGAATTTAGAAAGAACTTAACATGTAAGACTGAAAATAGGACTGAGGACTGCATTTGGCACTATTTAAGAAAGTCTGTTCTGGTCCTTTATGGGCCAATATTATGGTAATACTAACATTTGAGAGAGCACAGAAAACATGATACTGAGAGGGGAGATGTTACTCAACTGAATGTTGAAAGAAAGCGGAGTCATTTAAAACAGACTAAAGTTTTGAGAATAGAAAAAGAGTTCAAATTCCTGAACCTTGACAAGAAAACTTAATAGAAAATCTGAGGAGAGCAGAAAAGGGAAGGAGAGAGGCAGAGGGGAGGACGAGGATTAATTAAAACTAAAAGAAAGCTGTCTGCTTAATCAAATTTTTACCTGTTGAGAAATACGTTAGCCAATCAGAATGGCAGCGGTTCTATTCCTTTTTCTTCTTGGAGCCCCCTTGCAGATAGATTGCTTGGGGATTGTTTATTGTGGTTGTTTAAATTGTGTACCACACAATGCTTGCATAAGCTGCATGCTTGGCAACCCTAAAAAATGGAGTCCCCCATTTATGTACAGAACAGCATGGGCAGTGGCACTACAAACTTGCCCCCCACACTGCCCACTTCTGTTCCCCAACTCTAACCCTGATGTAACACTTCTAGGGATAAGGATGGTTCAAATTCCATGGCTTATTCAATGTATCCTCTCTGCTGAGGCTGCCAATTAGCTGCTCTTGTGGCAGGGGCTGTTCTAGTCACCCCCTTGCCTACCCACCAACATCAGAAAGCTACATCTAGATGAAATAATAGAGACATACCTTTTAACTTCATTAAAATAAATGGCACTAGCAGAGGTCTTTGGAAACCCACATTGGAAAATGGTAAATATTTTTCAATGTGTAAGAAGAGTTGACCTATATTTTGAGCAGGGCTGGATTTGAACTGACCCACCTAGAGCCTGACTCACAAGGATGCTGAGTGCCCTCACTTTTCACTGAAGTTAGTGGAAACTGAAGATATTCAGTATCTCCAAGAGTTACTCAGCACCTTGCAGGAACAAGTCCCTAAAGGAGAAAGGCTTAGGCAGTTATTGCATGCCAATATCATCTTTATTTTTTAGTTATAATTTCATTAATCATTGAAGTCCTGAACTGTTTAGAATAAATACAGTGCATCCTACACTGAGAGCCCGACCCTCAGCCTACTGAAATCAAGTGGAGTCTTTCCATTTACTTCACTGGACTTTAGAGAACCTGATTATAGAGAGAATGCTAAATTGCTTCAGTACATTTCAGCGGACTTGCACTCCTCCATCAGTGAAGCTTTGCCGTGCTTGTAGCAAAGATTCATGCTGCTGTAACTGAATTCCACTCTGCCACTCCCCTGGGAAACATCATCTACAGAAAAGTGTGGTGCTGCATTTCAAGGGGAAACATCACCTGCTCTGTTCTACTTGAGCAGAGGATGGGGAAGGTAGAATGCTTGGCTACTGGTAACACAGTTAAAGAGAGGAAGATGAAGTGATAGCGGTGCTAGCCTGGGACTTGGAATATGTGGACTCCACCACAGACTCCCTGTGTGATGTGGGCACCCCCACAGACTCTGTGGTCAAGTCACTTAACGTCTGATTCTTAAACGTATTTTAGGGACTGAATATGCAGATAAGCAGATGCAAAAGCACCTAAGTGCCTAACTACCACTGAAATTTATGAGAGGCACCTAGATGCTTCAGAAAATCCCATTAGGTGCCTATCTGCATCTTTAGTCACCTAAATACCTTTGAAAATCTGGCCCCAAATCTTTTTGTGCCACAGTTCCCTATCTGTAAAATGGGGACAATACTTCCCTACCTCAAAGGGGTATGGTGAACATAAACTCATTAAAGGCCGTGTGGTATTCAAATACATGGGGCTATGTAAGTACCCATGGTAAATAGTTGAATTTTACTTGACTGTACTTGGAAAAACTCTTTTATACTATGCTTGTCACTCATAGATTCCAAGGCCAGAAAGGAACCATTGTGATTTTCTCGTCTGACCTCCTTTATAGCACAGGTCATAAAATTTCCCCAAAATAATTCATAAAGTATATCCTTTAGAAAAACATTGACTCTTGATTTAAAAATTTCCACTGATGGAGACTCCACCATGACCCTTGTAAATTGTTCCAATGGTTAATTACTCACTCTTGAGAGTGTATGCCTTACCTCCAGTCTGAATTTGTCTACCATCAACTTCTAGCCATTGGATTGTTATTCCTTTCTCTGCTAGACTGAAGAGCCCAATATTAAATATTTGTTCCCTGTGTAGGTACCTTTAGACGGTAGTTAAGTCACCGCTTAACCTTCTCTTTGTTAAACTAAATAGATAGACATAAAGCATGTTTTCTAATCCTTTAATCATTCTTATGGTGGCTGTTCTCTGAACCCTCTCCAATTTATCACTGTGGGATCTGAGTGCTTTACCAATGTTGTAAGCATACAGCAAAGGATCTCTCTTCTCACAACTCCCCCTGCTGTGCTGCAGAAGCTACAGGTAACAGGTTAAGCATGAAAACATGTAAGGCTGTCAAGTATATCAAAAAAAGAAAGCCCTATCTCCTACAACTTTTGCTATAAAGGCACAAATTCAGATTAGTTTCTGTATTGCTTCACCAAAAATCTGTACTTAACAACCCACAATTTAAGCATCCCTGCAGTGCATGACAGACCAGACACTACCAAAGGAAGAAGAAATAAATAAAAACAGCTGTGGGGACTCAATAGCTTTTGAAGACTTCCAGTTTCAAATGTCTTCTTAGTTAAAACAAAGTAATTGCTTCCTAAACAAAGACTGGGGGAATATGTTATGTAAAAGCACGCAAATGGTATTTGAGATCGTCACCTTTATATGCACCATTTCAGTAGTTAATATTATCACTGATGTTTGTATGTAAGTAAAATAATACATAAATAATAAAATATTAATAGTGCCTAGCACTTATAGAGCACTTATTATCCATAGATCTCAAAGCAACAGGTCAGTATCATTACCCCTTTTTACCGATGGAAAAATTGAGGCAGAGAGAGGTGAAGCAATTTGCTCAAGGTCACCCAGCAGATTAGAACCCATGTTTCTTGAGTCCCATTCCGGTGCTTTATCCACTAAGCAACACTATGGCTAAGTAAGTGGGGGGGCTTTTAAAAAAAGAACCTAAGGGAATTAAATAAGAATATCATGTATCGTTGTCTCATGATGCCAGTCCAGTGAAGCCAGGCTCCGGACGTCCATCCAAAGAGCATGAGTGGCAAGAGAGGACAAGCCACAAAGAGAAGCCATCCCTGGAACACAGGAAGGAGAAGCAAGCTGGTCACTTCTGAGGCTGGGGCTCTCTCCTGCTACCACCTGAACCCAGCTCCAGAATGAAGGCTGTACTGAGCTAGCATATTTATGTATTAACCCCATGAGGGTGCTTGGCATGATTAAAAACAACAGAAGCAGACAGGACGCTAGTCCTAAGGAGCTTATAAACACCATCATGTTCGGTTCACACTCCACCAAACATTGTTGCTAAACCTTGAATCTGCAACTATTCAGATTCTCTTGTTCTTAATTACAGCAACAGCTGAGCTCTCTGATTATGTAAGACAAATTATCTTTCAACATGCGCGGGTAAGATTTTAAAAGAGAAAGCATCTGTAAGCCCTTATCAATTGTGTGTTACATAAAGGCTGAAATCGTGACTGCTCAGTATTGCCTGCTGTATGAGATAGAGGAGGCTGCTCTGTATTTGTCTTGTGCTAAGATGAAGAGAGGGATTGGTGGATTCTGGCCACAGGGAGTTTGTTCAAATTCATTTCGGTCTGAGAAGGTTCACACACTTAGTTAAACTAACTCTGAAACTTAAAACAAAGCTCAAATGAAACCACCAAAGGTTGCCTTGTTCCTAGTCCTACCCCATGCAAATTTATTAAGTTTTATATGTTTTTCACCCCAAACCAGAAGTCAACCTAGGCTCACACAAAACCCAGCCCAAACTCAATGAATAGGTTGAAAAACTGGAGTGAATATTGTGTTTCATTGTAAGTTTTGCTCAACTCCAGTTGGAAGACTGCTGACCTCCCAAGACTCCCCACAGCATCATGAGTTAAAGATCATGTACCTATCTTATAGAGTGAAAGTTATAAATATTTATAAGAAAAATAGCATCCAAGATTCTCTGTAGAAAGCATATCTCATTTCTATGGTACATGCTTTCTGTCAGGATAAAAAAAAAGGGAAAAGCCTACAAAAATAAATGTATATTAAATAATCCTTGGGCATTTTGACTACTTGAAATCATGATTTCTAGATCCATCAAAAAGACGGCAGTAAAGGCAACCAGTTAAAGCGAATGTAACAATTAGTGATCCTGCCACAATTATTTAGAACTCAGTTTTCACATCTAGTCTCTTTCTCCCCTCCCCCGCAACCTCTTGTACACATTTTATTTTGATGTCTGGAAAAATGTATGGTATGCAAAAAATAAATGAGCTGAGAAAGAAAAAATTCAAATGAACAATACACCAGACCTTTGAATTCAGTCACACCTAAGGAAGTGTTAGTGATTTCTGTATATGTGAGGTCATTAATGTTTTTATTTAGATGGAGGCCAGACAGTGTGCATCAGCTCTTCAAAAAAATGGGAGGAAACTTTCAATTTATGCTCAGGAGACACACACCCAGGCACACACAGAAGGAAGCTGGGGCTTTAAAAACATTACTGATGAACGGTATTACTGTTATCATGGTGAGTGGAATGTCTAGCTTCTAGCATCACATTCCTGTGACCATGGAGTGGTGTCGTGAGACATTCTCTCCTTCTTTCAGTATGACAGGATGAAGCCTGATGTACCAAAAGGAACGACTCTCCTTAATAAATTGAGGGTAGGTCTTTTAGTTAAATACTTAACTTGCTTGTGAGATGGTACGTTCTTCCATGTTTGAAAGCACCCAGATTTATCCAACTATTCACACGTTGCTGACGTGTTCGAGCATATGATATATAATGTTTCAAATAGGCATCACTAGGTTGCACTGTTACGTATAGTCTTCCACTTGCTTTTTCTTTGCGTAGAAGCAAGTTTTGACTTTTGGGAAGACATGTTGTGCTGCGTTAGTTTTAGGTTATGCAAGGTATGTGTGGATGCAGCTTCAATGGAGAAAGGGAGTTATGTGAGCAGCAAGAGAGGTTGCTCCCCTTCTTGGGTTCTGATTAGAGTCTATTCTTTAGGCATAGCTGTTGGACTGAAATTCCTGGGAGCCGGGATAGCCCTGCATGCTGTTTGACCATCTCATTTCAGGACTGGTATACGTATTAATAAAGCAAATCACACTATCAGGGTGATTTGATTACAGTGCATAAATACCTTCACAGGGAAGAAATAATAAGTACTGAAGGGGTCTTTAAGCTAGTGGAGAAAGGTATAACAAGAACCAATCGCTAGAAGTTAAAACCAGAGAAATTTAAGTTGGGAATGAGGCACACATTTTTAACAATGAGGGTGATTAACGGCTGGAACAAACTGCCAACGGAAGTGGTGGATCCTCCATCTCTTGATGTCCTCAGATCAAGGGTGGATGACTTTATGAAAGATATGCAATGAAAATATATCAGGAGTCCACATTTATGGCCCACTGAACAGTTTTAAACTTAGTCTCTTTAAGCTGATAGATGCCTTTTTCAGACTGTGAGACTTCTGCTCCTACTGCAGTTTGAATCAGTAACACAACTACATGAGCTAGAGGACAGTTTCCACTTGGCTGCGCTACTAAGATCCTAGTATAGCCACTAGAGGTCACCACAACTTATTGGTAAAATATTTATTTCATTCATTCATTCCATTTTCATTCTTCTGAAGACTGCGTAAGCAGGACTGCCGCAATACCAGGATGGCTGATGCAGTGGTTTGTCAGTCTCATCCTCTTCCAAATGTATTCAAAGCAACACTACTGAAAGCCTGAGGAATGCCTTAGCAGCATTTGCCCGGTATTAATAAGTTGCATTGTTACAAGGACATCTGTTGTCCCGTTGCTTCTTGCATACCAGCACAGCTGAAAGTAAATGAAAATTAACAACAGGAGGAAAAGGGGTCTAACATATTTGTTGACGACATCTCCTGATCAGCAGGGTCAGATACAACAAAACTGAGGGAACCCGAACAATGTGTGTGAAGGCTAAATGTCGAGTTCTTATTGTTCCGATATATATGTTTTCCTTCCTGGCTAATTTGTGAATGTGCTAACTGCACAGAATACTATCTCTAAAAGGAAAACATTCTACATAAAGATTGCAATGCAGCTGCTGACTTTGACTCCTCGAGCACCCTACCCAAATATGAACTAACTCAAGCACTTGTCATATTTTTCCCTGTTTGCCTTGCTTTGTCTTTCTGGTCTAAATGCAAAAACAGATGGCTATGTTGCAGAAGTAACATTTCCAGTTACATGTGCATAAGCAGGTATTTATATACACAAACCTGTTTTGCAAATTGCACCCAACTATATTTTACAGGTATTATACCAATTACCTGTTATCTGTGCATATGCATTTTACACATGCAGTGCCATTTTTTTCCAATGTGGCTTTTTATATTTAAGAATAGTGTTAGGCAGCCATTTAGACACGGTCACTGAAGGATTATGAAGACGTAGAGTTTTGGGGGCTGTAAAGGAGTGACAGAATCAAGTCAGCAAGGGACCTGATCATCTCAGACAATGTAAAGTCGTCTTGTGGTATTAACTCTCCGAAAACAACATTTTAATTGCTCATGGTAATACAAAATAAGTGTTAAAAACAGCTGCCATCTGTTGTCAAAAGACACTATAACTTAAGATGTGCATTTGTTCATTACAAAAGCCAGGGCCGTCCCTAGACTAAATGGCACCCCAGGCGAGAAGTGTATTCAGTGCCCCCCCATCCATTTGTTAAACTTTTGAATACCTGCCTTGGCACCCCAAGTCCGGTGCCCCAGGCAATTGCCTGCCCCTAAATCCAGCTCTGACAAAGGCCCTGACCCTGCAAGCACTCATGGATTATAATTCACACATGTGAGTAGTGTCATTGAAGTCAATACTTAAGGTAAAGCATGCACTTAGGTATCTAAAGAATTCTGGCCTAAATTCCATTGTAAATTCATTAGATGATGGCTAGTGTTTTCATACAATAGTATATCATGCGAATCAATATTGTCTCATTGTTTCCTTATATTCTTCCATCTGTCTCCACCTGTTGTCTTGTGTTTTATACTTTGATTGTAAGCTCTTTGAGGCAGGGACCATCTTTTTTGTTCTATGTTTGTACAGCACCTACCACAATGGGGTTGTGGGGTCTTGGTCCATGACCTGAGCTCCTCGTAACTATGATAATACAAATAAATAAATAATAAGAATCTACATTTAACTTGCATGGAGTACTTGATGCGAGCTCTCCCAAAGCACTTTACAGAACCATATACCGAACAGCAAAAACGGAAGTATAAATTAAGCAATGAGTACGCTCTATGGTGAATATATTAAAAAAATAAGGGTTGAATTCTGCCTTGATTTGCTGTGTCACATCAAGGACATCAGCACATTTTGAAAAAAGACACAGCAAGAGAGCATATCACTGAGCTGATAGCATGGAGGACACCAAGGAGTGAACCTGGGGTGCTTGCTGGTCAGTGGAGAATGAAAATATCACCTGAAGATGAGGTGAGGATTCTCAGAGAGAGGAATGCTGTCATGGAGCATAAATCATGTCACTTACATCCACAACCAGGAATGGATGACTAAGACAATTGCAGGGGTCCCTGAAAGTGTTGGGTAGAGAGTATAAGCACGCAGTGTTGGGGTGTCTTAGAAAAGGGACAATGTAATGGCAATATTTTCTCTTTTATTTTCCCCTTGTGTCAGTGAAATGAATAACTAAGTGCCAGAGCTCAGGTTTGAAGCATGTGAGCATAGTCTCTGCCCCTATGCTAAACTGGTGCTTAATGCCAAAGGTAATTTATAAAGATTATTGGAAATAAATTGTTTTGGAAGTAACCTGATGGACACGGGATCTTGTTTGTGAGAAAAAGAAACATTTCGCAGGGACAATTACCCCTAAGAAACAATGTTCTAATTCCTCTTTGTTCTCTCCGGGAAGGGCAGATATTACCACTAACAAAATCTTAGATGAACAGTGAACAGAATTAATTTGCAGCCTGGCAGTAAGGGCATCTGCTAAGATCCAATTAACACTTTTTAAATGTATCATGTGCTACAATTTTGTTATACGTGCTTTAAGGAAACAGAAAATCAGACTCCTGGAATTAGAGCTGTCAACAGCTAGAACAGGGTTATCAGAAAGAGGTCCTACAAGTAGCCCTAGTAACTGCAGAAGCCTGTTCTGTCTCCTAGCCTTCAAAAGTCTCCAAGCACTGAATACACTTTCATGTAGAACAGATAATGCATCACCTCCAAATCTGTCAAGGTTTAACATAAAAAGCCCTGGATCAAAACCTAACACCAGTCCCCTCCCCACCCTCCAGAGAAAAGTGAATGCCAACCATCCATAGTAAAAGGTTTTTCCAATTAAAGTATCCTCTGCAGAGACAGCAGCTAGAAAGCACCTACTCTGCTTGCAAGATCTATTAGCCCTTGAACCCCTTCCATTGGGGGCAGGGATAAAACACTTTGCTTCAACCAATGATTAATGTCCCTGAAGAAGTTTAAAAGACAAAACAGGTCTGTTGGGGATGCAAGAGGTCTGATCAAGGTGCACTTCTGAGCTAATACATTTTTTCAGTCTATTTCCTAGGGCTTTGGGGGAAAGTTTTTTACGATCAGAGCAGCCATAGCGGGTTTCCTGTTTGTCAGCTCACTGATATCTTCTTTGGGGTGGTGGGTGGGGGCAACAAATGAGCTATCCCTCTTGGCAACAAGGGAGAGAGGCAACTGTCTCTCCTTGATGCTTTCCATGCAGACCTGCACTAAATCACATCCCAGAGAAGACCAAAAATGCCTTATAAACCTCTACAAAGGAGCCACCAGTGCCAGGAGAGTCTCTGGTAGTCAGCTCACAAAGGGCTGCTGTCAGTTTCTGAAGAGCTCAGTCCTCTTCAAGTCCTTCTGCTTGCAAAGCTGAGATCCTCTAGATACGGCTAGATTTAGACAGATGCATGCCTCTGCAGAGTTCAAGTCCAAGTACTCTGAGTGCTAATGTCTGGGTCCTCACAGGTTCACTTAACCCTGGTTCCAAAGGTGCAATGGCCACATGGCTAGTTATCTTCTACTCTGCATTTTTCTTTTCTGGCCCCAAGAAATATTGAGCGGATGCTTCAACCTCCTTAATACTGAGCTCTAACAATCTAACAGCTCTAACTGGGCCTTGCAATCCAACTCCATCAAGATCCATTTCTTATACTTCAGGCACTCATCAAGTGCCTTTTCTGTCTCTCTTATTTAATTCTCTCTAGCTCAGGGCTGTCAGATCTTTGGGCTTGTCTACATGAATCCAGAGTCCACACTATGAGCGTGTGATTTGTAGAGTTGCCCTACTGTGGTTCACTCTAACGTCCCCATGTAGACCCTGCTAGTGCGCACTGATGCAGTCCTGTTTCAAACAGGACCACGTCGATGTGCACTAAGGAACATGTAGTGCGTGCCAGCAGGGTCCACATGCAAGAGTTAGAGTGCAGCACACTGGTGTGCTCTACAGATCACACCCACGTAGTCCAGATTCCAGTGCAGCAATCCAGCAAAACCTCGCATACAGGTGTAGAATCACTTAGTTGTGTTTCAGGTGCGCTAGAGAGACATAAGTCTGTCAGAAGCTTGTATGGATCCAAGTGAGGGGAAATGGCACTGAAGAACACTCACCTGGCAGCTGGAAAGCAGATACCCCCAACCTAGCAAGTCAGAGAAAAGGAAACGTTAAAAAAGTCAAAGGATGAATGTCTATTGTAGCTGACAGACAGACAGACAGAAAGGAAGAAAAAATGCACAGTTACCCTTGCTTCTACCCTTCCCTTCCTTCAGTTTTTTTATTCAGCTTGTGACAAGTGGCCACCATGTCTTTATCCAAGAAGAGAAAGGTAGATCAAGAGTGTGATGTGTTTCAAGAGAAATAGAGAATTTCATATTTCTGTGTGGATGTGAATGGAAAGCCCACATGCTTGATTTGTAAGCAACAGGTAGCTGTGGTAAAAGAATGCCGCATCCAAAGACACGATGAAGCAAGCTGTGGTGAGAAATGTGATAAGTACACGGGAAAATTACACAAAGATAAATACATCGAATTAGCACAATCACTGCTGATTAATACTCATCATATAAGTGATGTTGATGTTAAAGTGGACTGTCTGACTGTCCATGAAATAGCTGTGTCATCAAAACTAGTAGTTTTTGAGAAACTGTATGCTAAAAGTTGCAAAAACCATGTGTCCAGATAAGTGGCAAGTTTTTTGCAAACATCAGCCTCTCAAGAAACACAATTATTGAGAGAATCAGTGATTTAGCTGAGAATTTGAACAGTCAATCCAGGAAAAAGCAAAGTCCTTTGCTGCTTTTTTCAGCTGTTATTGATGAAAGCCCAGATGTAAGGACATGTCTCAGCTAGCAGTGGTCATTTGTGGAGTTGATGAAAACATGTGCATAGCAAAGGAGCTAGTAGAATTGGTGCCGATGAAAAACAAAACAGCAAATACAACAGCAACTGACCTCTTCAACTTGGTGGAAGCTCTGAACAAACTGGCTGTAGATTGGAAAGAGCTGTGAGCCTGGCCACCCACAATGGTGGGCAAAAAAGCTGGAGTTGTGATAAAACTGAAGGCCAAATTGTAAACTACCAACCATAACCAGCAGTTTGGCAGTTTTCGCTGCATTTTACATTGAGAAGCTTCTCTTTAAAAATGAATCATGTTAAAACTGTGAATTTTATTTGCGCTAGAGGTCTCTACTACCACCAGTTCAGCCAGCTGTTGGGAAAAAGTTACATTCACCAAGAACTGCTGTATCACACTGAAGTTCGGTGGCTAAGCCAGGGAGTTGCATTGAAGCACTTTTTTGAATTGTGTGGTGAGATCCAACATTTCATGGATCAGAAAGAGAAAGATGTCACTTCAGTACCGGACAATGGATTCAAGGATTTGCTTTTATGGAAGATATTACAGAGCAGTTGAATTCGCTCAACACAAGAATGCAGGGGTGCAATCAAGCCATGACAGAATATATGACATCTGAAATTAAGTTTCAGCTGTGGGAGAAACAACTTTCCCAGCATAACTTGGCACATGTTCTCATCTTGAAATCACTGTATAACACTGTTGGACTCAGTTTGATGACATCACATAAAGGGACATGGGAAAAACTGATGAACTGAGAAAGCAATTTTAAGAACAATTCTCTGACTTCATGAACCAGAGTTTACAATTTTCAGCACACCGTTTTCTGTCAGTCTGCATGATGTACCGGAGAAGCTCCAAATGGAATTTATTGAACTGCAGTGTGACACTCTGGGGCAAATTTTCTAGTATTGGTGTTCCCAAGTTTTATCAATACCTGGGATAATATTATCCCAAACTGAAGTCCTTTTCATCAAGTATTCCTTCCATGTTTGGGAATACATACACATGTGAACAAGTTTTCTCCGTCATTAATATCAATAAACTATGTTCCCAACTAGGTGACACACACCTGAACTCAACACTCAGGATAGCCTCAGCCTCGGCGCTTGCTCCAAATGTTGATGCACTGGTTCTAGCTAAGAGACGCCAAGTATCAGCGAGCAGCAGAAGCAGTCACTAAAATCTAAAATAAATGTAATTACCAGCCTGGTTTATCTATTTCTATTTTAGTAACTTTTGCTAAATGTGGCCAATGCCCAGGGGCAGGGTATCAGTTTAGCCCATCCTATGAAATGAGTTTGACACCCCTGCTTAACTCTTCTATGCTTAGTGTGGGCTCAGTGATATCTGTTGTATTTATTGCTGACAAATATATAGTAAGGTGAACCTTATCCCCCCACCACCACCACCACCTCAGAGAAGTATGTGGATTTGGCCCCTTCGCCACAAAAAGAGTTAAAACAGTTCAATAAACTATATATAAAGTTTAATATTTAATGTGCCAGTATAGACAATGTTTATGGATGGAGGACAAAATAACATACAGAAGCCAGACTATGATCAGGGAATCCACTAGGGATAGTGCAATATATTTACGGGATTTTTTTAAAGACATAAAACCCATCCAGCCTTGCTGAAGGAAAACAACTAGTACTGGTATCCACCGCCAAGTATATTGTCTCATCTGAGGGTTAAAACTCCTCTTCACCGCAACTAACTTGCCAAGCAGAAGACAGCTGGTTAAAACATAATAGGTAAAGTTCTTAACGATTTCTGTCAGTCCCGTCATCAGCTGCACAATTAGAAATATCCCTGCTATCAACACATCATATGCCAGGTAGTTTGCTGAAAGAGCATTCAGGCCTTCAGTGTTATATTCTCTCTCCTTGCCCACAGGAGCAAAATGAACTGACCAAAAATCAGCATGAACAATTAATTACCTGCCTGTAAATGAGTCCCCTTGGGAACTTCTCCCACCTCTTTGGAGCCTCTGGACAAACCCAGTTATCAACCCAGCTCAGGTCCCTATCTCTTAGCCCTTGTTGTGGGCTCCGCCCCTTCTGAGTCTTCTTATATTTCTTTATCATGGGGAGGGGGAGAGGGATCAAAAGGGAAGCAAATGTTCCAATGTGACTAAGAATAAACTCTTCCCAGGGCCAACTCACGAGAAAAAGGCCAGCAATACCCACTTTTACTTTGGGGAAGCTTATGTAGCACTTTTACAGGAGTCCTTGTGGCTGGGTGGCTAAATCAGGCTCTCTGTCAGGCTTACCCTGGGAGTTTGCTGGGGGTCTCCAGCATGGGAGTTCTCCCTGCTGCTTCAGGAGACACTTCCACAGCTTCCAGCTTTGGGTGTCCTTCCCCCCCTTCTTGACTGCATGTTCCTCCTTTTTAAAGGCCTCCTTCCTACCATGCATGATTTGCAGGGGTGGAGAGGTGGGGTAACCTCCTCCCTCAGAGCCCTTTTTAGCTCCTTCCCCAGCAGTGTGGAATTTATACACCAATCACACTGCCTTTAACTTCTTTTGAACCAAATAAACCAGGCTTCGCGTTTCTGAAAATGTGGGCCCGTGACTAAGAAAAACTTCTGTCCCTCCAGTCAATCAGCAGAAGGGTTTGATTCAGGTCACCAGTTTGTGTTTCTCGTGGAAAAGAAATGAATGTGCTTCTGTGGCAGATATTCAAATACAGCCATGTGTTTTCTTCTGTCTCTGCACCCATTAACGTTTGAGGATTCACATGTAAGCTTACTCATCGCTCTGGGAATCATGTGGGAAAAGTGAAAGATAAAGCAGAAAGAACTCCATCATCGCCGCTAATCAAGGAAACACACACTTTAGTCATTAGTTGCTGCAGCCTCTTCTGCTTTTATTTTTATTTATTTATTTATTTATTTATGCTAAACTCAGGTGTAGAGTTTTACTTCATAATATGCTGAGGTGACAACAAAACCAGACTAAGAGCTGGAAAACTTCCTTTTGTGTCAGCTCTGCATTTCCCTTTGGTCTCATTGAGAAAACTTATATTCCCTCAACAGGCTGAGCAGCAGGAAGCTGGAACACAGAAATTCAGTGAGCTCATCTTCCCCATTTCTTTCCCATTCAAACTTATTTAAGGCAAAACACTATTCACTTTTGAATTAAGGTAGACTGCATTAAGACCTCTTTAATTCTGAATGAGCGTGTCCACACAGGGACTTAATGCAGTTTAACTAGTCCACTTTTCCACTTTTAATTCACACCTTTAGTGAATTCGGGTTAACTTTCCTGAGCATCCCCGTGTTGACAAACTGTTACTACCACACACATCCACAGTTTTGCTCATTCAAAAACTATATTGCACATTATATTACGGCCAATAAGCTTTCCTACTAAGAGTACTCATGCACCCACTCTTTACAGAAACACTTTCCAGAAGCAAGTTCTTAAAAATCATGTCTGTGGGTCCAAAGCTCAAGGGTTTCATTCCAAAACATTGACTTTCTCCACGCTGGGTGGCAGACAAAGCCTGTACATCCAAAATAAACCCAAACTACTTTTTTCCAATCTCAAAAAAGGCAGAAGCCAAAGAAAACCTGAGCCCTACTCACACAATCCTGAGAA
The DNA here is from genome assembly GCA_033296515.1 of Macrochelys suwanniensis. Taxonomy (NCBI): domain Eukaryota; kingdom Metazoa; phylum Chordata; order Testudines; family Chelydridae; genus Macrochelys; species Macrochelys suwanniensis. The sequence continues at coordinate 96,121,716 of CM065776.1, read as the reverse complement.
AGAGAGAGAGGAAAAAAGAAAAAGGAAAGAGGAGAGAGAAAGGAGGGAAAGTAGTTTCTATTCTGCCATTGATCTTCAGGATATTTAGTAATTGTAGCTCTCGTTGAGAGTTACCCACCTAAATCTTCAGTGAATCATTTGGTGAAGAGATTCCTTTCTGTATATTTCTGATAAAGTCATATACTAATATTGTACAGTAACCATCAGGGATGGTGTGAATAAACTACAGACATGCCTAATAATCATATAAAGTAAACTTTTCTCAACGTGAATCCATTTATAATGCAGTTCTGTTTTGATTGAGTATCCCAAGTTACTTCAGTGCACTTCAAATGACTTTTATTCCACATGGCTGAGTAAAATGGGCCCACTTGCTCTCGTGTTCCTATTTTCAAGTGAAAATGACATGAAAAGTGAAGATATTTCTGACATATCCTGGAAGAAAATTAACAACTGTTTTTGTGAAAATGTGCCATTTTTGCACACCAAGTGTTATCTTCCATTTCTGTTTAGATTGTTGGCTATCTTTCCTGAAAAGATTCATCTTCAGCTGTAAATACTAAAAGAACAACAATCCCCCTAAAAAAAATCCAAATTCAACTGGCTTTAATCTAATCCTATAACATCTGTGGGAAAGTTGCAAGGGGGATGGGGATTTGTACTCCCCCCTTAATGACTGCTCTGACTGAGTCTGTCATTTCTCAGATGTTTTCCATATCACCTCTGCAACTCTACATGTTTTCTTTCTATCTAGATTGGCAGAGCTGACAGTCAAGCAGAGAGAGTTTGGCTTAGATCCAGATCAGTACTGCATAACTCCAGCCCTAAAGGCACCTATGAACTGAGTCATTGATCTGACCCAGAGGCAGCAACACAGAAGGAGGAAAAGAAGGGATGGGAGCCAGTGATTAATAAACACATCTCTGCATTCATTTTAGTTATCATCCACAAATATACATTTTCAGATCCCATTTTTTAAAAAAAAAGACATTAAAGTGTCGTCTGCTGGGGACACAGCTGTTATTAGACTTCACTTAGTCCAGAGTATCACAAGCCCTTTAAGAAATGATGCTGCAAAGTTTTGTCACTGAAAACAATGCAGAAATTGAGTGAAGATATCCATCTGTGGAACATAAATTACGGGTCAACCAGGTCTGTGCTTTGAGAAATATCTCCACTAGAGCTGGTGAACAGAGAGTAAAAAATCGTCCACAAACAGTTCCAGAGCTTCTAAATAAAATTGGCCATCAATGTCTTTCTTATTTTCTTTTTGCGAGCATTTCTAGGAGGTAGGTTTTGTTTGATTGTATGTAGCAAATGAATTTCAGGCATGTAGCCAGAATGAATTTAATCACAAAATTTAATTAATTTTGGGGGGAGACAGAGGTTGTTATTTATATGAATTTGGTCACCCAATTAGGAAATAGAAATAATGCAATTTGAGAATCAGATGACCAAACATACACCTTGAATATTAAATCACAACTATTGTCTACACGAAGCTTACAAAGAACAGTTCATGAGCAACTCGTGTGCTGAAATTTGTTCATACAAAATCCTTACATTTTTGAACAACAAACAAATTCCTAAAAATTGCAGCCTGCTCATGGACAATTCATAAACAGGAAAAAGTGCAATATCTGCTTGCAAAAGTTCAGGATTAGAGGAATAGGATTGTTACAGAAAAGGGGTTTAAAGGATATTATGAAAATCAGATGGGGGAACAGCTGAATATAGAAAAAAGTGCTTAGTTTTTCAAATGAATGTTAGGTTTGCAAAGGTATTTTGAAGCTGTGGGCCATTTACTTTGCATAATATGGATATGGATATCCAGGGGTGGCACCAGCTTTTTTGCCGCCCTAGGCAGCGGCGGCGGGAGAGGCTGCCGCCGAAATGTCACCGAGATCCCCAGCGGCCGGAGAAGCTGCCGCCGAAGTGCCGGGGTCCTCGGCGGCACTTCAGCGGCAGCTTCTTCAGCCACCGGGGATCTCGGCAGCATTTCGGCAGCAGCCTCTCCCGCCGGCAAGGGACCTGAAACACCGCCCCCAAAATCCTGGTGCCCTAGACAACCACCTAGGGTCGCCTAATGATAGCGCCAGCCCTGTGGATATCTCCCCCACCATGCCACGCCACGCCATGCCATGCCACTGTTATGAGAACTCTACACAGGAGATCTGTATGTATATAGAGTAGACCTCTGAGTTACAAACTGACCGGTCAACCACACACCTCATTTGAAACTGGAAATATGCAGAGACCCCAAAAAAAGCAAATACTGTACAGTACAGTATTGTGTTAAATGTAAACTATTAAAAAAAAGGGAAAGTTTAAAAAAGATTTGACAAGATAAGGAAACTGTTTCTGAGCTTGTTTCATTTAAATCAAGATGGTTAAAAGCAGCATTTTTCTTCTGTATAGTAAAGTTTCAAAGCAGTATTAGTCAATGTTCAGCTGTAAACTTTTAAAAGAATAACCATAACGTTTTGTTCTGAGTTACGAACACTTCAGTTACTAACAACCTCCATTCCCATGGTGTTCATAACTCTGAGGTTTCTACTACATGTAAATAAAGTTGTTGTAGCTGTGTTGGTCCCAGGACATTAGAGAGACAAGGCAGGTGAGATAATACCGTTTATTGGCCAACTTCTGTTGGTGAAACAGACACGCTTCTGAGATACACAGAGCTCTTCTTCATGTCTGACCTGAAGTTGGTCCAGGAAAAGATATGACCTCACCCACTTTGTCTCTCTGTATGTAAATAGTTGGTTGGGGTAGTATTAAGAGTCATTAACTATCTCCCCAGTTTCCTCATCACCTCTTCTCCCCCTTCCAATTCATTCCAGACCCAAGAATATGCGTCCCCCATTTTCCCCGCTCAGGGAAGTAGAGATGCATTCCCTCATCTCCCCCACTGATACCCTGCTGTGCTGAGTGGCTGCTCTGTTCTGATCTGACACCTCTGGGGCTCAGTGCAGAGGAGCCAGTAGTTATTATTTATTCTTATTTGTATTACCATAGTGCCTAGGAACCCAAGTCATGGACCCGGACCCCATTGTGCCAGCTACAGCACAAACACTGAACAAAACAGTCCCTGGCCGGAAGAGCAGACAATCTAAATAGACAAGACAGACACCAGGTGGGAGAATAGGTAGAACTCACAAGCAAAGTGAAAAATATAATGGCAGCAAACAGCATGTTAGCTCCATTAGCTATAGCTATAGATGATATATAAGTGGGTTTAGTTCGCAGAGGATTAGCTAAAGCAGGGGTAGGCAACCTATGGCACGGGTGCCAAACGCGGCACACGAGCTGATTTTCAGTGGCACTCACACTACTTGGGTCCTGGCCACCGGTCTGGGGGGCTCTGCATTTTAATTTAATTTTAAGTGAAGCTTCTTAAACATTTTAAAAACCTTATTTACTTTACATACAACAATAGTTTAGTTATATATTAAAGACTTATAGAAAGAGACCTTCTAAAAACGTTAAAATGTATTACTGGCACGTGAAACCTTAAATTAGAGTGAATAAATGAAGACTCAGCACACCACTTCTGAAAGGTTGTCGACCCCTGAGCTAAAGGGAAGGAGGAGGGGACATTGAAGAGAATGGAGGGTGATGGAAATAGGGAAGGAGAGATGAGGGTAAAGGAAGAGACATGAAATTGAAGAGATTGAGGAAGAGGGGGAAGGTTGAAGCAAACAGCCAATCAGTAGAGGGAAAATAAAGTCTTGGGGGAAGGAGCTCTCCCCTGCACCATTCTGGGTCCAGGAGGGTGCTATGGGGAGGAGTGTTGAGCTCCATTCTCCCACAAGCAGCGGTCCCTGCTTTGGCTACTTCTGCCCCTACTGGTTGTAGTCTCCTACCCATTCTGCACGCTCATTTGTGATACTCATGAGGGTTACTTAAGAGGCCAATAATGTCTTTGGTGATTTTTAATCATTGATCAGTCCAGTGATTTGTTTTGCTTTTGATCCTTATCTAATTCCTATTCAGATGATGTAAAAACCAAAGTTGCCTCAATTCAACCATGAATATGTAAATCTAAACCTTCCTGAAAGTAGATCATTCACTCGGAGAACCTGAAGCACACTCATCTGTATTGCCTAAGACACAGACACTTATTTTTGGACCATCTTTTATAATAATATATAACATTAATATCTTACACATACAATATCTCTCAGCCTGAAGAACCCCAAAGCTGTATGTACATATTATATATATGCACACATGCACATACATTAAGGCTTGATCTACACTTAAACATTAAATTGACATAAATACTTTGGTGAGGGGGTATGAAAAACCACATCCCTGACCCGTATAGACACAGCTATGTTGATGGAAGAATGCTTCCATCATTGTAGCTACCGTTGAGATTGCGTTTACACTATGGGGTTATGTGGGCATAGCTTCGCCAATGTAACTAAGCCTGTGTAGTCTCCATAGTGTAGACATACTCATAAGCCTCACAAATGTGATGGGAACATCCATGTAGTAAATTACAAATATGATAAACTATTGACTGCGTGATACATTTATCATATACCACCTCACTGGCTCTCTGCCTATTAATTTATTTCCCCAGGACAAAAATCAGGATCAATAACTAACTCAATGTCTCACAAGATCTGTGACAGAGCCAGAAATAGAACCCAGATCTTCTTAATCCCACAACACCATCCTTCTCCATTTCAAAATCCACCCTATAGAATGTTATAAAATGATGCTTTCTTTAAATAGTATAGAATACTCCTCTCCGCAGTCTGTCCATAGCCAATGAAACATATGCAATAGAAAAACATTGATAGGTGTACATCTAGAAAAACAAGCCACAGATTCTTGAACATGAAAACAAGTATTTTCTTAATTCAACTACAGCTACACTTCATACAAGCTATTCATTTAGCATTTGGAGCCCTCCTCTTCACTTCCACTTTCAACTCTTACCCTAAAAACAGTCTGTAATTTTACAAAACTGGTTTCATTTTTGGGTGTCAGATTTTTTCTAAAAGTAACTATTTCATTTCTTTTATAAATTGTCCACAACCTCTTCTATGTAGCTAACAGTATATATATTTATACACAATATATTGGAGAAATCAACCAATCTCTTAAGAATTGTGAGCAGTGGCTGCACCACAGTGTATCTCATGGTTAGGAACTTACTTTCTCACAGAACTATTCACTGTGTTGCAATGGTAACTAGGAGTTTTGTCAATTGACCACATAAAATCATTTTAAAATTATTATTATATAATAAAATTTTATAATTGAAACAAGGCACTGAAGATTGAACAAGTAAGTACTATTAACTCTGTTGTGCTGCCAACAGTTAACACCTCATATAGCCTGAAGCAATAAAACTCAGTTCTCTATGCCTTTGCACAGCTAATCTGGGTTATAATATATTTGTTGCTGATTGATTTGCAGCACAATAATGCAGGAACTAGGTCTTCCAGACAGAACAAAACTAGATCAAAAGTTTGTATCAAGTATTCATTTTCATAACAAAGATTTATTTTCTTAAATATTTTTACTGCTTTTAAAATATGCCGGGTATGTTAGCTAGTTTGCATAACAGCTACACGTCTACAGAAACTGTAATGTGAAATGTTACCACCTAAAAGATTTTCAAACAAGAAATCACATGTTGCCCTTATAAAATAGTCTTTAACACTTTGTTCCTTAATGATACCTTTTTTTGATTGACTCACCATAACAAAATCAGCCTTGCCTTTCGCATAAACCACTTAAGGTGTCACCTTAGTGAATGGATGCAGAGTGTCTGTCTCCACCTTCTGGTATAATGAATCAATTTTTGTCTTTATTCACAGGCAGGGCATCCATTCACTAAGGTGACACTCATGAATTATTGGATTGTCAGCTGGTATGCCCTTCCAAAAACTTATTCAAAAGTGCTTCTCTGAATCAGTGGCTAGACCTGGTTAAATTATTTGTTGCAAACTATTTTATTCATTGGATTGGGTTCTTCTCCTTGTGAACTGTCTGCAAAAAGATCACATGCTTTCTGTTCCCCAATGGGATGGCCAAGCTTTGTAAAAAAGAGAAGTCCCTGAAGATATCACTGGTGTACTGATTCTGCCACAAGCAGGCAGGAGTCCAGTTTACAGACACCAGCCTCTGATGCCTACTTGCTTGCCTCCAACGGCTGTCTTGGCTAAAATCAGGTAAACAGAAAGAGTGGCTTTGTCCTCTCCAACCTTGACTTCACTTCCATGGAGGGAGGTCTCATACCCAATGTGATCTGCTCAAGAAGACCCTAATATAATTATCAATATTTTCACTGACGATCTTCCAGTGATATATGGTACAAGTGTCATATTTCAATTTCTTTTCTGTAATCACTGGTTCATAATGAAGGAATGCAACAAATTCCAAGATTAGCTGAAAAGAGCATTTGAACAGTTGAAATCTCATATTAAAGACAGACGAGCTTTTGGTGAGCTGTGATGGAGAGCTCAGTGTTCAGATTGGAGATTTTTCTTGTAGTCAGCAGCAGAGCTAGAGGTATCTGGGGACCCAACTCTACCCTTCTGCTCAGACCGGGGTTGAGGAGGACAGAGGTAAATCTATTCTAATGATTTGAAGAAATCTCATCAGGTAGAACCTCAGTGAACTTTCTTCCTGCTCCCTCCTGTTAATTCTTCTGTGGGAGGGATGATACCCCAAAAAGTTTGGTGAAGCCAAGCTGAGCAGGATCCAAAAAATGACTGGGTTGGCAAAATGCAATCACCATCACATTGCAATGCCAGACCTAAAGTTTCCTGTGCTCTGATGAGAGCCACACTTACTTCCTTGGGGATGGTTTCCCTGAGTGCAGGCTCTTGTGGGCTGAGGCTACAGCATGACACTATTTGTGTTGTGATGTAAACAAACAACATTATTTTAACTCTGTCTGCCAAATCTGAGCTCCTGGAAGTCCGACACCAGAATGGCTGGACCATGAGAGCTTGTATTTCTTCTCCGACTGTTCATGTAGCCCATATAATGATCTCAAAGAAGTTTTGTAAAGAGGAATCTCCAGATTTCTCTATGTTTGAAGCTGAGAAGCATGCAAATTAGAGAAAGATGAAAAACTGTAGTAAGGCTTAGCTAGTTTATGCTGCGGCTAGGTCTACAACATGCTGCTGAACTGAATATACAGATTTCAGAGTAGCAGCTGTGTTAGTCTGTGTCAGCAAAAAGAACAGGAGTACTTGTGGAACCTCTGAAATAAATGTGTTAGTCTCTAAGGTGCCACAAGTACTCCTGTTCTTTTTGCTGAATATACAGACTGCTCTTTGGGTTTCATGAAGCTTCTGAAATGACAACGTTAGAACAATGACTGTACTATTATAAAATAAGAGGTTCAACAAGTGTGTTGCTGTCTTCTACACAGGGGCGGCAAGTTGTATGGGCCCGTGGTGCCCAGGATCCAGCAATTTCAGGGCGGGGGGGGGGGAGCCGACTCCGCCAATGTTCGGGGCTGAGTGTCTCCCCCAGCCCTGCCTGCCGCCCCTGCGCACCTCCCCCAGAGCGTCCCTCGGCCCTGCCGGCCACCCCAACGCACCTCCCCAAAGCGTTCCTGCCTGCCCTCGGCAGCGGGCAGCTGTCCTCTGCATCTCTGCGCTGCGCTCCCTCACCAGCTGCTGCCGGCTACAAGGCAGTGCTAGAGGAGGGAGGAGGAACATGGCAGTGCCCCCGCCCCGCAGGTGACTCCGAGTTGACTCTGAGGGGGGAGCTTATCCTGGCTGGACCTCCTGAGCAGCAGCCTCTCTTGCGGGGCTTGGGTGAGTGTCATGCCAGAGGGCCCGGGGGATGGGCAGGGAGGGGCCCCCTTCCCCAAAGCTCGCTGCTGCTGGTGGGGAGAGGGCTGGGGAGAATCCTCCTCTCTGACCCCCAGCCCCAGGGCAGCCTGCCTGCTGCACCCCAAACTCCTCATCCCCAGCCCAGCCACACACCCCCTCCCACACCCCAGCTCTGTCCCAGCCCAGAGCCTGCACCCAAACTCACACCCAGCACCCCAAGCCCCCTCCTGCACCCCAACCTCCTGTCCCAGCCCAGAGCCCACACCCAGCACCCAAACTCCCTCCCAGAGCCCACACTCCTCCCGCACCCCCTCCCACAGCCCAGACCCTGCACCCAGCAACCAAACCCCCTCCTGCATCCTGCACCCCAACCCCGTCCCAGCCCAGAGCCTGTACCCAGCACCCAAACTCCCTCCTGCACCCCAACCTCCTGTCCCAGCCCAGAGCCTGCACCCAGCACCCAAACTCCCTCCCAGAGCCCACACACCTCCCGCATCCCCTCCTGCAGCCCAGATCCTGCACCCAGCCCCTCTTCCAGAGCCCTCACCCAGCACCCAAACCCCCTCCTGCACCCTGAACCCCAACTCCTGTACCCGCCCAGAGCCTGTACCCAGCACCCAAACTCCCTCCCAGAGCCCACACCCCTCCTGCACCCAAACTCCCTCCCAGAGCCCACATCCCTCCTGCACCCAAACTCCCTCCCAGAGCCTTAGGTGCGGGGTGGGGGATGGAACTTGGACCCGTTCTGGGCACTACCAAAAATTATACAAACCTGCAGCCCCTGCTTCTACATCTTGTCCAGTTACAGCAGTGGACTGGATTTAGGAATGCATTGACATATAAGCTTACTGATTTGACAATATTAGTAATAGGTTTTAGGACTTTTCCATGCTTCCACAATACACCACCTGGAAATATAAAATATGGATTCCCTTTTCATGACAGATACTTGTATGGAAGTTTACAATATAATCCAACTTTTTTCAGATCTAGCCTTCTGTGAAAGAGAGGTGGCCACAGATGCCAACTGGCAAAAGGTTCACTGTTCGTTACAAGCAACTCCTGTCTCACACCTGACAAACTCACTACACCTGACACAAAACTGTCATGGTTTTTATCCATAAAGAGCAGTATGTGACATCTCTACTGAAAGCTTATAACTTATCAATACTCATAGATTCATAGATTCTAGGGCTGGAAGGGACCTCGAGAGGTCATCGAGTCCAGCCCCCTGCCCTCATGGCAGGACCAATTACTGTCTAGACCATCCCAGATAGACATTTATCTAACCTACTCTTAAATATCTCCAGAGATGGAGATTCCACAACCTCCCTGGGCAGTTTATTCCAGTGTTTAACCACCCTGACAGTTAGGAACTTTTTCCTAATGTCCAACCTAAACCTCCCTTGCTGCAGTTTAAGCCCATTGCTTCTTGTTCTATCCTCAAATGCTAAGATGAACAAGTTTTCTCCCTCCTCCTTATGACACCCTTTTAGATACCTGAAGACCGCTATCATGTCCCCTCTCAGTCTTCTCTTTTCCAAACTAAACAAACCCAGTTCCTTCAGCCTTCCTTCATAGGTCATGTTCTCTAGACCCTTAATCATTCTTGTTGCTCTTCTCTGGACCCTCTCCAATTTCTCCACATCTTTCTTGAAATGCGGTGCCCAGAACTGGACACAATACTCCAGTTGAGGCCTAACCAGCGCAGAGTAGAGCGGAAGAATGACTTCTCGTGTCTTGCTCACCACACACCTGTTAATGCAGCCCAGAATCATGTTTGCTTTTTTTGCAACAGCATCACACTGTTGACTCATATTTAGCTTGTGGTCCACTATAACCCCTAGATCCCTTTCTGCTGTACTCTTTCCTAGACAGTCTCCTCCCATTCTGTATGTGTGAAACTGATTGTTCCTACCTAAGTGGAGCACTTTGCATTTGTCCTTATTAAACTTCATCCTGTTTACCTCTGACCATTTCTCCCATTTGTCCAGATCATTTTGAATTATGACCCTATCCTCCAAAGCAGTTGCAATCCCTCCCAGTTTGGTATCATCTGCAAACTTAATAAGCGTACTTTCTATGCCAATATCCAAGTCATTGATGAAGATATTGAACAGAGCCGGTCCTAAAACAGACCCTTGCGGAACCCCACTCGTTATACCTTTCCAGCAGGATTGGGAACCATTAATAACTACTCTCTGAGTACGGTTATCCAGCCAGTTGTGCACCCACCTTATAGTAGCCCCATCTAAGTTGTATTTCCCTAGTTTATTGATAAGAATATCATGCAAGAATATCATAATCATTGCAAGCTGTATGTAGGAGTACTATATAAGGAATAATGTAACTAAATTGAAAATTATGCCTTATGGTCTTCGAGTAGAAGTTAGTCATCAGAGAATCATATGTCTTGGTGATGGCCCATTCAAGTGGGATGGAGTTGTCATCCCCTCCTTGGGTTAGCTGGTGATGTAAAGGCAAGGCTTCGTTGTCTACCATTGCCCCAATCCAGAACAGTCAATGGAAAACCATCAAAGTCGACTGCAAACAATCAAAACCACTTGGAGGTTAAAAAGGAACATTATGACAGATAGGGGATCGCCCTGCCTGTGAATAAAGACAAAAATTGATTCATTACATCAGAAGGTGGAGACAGACACTCTGCATCCATTCACTAAGGGGACACCTTGCTGAGTGGGGGTGTTTCGTGAAAGATTGGATCCTGGTTCCTGGAAAGCCAGCCAGCTCTGCAACAGACTGAAATCTGCGGGGCAGGAGGAGGCAGAGAAGGCAAGGAAGCTCTTTATTAGGTTGGAAAGGTAACGATTAACTTAACTATAAGTGTAGGCCCTACTTCATGCTTTATGGTTTTGTTTTATATGGGAACCATTTGTTTCCATCCCTCTCTCTTGTTTCTAGTGGAACCTCTATTCTCTCTTACATAAATGTTCTTCTGGTTTATTATAAGTGCTTACAAGTGCTGTGCATTATATAGAAGCAGTGATTTAAGGTAACACTGGGATGCACTGTTTCTTAGGGGCACAGGATCTGGGATTTCTGGGATTTGCCAATGTCAGGGGCTGGATATCACAGACAAATGCTCAAGGGATCTCAGGAATTGGGGTGCACCTCTTGTTAATTGCAAGGCAAAGGTAGGGCTGGCCCAGCCAGAGGAGAGGGCTAGAGTAGCTAATTGGCTGGTGGTGTTAGGGAGCTAATGTCCAGGCACCACAAGCAATACTCCCTCTCAATGAAGGTAGGGAGGAGGGGTAATCAGGTGATTTACAGTCCTGGGTACTCCAAGAACCATGACACCTTCTAAAATTTAATTAAAACCAAATAATCTATGGGACCCTAAAATGGGTGAAGAATTATTTAGAGTAACAGAAAGGATAACTAACCAGAGTCACATGTATCAAAGGGGTAGCCATGTAAGTCTGGATCTGTAGAAGCGACAAAGAGTCCTGTGGCACCTTATAGACTAACAGACGTATTGGAGCATAAGCTTTCGTGGGTGAATACCCATTGCATCACAATATGGAAACATCATATCAACATAAAGCATCACGAATATATGGCCTTGCTGCACCCCCAAAAGGAACTCAGGAATCTAGCTACCTGCATAATTCATTTGCAAGCTGTGGAACAGACCTGTCAAAATCAGTATTCATGCATGAAAACCAGGTCGGTTTGCAATTCCAGTTTATGAAAAATTCTGCTGCCTACCCAGATTCCTATATCCACTTAGACTATTGAAACCATTTGTCCAATACTGCAGTCATGGTTCAATTGTATTACAGCACATTTTCCTTTTGCCTATGCAGACAGAAATAAATCATAACCATGTTAAGGAACCGTATTTCAGCCCCTGTCTCTACCAGGATGAAAGCAATAACGTGCTTTGTTTTCTGCCTACGTAGGCAAGAAGGAATCCTGACATGGGAGAAATAAAGAAGTTAGTTTGACATTCAGAGACCGGGTTGAGTTTGTTGGGCCAGAAGTTAGAAGGGGGGAAATATTCTTACTTGTAAACTATGCACATTTTATGTGGAAATAATTGAGAAAAATAAAAATGGAACTCCACAATGTAATTTTCATATAGTCCCTTTTCAGCTGCACTTTAAAAATGTCTCCACATTTATTTCTTAGTTAGAATGGCCCGTTCCATACAGTGCATGGGGCTTATGTATTTACAGAGTGAATTATGAGTCATTTCAAAGCACAGAATTAAAATCTGGTGAGATTTTATAAGACGTAGGGCTCCTTTATTTTTAATTTTTAATTTACAGATTGCAAAGACTGTCTTGCAGAATGCCTTTGTGATAAAGAATTGGGTGTTGTCAGCAGCCAGCATGGTGTGAGCATGACTGCTGCAAGACTAAACTCACTTTTATAATAAAATAATGATGATGATTATTAATTATTATTATGTTATTATTAATTATTATTATTATTATTATTTCCCTTGCCTAACTGATTTATAAATTGCTTTTCTTCACTTTGGAAAATGAATGCATGTGTTGCAAGAGGAAAGTAATAGGTACTTGGTGATAATTAGTACCACTACTTTTGTAATTGCTGTCATGGCCTCCAGGATTTTCATGAGGATTTTTGAATATAAAATGTCCATGAGTTTTGACATTTGTAAAGAGGAGGAGGGAAGAAGTGAGGACACAGGGTGAGGGATCAACATTTAAACTTTGGCTTGAGAAAGCAGCATGTAAGCTACATGAGTGGTCAGGAGGGAGGAGATGATCAATCCTGATACTGACACAAAGATCAGTTGGTGGATTCACAGAGTTAGAACTGTAATTCCTTAATTCAGCATCAGTCTTGGCACTTACAAGCAGGGGCGGCTCCAGGCACCAGTGCAGCAAGCGCGTGCCTCAGGCAGCAAGCTGCGGGGGGTGGCCTGTGGGCGCTGTGAGGGCGGCAGTCAGGCATCCTTCGGAGGCATGCCTGCGGGAGGCCCGCCAGTCCCGTGGTTTCAGCGGCAATTCGGTGGCGAGCACACCGAAGGTGCGGGACCTGCGGACCGCCCGCAGGCATGCCACCGAAAGCCGCCTGACTGCCGTGCTTGGGGTGGCGAAAAACATAGAGCCGCCCCTGCTTACAAGGTTAACCCTGTTTGTCTCACAACACCCCTGGAAGTAGTTCTGTCTATCTGTGTCCTCCCCAGGATGCTACTAAAGAAGCATTTATTTCTGTTGCGACCACTTCTGCCCCCTTGCTCCTTGCATCCTGCCTGTGTGCGCTCAACATGACACAGACCACCAGAAGAGTACAACCTACTAAAAAGAGGGAGGATGCCAGCAGTCCCTAAGTTGTTAATACCCAAGCATCAAACATTTCACTGTAAATTTACTGGACATATATGGAGCTATAATAATACGCAACCTTTGAACATCCACCTAATGGACACTAACATGGTTAAGAATACTACTGCAGAGAGTTTCAGTCACATGGCCATGGTTCCTGATTTGCAACATTTTTACCAGAACTTTATCTAAGATTTAGCATACCGACAACAGATGTATCTGTATTGCTATACCTATAGATATTCGCAGTGGTTCTAGGCATAAGCAGACTAAGCAATTGCCCTATTAATTATTAGTATGTGTTGTGGAAGCCCCAAAAATATTCCTGCTTAGGGCCCCCAATCAGGGCTGGCTCTAACCTTTTTGCCGCCCCAAGCAAAAAAAATAATAAATACACAGAGCGCCGCGCCCCCGCCAAGGAAAAAAGAAAACGAGCGCCACCCCGCCGAAACCCCCATCCCCTGAGCCCTGCCGAAACAACCCTCCCTCCCCCGCACCTCCGAGCCGAAACAACCCCCTTTCCCCTCCCCTTCCCCAGCCCCACGCCACCGAGCTGAAACAACCCCCCTCCCGTCTCTCGAGCCCTGTGCCGCAGAGCTGAAACAACCGTCCCCTCCCCCGAGCCCCCGCGCCACCAAGCTGAAACAACCGCCCCTCCCCTCCTCCGAGCCCCGCGCCACCGCCAAAGTAAAAAAAAAAAAACCCCGAGCGCCGCCGCTGAAGAAAAAAACCAAACAAACCTCAAGCGCCGCCCATTGCAAGGTGCCTCCCCAAGCACGTGCTTGGTCGGCTGGTGCCTGGAGCTGGCCCTGCCCCCAGTAGGCTAGCACCAGCACTGTTCAAACACCCGCACCGGGTGATGACTGTGATTCCCTTTGCTCTATACCACTGTAGGTACAAAAGCACAGTGTGCAAGTCACTCAGTAACAAATGTTTTACATTGTACCAGGAGCCCTAAAAAAAAAAAAAATCTGAAGCCTTCATTCAGCTCATGATCCTATAACATGCCTAATGTTGTTTTGTTATTGTCTTCCATAGGAGCAAATCTGATACAAAACCAGCAGCAGCTTATTCAGTAACATTCCAAAATTGGATTTGCAGGTTGTTAGAATAAAGCCAACATTTTTTGGCTGTTAAATACCTTTTCACAAATGTAGTAAAACCAAGAGCTGGATGCGGCCACAGGCCAGCATCTAGGTCAGACATCGTGAAGTAGTCAATGGAGGAGATAAAAAGGCATAGCCAAAAGCCAATGTCTTGAGTGGGAGAGCTCTCTGCCATGCTCACTCAGCCAACAAAGCCAATTAGCCAACAGCTTTCACTAACAGGACCATAGAGATATAATTTTCTGAAAGCAAAAATAAGAGCTTATCTTAGGTCACATTGTAGTTATCACATGCTTAGTTTTTCCATTAATGTTATGTTATCTTTTTCTTTACTTCATAGTCAACCATGTTCCTCTGAAAATTAGTCATTTTTAATAAACTGAACCAATTATAAGCCAGATGCTAAATTCTTACTTAGCTTTGACACCAGCAAAACTCCAACTGACTTTAAAATTGAGGAAGAACATCAGGTTTTGTCCAAATGATTAGATCAAATCTGGCTTTAGCTATGCACGTTAATAACTTTAGTGCATAGCTAAAGCTAAAGTTAAAGTTAAGCTAAAGTTAATAAAACTTTTTTTTTGGATTCAGAACTCTTTCTTTATGTGCCACTTCATGATGGTCCCTATTATCATTTTAATGACTATTTCCATATTTTCACATGTGTTCACTTGCCAGGGTTGGAAAATTTGGATCATTAATTGGTTTTATTTAGCTCTTTAACTTAGATAGTAAGCTCTTAGGGGCAGAGATATTCTCTAAGACAGAAGTGGGCAAACTACGGCCCATGGGCCACATCCGGCCCGCGGGACCATCCTGTCCGGCCCCTGAGCTCCGAGCCAGGGAGGCTTTCCCCCTCCCCTGCAGCCACGCCACCAGCACTCTGGGCGGCAGGGCTGCGCGTTCCTGCGGGGCAGCGTGCCAACGTGTCTGGCTCCAGCCGGGCCGCGCAGCTGCCAGACATGCTGCTCTGAGTGGCATGGTAAGGACGGGGAGGTTGGATAAGGGGCAGAGGGTCCCGGGGGCAGTCAGGGGACAGGGAGCAAGGGGCGGTTTGATGGGGTGGAGGTTCTGGGTGGGGAGAGCGGTCAGGGGACGGGGAACAGGTGGGGTTGGATAGGGGGTGAGGTCCCAGGGGCTGGTTAGGGTCGGGGGCTCCCAGGAGGTGGTCAGGAGACAAGGAGCAGGGGGGATTGGATGGGTTGGGGATTCTGAGGGGGGCAGTCAGGGGGCGGGAAGGGGGAGGGGGCGGATAGGGAGCGGGGGCCAGGCTGTTTGGGGAGGCACAGCCTTCCCTAGCTGGCCCTCCATACAGTTTTGCAACCCCGATGTGGCCCTCAGGCCAAAAAGTTTGCCCACCCCTGCTCTAAGATGTGTTTGAACAGCAGCTACCACTATAGGACCGCAATCTGACTACAATATTCTCACACTACTGTAATACAAATAATAATTCAACTATTCTGATTCTTTGGTGGTTGCTATTGGTGGTTGCTATTTTTTCCAACTCTTGATCCCTTTCAACCGCTGAATGCAAGCTTAACTCATGCATGGCATTTACATTTAATGGCTTTATTAACCTTTTTTCCCTCTCAACATTCTTAAAGGCACATCAGATAGCATTGGAGTTGCATTTTATCCCACAGCATACCTGATACTTTCAGCATCTTAAATCACCATGTGTATTTAAATTCTCCAGCTACAATTATAACACAGACTAAACAATTTAATCACATTTTCCCACTTCTATCTGACCTTCACTGGCTTCTGACTTGACAACCCATTAACTTTGAAGTTCCAGTAATTGCCTGTAAGCATTTGAATAGTTTATTCAAAGAATGAGGCAACCCAGTCGTTCAGAGCTATGCAAACCTTTCAAACGCATTTTAGATTTACACACTAACTGAGGGCTCCCTTGCTGTGTAAGGTCAATCACATTTTTTTCCAAGGGGAATTCAATAAAAATGGACCACATATTTTTTTCTAGTGAAAGGGAATCATCTGCTCAGTAGCGTAGCCAGTGGGGGAGCAGGGGGAGCGGACACTTCCCCTGTGAGGAGAAGCGGCACCTTAAAAAGCTCCGCCCGAGCCCTGCTGCCGGAGCCGGGCTCGGGCAGGGATTTAAAAGGCCCGCAGCTCCCCGGGGCTGCAAGAGCCGCGGGCCTTTTAAATCCCCACCCAAGCCCCGCTGCCAGAGCCGGGCTCGGGGAGGGCGCTTTAAAAGGCCCTCGGCTCCTACCACTGCAGGGAGCTGCGGGCCTTTTAAAGCGCCCCCCCGAGCCCCGCTGCCGGAGCTGGGCTCGGGGGGTGGGGAGGGCGCTTTAGCACATCTGGCATGTAAATATCTTGCAATGCCGGCTACAAGAGTGCCATGCAAACGCCTGTTCTCACTTTCAGGTGACATTGTAAACAAGAAGCGGGCAGCATTATCTCCTGCAAATATAAACAAACTTGTTTGGCTGAGCAATTGGCTGAAGTAGGACTGAGTGGACTTGTAGGCTCTGAAGTTTTACATTGCTTTATTTTTAATGCAGTTTTTTTTTAAACATAATTTTACATTTGTAAGTTGAACTTTGATGATAAAGAGATTGCACTACAGCACTTATATAAGGTGAATTGAAAAATACTATTTATTTTGTTTTTTACTGTGAAAATATTTGTAATAAAAATGAATATAAAGTGAGCACTGTACACTTTGTACTCTGTGTTGTAACTGAAATCAATATATTTGAAAATGTAGAAAACATTCAAAAATATTTAAATAAATGGTATTTTATTATTAACAGTGTGATTAATCGCTTGACAGCCCTAATCAGTGACAGAAGAATCATCTCTATTTCACCAGAAACTAAGCAAAGTGAGTTATGCCATATACAGTATATATTTAATTTCATCTTTTTCCTCTCTGCGCCTTCCCCTCCCCTCCCCCCGCCAGAAACTCTCTATATTTGTATTTCACTATAGCTGCTCTCTGCTCAATTTTCACCCCATAGTTTTCCCCTCTTCCCCAGGCTGTTTAAATAACACTGATCCCATGTGTCCCAGGGAGATTATTCTATTCTGTTTCCCATAGACTTCTGAAAATGGCATTTGTCTGGACCGCACTGTTTGGAGCTTTTACTTTCCCCTGCTGGATCCTCTCCTTTGTGAAATGTTCTAGATCAGTGCAGAATAAGGGCAGATTTCCTCCACTGTTTTCAAATTTAATTTACTTATCTTTGCTTTTATTTAACCTAACTTGTTTCTCTGTGTGTAATTTATTTTGATGTAAAGTGCTCTGGGGAGTTTAAACTGAGACTACATAGAAAATAAGGTGATTGACTGGAGTAAGCACAAAACCTTAGACCAAATCTTAGTGAAAAATAACCCCATTAGCTTTACAATTACTGTGATGTGAATCAGTCTTACACATACACTGGTAGGGTGACTGTCTTCATAACAGTACCAGGCTAAAGGCAATATCCTGCCCATTCTGCTGGTAGCGAGGGCCCTAAATGCAGTTTAATTCTGCAGAGAGATGAGGATTTTACATCATCTGTCAGTGAAGAGCCGGAGGCATGATAGTGTAGAAGTGAGTGCATGGACTGATGATACTACAGTCTCTGTTACAATTCACTCCTTATCTCCCCAGCTTAAACTGCTCAATGAGATGTTTTGTATGATGTGGACATCCATCTTCTAGGACCGGGACAGAGACCACCAAGTGATTTTATACTGAATACTCAACTGCTTTCATTGATTCACTAGTAAGTACGGCTGGATTTGAATGGGTAACTCAGATTCTGCATTCCGTTGTCAATACCCTGAGCCATTCAGTTCCCAAAAAGGTATGTTAAAAATCAAGTGCCAGATTAATTAGCAGCTTACATCACTTTATCCCAGTGTAAGTGCTGAGGGAGTGTGAGTTGGTAGAAATTTTCATGGGACATGAGATTGCACTAGCCCAATACACTGCAGTCTTAATAAAGCCAGAGGCCACACCAGGAAGTAGGATCTGGCAGAAAAGGAGGAATGACAAGGGTGGACAAGGAACATGCTAATTAAGTGTCTCCCTCAGCAACTCCAAATGGAAGAATTCTTATACAAACCAAGTATGAAGTAAAGTTGCCCCAACCTGACAGATACTCCAGAAGAGCGGGTAGCAGTAACATAACCTACCCTTGGTCAGGGAGAAAAAATCCTCTGGGGCATAGTGAACTTAGTAAAATGTAATTTTCAACTTTCTGTGGCCAGCTGTTCTGGATCAGACGCCAGATTTGTAGGACTTTATTTGGAATCAATTCCATAGGATGAATTTTGATCACACCAAAGAAAAATGTTTTCTAAAATGGAGAAACCCTTTCTTTTCAATGTACATACTCCTTCACCAGATTGCTGGTGTAATACACACTCATTAATTGGCGTGTATAATTGGTGTGCTCAGGAGTGATGGGGACCATACACCACCACCCTACTTGGGTTGGGTTGGGGGAACTCCTGGTGGTCCCTCCTTCCTCCTCAGGGGCAGGGAGGGGCAAGTGGCTTGGCTCTAACTGTTTAAACTCTGAGCCAGTTCTCTCTTCCCCCCTCCCCACACCTGCTGCTATTAAATGATTGGGATTAGGGCAGACCAGCTGATTGGCTCCCACCTGCAGAGTGAGGAAGGAGAGGTGGTTTCTGCCCTCTGCAATTTGGCTTTTGTTTCCGCTCCACCCTGTCCCACCTGTACTGAGTATACTGGATCTCTTGAGAAGCCAAGCGCTAGGCTGATTGCCACATTTTAACTGGGGATGGGATGGGTTTTGCTATTTGGCAAATTGACAAATGACTGTCACCTTCCATCCAGCACCAGAGGTCTGGTCTAGGGATTTACAGTACATTTATCACAATTTTGGTGGCTTCCAGTGCTGCAGCTGGTGGCCTAAGAAGGGGTTTGATGTGCGGTCCAAGTAAACCAATGGGATGCTTGGGCATAGGGCCTGAACGGCGAGTGGGGTATGCCTCGATGTCTCGCACAGTGTGGCGCTCATCTCATTTCTCTGGTGTCATAAGGACAATGAGTTGGGACTCTAGCTTCTCTCAGGGTCCCCAAGCAGGTCTAGAGGTATAGAGGGGACATTGTTTCATACCCATTAAACTACCACCCAGAGCCAGTGGCACCTAGTTAAATTCTGCCCTGAAATGGCCCAGGCAGGTAGTTTGGGGATAATTGGCTAATAATTTAATAAAGTTGCAGCCTTTGCATTTCTCCATACTCTGGCATGGGTGTTTCATTGCTTCCCTGTCTGCAACAAATATAATTTTACCCTCAGTCTTCAGATCTATTGTAATTGCCTGGCTGACATAAGCCAAAATGATATTTCCTTTGGGTAACTGGTATGTACTCTTATGCTTGCAAGATGACTTTTGCAATGGCAGCCCAGGCTAGAAATAACTGATAGAGAATTATAGCTTGCACTGAAATATGTACTACATGATTAAATCAAGAGAGAAAAGATAACAACCAAATCCTACATTCCTATATTTCAGTCCAATAGCAATAAAAAGTTAGCTGGGCTGATATCTTCCCTGAAGAACTGGTTATTGGACTGAAACATTGGGAATTCCACCTCAGCACTATTTTCTGTCTCTTGAATTATTATTACCAATCACTGCATTTAGTGACTGCTTCTAGAAAGCAAGCTCTCATTCTATCTGATTCAATGAGAACCTGGCCTTGGACTGCACTCTTCAAATGGCAAACTCCAACCACACAAGCACATATGGGAATTCAATTACAGAATGTAGGTTTTCATTATTTGGTTCAGTCTTAGGCTTTCTCTGCAACTCATCTATTTCATTGTTCTAAGATTCTAGTAACTTGAGTCTCTCTCTGTTTTTGGGAGGTATACTTTATGCATTCACCTCTTACAGTAGCTTTCAGAGTTTCCCAGAGGAGGGTATCTGAGGTAACTGAGTGCTTATTTTCTTGTATGAAATTAGAGGTGACTGAATGAACTATAGAACAAAACTTTGCATCTTTTTGAAGCAGATTTCACCTAGGACATTTTAATGATGTGTAACCAACACTGATGCTAAGTACAATTGGAACATGATCTGAAATTAATATATTATCAATAGCTGCTTCTAGGCATGCTAGAATCAGTTCTGAAGACACGAGAAAAAAGTCAATTCTGGATTAAGATGAATGTACTGTAGAGAAATATGTATAGTCATGCTCCTTGGGGTGTCTCAGTCTCCAGATAGCTTTTAAATCTAGTTACTTCATTAATAATGAGAGTTGGCCTATTGTGCTTTGAGAGCTGGGTCTCATGTAATTGGACTTGTCCAGATGTCTGTCTAGCGTAGTATTCCAGTTGCCTCCCAGTATTACAGGAATGTCTTTTTTGTTAGAAAGAATGTCTGCAATGTCTTTGAATAATTCAGTATTACCTCCACTTGGATTGTAAATGCTTCCTCAAATTAACTTTTTTAAGTTGAAACCATCTTCAAGAAGAACATAGCTTCCTTCAGGATCAGACCAAAACTGTATACATTGAAAAGTTATGGTTTTATGAATTGAGATGGATATGCCTCTGCTCTTAGAATTCAATGATGAATGATACTCAACACCTACCCACCTCTTCTTGATTCTGTGGGTATCTATTTCTGCTAGATCAGTTTCCTGCAATAAAGCTACTTGACACTTTTTTTAATTGAGGTATCTCAGGATTTTAATTCTTTTGGAAGGTTGATTAAGTCCCCTCACATTACAGGAGCATACTCTTAGATAATTCATGGAAAATTTTTAAAAGATATATTAAGATATATAACCTTATTCTAAAGATACATATTTCCCTGTTGATACTGTAAAACCACATCTCTAGAATATGGTCTATATTTATATATATTAGGTACTGGTTAGTTTTTACTGAATTCATGCCTTCAATTGAGCCTCTAAGAGTGTCAGGTATACAAAAAGATCTATAGTTAAATATCATGTGTCTTCCAAAGTATATTTATAACAGAAAACAAAAAAAATTAACAGACTTAAAACCAGCCCAGGTGGACATGCTCAGATCCCCGATGGCTTCAGTTCCATCTGGCCCTCCCCTCCCTATATTATCTAATGTAGTCTAAATGTCTCTAAATACAAATATATTTTAAGTCAAATATTACCCTGTAAATACCAATGGGTATTCTAGAATATGTAGAATACATTCCTACCTCCAGAAAATTGTATGTGTATATACACGGTGTATTACAATGCTATATAGTTGTTGTTATTGCTCAGTTTCAAAGGAGATCAACAGAAGAGTTCAGACTAGGTTATCTGCTAGGAGTTGGAAGATTATATAAGCGACAGTTACCATATCTACAAGGATACATAGGAAAACAAATTGATTATTAAACTTGTCAAGGTGTGCTTTTTATGATAAAACCATTCTGCTATTTTTGGTCAAATCTGGTCTCAGTCTTTGAAGCATCTGTCAAGCTTCAGAGGGGGTTTTGCAAAATCTTGTGGAGCCTGCTAAATCCATAGTGAAAGTAGATGGGTACTTGATACTATATCTGATGTTGGTGCCCCTCATGATTTGCTTTATGCCATTGAATGCAGCCCTCTTGTTACACTCAGCTGACAAGTCAGGAAAAAGAGAAAATGTATGACCTTTGGACATAAGGGTTTCAGCTTTTCTGCAGCATTCGTTAACATTACTTTATCACTAAACTTCAGCTAGGGTGACCAGATGTCCTGATTTTATAGGGACAGTCCCGATTTTGGGGTCTTTTTCTTATATGGGCTCCTATTACCCCCCACCCCCGTCCCGATTTTTGACACTTGCTGTCTGGCCCCCTAACTTCAACAGCTTGAAGATGATGGGTCTGGGCTTGCTAGACTCCTGCCTTTTAGTACCAGGCATTCGATGAGCCCTTTCAACGTCTAATGGGGGCAGCTGCGGGTCAGGGAGCAGGGTCTGAAGAAAGTTGATAATATCCTTCCCCTCTAGAACCTTCGCAATGCCCAAGAGAAGAAACAACCTTTGCCAAGATCTATTTTCTAAGTCATCCTGTTTTTCTTCTAGTTTGTCTAGTTTAAGATTTAAGGAGGCAGTTTCTTCTTTAATTTCCCTGGTTTCAATGTAGCTCATTTTCCAAGGGAGACATTTGGAAGTTTATATCACATACATCATTAGAGAGGCCACAAATATCTTTTGAGATTGAATCCAGTCAATCTGTGAGGAATCCTTTCAGTGCCGCGATATCCTGGCCTAGATTCTGTGGTGACCTTGTGGTCTCCCCCTTCAGCCACTTAAGTGATTCAAGCTTAGCTGTTTTGTTGCCTCATTTTTTCATTGCAATCCATATTCAACAGTTTGAAGTTTATCCAGGGGATTAATTTAAACTTTTATGACAGAAATTGATTGCCAATTTGCTAGGAAAGTAATTATTAGAAATGAATTGATACGTGGGAATTGAGGAGGTCCAGGACTAGGCAGCCAGCTTCCTCACAAGTACCATGTGACCCCATAACATTTTCTTCTAAGTGATTCAGATTAGTAAATTGGGAATTCATTAGAGAAGGCACATAATAGAGAATGCAGTACCAAAAACTTTAAGAGTAATAGAGAATATGGCACTAAGAATGTCAAGGGTTTAATATTGAAGATGCATATTCCTAAAAAGAGATTAGGTTTAGGAGAGATTGATTGCCAGAGAGATTGGTTTTTTGTGTTGTTCATTTTAGAAAAACTGCTTCCAGGAGCCAGTTTTCTTGATTAATACCAGTTTTTTAGATAACAAAACAAAAGTTGCCAAAAGGAAAATAATCCACATAACTACCATAAGTAACACTGATCAAGGCTGTCTTAAGACAGCAGTGAGTAACTTTCTCTTCCCCTGACCACCTCTTTAAGGAACTGGTCATTTCAGTCAACACCTTGATCATGGTCTCATTGTGCTCTGACGGGACTCATCCACATAACATAGCATATGTTTTAGAACTTTTATTGCACAGCTGATTAATTATAATCAGGGATTGAAGTATTCAGGCAATAGACCAAATCCTAGTATGAGTGGAGCTGTCATTGATAAACTACATGAAAAAAACCTTTCTATAAAACTTAAACCTTTCCAGTCAGTCTAGAACTACCTGTTGTCTTTAACCCACTACGTATTCTTAAATTTGATGTTCTACTTGACTCGCCTGGGATATGCTGAGTTTACCTCAGGGCATTTAAAAATACATTGCTACATTTTAGCTGCTAGGAAGATTTCTGAACTAGAATAATTTAAGACCAATCATTAATGTGATCATGAAGAAACAACTAGTCATTCTCCTGTATCATAAATGCACATCTCCAATTGCAGATTTTATATGTCTATCTTATCTATTGATTTTAGGAATTTCTAAGACTATAATACCATGGTGTCCAAACATTGAAATCTATAGGAGTTAGGCACTTAACCTGCTTAGATACTTTTTGGAAATCCTAATAGGTGCCTTTAAATAACTAAAAAAAATCCTTTTGAAAATCTGCCCCCAAATCCTTCTGGGCACTTATATAACTCCAAAAACAACAAGGCATAAATATGACGGGAACATTGTACATAGACTGCTGAAGAAATATTCTCCAAAATGTGCTGCTATAAAAGTTAAATTAAACTGATTTTTGAAACATGATAGGTATATTCAAATATGTTCTCAACTAGACCCTACTCCATGTGAGAATTGAAAAGCTTGTATTCCAGTTTACAGAATTAGGGACCTTTGGCTAACAGGTGTGAAGCAAGTTGTATATTTAAAACCAGTTAGCAATAATTTTTTTTTCTTTCTAAGACTTAAAGTCAAATTGGAGGTTAAAAGTAAAGCTTACTGTAAGTGAAGCAGCCAAATATTAGAGATTAACAGAAGACTTTGGATCATAATTAAGACAGCAAATTAAAGCCACTCTAATCTGCTTAGTGACATTTTGGACAAGCAGTAAATAATTGCTATGTCACCTTGTCATAACACTGTGCACAACTATTTACCATGAAGACACAAAATTACTTCACAAGCCAACAGAGGTGGGCCAAAATCAGAACCCCAGATGCAAACACCCTCAAACTTTTGATAGGGATCCAAATTTTGCAAGCTCAGGGCCATTCTTACAAGCAAAAGTTTGTTGTTATGGAATGTGCAATGCAGCAATTGCTCTACCCCTTTCAACATGCCTACCAAGAAAAGTCTCCCTTCACATTGGATTTACGTTAGTTTCATTCCACTGATTGCTGTGCCATGATTCATTTTTCCATTAGTGAAGAGATGTGAAATCAGGTTTCACTATATATTGCAGGCTTATCAGCAAAATGTTTGAGCTACAAGAGACCATCACCAAAAAAGCCATTTCTTCACAAGTTTATCCTATGTATCTTCACTCCAAATAAAAAAATTGAGTATTGTAACTTTCTCATCATCCAAGGTTTTTCTGTCCGATGAGCTAGAGAGGGGACAACATTTAATTTATAGTTTATGGTGGTTTTTTTCATACCCTATGAAGTGAGGTCAAAGCATCATATCATTCCTCCGACTACGGGTTAAATTGCTAAAGCCGACACTGAATTTGCTTTAAGGAGAGCATGCAGTCTTAACAAGAAATTGCCAATAAATATTTTATCCATCCAATATGTTTTTAAAGAGAGTTTTTCCCCTTCGTCTTTCTGTTGCTCATATTTGAAATTCTTTCTTAGAAAGTTTTTTTTTACAGTATAATTCCTCCCTGCATACTGTATCATTTTACATTGGAAAAGATTGATACTTTTCTCCCACTGTGTTGTATATTCAGGTAAAATGAATACAGCTGTTCAGCAAGGGTGGCTTGTCAGACAAAATTAATCTTTGTACACAAACATAACTGATCTGGTATTGGAAAGATATATGATGTGATAGGAGAAGAGGTTTTCTATGGCAATTAAGCACCCAATGCCTACTGAAAGTTAATGAGAACTGGAAACCTGAGTCTCCTTGGTGCCTTCTAAAATCTCTCCCAGGAATATTCTAACAGCTCTAGCAAAGTCAGCAGAGGATGCCTGTTGATCCTGCATAAACAGTGCCAGATTCTGATCCCTTTACTCATGTTGAATAGTAATTCTGCAAGTAGTCCCATTTATCTAAGATACTACTCAACATGAGGTTATCAGAATCTGATTCAAAATAGTTTACTTCCCCCAGCAGATCATAACATAGTTATAATGCAGATCATACCCTTGTGGGGGGGGAGGGCAGAATGACAGTGTCTCTTTAAAGATGAAAAATGACCTGTCTGATGAGTTAAAATGTTACATTATTGCTCCACACCTTATTTTAAATTCCTTTTTACAAAAATATGTCAGGATCTTGATTCCAACACTATGTTTTTTGCATACATACATTTCCCCCATGGGGGTATCAATGAGATTGTTGCCCATGTAAGGAGAGGAAAATATTAGAGGAAATAGATCCATCAAGTGCATGAATTTGCCCTTAATTTGTTGATTTTTTAGCATGCCAGTATACCCTTATGATAAAATGGATATTACTGCAAAGTGCTAAACATCCCTGCAATATCTCAGTTCAGAAGAGACCTTAATTAGAAATTGTGCAATTAAGATATAAATCAAAACAGATACTTCCTTGCAAAAGTGCATTATCTGTATTAATGGCAAAGCTTAAGCTCCGGAACTTGAAGTTTTATGCTCAAAGTTGCAAAACATACAAATCCATAACGATGATACCCATACTGTGATCCTAGCAAACTACGCTAACTTCCCATTATAATGATGGGAACGAAAAGAGATCAAGATCTCCAATGTGTCAGACTGCCCAGTATCAGATCTTTTCAACACTTGTCCATATGACAGAATCTGAATCTCAAGGACATACCCAAGGTTACACCATAAAGGTACATTCCCCCGAGCTTGCTTTCGAAGGAGACAGGAATTCCTCTGTGTATTTAAGACACTTTTCTTCCTGCCCATTTAATGGGGGAAGGACAACTAAATTCAAATAACAATTTCTTCAATTGCCTTACAAGCAAAACTTATTGTCCTCTGCCTCTCCACTGAGAAGACTTGCTATTTCACAGCTTCCACAAGTTTGGCTTCCTCAGGCAAAAGAGCACTTAAACAGTTTCACATCCTCAGCATTTTTCAGAATAAATGCCAACTCAATGGAGTGCTTATTCCTTTATTTTTCTATTCCTTTTTCCTATTTTTAAATCTTTCAGATGAGCAGAAAATATAGTGTAGCCATCCAGCTGTGCAGTTGTCACAGAATGAGAGCTTATTTTTAGCCTGGGTACACAGCATGCAATTTTAGACTCATAGTATAAAAAGTTGAGAGTTGGAAAGGGGTAGAGGGAGTGTAGAGAAGTCAAACAACGAGTCATCAGAACTCATCAGGCTCTCAGCTCCTCCATGCAGGCATGTCTACTGCTTAGTCCTAGGGAAGAAAGCTACACGGAACCATCATTTTCAAGTGTCAACATAGTTTAGGGGTAATTAGACATCCAATTGGCAATGCTGGTAGCACTGCTAACATGTATCAAATGCAGCCCTCCAAATACAACACGTATGGGCCTCTGGGGTTGGATAAACAAGTTTCTTCATTAAGTGAGAAACCTAGCCCTTGCCTCCGTTACTACCAAGATCCCACAATAGCAAAACCAGTGAGAGATTCTGCTGCACTGACAGGAAAGGAGGAGGTGGCTCTGGACTAAGTGAATGGTACAGGGGGTATGCATCCCCCTTGCATAGCATATAGCCCAACTTAGAGTGACGCCCTACCTTGCCCTAGGAGAATGTGTGGGTAGGACATACACAGAGGGGAGGAGTGGCGCCAGAAGGTCTGCTGCTTTGTTGATCCCTCTTGCTGCTGAAAAGGGATCCCATAGGGCTGTGTAGGCTACTCCAGGTACTAGATGGGAGTAGGCTCCATGGAGCCCTTTTGCAATCATTCCACAACCTGGAGCAAGTCTATTCCTCCTCCTGCTCCACCCACCTCCCACACATGTCCCCAATGTCCAGTCCAATTACATGGATTTGATCTTATGACAGGAGAGCAACTACATTAGAAAACACTGGGTGGAGCCATGAGTGGAATGCATTAATTCTACACACTATTGGGACATAAACAAGAGGATAAGAAGTTGAGTGGGAGAGGCATGGTTCCCTCCCCCACAGTGATTTCACCCATGCCCTAAGAGTTGAAGGAAAGAATGTATTTTAAAAAGTGATCTTCAAAATGACCCTGTGCACGCAAAGGCAAGGACTAATAGAAGATGGTATCTAGGTGGTTAATATGCTGCCAAATCACGTGACATTTTAACTCGCTTTGAGGTTTCACTGGGGGTCAGGATACAAATGCCCAGGAAGCCCCAAAGTGTCATTTGGCAAGCTCCTGCAGTAGGGGACAGAAGAGAAGCTGCATTTCATCAGATAGCTTATCTACTGGTGACCAGAGAGGCAGGGGAAAATCCATGCCGCTCTCTCCAAGTCCCACAGATGACTTGTCATAGGACAGGGGAGTGAATCAGAGCCCATTTGAGAAGAGAACATGCTACCATAAGTGGTCAGAAAGCCAGAGTAAGAGGAGATTTAAACTGATCTCAGACCTAGGGAAAATGTTCCATTCCTGTTTAGTTCTTACTTTGCTGGAACTAGTTCACCTGAATTGAACCTGATTTTCAGAGGTGCTGAACCCTGACAGCTTCCATCCATTTCAATTGGCTTTGTGGATAGCCAACACTTCTGAAAACCATGTTCAACATTACATGACCACACCTACTCCCAAAGGACATCACCCCTGTGTCTCAGGCACAGTGACGTCACATTGGGTGGAGACATGAGGCATCGGAAAACGAACCCAGGACCCAACAGGGGAGAAGCCACGCCTAGAAGCAGGCACCAGGAAGAAGGCTTGAGCCTCACCTTTGGGCAGGCGCTACATGAACAAATGACAGCATGAAATATTGCTGTCAGTAAAGAGAATGGAGTAGCTATATTTGAAAATACACCTTGCATTAGTAACTTAATGAGAAAACTATGGATTTAGAGAACATTTGCCTTAAATGTGTTGAACTCTGGATTCAGTATAGATACAGTAAGACAGTTGACATATGTTAAATCAATATCAGCAACGAGGAGCCTATTAATTAACCTCTATTAATATGTTTTAGAGTGGGTGCTCTTTGAGTCAGAGGCTGTGCCTCGTTTTACCTTTGTGTGGCTTTAAGCCATCTTCACACACTCACAACCCTCACCCGTGTAGCTGGTGCGGGCTACATTTCCATACACACACAGAGAGAGAGAGAGAGACAAACACCATGAGCAGGAGAAACTATAAGGTAGATTGTAAATCTGTGTCACAATCAGTTTCCTGGGCTGCTCCTGGGGCAGGGTAGCCACAGTTTAGCCCTATGCAATAGAGAATCAAGGATATGGGGTTTCAGTGTTAGAAACTGTATCTAGAACATAAGTAATTTATCAATATTAAAGATGTGGTACATCGGCTTTCAGCAGGTACCAGATAATGTATCCATTAAGTGCTGAATATAAATCTCAGATAACCACAAGGAGTGGTGTGAGGTGGATTGCAGCAGATGAGGATGGTAATGGAGCTGCCAGTTTATGTAGCCATTCTTCGTATTTCTTTGTTGCTGCAATAAAAGAGAGCCAAATCCAGCAGTTTTTACTCAGGCAGAACTCAGATTAACTTCAAAGTGTCATTAATATTTTCTTTTGAATTCAGTACAAGTTTTGCCTCCATACTCCCATCAGATTTTGCAGGATTTGGCCCCAGATTGTGAGAGTTTGAATCCAACAAATAAACAAACTGATGTCCAAATTGATTCTAGTGGGGAACCACCACATCCTTGGTAGTTCTAGAGATGTTTCTGACACTTGATGCAATTGACTTTTTGAAAGGCTGACACCCTTACGTGATAAATAACAAAGACAAAAGCATGAAACATACTTGATAAATTCCGTTAGGTTGCACCATTTTTTAGAGTCCACTTTCTTCATCATCTCTTCAAAGGACTTTCCGCATCTGGGCAACTTTTCTAACATGAGCGATTCATTGCAAACGATCACTGGTTGACGTGCACCTAGAACAAGTCAGATAGCACGTTAAATCCCAAGTATCAGAGGGGTAGCCGTGTTAGTCTGGATCTGTAGAAGCGACAAAGAGTCCTGTGGCACCTTATAGACTAACAGACGTATTGGAGCATAAGCTTTCGTGGATGAATACCCACTTCGTCGGATGCATCCGACGAAGTGGGTATTCATCCACGAAAGCTTATGCTCCAATACGTCTGTTAGCCCAGGGCTACACTAGGGGAGGGGGTCGATCTACGATACGCAACTTCAGCTACGGGAATAGCGTAGCTGAAGTCGGCGTATCGTAATCGGCTTACCTGGCGATGAGGACGGCGGCGAGTCGATCGCTGCAGCTCCCCCGTCGACTCCGCTTCCGCCTTTCGATGCGGTGGATTGCCGGCGCCGAAGGGGAGCGCGATCAGGGATCGATTAATCGCGTCTTAATGAGACGCGAAAAATCGATCCCCGATAGATCGATTGCTACCCGCCGATCCGGCAGGTAGTGAAGACCTGCCCTTAGTCTATAAGGTGCCACAGGACTCTTCTTTAAATCCCAAGACACTGAAGATAGTAGGAACATGAATGTGGAATTATTTTTGTACAACTCCATGTACTTACAAGGTATCACCACGTCTATTCAAGCATCTCAGAGGACTTTACAGACACTGATGAATTTAACTTCACACACCACCACTTCGGGTTGTTATTTATTCCATTTTGTAAATGAGGAAAATGGGCACAAAGAAATTTAGGACCAAATTCAGATCTGGTATAAGATGGTGTAGTTCCCATTGAAGTCAATGGGAATTGGGAACCGCTTATACTACAACTGAATTTAGAGCATTATGAATTGCCTCAGGTCACACAAAAAGTCTGTACTAGAACCAGGAATAGAATCCAGGTGTTCTGGCTAAAAGTCCTATGCTTTATCCAAAAAAATCCTTCTTAGTTTATCAATAATGCAATAGATCTTACAGCTAAAATAGAAAATGTTTTTATAGGTCAAACCTTTAAAACTCTAGATATGTCAAACTATCTTACTAAGGAATAGATTAGAACTACAGTGACTGGGCAGACAAAGGCAGCAGTGACTATGCTCATAACTCACAAAACCCAAAGAATTAGAAACGTTTTTTACTGAGAGGAAGAATTTTGTCCATGACACTTGGATTCGGGTCTTGGAAAAGTACCATGAGATCTGCAGTTTCCAGCTGCTGCTAGAGATGGAAAGTAAAGTCTCATCTGGAAATACTACAACTCAGAACAGTGCAATACACTCCCTTCCCCACCCACCTGTGTAGAACCATTGGAATAATTAAATACAAAAAGTAATAAATAATAGTTAAATACAGTATCATCACCAAATGTGAGCTTCAATCCAGGTGTGGGATTTGAACTCATGCATGTCTTTCTGGGCTAGAGGTAGCCAACTGAGCCATGTTACCATATATTGCATTGTCTTTAGGAGCCCAGAGTAGAGGGAACTGTCATGTTGAATTTACGATTGTATAGTATTTCTAAGCCTTATTAGTGAAGACAAAATGGAGTGATTGACCACATAAATTTGCTTTGGGTCAGAGCATAGATTAGGAAAGAATTTGGCAAGCTTTAACACATTAAACTAACTGTTTTGCTGTAACTATAAAACTAATATTTTTTATACCAGGAACGTTTGCACATCTCATCTACAAAGGACTTTAAAATCAATTGTCACTAATAAAAGACTGGGTAGAAGCAGATCTAGGGTGAGGTAGAAGACTCTTCTCTTCATGGGACTGGCTTAGAGGGATTGGCTAGCATTAGTTGGCACTGGTGTTATAACCACTTAGCCATGCAGAAAATAGTTAATCTGGGCTTATACTTTTGGCTAGCCCTAAAACACCTTTGGGACAGCATTGTTTAGGAATGTGATCTGTAAATAGGCTATTATGTATGAGAGCACTTCGACCCTGTAGAATCTCAGGAGTTTGAAATGCCGAGGCCTTCAGAGCATTAGACAAGTCTCTGAGTGAAGACAGGGATTTACTAGCTGTCAAGGTCCCAGGAGGCCTATAAAGCAGTTGGTTGGGACTACCCAGTAAGAGCCAAGGCCGACAAGTCTGCAGGAGCATGGAATCAGACAGAGAAAGGCCTACGTGACTGGCAAGTGGATGCAGGTAGGGCTTGTGCTACAGGACCCAGTTTATTTGTATGAAAGAAGCCCGAGGGAAGGGCTAGCCAGTTGCTGGAGGAAAGTCAGGACTCACAGTCCTGAGAAGAGACTGTGTTGTCCTACTTACACCTCAGAAAAGAGAGGATTTTTATTTGGATCTGATCTGTAGATCAGGAAGCGGAAGACTTTCACACTTGTGCCTTTTTCCTTCTGCAGCCAGTAAAAGGAGAACTTTTATTTGGACCCTGTTTACATCACAGGAAGGGGAGGAAACCTTTGCTTTTTTATTATTGAGTTACATTTCGGGAATGGGCTCCTTTCAGTGCTAGGAAGACACCTTGCTCCAGAGAGATGCAATGTCTATGATTTCAGAGAACCTGCACTCCTGCTTTCCTCTGTGGAAGAACTCTTTACTGCTATTTAACCAGGAGCTTCTTTAAGGTTGCCACTAGTTTGGATTTTTCAAATCTCTTTCATCTACAAGTTATTTCAATTAACATTTGCTATAACAACAATCTGGGGCTGTCACTAAGGATGTTTTACCACCAAGTCCAGGTGCTTTTTCAATTTAAAAAAGCAACCCTGTATTACACTGTTAGATGCTGTGTCAGACAGGAACATTACTAAATGAGAATGGCATGGGTATTGGAGTCTTCAGTTGTTGGTATTTATGATCATGGATCCATCTGTAACAGGATGCATATAGTTTAGAGTCTTAAGACTCAGGTAAACAGACTGATTTCAGCTAATATGGGACTGTACTTAATTACAAAAAGGAATATCTTCACTGAGAATGAAAAGTATATTTCTGTAACCCACTGGTGTGTGTTACAGGTCCCCCATCCATAAATGATAGGCATTTCTTACAGTGACAGCTAGAGATATTGGTTCTTTAGCTCAAGTTGTAGCAGCTCATCTTTTTAGCTCTGGAGGTTCCTTGTTCAAGTCCCAAGTGTATCAGCCAAGATGGTAGTGGCCCCACTCCCCTGGCCGGGGCACCGGCGGGGAGCGCGGCATGCCCACTGCCCCGGCTGGAGCGCCAACGAGGAGGGCGGCATGCCCGCTGCCCTGGCCAGGGCGCTGGCAGGGAGGGATGCATGCCCGTAGCCCTGCTGCCCTGGCCGGGGCGCCGGCAGGGAGGGCGGCATGCCCACAGTCCCACTGCCCCGGCTGGGGCGCCGGCGGGAAGCGTGGCATGCCCACGGCCCCGCTCCCCCGGCTGGGGCACCAGCGGGGAAGGGAGCCGCCCCCCGCGGCTTGCAGCCCCAGGCACGCGCTTGCTGCGCTGGTGCCTGGAGCCGCCCCTGGAGAACACTAGAGGCAGGGTATTCTAAGTGGGGGAGTCTAACTTGAAAGACAATTCATTTTTTGATCGGATAAAACCTAAAATGTGTTGATTTTCAGGGCGTAATACAAAATCTAGCTATTTACTCAGATGCCTAAGTGGGCTGTGTGAGCAAGTTCCATTTTTCTTTTTTGTAGATTTGGAATTTTTTGGTTGGCTTTGTTCAAAGATTAAATATTTTTACATGTGTGATTTAAAGAAAAATTGAATAGAGCCTGATGAGCGCATATCTTCTAAAACTAAAGAGACACAACTCATGAAAGAATCTGATCACCCAGTCATTTCAGTCTGATTCCCTGACCACAGCTTTTTGATACTTACGTTTCTTAGATAAACCAGACCCAAATTGCATTTTAAAGTTTTCCCATCACTATCTAGACTGATTAAAGACTAGGACATGTTGACAAACCCGCAGATATATTCCAAATTAAAAGCAAACTGCTAATGGACAAAAACGTCTAGGGTTGACTAGCTTAACCTACTTATGTTGTGGTTTTGTGTGTGCGTTATTGAAAGGGCTTTCATTAACAAAAAAGTAATATATGTTTGCGTCTTAGAACTTTAAAAATCTCACCTGTTAATCCAAGTGTCATTAGACCATTAACTAGAAAGAAAAAAAGAAGAAGAGACTGATTAGAATTTCTTGGTTTTATTCCAGCATGATAAAAATTGGTGTAGTATTAGATCTAATACATAAGTAATCTTGACCACAGTTAATGATTCAACAGAACATTCCAAGTCACCACATGCTCTAAGTACTGTCATAAGGGTTTATTTTTATTAGAAGTGGGAGGGGAAAATTAACATTTGCTCAACATTAAAAAAGAATTGTCTCTTATCTCTCTTTTAATCTACACAAATCACACCAGCTTTTTAGGAAACTAAGTGAGTAACTTCATGCAAGTGGCTATGTTCTGCTCTCATTTACACCCTGTGCAACACCACCACGGAAGTCAGCTGGCTTGCACAGCGTGGGAAGTTCGAGTATGGCTCAAATTGCATAGATACAAATTCTACCTTTGTTAATACATGCCCAACCCCCAGTCCATTCAATGAGAATTGTTGTGCACCCATATCTAAGAAGAATTCAGCCCCTACTGTGGAATAAACTTTTCTTATGGTCAAGTACAAACTTCTACTGGCAAGAATTTACTAGAATTCTGCAGAACAGGAATGCAAGTACCAGGATGCTTTGATAGCATAGGGATGTGAGCTTCAAGTATACACCCTAAGAGTTGTAACTATTTTGTAAAAGGAGTACATATTTTTCAGTCTGGCAATGTAGTGGTAAATGTAGTGGATTCCCCACCAACTTTTTTAAATCTACATTTTAAAATGTGCTTTATCAATTGCAGGCAACTGTGTTATGGGATTAAGTAAACATTTTCTGGGGTGGATAAAACTACCCACTCCCAAGCAACCAAAGTTTTGATGTACAACCACAAGTTCACCCCTACAATTCCTGATTTCCTCTGGAAATCTTACATTACACTTCTTTATAAATTTCTATCAAGGATCTCCAAGTATTTTGCAGTCATGAGTGAAGTATTCCTCACATTACCATTGTGAGGTAAGTCAGAACTAGCTTACCATAAGAAAGAACAGGTAGAAGAGGTAAGAATTTATCCACATTTTACATGTGGGATAACCAGAGCATAGAGAGGTTAAGTGACTTTCTCTGTGTCATATAGGAGGACTGTGGCAAAGCCAGCAATGGAACACAGTTCCTTGGTCTCAGTCTCATGTTTTAAACATAAGATCATCAGTCAAATGAAAAGGAACTTTAATATCATTTTTGATCTCACCAAAACAAAGTAATACAGGAAGTAACGTTTATGTAAGACCCCAAAGCTTCAAACCTTTTGAGGTTCACCCTTTATTGACTTAGAAACATCATGTATGACAAAGATTTAACCAGGGGACCAAAATGGGAGACACGATTGACGATTTTCTTGTGATTCAACATCATGCTGTTCTTTTAGGAAGGGCTGAGTCCAGTATTCCACTTTAAAAAAACCTACTAGTTAATTGACTGTTGAATTCATTTAGACAATACATATAGCTACAAGTAAAGTGTAGTTACAGTGTTGAAAGATCCTGTAGTATTTCACTAGTAAATGATCATGAAGATACATTCACAAACATTCTTAATTGAACCAATAGTTGAAAAAAGAGGTTAAGATTGAACACACCAACTGGCTGTTGGTGTAATCACAGATGCCACTAAGTTTTATTTTCTACATATACAAATAGAAGCTACAGTGGTTACCAGTAAGCAGGACAGAAATTGGAGGCTAAGGGCAGTGGCGTAGCCAGGTTTAGAGCACAGGGGGAGCGGAGCTAAAAAAAGGCGCCGGGAGCAAAAAGTGTAGGGAGCAAAAAAAAAATGCAACACTCTGGCTGCAGTGCCAGAGCAAAAGGTGTTGGAGCACAAAAAAGGCACTGCTTCTGCTCAGTGGGGGAGCGGCTGCTCCCCCTGCTCCCCCCCACCCCCACCCCTCGGCTACGCTACTGGCTAAGGGGTCAATCAGTTTGGAATTGGAGATGGGGCTAAAGCAACAGGACAAAGGGGGTGGGAATTGGCAGCATAACCATCTCTATTGATGGTCATAGCATCTCTTTGCATCAGGAGTCAGTATTGCACTGATCTGCAGCTCCAGCGCCCCCTTTAGCTACTTCCTCTGTGCTGCATAGGCTCATCCTTTGTCTGTGTTCTGTGGCCCAGTCCTCTAGCCAAGACAATTCTTCAGTCTCATTGCCTCCTGAGATATCAAAAGTCCAACATCACAAGCTCCAATGAGCCATCAACTAAAAGGGCCTTCTGCCCCTCCTTAGGCCTATGTTAAGATCCCCTCACTTCTTTCACAGTCCTCCCTCGGGACTTTTCTTACAAGAGCTTCTCTTGCTCCCTGCAGAAGAATCCTGACTCCTCTATAATTTCCTCCACCCCCCACCCAACTGAGCTCCCTTAGATTCCTTATAAGGCCCAGGTATCTAATGGATTATCACCTAGTTCCACCCCCTCTGGCCAGGAGGCAATCAATCAGTCACCCCATGGTTGCAGAACACGCCTCTAATTGAGGATTTTCTTTTCCCTTCTGAGGGAGAAACCTGATCACAGGCAAGTTTGGAGATGCTGAGGTGTAAAAAAAAATGACAGGGGAGGGAGACATGAGAAAGTAATAAGCAATAAGGAAACAAGTGTTCCTTTATTACCACACATTTAAAAATCATATGCATCAAGGCTTTATTTTCACTGTCAAAAAAAAAAGGGTGTGTTTTTACTGTGGGATGAGTGATGTGCATCGTACTGTAAAATCCTAGTGGAGACAAGGCACTGTCGTTTTTACAATGATGTAGGTGAGGTCAACACTAGATCCCACCTCCCCACCCCATGGTTGACCTTGCCTATTTACCTCATAGTAAAACTACTAGAGTGCCTTATCTTTACTAGGATTTTACAGCAGGGCAGCTAATGCACATTGGTTATCCCATGGTAAAAAACCACATCTTTGTGGCAGGGAAGGCATACTCCCAGAATGAGATCCTATTCTCAGAGCTGCACCGTGGACTTTTATTGCACACACTGCACTCTGATCTTGTACACAGAATTCCTACTGATGGCGACATGAGTTTTACACTGGGATCTAGGGCAATATAGAAATTAACAGTGTGGATGCACAAGAGGAGAATTTTTGCCCTATAATCGTGAAAGTGAGGCTATAATCACTGGGTCCTGGTGACATTGACAAATTGTTCATTCTTACAATTTATGCTATCACTAGAACTCCTTCATGGGTGTGTGGTTTTATTATGTACTGGTTTTTTTCCCCACAGTATTATTTGTATAGTACCTCAGTTGCCATATAAATTTAAAATAGCATTTGGACGCTCTAATGTCAATCTCTACTAAAGGTGCCCCAAAACACTTTTCAATAATGACCTTCATACCTTTTGAAAGTTCATAAGAGAGAATGTTATTCTGATATTTCCCTCTTGCCTAAATATTTCTTCAGGAAGCTGCAATTTCTGTCAAGACTCAATGATTTTAGAGAATTACATATTTCCCAAAGGCTGTGTGAAGTACCTCTTGTTTTATGTGGCTTGCATGTGCAGTTCTTTCCTCAATAATGGTAGCTTTGTAATACCCCATACAGTGTGTCCTGTGGTGTATCTAAACCAGTCTTCAAACTTTGTCTTTGCCACTCCAAAAAATTACTTTCTCTTCAATCCCATTTCTCATTAACTGAAGGACAGAAGCAATTTTATTTCCCTATTCTTCTGTTATCACAGAAGTTTTAATATATTGTCATAACTTCTTATATTTATTCCACTTTAATTCCCAAAAGATTCCAAAGCATTTGACAAGCACTGATGCAAACATATTCTACACACAAAGAACTTTAGAAACCAATAAGATCCCTTTATTTGCTACTGAAATGCAGCTACATCTGAACTGAAACCTAGCAATGCAATACTGCACAACAGAACTAGGTTAGGACTAGAGGTGAAGAATATTGTACTCAGTTGAAACTAAAGATGGACGTCAGGTAGGCAGAATATAATTACCCAAATTGGTATTTGGATGGGATAGGGAGATTAATCATAGAATATCAGGGTTGGAAGGGACCTTAGGAGGTCATCTAGTCCAACCCCCTGCTCAAAGCAGGACCAATCCCCAATTTTTGCCCCAGATCCCTAAATGGCCCCCTCAAGAATTGAACTCACAACCCTGGGTTTAGCAGGCCAATGCTCAAACCACTGAGCTATGCCTCCCCCCAATAGCTCTACGTTTACAAAAAGTAAGAGTAATATCTCTACTCTTACAAAAAGTGCCAATGGATGTTTAATGAAGACCATTTTTTCTTTTTCTCCTTCAGCATGCTTGGGTGCTGGATCAATGTTGCCTTAGAGGTGAAAATGACACCTACTAAATCACCATCT
This sequence comes from Macrochelys suwanniensis, assembly GCA_033296515.1. NCBI lineage: Eukaryota > Metazoa > Chordata > Testudines > Chelydridae > Macrochelys > Macrochelys suwanniensis. Next base: position 96,083,962 of record CM065776.1, on the reverse strand, counting down.
GCCACTTCCCAAAGAACCCATAGCTTCCCTGGTGCTGTCCTATCCAAGTACTGGCCTGGCACAACATTGTTTGTAAAAACAAGCAGGATTAGTTTCAAGTGACAGAGCTACAGGCCAAGAGTTATTTGTGATTGTAAGATATGAGCTATGATACAGTGTTACAAAATTCTGTTGGGGTACCCCTCTATAATATATATAATATACCATTACCCACATATTATCTAAATGCTAAATGCTAAGAAGATTGGCCTTACAGAAACAAGTAGGTATGCAACATGCCATATATTTAAATTTTTGTAAGTAATTAAACATTAAATGTATCTCTTGAGCATTTAGTGTTCAATATACAAAATTTAGTTATCTATCCTTACTTAAAAGTACATAGATTCAGTTCTTCGATGTCAAGGCCAGCGGAGACCATTGTGATCATCTAGTCTGACCTCCTGTATAACACAGGCCACAGAACTCCACCCCAAAATAATTCTTAGAATATATCTGTGATAAATGAAAGGGGGGGGGGGGGGGGTGTAGCTCCCTTTTATGGACGCCCAGCCAGTCAGTTAGCTATAAAATCCCTCTTAGTAGCTATTCTCTATTTGCTTTACCTGTAAAGGGTTAAAAAATCTCCCTGCAATGCATAGGTAAAAGGAAGGGAGTGGGCACCTGACCAAAAGAGCCAATGGGAAGGCTAGAATTTTTTAAAATTGGGGAAAAACTTCCCCTTTGTCCGTCTGTTGTTGTTCTCTGGAGAGAGGGAACAGGGTAGCAACTATGCTGTAAAAAGCTTTGGGTCAGGTATGAAAAATCATCTGAATCATACACAGAAACTATTCATCTGAAACCCCCAGATATGTAAGTAAATCAGGAAATATCCAGGAAGACGCGATTAGGTTTATCTCTTTTTATTTCTTTATGGCTTGTGGACTCCTCTGTGCTAACCCTAAATGCTTTTGATTTGCTTGTAACCTTTAGCTGGACCTCAAGAAGGTTATTCTTGATGCTTAATTCTTGTGGGGTTTTTTAAATCTAGGAATAGCCTGAGTTTCCAAATATATATTTTCTTTTTGTTTTTAATACAATTTACCTTTTTTAAGAACAGGATTGGATTTTGTGTCCTAAGAGGTTTGTGCACGTTGTTTAATTAGCTGGTGGCAACAACTGATTTCCTTTGTTTTTCTTTCTCAGCTCTTCCCCGGGAGGAGGGGGAGTCAAAGGGCTTGAGGGTACCCCACAGGGAAGAATTCCCAAGTGCACCTTCCTGGGTGCTCAAAGAAGTTTTGCACTTGGGTGGTGGCAGCATCTACCCATCCAAGATCAGAGAAAAGCTGTAACCTTGGGAGTTTAATACAAGCCTGGAGTGGCCAGTATTAATTTTTAGAATCCTTGCGGGCCCCCACCTTCTGCACTCGAAGTGCCAGAGTGGGGAATCAGCCTTGACAATATCCTCTAGAAAAACATCCAATCTGGATTTTAAAATGGTCAGTGATGGAGAATCCACCACAACTCTTGGTAAGTCATTCCACTGGTTAATTACTCTGACCTTTAAAAATGTACACCTCATTTCATGATTTTTTCTAGCTTCAACTTCCAGCCTTTGGACCAGCTTATACCTTTCTCTGCTAGACTGAAGAGCCCATATTAAATATTTGTTCCCCATGTAGGTACTTATAGACTGTAATCAAGTCACCCCTTAACCTTCTCTTTGTTAAGCTAAATAGATGGAGCTCTTTGAGTCCATCACTATAAGGCAGGGGTGGCAAACTACTGCCCGCGAGCCGCATCCGGCCTGCCAACTGTTTTAATCTGGCCCTCGAGCTCCCGCTGGGGAGCAGGATATGGGGCTTGCCCTGCTCCGGCGCTCCAGCTGGGGAGCAGGGTCGGGGGCTGCTCCACGCAGCTCCCGGAAGCAGCGGCATGGCCCCCCTCCAGCGCTCCAGCCAATGGGAGCTGCAGGGGCGTTGTATGCGGACGGGGCAACACGCAGAGCTGCCTGGCTGTGCCTCCACGTAGGAGCCGGAGAAGGGACATGCTGCTGCTTCTGCAAGCTGCTTGAGGTAAGCACCACCTGGAGCCTGCACCCGAGCCTCCTCTCGCTCCCCAACCCCCTGAGTACAATCTAAATTAAGATGAAAGCAACAGAGGTAAGAGGGAGGGGGGCAAAGGTACCCAGTGGGCCATATACCTACCTATATGCCTGACATTTGTGCATACGTTGGATATTTGCACCGAAAAATAGGTGGGTACAAGTGAATGTGTGCCACTGCATCCACCTCAGCTTCGAAAAACTGGGCCTGTACTAAGTCCCTGTCTGCTAAATAAGATAAGAAAATATATCTGGTGCCTGGATGTGGAGGAGAGGTGGTTATGAGGCAGCCTACCCTCAAAGAAAAAATTAATATGAAACGTCCTTATTTTTGACATGTATGAAGGTTACAGTACTGGGAGCAAAAATGACATTATCAGAACAAAAAGGTTGCTTCCCACCTCCAATAATTTTAATAACCCAAATTATAAGTGCCTGTGCATGGTTCAGAAAGTCATCTTTTGTTCTCATTGGTACTAATTGGCCATTATATGTTTGTCCTTTATAAGAGGAGCAGACTATTGAAAAATACAAAAGAGAGAGAGAGAACAATCATAATGTACTGTGAAAGCAGCAAAGGAAATGAGGCAAATGAAGCTCAGAGATCTGGGCAATGGAAGGAACACAACACAAAGGAAGGAAGTAGGAAACAAACAGAAGCTATAATAAATATAGCGCATGAAAGAAATATCACAGGCACAATTTTAAATAGTTTCGGGGAGGGGGACAGGAATCCTACATCAGAGAGTGAACAGGGACAAAAGGGAAAAGGTTAAATAAATCTGTAAGGGCAGGTGTAGTGAACTTGTGCCCTAGAGGAGGTCCCCTCACCCCTGCCCCTACTACAAGGCCGCATCCAAGCTAGAGAGCAGCTTCGGTTCTGGGGGGTTGCTCCCGGCACAGGTTCAGAGGCTGCTCAGAGGAGCACTCACAGCTGGGAGGTAATGAGAAGTATGTAAGCTGACTCTCCTTAGGGTCAGCACTTTAAAGAGGGATCAAGTATTTCCCACAGTGACTGGTTTGTGCTCACTAGAAGTGGGAGTTTGGAGGGAACTGGGCTATATCTTCAATCTGCTTTGTATTTTTCTAATAAAATAATAATAATACCTATCTTCTGTATAGCTCTTTCATTGGTAGAGTTCAAAATGCTTTACAAAGCAGGTCAGCATCATTTATCCCTGTTTTACAGACAGGGAAACTGAGACACAGAGAGGGGACGTGAGTTAGTGTTAATTGTTTGTAGGCCACATGAAAAGAATGCAGCCAGAGATGGTGTTACCAGTTTACTATTTTGGCTAAGCCAAAATCTGGGAAGGAAGGAAGGAAGGAAAGATGTAGCCTATAGGACTAACCTGCTTGCTTGTATATATACTTAATATATACTGTGATACAGGAGGGCCAGGGAGCAGCAGTAGTAGAGTGTGAGAGGGGAAATATATAAGCCCTAGGCTAATTAAGGCGTGGTTCCCTGGAGACTAGGGAGGGTGGCTACAGGTTAATTGGAGCACCTGCAGTCAATTAAGGCCCTCTCAGGAACCTAATAAAACCCCCTGCTTCAGGCAGACAGAGGAGGAGGAGGAAGGAGTTGGAGCAGAGTGGTTTGGAGTGGAACAGAGAGCAGTTTGGAGGAGTTGAAGCAGAGTGGATTGGTGGTGGAGCAGAGAGCAGTTTGGAGGAAAGCAGAGGAGAGTTTGGAGAAGTGCTGTGGCGGGCTAAGAAGACCAAGACCCTAGGTAAAGGGACACCTGGCTTGTGCGGAGGGAAGGCAGGAAGCCCCACAAGCAGGAGAGGGAAGGAGCCCAGGGGAAAGTATCACTAGTACAAGTGGTTTACCCACTAACCTAGGGCCCCGGGCTGGGACCCGGAGTAGAGGGCGGGCCCGGGTCCCTCCCTCTCCATTCCCCTTCTCTTGGATACTAGTGGGACAGCTGATACCCCAGTTCAGGGGCAAGAAACGGTGCCCTGAAAACCCCCCACAAGAAGAGAAAGTGCAGGACCCTCATAGTAGTGCCAGCAATTTGCCACAATACAAATACTTAAACTATAAGAAAAGATAGATAGATATATATCTTAAGTATTTGGTTTATTTAATAGGTTTATAGATTTATATTAAAGTAAGTTTGGCTGTAATGCAAGAGACCTACAGGCCATATCTTGTATGTTAAGCTAAGGCAAAGTTAGCATATCTATATTAAGACCTTTTACCCAGAAAAGTAAAGTTGACCTATACCTTGTTACCTAAATAGATAAGTACCCACGCCTATGTCTATGATCTTTTCTAGACCAATGGAGAATGGCATAGGGGGGTTTTCAATGTTGTACCCACAGACTTAACAGGTACACCACAAGGAAATTTATGTGCGTATGTACATGTCATCAATACGCACAAATATACTAGCCTATGGGGTAAGTGTACCCTAACATTTTGTGGGTGAGGAATGAAATTTGGGCATAGGAGGAAGGATTTCCGGCACTTGTGCCCTATAAAAGAGGTGACCCACCTCTTTAGAGTACTCCGCTCTATCATCCTCACTTACTCTATCTTACTTACTTTCACTCACTCTTTCTATTTTATTTTATCTATTCTACCTATCTACGATGACTACTACTATTAGTGGGCTATACTTGTTCTTCTTAAACTTTAAGTCTCAAGGGAACTAGGCTAAGCTTGGTTTCCCTAAATTTTATTCTTAGTTTATTAGGTTTTGATTTTAAGTTTAAGTTAGTCAAGTAAACCCTAAGTTCACTTTAATAGCTCTTAGCATTAGTTTCTTCTAAACACTGTATCCCTCACTCAAGAATTGAGAAACCTGAACTGCAAGGCTGGTCCTGTGTCTCTTACCACCAGGTTATCAAGGCAGGGTGTGAGTATATTAACCAAAGCTTTGTTGCATATAATACTATATTAACATATGTATCTTTTGAATAGCAGTAATGCAATTGTAACTTTGTAACTCTGGGTATTTTACCATTTACTTACTATTATTGATTTTAATAAAAAGTCTTTAAGGCTATATCTGTCTCAGTGTCAGCTTCCTGTCATACCCCCGAGGGTCCTTTGAAAATTCTGTGGAGCCTGATTCAGGACAAGAACTTTTATCTTCCGATAAAACAGATTGGCGAGCCTAAAACCCATACTATTAATATTAATTATTAATTATTATTATTAATAATAAATTAAATTAATGTTATTAGTACACCCTAAATCAGGCTACAAAATAAAAGGAAAGAAAGAAAGGGAAAGAAAGAGAACCTACAAAGAATTTAATGGAGATCCAGGTTTAAATGAAAAAAACATTTTGCTTTGACCCTTGCCCTACTACCTGGCCCTTTTATTTACTTCCCCCACTCAATTTTTGTTCCTGTAGGGGTGGTATGAAAAACAAGTACTAAGTGATGTATTTTAATATTTGGAACTAACAGTGCAATGCAGTGCTATATTATGTCAGAGTTTGAAATATCATGGTCTGGTTTTTGAACTGGTAACAACCCTGGGCACTGGCATTCCCCTTCCACAGAGCCAGGAAAGCAGAAGATGGAGTAATTCAAACTTCTCTTATTCATCCACCAGTGCACCTTAACATGGAACACTACAAATGTTACTAGTGGCTCAAGTCTCCCTGTCAGTTCAGAACTTCCCAACCCTTTCTGAGACTGCCAAGAAGCGTGACAATTATTCTGAAATCTTACCTCAACTATGTCAGAAACACTGTCCTCCCACTTGTTTGTAAAGCACTTAACTCGCTGCTGGCAATATATAAATACTTGACAATTTCTGAATAACCAATATGTATTCCCAAAAGTCTCTGAGATAGATTTTCTGCTTCTTTACTTGAAACAGCTTTACTTACTGGGTACATCTACCCTGCAATAAAAGACCTTTGGCACGGACACAGCAGATCAGATCAGCTGACTCAGGGTCACAGGGCTTTGTCTGCAGGCCTTAAAATTACCATATAGATGGTCAAGCTCAGGCTGGATCCCAGGTTCTGAAACCACACAAGGGAAGTGGGTTTCAAAGCCCAGGCTCCAGTCTGACCCTGAATGTCAACACTGCAATGTTTAGCCCTGCAGCCCAAGCCCCAGACTCTGAGACTCAGTGCCACAGGTTTTTTATTGCAGTGTAGATATACCCACTGTTAGACCACTGCATGGATACCAAATTTATATCCATGGACGTGGATACCTGAGGAGCTGCAGGGCTCCACCAGGAATAGCAGCAGTGAAAGCAGCCACATGTCCGGCCACCACTCGCAGGAGCCAGCACCCGACGCGCGCAGGCAGGTCCTCTGGCGTGGCTGTCCTGCCCCCAACCCTATCCAATGGGGTGGGCACCAGGCTCAGCAGCAGCTGTTCCTGGTCGCACTAGTCCAGGAGCGTGCAAGCCGCTAAGCATGGGGCCCACCCTATTGGGCGGGGCCGGGGGCAGTACAACAACACTGGAGGAGCTGCCTGTGTGGGGTGCTGGCTCCTGTGAGCGGTGACCGGATGTGCAGCTGCTTTCACTGTTGCCAGTTCCGGTAGAGCCCTGCAGCTCCTCCGATATCCGCTTTATATCTGCAGATATAAATTTGGTGGCCGTGCAGGGCTCTACCCACTGTTACTGTTCCAAACAGAGACTTTCAAAGGTGACTAGTCAGTTATAGCGACAAAGAGTCCTGTGGCACCTTATAGACTAACAGACGTATTGGAGCATAAGCTTTCGTGGGTGAATACCCACTTCATCGGATGCGTCAGCTTATGCTCCAATACGTCTGTTAGTCTATAAGGTGCCACAGGACTCTTTGTCGCGTCTACAGATCCAGACTCTGATACTAGTCAGTTATAGACACAACATTTCTATTTTATCATGGGAGCTGTGCATCTAAATCCCTTACTCAGCAACAAAAACTTAACCCGAGATGTTAAATTATGATGCCATCATAACTTTTCTGTCTTATTCAAATTGAGATGAAGTAATTCTTACAGAAAGAAATATAAAGTGACAGTCTTCACACCAACTAATCTGTAGCTGGCAGAGAAACTAATTAGTGTCAGTATCATTTGCATGAAGTAAACTCACTTCACGTTCTTAAATGGATGACACGAACAATTATACAGATTAGTTCTCAAGTAGATTTTTTCCCCTCCGGGAACCATAGCTCAAATCCTTCCCAGAGGAACACTGTTCCAAAAAGAAAAATAATCCCTTTGTTTCAAAAGTATAACTGAGCTGATAGAATCAGGAACTGCTTTTGGCTGACTCCCAGCACTACATGCAGGGGGTCTATGGTACGCTCTCCAAGAGGTCTGCATCAATCCAAGTCTAGCAGTGCAGAATTGCAGAGAAGCTAGTCAAAAGATGACCCAGTGCAAACCTGTTAAAAGGTAAGCAGAAAAGCTTTTCAAACACTCCTAAATCACTAATTGTTGAATTCACATCTGTGCACAGGCCCCTGCGTGCTATGCAAGAATCACACATTAAGGGTGCAAAAGGGTATGGAGAGCGCTGGGATGAATTTTTCCTTAGCAGAAAATATGTGTATGAACTTTAAAAATACAGATAATTATAATTTGAAATAAAATGGGAGGGGGGAATTATTTCCTCCTTTGTTTACCACACAAGACCAGAGACCAATGATCTGTGTTTCCCATACAACATAATGGGCCTGATCCTACGCCCACTGATGTTACCTTGACATACCCTGCAGCTGTCTGTGGAGCGCTGTAATCTGCAAGTGGTTGTGTTGCGGGAGAAACATTAAATCTTAAACATAGATCTTGGCTCATCATAAGGTGTTCCATTCAACTTTAAGGGCCATATAGGTGTCTCTCTCTATGTTCATGTGTTGCCTTGAACAATAGAGTCCTGGTCCTGATTGGGATCTTTAAGTGCCACTGATCAAACACTCTAATTCTTGAGTGCACATGCACCTTATGGAAAAGTTCTATAGAATTTAATTAAAATGAAGACATTCCTATAGGCTTTTTGGACCATTCTATGGAAAATTCTATTCCAGCTACAGAATTTTAAAGGACAGTTTAAAAAACGGTAGAAAGAGATTATTTTCCATTAAATTATATGGGTGTTTAGTGTAACTTCTCTAGAACTCTATTGGTTTCATCCCTATTATATTCTGCACAATTTTTCAATAGAGTATGCCTGGATGTGTAATTTTTAGAACATAAACATAAGAATGGCATACTGGGTCAGACCAAAGGTCCATCTAGCCTAGTATCTTGACTTCCAACAGTGACCAGTGCCAGGTGCCCCAGAGGGCATGAACAGAACAGGTAATCATCAAGTGATCCATCCGCTGTCACCCATTCCCAGCTTCTGGCAAACCATTCCTGCCCATCCAGTTTTACACCAAAACTGTTCTTTAATAGATTCATTTCTTTAAGAGACCTTTATTTTTAGGATGGCTCTGCTAATTTATAAAATATAGTTTGACAAAAACATTGAAAAGTCACTGGATAGTTACTTTTTCTGGTAATCTTAACAACCTTCCTTAACAGTTAAATTTTCTGTTTTGTTTTTGTGACTGGAGCACTAAAAGTTGATTATTTTAAGTGCTACTCCTTTAACCATTTCAGCGCTGCTGAAGATGGAGATGCATTTTGCCCTATATGCTCCGATATTTACATGGTAAATCTTTTCACAGGCCTTTATAGAACACCAATCAATGTAATATCCAGGTGCTAAAATCCTCAGTGAGTTGTTAACAGCAAGTGCATTACAGGTTGCCATGTCCTGCTATGGTAGATGCCAGCAGCAAAAGGGTTAAGTGGGCATGATTGTTATACCAGGCCCATACCAATAAAGGGGGGAAAGCCAAGGGTTTGAAAAGACACCATAATATTTTGGATATTTTATTTTCCAAGCATTTGAACTTATACATCTTCATCACATCCTTGTGAAGTACTGTTTTTGTTGTTCCCATTTTACAAGCAGGGAAACGAAGGCAGAGTATGTTAAGTGATTTACACAAGACCACAGAAGGAATTCAGTATCAGGTTTGGGATAATGCATTCCTAACATCCAGTTCTGTGCCAGGACCACTAGATCACAACTCCCTCTGTCTCAAAGAAACAGTTCCTGGATAAATGAAGTGTGTTATAGTCACAAACATCTCTATCTAAAAGGTATATGTTAGGTGTGGCTGTGCAACATTATGGTTAAGGTGCATGCACACAAAAAAAAAAAGAGGTAACAGCTGAGGTGGAGTACAAAAAATGTCAACTCTCTAAATTATTCCTATGGAAGTATTGTCTTCAGTCCACTGATTGCAATGGAAGATGATCATGCGACTCTAGGATGGTATATGACCCTTAGCCTACCAATCTACAATGCACCACATGATTACCAGGAAGCAAATATTTTTAGCCTGTGTGATGCTACGTAGTCTTTAGCCAAAGAAGCATGAAAAGACTAAAGCAAAGGTGATGTGGCATAAAGTTTACTTATAATAAGGAAATATAAAGGTCAGCCCAATACTGGCTTAATTCGACATCTATTCACCTGTGAATGGCAAGTACAGTATGAGTCCCTCAAGGCAAATAAGGACTTTAATCACAGGAACTGAATGGGAGAGCCAAACGAGCTTATATTTTTTTAAGCCTTGGGAAGGGGAAGTGACCCATGTAAGTTTCACACACGAGGGTCACTGCACACTCCCTCCTGAGGAAGTGTTTATAGCACGGGATACTTAAAGACGTTTAAAACTTCTTTTCCCCTGAGAAGCAGAAACTTTAAATCAAGATCCTGATATCACAGGAGATCAGGGAAATGTTTTTTCCTTGCAACAAGATTACCACCCTGATTACCTTGCCCACCCCCAGCTTATTTGTGCTCTTCTTGCAGCCTGTTCATGCTAACCAGTAACAGGTTAAATGTCCTAATGTTGATGTGATTTTATCAAAGTTAATTTTCCAGTAAAGTCTTTATGTACCATAAGAGAATAATTGTGCCTGAGGTTCTTTAAACTGCCCATGCTTTCTGTCCTGAATTCCAGGTTGTCAGGTCCCATATGAGCACATAAGATTTTTTATGACAGAACAGTACTTTCACAATGGCAATCACAAAGTAGCAACCAGATCCCAGACCTTGGCACATATTGTTATTCATATAGCATCATACGGCAGGTATGCATGGCACTCCATAAATAAATAAAATAATATGTCCCTGCCCTGAGGGAAGAGCTCTGTGTAAGCTCAAAAGCTTGTCTCTCTCACCAACAGAAGCTTGTGGAATAAAAGATATTATCTCACCCACATTGTCTATGTAACATACTAAAGTCAGTGACATGGGGCTGGGGGAGAGTTTGCAAAAATTCATGTTTGCACAAAAAAGAACCCAAGTATATGAAATGACCTGAGCCCAAATGACAGAGCCCAGTTCGGTTACACTGGTGTCACTCATTAACTTCAGTGGAATTTACACGTGGCCAGCTGAGGGCAGAACTGGGGCTAATGGAATTGAGTTTTCCCCAGGAAGGGAAAGTTGTGATGGTTCTTTTTAGATGAGGCAAAGGTTTGAAGCACTATATTTTCTTTGATCTTCATGTTTCACAAAATACCACCAGTTCATTTAAAAAAATGTCAATGGTGAAGACAACACTACAGGACAAAGAGACATTAGGTGGAGGGTTAATCTTGTCACTTTTTTTTCTCTACCGCCCCTCCTTATCTTCATGCATAAGAACTACACTGCAGATTTATGACAGATATGACTGAAAATAATAAAACCAAGACCATTCACAGTTAAGTGTTCCATAAATGTCTTCTAGCACTTAAGTTATACCTACAGGAACAAGATGACTTAGTCTGTGTTTGACCTTTAAACTGTGGCTTTCTTTGCTTTTGTCAATTTACCTTTCTGCTGTATTTTATCTCAACATGTTATTAAGAAAAAAATCAGAAGGAAGGTAACATGTACAACACCACCCAGCCCAAGCACAAAAAGACGTTCTATTTGGAGATGATCTGCAGCCACACTGGAAACTGTGGGAAACAAGGGCTGTGTTAGGGGTATGCCAATGAACATGCATGGGAAACGAAAAAAGAAAACACTATATGGGAAAACAAGAAACACAGTTCTTCCCTGGATCCTGGAAGTAATCCAGACTCAGTGAAAGTGCACAAAAGTCCCCAATGTCTTATATTCCAGCACCTAAAAATCAGGCTGGAAAACAGAAGTGAGTCTGCTCTCAAGGACAGGCTTTGAGGTGATTCTCCTTTGAGCTCAAAGGTAGTGATCCCTTAATCCAAAGCAGTATCATCAAGAACCATAATTACTGCACAGCAATTTCATTTTATACAATATCCAAACCATCTTCAAACATGTTTTTTCCTCAAACTCTCATAGGGCACTAGTGTAGATTAAATAGTTAAAATGCCTACGAAATCTCAGATTTTAAAAGAAGCTTTGTGTCTGGTTGTACTAGAACAATATATGTTTGTATAGAAGTCAGAAATCAAAAGCAAAAGTATGTTTTGTTTTTCAAAAAAGCATCAGAACTAATTGTGTACCTATGTTATTCCCGCCTAGGCTTAGAACTCCTATTTTACAGCTGGGCCACAGATAATAGGGTTGAAACCGATTGCTTAGTTTAAGGTACGCAAACTCCCTGCATTGTTGCAGGAGACTATTCATAATTCTTTAGCGACAGCCTAATAGCATGCGCTTTACTCTAGCCTTGTCTGCTTTGAGAAAGGATTAATTCATAAACTCTCTGCTCACTTGATTGAATGCAAAGAAGTTTCAGCTTGGCAAATATGATTTAAAATGGAAGTGTTGACACAGTCTGAGCCAGGTGTTTATTATCTCTCTTCACAGTGCAAGATATGTTTGGTACAAATGCTATAATTAAGGCTGCAAATCAGTATCTGTAATCTCCGTGCTTTTACTTGCCCCAAAGTGGTGTTCTTAGACTGACATTTTCTATGCTTGATCTCAGACAAAAGGCAATTTTTTGGTGAAAGTTCGAAGAAAGCCCTTTTAGCCATTGCTGAGTTATATGAAGCTGGAGAATAAGAAGCAGGGACACTTCTCCATCCCCCCCAAAAAATAAATCAACCATTTTTCCTATACAGAACTAAAAATGGCTGAACTTTGAAAGAATATGGAATCGCAGATTTTAAGGCCAGAAAGAACCATTATGATCATTTAGTCTGACCTCCTGCATAACACAGGCCATAGCACCTCACCCAGTAATTCTTGCATCAAGCCCACTACAGCTGTCTGAGCTAGAGCAGATCTTTTAGAAAAACATCCAGTCTTGACTTAAAAACTACAAGTAGTGGAATAACCACCCCATCCTCGGGGAAGTGTTCATTCTGGAGCATGCCCCCCGAGTTTTAAAGGTATTTAGGTGTTGCTCTGCTCTGCATTGCAATGCCTAATTGGCTTGGAGCCTAAAGGTACGTCTACACTACCCGCCAGATTGGCGGGTAGTGATCAATCTATCGGGGATCAATTTATTGCGTCTAATGTAGATGCGATAAATCGATCCCTGAGCGCGCTCCCTGTCGATTCTGGAACTCCACCTCTGCAAGAGGCAGAAGCGGAGTCGACGGGGGAGAGGCAGCGGTCGACTTGCCGCCGTGAGGACAGCCAGCTAAGTTGACCTGAGGTTCCTCCAGCAATATTCACTCTGCCCCATTGCTCATTAGTGTGTATTCTGTGTAATTAGTGTCTATTCTGTGGCAGCAATTTTCACACTATGGGAACATGTAGCACTGGTAAGATGCACACCAGTCAGATGGGATGCAGGTTGGTTTAATCAGAATAAAAATCCCTTCTAGGTCTGCTGATCAAAATGAAGTTGGGATGCCATGTGGGTTTGAATATTCAGTGTGATACACTAGGTCTTAAGTTTAACAATAATAATACCTAACTCTTATATCACACTTGCCATGAGTAGATCTCAAAGCTCTTCACAGTCTTTAATGTCTTTATCCTCGCACCACCCTGTGAGGTAGATAAGTACTACTGTTCCCATTTTACAGATGGGAAACTGAGACACAGAGAGACTAAGACCCAGATCCTGAAAAATATTTAGACTCCTAACTCCCATTGCAATCAGTCGAAGTTAGGAGCCTAAATATTTTTGAGGATCTGGGCCTAAGTGACTTGCCAAAGGTCACACAAAGTCTATGGCATAAATGGGAGTTTGAGCATTCCTGTTTTATGGTATATATTTAACAACACTACATTAGGCTGCTCATTTAACAGTAAAACAGGAATAGGTGAGGTTACGCATGTGCCATGTGACAGAATTAATGTTGCTGTAGGAATTTTAACTTCTATTTCACAGTTTGTTTTCTATAACTGTGCAAGCCTAATGCTGCATTAATATTAAGGATGCAGTTATATGAATGTGCACATTTATGCTATTAAATGCAGTCATCTAATAATACAATATAGGGAATATCTGGCCACATCTCTCCTGTGACATGAAGAGCTCTGTTAGCAGCAAAATTGGCGTGGTTCTACTGCTCAGGGAGTGGGGCAGGGGCCCACGCTGGGGTTGCTCTCCCTGCGTGCTAACTAGACACTCTGCTCCACAGAAGCTCCCTGTGAACTGCCAAGCAGCAGAGATTTGGTGATAGGGCTGAGAGATGACCTAGATCAAACAGCCATTCCCCTGCCCCAGTGCAGGGCAGGCTGTAGATGCAGCAAATACTACTTCAGCCTTCACAATGTAGGACTGGCTGTGGAGCAGCAAACTCCTGCTGCTGCACTGCCCGCTCAGAAGCATTTCTTCCTCCCAGCCTTCGAAAAACTCCCTAGTGCACAACTCTACCACTCAGTCAGCAGCAGACAGAATTGGGGCTGTGTATGTGCACGCATGTCAACAACTTCGCTGTTCTTGCTCTCTTGTGCCCAATCCTATAAAGACTTTGCCAAAACTTTTAAAGTCTGAAGGGTCAGGTACTTTGTCCATGCTCCTTTTACTGCTTTGCTTGCCCTTAGACCATGCCAGGAGAATTTCTGGAGGGCTTGTCTGCATAGGAGGTGGAACTAGGGTTGCTGGGGGGTGCTGCCACACCTCCGGGTTTGAAGTAGTAACAACAATCCATGGTTTCCTCCTGCAGCACCCCCACTATAAAAATTGTTCCAGCATCACTGCTTGTCAGTTGATCCAGCAGTTCTCAATACGCTCAGACCAGCAACTTGGCAATCAATCCCCTTTTCCCAATCGCCGCTTCTCCAGAACTGAAAACAGGTGGGCAACACACTGAGAACATGATACCCTTTACTTTAAGAGAAAGTAGAGAAAATACAGAAAATAGATCCTTAAACATGTAGCCCTCCACAAACAAGAGGATGGAAAGAAAAAAAAAGTCACAGAGCATTTGGCAAACATAGCTCTGAATTCCCATCAGAAATGAAGGCCATTACTAAGTGACACCAATGAGATCAGGTCATGCTGTTCTCAAGACAGAGGCTGTCTTCCTCTCTGGCCGTTGAATCATTTGTAACAGCTCACACACTTTTGAAATTCACTTCGGGGAAGAACAAACTTCTCCCTAGTACTTTCTGGATTAGTTTCAGGGAAGACATTAAGTCAAGATATTATCTTAGAGCAGCCCTGTAAAGTTTTAGAAAACCTTTTGTTGGCTCACATTAACTTTTCCTATTGACTCTTAGGGCTAGTCTACACTACCCGCCCGATTCGGTGGGTAGCAATCGATCTTCTGGGGATCGATTTATCGTGTCTCATCTAGACGCGATAAATCGATCCCAGAAGCGCTCCCCGTTGACTCCGGTAATCCAGCCCGACGCGAGGAGGAAGCGGAGTCGACGGGGGAGCGCCAGACTTCGACTTTACAGGGTCCACACCGCGAGGTAAGTCGAGCGAGGTACGTTGACTTCAGCTACATTATTCACGTAGCTAGGGTGACCAGACAGCAAGTGTGAAAAATCGGGATGGGGTTGGGGGTAATAGGAGCCTATATAAGAAAAAGACCGAAAAATCGGGACTGTCTCTATAAAATCGGGACATCTGGTCACCCTACACGTAGCTGAAGTTGTGTACCTTACTTCGACACCCGCCCCCCCCCCCCCCCCCCCCCGTAGTGTAGACCAGCCCATAGAAATGTAGGGCTGGAAGGGACCTTGAGAGGTCATCTAGTCCAGCCCCCTATGATGAGGCAGGACCAAGCAGTAGCATAGCCGGGGGGGAGCAGGGGGAGCAGCTGCTCCCCCACGCAGCACAAGCGGAGCCTTTTTTTGCTTCCGACGTTTTTTGCTCCTGCGCTGCAGCCAGAACGGAGCTTTTTTTTTTTTTTTTGCTCCTGGCGCCTTTTTTTTGCTCCTGACGCTTTTTGCTCCCGGCGCCTTTTTTTAGCTCCACTCCCCCTGTGCTCTAAACCTGGCTATGCCACTGGGACCAAGTATACTTAGACCATTCCTGAGAGGTGTTTGTCCAACATGCTCTTAACAAACTCCAGTGATGGGGATTCCTCAGCTTCCCTTAGAAGCCTGTTCCAGAGCTTAACTACCCTTGTAGTTAGAAAGTTTTTCCTAATATCTAACCTAAATCTCCCTTGCTGCATGTTAAGCCAGTTACTTCTTGTCCTACCTTCAGTGGACATAGAGAACAACTGATCACCATTCTCTTTGTAACAGAACTTAACATATTTGAAAACTGTTATCAGGTTTCCCTTAGGGTAGATCTACACTGCAATTAAAAGCCCGCAGTTGGCCCATGCCAGCTGACTTGAGCTCACGGGGCTCAGGCTGAGAGGCAGTTTAACTGCAGTGTAGATTTGCAGGCTCAGGCTGGAGTCAGGCTCTAGAACACTGGGAGGTGGGAGAATCCCAGATCTCAGGCTGCAGCCCAAGCCTGGAAATCTACACTGCAATGAAACAGTCCCACAACCCGAGCCAGCTGGCATAGACCAGCCATGGTTGTCTAATTTCAGTCGTCTTTTCTCAAGACTAAACATGCCCAGGTTTTTCAATCTTTCCTCATAGATCAGGTGTTCTGAACCTTTTATCATTTTTGTTGCTCTCCTCTGGACTCTCTCCAATTTGTCCACATCCCTCCTAAATTGTGGTGCTCGAACTGGACACAGTACTCCAGCTGAGGCTTCACAAGTGCTGAGTAGAGAGGAACAATTACCTCCCGTGTCTTACATACAACATTCCTGTTAATAACCTCAGAATGATATAAGCCTTTTTCGCAACTGCATCACATTGTTGACTCATACTCAGTGTGTGGTTCACTATAACCCCAGAGCTTTTCCAACAGTACTACCAACTAGCCAGTTATCCCCCATTTTGTAGTTGTGCATTTGATTTTTCCTTCCAAAGTGTGGTAATTTGCACTTGTCTTTATTGAATTTCATCATGTTGATTTCAGATCAATTCTCCAACTTGTCACGGTCATTTTGAATTCTGATCCTATCCTCCAAAGTGCTTGCAACTCCTCCCAGCTTGGTGTCATCTGCAAATTTTATAAGCATACCCTCCATTCATTATCCAAGTCATTAATGAAAATATTGAAGATCACCAGACTCCGGACAGACCCCTACATGACCCCACTAGATTTATCCCTCAGTTTGACAGTGATCCATTGACAACTACACTTTGAATATGGCCTTTCAACCAGATTTGCAACCACCTTTTATTAAGTTCATCTAGACCACATTTTCCTAGTTAGTTTATGAGAATGTGATGAGTATGTCAAAAGCCATACTAAAATCAAGGTCTCTCCCTGATTCCCACCTCTTTTCTGGGGCTAGTCATATAGCTTTCTTAGGGCTGGCCTACATATACATTTGCGTCAAAATAACAACCTTTTTATTTCAGTGCAAGTCTGTATGTTCACTCTTATTTCAAAATTAAATTGTATTTTGGAATAAGTATCTTATTTCAATTTTGTTTTTTATTGAAATAGGACTCTTATTTTTAAATCGGAAAGTGTCCACACACAGACTTCCACCAAAGGTGTGAATTAAGACTGGTGGTCATTATTACAGTCGAAATGTGTATGTGGACAAGCACTATGGGGGGAGGTAGTTTGCTATGAGAGAGAGATGTGAGAAATAAACAAAGACACAGATTGATGACAAATGGTATTTAGCAAGTGACTTTTTCATTGACCCCCTTGCGCAATTTTTTTTATTTTCTTATTTTTGGTGGAAGTAGGTGGAATGTGATTTGCTTGCAGTTAGGGCAACCAGTGAATAAGCTCTGTAAGCAGCACTGAGGTGGTGGAAAGAAACAGCTTCTCCAACAAACAACAATTTGACAGTGTAATAAAGAAATATGGCTTAAAAAGCAGAACCACCACAGCTAGTGCACTTTTTACTGAGGACATGCTGTACTACACCAGGAACTCATGCACAGTAACATCCTTATAAAATTGCATGCATGTGTGGGTGTATATACAACATATATATTTTTTTAAATTACATACTATGAGACAGTTTCATTCCCATGTTTAAAAAAAAAAAAGAGTAAGAGCCAAGTGCTGCTCTCACTTAAACTGGTGTAAATCAGGAGTCACTCCATTGAATTCAGTGGAATTGCATCAGTGTAATGGGATCAGAACCAGTCTGCCAATTTGTGTGTGTCCGTCTATCTCCTATCTTTAATCTGGAATGTACCTCTAATCTTGTAGGTGTCATTCTTCTTGACTTCTGGGACCAGCGTGGTTTTGCTTGAATATTTGATGCTCTCTGCTGCCACCCACAGCACATCCATGTACATTTTAGAAGATCTCTCTCTAATGAACACAGTACATTTTTTCCAGTCACCTTAACTGTACCGAGTATGAGTCTGTACACTGGGGTCTGGGCGGACCTTAGAAATCTTCAGGTTACGGGGGAAGGGGAAGAGGGGGAGAAAGGAAGATGGAAACAGTGAAGTATGGTGGAGCTGTGCCAGGATCTAACAGCAACTTGAAAGCACAGGCTGCATCAGCATTTGTCTGCTTTGCTTCAAAAGTGACGGCAATAGTGTCCGTTGATTATATTTCCGGTTGATTGCTGTTTGAAAACATGCAGGATCCCTAACAAATGAGAGCAGCGCTTTGGCAGAGAAGTGTATTGCTAAGCTGGTCTGGTCTATTTCAAAATGAGATGTTCTCATTTTAAGAGTACACATAGACTCGTACTTATGTCTGACTGACTGACACCTGATCTATTGTAGTCAATGTCGTTCCCACACTGATTTTCACTCCCTTCATCCCAACCCTTTCAGCCACAAAACAGTGGACCAGATTCATCAGTAAGATGATAGGGAATTTTTCAAATTTAATTAAAAAAAAATCTCTTTCTCACTAGAATCCAATCTTACATGGAGTGGAACTTGAGGGCACTCTGTATTTAGAAAAGGCACGCAAGTACCTTGCAGGATTGGGTCTCTCTTATACAGCTCTAGTGATAATTAGCTGTGAGGACGTATAGTCCAGAGCATGAGATACGAGCCTGGAGCCATATTCAGTTTCCAGATCTGACACTGATTTGCTGGGCAACTCTGGCAAAACACTTAGCTTCTCTGTGCTACAGTTCCCCAGCTGTAAAATACAGTAGTAATGATACTTTACAACTTTGTAGAATGTTTTGAGATCTGGGCATTAAAAGTGCTAAAGATCATGATAGTTATCACATTTCTACTTAACATGTTTTGCTGAGACAGATGCCTGTACAATTAAAAAAATATGAAGTTTCACTATAAAGTATAACTTCTTACTCTTATATAGCACCTTTCATCCTTGCCTATAGACACAGCACTACTAATAAGCAACCATCTTTACAGGATGGAGGGGGGAATGTTTGGAAAAGAATGCCAAAACAATTACTCTTGTAAAATATGCTACTGGACTGTTACATTCTTGTGCACTCAAATCCCTGCTCCACCCCTGACTCCTTGTGTGATACTGGGCAAGTCACTTAGCTTCTCCGTTCCCCATCTGTAAAAAAAAATGGGGATAATAGCATTTCCCTATCTCACAGGGATGTTGTGATTAAAATATATTAAAGACTGTGAGGCACTCATATACTATGATAATGGGTACCATGTAAATTACCTAAGATAGATGTGCAGAACAGGCTCTCAAAATATACATTTCGAGTAATTCAACGGGAGCATTGACTGATCAACCATAACAACATTTGACCGAAAGAGAAAGGGCACAAAGGTCAGTGTTTAAACTGGATCATATGGAAATAAAAACAAGGAGGAACAACCATAGTTCAAAGTGTTCAATTAAAGTCAATATCCCTGGGGAATCACTGATGCTAGGAACGATGTTTGTATTACTTGCCATCAGAAGAATCAGTGCAAACTGTAGTTGGCTTACACTTACTACAGTTATTGAGTAATATTTATGATAGTTATATTCCACATTGTGAATTTTTTAATAATTAAAAAAAAATTAAATCAGGGAATCAGTTTGATTACATGTAGATCTTTGTTGTTCATGCAAAATCCATCCCTTTGCTTTTGATCAAAGGCAATCCATTGTCAGTTGTAAACCACCATGAAAATCAGTTCTTCAGTGAAATTTACTTAGGTGAGCAACTGACCTAGGCAAGAAACTCTAGTCTGGGACTGACCTGTTAGTGTCTCTGGTGAGAACTGTGTGTAATTGTTGGAGATACAGGAAGAGTAATCCTCAGTCTGTTCATTCTCTAGGAATAAATCCTTAGTAAACATGTTTCACTTGTGAGAGTTATGGCAAAGTCTAATGCTGGAAGTTTCTCCTACTCAAAAATAACTGATTATTTCCCTATGTTCAGCAGTGAAGAAATCAACCATTAGGTGTCAGGAAAGTTTGTATTCTGAAATGCATTTTAAATAGAAATGTACAAAACATTTGACTACATAAGGTAGGTTTCAAACAATGTTGAGAGAAAAATCCATCAAAATGAACATTTTACTTTTTTAAAAAGCAAAAAATGTTACTAGAAGGCCATCGTTTCTGAAATTTTTCAGAACCAGATGTTCCTCTTATTTATAGGTCTTTTCATGTAAAGATCTCTAACTTCTGGTCTCACAAGTTTTTATCCCCTATAAAGTACAGTACTTGGAATACTCTTCTAAATACTCTGCGCCTGATTCTCCTCTCACTTACATCTGTATAAATCAAGAGTAACTCCACTGTCATCACCTGAGTTACACTGGTGTAAATAAGATCAGAATAAGACTCTGTCAGTAACTTTGGATTTGACTATAAGATTTTAAATCCTGAATTCCTAAAGACAGCTACAAGCGGAGGGCGGGGGGGGGGGGGGGGATGAAATATCAATGATTAACAACATAGTGTAAACTGAAGTTAAAGAATGTGAACAATCTGAAAGGTATCTGCACAGTTACAAGTAACTGAGCAAATCCTAAATAGAATCATCCAGCCTCCGGACCATGAAAATTCCCTGCTTCCAAAAGGTGGGGGGGAGGGGGGAGGGAGCCCACACTGAAGCTGGTGTGAAAAGGATGAATATAATTCAGAAGTTAGTCAATTCATTCTTCCTGGAAAGTTAGAATATATAGCAATGTATTTCTTGACTCATCTCCAGGCAAAATTGGCTTACGGGATGTTGGGCTGGTGGTCAAAACCTAAGTTACCAATCCTGCAGCTCTCATTCAAAGAAAATGACCACTGTGCCTGAGTGAGGACTTTGGGAATTGGCCAAATTTACAAGAAGCTACCATGTCAAAGACGATTATTTTACAGAAAAATGTGCTACCTTAGTTAATATCATTGCAAGAAGAAAGGGAGAGAAAGCCATACAGACTGTACACAATCAAGCTAACCCCAATTCAGTTCTCAATGCTTTTCAGGATTTGGCATCTTATTTTTACATGTATTCACTCTTGTTCTTCGGGTCTTACAGCAGCCCTCTGCTGCATGGCTGAGAAGGAGGTGGTTCTGTGCTTGTCACAGCATCACCAACACCCTGGGTGAAATGTACACATCTCTCACACTGTAACTAATTGATAAGGCGGTGTGGGGAAACAAGGAGAGGGCTGGAGACAGCTTCTCCTTTCTCACCAGGATACTATCAGAGGTCTGTTCCCAGTGCTTGATATCATAGGAAGAGATTCCTTCTACTCTTAGAAAAATCCTCTCCCCAAACAGACAATCTATTATTTTATAACCCAAGTTGCCTTTCCCTGGTCTTTATTTTTAATATACAGCTCCAGCAAATGAGGTGAAAATCAGACTTCAGCTAATATAGTCTGACAAAAATGCCTATGACACTAAAAAGCCACTAACCTTACAAAATACAACCCTGCACATCTTCCTTGAGGACAGCCACAAACTCATTAATGCCCTAGGGAAAGGCTTCTTTTCAGACTCCCTTGCTCAGACTGTTATTGAATCATTTAAATGAGGTGGGAGTTAGGGAGGGGGAGGCTGTGTATGATGGTTTATTACATGCCAGAGAGAAAACACTTATGAAATCACCTTTCTGGAAGGGCTCTGCTTCTCCAGCAGAATCAGGACTTGTCGAAAGGGTTTACATTTCCACGTTGACATTCAGCTAAAGATGCCTGGCAAAAATCTATTCCTTTTATCTTGTAAGGGAAACCCACAAACCAGTAGGTTAAACACTTTTGTTGCTAGGGTAATATAATAAATGCTTTAAGTTATTTAAGACCAAACACCTTCCTAGAACACCAAAGGCTCATAAATGCTAGTAAGTTAGGAGTGCTAATAACTTCTCCGGGTGCTTTTTATTGATCATTTGCCCGAGCATCATCTTGCAAGCCCGCTACAGTACTTACCCCACAGCGCAAAAAGGAAAAGTTGCACTAGCCAGAAAGCATGCGTCTCCATCCCGCAGCAAGAGCAACCAGGACTCAGAGCCTCTGGGGGGAAGCGCCCGCATGGGGAGGAAAGAGGGCGGCAGGTCTGAAGCCACCAGCACACACACCTCGGATCAGCCACACACTCTCCTACCAGGAAACCCCTCTTCATTCCTTTGCATCAAAGCATAAGCAGCAGCAGCAGCAGCAGCAACTGGGGGTGGGTGGGCATGCAAGCTTCCCCCCCAGCTCCGCTCCTCCTCCCCCTCCCTACCCTGAGATGCGATCAGCAGCCTCTCAGCAGCACCAATCAACTCCAACTTCCATTTCTCATTCCCCCCCCCGCCTTGTTTCTTCCTCCCCCTTTCTCCGCCTCGCCTTTGGAGTGGGAGGAAGGAGGAGGAGGAGGATGTTGTTGCGGCTATTCTGGGATCCTCCAGGGCGGCCGATGGGAAGTTTCCCGCAGCTGGAGGTTGCTGAGAAGGAGGAGAAAAGGGGAGGCCCGCAAGGGAGGCGTCTGCCGGCACAGCTGTCTGGGCGCGCGTGAAACTGACCAGCAGGGAGCTAGCTAGCTCTGTGTGTGTGTGTGTGTGTTATCTGAGCCGGCTCCTTGGGTGATCATCTGCAGCGTGCCTATGTGCCTGGCTGCTGAGTGCCTTTGTGTCTGTGTGTGTCCATCTGTCTGTCTGCAATCATCGTCTTCTCGTCAGTCTCCCCTTCCAAACAGAAAAGGGGCGGGCCCCGGCTGCCCATTGATCAGTAAAGCTGTAGTCTCAAACCTCTCCTTTACAAGGGGGCAGTTTTGGCATTTTCTCTCTTCTCTTTGGCAACTCTCGCCCATAGGCTGTCTAGGGCAGGCACCGTCTGCCAAGGACCCCTTGTTCGGCGCATAGTTGGCGGGCGCTAAACTTCGCCTGAGATATCTTCCTCGACACCTTTTCTCATCACATTTTCTTGAGGACATCATGAGTAATCTCAAATGCCAATGTGTTATTTAAAATGTAATATGTATAGCACGGCAGCAGCTACTCTTCAACAAACTATATATTCCAGACTAGTCAGTAGCCTTAAGCAAGTGCGGAATGTGTTTTAATGCTGCCATTTCATCTCTGCATTACCGTGTCCAGGGGGGAAAATATACATTGCTCATTTTCATCAATATTTAAACCCTATGTTCCTCCACCCATTCGCATTTGAAGTTAGCTTCCTGGTTTAAAAATGCCAGGAGGCAAGCAACAAGGAGAGCCTTACTGGAGACCTAGCAAGGCAACTAAAAAACATGTATGCTGTTCAGTTTTATACACAGCCCGAAAGCATTTCTAGATAAGCAGAAAGATTGCATCTAGGGAATTACATTTCAATAGTGCATGAAGTTGCTGTCACTGATAAGGTCAGATTAACCACAACATTTAGAATTTTTAAAAAATAAACTTTTATAAAACCCAATGTTATAATATAGTGTGTGTGCCTGTGTATGCATTTCTTTTTTATAAATACTATGTGTGTGTAATGTTTCAATTGATTGGGAACTCTGCCAGGGAAACAGCCTTTCAAAACAATTTGGAGAGGTCAAAGCAGTGTTTGGAGAGTCCAAACATTGCAGCATGGTGCTATTTATTGCTGGTGTAAGGCAAAGTGAGATTGACTATAAACAAAAGTGAAATTAACCGGCCAATTTTTCTTGTCCAAACTGAGAGAAATGGAAAATGTAAATAAATCATATTAAAAGGTTTTAAGTCTTCAGTACTATAATATAGCCATGGAAATTAAGTTTGTAAAGATATTGTATTGAACGTGCTAGTGTGTGCAGGCCACTATTTTCTCCTGGATGGAAGCATATCTGGTGAAGTATCATAGGCCCTAGACAACTAATAGCTATTGAAGATCATTTCTTTAGCTCCAGTGATTAGCACTTATGCTTCTAAAGGAGGAGCTGAGTTTTATTCCCACTATGCACATGAAGTTTTGAGTGACCACAGTGTGCATATTGATAACCATTACATTCGATATAGCTGCAGGCTTGCTACCCTATGATGTTTATTGATTGTATCTCTTTTTTAAAAAGTTAGGTTTTTGGCAGATGTCAATTTTCCCTTATAAATCATAATATTTAACAGTTTCAAGGACTTAGCGTGGACATGAGCTTCACCAGCATTAAGACATGTTCTGCTTAATATACTGGTTATTAAAGCAATCAAAGTTGTTTGACACAGGATACAGAGCCGTGGCCAGGGCATAAGAAACATTTCAAATAAAAACTCAAATTTTGTTTTTAAATAATGTGGCCAGTGTTTCCGGTCACATGTTCATTCCCTTCATCTGCTTCAGGGTGGAAAAGTCACTGCACAAAATGCGTAGCAAATATCTTCTATGAAAGTAATTGTTTTCAACTTGTAAAATTCAGCAGATTCCCTCCCCCCCCCTTCTTCCCCTCCCCTCCTTCCCCTCCCCTCCCCCGCATTTTAGACTTAACTTCCTGAAATGCCATATTGCAAATAAAACCCTATGGCAGAACAATAGCTGAAATTTAGAGGAAGGTGCACTAACTTGGAGATAGTGAAGCTATTTTAAATTCATAGGCTAGCTACTTAAACTGACATTTTCAGCAAACTGAACAAAAATGAATACTTCTTAGAAGCAGATGTATTTGTGAACACTTTGTGAGCAAAAAGGCTTTAGGATTAGCACCTTCGATGTGATGTAACTGTAGTTATAGACGGGCTTTCAGTTACCATCCTGACACTCACTAATAATGTTTCATGCCCATCAACAGCTCTATCAAATTTGCCTCTTCAGGAAAACTGAAATTTATATTTTGCAGTTACGGTTCAGTAACAACAACATGATAGTAAAAAGCGATTACACTATCATATGAGAGATTTTGCAAATACCAATTATCCGTGTATAACTCCATATCCCTCCACCGAAAATATGTAATAGCAATACTCCCAAAAGTACAATTTGTTATAGTTCCCTGAAGTACTGCCTTGCCAGAACATCACCATAGTGTCAGCCATCCAGCATTTTCAAATGCTCCAATCCCATTTCTGGAAGTGTGACTTTTAGTCCTACTTCTCAATAAAACAATGGTCATAGCATAGCAGCTAGGTAGCAGTTCCAATATCAAACTTCCAAGGACCTATTGTGACATAACACAAGATTGAGTCAAATAAATGGCAGGATTTATTTATTTATTTCATGACCACTAGAACACCTCTAGCTATGCCAGGTAAGGTAATGAAATATCATGCTTCAGGGCCCAGGGTTAAGCTGATCCACTGTGGATGCCAGGGAGAAATTGATTATATCTAGTATGTTGTTGAAGCTGCTGGGTTGCCGTTAGCCTCTGACAGAGCAGTATTCTAGACTAGATGGACTGATGGTCTCATCTAATACTGTAAGGTAAATTTTACTTCCCTATACCCTAGGGACAATAAATCATTTTCTTTGTATCGAAAGGTACATTAACATTTTCATGACCGATTTTAATTGGGCTACTCATTGGAGTGAGGGCTGGACGACTGGGCCTAAGTTCAGCTCATCTCTTTTGTTAGCTAAAATAGATCAATTTACATAGAACTTTTTACACTTTTGGTTCCCATTTAATGCTTCTGAAAGCATGCCTTTTCTGTTCTACAAGTTTTAAAAAAACCCAAGAGACATAAACAGGTGTTTAAAACTGTGTTCTCCTCTGAACTTTGTTTGCATAATTTCATACAAATGTTTTATCCAAGTCTTGTACACCAGAGAAAGGAAGAATGCAAATGCTATGAAAATATCAAACACAATGGTAAATGGACTACTACTATGACCAAAGAGAAATAGTCTTCAAAGACTTTGTATGCATTTAAAGATTATGTGAATTTTAAGCAAAACAAATTCTACGGTCTTAAATTCTTTTCTCCTGTGTGATCTGGTCTGAGCAGAGAGAAAATTAAGATAGATTTGTATGTAAATATCTTGATTCCCAGATGGAAACAGACACAGGCTGGGAAAACACCCACAAACACTCAAATCAATTTGGACTCCTTTCTTGAAATGAGAAACATATAAGCAGATCCCTGCACCTGTGCAAAGCCTCACTCACTTCAGTGGATTCTTGATGCCTAAAGTTGACACCTAAATCCAATATGTAAGTATCTAAATGTAAAAGTGGCCTGGTTTTCATTGGTGCTAGGTTGTGAACTCACAGTACCTCTGAAAAAATAGGCCATTTTACCAAAGGTGACAAAATATGATCTGGCTGCCTAAATGTAGGCAGAAAATGTTGGCCTTAATTTGAAAAAAACACCCCTCAAATATTTTTTATTATTTTTGATATTTTGAAGTGTATTGAGACCAGTGCTTAATTTTTGCCAGGGCTGATCCGAGCACCTCTGGGCGTGGCAGTTCATAGCCCCAACACCCCAGGGTTTGTTGTATCAATTATAAAAAAACTGCTTGAGCCCCGGCACCTCTTTCATTACAAATTAAGCACTGATTGAGGCAAACAATGTTAGAGACATTTAGATACTCGGTATCATAAAGCTAGCAACTGTGGCTAGTAAAAATGGCTTCACAACTGTAACTTCTTAGTTCTGACAGCAAAGGAAAACTGAACAGATGTGTGGGGAAGAGAGGGGATGTCTCACTTGGAGGTTCCTGTAACAAATAAAGTAACTTGGGAGACTGGTCAGGTCTTAGTTTGGTTGCTATAACAAGAGGGGAAGGAGTGGTCATATATTAATTTTTCCAGTGTATAAAAATGATCCCATTGTAAATTCTAGGCACATGCAAAAAAGAATCTTTCAAACCAAACAAATGCATTAATCCTTTTACACAAAAGGTCAACCACCAGTGATAGTAAGGTCTCTAAAAACAGCCCCTCTGACCCCTTCCTCATCTACTCCTCCTCAAATCACCTCGGAGGAAGAGTCCAGGCAAACAGAGAAGTCAAGCAACATTCCTGAAAGTCACCACATGCAACCTTTGTTTTACTGGGTGGGGGAGTGAATTCCAGAGTCAAGGGCCATCCATGGAAAAAGTCTTCCCCTAGATATACTCATCTAGTTAACTGAGTGCTTGAGCATGTCAGCAAAGTCTAGAAGAGGATGGGAGTCAGACAGGATTCTATCCCCAGCTCTGCTACTGAACAACTGCACGGCTTTGAACAAATCACTTATCTTCCCTATGCCTTGCTTTTCTCCACTCTATAATGGGAACAACACTCAACACTGTGAAGAGCTTTGAGAACTGCAGATGAACAGTGTACTGTAAATACTAATTGTTACAAGTCTTAACTCAGCTGATCTGAGTTATTTATGTGCTATAAAGAGGATATTTACAATCCACCTGAGATTTAGACCATATCAGCTAAGATTTGCACTGTTTTCCCCTCCTGCAGCAAGAAACATCCTAAAATTGTTCTCTTGCATGTGTCATAAGCACCATGATCCTTTCCTCCAGTTGTACATGGTTATTCTTCTCTTTGTCCATTAGGCAGAAGCTTTAACTTTTTTTAAAAAAAACAAACAAACCTTGGCTCAGGCACAGAAAACAAATCATGGTTTAATTTTCAAAGTGATAGCCTAATGAAATACACATAATTACATTTCATCTTCAACCAAATAAAGCTAAAATTCATTCATAATTGTTTAGGATAGTGAATAAACTCTTTACTATCACATGTGCTGTAGCCATTAGGCTTTTTACACAGAAAGTGCATTAAAAGCTGTTATGATAGGCTACTGGAGTGACTTTCGGAATACTGCCAGTGAGAAGTTTGCAGACTGTCTCCGCAAGTGATTGAAGTCTGTTAGACTAAAAGGAAATAAGCCAATGAGAAAAATGGGAGAGGTGGGAGGGAAAATGTTTTAACAATAAAAATACTCTGTAATTACATAGTAGCTTTTATCCAAAAGACCTTATAACAATTCAATCATCACACCATCTTGGCACCATCAGTAAGGGATATAAAAGGATCATTTTATTGGCTTCTGTAATGCAGCTGGCTCTGTGGTGAAACACAGTAACACTACACAGCAGCCTAGAAAGGAAAAAAAAGGCTACCCAAATTCAATTTGAACTCAGGAGTTCTGACTTCCAGCCTGATAGTAAAACCATTCTTGCTTCTGAATCATTCTACTTCTAAACCACCTTGTGCTGTGATCTTGGATCAGTTCCTGTATTTACTTGTATGAAAATGGACAAATTAGCCTACTGAGACACATGAAAGACACATTCTCAGGCTGTGAACTAAGCAGGATAAAGCTGTTCAGTACTTTGATGAGAATCTTCCATAAAAAAGGACAGAAAGAAGTGGTACGAGGCAAATATAAGGGCATTACTGGTACAAATAAAATGATTTGGGTACACAATGTGGGCTGCAACACAGTGTATATAAATGTTTTCAGATCTATACAAACAAGACTATTGTATTTCTCATTTTAAAATAAGAAATAGAAAAAAAAGACGCATGTCTGCATTAAAGTGATTTCAGCTAGCTATTATATTCACACAGTTGTGACTCGGTTGTAACAAATCATCCTCTTTTTTATCACTAAATCTTTACCGCCCCAAGGCAACAACAATTTGTGCACAGACAATTTATACCTCTTTACTCAAATGAAAACAGTCCCAATTCCCACAGCATTTGCCACAAGATTACCCTGACATATTTAAACAAAAATAAAATCCCTTTACAGTACATTATGCAAAGTTCTAAACATTTCAGCTTATTTGCAGACAATGATCGAAAGAGATTTTCCCCAATGCTATGCATTACAGCTACACAAATCATACATAAAATTCCTTTTATCTTTTTCCTCTTTGAAAAACTTGTGTGCTAGCTACCCTTCTGTTGGTGTACGTAGACCTCCCTGAGCAACGGTAACAGTAACAGAAACATTCTTGCGTGGACCTAGTTACATCCACACTGGGAGTTTGGTCAGCATAGCTACGGTGTTCAGGAGTGTGGATTTTTCACACCCCTGAGGCCAGGTCTACACTATAATAAATGAATATCAGTATAACTCTGTTGATCAGAGGTGTGAATCCACACCACAGTAGTAGATACTATAGTAGTATCTTTTTTGTTGTGTTATGGTCACTAGGATGACCATGACAAGTTAAATTTACAGCCATTAAAACTAACCAACTCTATATGGAAAGGAAGTGAACAACCCTACAAATGAGCAGAGACTCTAAATAGCTCAATTAGATGAGATAGGCAGCTATTTTAACTTCAGATGTAAAAAAAATCCAACTCACCAGAGCTATCTTTATCATATTCTCTTGAGATTTCTAAAACAGAGGAAGGATATGAATAATACAGACAAGTGTAAGACAGGCCAAGCAGGTGTTGTACTGCTGACACTCTCTCTTTCTGAGATATTGGTTGGTTAATTGTAGTCCAATGGCTACAAATGCAGCAGACTACTGCCTACTAGGTAGAGTAACTGGATGGTCTGAAATGAAATAAAACCCAATAAATTAAATTAATTAAAAAGATGAAGTCACAATTGGAAATTTGATCACCACACAAGTAGGGAGAAGATGTCTCATAGAACTTACTTGTGTAACAAATACTAGGCCCAATCCTGAAGCCTGCAAAATCAGGCCCAAATGAAAAGCCAAACAGAGAAGATTAGAGGTCTACACTAATCAATCAATTTTAAATGGGTACAAGGTATAGGGTGACCAGATGTCCCGATTTTATAGGGACAGTCCTGATTTTTGGGTCTTTTTCTTATAGAGCATCCTATTACCCCCACCCCCTGTCCCGATTTTTCACACTTGCTGTCTGGTCACCCTAACAAGGTACGACCTGAATTTCTATAGAGATCATGTCATCTTCCTCTTCATCCAGGGAAAATCTAATTGCAATTACAAATGAAACTACTTCTTATGTTTCTGGAATTTCAAACTCAGTTTGAGTAGCCAAAAAGACAAGAATTACCCCTGTGACGGTGTACCCCATAAAGCTTTATGGGGAGATGCTTATAAATGTATATATGTAACTAGAATATGTTTTATGCTACATGTGCCATGTAACATATCTCTGTGAAAGTTATGACCTACTGAATTTATTCCTCCTGTTGGTATGCATGTATCATTGTTGTAGTTGGAGTTATGAAGATTGGTTTTATATTTGCTGGTTTTGTACATAGCCTTTGTAAGTGCATGGGATCATGTTTGGAGGAAAGAATGTGCCTGTTAAGTACGAGCACTTAACAGACAAAAGAAGTTGCAGACCCCAATCCACATCGGGGCCTGGTCAAGAATGCAACTGGTTGAACTGGTTAGGGTGCATGGACAGGTGACTTGCCCATGTGATCCCAAAACTCCATGGCAACTGGATCCTACACAGGGAGTGGGGGAAAGGCTATAAAAGCCCTTGGACCCTTCCATTTTGTCGTCAGCTGGCTAAAGAAAGAAGCTCTCCACCCCCCAAGGACATACCTGAGAGAGACTGAACAAAGGACAGAGACAATAGGGGGTGCGAGTGACTGCTGGACCCAGGCTAGAAGCTTTACAGCCTGTGAAAGAAAGAAAGCTGGAGCCGGTGAGGTTTTGATATCTGTGTGAAGTTTGATTAGACATAGACCTGCGTGTTTTATTTTATTTTACTTAGTAATTCAATTTGTTCTGTCTGTCACTACTTGGAATCACTTAAATCCTACTTTCTGTACTTATTAAAATCACTTTTTACTCATTAAGTTTCCTGGTGTACAAGTTGGTACCGGGGGGGGGGGGGGGGGGGGCAAACTGTGCATATCTTTCTATCTTTGAAATAGAAGGCGAACCATTTATGAGTTTGCCCTGTATAAGCTTTATACAGGGTAAAACGGATTTATTAAGAGTTTGAACCTCCTTGGGAGTTGGACACCTGGGTGTCAAAGGCAAGAGCGCTTCCAGGAGCCTTACAGTTGTGAGTGGACTTGGTTCGGACCTGGGTCTGTGTTTGTAGCAGATCAGTGGAATCTGGCTCAAAACAGACAGGATTCGGGAGTCCCAAGCTGGAAAAGGCCTGGAAGCAGGGGCAGAAGTAGCCTTGGCACACCAGGTGGCAGCACCAAGCAGGTCTCTGTGATCCCAACCCGTCACAACCCCATTTTCAAAAAAAGTCTAAACTGCATGTGTAAAACATGCACAAACAGTTGACTGTATGAGACCAAGATTTAAAAAGCCAAGACAGGAAAAAACACATAAAAGGGGGGTTTGAAACATTCACACGATGTTTTACAAACACTTTTACATTTAATTGAAAAAGTCTCTCAATACATACAAAAACCTCTGATTTAAATTGTCCTTTTAAGTGAATATGATTACATAAGGGTGAGAGGTATTTTAATATTAGTTGAAAGTAATACAATCAAGCAATATGTTGACTCAACACTGCTGTCTTACATGGTATAACTTATGCTGCATTAGCACCCTAGGCTTTACATCCTCTGACTTACTTCACAGTTTGGAATAAATGTCCATCATCTCCAAGAGCGGGAATGAAAAAGCCTCATGCATTATTCCACCCACGTCCTGAATTTTTTCAGGCTAGCACAGAATGAATATATTCTTTAACTTTCAGCTCCCTCTGCTGTGCAAACAGTTTAAAGATAGAGCTTTTGTGTTTCATTTTTAAAACAATTTAGGAATGAACTGAATGCAGGAGGTCATTGGTCCGACAGACTCGGAGACTAAAGTCCACATGACTGCATAAGGAAATGCCCAAATGTCTCCTACTACTTTCCTCTTCATACTGTTCACCTGTGCACATCAACTGGTACGACAGAATATGGCTGAGGGCTACCCTATTACCCAGGAAAGCGCTGCAGACAGTGTGAAACCAGGCATAATGATTCACCCGTGTGAATCATGGTTCATTTTGACCAGTCAACTTTTTGTTTCAAAGTTAGTTATATTTATTTTTAAACACCCCCCCACACACACACACACACAAAGGATGAAAAACACCTAAACACTAAATCAAAAAATCAGCTCCCAAACAAAAAAAATAATTATTTACTCAGCTTCGCACCCCAAAAGCACGGAAACTGAATGCAGATGCCATACTGTGATGGGGTCACTTCCATGTCACAAAACATCACCATGGCAACACCCCAGTCAGAATGGACTTGCAACCTCTTAAAATGGTAAGCAATAGTCCCCCAACACCAGTCACCAAGAGAGTGGCAGGCACAACCCTCACCAGGGCAAACAGGATTACATGAATGAAAAAGGGTCAGATGATAAGGAGGCAACCCAGCAGGTGGAGGTTCATTAAAGCAGGGCATCCAGCATTCATCACAGGTCATAGACATGGAGGTGCTGCATGCCCATCACAGAGGGCTTGGCACCAACACAGCTGTCACTACCCAGCACACAGGGCACTCAGTTACTTTATCTCCATCAGGGTCTGCCCTATAAAGGCAGAGTCCTACCATGAACAAGGCTCCCCAGCAAACCCAAACCATGTACATAGAAGCCAGAGGACAATACAGGACAGGTAAGATACAGAAAGCAGAGGATGCAGCAGCATGGATTCTATGTTTCAGCATAGGGAAACTGTGGCACTCTGTACCTCAAAGCAGCACCCTGGGACCCCCATATTCACCACTGTCATATAATTACGATATGTTTTGTATAGAGTATGCCTTGTGAGATATCATTTTAAAAGTTTTGATCGGTTGAACATTAATATTCTGTTGTATTGTACGTGCTATCATTGGATGGGAAGTTACGAAGTTTTGCTATGTGTGTGTTACTAAAATATGTTGGGAGGTTGGGAACTCTCACAACCAACCTTTCAGGTACAACAGTGGAGTAGCCAGAGGCACTGATGGCCCATTGAAGGGAATCCACTCTCCCAAGACCATCTCTGAGAGAGTACATATACAATGGAGACTGCTTGATCCATGTCATAGCAAAAGATCTTTCCAGCAAGCTGAAAGAAACTACAAAAGAAGGGGAAGTGATATAATGGCTTGGCTTCACTCCCCCCACAACTCAACACCTGGAAGAAATGTTGAGAGGACAAAGACTTTGAACTGGGGAGGGTTATCCCAGGCTGGAAAAGAGTCCCAACTTGTGTACTAAGGAACTATACTATCTGTCAGGGTGAGACACTGCTCGATTCAAATCCTAGAACTTAGAGTGCAAATTTATTGCATTTCTTAGGTAACCAACTTTGACTGCTACACTTGCTACTTATGATCACTTAAAATCTATCCTTCTGTAGTGAATAAATCTGTTTTATATTTTACCTCAAGCGGTGTGTTTTGGTTGAAGTGCTTGGGAAATCTTAGCTCAGTTTACAAAGGCTAGTGTGTGTCCACTCCACACTGAGGAAGGGGCAGACTGGGTAATGAACTTACACTGGCCAGGCTTCTGACCAGGGCAAGAAGGTACAGTTCTCAGATGCAAAGCTGGGGAGCTGGGGGGAATTGGCTGGAGCTTCTCTATTGTTAGCTCATGAGTGGCTGGGAGAAGCAGTCATGTAACTTGGTTGGGTGTGTCCCTGCCTGTGGATGTCAGTCTGTGTAAGTGCAGCCCGAGGTCTGTAGCTTGCCAACAGCACCACAGTGCGAGAGGCAGCCCAGGTTGGTGGGACAGAGGGCTCAGTGGTCCCACAGTCCAGGATGCACCCCAGGAGCCCCATCACAGAAACAAAAGCACATGAATGCACAGTACCAGATGTCTAGATGATCATAATGGTCCCTTCTGACCGTAAAGTCTATGAGTCTATGAGTCTATGTGTGGCCACTAAGGCCCATGTCATCACTTGTGCAATCCCACAGTGCAGCTCCCCACCGTCCTCTCAGCAAACTGCACACATAACTTTTCTGCATGAAAATCCCAACCTTCCTGGATCCCAACCCTTCTGCACAGCCACGAGGCCCACACACTGAGATGGAGAAACTGCTTGTGACAACTACTGTACAGGCTGCCACAGAGAGTCAAATCAGGGACCTGCACATGCAACATACAGTATAGCCTGAGCAACAAAGCAAACCTCTGTAACTTGGTGAGGCAGTACACTCACAGCTGCCAGGGATCACATTCAGATTGTGGCTGGTGCAAAGGCCACCACAGTGGTCTTGGCTTGCTCCAGAAGAAATACAGTAGCATCTTGTGCCACAGGGGCAAACCAGTCTTGATCCTGGAGTCATTCCCACTGACCTGCACAAACTCAACACGACCACAAATCCATAACCCTGTCAGCATTAGTGCATGCATCAAAGAGAGAACCACAGTAGGAACCCACAGCTGTCCCCTGAGGTTGGCTTACTCAGTTGCCAGTCCCCACTACACAGGTACCCACAAGCAATGCCCTTGACCACTTTGCAGCTGCCAGCAGTGAAGAAATGTGTGGCATCAAGACCATCATTAGCATTCCAGGGCTCTTAGAGACTTCAGCGAGCAAGCCATATTGCCTCATCTACCTCCATAACACCCCAAATCAGAGGTATTGTGCAGTCATAGGGTGACAGCTTTTGATTGGTGCGGGGGATGATCACGTGGCCATGGCTGTGTGTTTGTAGTGGCAACCACTGAGGAAGTTGTCCACTAGGGAAGGCCACCAATGTAATATCCTCCACCGAAGCATGAACAAGTGTAATGGGTTGTCATCCTGGAGTACAGTCAGGGTGGGGACCACTGTGGTCTCTAACCACCCAGCTGGGCAGGCCTCTCTCACACTGCTTTGTTGGAGATTCAGTCAGACTCATCAGGCCCTGTTATCACCCAGCATGACAATAGGTGGTGCTACACGCCCAACTGTGTTACCTGAGTGCTTTACCTAAGCCACTCAAGGACATACAGCCAATTTCCCAGCTCCCACGCCCAGCACCCCTGCTGGAGTATAAACCCAGAATTATACTGTCTTACCCTTCACAGGAATCTGTACAAAGTGGGCCCATTAATATACTTCACTTTCTCCTCGATGTGGGAAAGATATGCATAACAAGCTTGTGTTAACCAAGCTGAGATTTTCCCTAGACACTTCATTTAAAAACACACTGGTTTAGATAAAACATAAAACAGAAAGATAGCTTTTAAGTGATTATAACTAATAGCAAACAGATCAAAACTGATTACCTAGTAAATAAACAAAAATGCAAATTAAGTCTATCATACTAGATTGATAGGGTTTGAATTAGCAACTTCTCACACTGACTGATGATACAAACAGTCCACCAAGTTTCCATGCGCAGGCTAGAAATCCCTTTAGCCTGGGACCAGCACTTCCCCCAGTTCAGTCTTTGTTCCTCAGGTGTTTCTAAGAGTTCTGTTGTGTGGGGAATGAGCCCAGGGGTGATGTCACTCCCTGCCTTATATAGCTTTTCCATATGGTGGAATTCCTTTGTTCCAAAACTCAGTTTCCAGACCAGCTTGTAGAAAAATACAGGTACCAAAATGGAGTTCAGTATCATGTGGTCTGGTCACAAGTCCTTGCATAGTCATAGCAGCCATTATCCATAGGCTGTCTGGAGCATTCTCAGAAAGGCTCACCAGGTGGGGGATAAGCTTCTCCTAAGGCCTTTTGTTTCCCCTAATGGCCCATTACCTTGAATAAGCCCTTCTCAACCAGCTGTCTAGACTGGAAGCATTTTGCCTAGTGGGTGTCACCACATTTGAAATACAGATACTAAATTTATGAATATTGATTATGATACAAAATGATACATTCACACAAATAGGATAATCATATTCAGCAAATCATAACTTTTCCAATGACACCTTGCAAGACATATCTTGTACCAGATGCATAATTGTTATAATCATACCATAATCATACAACTCTGAAGAATATGGGTGCAGTGTGACACTAAGCTGGACCTATGTCCAGACGGGGGATGGGGAATGGCATAGGAGTGGAAGCATCAACTGCTGCATTCCACCTCGCTTTGAACAGGATGCACAACTACCCATCAGATAGTGGCCCATATCGATGGGGTGGCTCGCACAGCCAGTCACACAGCCAAATGGATCCATGTTTTGACCTGGTAGGGACCCCCACTGCTATACCAGTGACCACAGGTGCCTATACAGGTTTGGGGGCAGAGTTTAGGATGTTGGAGTATGGCAGCCAGTGGAAAGGCACCATTGCCCTACTTAGGTGTGGTTACCACCCATCATCCCCTGGAGCTCATGAAAAGGTGAGAATGTTCCCCCCACCTGCCAGATGGAGAATCACTGTCACCTAGTTGAATGCCTCCTCCAACGCCTTCCCCTTCTTGGGACAACTCCATAATGGAGTGTTCATAATGCACAGTGTGGCTGAGTGGATGACACCCATTTTTCAAATAAGGAGAAAAAAATATGTGTGTCCCTCTTGTTTCTTTATGATGGGTAGAGATGACTCAGAAGGGCTTTGAGGATTTTTCTTTTCCTAGTGGATAGAAGGGGGGAAAAGAAATTCCTTCATGGTGATTAATTTACTGTCAAGGTCTGGCCATTTCTGGTGTTTCAGGAGGACAGGGGCCTCAGTAACACAGATTAGCAGCTTTCTCAGTCCTGATTACAAGAGTAG
This sequence comes from Macrochelys suwanniensis, assembly GCA_033296515.1. NCBI lineage: Eukaryota > Metazoa > Chordata > Testudines > Chelydridae > Macrochelys > Macrochelys suwanniensis. Next base: position 96,047,623 of record CM065776.1, on the reverse strand, counting down.
GAGAGTTTTTAATCTTTAAAAAAGAGAGAGCTTTTCTCCAAAGTGTTTTAGTCAAATAAGTGTGAACAAAAAAGTTTTAAAGAGTTCTGAGCACTAATCCATGGTCCTCTCAATTATGTTTAACTTCCTTTAAAGCTGGAAAGTCAATCCTACCAATTTGTCACCCTCCATAAAAATCTTCAGAGTAGACAAGACAAGTATTTCTAAGGTAAACATTATGCACACTTTTTAAAAATTCAACATTTTATGGCTTTTATGTGCATCATAAAGTAACATAAAAGGAGTTAAAGCTCATTTTTCCTTTGCAAATTATCTTTAATGTAGACAGAAAAGTAACTGGTTCACTCATAAAATACTTGAAAATCTGAGTTAAATACCACATATGTAAAGGTCATGGTATAGCCTTTAAGATGTAGCTAAATGCCAGAGGTGGTATAAATATTTGACACCCCCCCCCCCCCCAAAAAAAAAATCAACCTGGCAAGCTGATTCACTCCTTCAACTGTAGGGGGATGGTTGATTTTTCTCTGTTGTTAATCTGCGATGTGGTTCAAGGGGAAAAAAGCTCTTGCTCTCGTTATTGTGGATGTGGCTTTTTTTTTCTCTGAAATGAGCATTCCTCAGTACTTGAGCTAATTTATTTCTCATCTAGGAAACACATTGATGGGGTTAGCAATGAAAACAACCACAGTAAAAATTCTTCCCCTCACTCTTTAGTACAAGAGCATCCACTCAGAGATTCTGCAATATGCTTCATGTACATAGAGAGCATTCTTTCAGTGATCTCACAACTTTGACTTTTTTTGTCCTTTTAATTTTATTTTGCCCCACAGTAACTTGGTACATTTTTATCAAACCTTTAGTGCAGGGTAGTCAGAGTAAAATTTCATTAAGTTGAAGTGTTGTTTGCAGTAGTTATACAGCAGCTACTAACTAGGACTATACAATTCCCTGGCTTCTCATTTGAGTTTCAAACCCACTCTTGAACATCTAAACATTTTACTTGTTGTTTTTTTAAATGAGCTAATGATGCTTAATAAACTTACTTATTAGAAATGGTTGTAAAAATTTGGAATGCGAGTCCTTTTGGTGTGCAATGACTTTGATTCACATTGCTTTTTTTAATTCAGGGAAGTTAGTGATGAGAATTTTGCAAAAAAAAAAATTAGATTATTAAAATCTGTGACTCATCCACAACATATCACGGAATCGTCTATCACCCACCTCCACATACACAGTCTCACAAGCTGCTTCCTAGGCCTCCCTTTTCTTAGTTTAACATCGCTCTCTCCACTGTGTGCTTAGAGCTGGGGGGCCATGGTCTTGGACCAGCAACACCTCTCTATACAGCAGAGATGGAACTCAATTGAAAAGCGAGATACAGATACAAACTTTTGCTGAAGTTCATGTTTGGATGCAGAGTTTTACTGGCTCCAAACTGCAAAATTCAGCTCCATATTTAAAACTCCCTAAAGTGTGAGGCTGTTCAGATCAGGACACATGCTGTAGGGAAGACCAGACACAGGAGAAGCTGCCTCCTTTTCATCAGCTTAAGGGAGTTGGATACGCAGCAGCAGGAAGTCAAAATAGCTGGGTAGTAAACAGAAGCTTTGACTTCTGTGGATCTCAACATCAATGAAGGGGACACTCCCCAAAGTGAGTAATTATCAGTGGGTTTTGATCAAACACTGACCAGAATCATCAGGCTGTCTACCCATTCTGCAGAGTTCAGCTGCTCTCAGGTTGTTTTTTTTTAAGCCTGCACAAGAGCAATGGCATAGGACTTCAAAAACTATACCAGAATTGGTCAGACTCAAACTGTGATGATCTCCATCACTGATACTGTAGCCTACACCCCATTCATTTTACTTGCCTCAGGTCAAATCTATACCAAAAGTGTGAAAAGCAGGCACTCATAAAAGCCACTGTATTAATGGTGAAGGTGATTAGGCCTTCTACCAGGACATTAATAATCTAGATCTCCATTTGCTTGGTGTTATCTCTTGGAGACATCTGAAATCGAGAGCAGACCTATCTGCCTCTAAGAGAAGACCAATAAAATAGGTCCTGTGCCCCATAGGGACTATTTAAAGGACACAATCATCAAAATTTCTGTTGTTCCGGGAATTTCTAAGGCACCCCTTAATATAGTATCTAAGCACCAATTAAATCAAATATATTATCCCATGCAGGGCTTCTCAAAGATTTGCATGGCATGGGCCACATCTTAGTGTCTTACATATTCCAGCTTGCACATACCATCTCTATCCCCTCCCATTCATGACCATATAACAGCTCTGTTGCAATTATAGCAGTTTATATGAAAAATATAAAAATATGTTAATTTCCTCCTACTACATCTTGTGAATTAGCATCTGGAAACAAGGAGGAAAGTCTGGGTCTAGTGACCAGCCAGCTCCCCAAAGACCACCTCCAAGTGTTCTGTGAATCACAGCTTTGATATTAATTATCTAGAAAATGTACCTACCTCTTTGTACTATCAATATACAAGATAAATCATTATTTGTTGCCTAGGTGAGCAGATTAAACTATTCTCCTTTCTCCTAGTTCTGCATAAAACACACCTCATTTCAAACCATTTCTGCTTCACTGGTAGTAGCTATCAATTTTGGGAGTAGCTGGGATAGAATAATTTTTTTCCATCTCTTTCAGCCAGCACATCAGGAACATACAATGAATTGTGACGTGAAAGAACTGATATTGAATATGTTTAAACTTCACTAAATTTGTTCATGAAAAAGAATACAAACGATAGTCACAATATTGAAACAAAATCCTAAGTATTTCAGCATTTAAACAGATTTAAATTTCACCACAGCTAAAGAGCCGAGAAGCTCTTTACACACAATCTCTACATGATCATCTTGATTATTCCATTTTATTTGGAGGGTTCATTATGTCAAGGGCAAACGAAGTTAGTTCTTCATCTCCTCTAGAGTGGAAAATGTCATCCAACCCATCAAAAATGAATTGGGCCAAAGCAAGATGCAATTACTGAACAACGATGAGTGACCCTTGAATAGTTTGGACTCGGAGGTTCAGCTACAATGAATACCCAGAAGTAAGGATGCCTATTCAGGCTGTTGTGAGATTTCAGTTGCTTGCTCCTTCCATTTAGGTCAGAAATACTATGAGAACAGCCCCTCTTTAGGCAGCAAAATTTTTAACTAGGTTCCCATCAGTAAGGGGTAAGAGAGGCACTGCTAAGGGCAAAATATAAAAATTGAGGGCATACTTGGGCCTATAGAATATCTTATTGGTGATAACCAATGAGAAATAAAAAAACCTCAGCTTGAATCTCAGTTCCCATAGTAAGAAACAATCCCTACCCTGAAATGCTTAAAGTCCTAAACAGACAAAACAAAGGAGAGGAAATGGGAAACAGAGATGTGAAGTGATTGGCACAAGATCCCACGGCAGGTCACTGGCAGAGCCATTAGAAAAAATCAGTTGTCATTTGATTATATTTAATCTAAAAACCATTGAAACAGAACCCCACAGTGCCATTTCCACCATCGTTTCTTGGAGCAGAACTGTACTTTTTTTAAAAGTAAGAAAAATATCTCAATTCTCAAAAAAAAAAAAAAAAAAAAGTTTACATTTGAGGTAAAAATGGAGATTGGTTCCTGTTTCATGCAAGCCACATCATTAACCCATCCCTGTCCTGGAAGGGCAATGGAACTCCTCTTCATGCTTCTGATATTACTGCACACAGTCTCATAACGTTGGTTCCAGAGTGGAATAATCTGTAGGTTTTTTGCAATACAAATTCACAAGGGCACTAACCCTCAGGTGATGCAGCAGCAGCAGCAGCTTGCTTTTGTAGTATTGCAGTGGTATCCCAGACTGCAAAGGAGCATTTCATGTACTTTTCTTTCAAAAGTAACACCAGGGCCGTCCCTACCCATACACGAAGTACACAGCTGGATAGGGCACCAGAAAATTTGGGGCACCAAATTTCCTGGTGCCCTACAAAGCTGCATGCTGCTCCAGCCCCTGCTCCACCCCAGCCTGCCTCTTTCCCACCCCTGCTCCACCCCAGCCCCTCCCCCACTCCCCTGAGGACTGCAGCAGGGGTCAGGCCTGCACTCACCAGCGGCGGTAAGTGGAGCGACCCGGCCCCAGCCTGCTCCACTCCCTTGGCTCCCAGCCGCGCCGCTGGTGAGTGCTGGGGGGCGGTTCCCCCCCACCCATCCCCCAAGCCAGCCCCCTCCCCTGCAGAGTCCTGGGGCCCCACACAGCCCTCCTGCGTAGAGCACCAAAAATGGTTAGGGACGCCCCTGAGTAACACTGTACAGGGGGGCAAATAAATTAAGCATGGGGATGGGGAAGCTGGATTTACTTTCTCTTGTGGGAAATCAGAGTTTCCCGACAAGGCATAGTCTCATGCAGGGGCCAGGAGGCCATGGCCCCACCACTTTGAGGGGAAGAGGCAGCCGGGAGTGGGGCCTCAGGGAGAAGGGGCAGTGCGGGGGCAGGGCTCGGTTTGGGCATTGGTGATCCCCCCACTTTTAGGAAGCTTCCACTGCTCCTGGTCTCAGGGTGAAATGAGCATATCAGAGGTGACAGACTCTGTCTGCTAATTAGCATTACATCATTGCTTCTGAAGTGAAAAGCCAGAGAATCTGTGTTCAAATTACAGATTCACAGGAGTACAAGGACTATGCAGAGAGCATGTACTAGGTGGAAAAGCTGAGGAGTGAAGAGTGTGAAGTCAGAGTTGGCTGAAAGCCATCTTATATTCTCTGTTATTTGAAGGGGGCTGGGGGGGGAAAGCCATATCAATAATGAAGTCATTGAGCATGCGTCTACACTGCAATAAAAGACCGCAGCATGGCCAAGGCTGGCCTGGGTTAGCTGACTCAGGCTCATGAGGCTCAGGCTACAGGGCTATAAAACAGCAGTGTAGATGTTCAGACTCAGAGACCCTGCAAGGCGGGAAGGTCTCACAGGCTGGGCTCCATGGCAGTTTTATAGCGCCACAACCAGAGCGTAACAAGCCTGAGTTAGCTGACCTGGGCTCTGAGAGTCGGTGCCCAGGGTTTTTTATTGCAGTGTAGACATATGCAGAGAGAAAGGTGGTGAGTCAGGGAGATCAAACAAGTGATCAAACTAAAATGTACCAGCTGTACACAACATGAAGCAGAGAAAAAGCAGGCAGATCCTGCTGTTGTTTAAAATGCAGTAAATGTTTAAAAAAAACCAGGGAAACTACTAATGATGAAAAAGCTTTGAATAAGTCCAAATGCCAATCCGAACCCTGAAAGGTCTCCCTTTCTGCTTGTCTCTACCTTCTATCATTCCAGCTCAACCAGATCCTATCATACATTCTTTTCAGACTGACCCACAAAATCTGACTCAGATTCAGAGAGTATCTGAAGAAGATCTTGAGAGAGTCTAAGTTGTTAGGCTTACACCTACTTCCTGTCCCATCAACATGTGTGCTACCAACAACTTAGCATATGTTCCCTTGGACTCACCCATTTGCCAATGAATAACTTACACCTCCTTGCCCCTTACTCATCAACTCTAAGTTTGGCTTTCCTTTTCTATTTCCAAAAAGGCTCACCAGATTCCCCAGCTCTATCTAATCAATATATCTCTAGGTATTTATACTGCACTCAGCTTCCTCCCTCACCTTCAACAACATGCCCCCTGGCACTCAACTCTATCTTAATGGCATGCCTTCATAATGAGGGCGTGTTCCCACATCTTGCAATATATTCTGGGCTCTAGCAAGCTGTTCTATCTAAGTCTCACTAAATGTTGTGCTCTCCCAGGATATACAGAACCTAGAATTCATTGCCTTCTCTTTGAAGCTCCAGTTCACGAGAAATGTAGAGGCTTTAGCCAGTTCCGCAAAGTTTGACAGACTTATGGAGAAATACAGATTTCAGCAAAGATCATACTAAAAGATAGGCCCAGCTGTTCCTCCAGATCAGCACCGGGAAGAGGACTCATTGCACATGGATCTATTTCTGGTCTATGTGGAAGGGGAGGGTCAGCAGCCCCCAGAACACCGCCTTTCTCCCTTCTCCAGATCCCACAGAGGATTCTCTGTGAAGTTCATAATCTATGACAGAGGCCTCTCTTCTCCGAAATTTGGGTTTTTGCTTTTATGAAAAACAAAATTTCATTACAATGTTTTTCAACCAGCTCTACTCAGGAGTGGAAAGGCTCAGCTTGGGGAGAAAGCTATAACTAACCCCACGAGGAATCTCCTCAAGGGTTCACAAAGCCCAAGAGTGTATGAATTACGGGGTGGAGCCACCTTTACACAGTAAAATCCTGCTATGCTGGGGAATCCAGAGTCAGCTGCTGGCAGAGGAAGCTCTGTCAGCAGGAAACTAGATCTTGCAAGATCATGGAATCTGGGGACTGAACTCCTGACCCTATAACAGAATAATGTAGAGGAAATGCCACACAGAGGGGAAGATCAATGAGTTTTATCCCTCCTGTGTTGTTGTTACGTTGGGGAGGAGGGTTCTTCTCCCCACACAGGAGTAGGCAATCCACCTACTTTACACTTTCATAGCCCCTTTCATTTATGAATATTTATGAATATTTACTAATGAAGCTCCCTCCATATTCCTGCAATGTAGGTTAAGAATATATGGGGATCTGTTTTCTGTGCCACTGAAATCCAGCCTCCTCTGTAGTGGAATACAGCAGTTGTTTAATCTCACTAAACAATACCACTAATTTGTAGAAGGAAGTAAAGAAGAATACCAAATACAACTGAAACTGCAAGGGTAAGTTATAAGGGCATAACGTAATTACCTACGTTGGAATTTGGGCAGGATTTGCACCGATCACAAGTGATCAGGAACTCGGTTTCACATCTCTATAAAAAATTCAGCAACCCATCTTGAAAGAGGACACCCTCCAGTAGCACACTGATCCTCAGCATCACTCTGGGCACTGGCTCAACTACTGATTGAGAAGGAAGAGTTCCACCTACTAGTGAATCATCAACACCACATCCTTCTGAACCTACATTCCTTTGTCCAAGTACTGATCCTGTCCAACACAGCTTAGCTTGTGAGCGATACCACCACAGGGGGATACATGGGCTGAAGCAAAAAGATCTAGGAAAGAATTATTCCAACTCTTTTTTTCCCAACCATATTGTGCTAGGTTTTGCTTTTTTTTTTAATGGTGTGTCCATCCTATAAGAGAATGTAAAATTACAACATGCTTAAATGATAATGACTAGGAAGGGGGAAATATTTTTTTCCAAATAATTTTCCTAGTTGACATAGAATGAATGGACAATAGGTTCAACTACAAAAGAAAAATGGGCTACTAATACAGATAAGAGACCAGCCGGATTGCTAAGTAGGCTGCATTTGTCTTTTGTACAATAAAGATAAAGGCATTAGAGACAACAATTAAGTTTGCTGAGGTAAAAGGATTGTTCAAATCAATCATAATTAACAGAGACAGTGCCCTAAACAGACAGGCTGAAAGAAAGAGACAAATATTAGATGAGAAAACATACAAGATTAAAAGAAAATAAATAGTAAAAGGAAAACAGCAAAATAAAGAATATAGGCTAAGGTTTGAAGAGGCAACACTTAAGCTCACTAAAAAAGGAGGAAATTTTTGCATATAAATAGTACTGCATATAAATAGCATTAATGAGATAAAATTAAGAACATTAAAAGTTGAGTATCAGGAAGAAATCATAACAGTGGGATCTATAAAGCTGTCGAATAATCTTCTAAAGGGAAATGTGTGAGACCCTCATCTGTTCAGACATTTAAAAATAGACTGAACAAAATACTGGAGAACATAGCGTAGGGAACAGTCCTGCACTGATACGGGAGATGGGCTACATGAACGACTGGGTCTTTTCCATTTCTTACTTCTATGGTTTTAGGATATGTAGTTTAATGATGAATCTCTGAACAACAGGACAAAGAACCCAACAGGAAGAACATAAAAGATACTCAAGTATCAGAGGGGTAGCTGTGTTAGTCTGGATCTGTAGAAGCGACAAAGGGTCCTGTGGCACCTTATAGACTAACAGAGGTATTGGAGCATAAGCTTTTGTGGGTGAATACCCACTTCATCGGATGCAAGCAGTGGAAATGTCCAGGGGCAGATATAAATGTGCAGGGAAGACTTAGGCTAGAGATAACGAGGTTAGCTCAATCAGGGAGGGTGAGGCCCTCTTCTAGCAGCTGAGGTGTGAATACCAAGGGAGGGGAAACTGCTTTTGTAGTTGGCTAGCCATTCATAATCTTTGTTTAATCCTGAGTTGATGGTGTCAAATTTGCAAATGAACTGAAGCTCTATTAAAAAAGAAAAACTTGTAGCACCTTAGAGACTAACAAATTTATTTCAGCATAAGCTTTCGTGGGTTAGTACCCACTTCATCGGATGCATCCGATGAAGTGGGTACTAACCCATGAAAGCTTATGCTGAAATAAATTTGTTAGTCTCTAAGGTGCTACAAGTTTTTCTTTCTTATTTTCATTTTGCTGACACAGACTAACACGGCTACTACACTGAAGCTCTATTATTTCTCTTTGGAGTCTGGTCCTGAAGTTTTTTTGCTGCAGGATGGCTACCTGTAAATCTGCTATTGTGTGGCCAGGGAGATTGAAGTGTTCTCCTACAGGCTTTTGTATATTGCCATTCCTTATATCTGATTTGTGTCCATTTATCCTTTTACGTAAGGACTGTCCAGTTTGGCCGATGTACATAGCAGAGAGGCATTGCTGACACATTATGGCGTATATTACATTGGTGGATGTGCAGGTGAATGAACCGGTGATGGTGTGGCTGGTCTGGTTAGGTCCTGTGATGGTGTCCCTGGTGTAGATATGTGGGCAAAGTTGGCATCGAGGTTTGTTGCATGGATTGGTTCCTGAGTTAGAGTTATTATGGTGCGGTGTGTAGCTGCTGGTGAGAATATGCTTCAGGTTGGTGGGCTGTCTGTGTGCGAGGACTGGCCTGCCTCCAAAGGCCTGTGAAAGTGAGGGGTTGTTGTCCAGGATGGGTTGTAGATCACCGATGATCCACTGGAGAGGTTTTAGCTGAGGACTGTAAGTGATGGCCAGTGGAGTTCTGTTGGTTTCTTTCTTCGGCTTGTCTTGCAGCAAGAGGCTTCTGGGTACACGTCTGGCCCTATTGATCTGTTTCCTTATTTCCTCATGTGGGTATCGTAGTTTTGAGAATGCTTGGTGAAGATCTTGTAGGTGTTGATCTCTGTCTGAGGGGTTGGAGCAAATACGGTTGTACCTCAGCGCTTGGCTGTAGACAATGGATCGTGTGGTGCATCTGGGATGGAAATTGGAGGCATGTAGGTAGGCATAGCGGTCGGTGGGTTTTCGGTATAGGGTGGTGTTAATGTGACCATTGCTTACTTGCACCATGGTGTCTAGGAAGTGGACTTCCCGTGTAGACTGGTCCAGGCTGAGGTTGATGGTGGGGTGGAAGCTGTTGAAATCGTAGTGGAATTCTTCCAGAGTTTCTTTGCCATGGGTCCAGATGATGAAGATGTCATCGAGGTAGCATAGATAGAGAAGAGGCGTGAGTGGACGAGAGCTGAGGAAGCGTTGTTCCAGGTTGGCCATAAAAATGTTGGCATATTGTGGGGCCATGCGGGTGCCCACAGCGGTGCCACTGGTCTGGAGGTATATATTGTCACCAAATTTGAAATAATTGTGCGTGAGGATAAAATCACAGAGTTCAGCAACCAGTTGTGCTGTGGCATCATCAGGGATACTGTTCCTGACAGCTTGTATTCCATCTGTGTGTGGGATGTTGGTATAGAGAGCCTCTACATCCATGGTGGCTAGGATGGTGTGTTCTGGAAGATTACCAATGCATTGTAGTTTTCTCAGGAAATCAGTGGTGTCACAGAGATAGCTGGGAGTGCTGGTGGCATAGGGTCTGAGTAGAGAGTCCACATATCCAGACAGTTCTTCAGTGAGAGTGCCAATGCCCGAGATGATGGGGCATCCAGGATTCCCAGGTTTGTGGATCTTGGGTATTAGGTAGAATAACCCCAGTCGGGGCACTAAGGGTATGTTGATTTGGTCCTGTGTTAGTGTAGGGAATGTCCTGAGTAGATGGTGCAGTTTCTTAGTGTATTCCTCAGCGGGATCTGAGGAGAGTGGCCTGTAGAATTTGGTATTGGAGAGTTGTCTGGCAGCCTCCTTTTGGTAGTCAGACCTGTTCATGATGACAACAGCACCTCCTTTATCAGCCTCTTTGATTATAATGTCAGGGTTGTTTCTGAGGTTGTGGACGGCATTGCGTTCTGCACGACTTAGGTTATGAGGCAGGCGGCATTGTTTTTCCACAATTTCTGCCTGTGCACGTCGGCGGAAGCATTCTATGTATAGGTCCAGACTGTCATTTCGACAGTATAAAAGATACTGGAGATAAAAGCCCAGTGGCTCAATATTTGAATACAGGGACACTGCCCTGATCTGTTTTTAAATGATTTCACACAAATTACTGAAGACTAAGGAGGAACTCTTAAGTAGTACAGGGGAAAAATTGTTATGTGTGGTTTCTAAATCAATATAGCAGTCAGGAGAGTATAGCAAGTCACGGTAAGAATGACTGCTTTTCTAAACTGACACAACCAAATTTGGCCCAAAGGTTATAAACAAAAACTAAAGATAAAAACAAGGCTACAGAATAAATTGAGGCAAAATCTCAAGAGATATAGCTTTAAATCACTCTCCCAACTTGAATTATCAACAGTTCACATTTTAAGCACAGAAATTACACATTTCAATTTTAATTTGGCAAACTAAAAAGAAACAGCAAAATTAGACATTTTCTCATACAGTAGAACCCCATTTATCCAAGCGTCCATCATCCGGCTCTCCATATTAACTGAACAACCAGCGCACACACAGAAATATGGGAAATTGACATCACTTCCATGGCAGCACTACTGTAGCCATTGTGTTTTTTCAGCCTTGTAAAATGACCATGACTACTAAGCGAAAACATGTAGTACTGTTCCTGGCCATCAGTTACTGGATGATGCCGAAACCATACAAACTGTACTACGTGCTGACAGTGATGAAGAAGCTGAAGATTCTGCTGAGGAAGAATGGACGGAAAAAATTTCTTATTGTGATGCTGCAACAGCAAGAAACGTCTTCCTTCAGTACTGGGAGAAACAGGCCGATAACGACCTCACTAAACAGTTGTTGAAGCCACTCCATGATCGTGCAATGAAGAAGAGAACCTCCTGTCTAAAACAATGCAAACTGTCAGATTTTTTTCGCCAGCCATCATAAATGTGAGTGCTGCTGTACCTACCACTGTTCTGTATACAGTACTGATTTTAATTTGAAACTTTATGCATGTACATATTGTTATTGTTGTTACCATTAGTACTGCGGTTGTTACAACTTAAAATGACCATTTCTGCATTTTAAAAAACTAGTACTGTTTACTAGTAATGGTTTGTATGCTGTAAATAAAGAAGGGCGCTGTTTTAATGCTTTGTAATGATTATCATTTTTGATTTTTTTAAATGCAAAAATGTTCTGTTTGTGATGTTATGTGTAAACAAGCTAAATAAAGATGGTGCCTTGTATAACATTAAACAGACTTGGTAGATGGTCCCTATAATGCTCAGGGTTAAATAATAAAGAGTGTAAAAATGATAATACTTGTTAAAAATTCACATCTGTTTTTCTGTTAATAAATGAACAAAACATTGTTTACAAGAACTAATGGTTTGTATATTCTATTAGATAATAAGGGAAGGGAGGGGTCAGTTAGTTTAAAAGCTTTTCCGGGGGCAGGGAGGGTGTCAGTTAGTTTAAAAGCAACTCTATATCGTAAAATAATGGATAGAAAGCTCTTTGCCCATTCTCCTGATTATCCAAATTTTTGATTATCCGATCTGATCCCGGTCTCAATTAGATCGCATAAATGGGGTTCTACAGTATTTTGCCCCTTCACTTTTACGGTGTTTTTTTTAAATTAAAGGTTATTGGTATTTATTAGTGAATCTCCTATCCAGAGGGAACGATTTTGGGCTTGCAATGAACTGTGGGCACTGAGGATATTTTTGGCACTTAAAATAATCAATAATGAGTTGTTGATGAAGTGAAGTAGGAGCAATGGCTCATTTTACTTAAAATAAGAGAACAAGAAATGGTCACATTCATGAACTGTTTATGCCACAGGTATCCTAAATTTTGCATCAGTTATACAGAAAAATCATGCAACTTCTGTGTAACTCACATGGAAATAATGTTCCATATAGGTATCTTGACACTCAGTGGAACTGTTGTCTAGGATACTGACAGACAAGACAAGTAATGTGTTACGTTTATGTAGGGTATTTTTTTTTAATTTTCTGGTCTTCCAGATTTGACAAATTGTAAAATTTGATATTTGCATAATTCTATTGAAAAGCCTGTGAAGCGTGCAGTATTTGGAAACATATACAATCATTTACCTTTTTGTACTTTTCATTGTCTGCTGTTTCAAGAAAATCAACAAAAAATAATTACAAAAATGGAAACTAAGAATTTGGAGCAGGGCTGGAGGGAACAGCCAAGTATCACAACAAAAACATACTGATACATTAACAAAAAGGTAGAAACCATAAGAAAAGTCAAGCAACGCATGCACGTTGGAGTAACTCCACAGTAAATCTAACTGGTAGGAGCAGAAAAAATTGAATTACCAGGAGATTCAAGAATTGGAAAATCTATTTAGACTGAATAACAGAGGAAGAAATAATCATGTCACAGAATACAAATACCATTTTGTGTGAAGAGCCTGGATGTCCAACTGATACTTACCCTAACAAAGGAATAGCTGTCAAGGTGATGAATGCCAGAACCATTCAGTACCATTCTGAGATTGGTATAAAAGGGAAAAAGTACCCAATTTTTACCAAATCTGTCTCAGACTCTGAAAGAATGTTTGGAGTCAATAAAGTAATCAGTCTATTATGCACTGGAGAACAACAATGTAAGCATGCAGTCCTGACAGCTGTAAAACCCATGAATACATGGATATTCATTACTGACAAGGAACCTTTGAGCTCGTCCACTAAATTTTGATGGGAGCCTTCATTGATAAACTCTTCCTATCACCCCCAGCTTATTTACACACACATAGTCTTTTTTCACTTAGGAGTCAAAAGTTTTTATGCTCCTTTGGAGAATTCACATTTTCATTGAAAGGCCACTGGTCTTTGGGGAACTACAATGTTGAGTGAGCTCTCACTTCCCATTAGCTGCTAGTATCAATTTTGGAACTCTCTACAACGTTTGTTCAAATTTTATCATTATATCCAATCCCTTTTCACAACATGTGCACCTCCCTCTTCCCCCGCCCCCCCACCCCAACCCAAAAGTGTCAAATTTACCTGATTGCTGTGGTGAAAGTGGTAGTGAAATGCATGTTGCTAAATTCAGAAATTAGTATTTTACATGAAACACTATAAAAACAGAGGGCCCAGGCAAAATAAACTTTAATATATTATATGAGCTGGCTTCTGCAGGTACATCCAATCACAGTCCTTAAAAGGCACTCTCTTTTATTTGGCTGAAGAATCCCAGTTCTAAGGCTTTGTCTACACTGTAACTTCGTCAGCAAAACTTTTGTCATTCAGGGGTCTTAAAACACCCCCCACCCACCCCGAGCAACAGAAGTTTTACCGACGAAAAGCACCAGCATGAACAGTGCTTTGTCGGCAGGAGCACTCTCTCCTGCCAACAAACAGCAGCTACACTGCGCGCCTTTTAGCAGTACAACTGTACTGGCACAGCCGTATCGCTAAAAGCTGTGTGGTGTAGACATACCCTTAGAGATAGGGTTTGGTTGGGCCTCACTGAAGAGCTGCTTTGTGTTGGAAAGGAACTTGACACAGGGCTTAACCATGTTCATTAGTTAGGACCAAAGGGACCATGTGGTGGGGAAAGGTGTGTCATTGGGTGGAGGAACTTCCAGGTCAGAGTACAAGGACAATGCACAGGAAAAATGGGACATAAGTCTTCTGATAAAAAGGAGGTCAACATACTGGTATCTCATCTGGGGTTCTGCAAATGGAACTACCTGTGTGGTTTTGCCATTGTTCTTGACCTCTTTTGTCCAAGGTGGACAGGACTTGTTTACATATGATGAATAAAACTGATAAAAAGGAAATACCCTGAGAGTCTTTCCATGACTCCCAGTAGGAAAATGAACCTCTTCTATCATCCCAGACTCAGGATCTGGGATAGTTTCTCAAGGCACGTGTTCAGGTGTGAATCTGTTCCTCTGGTCTTCCTCCTCCCTCTTCTCCCCCCAAATACACTTAAAAATACTATTGAGACTGGGGTGGTGTTGTTTTTTAAGTAAAGGTTGAACTAGATTGTATGGAAGAACATGGAATCATCATCCAAAAAAAAAAAAAAATCTTTGCAGACAATTTAGTTCCTATAGTACTGAAAGAAAAGCCAAAACTTTTACAGGTGTCATAGACCTCTTACCCTGATCGACAAGTTAACATTCTCCCTGACAGAGTTTCGTTTCAGTACAGGGATGGCCAGAGAACCCATGAGGGTTCATGAGGAAAAATATAAGGACTTAAATTCAATTTCAAGCACAATTTTAATGTCCTGCCCACACTGACCGGACACCTCCATCTTACCAGAAACCACTTCAAAACTGGTTCTTGAAAATTATTTCTTAAAGCTGGTCCAGTTTGTAGCGTTGGCACGACAAATTAGTAAACTGCAGTTCATTTCTCTGGGTTCTTGGACTGAGTTACAAGCTAGACTTGGGTTCTCAAACTTTTTCATAATGTTGATCACATTTCAATAAATATTACCTCGTCACTTTCCCTAACCTCTCTGTAGCAGCTACTGTGGTTGTTTGTGTGAGAAAGCAATATCAGGGAAGTAATGTGCTTTTACCTCTCTTTAGTGTGATATAGCAGCTGGAAACAAGGACAGCTGGTGGTACCAGGGGAGTACCAGCAACCTATCTATGGTCCTTGAACCATAGTTCTGAGACATAGATCCACCCTGTGATGAGGAGAAACCTACTATGCAATTCTCATGCTTTAATTTAGTGGACTCTGGCTGCAGGAAGCCCTCTCTTCTTAACTCCTTTGAACCCCAAACCTGTGGGCTGTTTGTTGTCCATTGGCCTCAGTTCAGTTTTACTAGAAAAAAAGAATCTGTTCAGATCAAAATAACCTAAAGACATGAAAAGAGACTGTAGTTCTGTCACTGTGCCTCAGTGGGTCACAGCTAAGAATACCAAATTCAGTTCAGACAGTGCCGACACTCTACGGTGACCAGATGTCCCGATTTTATAGGGACAGTCCCGATTTCTGGGTCTTTTTCTTATATAGGCTCCTATTACCCTCCATCCCCGTCCCGATTTTTCACACTTGCTGTCTGGTCACCCTACGATACCCCAAACTGGTGGTTATTCTATTATACCAAGCCAGTAACAAACGTGAACTTCTATATCACCACACTGATTAACAAGAAGTCAAAAATGCAGTGCCCTTAGACATTCTAGGCCTTGGCTCACCACCCAGACACTGGACTTTATGATGAGTGGTTACCGAAAACCAATTTAATCAGATCTAGGGTCCTTCCAATCCCAAGAGATCAGCCACTTAGCTAGGCCAATATTTAACTCAGATCTTACCCAATAATCATGCTGATGCCAATCCTTTAGTATGTACAAACTAAAGGTTTTATAACCAAAAAAGAGGAAGAAAGTTATAAATGGTTAATTGATCATATACATACAAACGATTGCAAAATTATTACATTAGATTTGAAGCAGTGGTGGAATAAACGGTGAGCTTGCAAAAGTCTCTCTGGAATTACCCAAACCAATTGAGGGGTCATTAGTCCTTGTTCAAAGCTTTCTTTTTAGAAATCCAGTCCAGAGAAATGAAGCGGGAAACGAAGAGAAAATGGAGATATCCCAGTGCTCCTTTTATATCTTCTGCCATGTGCATGGAATTTTACTGTCCCAAACAAAGTCCACAGCCCAGGTGCCTGGAAAATTACTGGCCCAAGATGGAGTGCAGGGTCACATGAGTATATCACATGCCCTTATATGCTTTGATGACTCATAGAGGCAACCATTGCCCATATTCTTTCTGAGGCATCCAAATAGGGTGACCAGACGTCCCGATAAAATCGGGAGTGTCACGATTTTTCCTCCTTTGTCCCGCGTCCCGACCAATGCATTTGTCTCGATATTGGGGCTTCTGCGTTTTTTTGGTTTTTTTTCTCGGAGACCTCCGGCGGGGGGTTTTTCGTCAAGTCTGGTGGGAGGTGTTTTTTTTGCTCGGACAAGTCCCGATTTTTGGGTCCTTTCATCTGGTCACCCTACATCCAAAGTAAAGGCTTACTGGGCGGGATAAGTTTTTTCAGTGGCCTATTGTGAGTTGAGTGTTCTTAAAGGGATATCAACACATAGCTGTCTGGCCCTAATGTAAATTCTATCTGGGGGTGTGTGTCACGGACTGTGGGGGAGTCAGGGTCCTGCACCCCCACTTCCTGCAATTCACTGTGACTCTCAGCCAGCCAGTAAAACAGGAGGTTTATTAGACGACAGGAATATGGTCTAAAACAGAGCTTGTAGGTACAGGAAACAGGACCCCTCAATCAGGTCCATCTTGGGGGGCAGGGAGCCCAGCGCCCCGCCTGGGCTGGGCCTCCCTCCATATCCCCAGCCAGCTCCAAACGGGGGACAGGGAGGCCAGACTCTGTCTGTGCCTCCCCCCACGTCCCCAGCCAGCTCCAAACAGGGGGGGCAGGGAGGCCAGACTCTGTCTGCGCCTCCCCCCACGTCCCCAGCCAGCTCCAAACTGAAACTCTCTCTAGCCCCTCCTCTGCCTTTGTCGCCTTCCTGGGCCAGGAGGTCACCTGATCCCTTTGTTCTGCAACACCTTTAGTCTGCACTCTTGCAGGGGAGGGGCCCAGGCCATTAGTTGCCAGAAGACAGGGTGTCAGCCATTCTCTGTCATCACACTGGCCCTCTAGAGCTCTGCAATCACACACCTTTATCCCACCACCTAGAGACTTAAGAAATGCATAGGGGAAACTGAGGCACACAGTATTCAGAGGAAACATTAAGAACAGTCCCACTTCCTCAAAGGGTGTTATCCAGGAATACAACACATGTGTAAGATACCAATGCATAGCCAATATTAATATATTGCAATACAAAGATGATATGTGTATATAAATAGGATAATCATATTTAGCAAATCATAACTTTTCCACTGACACCTTACATGACATACTTTGTACAAGATTTATGGAAACTGTGCAACAGTAATGATAAAAAAGATCATATTCAATCATACAGCATCACAAGTTTCAGGAAAACAGTAGCTGTAGAAAATCTACCAACATGCTACACTAGTGGATAGCACTATAAAATATGCACATACACTGCTATTGCATTTACTTGTTCCTGTACGATTTCTAGGCAGACATTCTATTTCACATAATGTGACCAACAGCTGACCACATGTCTACAACTACTAACACTGAGTAAAAAGACCTTATGAAGAGCCAAATTACCATATTATATAAAACTAGATGCTAGTATGTCACATTTGTAGAATCCAGCTCTGACAGCTACTTTTAATACATTATTTGGATGGCACAAATTGAACATAATGAGAGTCAAAAGTACTCAAGAGGAAATATCAGCAATTTTTCAAAACAGAGTGATAAGATAATGACACCTTCATATGGGAGAAAGCTGAAAGGCCACTAAATGAAAGGCTGAAGATGTTGCTACAAACATCTTATAAGTGTTTATTTTTAGAGATTGGAGCCATATGCTAAAGTTTGGGTTCAGATCCACAGTTTGCAAAAGTTCAGGAGACCAGTTCCATGGTCCTGATTCATCTGAGAAGTTTGGACCTAGGTGCAGACTTCCACATAGGTTAGGAGTGTTTGGATGTAGGGCTTTGGTTTGGATATATCACTATTGTGACATTGCACCCCATAATGCTTTATAGAAATATGCGTATGAGTGTAAATATGAATAACTGGAATATGTTTTATGCTCGATATGCCATGTAACATATCTTTGCAAAGGATATGTTCTACTGAATGTACTCATCCTATTCATATGCATGCATCATTTTTATATCTGAAGTTCTGAGCATTGGCTCTATGCTTGTATTTAAAGTGTTTGCTGCAGGAAGCACATAAGGCAGATTTGGTCAACGCAGCGTGAAGGGGTTATTCAAGTAATTGGGAGTGTTTAGCTAACAATGGAGCTTGGAAGATGCCAATCTACATCTAAGCTTTCCTGGGAACGTTCAAACTAACATGTAAACAATGGCGTCGGCTTGCAAAAAACTGAATTGTTCATAGACATGTGACTTGCCCAGATGACTGCAAAACTCCATCTTGTGGAGGGGATTTTACACAAGAGAGGAGAGGGGTTTCCACCCACAAGAGAAAGACTATATAAACCCCTGGAAATCCCTCCATTTTGTCTTCAGCTGGCTCAAGAGATAGCCTCTCCACCCCAAAGAGACGCCTGAAAGAAACTAGAACAAAGGACAGTAACTACAGGGGTGTGATGATTGTTGGACCCACACTAGGAAGGAGTCTAGTCTGTCAAAGAAGCGTAGTGGAACATCTCTGAGGGTGAGATTTACCTGCATTTAGTTTCCTACTTTTTATACTTAATAAAATAATTTTTTACTTATTAATTAACCCAGAGCAAGTAATTAATTCCTGGGGGAGCAAAGAGCTGTGTGTATCTCTCTATCAGTGTTATAGGGGGCAAACGATTTATGAGTTTACCCTGTATAAGTTTTATACAGAGTAAAACGGGTTTATTTGGGGTTTGGATCCCATTGGGAACTGGGTATCTGGGTGTTGGAGACAGGAGCATTTCTTAAGCTGTTTTCAGTTAAGCCTGCAGCTTTTGGGGGACATGGTTCCGACCCGGGTCTGTGTTTGTAGCAGGCTAGCATGTCTGCCACAACCAGGCAAGGTACTGAAGTCCCAAGCTGCCAGGGCTTAGAGGTAGTCTCAGCACATCAGGTGGCAGTCCCAAGGGGGTTTCTGTGACCCAACCTGTCATAACTATTAATTTCTAAAAGGCCTGAAAACATAACAGCAAGTACATAATGAATGTTTTATCCTAAGTGTTGGCTAGGCCATTCTCCAACTACAGAAAAATGATTCTCAACTGTACTCTCAAGTTGGAGAGCGTGGGCCTAGCTTTTTAAAAGTAACTACGTTCATTCTGGGCAACACACACTCAAGGCAAATATGGAACATTTTAAAGCAATGAACAAATGCAAACAAAAATAAAGACTAAGAGCCAGAGATTTGTAGAAAGTGTCAAAGTTTATTCCCAACCTGACACCTGAAAGCAAATTCTAATAAACCTGTTTCAGAGTCAACTCTTTGGGTCCATGTTAGATCCCTGAAGAGTGTCACCCCCTAATTTATAGCAAACCCTGAAGATCTCACAAGTCTTCACGGGCCGCTCAGTACATCATTTCAGATAGAGAGGAGCTGGATTAACTAGTCGGTCAGCTACACTCTGCCTTCAGCTCTGTAACCCTTGGGAGAAGGCACTGAGACATGCCATCCAATGAGCAACACAAGCCCCTCTGCCACCCGCACCCTATTATGTAAGCTGTTGCAGATTGCTCACTCCATGTTTGATCATTTTTAGCCCCACTGCTCCTCTCAAGTCTGGGGATTTTTTTTTCTCCCTCTGCTGCTCTTCTGGAATCCCCTGCCCGTATTAGTTATCTATCCTGTTATTTCCCCTCCCTCCACCTATTTTATCTTTGTGGAGCCATTTTGGCCTTCCACACAAATTCTGCCCATCCCTCCCCTTTGATTTTTGCCATATGTCCCCACTTCCTCCACTTATTACCTAGAAGCAGATTTTGATGACAAGGCAGGGGCAGGGATAGGGCACAGGGTTACAAACTGCTCCCCATCACAATTTCATACCTGTATCAGTTACTGACATCTAGGTAGTTTTTTGATAGCCTGTCACAATTTGCTGCACCTACACTTCTCCATCTCCTGGTCCAGGGATAACAATTGGAGATGGATGGAAGTCTGCCCTGTCACAATTTGCTACTCTCGTGGAATCTCTACTTTAGATTTGGACATAAATAAAATGAGTTTTTCTAATTTAGAAAATGTTAATGTAACGAGGTGTAAGAAAAGGAATATTTTTGCTTATATTTCAACATTGTTTCAAAAACAAGAATCTACATATATTTCTAGAAATGCAGTTAACAACTTTTTTTATTGTTCACTCAAATGTATATTAAAATGGAACATCACAACTATGCACATCAACATTTTTTCCTATTTATGTAACTTATGTACCCTCTGCACCTTCCTAGCAAAAGTTTTCCCCCCTTTCCGTCTAGCACTGTATTGCCACAGTTCTTAACCCTGAGTGCTACCCTCCCCAGTCCCTGATTTTGCTTATCTGCCCCTCTCCTTCCCCTGCTTCCACCTGTTTGACTCATCCCCAGGCACAGTATAGGCCACCAAACACACACATTCTGCCCATCCCTCCACTCTGATTTGCCTCCTCTATAGATGCTAGTCAGCACTCTGGGCTTGTGGCTGCCTCTCAGATTCTGGGGGTCCACTGTGTGTCTGGTCTGGACACCAACTGAACCAGTGCTATTCGAAGGTGGGCTTTACACTTGCCCTGTGACCCCTTTAGTACTGGTGTAAATGGGATATGGGCCAGTGATGAATCTGTCCCTAAAGACTGGGTGACCATATGTCCCATTTTGGCTGCGACAATCCCCTTTTTAATTTCTGTCCTGGATGTCACGACTTTTTTGGCAAAACTGGGCATTCGTCCCGTTTGCTCTTGCCAACTGATGCCTTGTATGCTATTCAGAATAGACTATTCTAAATAGACTATTCTACTTGTAATAAAACCATTTTTATTATTCAGACCTCAAAATACAATAAAAAAAGCATTTGGATCAATTAAGTGGTGACTCACCTCAACTCCATAAGCTCTACCCTTCTTACTAACATTAACTCAGTTCATTAACTCATAGCACAAATCTCCAGGGAAATGATAAAAGATAAACAAATCATCACATGTTGCACACGTGATGCTTTTGTCCTTTTTTTGGACTTCTGCATGTCTGTGTCATTAGAAGAATCAGTAGTTTGTGGATATTTATTGCTATGAAATGTTTCGGAAACGTCTGTGTAATTTTAATGAAGGTCTTCAAAAATCAGTTCAAGTTTTTTTTAAAAAAAGACACTTCAACATTGGACCACAGCAAAGCTACTTGAAAGACCATGGGTTGGCAACGTGTCCATACATGGACACAAGTGTCCGTGATAAAAATTGAGGTCTGTGGTAATTTTTCAAGAAACATTCATATTACAAGCTGTTGAAAAAAAGTATATGATTTATCTATGTACATCTTATAATTACGATGTGAATGGGCCAGATCTGGCATCTACTGCTCTCCATAAAGTGACAGTGAAGCCAAGATACTACAGTCACTATGGTTACTGTAGAATCTTGATGACACTTAACAAAAGAGGCTTTGTTATCCAATCAGACAAAGCGGTTTTTTCCCCTCATTCCAGTGTGGGGAAAAACGTGCACCACATGGTGCTGAATTCGAAAAAAAGATCATTCAACCCAGCTTGGGAAAGAGAATATTTTATGTTCGAAAGACCCACAGATTGTTTTATGGAGTGCGAAAGATGTGGCCAAGTAATGAAACAGCTCAAGTCAACTGTAGCTCACAAGCATGCTGAGAAGTGGTGCAAAAAAATGTCCAAGACTTCAAACATGTCAAGTGTAGAGAAGGACAAATTCATCGAGGAAGCCAAAGCAAAAAGAGGAAGCCAGGTAAAGTCAATGACTGACTTTCTAAACCAGGATGTCAAAGATGCACAGAATGATCTTTGCCTTACCTACAGTTTAGCAAAAGCCAAATTGCCATTTACAGCAGGCGTCATCTTCAAAGAAATCGCCGAAAAAAACTGACCCAAAATCTGCTCCTTTTCAAAGACTGCACTGCAGTGCCAGAACTATGGCAAGAAACACCGAGGATTTAGGTGGCTACCTTGACAGTGAAATTGTTAAAGCAGCAGTAAATGCTCCGTTTCTTAACTTAATGTGTGAAGAGAGTACCGACCACAGTGACAAGAGTCAGCTTATTATTTACCATCG
This sequence comes from Macrochelys suwanniensis, assembly GCA_033296515.1. NCBI lineage: Eukaryota > Metazoa > Chordata > Testudines > Chelydridae > Macrochelys > Macrochelys suwanniensis. Next base: position 96,025,414 of record CM065776.1, on the reverse strand, counting down.
CTTTGTGAATGTTGACACAAGTGAAATTCGCTCTGAGTTTTTTAGCTTAATTGAAATAGCTGAACGCTGTAATGCTGAAAATCTGAATGCAGCCATCGTTGGTTGTTTGGAAAATGACCAAAACAAGTACCCTGTGGAGAAAACTGTGGGATTTACATCGGATGGGGCATCTGTAAGGCTAGCTAAACATGAAAGCGTTTCAAAATGACTGAAAGATCGCTATGATTTGATTCATCCAGCACTGTATGACCCATCACCAAGCCTTAATGGCTAGAGATGCTGAATCAGTCATACCTGACTTTGTGGAAGATACGATCACTTAGACATTTCAGTGAGGCTGCAAGAAAAAAGAAGTTTAGACAGATCTGTGAGCTGACTGAAGAGGAATATTCAAATCAGTTTAGCTACAAAAAAATTCATTGGTTAAGTTTGGCTGCCTGCATTGAGAGGTTCGAGCTACTGCAGGAATCTCTAGTGCAATACTTTGAGAGTCATTTGGGAATGGGTCGCCAAATTATAGAACAAGTTGCCAGAGTATCTATGATATGGTACAGTCTCCTAAATTCATTCTGTATCTCAGTTTCCTGAATTGGGTTTTTCCACTTCTCGCAGCAATTAATTTGGCACTGCAGAAAGAGAACTCTGATCTGAACAACGCATACTGCTCTCTGGAGAAGTACTGCAAGATCATTTTGAAGCCATTTAAACAGCCTTTAAATGAGGATTCTACTTAGGTATCTTTCGTATCTCCAAGCAACCTGTCTATCCCTAGTGCCAAGGTCACAGAGATGATCAGGGAGTGTGAGGAGCAGCACTACTTGCCAGAAACAGAGATTGCTCAGGTAAAAGCAATGTTAATTGAATATGCAAAGAAACTTGAACAGGCATTCAAGGTCAGATTTCCTGGAAAAGACTTGGTTAAATGCCTGCTTTACTTGTCCCCTGCAACCAAAAGCCACCACTCTCAGAAATTCAAAAACTTTGAGCAAAATTTACAAAGCACATTGACTCCAGTAAGATTGAAATGCAGCATACATTGTACTGCGAGGATGATGCGGTCAAGACACTTTTCAACTCAGACAGCTGTGACAGTAATGTTATCAAATGATGGTATCTTTAGTTTAAGTCATGGGAGAGTGAATACAATTACCTGGCAAGCCTTTCACTTCTTTTACTGACACTGAGCCCTGATACATGTTGCTGTGAACGAGGCTTCAGCCACATGAACTCGATCAAAAACATCCACAAGGAAACGCCTTGAGAACTGTTGGGTTGATGCCTGTCTATGTGTTGCAACTTCAACAATGAGCACAAAGGACTTTGATGTAGCTGCGGTGGCAAAGTACATTCGAAAACACAATGAGTTGAATTTATTATTATTAATTATTATTATTAGCTAGCTAGGTTACTGGTTTATTTTCAGTGTGGAAAATTGTGCGCTATTTTACGGGTTGACTGACTGAATGACATAACCCCCCCCAATGTTCGCCACTAAGTATGGTAATTTTGTTAAGTGTCTGTCGTGAAACATGGTGGTGCTGACACCTGTGCAAGACATATGGAGCACATTTCTCCATTGCCCACGGTGACCAAAATGATGGAGGGGGTTGAGAGGGGTGGTGAAGGGGAGGGGCCTCAAGCAGAAGGGTTGGGAGCTAGTGTCCCTAAACGGGCGGTTCACCCATCGCCCATGGAGACAATAGAGAAAAACAATTTGTCAGTGACAGAAGTTGCACTGCAAATATGTTCCCTGCACATTAACTTATTGGAGAGGCTTGGAGAAAGATTTATCACAACAGAAGTGAAGAATCTACTGCACACTCTTGTTGAATCTGAGCAAATGAAAGAAAAGCAGTTTTATGATGTAGTCAGCAATTTTTACACAACATGCCTATCCTACTATGAGCACTGGAGACCTGCCTTTGGACACCAAAAAGTTTGAGCAGGATCTGCTGAGGAATATGCCACAGTGGGATCAAATGCAAGACAGTCTCGTTGCATGCCGCATCAAAATACCCTCCTTAAATATGTTGGATAAGAATCGTCTCTTTGACTAACGGTTCAGTGCAAAATCAATTGCCTGCAGTTGTCTTTCAGACTGGACCCATCAGAGAATGCCAGGCCTGGTGCAAGCTTTTTTGCCGCCCTAGGCGGTGAAGAGGAAAAAAGAAAAAAAAACCTGACGCTGCAGCGGAGGAGTCGCCACGAAATGCCGCCGAGAAGAGGAGTCGCCGCCACCGAGGAGTCGCCGCCGCCGAAATGCCGCCGAGGGTGGCGAAATGCCGCCCCCTAAATCCTGCCACCCTAGGCGACCGCCTAGGGTCACCTAGTGGAAGTGCCGGCCCTGGAGAATGCCCATCACCAAAAGGCAGCAGAAGATTTTTCGAGAGATGGACCATAATGCCGTCCGATATGCAGATCTAGCCAAGGCTGTGGAATTTGTGCTGTGTCTACCTAGTACTACAGAGCCTGTTGAACGTGTCTTTTCAATTATGAATTATGTGTGGTCTCCTGAAAAATCACATTTGAATGTCTTCACCCTAAAGGCTGTTTTGTGCGTTTGAGTTAATTGTTCTCTGGACTGGACTGCATTCTACGACAAGTTGCTGAAAGACAAGCAAACCCTCAGAAAAACAGCATCGTCAGAGAAATAGAACTGGTACCAAGCAGCTTCACACTCTGAAGAACAGCAGCATGACAAGGAACAATGCCACTAACAACTGAATTGTAAGTAAAACATATAAAACCATAATATAAAATACATGAAACTGCGGTGTCTTTTTTGCGTAGTATAAGTAAACTCCCCTGAGCACTGACCATCTCTTACCCTGTATCCTGTTTTCAGTTTAGAGAAAGATGGTCACCCTACCAAAAGGTCACTTTTTCAAAGGCAGGTGCAACAAGTGTGTCTGAGGAACAACATGTGTTCACCAATCTTACTTGCAAACTCTTAATTTTTGTTGTCATGATGTTTTAAACATCTGCCAGTATCCCAGTGTCCTGACAGTGTCTGGATGACAGGATATATTAGTATATTTATCAAATAGTGCTAAATCAGTCAGCAGTAAACATGACCAACAAAAAAAGTAAAACTTAGTGGTCCACCCCCATAGACAAATAACTAATGCTAGATCTTAAATCTATAGTATGTGCAGGGCTCCATAAACACTTCCAGTCTGGATGGAACAGGAATTGTTAACAAACAGGAAGCTAAATTAAAAGAAATGGTTGGAAATGACACTTCCACAAGGTGGTGCTCTTGTTACATTTGCTGTTGCTTTTTTTCCTCTGAGTAATTTGAACTCTGAACTGGAATTGTTGGGAAAAACCACCATTTCTTTATTGTCTTGGTCTACTAATACAATAAAGAATATATTTCCAGTATGCATTTACCTACAAGTAGAAATATGGCATAGCACATAAACAATTCTAATGTGGTGTACAGTCCAGAGAGCACGTTAAAACCTTTGCAGTTATTTGAAAGTAATTAATGTTACTGTGCTATTCTCTATATTAGCTGTCAACAATGTTATTTGTAACAGCAACATAAAGGTAGGCAGCACAGTTAGAATAAAATGTCTTCCTTTTTCTGGACTGTGAATAGAAACTCTTCTAGATCTAATAAAGTCACTGATACTTATAAAAGTAATGACAGAAAATAACTTAGATTTTATTTTTATACTGCAGGTCACTTCTGTTTGACACACACACACACACAAAATATATGGCTTTTAAACTGCATGCCAAGGTAACCAATCACCTTCTCCTGGCCTTATTTCTCAGGGTGTCAAATCTGAGGAAGAGCATATGCTAATATTACAATATCTTTGTATTCATGATTATCGTTAATGGATAAAGCTAGAATATTAAATAGAGATTATCAGACTGCACAGCAATAAAATAAACCTGGTTCTAATGGCTACCATTTGAAAACATAAAAATGCTTTCTAATTTGTCTCCAACTTTGGTTGGAGGAAGGCTATCACCTTAAATGGATTCCACAGTTGCCTAACTCGTTCGTGTTTGCTTAGCATTCAAATATTCATAGAAAAAGCTTTCCCCTCAGCAGGAAAAAAAACACTGAATTCCCTCTCCCTCTTGTTTCAAAACCCATTAACTATTTCTAACTGTTAGCACTTACTAGCTTTGAAATGACCGTGAAACCAGCCCACTGCTCCTGTTACTGCATCGGTATTTACCATGATTACTATAATCAACCTAAGTATCTGCTCCCATGAAACCTTAAATCTGCTCCTAACTATAACCATTCTCTTTCCACAGGTACATTAATTTACTGTTCTTTCTTTATCTCTCCCCAACCCCAACCCCCACAAATATTTCACATAGCCTTATGTTATGCATTTATTTATTGATCTCTTTTGGACAGCTCACTGGAAAGTAGCAAAGTATATAAATAGAGATAATATAAATGAATCACTAACATTCTCACCTAAAAGGAGGTATCTGAAGTCATTAGCATACAGTGAGGAGTAGGGCTAGAGTGCCAACTTGCAAAACACAAATCACAGAAGTCAGAGGAATCAACCATTCAAATGTAAGCAGTGTTGCTGGTTAATAAATATTGGCCTTGACACTATCCAGCTGGTATGTGTACGCAGATTTATTGAGGCCTGGGATGTATATATGTGACCTCTCACACGACTTTTGTCTTAGGTGTGGTCAGAGAAAGTTAAGCATATGGGACGAAAAACATGTTGTGGACCATACTTAGTAAACTCTGACTTCCTTTTATCTTCCCTGAAAAAATTTGCTATGTCAAAAGTCGTGGTATACTGAAATGTAAGCACAATCCAAACTCTACATGCATACATACACATATGCCCCTATACATTCACAATATTCATTAGCTAATTTTTTTAAGTAACCATCCCTTATGATGGTACAATCTAAGAATAACAAGTTATTGTAACTCATCAAGTTATAGTTAAATATCTAGGTAAGATTAAGGCTTTAATACATACCACTATTAAGGGATCTAAGAGAGTATTAAGGTATTATACAAGTACAGCATTTATTTTTGTATACATCCCAGTACTATGGTAGGTATCAACAAGGAAACCTCTATCCTACTAAGAGAAACACCAGCTCGCTTCTGTCAAACTACTGAAGCAGAAGACATGTCTGAAACAAATGAAATGCTATGGAAGCAGGAATTTTACAAAGCCCTGGATATGGTAAAGGCCGAACTAAAGCGACATTTCAACCAGGATGGAATGAAAAATGCAGCACACAGGGAGCAAATTCTTATTGATGCAGCACAGGGAAAGATAAGCTCTGCAGACTTCGAGGCAAACTCTCAACTTCACCTTCCACAATAATTTGATAAATCCAAGTTTTACATGCACTTAGCAATGCTGGGTGATCTCAGAAGTTACTGGAGATGAAAGATTTTTGAAAGTCTGCATAAATAGCTGGAAAAATTGTCCTGCAAATGTGGATTCACATGAAAAATTGCATTTTCACAGAGAATGTTTGCTAAAACAGTGCTTTCTTGAAACAAGTACCTGTGCATGCCAGCTTGTTCAGCAAAAGACTGCTGATCTAAAAGGCATTGCTGGTTCTTTTCCTGAACAACTGCGCTGTTTGCAATTTCTTGTAAGACAGGTGTCAGGGTTCCCTCCCCACTCTAAACTGTAGGGTAAAGACGTGGGGACCCGCATGAAGAGCTCCTAAACTTATTTTTACCAGCTTAGCTTAAAACCCCCAAGGTACAAAATTCCCTGCACCTTGAGAAATGCTTTTTTTACTGTCACCATCAAGTGTTTTAAACAGGAATCCAGGAAAGGAACCACTTGAAGTTCCCGGGTTTTTAAAACCATAGAAAACAGTCAGCTTCTTAAAAGAAGGATTTTATTAAAGCAAAGAAGGTAAAATCATCTCTGTAAAATCCGGATGGTAACTATTTTACAGGGTACTCAATTTTCAAACTCAGAGGGATTCCCCCTCTGGACAAAACCTTAAAGTTACAGAAAAAACAGGAATAACCCCTCCCTCTAACACAGGGAAAGCTTACCAAGCAAAACAAACAGAAACCTACTCGCTATGCTGACTAAACTTACTTTAGAAAAGTGAGGTTTGGTGAGAAAATGACTGGTTGAGGAGATTGATTTTCGGCAGGTACTTTTTGTCTTTCAAGATAACTCTGACTCAGACAAAGAGCCACACACACCTTCCCCCCTCCCAAGATTTGAAAGTATCTTGTTCCCTTATTAGTCAGATGCCAGCCAGGTCAGGTGTCAGTTTGGCTACCTGCATTTCTTAACCCTTTACTGGTAAGAGGATTTTATAGCACTGCATCCGACCCTCTCCCGCTGCCCTTTATTTTTATGACAACAGGGTATCACTGTTAGAGGTCAAACTGATGAAGAAAGTAACTCCCGAAAGTTAGTCGAACTAGTGTCACAAACTAACCCCAAGTTAAAAACCTTTATGAAGAATGGGAAGTATGCATCTGTCAGGGTTCCCTCCCCACTCTAAACTCTAGGGTAAAGACGTGGGGACCCGCATGAAGAACCCCTAAGCTTATTTTTACCAGCTTAGGTTAAAACCCCCAAGGTACAAAATTCCCTGCACCCTGAGAAATGCTTCTTCCACTGCCACCATCAAGTGTTCTAAACAGGAATCCAGGAAAGGGGACCACTTGAAGTCCCTTCCCCCAAAAAAATATCCTCTCAAGCCCGTACCCCCCTATCCTGGGAAGCTTGGGGATAATCTCCTAACCAATTGGTTACACAGTAATCTAAAAACCCACCCCCTGGGTTTTTAAAAACCATAGAAAACAGTCAGCTTCTTAAAAGAAGGATTTTATTAAAAACAAAGAAGGTAAAATCATCTCTGTAAAATCCAGATGGTAACTATTTTACAGGGCACTCAGAGAGATTCCCCCCTCTGGACAAAACTTTAAAGTTACAGAAAAACAGGAATAACCCTTCCCTCTCCCACAGGGAACGTACCAAGCAAAATAAACAGAAATCTACTCACTATGCTATCTAAACTTACTTTAGAAAAGTGAGTATTGGTGAGGAGGTGGATTTTCTGTAGGTTCTTTCTGTCTTCCAAGATCACTCTGACTCAGACAAAGACACACACAAAAACCTTCCCCCCTCCCAAAGTTTGAAAGTATCTTGTCCCCTTATTAGTCAGATGCCAGCCAGGTCAGGTGTCAGTCTGGCTACCTGCATTTCTTAACCCTTTACTGGAAAGAGGATTTTATAGCACTGCATCAGACCCTCTCCCCCTTCCCTTCATATTTATGACAGCATCATACGATATTATCAATGAACTAATCAAGGAAATGTATTGAAAGTGTCTCAACAATCTTGTATCACAGATTTAAGGCTGCAGAAAACTACTCAATTATAGCTGACAAAACAGGACATGTAGCTGGACAGGAGCAGTTATCTTTTTCAGTACGGTGGGTGTCACAGGATTATGTTGTTGGGCATGAAGACCTTACTGGAAGGCACGACTGCCCAAAAACAGATGCAGAATCAATCTTCCTGACAATAAAAGGTATATTAGTATGCTACAAATGGGATATAGCTTGCACGAGAGAACTTATGATGGTGCTTCGGTCTTCCAGGGCCAGATGTCTGGTGTAGCTAAACGAATCAAATATGTTAATCCAAAACCTGTTTTAGTTCATTGTATGAACCATAGTTTGAATCTTATTCTGCAGGAAGCTGGTAGTAAGGGTGCCCTGATTCAAAGTGCTTTGAGCTTGCTTCATGATCTTCATGAAATTATTAATTCATCGCCAAAAAGACTTGCCCTTTTTGAGAACATCTGAGCGTCCTACTCCTCTCAATCTGATGCTTCTCATTCGCTGAAGCCTCTTTATCCCACTCGCTGGACAGCAAGAAGTCAAGCAATTGAAATCAGTATTGTACAATTATGAAGCTATTTATGACACTTTAGAGGAGCTAACTGCCGCTGGGGGAATACAGAAGCTGCAAAGAAAGCACCTGGATTCGAGATATGATTACACACTTCGATCTGTTTCTTGGTCCTAAAGTATTTTTCAAGATTTTCTCAGCAGCTGAAGAAGTGGCTAGGGTGCTGCAGTCAAAAGATACCATGTCAGAGACTGTTAATTCTATTGTTGAAATGCCGTGCACTCATCTGACCAAAATGAGAGGGTCAGAAAAATTTCACACAATCTTTGCAGATGCACAGCAAATTAATAGAGACTCCTGCCATTGTCCAGAGAAGAAAATCTCCACATCGTTATGATGACGGAATAGAGCCTCATCAGTGGACAACTCCTGAGGACTACTTTACAAGCCAGTTCTTTGAGCGGACTGACTAGCTCACCACTATAATGAACCGGAGGTTTGACTAGCCCACTTTGTTACTTCTTATGAGCAACAAAATAATGCTCATAACCGCTATCAATGGTCAGCCATGTAGTCAAATATCAGAAAAGATCATGGATGCATACTCTGGTGACACTGCATTTAACAGACTTTGAATACAGCTTGCAATGCTGCCAGATCTCTTGAAAACTGACAATAAATCATTGAAGTGCATCACAAATGTGACAAAAATTGGCACTATAATAGAAATCTTGACAGAAAGACCAGAGATGTGTTCTGTTTTCACAAGTCAGTATCCTTTAAGGATCTACCTTCATGTCCCAATGTCTAATGCTACTGCTGAGCACAGCTTTTCGTGTCTCCGATGGATGAAAACATACCTACGATCATCCACGACTGAAAAGCACGTAAACCACCTGTTCTTCCTCCACATTCATAAACATTTGATGGATTCTATGGATCACAAAAATGTTTTACACAACTTTTTTTTCCGCCAGTGACAGATGCAGTCAGTATTCTGGAAACGTGAAAAGGTAATGAAAATGATTCAATGAATTAAAAAATAAAATTGCAATAAGTCTACATTTTTTGCTTAATCGATATCATATTGCTTTTATCTGCTACAGCCTGTTGATAGTGTGTTAGGTTTTCTAAAAGTATGAAAACATATTTTTTATTTTATTTTTATAAAACATTAGAAAAAATCGTTTTATATGGTAGCTCTTATATGGGGACACAATTGCCTCCCTTCAAAGTTGTTTGTTGTTATTATTCTGCTGATGCCTTTTTCCAAGGAGATTTACAATTTAGGGTTACAATTGTTAAAATATCCATTATGTATAAACAAGGACAATTTGATTGTAATGTTACAGAATTGCAAGTTACAGTTCAATAAATAATAATAATAGTGCAGTATTAATAGTGGAGTATATGCAGTAAAATGATAAATGCAAGTGAAGTACAATACATTAAGTTCACAAATAAAATTCAGTCCCGACGTTTAGAACTGAAGTTGTCTTATTTTTTGTTGTTGTTTTATACTATAATTATACCTTAAAAGTGATAATATGGCTACATTTTGTATTCTGGTTATTTATGTTACAGTTGTACTCTGCAGGATATTTAAGTAGTATTTTAATTCCTCCACCACTTTGGCCTTGACCCCCTTCTCCCCCACTTCTATAAAGATTCCAGTGCCCTTGGTTTTTTTTAATATATGCCTCTCTCATAGAACTGGAAGGACCTTGAAAAGTCATCGAATCCAGTCCCCTGCCTTCACTAGCAGGACTAAGTACTGTCCCCTGACAGATTTTTTGCCCCAGATCCCTAAATGGCCCCCTCAAGGATTGAACTCACAACCCTGGGTTTAGCAGGCCAATGCTCAAACCACTAAGCTATTCTCGAAGAATAATGCAAGAAATATGCTGCCTATGGACTTTGTAACGGGAAGTAATGCAGAGAACTGGAAGTAGTTAATGGAGTACAGCTTTGTAGGACCTGAGATTGGTAAGTGGTCTGCAGCCCAGAAAACTGCTGACTTTCTAATACGTATTGGGCAAAAAGGCAGGGATGTCAGATCTCTAACGGCAAGCTCACTAAAGCAAACAGGAAAAATCCAGACAGGCTGTTTGAGCCTGTGATGGGGTATAACACACCCCACACTGGGCAGGAACTGCTATGGGCTCAGCCAGCCCCGCCCCACCATACCAAAAGCTCCAAGTGGAGGAGGAGTTAAAAGGCAGCTCCTTTAGTGGAAGACCATGGAAGAGAGCAGACCTGCAACCTGTTCAGCTCCAGCAGAGGAGAGCTGACAGAAATGCAGAATCTCTCCCCATGACAACTGCACAAAGATCCCTCCCTGAGGGAAGAGAGGACCTGCTACAGACAACCTGAGAGGGAAACAGTCCCCACTCCCTCTCATATGGACTCCAAGTTGTGTTACTTCCCTATCACTTTGTTTGGACTGCCTCAGCGGGGGACAGTCCTAGCACTGATCTGGCCCAGAAGGATGAGCCATACCGCAGAAGGAGGCAGTTGCCACCCAAGAGAGGAAAAGAGCAAGCCTGCTATATGCAGCTGCCAGAGGTGCCTTGTGGTGAGTAGACACCCTTCACGCCATCTAAACACAGACAGTGACTTTGGGACAATCATGGGGGCGGGCTGATAGGAAGTGACCCGGGGAGGGCAGTCTTTAGCAGCCCCTGGCTGCCAGATCACTGATAGCCCTCAACGGGCCGTGGGTCGGAGCCCGATGGAGTGGGAGGGACCAGGGTCCCCTACCAACAACCCCTGCAAGCAGTGATGGATTGTCCAATGGGCCCACGGGGCCTGTGCCAGGAGCTCCGGCCAATTGGGGGGCTACAGAAAAATGGCACCACAGCAGAAATCCACCACAGTGTGATGGAAGCCCAGAGCCCTGGCAGAAGCCATGGGGCGGGCAGGGCAGGAGAAGCCCCAGCACCCCAACCCCAGTCCCCAGCAGAAGCGCGGGGCAGCGGGGGAAGCCCCAGTGCCCAGAACCCCCCGCTCTAGCCCCAGGACTGGAGGAGCTGTTACGGCCTGCTGCAGCATCAGGGCCGTGGCAGGGGGATAGAGATTCTCCAGTCTTGGGGCTGCAGTGGTGGGGGCAGGGCAGAAAGGAGCAAACAGGGGTGGGGCCGCTGTGGGGAGGAAATGGGTCAGGACCATGGGTGAAACAGAGGCTGGACTGCAGGGTAAAGGGGTAGAATGGGGTGAGACTGTGGGTGGGGCCACAGGCAGAAGAGATGGAACCGCAGGCGGAAGGCGTGGGGTGGGGCCACGGTTCCGGTGCTGGATCCCTCCCCCACTTGCTCTGGCCCAGGAGCCCAGGAGACCCTTAATCCGCCTTTGCCTGCAAGTCACGGGTCTAAGCCCTGACCATTAGGCAATGCTACCCTACCAACCAACCAGAGAGCCCTATTGTCAGAGAGCCCTATTGTTTTCCAAAGAAAAATACCTCCACAAAAAGAAAAATTTTCTATGAGAGAAATCAGGGATATACAGAAATAATTTATGAGTGGGTAACCCAACTATAATTCATAGGTCGCAAGGCTTGGGGACTGGGTGGGCACAGCCCAACCACTTTTAAGCAGGTACATGAAAAACTAACTCAATGCAGGGGCAGTGAAACCCGAGAGGGCAAGACTGGTTATGTTTCCACATGTACAGGGGGGCAGAGGTGAGAGTGGGACTTGGAGGGGCTGCAGTAGCCGATGCAGTGCCCAAGATCAGGCCCGGGAGCAGGTAAGAACAGCTCTCCTCTCCCTCTATTCTTTCACTTGTCCGTAGTGGCCGTGTCTCGTGTGCAGGGAGGGACCACATAGGGGTGATACAGTGCCACTCCCCCGGCCATGGGTTATCCCGAGGCCAGCTCAGCCCAATCTCACCTTCCAGCCACCGGGGGTCCCAGCAGAGACAGCCAACCTGGGGGAGGGGCAGGAGCACATCTGCTAGCCACCCGGAGTGGGGAAAGAGCACCAGCACACAGGGTGCCAACCATTTAGTGGTTGGGGGCCAAGGGACACTAGCCTTCTGGTTAGGGTTCACACCGGGTTATTGTGACTGTGACAGAGTGCTGGGCAAGCAAGAACATCTGAGCCAGCAGTCTGGTCATGGTATCTCTAATCAAACAGTGCAGAACAGAGCTGGTTAAACAGAGCTATGCCTAATGTATGGGTGGAGGAGAGCTGAAAGGCTAATTAAGTCATTAGGCAGAGGCTACAAATAGGCACAGGAAGAAAGTAGAAAGGGGGGGAAACAGGCAGCAGGGGGAGGAGAGAGATTGCTCTTCCCTGCTTGTTGCAGGAGCTGAGGGCTCCCTAGGACTGTTGGAGCAGAGCTGTATTATGAAGGTGGTAGGAACTCACATTGTAAATAAACGACATAAGGCGTTTAACCAGCACAACGGTCTCTGAGCGGTTTGTGGATTGGAGGAGAGTCAGGAGCCAGAGGGCCCTGGTCCCTGACAACTGGTCCATTCCCAGCACAACCATGAGTGTAGAAAAATAAAACACAGTATCATTAAACATGCTGGATACCACCACATGCTGACAGTTTCTAATTTCTATTTTTATTTATTTAACCGAGACTTAAAAAAAAAAGGCCACTGTGACTTCAAGTGTAAAATCCATTTTAGTACCAGGAAGCTATTACATAGTTAGAGCAGTTATTTTTATTGTCTGCCTGAGTATCAAGCTACTCTTACCTTTCTAAAGGGACATACCTAAATACCTAAGCTACCTCAAATGTATCTTAAAACGGAACACATGCATGACAACAAAGCAGCAACTATGTATTACCAGAAGTAACTGAATCAGAATCAGTCTTGACTTCCACAATCTCCACTGCGTTAGTGTATTAGTCCAAATATTGTCTAGCTCTTACCAGGCCTTGCCAACCAATCAGCCCTGCTATATTGAAAACAATAGAGAGGGTACAAGGAACATGAATGACTCAGCGAAAAAGAATGGTGCTATTCAACTGGTGCAAAGAGTGCAACTGACTAACACTCAGTAAGAGGAAAGCTTTCAGTATATATTGTAGATTCTACACAGCTAAGGGTATGAACGCTTGCGAAAAACACAGGCAGGCATTCATAATTGATGGTTTCCAGAATGGGAAAAATTCTGTTGAGTCTTTTAGACAATACAGAAAAGTAAATCTCACAGGGAGGCTACAACACAATTCCAAACTACCAACGCATTGCAACACATCTAGATTCTCAACTACAGGCCCAACAGAACTATCACTAGGCAATGTTATTGAAATAATTGACCTCCCTTCATTACCTCATGTTTCAGGCAGTAGCAGTTGAAGGGCACGACGCCATGGTGGAAGTTGCAAAAGGTGAAATAAATTATGTGCTGAAGACTGCCCAGATCTGTTGGTGCCTGAATAACAAAAATTAAATGTCACACCACCTTAACAACGAATGAATACAACTCATATTACTTGATGAGATTCCTGGAAAAATACGTGAGGCGGGGTTTTATTCAATACTTGCTGATGAGACCCATGATATAACCAATAAATAAGAGCTGATTGTATTATTTCACTGGGTAGATGAGGAGAACATCATTCTTGAGGATATTATTGATTAGCTGACTTGCCTCAGACTGACTCACCTACTATGTACAGTGTGCTTAATGATATCCTCATACTGTAATGTGGCATTCTGACTATGCAGGGGATGGCATTGCAAATGCCATGGTCATGAAGGAACGAAAACGGACACCGTGTAGAATCAAGCACGTGGGTTTATTACGCTCAGCGCTGGCGGAGTGTCACTTAGCTTGTGGCTTAGAGACACTGTCAATCATTTAATTACAGCAGGTTATATGGAATTTTACCATGGGCAGAGAGAAGAAATCAGGGGCAGTTCTGAGTCCCGGATAGGCTCAACCAGCAAGACAAGATAACACAGAAGCCAATGGTCAAGAGGTTACATCATGTCTCCGCCCATAGTTTCAGGTTAACATGTAATTAGTAAACAAGTGTCTTTCCTTTAAACAATCTATATAACGATTTAAGTGTGTTAGTTAATTATAAAAATATGTAGATATGTTGAATCCTGGTTTGGGATCCCTAGGCAGCTTCTTTGATTGTCCATTAGGTATATATATATCTGGAAATAGAACAAAAGAGCATTAAAAAGCATATGGCATAAAGTTATAAAGTTGATTTGTGTTTGAGACCAGACACTGACATCAGTGGAGGGAATAGGAATGGCCTCCTTATCTTGTGCCCGGCCTTGGACTATCTAAGACCCTGGATTCTTATTGCAGGAAAAACATCATTATCTTCCCTTAAGAGAAGTGCCCCTAAGTTTAAAAGGCTGGGCCTCACACAGCTATGTGGTCTATTTGCAGTTGAAGATAAATGCCCCAATTATTTGCTTGCACCTGGGTTCTGCTAATCCTCCTAAAAGGAAAAACAATATTACTTCATATCTGTCTTGTTCACATGTCTGAGCCTCAGTCCTTGACCAGACTCTGGACTTTGGGCCTGTTTAATTATTGATTTCTGGCCCTTCAGTCATATCCATGATGTTGTGGCAACATTCAAGCAACAAAACCCTACAGCCATTCACACTCACTACCTAGCACATTGTATAAACCTACACCTACAAGAGGCAGGTAAAAAAGCATAAACCTGTTTGAGATGCTTTGGACGTTGTTGTGGAGGTGATTCAGCTTATCAGGTTATCACCAAAAGTGTTTTGTTTAAAATGTTCATGAAAGAGATGTCTCCAGAGAACAAAAACTTGCAAACTAAGTCCTACATGATGGACTGTCCCACAGGGGACCTAAAAACCAGGGGCAGCTCTAACGTTTTTGCCGCCCCAAGCAAAAAAAAAACACCCCTCCAACGCCCACCAAAACAACGCCCCCTCCTACCTGGAGCACCGTCAAGGAGAATGGCGTGTGCGCCGCCCCGCTGCCGAGGCGCAGGCGGGGAGCGCGGCAGGCCCCGCTGCCCCGGCCGGGGCGCCGGCAGGGAGTGCCGCGCAGAGGGCGCTGAGCCCGGCTCTCCCGGGCAGCCTGAGTGCCGCGGGGTGGGCGGCGAGCCCAGCCGCGGTCCCGCTCTCCCTGCTGGCCGGGGGGAGGGCGGTGAGCCCGGCCGCGGCCCTGCTCTCCCAGCCAGCTGGAGCACCGGGGGGAGGGCGGCGAGCCCGGGCGCTGCCCAGCTCCCCAGAGCGCCATGAGGCACAGTATGTTTAAAAAAAAAAAAAAAAAAAAAACACCCTGAGCGCCGCCCCCCTCCAGGTGCCACCCCAAGCACGTGCTTGGTCGGCTGGTGCCTGGAACCGGTCCTGCTAAAAACACTCATTGACAACTACAGTGTATTGTAGGCTGCAATGACAGATCAATAATGACTCACATGATGAATATGGGAGAAGAGCTAGTGGCATTTTGGCAGTGCTTGACAAATTCAATACTTTTTATGCACTACAGCTCTCATACCTAGTCTTCTCTGCTACTGAAAAATTATCACAACCATCGCAATCAGTAATCACATGACTCTATGATACACACAACACTGTACAGCTGACAAGGGCTTTCTTCTGCAACATTCCAAAGAGGCCTGCCAAACATTCAACAATTCTGCACCAGAACGATTTAACAGCTGTTCCAGTACTCTCCAGGCACCACAGATCCCCAAGAAGAATAGACAAGAGTGAAAAAAAGTCACACCTTTCAGAGCCAGAAAGTTTTTACCGCAAGCAGTACTATGAACTTCTAGATCTTCTGGCTAACAAATTGGGTCAATGGTTTAACGAGGACCCTCTACTGCAGGGATTGGCAACCTTTGGCACGCCTAAAATGTACTTTGTCGAGGGTAGGATTGGGTGAGCAAAATAACAGACTGCTGTAATTTGCAGAAAAACACAATCTCTCGTCTGTTTACCAAGACTAGCCTATTGCGGAAATTGCTAATTATTTTGTTTGAGCTTCTCTTTCCTATATGCATTTCTCTCTCTTGCTCTGAATCCAGCATAAAACACCGGCTCAAGTCAGGTCAGAGAATCACACTCACAGGTTTTGTTGTTCTGTGGCATCACATATGCACAGACTGTCACGGCTGTATCAGCTTGAGGTCAGTGCTTATAAGAGTGGCCGATTTAAACCTGAGGATGCAGACATTTTTAAATTTTTTTTTAAAGTACAATCAAGAAGAAAAAACATGGAAAGTCAGATAGTTGGGATAAATTATCAGCTGTAGTTGATGGTGCAGGGAAACACCTGGGATTTTTAAGTTGTGACAGGTGTTCAAGAGGGTTATGTTACAGTGGACACAAGTCTGGTACCTCAGGACTGCGCTGTCACGTGTGTATGGTTTCAGCTGGACAACCCAAAATCTCCTGCAGTCCCTGTTACTATCAAACAAGAACTGATGGAAAATATGTAAATGTTGCTTGTGCTGACATTAGACCATGCAATTTTGTAGCTGGCAAAGGCTTCCTGCAGTTGGCTCAGCATTTAGTTGACATAGCAGCGAAATATGGGCTATTTAATGTGAGCGATGTGTTGCTGCATCCAACCACCGTTTTGAGGCATGTGGAAGACTGAGCTACCAAACTGCTCAAACCAGTTGTGGAGGAAGTGAAGCCAGTTACTGCAAATTATGGATGTGCAATCACTACCGATATTTGGACTGAAGATTCCTGAAAGACCTCATCCTTATCCGCCACTATCCATTACATAAATGACCACTTCAAACTTGTGTCGACAGCTCCAGCCACGTGGTATACCAGTGTTGTCAAGGGCTCCACAGCTGACCCGACAGGTGCTGCTAGGGGAAAAACTTTCCAATGACTGTGCACGCTCCATGCACACCTAATTAGAAACTATATGAGCAATCATTCGAAGAAGAAAGGACTTTTGGTGGGACACGAGTCACAGAATCAAAAATAATAATATGTAAGCTCTTTAAAAGGAATGTGAAACTTTAAGGGCTTGCATACTAAATCAGAAAATAATGACTCTGAAAATGTGAAATAATAAAATGGATTACATAGGGTTTGTTTAAATAATTATTCAAATAAATGTAGTATTTTGTTGTTTAATATTTCAAGCCTGATAAACAATTGACATGTATAGTGCATTGCTTAATTTAATTAAGATAAGGTATTGGTGAATCTGTACTACAGGCTATCGGTGTGGCCTGTATGTTTTTCTTGTACTTTACCACAATGAACAATGTAGAAAAAAAATGTAATGTTTCACTGCTACTATAATAATGGAGACAACATCCACAGTTAATAGTTCTTAAATAAGAGTCTACACAAGATCACTGAAACTTTAACATTATTCCATTTTATTTTACATATATTGCATCTAAGCCAATTTCCAAAGCCAATTCATTTTTTTTTGTATGGAAAAATTGAGCAGTTAATTTAGGCATAATGAACTTGAATATGATTTGCATTATTATTAATGCAGTGTGTAAGCATAAAGTGGAGTCTTTGTATTAATGCATTTTGATACATCTGTATCATACATTTGATACATTGTATTGATCCATTTGATAATAAGGTATGCGGGGGCCCAAATGTTCTTTGTGCCCAGGGGTCCAATAAATCTTAATCTGCCTCTGACTGTATGCTAATTTCCAGGACTTTTGTAGCCTTAAATCAGCTCCTCGCTGGCCCTTTTGTAGCTCAGTTGCGTCTTTCTCAGAGCTTATCCTAGTTGGCTAGGAGAGAAGAGAACCTTGTCCCAACCCTATACTACAAGGGTCCTGGGCCCTTAAAAAGAGACAATAGCCATGGTTTTCCCCCAAACACTTGGGATTCCCAGGACCATTTTCTCTCTCCCACTACCTGCCTATGCTCTCCCCTGGGTCTTTGTCCACTCCAGAATCATAGAATCATGCCTTATAATAGGGTTGACCAACTCTTTCGTCCCTACTAATTTTAAAGGGGACAGACTATTTGCATAGACTTTACCGCCAAACTTAATATACCCCATTTGAAAATCTGAAAAGTAAATACTATGCTTTAAGTGCAAGAATAACAGAATGCTTTTGTAAAGAACAAATGGGATTGAAATTACACTAAGCAGTTTTTAAAAGGCTGGATTTCAATATTCTATCAAGTGCCTCCTAGAACTGGTTAGAGAAAAAAGGTTTACAGATGAAACTAATGGAAAGAAATACCTAGTAAGTGACAAGCAGTCTAATGCTGTTTGAAAAGTAGCTAGCATTTTTCACAAAAACCTTTGAAAATTATTATGGAAAAGACTGAAATAGTTTTAAAAGACAAATCGATGGATAAAAATGTACAGTGCTTCATCTCATCTGTGCAGTAGCTGAGACTTATTTAAGCACTGTCACAGTTCCTCGCACAGTGAACTCTGGAGAAACAACAAGTGGAAAGTGTTTTATTCTTGCATAAACCATAGAGTTGAGCCCTGTAAATCCACGGATACCCACTTCATATCCATGGATAGCCGTGGACCATTTATGCGGATAGTGGATTATTGGATGCAGACACAACCCCGCAGGGCTCTACCAACGCACGCAGCTGCTGCCGCCACTCACAAGCCCCCGGAGCAGCATGCGATGCGACGCCTCTTTATCCCAGGCTCTGCCTCTGCACCACCTCTTCCCCACAAGACCCTCCCCCCCCACTTGCTCATCTCTGCCTGTATGCCGCCTCCCCCCTCCCCAGCCCTCCGACTTTAAAAGTGATGGGGCCAGGCATGGGCCCCTGCAGTGATGGACTAGCTGTACCCGGGGCCCCTGGAAAAATGGGCACCCTTGCCACCCGGTGCTCTTGCTGGGGAGTGGGGTCGGGGCTCAGGTGATTGCCCAGCATTCCTGCCGGGGAGGGAGGGCGGAGCAGGGCAAGCTCCCGCGTCCCGACCCTGCTCCCCAGCAGGAGTGCCAGGAGGGTGGAACAGGGCAAGCCCTCGCCCCCGTTCCCCGTCAGGAGCAGGGAGTGGTGCGGAGTGCATGCCCCACAAACCCCTAAACTGCCTCTCCCCCCACTTGTGCCCGGTCCAAGCACCCTTGACCTCCTACCACGCAATGGGGAATGTGCTTGGCAGCTTTCCTATACCTGGTGCATGGCTCCCGCTCTGCTTTTTGCATCCTAATGGCAATGGATCTCAAAGGTGGGGAAGCAGCTGGCTGCAGCTCATAACCTATGAGTCACATAGGCTATGAGCTGCAGACCGCTGCTTCCCCACCTTTGAGATCCTACTTCCAGAGAAGGTGGAACTTGAGTACAAACCTCTCATTAGCCTTATGCGATGCTTGCTGTACCTCCATATAGCTCTGCAAGGGGGAACATACAACCTAGAAACCCATGTAATGCAGCAACCACACCACCACATCTCATCTGCCTAAGGGAAATGAAATCCACTGGGGAGAGATCTCCATAGTAAAGCGGCGATTCAGAACCAACTTTAGCCCTCACATATGTGACTTGCCCTATGCGTCCGCAAAGGCACAATTTGAGCAAGAGCCGACCCTTGGCCCTTAGGGTGACAGGATAGGCTCCTTTAATGATGCTTACTGGGGGCCCAGCAGAAGGATAAGTATCGAGAAGTATGGGTTTGTTATATGACTGCATGAGGCAGCCTTGTACCATATACTACCTCACCCCCTGGTATCATGCTGCACTCTGCATCATGCACCCTAAGGCTTGTACCATGTAATTTGCACCCTATGTACCTTGCACCCCATTTATTCAGATTCAGGTAATACCGTGAGGTGAAAGTTCACTTTTTTAAACAATCACGTTGTCAGTTCATCAGCGCGAATTGAAGTTGTCACTGCGTCACTCCCTCTGCATTTACTTGCCAGTTGCCACCAGAAAAGTTTCCAAACTCTGTATGTATTTGAAAAGCCAGTGGTCAATGGAGAAGGAAACTGAAAAGAAACGAAGTGCCGGTGCATACAGTTTGAAGGGAAATGAGAAACGCAAATCACCAATTTGGAATACATTCAGATTTCTTATGGATGAAAAGGGAGATACTGTGGCTGGATATGTTGCATGTGTCAAATGCAAAAAAGTCTGTACTTATAGTAGCCATAAAACCAGTACTTCAAACTTACTTAAACATAAATGTAGACCAGAATCAGAGTCCAGTTTGTTGAAGATATTCACCAAGAAATGTGTCACTATCACACAAGACATGAAGACAACTGTGACTCATGAATGATTAAAGTTTGCAGCAACAGACAGAAGACCTTTCGAGGTAGTCAGCGGTGAGGGATTCCTTGCATATTCTCAATGTTTGATTAACATTGGTGCCAAACATGCTAAAATGTATGCGTGTGTGCTAATACCCCATTCCACAACATTAGCCTGGCATGCTGCACTTGTGGCAGAAGGGAAAAAAAAATCTCCACAGAGCTGAAAAACGTCCTTGGCACAATAGGTGGAGGAATTACCCTGGATCTTTGTGGACAGATGATTACAGAAAGGTTGCCTATTTGGGAGTAACTGTTCATTACATAGAGCCCCAACAGTTCGGAATGGTGAAGCGGGTACTTTGTGCGACTCAGTTTGACAGCGGGAAACCAAAACCTACAGAGAACATTCATTTGGCTGTTATTCAGGCACTCAGAAGATTTGATACCCCAGCATTACCAACCAGATGGTTTTCATTACTGACTGGGGGGCAAACATAGTTGCAGCCCTCAAGTCCTATATGCGAATAAGAAGCTCAACGCACATTATAAATATTATACTTGAGCACACTACCAAACCGGGAAAACAGAAAGAGGAAGCAATAACCCAACTGATCCATGAAGGCCGAAATCTGGTTACTTCAGGAGATATGGACTTCAAAGCAGACTGAAAGAGTCTCTGAAAGGATATATAGAAACATGATGGAACAGCAAACTACGCGTGTTTAAGATAATTGAGGAGCAGTGGGACAGAATATATGAAATTTTGACAGATAGCATTGACCACAAGACCTTGAGCATCTCAATAGAGTTCCTGCAGCCCTTCAAGGAGGCATCAAATGCGCTAAAGCAGTCATCACATCCCACTCTCCACTTGGTACCCATTTGGTACGAAAGTCTGAAAAAGCATCTCCGTCCTTCTACCACTGATGTAGATAGTCTAAATCAACTCAAATCCAAAGCCTTGCAATATCTCATGGGAAAGTTTGAAATCAAGCCTATGCATAGAGTGGCTGTTTTCCTGCACCCACAAATGAAGGGAATGAAAGTTTTCACTGAAGAGGAGAGACAGGAAGTTTATCATGAGACTAAGAAGCTTGTCTCATTGCAGAAGAAAAATATTCCTGCAATGAATCATGCTTCTTTTGTCAGCTACACAGACACCATCACCAAGAAGACAAAAATGGTCAGATAGAGAGTTTGAGGATTTGGATGGCGAATGTATAAGTGACAATGATGAAGTGTCAAAGTATGTGACCCTGAAGCTGGCAAAGAATGAAGATGTGCAACTGCTGGGGTGGTGGAGACAACACAAGCACAACTTTCCCCTTTTCAGTTGAGTTGCACGGTTTGTGCATTTCATCCCTGCATCCAGTGCACCCTGTGAGAGAGTCTTCTCAGTCTCTGGTTACACAATTAACGAGACTCGTACTTCACTTAAACCAGAAACTGTGGATGATTTAATGTTTTTACATAGCAATATGTCCAAAAAAAATCAGCTGTCCTGAGGAAGACATCTAAGACCAAGTCCTGCAATTCAGAGCGGGTGAGGTAGACAGCCCTGCAGTGCTTAATTTGTATTGAAAAAGTTGCTGGGGCTCTGGCAAGCCCCAGCACAAATTAAGCACTAGCAGGCAGCCAGAGAGCACCTTCAACTTCCCATGATCCACCCTCACCCCCTTCCTGCACCCCTTACCCCTGCACCCCCTCCCACAGTGGGGAAACTGACTGGAGTCACGGAGCGAAGCGCCTACTGTTCTTGCTCCCCCACACAGCCTCCCTAGGAGGATGACCTGTCAAACCCAGAGGTGAGGTGCCCTGCAATTCCCCTTGTATGCGTCCACAGAGAGAACAGACTCCCTCTTCCTTGAATAATCTGAACTATTTAGAATATCAGCTTCAGTTACCTCTTTATCAGCAACTAATGCTGGGCAATGCAGATAGAGATAATCCCCTAACCTAGTCCGGGGGGTTCTGTGATCAATTAAAAAACCCAAGCAGCCTTTTTTCCTCAACATCACTGGTAACACATTGCACCACATGCAGGAAACACCTGTCTGGAATGATTGAGACCTCAGTGCTGCGGGGCTTTAAATCAATGGAATATTGTAGACCACAGCAAGAAGTGTTGAGCAGGAAGCCTGGAGACTGACACATTTACACAACAAGGAGGTGAAGGCTCCCTCCTCAGCCACTGACATCCCAGCTGGTGGGAGAACACTGCAATCCCCTAGTGATAAGGGCAGGAATATTTGTTCTGATGACTGTTGTACAGTAAAGATTGGTGTTTAAAACAACAACAGTAATATTATGCACATTTATTAAGCCATATAGCTTTCTTGTGAAGGGCACACACACACACACACACACACACACACACACCCCTCCTGAGAGGCACTATGAGACGGCTTGCCGCTGTGGATGCGGCTACACAAATGTTGGCTAGCAGATTACGGATCCGATGCACATTGATTCTCGTGGAAGCAGATCAGACGTGGATCCACATTTTTGTATCCACGTAGGGCTCTATATGTAGTAGGTGTGTACAAAGCACTGAATTAAGCTGTAAAGAATTGTAGCATCATGGGGAGAGAGAGAGGGACCTTCTGAAGTGGTAGCTAATGGGCAGCTGTGGGGAGCATAATCTCCAGCAGTAGCTTTACCACATTTTAAATGGATGCAGGCTGTGCGTTCCACACTCAGCGTGGTCACTTTCCTTGATGGTGTGCACTGGAAGAGCTAGAAGGGAAGGCAAATCCTCCATCCCACCTCTATCCATCTTAAGCAGGCTACTGCCGCTGCTGAGAATAGCATTGAGGAGAAGCCTCGCTCTCCAGCAGTGTGACTGCCCCCTGTGCAGGGACGCACAGGGCAAAGGAGGACTCCTTTTTCCACTGTGCATTTCCAGCCATAATCGTTCTCTAAAATGTTATGGTTCCAAATAGTAAAGAAATAAAGAAAATTTGGACATTAACATTCATACATTAGAAATCAAATACACCCAACCATAAACAGCCTCTGCAAAAATTAGATCCAAAACAAATTCTCCAGCTTGAAGAACTTTTCTAACATATTTTGATTTCCCCCTCACTTCTGCATATATGATAAAATGTGAACTTTTTTTTAAAAAAAGTTTGTATTTCTAGTGCCTTTCCCCATCCCTGAAAACAGCTGTAAAGAACCTCTAATCAATGACATAAGCCAACTCTAGTTTGCTCTAAAAGTACCATCTAGTGGTGATTTTATATAACACAAATATGCTTAATTAAACCCCCTTCTCCAGCCTGTGGATATCAGACATACAAAGACCAAAATAGGTGTGACACTAATGAAACACACACTTTGTTGTTCTCACACGGACGTTTTTCTCTCTAAAACAGATGCATTATCCTTGCTTTTTGTGGCTTTATTCACTTACTAATGAATAGTTAGTGGATCACTGTAATAGGGTGCTGGACGTTAAAGGTAGCCACAGGCCTAGCAGAGACTGTTCCTGATTTCAGACCAGATTGAGGGTTGGGTCAGCAAGGCAAGGCCAGGCCAGGCTACATAAAATAAGCTTTTTGCTCAGTTGGGAGAGAGCTAGTGTAGGGGTCTCCAAAAATGAGCTGGGGAAGCAGTCCTGGAAGGCTTGTGGGAAAAGGTCAGTACCATTTTAAAAAAGAACAAGTAGTACTTGTGGCACCTTAGAGACTAACAAATTTATTTGGGCATAAGCTTTCGTGGGCTAGAACCCACTTCATCGGATGCATAGTACCATTTTAGTATCTCCCAGTCATCAATTTGAATTGGGGAAGCTCTACTGTAAACCAAAAACAATGGTTACTTCAATTGTTGCTACTCTGTCATCCTCAATTTCCTGTACATCAGAATCCTCCCCATCTCTAGCTAACTAAGAACTGTCCCTCAGGTTTGATATATTCTCTCATGTTTCCTCTTTAAATTATAGCAGGTTTTCCTCAGATTCTGGTTTTGGTACCACACAGAGCTAGTGTTCCTCTCACTTCAAGTTCTGTAAATAGTGTGCCTCTGCCTATACCATGTCACTTTTTTTGCCAAGCAAATAGTAGGATGTCACATCAGACTTAATGACAGGGTCAGGCAGTCCTCAGCCCTGCCACCCAGCCTATCACTCCTACAATGACCCAGGCAGTCTTCTAATTCACTGCCCCCAGCAGTGGTAAATTAACACACAGGCCCATAGGGCCCAAACCCAGGGGTCCCGGCCAATTTGGGGTTTGCAGACACACACTGAGGGGAAAGGCCCTGACCCAGCTGGGAGGCAGCGGGAAGCCGTGGGAAGGTCAAAGGCAAAGAGGAGGCAGGCAGGGAAGGCTCCACCAGTGCAGCTCCTGCTGCTACACTGGCCCAGGCTCAGCAGCCACCGCACTCCACCCAGGCTGACTCAGTGCCTACGCCCAGCTTCCGTTGCCAGGCTGCCCCTCGTCAGGTCCCTCCTGCTACCAGGCTGCCCCCCCTGGGCTTTGTGCCCAAGGCAGCAACCACACGTGGCACTGCTCCTCCTGTCGCCTCTGGCCCGAGGCTTGCAGTATGGGGTGGGGGGGGCACGCAACACCCTCCCTGGCCTCCCAAACTATGCTCATGCCTCCACCCCTCCATGCCTGCCTGACACTACTATGGGTGAGCATGGGTCTGGGGGCCTAAATGTTCTCTGTGCCCATAGGCATGCACACGGGTTGTGCAGGGTGTGCCCAGGCACACCCTAATGCCCTGAGCTGCGGCTTGGAAGGCTGCTCCTCCCCCGTCCCCTGGAGGCTGTTTCCTAGGGGCAGCCTACACGCAGCTGTGATCAGCTGTTTGCCGGGCAGGCTCAGATCAACTGCTTCCTGCCTCCCTGCTCCGGCAGGGGCTGAGTGAGTCTCACCAAATAAAAAAAAAAAAAAAGCCTTAGGGGTAGGTGTGGGCGGGAGCGCCGGGCTATCAGCAGCACAGCCGGCCCCCTGCTCACCTAGGGCTGCCCCGCACCTCTTGGGCTGATGCCATGGCGTCCACGTGTATGGCTGCTCCCTGCCAGCCAGGCTCCACTCCAGCCACAGCAGGCATCAGGTGACCCAAGGGAGCACAGCTAGGCTAGGGCTGGGTGCAGTGGTAGATTAGGGGGAGGAGAAACCTCGGACCCTGGCAGGAGCCACGCGGGGGGAGGGGGGAGCAGGAGAAGCCCGACCCTGGCAGGAGCCATGCTGGGTGGGGGATGGGGGAGGAGACACCTCGGACCCCGGCAGGGGCTGCACTGGGGGGGCGTAGGGAGAAGAGCCGAGCTGGGGCGGGGGAGGAGAAGCCCTGGACCCCGGCAGGAGCTGCACTCGGGAGGGGGGAGGGGTAAGAGGAGCCACATTGGGGCAGAGAGGAGAAGCCCTGGACCCTGGCAGAAGATGTGGGGCTGAAGTCCCTGGCTCGGGAGCCCCAGCCACCCTAGTGACGGAAGCTGCAGGGCTGAAGCCCTGACCCCACTCTGTGTGGAGCTAGTATCTCCATTTCCCCCACCATCACACAGCAATGAATGGATTTAGCCTAGGAGGCAGGGTCAGTATTGGCCCCGTTTGGCAGGTGGGATCTAGGGCACACAGAGGTTAAGTGACTTTCCCAAGGCTAAGCAGGGAGTCTTTGGCAGAGCAGAGACTCAAACCCAGAACACCTGAACCCTGTGCCTTAACCACTAGGCAACCTTCCCACCCAAGGAGGGGGAACTTCCTCTGCCACTTTGAATGTGTGGGTGGGAGCAGCCACTAGACAGAGCTGCCAGGAGGTGGGGAGCAGAGAGAGATGGGAAAAGGGACATGGGTGGGTGTAGCGGGGTGGTTACCTGCTCCTGCCCGGGAGGGGTTAAAACAGCTCTACAGAGGGAGCAGTCAGGGGATGGGCAGTCAGGGGACATGGAATGGGGGCGCTGGATAGGGCGTGGGAGTCCCAGGGGGCCTGTCAGTGGTGGGGGTGTGTCTCTGGAGGGGGTGGTCAGGGAACAAGGAGCAGGGGTGGTTGGATGGGTTAAGGGTTCAGGGGGGCCTGTCAGGGGCAGGGGTGTGGAGAGGGGTCAGGGCAGTCAGGGGACAGGTAGGGGGTAGGGTCCTAGGGAAGGCAGTTACAGTGGGGGGGTTTCAGGAGGGGGCAGTCAGGGGACAAGGAGCAGGGAGGCTTAGATAGGGGGTGGGGTCCTGTGGGGAAGTTAAGGGCAGGGTCCCAGGAGGGAGCAGTCAGGGGACAAGGAGCACAGGGGGTTGGGGGTTTTGAGGCAGGCTGGAAGTGGGAGGGAGTGGATGGGGGCAGGGCTAGGGCAGAGCTCCCTGGGTGCACACCCTAATGAAATGTGCTGTGCACGCCTATGTCTGTGCCTCAGGCCCCAATAAATCTTAATCCATCTCTGGCCCCAAGCAGTACCACTCTGCAGTGGTTGGTAGAGGAACCCAGGCTCACGCTGTACCAAGCAGTCACAGTCTGCAGCTTCCCTAACATTACTTCTCTCACCCCAGGACTACTTTTTACCTTGCGTCCTCCCATTCTTGTCTCTCCTAGGGACTATTGGGTTTCAGGGATTCCTATCCCTCCTTCCCTCAAGAAGCGTGACTGCCACCCTGCAACACTGCCAGTCTCTTGGCTTTATGTAAGCTCTGCCTGTTCTCTCACAGGTGAGCTTGCTTCCAATTAACGGCATCCTCATAGTCTAACTCTCTCCCCTTTGCTGCTTACTTGGCTGACTGGGCCCACCTGGCATAATTCTGTTCTCTCAGGGCCAGTGTGGGGAGTTCACCCCATCATGGGGATACAACTAAAGCTCCTTTTTTTGTTCTTGTAATATGTGTTTGGAGCATCTAGAGCTTTGGCTAGGCACCCTTTTTTTATAAGTTGTATAAAACCAAAACCAATAAGTAAACAAAAACAGAGGCCTAATTTGACTATTATTGGAAGGGGTGCTGAATCATGCCCCTGGTTGGTAGATCAATGGGTAGTTAGACTTGTCCTATATTTAACCTGAAAGAATCAAAAAGCCTACAGTGGAGTAGGTAATTAGAGACACTTAATCCCCATGCTCTTTAGGGTCTGTCTGTGGATGTGCCACACGCACAAACCCAACAGCACAGAAATGGTTACACTGCTCCCCGCCCCTTTTTGAAAGGGCTGCATCCTCACACTTACATAAACAAAATAATCAACAGAACAAACTGCAGAAATCCAATCTTTATGCTGACCTGGGAGCCCAGTACATTGACTCCTACTCTTCAAAAGGAAATGTCACTTTTGTCATAGCCAAACTTTCCCTGTGGGTGGGACCTATAAGTTTCCTGGCAACACAGTCCCTACACAGATGTACTCCATCCAGGCAAGTAAAGCCTGGTTAATACCTGGCTGTCAGCTTCTCTACCTCAGAATGTCTCCCACCTGGTTATATGTAGCATCTGCAGCACCTGGAACACTAATGCATACAGAAAGGTTTGTCCAGTTAGCTAACAGGCTTCTTTTGATTTGCTCTAAGAGAATATTTCTGTCTTGCTCAGACTCCAACATTATCTCTTGACATGCTACCTCACCCCCCGCCTAGGAATCATATAGGCAAAAAGGCAGCATATAGTGGCCTCTACTTCTACATCCACCTTGATTATACCTAGAATACAAGATGTGGCACTTGTATTCCCATAAAAAACTTAGTCAAAATCTGATTGTCTTGGATCTAGTTTGACAGATTGGCCATTAGTTGGTTTGTAACTTTTAATTTACTATTCCCTCCTCTCCAAAACAAGGAAAATATTCCTCTAAATTAGCACAATGCTTTAAAATTCAAGGTTCTGGTGCAAAATTAGTGGGATAAATGGGGATGGGTGATAGGGAAGCTTTGGATTGGTTGCTTGAGAAAAACGTGTGTTTAACTAGCTTCTGGGAAAAGGTGGGGCCAAGTGTCTACTTCCCGATCTTGGGCGAGATTAATGTGGTGTTTCCAAAGAAACATAAAACAGGTTTGGAACTGACAGTGTAGCTATATTAATCGCTGAAGGAAAAAAAATTGTTCTGGAGAAGTTTGCTAGAGAGCAAGGAGTACACTATGACATAGGGATTGCTGGCTGCAGGCTGATTTGGGTAGAGAGCAGGAGAATGCATTGACATTATGTTTTGCTCACTCTGCAATGGTTCACCTGAGACTTAAGAGGTTGCGATCTACTGACCACTGTGGTGATTCACTCTGTAGAGTGATTAGTTGTATTTATCCTCCACCATGGGTGGCCGGTGACCCGGCCTTTGAGGGAGGCTAGCCCCTCCCCTTCTGCATGAGGCCCCGCCCTTCCCCTGCAGGAGCCCAGAGCCACCTCACCATGGCCCCTGGCCCCAGCACCAGGCAGCCAGGGGGCGAGGCCCCAACCCCGGTGCACCGGGCAGCCAGCCCTGGAGCACTGGGCGGCAGCGCCCCTAGTGCTGGAGTGCCGGGCGGACAGTGCGGCACCAGCACCTGGGCAGAGAGCTGGGCCTGGGAACTGCATGAGGGGGCCTGGTCTGGGGGCGGAGTGTGGGCGGGACCACACTAGGCTGTTTGGGGAGGCACAGCTTCCCCCTGCCTACGATACCCGCCGCCCATGTCCTCCATGATGTGTCTCCTTCTTGCTAGCCCTTAGAAAGTATCTGCCTAGCGCGATCTTTAGCACCCTTTGGTAAGGGTTAAGGTGGGAAACGGTCATGTGACCTTAGGGACTCTGCCTAGCAATCAGAGATTATAAGAAGGTGCTGTGCCCTGTGGCAAGTGCTGTCCACCCCAGTGGCAGACAAATATCAACCTCATTCCTAGCCAAGATGACAAGTCAAGCCAAAGAAGAAGATCTGTTTACCTGTGTTCCTGTTCTGAAGTTGGTGGCCCTGTGGTCCCGGTCATGTCCCAGCATTCGTGCAACCCATGTCCTGTCAGAGAGAGAGATGGTGGTGTGTTAATCTTTTGATTTATTTACCCACCTGTATTGTTTTTGGGGTCCTTGGCTTTAAGCCAGTAGTGGGCAGTTAACAGCAAAGTCGTTTTACTTTATATCTGTCTGTTATATTTTATATTGGGGTCCTACTGAATGAATTCTAGTTTGTTTGTTACCTATGCCTGCTTCTCTGGTATCTGTTAGTACTAAATCATTAAACTGGTGATAGATACAGAAGGGGGATAGATCTGCAGCGTGGGGGTTTTGGGTCCTTAGCGCCCTTAGTGAAATTTACCCTGTCTGAGGGTTAACATTTCTGGCGACCGCGGCAGAACCCTCTTTGATGATTTAGTGGTTGATTATTGCTGCTTTGTATTTATTTAAAATATAAAATCCTTTGTTATGCCTAAAATCTTTGGAAACATATTTTTTAAAGATGGTGAAATTTCATAAACATACCTATTGTTATGGAGATCACAAAGTGAATTAGTGTTCCCTTTTTCTAAAAGCAATGAACATTGTTATGAACACACTAAACCTCTGTGACCGATTAATTTAAAATAATGTCTTTGTTTCAGTGAGTTAAATATGTAGTAATCTGGAATGATTACTTTAGGAAGGCTTAAGAGTACATTTAAAATATAAAATCAGCTTAGAAATACTGATTAAGAAAATGTAAAACAGAAAAGACCTGCACCATGGTATTCCATAATATTTAATGTTGTATTCAGCAAGGCAGCTGACTCAACCTTACTACAAAGTTTTTGCAAATAAATCTCTGACAAACTTCAGGATATATCAAAAAACCTGTGACTGATATTTTTTATTCCCAAATTTAGTGCTTTTAATTAGGTACCTTCTGCATGTCCAGTCTTCACCATCTGGCATGCAGTAATATACTCCATTTTCTTTAGAAAGAAATTGCAGAAGAGGTTTTTTTCAAATATCACTTGCTTCATTTGGGTTCAGGGATTTGGCTGGAAGGGGGTGAGCAGGCTTGGGGAGAGAAGAGAGGCGGGAGACAGTGGTGAGATGGCAGGGCCTTGGCAGAGTGGGCTGGGGCCAGGGGCGGGGCAGGAGTGGAGTACGGGTGGGGCCACAAGCAGAAGAGGGGGGCTGGGGAGTTAGCCTCCCCAACCAGCAGCTTCACTCACCGCCCATGACAGCAGGTAAGAGCGGGTTAGCTCTTGCACACCTGGTGCATGCTGCAGTCTCCTTAGGCAGGGGCTGTATTCACAGAGCCGAATGCGCCGGCGCCGCGCATTCTGCGTGAGGGAGAGAATACGGGAACTATGCGGGGAACTATGACTCTCCAACGCTGTGAGGTGGGCCAGATGGCTCAGTATCCTTTGCTACCTTGTCCCTTCCCCCTCCCTCTGGGCTGAGCCCAGGCTGCCGTCGGGCATAGCGGCACCAGTTTAATAATATTGCGTAGAGCCGCCCCCCTGGCTCCCTGCTGCCCCCTCAGCTCCCGGCTCAGCCGCGGAGCCGCAGCGAGCCGCCTGCCCGGCTCCCGGCTGAGCCGGGAGGGCTGCAGGCAGCCGTGGCCACCCACCCTCCCCCCCCCCCGCCCGGCTCAGCCACGGAGCCGGGAGGGCGGCAGGCAGCCACGGCCAGTTGCCCCCTGGTTCCTGGCTCAGCCGCGGAGCCGGGAGGGCGGCAGGCAGCCACGGCCAGCCGCCCCCCCGGCTCCCTGCCGCCCCCCCAGCTCAGTGGGCGCGCCGGCCCTGTACATGCATCTGATCCATCCTCTGTAGTATTCGCTTGCTACATGCACGACGGTGCATGTATAGGGAGCAGGAGGCAATTTTAACAACTTATCTGTAAGAATGCTCGTCTGATCCTGCACCAAGACCCGGTCTCCATCCAAGAGATCCAGCAGTCCTGCCATGCTGTGCCACCCTAAGGAGGAAGGGAAAGACATCCATAAATCAAGCTGCTAGAGATGGTATTGTGATCATTACTTATTTGTGTGTATAGCCCCATAGACACAGCCTGCCTTAGCTTATTATTTGCCTAGCTGTTAACTGTTTACCTTGTTCGTTCTGGGAGTCCTAGCCACCCCTTTTAATAAATTTTGTTGGCTCTTCATTTTGTTTGAGTTTTGTGTTGGGAATATAACCCAAAAAGCGCAAAAAAGTGGTGCCCCCCTAAAAAATTTTACAGGGTTGTCAACATTCCTGCCAGGCTGGGCTGCCCGAGAGGCACTGACACGGATGGCCCTCAGACTCCCTCTCCCAGCGCAGCTGCCGCTCCATGCAAATACTCTCATTGCCGGCGGGGGTGCCAGCGGTGAGCAGAGCTCTGCATAGTGCCCACGAGCCCGGTAACGGGTGACAGCAGGGCTTCACGAGGAAAGGGGTGGCTGCTTCCTGGCTCCACGCTCAGCCCCAGCGGCACGGCAACAGCCTCGCGACAGCAGGGCTTTGCGAGGAAACGGGCGGCTGCCTCCTGCCTCCCTGCTCAGCCCCAGCGGGGGGCATGGAGAGCACATTCACCCCCCCCCCCCCCCCAGAACAAAAGAGCCTCGGGCGGCGGTCCAGTGGAGGAAGAAAGAGGACGCCGACGCCAGTTTGTTGGGCAAGGTAAGTGCTTGGCTTCCCCACAGCTCGGCCTCGGGCGCCTGCTGGTCCATGCTCTTGCTCCCAGCTCCTCTTGTGCATGGGCAGCTGGAGAGGATAGCAACCCGCAGAGCTGAGCTGCCCCGGTGCCCCTCTCCCTGCCCCAGCCTCTGTCATGCCTGGGTATCTGGGTTTTAAATCCTGCCTGCTGTGTTATGCCTGCAACAGGCCTAAGACTGTGAGTGACCCCCATAGCCGCTGCCTGAAGTGCTTGGGGGAATCACGCAGAAGGAGCGTGATATTCATTTGAGGTGTCTCCTCATCATGGAGGCTGCACTCTGCCCAGCGGCGCAGGACTGCAGTCTCGGCAGGACTCTAGGCCCAGCACCTCGCCTCGGTTTGTAGACTTGTAGTGCACCCCTGGCACCGGGCTCAGACCAGTCTGGCATTGCTACCCCACACCAGTGCCCAAGAAGCAGTCCAAAAGGTTGGATGGACTGGTTAGGTTAGGTTAGTTGTCATGCTGTTGCTTGGCCAGTGTAGAGACCATTGAATGCATAATACAGACATGCATAATATTCCTCTATGATGTTCTGTCCTGAGTAAAACTGGCATGTTATGAGGTAGTACCTGTGAGGGACAGGTGTCTGTTTATGTCATCCAGCCATCATGTCTTACGTCTTCTGAGGGAGGGGCTTTTCCATCCTGCTTTCATTAGATCAAAGTCAAAGATGATTCTGACAGGGAAGTTAGTAGGCATTTAGAGCAGATGAGCATACCACCATAGAGAGCACTTGGCAACCATTTGAGAGAGTGTGACCTATTTAGTTAGAAAATGGAACTTTTCATTCAAATTGAGTTTGTACCATTTGATGATTTTAATCATTTGGAGGTGCATGGCTGGTTGGACAGAATGGGTTCTGCAGCATTCCCAGTCAGATTTTGATATGAAAGAATAAAGGAAGGAAGTATATGTGACTAAAAAGGGTATATTTCCAATTACAATCAACTTTGCTTAATTTTAAGGGAAAGTCATCTTGATCTCTTAATCAATGTTTACGTCAAATTCAAATTCAAATAGTGACTCATAGTAAGTGACATGTATTTTGTATCCTTTACTTTTAATAGTGAACAAGAAAAAGAACTGATAGGAATAAAATTTCATTTTTTTTGTTTTCAGTTGATGCGGCCTCATGGCAGATAGAAAAAAATTGTCTGGGGCACAATTTTGTAAGCGGAAGGCTGATAAGCAAAAAGAAGAAAGAAAGCAAGAAGGTTCGTTTCTGAAATATCTCCATCCACTGGCCAGAGATGAAGGTCGTTCAATGCCAAAGGAACAAGCAGAGATGGAGGTGGGGATGAGAGTTTCACAAGTTGAAGAAGAGTTTGAAAAACATAAGCTGAATATTAAAGACTAATCAAATGAGACACGTGAGGATCAAAACTTGGAAGACCGTGGAAGCGAAAATGTCACTCGTTTGAATTTGAGCTTTAGTGATCCTGCTACTTGAGCCAAATGAGATGATCAGATCCGACAAATTCTGATGGAACATGGGCCCCGGAACAAGTTCAGCAGTTCGATTTTCCCAAAGATAGTAAGCAAAGAAAATTCTCGACAACTCATTACAAACGTAGGCTTCTTAATGGAGAAGAAATGCACCGTCAGTGGCTGCAGTATTCCACATCAAATGATTCTGTCTTTTGCTTCTGCTGCAAGTTGTTTGGCAGTAGTACTATTGGCACATCATCTCTTTCTGAAAAAGGCTCAAGGGATTGGAAAAACATGTCTGCAATTCTTTCAGGGCACGAGAAAAGCAGTCAACATTTGACGAATGTTCAAACATGGAAGGAACTTGAACTGCGATTGAAATACAAGAGAACAATTGATTAAGAATATTTGCGCTTCATTAAGCAAAAAGAAAAGTATTGGCAGCAAATACTAAAACGTCTGATTGCTTTGGTCAGAGTTCTTGGTATACAAAACCTGGCCTTTCGGGGAACACATGAAAAACTGCACACTTTCACTGCTCTACAGCAAAAATGCTTCTGAAATAAATGTTGTCAAACTTTACTAATTCTGGGTCACTGAGAATGAAAATGATGCTTAAAATTGTTGATTGGCTCTAGTTTTCAAGACATGCTATTGGGTCAGTATATACGACCCTTGGCTTGGGAATGGCGGAGGATAAGTGAGTTATAAAGGGAAGGGATCTCAATCTAAACCAGAAATGACTAAAATACATCTTTGACTGGATCTATGAATAAATCTATGACTGGGTTTGGACAGTACTTGCTTTTTAGGCAAAACAATGAATGATGCAATCTGAAGCTGGTATTGCGTCATACGTGATATGAATTGCATCATGTTATTCCTAGAAGTCATGGATGATGCAATCATAACGAAGCTTACATCACTCTGCTGAACAAATTGCCCTATATCAGCTCTAGAAATCATACAGTGTCGTGCTCTCTTCTTTGTCAGTGTTTGATTTTGCAAAGGGACACATTTCTGTTTAGCCAAAGTGAGCAGAGATGCCTCGTACTTGTGTGAACAGTGCAGATAACTTCTGCTATGTTTGTGGTGAAGTGACTTTTGCATCACAAAAGCGCAGTATAACCACTATGGTTAAGAAAGCCTATCACCTTTCTTTTGGCTGCAAAATTGGAGATCAGGACAAGAGGTGGGCCCCACACACATGCTGCAACACTTGTGCAACAAATCTTCGCCAGTGGTTGAACAGGAAAAGGAAATCTATGCCTTTTGCAGTGCCAATGATTTGGAGAGAGCCAACAGATCATGCCAGCAATTGTTACTTCTGCATGGTGCCTCCAGTTGGGAAAGGTGCGTCAAAGAAGAAAAAGTGGACTGTGCATTATCCAAACATTCCATCAGCTATACGGAGAAGGACTGCCAGTTCCTGATGCATCAGAATCATTCTCACTTGAGTCAGACAAGGAAGAGGAAGAGGATGAAACTTCTGGTCCTGAACCATCAATGTCACAGGACCCACATTTTCTCCCATCCTCCTCCTCTGAACCACACCTCATAACACAAGGTGAACTGAATGACCTTGTCAGGGATTTGGAACTACCCAAGAGTAAGGCAGAGCTTTTGGGCTCCAGACTACAGCAGTGGAATCTCCTGGCAGCTGATATTAGGGTTTCCATGTTCTGTGACCGTCAAAAGGATCTTGTCCCATTCTTCTTCATGGAAGGTGATCTTGTAGCCTGCAACAACAGCGATGGTGTGATGGCAGCCCTCAACATTGTTCACGATCCAGATGAGTGGAGACTGTTCATTGATTCATCGAAGACGAGTCTTAAAGCTGTTTTACTGCATAATGGCAATGTTTTGCCATCAATTCCAGTTGGTCATGCAGTCCATATGAAGGAAACCTATGACAACATGAAACAACTTTTGAGGTGCATAAACTATGACCAACATCAGTGGCAGCTTTGTGGCGATTTGAAGGTTGTTGCTCTCTTGCTTGGTCTGCAGACTGGATACACAAAGTACTGCTGTTTTCTCTGCGAATGGGATAGTCGTGCAAGAGATTCCCACTACATCAAGAAAGATTGGCCACTCCGACAGTCATTGGAGCCTGGGAGGAAAAGTGTTCAGCATCCACCACTTGCAGAATCAAGGAAGATTTTGTTACCACCCTTACACATCAAGCTGGGTCTGATGAAGAACTTTGTCAAGGCCATTGACAAAACACAAGCAGCTTTCAAGTACCTCCGTGGAAAATTTCCAAGGTTAAGTGAAGCTAAGATAAAGGAAGGTGTCTTTGTTGGTCCTCAGATTCGTGAACTTCTTCGAGATGATGCATTTGACCATGCACTGCGTGGCAAGGAAAAAAAGGCATGGAAAGCCTTCCAGTTAGTGGCAATACATTTTCTCGGAAACAACAAGGCAGACAACTACAGGTTGTTGGTGGAAAACCTCCTCAAGGCATACAAAAGCCTTGGTTGCAACGTGTCACTAAAGATACATTTTTTGCACTCTCATCTAGATTTTTTTCCCACCGAACTGCGGAGCAGTGAGAGACGAGCACGGCGAGCGATTTCACCAGGACATTGCAACAATGGAGAAACGCTATCAGGGCAAATGGAGCCCATCAATGCTTGCAGACTATTGCTGGACAGTGACAAGAGATGCTCCATTTCATGAATACAAGAGACAAGCCAAGAAGCGCCGAGTAGACACTGAATAGGACTAAACTATGGACATAATAGTTTTTTGCCTTTTGTTTCATAATAAATTTTATTTATATAACCCCTTTTAAAATCAGCAAAGTGTTACATAAACAGGACAGGTGAAATAGTATCATGTAAAGCAACCATAAACACATGAAAAGACCTAGGTTTACAATTTATGATTAAAACTCTACTATCTACACAATATACATAGACATAAAATGTAAAAACTTAAATATCTTAGAAACAGTAGCCAATCAGTTGTTTTAATTGTCATATTTGAATTCAGCACATCAAAATACATACTAAATAGCACATTTTATCTCGAAAGCAGACGACTTCTCAAAAATTGTAGACCAGTGTAACAGGAACTTCCTCAAATTTGTTGAATATCTAGCTTTGTTTGACCCACTTATGGATGAGCATCTTCACAGGATTAAGGACAAGGAGATGCATGTACATTTCCTAGGGAAAGACATACAGAAAGAGCTTATTCAGCTTCTATCTAATGCCATCAAACAAAAAATCCTAGCATCTGCTCATACTGCAAAATACTTTTCAATCATTCTAGATTGTACACCAGATGCAGGCCATATTGAACAAATGACCATGATCATTCGGTTTGTGGATAGACCTACTTCAGAGACAGAGAATGAGACTGAATCAGTATGCATAAAGCAGTGGTCCCCAACGCAGTGCCCGCGGGCACCATGGCGCCCGCCGGGACATTTATGGGCACCCACGCCGGTGATCTCTATCCCCGGCAGGCCGGGACAGCATGGAGAGAAGCCTCAGCCCCGCGCCTGCCGGGGACAGAGAACACAGGCGCCCGCAGCCCCGGAGTTCTCTGTCCCCGGCAGGCTGGGCTGCGGGCGCCGGTGATCTCTGTCCCCGGCAGGCGCGGGGCTGCGGCTTCTCTCCATGCTGCCCTGGCCTGCCGGGGACAGAGAACTCCGGGGCTGCAGGCTGCAGGTGCAGCGACACAAGAAGCGGCCTCTCCCAATTAGCAACTTTGGTTACACTGAGCATGCTCACCTGAACTGAGCATGCGTAGTAACCTTCATTGTTGCCACTGCCCTCTCTCTGCCCTTACTTCTACTTACAATTTGCTGCCTCCTCTTTGGAGGGGTTTAAAAGGATTAAGGGGGGCACATTGCAGTGGGGGGGGTCAGGGTTTGAGCAGGGGGCAGAAATTTACTGGCCAGGGGGGATCAAGCTACTCTAGGTAGTGGCAGAAGAGGGGCTGAAGGGGAAAAATCAGGGGTGGGGGTGGGAGCCGAGGTTAAGTCCGGGGGGGAGACGTTGCCAGACCCTGTGCGGGGACAAAAGCCTCGTTTAGGGAGGGGAAGAGGGGGGAACAGTGACCCCGCGGGATCACCCACCTGCTGAGCTCACAAATATCAGGGTGTGGGGGTGGCAGAGGCTTTTTCAGTGCTCTTTACCAGACGCTGCATGTCAGCACCGGAGCAGAGGGTGGGTTCCTGGGGCCGGGTTCTTAAAGGCACAGGCCTCCCAATTCCTACACTGTCAATGCTTAGACACCGCAGCGCCTCTCTATCGTATACAAGTGCTGCGGGGCTATGTTACTGCTCCAGCTGGAGCCTGAGTGCTGGGAAATACTGTACAGACACTGCCTCCCTCCCTCCCTCCAACTCTGCCTCACAGGTTTGGAGTATGTGAAAGAGTCTTCTATCAGGTTCTATGTCTATATGACGTCACTGCAGCTCCTTTCTCTTCTATAATGTGCTGAGGTGCTAAACTCCCTCCCAGAGCCCACACGTCCACACCCCCTCCTGCACCCCAATCCCCTGCCCCAGGTCAGAGCCCGCACCCCTCACCCAAACTCCCCATAGCCTGCACCCTTCCTGCACCCAAACTCCATCCCAGAGCCTGCGCCCCAAACAAGGCTGGGTTAATTTTTGTGACTGGGTGCTAAATATTTTTGTTCAGGTTATTGGAGTTTCTTAACCCCTTACCGACCACAAAACCCCACCCATCCAAATTCGCAACCCCTGGACCAAGTGGGCAGCAAGTCCTGAGCAGTAGCCAAAAAGGTCGCGTTTAAGTGGCGTAAACTGCAACTAGCAGCAAAAGAGGAGGGTTTCATATTGGCGCCGGTGTTCTATCCCCGGCAGGCGCGGGGCCGCGGCTTTCCTCTCCGCTGCCCAGAACTGCGCCCCCCCCCCCAAAAAAAAGGTAAATAAAAAAGAGCAAATTCACATGGTAAGGTGAAAGAATAATTGCCAAATAATTTAATTAATACCTTTTACATGTAAAATTACCTTTTTTATCTTATGGATTCATATATTATGTATATTAAATATGATGGTTTTCATATTATTTAATGTACAAATACAAAATAAGTCTTGAAAAATTGTTGGTGCCCACCACACTCTTCTGAAAACACGAATGTGCTCTTGGCCACAAAAAGGTTGGGGACCAATGGCATAAAGGAACACTTCTTTTTGTGTCGCTTACAGAGACAACTGGAGCTGGTATGACAGAAACTATTCTTCACCAGTTAAAAGAGATGTCACGGCCTATAGAAAACTTGCGTGGTCAAGGCTACGACAATAGGAGCAATATGAAAGGGGAAAAAAATGGTGTCCAGTGAAGAATTTTGGATATTAATCCACAAGCCTTTTTCATTCCTTGCAGTGCACATTCATTGAATTTGGTTGTTGTTGATGCTGCAAAGTGTTGCTTGGAGGCAACCGCCTTCTTTGATTTAGTTCAACATATCTATGTGTATTTCTCAGCTTCTACACGTCGCTGGGAAGTTCTAACATGCCACATATCTAATCTCACAGTTAAATCATTGAATGAAACAAGATAGGAAGGTCAAATCGATGCCTTGAAACCTCTTTGCTATCAGCTTGGTGACATCTATGATGCTCTGATAGACATCTATGATGACACTACTCTAACAGGATCATCTGGCAATACGTCACGAGTTGATGCAAAGGATCTTGCAAAAGCCATTTCTAGTTTCAAGTTTCTTCTTTCTCTTGTTTTGTGGTATGACATATTGTTTGAGATCAACATGACTAGAACATAACTTCAGGTGAAAGAATTCAACATATGTGACGCCATTAATCAACTTGGAGAAACCAAGAAGTTTCTTGGGGGCCGCAGATGTAACGCAGGCTTTGAGAAAACATTGGTAGATGCAGCTGAACTTGCGGAGGAGTTGGATGTACTGGCACTTTTTGAACCAGATCCAATCCGTATTAGAAAAACGAGGAAGCAGTTCACATATGAAGCAGATGACGAACCTATTTATAATCCAAAAGAAAAATTCAAAGTGAACTTTTACTTTGCAGTCGTCGACATAGCAATACATTTGGTTGAAGAAAGATTCACATTGACGCAGCAAATTAGTTCAGTATTTGGCTTCCTATATGATGTTTGCAAAATACAACAGCAAATTATGGAACATTGCTTGAATCTGGAGCAAGCTTTGTAACATGGTGAATCCAAAGATATTGATGCCTTTGACTTGTGCAATGAATTGCAAGCTATTGCAAGATAAGCCCAAAAGAGTGCATCACCACAAAATGTATTGAACTTCATATGGGAAAATAAGCTGACAGATAGTGTCCCCAACAGTTATTGCTCTTCGCATCCTCTTGACTCTCCCAGTTTCTGTGGGCAGTGGTGAGCGAAGCGTCTCGAAGCTCAAGTTGATAAAAACATACATGCGAACATCAATGTTGCAAGAAAGACTTGTTGGCCTATTTACCTTGTCAATAGAACATGACATTGCTCACAGCATTGACTTGGAGGAACTTGTTTCTAAATTTGCTAAACTTAAAGCGCGGAAAAATAAATTCTAAATTATAATGTGTTACTCCGTGACAGTGTATTGTGTATAATGTATGTGACTTATTTTAAGAGGGGGGAGGGGAGTGCAAGGTGGAAGTTTTGCCTAGGGCGCAAAATATCCTTGCACCGGCCCTGCCCTCCTCTACCATTTCTAGAGTTTTCCCTTTGAAGCATTACCTTATTCTCCTTGAGGTAACACCAGGGAGGGGGAGAGGGGGTAACAGTTACCCCATGGGATGAGCCACCTGCTGTGCTTTCAAATATAAGGGTGGGCGGGTGTAGTGGGGCAGCTGCCCCACTCCAGGAGAGTAGGGGTTAAAAGCAGCCCTTGGAGAGGGCTGTGGCTGGGACCCAATTAGAAAAGGGATTAAGAGCAGCTGAGGGAGGCTGGCGAGGTAGTTGGCCCCAGGTGTGGCTAGCTCAATCAGGGCACAGCTGGCCCTGATAAAAGGGCAGTGAAGCAGGAAACAGGAATCTCACTCCAGGGCTGGAGTGAGAAGGGCCTAGCTGCCTGGGAGCACAGGGTACCTGGAGCAGAGCAGTGCTGAGGAAGGGCAGGCAGAGCTGGGGAGCTCTGGCCTGATGAGTCCCCAAGCTGAGGCCTTGCTGAAGGCCAAAGGCGGTACTAGGGCTGCAGGGAAACCGCTGGACCAAGAAAGGGAGCAGGTTCAACCCCCTTGACAGTGATGAGTGGGGCAGTTTGCCCCAGAGAACAGGGGCTAGATGATGACTGGCAGTAGCCACTGAGGCAGGGTGGGCATAGAGGGTTGAGGGTTCCTTGGGTGGGGGGAGACCCAGAGCATGGGGACTGCTGGTGGGTAGAACCCCAAGGGAAAGGGGCACCGGGATCTGGGAGGGACACGGGGTCTGCAGCAGGTGCTGTTTAGCCCAGCCTGCTGAATCCAGGGACATATAAGGGGTCAGCTTGTGAGTGCTGATTCATAGAATCATAGACTATCAGGGTTGGAAGGGACCTCAGGAGGTCATCTAGTCCAACCACCTGCTCAAAGCAGGACCAATCCCCAATTTAATCATCCCAGGCAGGGCTTTGTCAAGCTGGGCCTTCAAAATCTCTAAGGAAGGAGATTCCATCACTTCCCTAGGTAACCCATTTCAGTGCTTCACCACCCTCCTAGTGAAAAAGTTTTTCCTAATATCCAACCTAAACCTCCCCCACTGCGACTTGAGACCATTACTCCTTGTTCTGTCATCTGGTACCACTGAGAACAGTCTAGATCCATCCTCTTTGGTGGTAGTTGAAAGCAGCTATCCAATCCCCCCTCATTCTTCTCTTCTGCAGACTAAATAATCCCAGTTCCCTCAGCCTCTCCTCATAAATCATGTGCTCCAGCCCCCTAATCATTTTTGTTGCCCTCCACTGGACTCTTTCCAATTTTTTCACATTCTTCTTGTAGTGTGGGGCCCAAAACTGGACACAGTACTCCAAATGAGGCCTCTCTAATGCCGAATAGAGGGGAAAGATCATGTCCCTCGATCTACTGGCAATGCTTCTACTTACACAGCCCAAAATGCCATTAGCCTTCATGTCAACAAAGGCACACTGACTCATATTCAGCTTCTCATCCACTGTAACCCCTAGGTCCTTTTCTGCAGAACTGCTGCCTAGCCACTCAGTCCCTAGTCTGTAGCAGTGCATGGGATTCTTCCGTCCTAAGTACAGGACTCTGCACTTGTCCTTGTTCAACCTCATCAGATATCTTTTGGTCCAATCCTCTAATTTGTCTAGGTCCCTCTGTATCCTATTCCTACTCTCCAGCGTATCTTCTACTCCTCCCAGTTTAGTGTCATCTGCAAACTTGCTGAGGGTGCAATCCATGCCTCCAGATCATTAATGAAGATATTGAACAAAACCGGCCCCAGGACCGACCCTTGGGGCACTCTGCTTGATACCAGCTGCCAACTAGACATGGAGCCATTGATCACTACCTGTTGAGCCCGATGATCTAGCCAGCTTTCTATCCATCTTATAGTCCATTCATCCAGCCCATACTTCTTTGACTCGTTGGCAAGAATACTGTGGGAGACCATATCAAAAGCTTTGCTAAAGTAAAGGAATAACATGTCCATTGCTTTTCCCTCATCCACAGAGCCAGTTATCTCATCCTAAAAGGCAATTAGGTTAGTCAGGCATGACTTGCCCTTGGTGAATCCATGCTGACTGTTCCTGATCACTTTCCTCTCCTCTCCTGCTCCATGGTTTTTCCAGGGACTGAGGTGAGGCTGACCGGCCTGTAGTTCCCCAGATCCTCCTTCTTCCCTTTTTTTAAGATGGGCACTACATTAGCCTTTTTCATCCGGGACCTCCCCCGATCTCCATGAGTTTTCAGAGATAATGGCCAATGGCTCTACAATCACATCAGCCCAGCTCCTTTAGCACCCTTGGATGCAGTGCATCCGGCCCTCTGGACTTGTGCTCGTCCAGCTTTTCTAAATAGTCCTGAACCACTTCTTCCTCCACAGAGGGCTGGTCACCTCCTCCCCATACTGTGCTGCCCAGTGCTGTAGTCTAGGACAGGGCTTTGGAGCGGAGCTGGGAGCACGGAGCAGTGGAACTGCAGGTTTTTTCCCAGAGCTGGAGCGGAGCCGGAGCACAAAAAATCTTGACTGCTCCAGGTTTTTTTTTTTCATTTTCAATCCAAAATTAATGATATTTAGCAAGAAAGTCCTAACGGTGCCAAAAAGTTTCAGATTGTGTAACAACTGATATTAACATTTACTTTACCACTTTACGTAATATGTCACAGCTATTCTCACTTCGGCCGAAATCAAGATTTAATGTACAGATACAAAATTACAAAGTTTTTTGGAGATATGTTTTATTAAAGAATCAGCTAATTATCAGACATCCAGCAACACTGCAGACTGCTCCCACCCTTGTGCCAACGTTAGGCGAGTACGTACTCGTGTAGATTAGTTAGATTAGTATGTGTTGATACTAATTTTGTAAGGGTTGATCAATGAGACGCGCTGAGTGCTGCAATTATGGAAAAGTGTGATGCAAGACACAACATTTAAGATATCACAAACAGGTATATTGCAAAAAAATAACGTTTATTGATGTATTAAGATATCGCAAGAGATATTAACCACTTAAACTCATTTCTCACACGGGCTCCTGTTACCGGTACATTTGTTCATTTTTACATGCTCCCGCATCACTCTGGCGGACTTATTTTATATGTCATCTGTTCAACGGTCTTTTGGTAGCGTTGTTTGTAATTTTAAATTTACTGAAAGTTGCGTGCAGCAGGCATATAAATATACAGTAAACATTTTTGCATAAATTAGGAGTGATTTTCGTGATATATCAGAGTGATTGGAAAATGTCCAACACAACTTTGGGGATGAACACTTAGGTCATTTTAAGAAAAAAGGTTTCTGTGAACACGTGTCCTAAATTTCTTCCTAAGGGAGCTACAGTCCCTTCAAGGAGGTGATGAAAAGTTAATTTCTGATTAATATCTCAAAAACGCTTTAATATAAAGTAATGAAATTATGTCTGTCTTAGCGTTAGTATGTTCTACCATATTACATTATCCAAAATTATTAAACCATAGGCATCCCAAACTGGCGGTTGGTCATTTTTATTTCATATTTCAAGAAAGGCTTGTCGTCAACTGCCCCTGGCTACGAGCGGTAATAATATGTTCCATAAGTTAATAATTTTTGGTTATTATTTATTATTACATTTAAAATTTATGGTTCCAAAGTTGAAAAATAAGTAATAAGTAAAATTGTTTGTATCATTCTGAGCATCTAAGCAGATTAAAATTTTTAAAGTTTTCTCGGAAACGGTTAATTATACAAAATAAATTAAGAGTACCATTTTAATGCATGTTTTAGCATTAAATCATATTTCAGGGTCGTATCTGATAAACAATCAAAGATTTAAAAAATAAAATTGACCCAGTCCCCCCAGTTCACGATGCCTGTAGTTTAAATAATTTTATTTGAATTATGTTGTATGATAGAACGTTGGAACTAAACTTTAACAGGAAAACGGATTCAAATTGCAAGCACAGTCCTTTCAGTAAAGAGAGCAAATTTTCAGAAATATGTTTTTCCTTCATCAGGCTGGAAACATTATCCAAGATAGAACCTGTTATTTGCTCTATCTTGTATAATCTATTCAGGCTGATGAAGCAAAAACATATTTCCGAAAAATTGCTCACTTTACTAAAAGGACTGTGCTTG
Source organism: Macrochelys suwanniensis (assembly GCA_033296515.1). Classification (NCBI taxonomy): domain Eukaryota; kingdom Metazoa; phylum Chordata; order Testudines; family Chelydridae; genus Macrochelys; species Macrochelys suwanniensis. The sequence goes on along the minus strand of CM065776.1, from coordinate 95,981,716 downwards.
CAATTTGAATCTGCTTTCCCGTTAAAGTTTATTTTCAACCTTATAACATGTAGCCTCATTACTTCCCAACAATTAATGTTGTAGAACAGCGATAGCATGTACTAATGCTACGGCACATACCAAATTTCATTGATATATCTATATTAAAGCGTTTTTCAGATATTAATTAAAAACTTGGAAAATATTTTGAATATTTTACCGCAAAATTTCATAAGAAAAACTAATTTGCAATTTATTAATAAAAATACTTCTTACTTCATTAAAACTGCAAGAAACATGTTAAAATATTAAAATATATTTTAATAATAATTTTGTGTAAAAAGAAAATGCGATCATTTTTGTCCAGAAAATCCAAAATAAATTTGAAGTACCTTAAGAGGTTAAGATATCACAAGCAGCTACATTATAAAAAAATGTAATGCTTTTGTTCATTGCTTTTCGAAGATCATAACAAGAAACATTTGGATGTGGTAGCAGCACAAGAAGATTTGACCATGGCTTCAACAAAAAAATCAAATCTTTCCCCCATGATTGATAGCCGATTTATGGAAAAGGATATCACAACGTCTTTACTTTTGAATTTGAAAAGCCCAAATTTGGGCTTTTGGGAAAAGCAAAGAAGAAATCTGCAATGTGCAAGGTGGAAAAGGAAACGAATGGCGAGCTCAAACCATGTAGCTTCAAGACAAGTGAACCAAGTGTCATCAAAAGTTTCAACCTTTGGCGGCATATAAAACGTAACCATCCTGGAAAACTATGCAGCTCTGGTTACAAAAGAGAACCAGGAAGATGAGGCAAAACAGAAAGCTGATGCGGCTAAACGACGTTCATCTGGCTCTTTGAAAACTCCCGAGAAAAGATTTTTTGCAGAGCTTCATCTGAAAAGAAACCCAAAATTGAGCAAACGAAACTTGACTCATATTTGAAGTCCTTAAAGGTTACAGTCACCATGGATGCTGTCAGGGTTCCCTCCCCACACTGAACTCTAGGGTACAGATGTGGGTACAGATGTGGGGACGCGCATGAAAGACCCCCTAAGCTTATTTCTACCAGTTTAGGTTAAAAACTTCCCCAAGGCACAAATTTTCCCTTGTATCTTGGATTATGTAAACGCTGCCACCACCAAGTGACTTAAACAAAGAACCAGGGGAAAGGACCACTTGGAGTTCCCCTTCCCCCAAAGCATCCCCCAAGCCCTTATACCCCCTTTCCTGGGGAGGCTTGAGAATAATATCCTAACCAATTGGTTACAAAGTGATCAAAGACCCAAATCCCTGGGTTTTAGAACAATGGAAAAATCAGTCATGTTCTTAAAAGAAGGATTTTATTTAAAAAAGGTAAAAATCATCTCTGTAAAATCAGGATGGAAAATACTTTACAGGGTACTCAGCTTCAAAACACAGAGGATTCCCCTCTAGGCAAAACCTTAGTGTTACAGAAAACAGGAATAAACCTCTCTCTTAGCACAGGGAAAATTCACAAGCAAAACAAAAGATAATCTAATACGCCTGCCTGGCTAACTTACTTGTTGCAATATTGGAGACTTGGTTTAGGATGGGTTGGAGAAGATGGATTTCTGTCTGGCCCAAGAGAGAACACACACACAAACAAAAAGCACAAACAAAACCTTCCCCCCCTCCCAAGATTTGAAAGTATCTTCTTTCCTCATTGGTCCTCTTGGTTAGGTGCCAGCCAGGTTATTTGAGCTTCTTAACCCCTTACAGGTAAGGAGGAATTCTAGGCTACCCTTAGCTCTATGTTTATAACGAATGCCAATACGTTATAATTGCCAATGCCAATACTTTCCGTGAAGGGCTGATGGAAATGGTTTGCTTGAGTTCAACACCGCTCACTACCTTCAGGCTAAAGAACAAAGGATTCCAAATAATTGCAGGTGAAATGGGTCAGCAGCTTGGCGTTTCGACGGGGCACGATGCGGTTTGTCATTTAGTTGTCAGCACAGCTGAGTCTGGTCACAAAGAGCTCAAGAAAGCTTTGAAGCAAAAATTGTGCTACCTGAAAATGGATGCGGCAACCCGTGGAAACAGAAATTTCCTTGCAATCAATGCTCAGTACTATGAAGAAGGAAAAGATAACGCTGTGGTAAAAACCTTGGACATAATCGACAGTGAAGGGGGTCACAATTCTTCGTACGTGAAAAGTCAAGTAAAAGTTATTTTAGAAAAATTTGGGATCAGTGAAATGCAAGTGCTGAGAATCTGCGTTGACAATGCAGCAAACATGACGTGTGCCGTCAAAAATTTCAGCGAGGACAATGAAACCATTTCTACCTCTCAGAACAGGGACGTGGACAGAACTGAAGCTATTTTGCCTGATGAAGGAACTAAAGGAATAGATAAAATTGAACTCAACATGGATGCTGCTGCGCAATGGGTTAATGACCCTAGCCTCATACTTCCAAAATGGCTTCATGAGGACGACTCAAATGTCCACCTGATGAGGTGTGGTATTCACACTCTTCAGTTGGCAATCTGGGATGGACTGAACAAAGAGCATGCGAAGAAATTTCTGGCAAAAATTTGACAAGTCGTTGTCAAAGTACGAACCCCAAGTATTCGAAGTGTTCTGCTTGATCTACATGGAGTAACTCAATCACTGGATACTGTGACTCGCTGGGGTTCAGCATTTACGATGATTGATCGGCTTCTCGTTTTTCAATCTTACTGTGAACAATTGGCTGCTGCTGGAACAAGAGAACCCAAGTTAACAAAAGCTGAATGGGATGAAGTGAAGAACCTGTGAGACCTCTTGGCAAAGCCAAACCAAACAACTGTGAATCTTCAAGCTGTCGATGTAACCCCGGGAGTTTTAATGAAGGTATGGCGAAAACTGTCAAAATTCTTCCAAGAAAATGGTGGAAACAAATTGCAGAAGTAATTCTATCCTCCATACAGAAACGCGAAGAGAAGCTTTTTGACAATATTCATTTCCTTGCTGGAGTTTATGTTGACCCACGGTATCGGATTCTTCTTACCTCAAGGGAAATACCAAAGACAAAGGAGAAGGGCTCCTTGATATTGCTCGACGACTTGAAAAACCAAATCTATTGCTACATTTGAACTCGGCGAAAGAGGTTGAAGAAAACGAAACACAACAAAAGGAGTCATCAACAATCGAATTTGCGGTTTCAGAAAGTTCACATTCTTCAGAAACAGCAGGCTGTTCTCAAACTTCCGTCTCCACTCTGAACTTGTTCGAGCGTCCATCCGAGACGTCTTCAACCATCACAGGGAAATGGAGATAAGTCAAGCACCGATTCTTCAGAAGATGATGCCCTCGAAAAGGAATTGGATAAACAAGAAAGATGCCGGCGAGTTTCTGTGATTCATAATTGTAATGAAGCATTATTTGAGAGAAACTTTCGGAAAGATTGTGAGGCGATGGAGTCTATTGGTAGGCTAAAAGTTAAGTCTGTTTTTGAGGCCATTCACAGCTACCCACACCGCATTCTGGCTGCCTGTGGAATTGCTTCGAGCATGCCAACAACTCAAGCTAGTGTAGAGCGACTGTTTTCGGCTTTAAAGTTAATTTTAAATGATTTGCGGCAGGCTATGAAAGACGACTTGATTGCTGCAATAATTTTTTACAGAATGAATTATGAATGATTCTAGTTTGTATCATTGTTGATTACATTTAAATTGGTTTAAAAGTCTGAATAAAAATGTTTTTCAAAATTACAGTATGAACTTTTTTATTTAGTTAAAAATTAATTTGAGTTGGAGCACAGAGTGGAGTCAGAGCGGAGCTGGAGCAGTCACTATTGGTGCGAAGCGGAGGTGGAGCAGAGCAATTCAAAAATATGATTGTTCCAAATCCTTGGTCTGGGACCTTGTTCATGAAGACAGAAGCAAAAAAAGATTTGAGTACATTAGCTTTTTACACATTCTCTGTCACTAGGTTGCCTCCTCCATTCAGTAAGGGGCCCACACTTTCCCTGACCACCTTCTTGTTGCTAACATACCTGTAGAAACCCTTCTTGTTACCCTTCACATCCCTTGCTAGCTGCAACTCCAATTGTGATTTGGTCCTCTCACACATGGTGGGGGTGTGGGGGTGTGTTCATCTGATTCAGAGGGTGGAAAGAACCCAGCCCTGGGGAACCTGGGTGCAGGATAGCTCCATTGGGCGGGAACTGACAGAAGGGAAAAGTAGAGCTCTAAGAACACAAGTGACACAAGCACTGCATTAACAGAATTATCGAAAACCACCCTTCCCCAGACAAGTAACCCCAATAAATGAGCATACCCCAAGTAATGGGCAAATCTGGTAACAGTACTCAAATACTAAGTGTTAGGTATAAATATGTTTGTTTGATGTGTTCAATTAGTTGTTTTAATAATGCATTTATGAAGTAATATTAACTGAATCACTGGCTTTAGAAGGAATCCAATATGGAGTATAAGAACTATTGACCCTTGGACTCCATCTTTGAAAGTGGACTTGTTTACCACTAAGACACTGGAGTCCCCTGGCTCAAACTGGACAGAACCAGCTTTTCCCACAGCCGCCAGAGCCAGCCCCCAACATTCTATCCCCTCAGTTTTCCCCACCAGAGAGGCTATAAAAGATCGTGTTCGGCGCCTGCGCGGGGCTGTCCTTTCCAGCGGCAGCACGCGTACAGTCAGGTCTTCTCAACACTCCTGAACTAGAGAGAAGAGTACCATCTATCCCACAGTGAGGTTGAGGAAGGAGAGGCCTGCCATCACTACCCTCGCCACAGCGAATCGAATCCACCATCTTACCTGTGGAGGGTCCTGCTTTCCTGGTGTCCATCAACCCAGAGGGTTTCCCCGCCAGTGATGAAATCTAACAGTCATCTGGACTCCCCAGTGGTCCTCCTCGAAGGCTCTAAATCAGCCGGAGAGTAGAAGGTCCTGGGCTTCGCACCTGTGTGCTTTGTCCACTGCGCCTAAACAGTAGGAAAGGTTTCAGAATTGTGGTATCATTTATAGTTTTTCCAGATACCAAGGGAGGTTTATGGGTCTGAGCTTCAAGCTCCCAACGCCAGTCACTGAACATTATGTTTGTGTTTCTCCCCATATTTTAACCCGGTTTTTGTACTTTACCCTTAATACATTTAACTTTGGTTGCACCACGTTACCTTGTCCTCTCTTTATTTTCATTACCTCATACAGGGAGGGAGGGACATTTTATTGTAAGCTAAATCCTACCAGTGAAAGACACAGGAAAGAGAGTCAAGTCTGCCCTTCTGGAAAAAGGGGCTTTCCTCTTCTATTTCCCCTCTACCATTTCTAGAGTATTCCTTTATGAAGCGTTACCTTATTCCCCCTAAGTGCATGAATAATCAAGAATCTTTACAAAAACAGTATAGTCATTACAGGCATGCAAACCATTTAAGAAATCATGGTGATTTCTTTATTGTTGCATCTTTATGGTCCCCATTTCTCCATTGTTTATCTGTATGGTCTTTTTTTTTTTTTTTTGTCTGCTGTATAGTTAATTTTGCTGGGCGTAAACCAATTAAGGTGGTGGGATATAATTGGTTAGATCAAGTTACAATATGTTAGGATTGGCTAGTTAAATTTCAGTAAAATGATCGGTTAAGGCATAGCTGAGAATATTACTATACAAATTGGGGGCTGTAGCCTATAGGACTAACCTGCTTGCTTGCATATATATATATATTTTCTTATAAGTTTAAGTATTTGATGTATTGTAATAGGTTTATAAATTTATATTAAAGTAAGCTTGGCTGTAATGCAAGAGACCTAAAGGCCACATCCTGTATGCTAAGCTAAGAAAAGTTAACACATCTCTATTAAGACTTTTTACCCAGAAAAGTAAAGTTGACCTTCATCTGTCTATGATCTTTTATCTAGACCAATAGACAATGGAGAATGGCATAGGGGTTTTTTGAATGTTGTACCCACAGACATAACAGGTACACCACAAGGAAATGTATGTGCGTAGGTACATGTCATCAATACGTACAAACCTACTAGCCTATGAAGTAAGCGTACCCTAACATTTTGTGGGTGATGAATGAGATTTGGGCATAGGAGGAAGATTTCTATAAAAGAGGTGACCCACCTAGCTGGAGCTCTGCTCTTCTCTTCGCTTCACTTCACTCCATCTTCCACTTCACTTCACTATCATTCTCCCTTATTCTATTCTGTCTATCTACGATGACTACTACTATTAGTAGGCTATACTTGTTCTTCTTAAACTTTAGGTTTCAAGAGAACTAGGCTAAACTTAGTTTCCCTAAGATTTTATTCTTAGTTTATTAGGTTTTGATTTTAGGTTTAAGTTAGTCAAGTAAACCCTAAGTCAGCTTTGATAGCTCTTAGCTTTTTCTAAGCATTGCATCCCTCACTCAAGAATTGAGAAACCTGAACTGCAAGGCTGGTCCTGTATCTCTTACCACCAGGTTATCAAGGCAGGGTGTGAGTATATTAACCAAAGCTTTGTTGCATATAATACTAAATTATCATATGTATCTTTTGAATAGCAGTAATGCAATTATAACTTTGTAACTCTGGGTATTTTACCATTTACTTACTATTATTGATTTTAATAAAAAGTCTTTAAGGCTATATCTGTCTCAGTGTGAGCTTCCTGTCATACCCCCGAGGGTCCTTTGTAAATTCCGTGGAGCCTGATTCGGGACAAGAACTTTTATCTTCTGATTAAACAGATTGGCGAGCTTAAAACCCATGCTATTAATTAAATTAAACTGATAAATTATATGAATATTAACAGTACACCCTAAATCAGGCTACAGGGCAAACAGGACATCGGTTGGGGAAAATAAGGAAATCGGAATCATTGCTTGCTGGAAGCTCACCCCAATAAACAGAATTGTTTCTATCTTTGGACTTTGGGTATTGTTGCTCTCTGTTCATGTGAGAAGGACCAGAGGAGTGGGAGGGTGATTGAATAAGGCCTCTAACAGGTGATACTGAAATGTGTATATTATAGGGGTTTCTTTATTTCAGATTCTTCAAAATTGCAGAAAACTATTTTCTCCCAAAAAGTTGCACCAAGCAAAAAATTACCTGTACTACACACATCATTATGGGAGGTAAGTAAAGTGTTTCCATGGGTATTAATTTGTTTTCTGAACCCATTATCTTCAAGCACCTCTGCTTGTGGTTTTTTTATTCATTTTTGTGCTTTTACATTTCCTGTCCTGAGTTACTATGACTATACTTGGTTACAATCTTATAGGTGATCTCATTATCTCAAATAACATTCGATCTGCTGATGCGGGGGGAGCTAAAGGAGACAGCGACATTAAAACACTGTAACATCAGCCACGTACGGGCTGGTACCAGTGGCCAGTTCTTACCAGTATGCTGGACCGGCCCACTTTCATCTCTGGTAATTATGATTTTTCTAAATAGAAGTGGTGTTCGTTTGCAGAAACTTACTTGCAGCAGAAAGACATCAGTATGGTAGAAACAACACAAGAGGCTAATACTGCATTTAGAAGACAAATAGCAATTGTTCTAATGAAGGAGTCAGGAAATAACTTGCTCCCATGTGTTGGGTGTAAATTGTTACCTTGTTAATGGTTTATTAAGAAATGTGTGTATGTTAATCCCCATAATTAATTTTGTAAGGATATGGCAGCAATCCAAGATGGAGTCTGAACTGTCAGTTTGTAAACTCCATCTTGTGACCCCTTTATGCCCTGTCATCCTGGCCTAGTTATGACTGGATCAAACTGTTTTTTCACGCCACTGGGCAATCTCAAGAACGTTTTACCTCAGGCTGTTTCCCGCCCCTCCCAGGACTATACTATGATTTCCCGTCACAGACCGCATAAAAGAACTGTGACCACAATCAAGTAGAGCACTCCATCCTAATGACTGTGTGTGCGCAGTTCAGGCCTCTGCAGCATCAGTGTATCGTCAGAGGATACCACCATTCCTGAAGTGAGAAGAAAGAAGTAGTATCATCTTACCTGCTCCTGGGGACATCAACACCAGAGGGATCTCAGTCCACTTCTTCCATCGCGGTAGACATTGAGGACTCTCCAGTGCTCCTCCTCTGCGGGTTTCAATTACCCAAGGAGTGTAGGTCCTGGACTTCACTGCTGCTGCAGACGTGCTGGAAGCATCGTGAGATACAATCGGGGTTCTCTTAGTTGGGGTTTTATACGTTTAATTGCCAGGGTGACTTATGTATTTGGGCCAGAGCTTTATGCTCCTTGGTAAAGCTGCTGTATCCCTGGTTTGTGTTGTTTTCTATAGTTATTATTATTCACATTTACCCCTTCCTTTATTTGTAGTTTACCCTCCCCAATACACTTATCGTTTGTTTAACCTTTACCTATAGTCAGTTTTGGGGGTTTTTTGCACCACACATAGGGAAGAGGGAGGGAATATTCTGCACGAGTGACAGACATGGCAGAGGGCGGGCCTGCTCCTCTGAGTAAAAGGGGCTTGTTTTATATCTTGATACCTACCCACTATACATATAGAGTTATCTTGGCTCCCCTTTGAGGTAACATTTCTGGCGACCGCGGCAGGACTCTCTGGGCACTGGATTAGTTGTCCCCTTAGGGTCCTGTTAGGCTTGTTTTGTGAACAGCAGCAGTGTCAGTCCTTGAGGCTCAGGGAGGGAGTCTATGCTGGGATAGTATTGTGATAGCCGAAGGGCAAGTGAACCAGTTGGCTTCTTTCCCCTGCCTCTGGCAAGAGTGGGATTTTATCCCAACCCACGCTGAAATCCTGCTACTGTGGGCCAGGGGTTGCGAGGAAGGCCAGGCACTCCCCCTTCAGTAGCAGGTAGCGGTTACTGGTCACCCCATCCAGTGCCGTATGTACCTCTCCCTGTAGAGGAAAGGTATGGAGTGGTCTGGGCCCCAAAGGGATGGCAACTTTCTCTTTTGCAGAAGGCAGCGTGTTAGCCTAGCCTAGCCCGGGCTGAGGTGCCGCATATAAAGGCGCGGTTTTCTTACCGGAGCCCTTCTATCTTCGCTAAGTGGCCCTTTTAATTCCAGAGTTGGGTAAACAACTCCTTACAGCACAATGGACCGAATTTTCAGCCTGCAAAGATGGATTCCCCGGTCTAATAAAAACTCTTTGGACATGCAATTGATTCTTTTGGGAAGGGAGGAAATCCTTGGCAGCAGGAATCATTAGCAGGAGATGATTCCTTGGGCAAATTCTCCATTTTAGGGGCTCACTATAACACCAGCAAGCCCAAGCCCAGTTAGAGGGAGCAGAAACGAGCTCTAATCTATGGTCTGGCCATGGTCAGCGGTGAGCTCAACTCCCAAGTGCTGCTGCTGAAAGAGCATGCAGACCAGAAACTTGAGAAAAGCAAGCAGCAAATTCAGCAGGCCGAACAGCAAGCCACTGAGCTGCAAGCAGCCAAAGCCACTGTGACCATGCTGACACTTCAGGTGGCACAGTTAGAACAGCAGCTGAGAGACCTTAGTGTTAAGGCTACAGCCGCTGAGAGAACAGCAGAGATCAAAACGCAAGAACTGCTGGAATCACAAGCAGCAGTTAATCAACGAGGCTGCTGACAACAGGGATAAGCCTGCCTCACATGTGGAATGTCAACACCATAGGTGCTGACTCCGTGGGCGCTCCGGGGCTGGAGCACCCACCGGGAAAAATTAGCGGGTGCTCTGCACCCACTGGCACCAGTCAAGTGTTTAAGGGACCCACCGCTGATCAGCTGTTCCCCACCCCCCACCCACTGATCAGCTGTTTCAGGCTCTGAGTCTGAGTTGCAACTTGCTGCGCTGATCAGCCTGGCCAAAACAGCTCTTTCCAGCTTTGCTGTTCAGCTGTTTTTTTGGCCACCAGCCAATCAGTGGGAACTCTGCTCCTGGGGGAGGGGCTGAGAGTGACCCCACCACCACCGGTGCCGCCCTGTCTCCTTCTCCTAGCTGTGTCTTGTTAGGTGGCAGGCATGCTTTCTCTGGCTCTGCAGCTGAGCAGCTCCAAATCTTGCTTCAGCCTCCTCTCACCCAACTAAAGGCAGTAGTACCAGCAGCAGCAGCAACAGCAGCTCGTAAGTGTATTTAAAAGGGGGTCTTGGGGTGAGGGTGGCTGGGAGCACCTCTGTTTTATATGCTTTATATGTTTAGTTTATATAGTTTATATGTTAAAGTCCATGTGCTCTGGCAAACACAACCAGGCACCATGTTGGGTGGGAGGAGGAGAGGGAAACTCAGGCTATCAGGGGAAACCTTCCTAGCAGTAAAACGAAAATAAGAAAGAAAAACTTGTAGCACCTTAGAGACTAACAAATTTATTTCAGCATAAGCTTTCGTGGGTTAATACCCACTTCATCGGATGCATGGAATGAAACATACAGTAGACAGATATTTATACAGTCAGAGAAACATGGTAAGGTCGAGGTGCATAGACCAACCTTAAGAGGCGAATTAGTTGAGAGGAACCATAACAGCAGGGGAAGAAAAACTTTTGAAGTGATAAACAAGATGGTCACACAGGTGTGAATGAGGATCGTTAACTTAAGGGAAATAGATTCAATCTCTGCCTTGGGGTTTGGATGGAAGTCTCCCAAGGGAAGGGCTAGTGATCATGTTGGGTTGGGGGGGGGGGGACAGGGCATTGCTGAATCCCACGGTTGAGTAATTCTCTGGTGATGGTCATTTAATTGTTAATTGTCATTCACTTGCTGCACAATGGCTGGTGATGGTTGTTTAACATTCACCCAGCCATTTGATCAAGTGCTTTGTTATTTCTGGGGAGCTGTCTTCCGGGCTACTCCCAAATTTGCAGCATATTTCATTAACACCATACAGCACAATCTCATAACTTTATACACTTTAATGATATACGTATTTCGACAGAACAGTGGGTTTCAGCAAATCATAATCTTTCCCATGATACCTTACATTGCAAGCTTTATATGAAATATAAAGAATATATACAAATGATGAATACGGGGCTTACGGAGCACAGCATGCCGCTACCCCGAGGTATAGAACAATGGCTCTCAAACTTTTGTACTGGTGACCCCTTTTACATAGCAAGCCTCTGAATGTGACTCCCCCCTTATAAATTAAAAACACTTTTTATATATTTAACACCATTATAAATGCTGGAGGCAAAGCGGGGTTTGGGGTGGAGGTTGACACCTCATGACCCCCCATATAATAATCTTGTGACCCCCTGAGGGGTCCTGACCCCCAGTTTGAGAACCCCTAGTATAGAGTGTCACAGCTAGAAACTCCAAGGCTTAGGACTTTTAAAAGGAGACTGGACAAAACATGCAGTAAGGATCAGCCCTGCATTGGCAGGGAGATGGACTGTGCCAGGGTGATCACAGAGGGCTTTTCCCCCTGTAACTTCTATAATTCCATCGCACTTTCCTAGGAGTACAAATTCTGGTACTAAAGACCTGGTGCCTGGATCCCATATTGCCGTGCACTGGGATTGGGAATTAGTGCCCTGACATGCAACTCCTCCTATTGGGCCAGTGTAGATCCTGCTGTTAGTACAGCTATTTGCAGGTGCCCTTGTGTTTAGCTGAACCCTTGGACTCAGTCCCTAAGGCCTTGGCTACACTCACGAGTTACAGCGCAATAAAACTGCCTGCAGCGCTGTAACTCACTGTCTACACTCGCAAGGCACGTGCAGCGCTGCATCTCCTCAGGTACAGTGCTGCATGTACTCCACCTCCCCGAGAGGAATAACGTTTGTTGCGCTGCTGCTGGTGCGCTGCGGCTACAGTGTGGCCAGCCAATGCACTGTTATTGGCCTCCAGAAGTATTCGGAAGTATCCCACAATGCCTGTTCTAGCCACTCTGGTCATCAATTAGAACTCTACTGCCCTGGCCTCAGGTAACCAACCGCCACTCCCACTCTTTAAATTCCCTTGGAATTCTAAATATCCCCTTCCTGTTTGCTCAGCCAGGCGTGGAGTGCTCTCAGCGCATCTTTCCAGGTAACCATGCCTCCACGTGCCAGATGAGCCCCAGTATGGAGCAATGGCAAGTTGCTGGACCTCATCGCTGTTTGGGGGGAGGAAGCTGTCCAGTCCCAGCTGCGATCCAGACGGAGGAATTTCGATACTTTCAGCCAGATATCAAGGGCCATGATTGAAAGGGGCCATGACCGGGACGCAATGCAGTGCAGGATAAAAGTAAAGGAGCTGCGGAGTGCGTACCGCAAAGCCCGCGAGGCAAACAGCCGCTCGGGTGCTCCCCCCAAAACCTGCCGATTCTACAAAGAGCTAGATGCAACACTTGGGGGTGACCCCACTACTATTCCGAGCACCACCGTGGACACGGGAGAGTGGGATGAGGAGGAGGAGGAGGAGGAGGAGGGGGTTGAAGAAAACAGAAGCGAGGGTGCTGTGGCTGGGGGAGACACCCCTGACTCCCTGGGTGCATGCAGCCAGGAGCTCTTCTCGAGCCAGGAGGAAGGGAGCCAGTCGCAGCGGCCGGTACGCGTTGGGAGAGAAAGAGAAGAGCAGGTTCGCGGTAAGCAGCTTTTATTTTCGGGAAGCAGTTTTTTCGGTGTAGGGTCCTTGGGCGAGGAGGGTTTGGGCTGCATGCATGCCTAGATGCGGAAGAGCGCATTGATGTGGTCTATCACATCAGAGAAATCGGCCACTGTAATCTCTTCGAAAGTCTCAGCCAGAACGTGGGCAATGCGCTTGCGCAGGTTTATTGGGAGAGCCGCCGTGGTCCTTGTCCCATTCAGGGTAACGTGTCCGCGCCACTGTGCCGCAAGGGGCGGGGGAACCATTGCTGCACACAGGCAAGCTGCATATGGGCCAGGGCGGAAGCCGCATTGCAGCAGAAGACCCTCCCTTGCTTCCCTGGACACCCTCAGCAGCGAGATATCTTCCAGGACGAACTCCTGTGGAAAATGTGGGGATAGTGTTCAGTGTAGGTTCCCCCTGCAGCTGTTGGCTCTCTCCAAGGCATAGAAACCCGTCGGACAGTACATCCGTGAAACAATCAGTCCCCCTTTACCCTGTGCTTACTCACCATTTTGGGGCTCCCGTGGGTTCTATGCGCTCTGTTTGGGATGGGAAAATTGTGCTGTTTTGGAGACTGTGCGCGCCCTCCTTAAGTGTGGGGGAATCATTGCTCTGTCTGGCATAAAACAATGATGCCTCTGTTAAATGTTGCATTTTGCCTTCAAGATGCAACCTTGAGATCTTCGCCGTCCTTCTTATCACCGGCTGAGAGACTCCAAAGGCTCAGGAAGAGGCCCAGAAGAAAGAAAGAAGACATGCTGCAGGAAGTTATGAAACAGTCTCTTAAAGAGAATCAAAAGGCTCGGGAGTGGAGGGAGAGTGAAAGCAGGCTCCGCCAGGAAAACGCAGCGCACCGGCAGCAAAGCATGCAGCTCCGGCACGAAAGCACAAAGGAACTGATTAGCATCTTGGCGCTCGTCGCCATACAGGCGGAGCAGTACCGCACTCGCCCCCCCCTGCAGCCAGTGTCCCAAAACACTTGTGCCCCCATGTCACCACCTGCCCACTTCACCCAACATCCAGGTTCTTATCGCCCACACCAGATGCCAACACCTGTAGCTTCACCAGACAGCCCTGGAAACTATGACCCTTACCCACTGCACTCAACTCCCATCCCGAATTATAGACATTCTGAAGTGCAGCACTCACTGCACAGCACTCCAGACAGGAAGCCCGAGTATGAAAGCAGGACATACCATACCCTGTGATTGAACCCTTCCCCACACCACCCACCACCCCCTTGCCCTTTCTGTCTCACAAGCAGTTGTGTTTCTTTTTAATACATGTATTTTCTCTGTAATAAATGGATTCTTTGGATGTGCAGTCTTTATTATTGCATAAGGAAAAAAGATACCTTAGCCCAGGAAAGAAACAGGCAATGCAAGTGAGCTGAGCAAACACAAATCAGCTTAGCAAAGACAGATAACTGATAACATTGGAACCACTTCACTTCAGGGTCGTGCAGGGCAGCACACATTACTGGTGGTTTTCAGCCTCAGATTTCTCCCTCAAGGCATCCCTAATCCTTGCAGCCCCACGCTGGGCCCCTGTAATAGCCTTGCTCTCTGGCTGTGCAAATTCAGCCTCCAGGTGTTGAACCTCTGAGGTCCACGCCTGAGTGAACATTTCACCCTTCCCTTCACAAATATTATGGAGGGTACAGCACGCGGATATAACCGCGGGGATGCTGTGTTCGGCCAAATCCAGCTTCCCATATAGAGATCGCCAGCGGCCCTTCAAACGGCCAAAAGCACACTCCACAGTCATTCTGCACCGGCTCAGCCTGTAGTTGAACCGTTCCTTGCTGGTGTCAAGGCATTAAAGAGTACGCAGGGTCTCCAAGGATCACAGTGAGCATTTCAATTTCCCCTACCGTGATCTTCCGGTCTGGGAAAAAAGTCCCGGAAGATGCGTGCGGCATGCACCTTTCCGGGCCAGCCTGTGTTGATGTCAATGAAACACCCACGGTGATCCACAAGCGCCTGGAGAACCATGGAGAAATACCCCTTCCGATTAATGTACTCAGATGCTAGGTGGGGTGGTGCCAGAATAGGAATATGCGTCCCATCTATCGCCCCTCCGCAGTTAGGGAAACCCATTTGTTCAAAGCCAGCCACAATGTCCTGCACGTTACCCGGAGTCACGGTTCTTCTGAGCAGGATGCGATTAATGGCCTTGCAAACTTGCATCAGCACGATTCCAACGGTCGACTTTCCCACTCCATACTGGTTCGCTACTGATCGATAGCAGTCCGGAGTTGCGACCTTCCAGATTGCAATAGCCACCCGCTTCTCCACCGTCAGGGCAGCTCTCAATCTCATGTCCTTGTGCCGCAGGGCGGGGGCAAGCTCCTCACACAGTCCCATGAAAGTAGCTTTTCTCATCCGAAAGTTCTGCACCCACTGCTCGTCATCCCAGACTTGCATGACAATGTGATCCCACCACTCTGTGCTGGTTTCCCGAGCCCAAAAGCGGCGTTTCACGGTGCATAGCATGTCCGTGAATGCCACAAGCAAGTTCGTGTCATACGCGTTTCGTGTGACAATTTCATCGTCATCGTTGGACTCCTCGCTGTCACTGTGGATCTTAAGGAAGAGCTCAACTGCCAAACGTGACGTGCTGGCGAGACTCGTCAGTATTTTGCTCAACAGGTCGGGATCCATTTTCCCGCCGACCGAAACGGAGCACAGATCGCGCTACAAAGAAACCGTTGAAAGAGGGCGCAAATTGTGGCCGGAAACACAGGGATTGCTGGGATGCGAAGCGATGCATCACGGGGCGTTGGGACAGGACCCAGAATGCACCATACCCCACGCCCCCTTCCCACAACCCACGGCGCCAGAATTGGAAGAGGTGTTCTGTGGGATACTTGCCCATAATGCACCTCTCCCAAAACCGCTGCAAGTGCCGCAAATGTAGCCACGTTAGTGCTCTTTACTGCGCTGGCGGCTGCCAGTGTGGACAGGCTGCAGTGTTTTCCCTACTCAGCTGTACGAAGACGGGTTTAACTCACAGCGCTGTACATCTGCAAGTGTAGCCAAGGCCTAAGTGTATCCCCACTAAACTGAGAGCTAAACTGACACTACTATCCTGCTGTGTGGATCCCAGTGTGCTTGTACTGTGAATTTTTGGCATGCACACGTGGCTATATTAATCTCATTGTGCTGGTAGTGCTAATTCCTTGGTGTGATGATGACATGCTAAGATGAATCCTGAAAATAGTGCCCTGGTGTGATGGTGGTGACTCTGTGCTGTTCATGTGAATCCTGCATTTTTGTATGCTGTGGTGTTGTAGCCCTGTTGTTCCCAGGAAATTAGAGACACAAGGTGAGTGAGGTAATAAGTTTTATTGGAGCAACTTTTGTTGGTGAGAGAGACAAGCTTTTGAGCTTTCACAGAGCTCTTCTTCCTGAAAGCTCAAAAGCTTGTCTCTCTCTCTCACCAACAAAAGTTCCTCCAATAAAAGTTATTACCTCACTCACCTTTTTTTCTCTAATGTGAATCCTGTCATTATGGCCACCTTGAGTGCATCCTAATATACAGAGAGCATGAATCTTGACCACTAGAGGTGGAGTGTAAATCTTGATGCTAGTAGCCTGCTGTTTAGATCTTGCTCCACTCTGAGCCTGAGAGTTTTAATTTTGGCATGGGTACACATGCCAATCCATGAAGGCAGTGGAGTTTGGGAAAAAGGTGAACGCAGGGCCGGCCTTATGGGTGGGTGCTTACAGGAGGGCGCTGTGGTCAAGAGGTAAGGAGTGGGGTGGGCCTGGGGTGCGAGACTGTGGAAGGGACTAAAATTCTTTGTTTTTCATTTGTTTGTACTATAATTATAGGGCCAGGTTGAAACATGAATAAATTTGTGTTGAAAATCAACAGTGGGAAACCTTCAGGAACCCAAAGTGCTTCAGCAAATACAGTTGAATCTGCTGCAACAGTGGACGATCGGACTGCTGAATCGGCAACCAGTAGTTTCGATACCAAACAAAACACAATAGAAAAACGAGGTGAAGGGAGATCTTTTCAAGAGAGCTGGGGAGCACTGTATAAATGGATAGAATATAGTCATGCAAAGGATCGTGTTTTCTGTGATGTATTTTGCAAAGCAGCTGCGGCTGGACCTCCTCTCCCATCGACAAGTAGAGACAAAGAATCATTAGCAAGTTTTGTGACTAACGGGTTTTGCTCATGGAACAAAGCATTAGAAAGGTTTTCATCCCACGAAAAGTCTTCCGTACACCGAGCTGCTTCTCAGAGTGTATCTGCATTCGAAAAAGGAGAACATGTAGGTAGTCTTATGTTGGCAGGCAAAGAACGTGATATGCAGCATGCAAGGATTTCATTGCTGAAAATTATAATTTCGTTGCAGTTTTTAGCAGCACAGGGAGTGGCCTTTCGTGGACATACAGATGAAAATTCGAATTTTGTTAAACTGCTTCGTTTGCGTACTGAGGATGTACCCGAACTTAAGAGATGGCTACAGCAAATGTCTTATAAATGGATGTCTCATGAAGTCATCAACAAAATACTCACCCTGATGGCATTTGTACATGAGAGTCTTTACTATGCACTTATAATTGATGAAACAGCAGACAGTTCCATTAAACAGCAAGTATCCATCTGTTTCAGGATTGTTAAAGATGATTTTTCTGTTGATGAGCTTTTTTTAGCATTTTACGAGACACCTCTGACCAATGCTAATACGCTCTTTATTATAGTGAAGGATGCACTGCTCCGGTTCAATTTTGACATTAGAAATTGTCGAGGTCAGTGTTATGATGGGGCCTCGAATGTCAGTGGTGTACTGTCTGGTGTACAAGCTAGGGTCAAGCATGAAGAACCAAGAGCTGTGTATGTACACTGTATGGCACACTCATCAAACCTGGTTGTGCAAGACGTGATGCAACAAATACAGCCTGCTCGGAACTTCTTATCCCTAATGCGTGAGTTGATTGGTTTTATCAGAAGCTCTCCAAAAAGGCTGGCCAGCTTTGAGACTTTACAAGAAGTGGAAGCTCCTGCTGCTCAACGTCTTCGCCCTTTCTGCCCCACAAGGTGGTATCTATGTGCTACATCCCTGAGATCGGTGGCTTCGAATTACGGTACGCTGATGACATTTTTGGAGGAAACTGACAGCACTAATTACTCTGATACTGGAGCAAAAGCACATGGATTTGTTACTCAACTTTGTAAGTTTGAGACATTTTTCATCCTGCACCTGGTTCTACTTATTCTCGAGTGAGTAGAATTGGTTAATACAAGTCTAAAAAAGACCAGCCTGCATTTTCAGGAAGCGCAGAGAATGATTTTTTCCCTCTAAATAAGACAATTCAGCAATTGAGAAACAATGGTTCTTCTTCAAGTGCTTGATCATATCAATTCCAATTAGGTGTCCGCGTGTGCCGCGTGCACCATCGTCAGAAGATTTTTACCCTAGCAACACTTGGTGGGCCGGCTGGCGCCCCCTGGAGTGGCACCTAATATATACCACAGCCTGCCCAGCACCCTCTCAGTTCCTTCTTACCGCCCGTGATGGTCGTTAGAACTGTGGAGCGCGGCTTAGCTGATCTCCACCTCCCTAGCTTAGTTAGCACTCGCTTAGCATTGTTAATAGTTTTAAGTACTCTTAAGTAGTCGTTAATAGTTTTGATAGTTCTTGTTAAGACTCTTAGTGTAAATACTAGTGCGGGGTAGGGGGCTTCTTCCCTTCCCTCCCTGCCTGGTTCTCCGGGATTCAAGCCGTGCTCGGCCTGCTCCAAGCCGATGCCTACAGGGGACCCCCACGACTCCTGTTTGAAGTGCCTGGGGGAAACCCACCTCACAGATAAGTGTCGGATCTGCAAGGCTTTTAAGCCTAGAACTAAGAAGGGGCGGGACTTTCGCTTGAAGCAGCTCCTATTAGAAGCGGCACTTAGTCCGATGTCGGCCCCGCACCGTGACCCGGCACCAACAGTGTCGGCACACAGTGCGCCAGCAGCACCGGAGCACCCGAGCACCAGTAAGGAGCCTTGGCACCGGATGACTCCGGCCACGTTACCACCGAGGCGCCGCTCTCTGTCCCCAACCTTGGGGAAACAGACCCTGGGCCCGGCACCGCCTCCGATGCCGCTACAGCCATAACCAGTACCGGAGCGCCCAGCCAAGACTTTCAGCCTGGCACCAGCACCGTCAACTCCGGTACCGCAAGGTCCGTTGAGTTTGGTGCCCCCGGCTAAGACACCGGCACCGTCGACACCGGTACCGCAAAGTCTGTTGAGTTCGGTGCCCCCGGCTAAGACACCGACCCCGGCACCGTCAACTCCGGCACCGCAAGGTCCATCGAGCTCAGTGACCGTGAGCCCCGGTACATGCCGAGGTCGAGCTAATGCTGCCGTCCATACCGGACACTTTTTCGGCAGCGAGGGACTTGATCACGCTTACCGAACCGGCACCTCATCAGCCTTTGGTACCGCCGGTGCGGATTGTCCCCTCCCAAGGCAAGCCTGCCATGATGTGCCCACCATCGCACACAGGAACTGGTCGACGCCGATCCCAGTCTAGATCGAGGTCCCAGTCCCACTCCAGGTGCAGATCTCAGTTCCGGCACCGCTCACAGTCCCGGCACCAATCCCCATCTCGGCGCCGGTCGCACTTGCAGCGCCGTTCGAGATCGACCTCCAGATATGGCCGACACCATTACGACTCCCGGCACCGCTCCCAATGCCGGTTGCAGCACAGGTCCCCGGAAAGCCGGTCCCGTCGCCGATCGACCAGACGTTCCTCTTCGAGGTCCAGGTCAGGCTCTCGGTACCGAGACACTCGCCGGTACCGCTCCAGATCCCAGTACCGCTCCCACTCCCGATCCCCTTCGCCATGGCACAGCATGGCACCGCATGCCAGCCTGCAGGAGCGTTCCGCTCCACCCTGGCCCTCCCGCTCCGCGTCCAGATCCTCCCAGGCGGACAGCGGTTACCACATGCACCAGGGCCATGGGATGGATGGATCTAGCCACTAGCAGGCGGACACACAGGACCCTGCCCAGGGACCACAACAGTGGCTCTTCTGGACACCGTGGCCCAGGGGCCCCCTTCTAGAGCCTTCCAATCGGCCCACTCAGAGCCCCGGGTACCACAGGCTACAGTGTCCCGCCCTCCCCCAGACAGCCCAGCCACTTGCTGAGGCCCGAGACCCCGATGCCGAGGACCCTGAGCCAGGAGAACTTCCACAGCAGGACCTTCCCCAGGAACCATTAGTCCCCGGGTTGTCGTCCTCTTCCTCCCCAGATGAGGCAGTGGCGGGAGCGTCATCCTCTGGCCCACCACCCATTGACCTCCGGGACCACCAGGATCTGCTCCGCAGGTTGGCCCTGAACATGAACCTTCAGGTGGAGGAGGTGGTGGAGCTAGAGGATCACATAGTGGACATCCTGTTGGCTGATGCCCCCGCCAGGGTAGCCCTACCTTTCATACGCACGATCCAGACCAATGCCACTACAATCTGGCAATCTCCAGCTTCAATTCCCCCACTGCCAGGTGGGTAGAGAGAAAATATATGGCGCCCTCAAAGAACTTTGAGTACTTATACACTCACCCCCAACCGTGCTTCTTGGTCGTTCAATCTGTGAACGAAAAGGAGAGGCACGGCCAGCAGGCCCCTGCACCTAAGTCTAAGGACGCTAGGCGCCTAGACCTGTTTGGTAGAAAGATCTATTCTGGGGGGGGCCTGCAGCTCAGAGCAGCTAACCAGCAGGCCCTTTTGAGTCGATATAACTATAACACCTGGAACTCAATGCAGAAATTCAGGGAATATGTTCCCCAGGAGTCCAGGCAGGAGTACTCGGCCCTGATTGAGGAAGGCAAAAAGGTGGCCATAACATCTTTGCAGGCCTCTTTGGACATTGCCGACTCGGCGGCCAGAACACTTGCATCGGGTGTTGCCATGCGGCGTATCTCGTGGCTGCAGTCCTCCAACCTCCCGGCGGAGGTACAATATACGATTCAGGACTTGCCCTTCGATGGGCAAGGCCTTTTCTCCAAGAAAACGGACTCAAGACTCCAGACCCTGAAGGATGGCCGGACCATAATACGGTCGCTGGGGATGCATACCCTGGCCACACAGCACTGGCCCTTCCGGGCCCTCCTGCAGCGCCCCTACCCTATGCCCAGGCCTAGGCAGCACTTTGCTAGAAGACGCGGCCGGGGTGGTAGGAGAAGGCAACCTGGGCATCAGCCTGGCCAGAACCAGGGCCCCCCAAGCCATCGGCAGGGCCCAAACAAAACTTTTGAAGCTGCACCCGAGGGCGGAGCACCAGTCTCCATACAGGACCCTTCCCCACCTTTCAGAGACCGCCTTTCCCATTTCCTTCATGCGTGGTCGAACATAACCTCAGATTGCTGGGTCTTACGCACGGTGGAAAGCGGATATCACCTGCAATTTGCTTTCTCCCCTCCCTCCCCGTCCCTCTTCAGGGACCCTTCTCACGAGCAACTCCTAATTCAGGAAGTGCAAACACTCCCCACTATAGGGCAATAGAGGAGGTTCCAAGGGAGTTCAGCGGCAAGGGGTTTTACTCCCGTTATTTCCTAATCCCCAAATCAAAAGGGGGGTTACGCCCTATCCTAGACCTTCGCCGACTCAACAATTACATAGTAAAGTTGAAGTTCCGTACGGTTTCCCTGGGAACTATTATCCCTTCACGGTATCCTGGAAACTGGTACGGTGCCCTTGACATGAAGGATGCGTACTTCCACATAGCGATTTACCCGCCACACAGACGTTTTCTTCGCTTTGTGGTCAACCAAAGGCACTTTCAGTTCACCATCCTTCCCTTCAGCCTCCCTATGGCACCAAGGGTTTTCACGAAGTGCATGGCCGTCGTAGCGGCCTCTCTTCGTTGACGGCAAATCCAAGTGTTCCCATACCTCGACGACTGGCTCATCCGCGGCAGCTCCAGCACCCAGGTGCAGTCGCAGGTTCGGATTGCCATGAGCATGTTCAATCAGCTGGGCTTGCTCCTCAATGTAGAAAAGTCCACTTTGGAGCCAACCAAAAGGATAGACTTCATAGGAGCAGTCCTGGACTTGACGCTCGCTCGAGCGCTACTGCCAGATGCACGCTTCCAGGCCCTAGCAACTACCATCCGCGGCCTGCAAAGCTTCCCAACCTCAACGGCACGAAACTGCCTAAGTCTACTGGGTCACATGGCGTCCTGCAGTTCGTGACCAGGCACGCCAGATTACGCCTCCGTCCGTTCCAGGCATGGCTCTCCTCTGCATATCACCCAGGCAGGGACTGCATGGACGTGTTAGTGATGGTACCAACGGAAGTCCTAGCCTCCCTAGACTGGTGGCTGGACCCCAACATCGTGTTCGAGGGGGTACCATTCCATACCCCACAGCCCTCTCTGGCCTTGACCACAGATGTGTCATCTCTCGGATGGGGGGCCCACCTTGTGGACCTTCGGACACAGGGCCTTTGGTCGGTACAGGAATTATCCCTCCACATCAACATGAGGGAGCTGCGGGCAGTGCGCCTTGCCTGCCAAGCCTTTTGCAAACAGCTTCAGGGTCGTTGCATTGCAGTCCTCACGGACAACATAACAGCCACGTTTTATATCAACAAGTAAGGGGGAGCACGCTCGTCCCCCCTTTGTGAGGAGGCCATGCGGTTGTGGGAGTTCTGCATAGCCCACTCCATCCACCTGGTGGCCTCCTTTCTCCCAGGGGTTCAGAACACCTTGGCGGACCGCCTCAGCAGATCCTTCCAGGCACATGAGTGGACCATTCGCCCAAACGTTATCCACTCTGTCTTCCAGAGCTGGGGATTTCCCCGCTGTGATGTTATTGACAATAACTGGGACCATATAGATCATTGTTGCAACCAAGGTCCTGTTGTGGCACCAAATCTTATATAAAGGGGGTCAAATGAGGTGTCTAAGACCAGGTTATGCTTGGCTGGTTATGATTATGCCATTTATATGTATGTATCAGTTTTGTAGTTGAAGTTATGAACATTGACTTTATACTGTCTGTATTTTACTGGGGCTGTGCTTCTGGGACCCCAGACAAGCTATCAGCTCTGTCAGGCCTGCTTGATGGCCCATTAAGGACCATCAGCGATACAATGGCCCCAGTGAGAGAAGGCAAACACGCCTGTGACTCAACAAGGTATGCCGGGACTTGCCCATGTGACTCCCGACTCCATTTTGCTGTGATTTTCCACAGTAAGGACAAAGAGGTGTTTTTACACCTGGAAAAGATTATAAAAGGCAGCTGCTTCATCTCCATTTTGTCTTCTTTCCTGCTTCTTGCCTCTGGAGGAACTTTGCTACAAATGGAAGCTCTGCACAAAGGACTGAAGGACCCATCCCAGCAGTGGATGTATTCCAGAGACTTGATTTGAACCTGCAGTTTATTCCATCTCTGCTGCAAGCCTGAACCAAGAACTTTGCCATTACTGTATGTAATTGATTCCTTTTAACCAATTCTAGCTCTCACCTATACCTTTTTCCTTTTATGAATAAACCTTTACATTTTAGATTCTAAAGGATTGGCAACAGCGTGATTTGTGGGTAAGATCTGATTTATATATTGACCTGGATCTGGGGTCTGGTCCTTTGGGATTGGGAGAACTTTTTTCTTTTACTGGGGCATTGGTTTTCATGACCAGTTGTCCCCATAACGAGTGGCACTAGTGGTGAGACTGGGAAACTGGAGTGTCTAAGGGAATTGCTTGGGATGACTTGTGGTTAGCCAGTGGGGTAAAACCAAAGTCTCCTCTGTCTGGCTGGTTTGGTTTGCCTTAGAGGTGGAAAAACCCAGCCTTGGGCTGAAGCTGCCCTGCTTGAAGCAATTTGTCCTGAACTGGCACACTCAGTTGGGTCCCGCCAGGACTAGCATCGTTACACCTGCATAGACCTGTTCGCGATTCGCGAGAACCGGAAGTGCCACGTGTTGTGCTCGCTCCAGGGATGCTCCCCAGGCTCCCTGACGGACGCTTTTCTCATGCCATGGACAGACCACCTGTCCTATGCCTTTCCCCCATTTCCGCTGGTCCACAGGGTCCTGCTCGAGCTGCGCAGGCACAGGGCCCGCCTAATCATGATTGCCCCGACGTGGCCCAGGCAGCACTGGTACACCACTCTCCTAGAGGTCTCGGTGGCCACCCCAATCACTCTTCCGTTGTGGCCAGACCTCATTACTCAGGAGCACGGCAGGCTTTGTCACCCCAACCTGCAATCTCTCCATCTCACGGCGTGGCTGCTGCATGGCTGAACCAGTCTGAGTTACGTTGTTCCAGCTCGGTTCAACAGGTCCTTCTGGGTAGCAGAAAGCCTTCTACCAGATCCACCTACTTGGCCAAGTGGAAACGTTTTTCCTGCTGGTGTGCCCCACGTGGTACTGCCCCCCTGCAGGTGCCAGTACCCACCATCTTGGACTACCTCTTGTCCCTGAAACAACAGGGCCTGGCAATCTCATCTGTGAAAGTGCACCTGGCGGCGATCTCGGCTTTTCACCCCGGCGAGAACGGGCGCTCGATCTTTTCCAACCCCATGGTCAGCAAGTTCCTCAAGGGGTTAGAACAACTGTACTCACTGGTCTGTCATCCGGTCCCTACATGGGATCTCAACCTGGTAATAACCAAGCTCATGGGGGCCCCATTCGAACCAATGGCCACCTGCTCACTCCTGTACCTCTCCTGGAAGATTGCCTTCCTGGTAGCCATCACCTCGGCAAGGAGCGTATCTGAAATCAGAGCGCTCACTTCGGAACCTCCTTACACGGTGTTCCATAAGAACAAGGTACTGCTGCGACGGCACCTGGCCTTCCTTCCCAAAGTGGTGTCGGCCTTTCATGTTAACCAGGACATCTTTCTGCTGGTCTTCTATCCGAAGCCGCACGCCTCTCCTAGGGAGCAACAACTCCACTCCCTGGACGTCTGTAGGGCCCTCGCCTTCTACATCGAACGGATGAAGCCCTGTCGCAGACCGGATGAAGGGCCTCCCGGTCTCCTCCCAGCGCATCTCGTCATGGATCACTTCGTGCATTCGTGCATGCTACGACTTAGCTGGTGTCCCTACCACACACCTTACTGCCCACTCCACCCGAGCTCAAGCCTCGTCCTCCGCCTTCCTGGCGCACGTGCCAATACAGGAGATATGTAGGGCAGCAATTTGGTCATCAGTGCACACCTTTGCTACTCACGATGCCATAGTCCAGCATTCCAGAGAGGACGCTGCATTTGGTTTGGCAGTTCTGCATTCTGCGGTATCCCACTCCGACCCCATCGCCTAGGTAGGGCTTGGGAGTCACCTAATTGGAATTGATATGACCAAGCACTCGAAGAAGAAAAGACGGTTACTCACCATTGTAACTGTTGTTCTTCGAGATGTGTTGTTCATATCTATTCCAAACCCGCCCTCCTTCCCCACTGTCGGAGTAGCCGGCAAGAAGGAACTGAGAGGGCGCTGGGCCGGCTGGGGTATATATTCGGCGCCGCAACGGTGCCAGTCCAGGGGGCGCCAGCCAGCCCACCGAGTGTTGCTTGTGTCAAAATCTTCCGACGATCATGCACGCAGCGCGCACACACCTAATTGGGATATGAGCAACACATCTCGAAGAACAACAGTTACAACGGTGAGTAACTGTCTTTTCCTGAACAGGGTTTTTGTATTGATTGTAACCAGTGTCTGAATGCACTTCTTTAGTGTGACATCACATCTGCATTGATTATATGCATGTTTGTTTTGTATTTTCAGTGTATATGTGCAACTGTTCTATGATGCTAAAAAATTTTTTGCATCGCTATGCTCCGCAACTTACATTTTTGATCTTCGTTACTTTGCTGTGCTCCCACCTGTCTCCCCCTGGATTTGATTTACAAAATATGGTCACCTTATCTTAAAGGTAGCCAGGTCTGGACACTATACTTCTTTGAGTGATTGCTCAGGTGTATTCCACAGTAGGTGTGTGTGCTTGCCATGTGCACCGGTGTCGGAAGTTTTTCCCTTAGCAGTACCCATACGGGGGGAGCACTGCTGTGACCCCTGGAGTGGCGCCTCTATATCGCGCTATAAGGGGAGCTCGCACTCCCCCCCCCACCCTCAGTTCCTTCTTGCCACCAGTGAAGGTAGTCGGAACTTAGGCTGCAGCTCTGCTGCAGCCTTTCTAGTTGACCTTAGTGGCATCGTTAGTCTAGTTTGTTAATAGTTCTAGTTGTTGAAGTGGGCTCGGGGTATGCCCTATTGCCCAGGCTTCAAGTCCTGCGACTCTTGTCGCCGCTCCATGCCAAGGAGTGATCCGCATGTTGAGTGTCTCTGCTGCCTGGGAGAGACTCACATGAGTGAACGCTGCAAGATCTGCAGATCATTCAAGCCGCGGACTAAGAAGGAGAGGGACATCGGGCTTCGTGCTCTCCTGATGGAGTTGGTGCTGGCCCACCATTCCACAGGAGGATTTCAAGGCACATCAAGACCTCCTGAAGCGGGTGGCGTCCAAGCTCCAGGTCTGAGGAGATGGAGGGCCCGTCTGACTCGCTCTTTAACCTGCTGTCATCCTTGGCACCGGGCCGCGTGGCCCTACCCCTCCACCAGGGAGTAGCCAACATTTCTAATACCTTGTGGCAGACTCCCGCTTCCTTGGCCCCTATTTCCAAAAATGTGGAGAGGAAGTACTTTGTGCCGGCTAAGGACCACAAGTACCTCTATTCCCACCCAGCACCTAACTCCATAGTGGTGGAATCGGTAAACCACCGTGAACGACACAGCCAGCCTGCGCCCACTCCCAAGGATAAAGACGCCAGGACATTTTGTCTCACGTCCCGACCGACTGCCCATCCATCGGGATGCCCAGGCTTTGGGCGCTCTAAAAGCGCTCGGGACGGGGTGGTTCTGTGCCCCGCGTCGGGTGGGGAGCCGGTGGTGCGCGAGGGCTCCATGCCCGTGTCCCGCTCGTGATGTTTTACCATTTTCCCGCATTTTTTTGCCGCAGATACATGGACGTAATCGGAGCTATGCACAAACTTCCAGTATCCTGATCTGAATTATCTCCTGTTTGCCCTTTTGCCGAGTCTCACTGCTAAACGCATTGAAACAGTAGCCATATAAAAAAAGTATTAATTTTAAATAAACCAATCTGGTAAAAAATCAATCCCAAAATGTCACTGTCTAGAGGTCTAAAGCGTAAAAGAACAGCGACTTCATTTAAATCTGGATGGCTGGATGAGACTATAGAGACGGTTACACCAAAGTCACATAGTGTAATGCCTGTTAAACTTTGTGAAATATTCACATATGATGAGGACAACGGAGTGGTTTGTGTATATTGTTGAGATGCCAGAGCTCCAGGAGAATTTTCACCAGGAAGAATGTGGAACGATGTATGGAAGTTGGATTTCTTAAAGCGTCATCTATCAAATAAGTCTCATATAGATGGTGTAACACGACTTAAACAAAAACCCTTCCTTATGGAGCGGATTGCTTAGCATGATTCTTGAAAGTCCAGCTGAAGAGGAGAGGAGGAAAATTAATCTTGAACTCAAGCACTCAAACCCAGAAGAAATCAAGGTACTTATTGACAACGTGTTGTTGGCTATTAAAATGAACAGCTCAATTCTTTCTGTTCAGGATATTAATGACCATATGGGAAAGTGTGTGTGTATACCAGCGAGCTGGAGAAGTAAAAATTATGCTTTTGAATTTCTTGAAATTATCAATTTGCATCATCTCTGCCAATGATTTGGAGAGAGCCAACAGATCATACCAGCAATTGTTACTTCTGCATGGTGCCTCCAGTTGGGAAAGGTGTGTCAAAGAAGAAAAAGTGGACTGTGCATTATCCAAACATTCCATCAGCTATACGCCCAGTACCCCACAGAGAAGGACTGCCGGTTCCTGATGCACCAGAATTACCTGGATCGATCGGACTTCAGCTGTCGTTAAGACTGCGCCGATCACAACACGTCTGCCATTCTTCTCACACTCTTGCCTTTCTTCTCCACGTTCGTCCAAAATGTTTAACGATGTCATCTTCCCATCTTCTTGGAGGCCGACCGGGGGGTCTTTTCTGTTCTCGCAGGTACCACTCAGCAATGATTGCGGGCCACCTGTTATCCGTGAGCCATGCTGTGTGGCCCGCCCATCGCATCTTGTTATGTCTGCTTTCCACGACAATATCTTTCACACCGCTGCGTTCTCTGATGATTTCATTTGGTATACGATCCAGAAGAGAGATTCCCAACATAGCTCGTTCCATTGCCCTTTCAGCTACCAACAGCCGTTGCTCTTCTCTCTTCGTCAGTGCCCACGTTTCACTGCCATACAGCATGGCTGGCAGCACTGCTGAATTGAAAATATTTTTACGTGTGGTCTTGTCAATTTTTCCTTTGAGGACGTCCTTGATGGAATTAAACGCACACCATCCTGCCCAAATCCTTCGCGAGAGTTCTCCGTTCAGGTCTTGACGCATATTAACTTCTTGGCCCAAATATATGTACTGTTCCACTTCTTCAATGTCTTCTCCTGTTACCGTTATTCAGGCTTTTTGTAAGATGTCTGATCGCATATATTTCGTTTTGCAGCGGTTCATTTTCAGGCCGACCTGACTACTTTTCTTGTCGAGTCTTCGTAGCATGCTCTGCAGTTGGTTGGTGCTTTCGGCAATTAGTACAATATCATCTGCAAATCTGAGATGAGATAATCTCTCTCGGTTTATGTTGACACCACTCCTCCAATTGATCTTGTTCATAACCATTTCGAGGCAGGCGGTGAATAGTTTCAGTGAAATTGTATCTCCTTGCTTTACGCCTTTCTCGATTGGGATGCGGAGGGGAGTTTCAAGGAGAGTAATGTCTGTTGTACATCCAGTATTCGCTTCCTTCAACAAACTAATGTACTGCGTGTTAATGCCCTGCTCTGCGAGCGCCTTTAATACTGCGTTAAACTCAACACTATCGAAGGCCTTTTCATAGTCGACAAAAGCAATGCACAGCGGGAGTTTGTATTCCCTCGCTCTTTCTAGGAGCTGGCTAAGGGTCGATTGTACTGAAGCACCAGAATCATTGTCCAAAATGACCTCATGCATGAAATAGCATCGGCAATGTTTCATACTCTAGCTGTTGATGAAAGCACTGATATATCCATTAACAGATACTTGATACTTTCACTGCTTTACAGCCAAAATGCTTCTGAAATAAATGTAGTCAAACTTTACTAATTCTGGGTCACTGAGAACGAAAATGATGCTTAAAATTGTTGATTGGCTCTAGTTTTCAAGACATGCTATTGGGTCAGTATATACGACCCTTGACTTGGGAATGGCGGAGGATAAGTGAGTTATAAAGGGAAGGGATCTCAATTTAAGCCAGAAATGACTAAAATACATCTTTGACTGGATCTATGAATAAATCTATGACTGGGTTTGGACAGTACTTGCTTTTTAGGCAAAACAATGAATGATGCAATCTGAAGCTGGTATTGCGTCATACATGATATGAATTGCATTCATGTTATTCCTAGAAGTCATGGATGATGCAATCATAACGAAGCTTACATCACTCTGCTGAACAAATTGCCCTATATCAGCTCTAGAAATCATACAATGTCGTGCTCTCTTCTTTGTCAGTGTTTGATTTTGCAAAGGGACACATTTCTGTTTAGCCAAAGTGAGCAGAGATGCCTCGTACTTGTGTGAACAGTGCAGATAACTTCTGCTATGTTTGTGGTGAAGTGACTTTTGCATCACAAAAGCGCAGTATAACCACTATGGTTAAGAAAGCCTATCACCTTTCTTTTGGCTGCAAAATTGGAGATCAGGACAAGAGGTGGGCCTCACACATATGCTGCAACACTTGTGCAACAAATCTTCGCCAGTGGTTGAACAGGAAAAGGAAATCTATGCCTTTTGCAGTGCCAATGCTTTGGAGAGAGCCAACAGATCATGCCAGCAATTGTTACTTCTGCATGGTGCCTCCAGTTGGGAAAGGTGCGTCAAAGAAGAAAAAGTGGACTGTGCATTATCCAAACATTCCATCAGCTATACGCCCAGTACCCCACGGAGAAGGACTGCCGGTTCCTGATGCACCAGAATCATTCTCACTTGAGTCAGACGAGGAAGAGGAAGAGGATGAAACTTCTGGTCCTGAACCATCAATGTCACAGGACCCACATTTTCTCCCATCCTCCTCCCATCCTCCTCCTCTGAACCACACCTCATAACACAAGGTGAACTGAATGACCTTGTCAGGGATTTGGAACTACCCAAGAGTAAGGCAGAGCTTTTGGGCTCCAGACTACAGCAGTGGAATCTCCTGGCAGCTGATGTTAGGGTTTCCATGTTCCGTGACCGTCAAAAGGATCTTGTCCCATTCTTCTTCATGGAAGGTGATCTTGTAGCCTGCAACAACAGCGATGGTGTGATGGCAGCCCTCAACATTGTTCACGATCCAGATGAGTGGAGACTGTTCATTGATTCATCGAAGACGAGTCTTAAAGCTGTTTTACTGCATAATGGCAATGTTTTGCCATCAATTCCAGTTGGTCATGCAGTCCATATGAAGGAAACCTATGACAACATGAAACAACTTTTGAGGTGCATAAACTATGACCAACATCAGTGGCAGCTTTGTGGCGATTTGAAGGTTGTTGCTCTCTTGCTTGGTCTGCAGACTGGATACACAAAGTACTGCTGTTTTCTCTGCGAATGGGATAGTCATGCAAGAGATTCCCACTACATCAAGAAAGATTGGCCACTCCGACAGTCATTGGAGCCTGGGAGGAAAAGTGTTCAGCATCCACCACTTGCTGAATCAAGGAAGATTTTGTTACCACCCTTACACATCAAGCTGGGTCTGATGAAGAACTTTGTCAAGGCCATTGACAAAACACAAGCAGCTTTCAAGTACCTCCGTGGAAAATTTCCAAGGTTAAGTGAAGCTAAGATAAAGGAAGGTGTCTTTGTTGGTCCTCAGATTCGTGAACTTCTTCGAGATGATGCATTTGACCATGCACTGCGTGGCAAGGAAAAAAAGGCATGGAAAGCCTTCCAGTTAGTGGCAATACATTTTCTCGGAAACAACAAGGCAGACAACTACAGGTTGTTGGTGGAAAACCTCCTCAAGGCATACAAAAGCCTTGGTTGCAACATGTCACTAAAGATACATTTTTTGCACTCTCTTCTAGATTTTTTTCCACCGAACTGCGGAGCAGTGAGCGACGAGCACGGCGAGCGATTTCACCAGGACATTGCAACAATGGAGAAACGCTATCAGGGCAAATGGAGCCCATCAATGCTTGCAGACTATTGCTGGACAGTGACAAGAGATGCTCCATTTCATGAATACAAGAGACAAGCCAAGAAGCACCGAGTAGACACTGAATAGGACTAAACTATGGACATAATAGTTTTTTGCCTTTTGTTTCATAATACATGTTATTTATGTAACCCCTTTGCTGATTTTTAAAGTGTTACATAAACAGGACAGGTGAAATAGTATCATGTAAAGCAACCATAAACACATGAAAAGACCTAGGTTTACAATTTATGATTAAAACTCTACTATCTACACAATATACATAGACATAAAATGTAAAAACTTAAATATCTTAGAAACAGTAGCCAATCAGTTGTTTTAATTGTCATATTTGAATTCAGCACATCAAAATACATACTAAATAGCACATTTTATCTCTGAAGCAGACGACTTCTCAAAAATTGTAGACTAGTGATATAGATCCATAAATTTTGCAGACTATAAAACTTCGTTTGGTGGACTATTACGATTGCAAGAATGTGATGCTGTTTCAATAGTGTCTGCAATCAAAAAGTTTTATAAAAAACACCAACTTGATCTAATGAAAATGGTGATGTTCACATCTGATGGTGCCTCTGTGATGTTGGGCAAACTCAATGGTGTGGCGGCTCATGCCCGAGGTAAACCGAACAAGATCAGAAGACAGTACACTTTGGAGATTCAGTCTTATGGAGTGACAAAGTTAAGGCTCTCTTAGATATGAACTCACAAGAAAATAATGAAATCAATACCAGTTCCATCATAACTTCCATAAACATCTTGTGTGCACATTTGGCAGACAGGTTTCCAGAGAATGAAGTCCAGGAGTGGTCTGCTTTTGATTGTGCAGCAATTGTTAAGTGTGACTTCAATTTTGGAATTCATCAGGTCAAATCCCTATGTTCAAAATACAAAGACTTTCTTGCTGAAGAGATTGTTTTAGTCAGTCAGTACAATGACTTCAAGTTTGCAGTAGCCGAAAGAATCAAAAGCCAATTGGTTTTAAGTTTCCCAGATATGGTGACATTTGCTCACCAGAACGAACAGTTTCAGGATCTTGAAAAGTTGATGGATGTTGGAGGAACATTCCTAGCATCAAGTGCAGACTGTGAGCGTGGCTTTAGCTTAATGAACACTCTAAAAAACAAACTATGGCATCGTTTACAAGAAGATCATTTGGACATGCTGATGTGTATTAAGAGTTACCAGCTGGAGGGAGGACTAATAGATCTGGACAGAGTTTATATTGAATGGGCAAATGAAAAAGATCGCAGGGAAAAACAGTAGTTAGTTTAGCAGTCTTTGACATTTCAACCAATAAGGAAAATTAAAATGCATTTGTAATTATAGGTCTTATTCTTGGCTGATAATCATGTATTGGGTTTTTTTTAGGAAAATTTTAAATTTAAAACACAATTTTGTTTTTCTTTTTTTTACTTATGATGTCTCTATCTGAAAACCCATATAAATTGAGACAAATTGCAAATTAAAACTTTAAATGTATAAGCATTTTACTCATTTGGGCGCATTTGCCTCATGGCGCACAAATTTGACCTCTGCTTCAAAAATTTGCACAGAAGAAATTTTTTGCATACACAGCCTGTCAAAAATTAGAGGGAACATCGCAGGAGACTGGAAGCATTTGGCAGGAAGGTTTATTCTTTGGCAAGTTTCCAGCTCAGGGTGGCCAATCATCAAGCCCTGCTGAGCCGGTATGACTTTAACTTATTGGGGTCCCTGCCAAAGTTTGAGCCTCTCCTCCCGGAGCGGGACAGGAAGGACTTCAAGGCTCTGGTAGAGGAAAGGGCGGTGGCAGCAAAAGCGACCCTCTAGGCTGCAGTGGCCGATACAGCAGCCCGTTTGATGGCTTTCATGATATCCATGCGCAGGGCGTCGTAGCTCCTCCTGTCCAGGCTGTCGGTGGAGGCCCAGTCCCTCATGCAGGACCTACCCTTTGATGGGAAGGCGCTGTTTGCAGACCAGATGGATGCCCCCCTGCACGGGATGAAGGATTCCCATACCACCCTGCAAAACTTGGGCCTTTACGTCCCTCCAACTAAGGACAAGCCCAGGCCGCAAACATCGGCTCCACCTGCGCGGAGCAGATACGAGCCCCCGTCTAAGAGGCCCAGAGACCAGAGGCATCAGTCTCAACGTCAGTCCCATTCTGCCCCACAGCCTCTTGCCTCTAAGGGCAAGAGGCAGGAAAAGAGGCGGTTTTGACTATTTGCAGGGAGGAACCAGGCCAGTTGCCAGGGAAACTCCCCGATTAATAAAGTTTGTGTTCTGCAACCAGTAGCGGCACCAGGGCTTTTGCCGCCCTCCGCCATAATCGGATGCGCTTCAGTGGCAGCTCCTCTGAAGCTGCGTTCTCGGCGGACGCTTTTCTTGCCGCCGGGAAATGAGTCGCCGCTGAAATGCCACCCCCCAAATACTGCCGCCCTACGTGACCGCCTAGGGTTGCCTAGTGGAAGCGCCGGCCCTGTCTGCAACCAATTGTCTGCCTTCCGAGAGGCATGGTCCCATATAACGTCGGACCAGAGGGTCCCTCAACACCATTTCCAAGGGCTACACGTTGCAGTTCAGTTCTCCCCCACCCTAGCATCCCCCGCCCTAGCATCCCCCCCCCCTGCACTAGGAGGGGGACCTGGATCATGCCCACCTCCTAGTGCAGGAGGTGGCGCGGCTGCTACACCTGGGAGCAGTGGAAAGAGTACCAGTAGAATTCCGGGCAGAGGCTTCTACTCCCGCTATTTCCTGATCCCAAAGGCGAAGGGCGGTCTCAGGCCCATCCTGGACCTGCGGGCCCTCAACAGGTTTACAGTCCACTCCAAATTCCACATGGTGTCCCTGGCCTCTATTATTCCCTCCTTGGACCCGGGGGATTGGTACGTGGCCCTGGACCTTCAGGACGCTGTGGCAGGGCAGGGGTAAAATCCCCCTTTAAAGCCCTGCCAAACTGCTGGCTGCGGCCTGCTCCCTGGCCAGGGGTAGGGCTGCAGGTATCCAGCAGGCGGCCCAGCTGCAAACCCTAATGAGGGCAAGCTCAGAGGAACAGGCTGAGCTAAGTGCAGCCAGCTGGGTGGAGTCAGGAGGGCTATAAAGCCCAGGGCAAACCCCAGAGAGGGGGCTAGCCTGGGAAGAGACAGGAAGGTGGTTTAACTGTCTCCTTATAGCAGAGGGAAACCTCAAAGGGCTAGCAGACCCTGGGGAGGGTCTGTGGGGCACTAACTGTTGGGGGAACTGGGAACTGCACATGCACTATAAATAAAGACACTTGGGTGAACCAGGACAACAGGTGTTGGGACTCTTAATTGCACCAGCCAAACACAGGGCACCGGGATGAGAGAGGGAAGCCGGCGCAGACCCTGTGACAGACGCATATTTCCACATCCATACATTTGAGGGGCACAGACGCCTCCTCCGATTCCTGGTGGGGATGGACCACTACCAGTTCACGGTCCTCCCGTTTGGCCTATCCACAGCGCCCAGTGTTTTCACCAAATGCATGGCGGTGGTAGCGGCCTACCTCTGACGGGACTAATACAAGCGGTTAGAAGTGCTTTATGGCAGTTGTTCTCAATCTGTGGACTATGTCTAAGGCGTCCACAAAAGACTAAGAGTGAACAGAATTCAACTATATATACACACACAGATTTCCAAAGGGGTTCGCATCTCCATTCGAAATTTCCAAAGGTGTCTACACCTCCATTCAAAAATTTTTAGGAGTCCACAAATGAAAAATGGTTAAGAACCACCGCTTCTTCGAGTGGTTGCTCATATGGATTCCAATTAAGTGTGCGCCCGGGGCGTGCACGATCGTTGGAAGATTTTTATCCTAGCAACATTCAGTGGGTTGGCTGGCGCCCTCTGGAGTGCCGCCGTTGCGGCGCTGAATAAATACCCCAGCCGGCCCAGTGCCCTCTCAGTTCCTTCTTACCGCCCGTGACGGTCGTTGGAACTGTGGAGCGCGGCTTAGCTGATCTCCACCTCCCTAGCGTAGTTAGCACTCGTTTACCAGTGTTGATAGTTTTAAGTACTTTTAAGTAGTTGTTAATAGTTTCTAATAGTTTTGTTTGAAGTTAGTGTAAATAGTAGTGGGAGATAAGGGGTTTCTCCCGTCTCCCTCCTGGTACCGGGCCGATGCCTGGCTCTCCGGGATTCAAGCCGTGCTCAGCCTGCTTGAAGCCGATGCCCACGGGGGACCCCCACGATTCCTGCCTGAAGTGCCTCGGGGAGTCCCATCTTCCAGATAAGTGCCGTATCTGCAAGGCTTTCAAGCCTCGAACCAAGAAGGAGCGGGACTTTCGATTGAAGCAGCTCCTCTTAGAAGCGGCACTTAGCCCGATGTCGGCCCCGCACCGCAACCCGGTACCGACATCGGCGGCAGGTACGGCGTCAGTGGCCCCGGAGCGCCCAAGTTCGAGCAAAGAACTCCGGCACCAGACAACTCAGGCCGCAATCCCTCAGAGGCGCCGTTCGATGTCTCCAACAGTGAGAAAGTCGGGCCCGGGATCAGCACCAACCCCGGCGCCACTGCAACCGCAGCCGGTTCAAGACCATGCGACCAAGCCTCCCGGCCCGGCTCCAGCACCGATGACTCCGGTACCACAAGGTCCGTTGAGTTCGGTGCCATCGATGATGCCGGCACCAGCCCAGTCGACTCCGGTACCACAGAGACCGTTGAGCTCAGGGCCGCCAGCTAAGACCCCGGTACCGACGACTCCGGTACCGCAAGGTCCATCGAGCTTGGTGACCGCCAGCTCCCCGGTGCGCACCGAGGTAGAGCTCATGCTGCCGTCCACTCCGGACACCTTCTCGGCGGCACGGGACCTGAATGTGATGACGGATCCGGCACCGCATTAATCTTTGGTACCGCCATTGAGAGTCATCCCGTCCCGCGGCAAGCCAGCCATGCTACGTCCGGTGTCGCACGCGGAGATCGGCCAACATCTGTCCAGATCTCCCCCTCGACGCCACTCGCAGTCCCGACACCGATCACTTTCTCGGCGCCAGTCGTACTCGCAGCGCCGCTCTAGGTCGACCTCCAGGCACAGTCGGCACTATTACTGTTCCCGATACCGCTCCCGGACCCGCGGCCAGTCACAGCGCAGATCCCCGGATGACCGACCTCGCTACCGCTCACCAAGACGTATGCAATCCAGGTCGGGCTCCCAGTACCGAGACAGCCGTCGGTACCGATCCAGATCCCGGTACCGATCCAGGTCCCAGCACCAATCCCCGTCGCCACGGCACATCACACCTCCGCAGACTGGACTACAAGGTCACTCTGCTCCGCCTTGGCCCTCCCGCTCGGTCTCTCGGTCCTCTAGGGCCGGTAGTGGCTACTATATGGACCAGAGCCACGTGGTAGAGGGCCACAACCACTGGCCAGACGAGGTACAGGACCCGACTCAAGGTCCACCACAGTGGCCTTTCTGGACTCCGATGGCGTTCCATCAGTCCCAAGGGGCCCCCTCCAGAGCCTCCCAATCGGCTCATTCGGAGTCCCGGGCACCAGAAGCGACAGTGTCCCGCCCTCCCCCGGAGGCCCCAGATCCTCCGGCCCAATCATCGGCCGAGATTCCAGACCTGGAGGCCACGGGCTTAGAGGCATCAGAGTTTCTACAGCAGGACCTAACCCAGGACCCTCTAGTCCCGGGATTGTCGTCCTCCTCCCCGGACGAGGCAGTGGCAGGAGCATCATCCTCAGGCCCGCCTCCCATTGATCTCTGGGACCACCAAGACCTGCTTCGCAGATTGGCTCTCAATATGAATCTGCAGGTGGAGGAGGTGGTGGAACTCGAGGACCAGGTGGTGGACATCCTGAAAGCCAGTGCCCCCACCAGGGTAGCCCTCCCGTTTGTACATACTATACATACCAACACCACTTCAATTTGGCAATCTCCAGCTTCGATACCCACCACTGCCAGGGGGGTGGAGAGAAAATACATGGCGCCCCCGAAAGACTTTGAGTACTTGTACACTCACCCTCAGCCGTGCTCCCTGGTCGTTCAATCTGTGAACGAGAGGGAGAGGCATGGCCAACAGTCACCCACGCCTAAATCCAAGGACGCCAAACGCCTGGATTTGTTTGGTAGGAAAATCTACTCTGGGGGTGGCCTTCAGCTCAGAGCGGCTAACCAATAAGCCCTCCTGAGCCAGTACAATTACAACACCTGGAACTCCATGCAAAAATTCAAAGAATTTGTACCCCAGGAGTCCAGGCAGGAATACTCAGCCTTGATAGACGAGGGCAAGAAGGTGGCCAGAACGTCGTTGCAGGACTCCTTGGACATAGCTGACTCAGCGGCCAGAACAATAGCTTCAGGATTCGCCATGCGGCGTATCTCCTGGCTTCAGTCCTCCACCCTCCCTCCGGAGGTGCAGTATACCATTCAAGACCTACCTTTCGAGGGGCGGGGCCTGTTTTCAGAGAAAACAGATTCGAGGTTACAGACGCTGAAGAATGGTCGCACCATCATTCGTATGCTGGGGATGCATACCCCAGCCACGCAGTGCAGACCCTTCCGGCCCTTCGCACAGCGCCCCTACACCATGCCCAGGCCTAGACAGGACTTCTCAAGGAGACCACGCGGCCGGGGCGGTAGAAGGCGGCCAATCGGGTCACCAGACTGGCCAGAGCCAGGGCCCCCCTAAACCATCGGCGGGGCCCAAGCAAAACTTTTGAAGGGACACCCGAAGGCGGAGTACCAGTCTCAACACAGGACCCGTTCCCCCCTTTCCGAGACCGCCTCTCCCATTTCTTCCGTGCGTGGTCGAATATCACCACAGACCATTGGGTCTTACACACGGTGGAAAGAGGATATCACCTGCAATTTGCTTTCTCCCCTTCCTCCCCGTCCCTCTTCAGGGACCCTTCTCACGAGCAACTCCTAATTCAGGAGGTACAAAAGCTCCTCACCATAGGGGCAATAGAGGAGGTTCCAAGGGAGTTCTGGGGCAAGGGGTTTTACTCCCGCTATTTCCTAATCCCCAAATCAAAAGGGAGGCTACGTCCTATCTTGGACTTGCGCGGACTCAACAAGTTTATGGTAAAGTTGAAGTTCCACATGGTTTCCCTGGGTACTATTATCCCTTCTCTGGATCCTGGAGACTGGTCCGCTGCCCGCGACATGAAGGACACATATTTTCATATCGCAATCTACCCACCACACAGACGCTTCCTTCGCTTTGTGGTAGACCAAAGACATTTTCAGTTCGCTGTCCTTCCCTTCGGCCTATCCATGGCACCAAGGGTGTTCACGAATTGCATGGCCGTTGTGGCGGCCGCCCTTCGTCGACGGCGCATTCAAGTATTCCCCTACCTCAACGACTGGCTTATCCGCGGCAACTCCAACAGCCTAGTCCAGTCGCAGGTTCTGACGGCCTTGAGCATGTTCAATCAGCTCGGCCTGCTCCTGAATGTAGAAAAGTCCACTTTGGAGCAAACCCAAAGGTTAGATTTCTGAGGGCTGGTCTATACTTGCCCTGAAGTTCGAAGTAAGATACGTGACTTCAGCTACGTAAAGAACCGCGGTGCGCAGGCTCCCCCGTCGACTCTGCCTGCTCCGTTCGTGGAGCAGGATTACCAGCGTCGACGGGGGAGCACTTCCTGGTTCGATTTATCACGTCTAGACAAGACGCGATAAATCGAACCCAGAAGATCGATCCGACGCGTCCGACAGAGCTGGTAAGTGTAGACTAGCCCATAGAGGCAGTACTGGACTTGACTCTCGCCCGGACATTTTTGCCAGAGGCACGCTTTCAGGCCCTCGTGACCATCATACGCGGCCTTTAAAGCTTCCCAACCTCGACAGCTCGAAACTGCCTCTGCCTTCTCGGTCACATGGCGTCCTGCACATTCGTGACCGCTCATGCCAGATTACGCTTCCGTCCATTCTAGGCATGGCTCTCGTCCGCATATCGTCCACGCAGAGACAGCATGGACTTGGTGTTGAAGGTACCACCGCAGGTCGTAGCCTCCCTAGACTGGTGGCTGGATCCCGAGAAGGTGCTGGAAGGAGTGCCATTCCATCTGTTACAGCCCTCCCTAGCCCTAACCACAGATGCGTCATCGCTTGGTTGGGGGGCCCACCTGAAGGATCTTCAGACACAGGGCCTGTGATCGGCTCAGGAATTAGCCCTCCACATCAACGTCAAGGAACTGTGGGCAGTGCGATTTGCCTGCCAAGCCTTCTCCAAGCACCTTCAGGGTCATTGTGTCGCAGTCCTCACGGACAACACAACAGCCATGTATTACATCAACAGGCAAGGAGGAGCACATTCGTCCCCGCTCTGCCAAGAAGCCATGTGGTTGTGGGAGTTCTGCATAGCTCACTCCATCCACCTGGTTGCCTCCTTTTTCCCAGGGATTCAGAACACTTTGGCGGACCGCCTCAGCAGATCCTTCCTGGCACACGAGTGGTCCATCTGCCCGGATGTTAGCCACTCTGTCTTCCGGAGGTGGGGATTTCCCCACATAAACCTGTTCGCGACTCGCGAGAACCGGAAGTGCCACGAGTTCTGCTCGCTCCAGGGACGCTCCCTGACGGACGCTTTTCTCCTGCCTTGGTCAGGCCACCTGTCCTATGCCTTCCCACCCGTGCCGCTGGTCCACAGGGTCCTGCTCAAATTGCGCAGGGACAGGGCCCGCCTAATCTTGATCGCCCCGGCGTGGCCCAGACAGCACTGGTACACCACTCTCCTAGAGCTCTCGGTGACCGCCCCAATCACTCTCCCATTGAGACCGGATCTGATTACTCAGGAACACAGCAGGCTCCATCATCCCAACCTGCAGTCTCTCCACCTCACAGCGTGGCTGCTGCATGGCTGAACCAGTCCGAGTTACATTGTTCCAACCCGGTTCAACAAGTCTTGCTGAGTAGCAGGAAGCCCTCTACCAGGTCCACCTACTTGGCCAAGTGGAAACGTTTTTCCTGCTGGTGCAGCCCTCGAGGTGTCAACCCTTCGCAGGCGCCGGTGCATACCATTCTGGACTACCTCCTGTCTTTGAAGGAACAGGGTCTAGCACTTTCCTCGCTAAAAGTCCACCTGGCGGTAATCTCGGCCTTTCACCCTGGCGAGAATGGACGCTCGATCTTTTCCAACCCCATGGTCAACAGGTTCCTCAAGGAGTTAGAGAGACTGTATCCATTGGTTCGCCATCCGGTCCCCTCTTGGGACCTCAACCTTGTCATAACCAGGCTCATGGGGGCCCCATTCGAGCCTTTGGCCACCTGCTCACTCCTGTACCTCTCCTGGAAGACAGCCTTCCTTGTAGCCATCACCTCGGCAAGGTGCGTATCTGAACTCAGAGCGCTCACTTCGGAACCTCCTTACATGGTGTTCCACAAGGACAAGGTACAGCTGCGACCGCACCCGGCCTTCCTTCCCAAGGTAGTGTTAGCCTTTCATATTAACCAAGACATTTTTCTGCCGGTCTTCTACCCGAAGCCGCATGCCTCTCCAAGGGAGCAACAACTCCACTCCTTGGACCTCCGTAGGGCCCTCGCCTTCTACATCGAGCGGACGAAGCCCTTCAGGAAAACGACTCATCTCTTCGTTGCTGTAGCACACCGGATGAAGGGCCTCCCAGTCTCCTCCCAACGCAGCTCGTCCTGGATCACTTCGTGCATCCAGGCGTGTTATGACTTGGCTGGTGTTCCCACCACGCACCTTACTGCCCACTCCACCCAAGCTCAAGCCTCGTCCTCCGCCTTCCTGGCGCATGTACCAATACAAGAGATTTGTAGGGCAGCAACCTGGTCATCGGTGCACACCTTTGCCACTCATTATGCCATAGTCCAGCATTCCAGAGTCTGCCATAGTCCGGAAGACGCTGCGTTTGGTTCAGCAGTCCTGCACTCTGCGGAATCTCACTCTGACCCCACCTCCTAGGCAAGGCTTGGGAGTCACCTAATTGGAATACATATGAGCAACCACTCGAAGACGAAAAGACGGTTACTCACCGTTGTAACTGTTGTTCTTCGAGATGTGTTGTTCATATCTATTCCAAACCCGCCCTCCGTCCCCACTGTCGGAATAGCCAGCAAGAAGGAACTGAGAGGGCGCTGGGCTGGCTGGGGTACTTATTCAGCGCCGCAACGGCGCCACTCCAGAGGGCGCCAGCCGGCCCACCGAGTGTTACTAGGGTAAAAATCTTCCGACAATCGTGCACGCCGCGCTTGCACACCTAATTGGAATACATATGAGCAACACATCTCGAAGAACAACAGTTACAATGGTGAGTAACCATCTTTTTATGGAACTTGCACAGTTCACTCTTGGTTGTTAATGCCACTAAGCCAGTGGTTCTCAAC
Organism: Macrochelys suwanniensis; assembly: GCA_033296515.1. Taxonomy (NCBI): domain Eukaryota; kingdom Metazoa; phylum Chordata; order Testudines; family Chelydridae; genus Macrochelys; species Macrochelys suwanniensis. Next base: position 95,940,665 of record CM065776.1, on the reverse strand, counting down.
TGATGGACCAGGGACCAGTGGTGATCCATGGGGACTTTTTCGGTGGTCCACACGAATATTATCCAAAGTCAGATAGTGTGAGCAGGCGCTGTCGTTAGGCTGTTTTATGCCATGTTCACAAGCACACAGTGTGTCATCCATAGCGTCATCTAGGACGCAACCGCGTTGTGTTGCCAGTAACTTCCATCTAAGGCTCTGAGCGTCAGTGTAGCTCCCGTCATGCTAAGTGGTTGTCGTGTCGTTCGTTCTGTGCTAAATGGGACATCTATATGAGTGATTTATAATTACTATACATCTCCCAAAATAAATCGTGCATTCGAAAAATCAAAATTTCATTGTAACCCCACAGATCTGAGATAATGGCAACGACAGGAAGGAATGTCAAGCGCAAGTATTCGAAGGACTAAATCTTGTCCAAAAAAGGTGGTGTGGTTTGCCACAATGTGTTATTTGTTTCAAAGTCTTGGGGAATGACTCAATGAAGCCGGCTAAGCTGAAACTCCATCTCAAAAAGTGTCATCCAAAATTGTTGCAAAAGGATGAAGATTATTTTGAGCAGCGGTTATCAGGTCTGAAACGACAGCGCCTCGATTCAACAGGTGCATTCTACAAAAATACAAGCCATGCAGTGACCGCTTCCCACATTGTTGCATAGAAAGTTGCACAGGCCAAAAAGCTTCATACCATTGTAGAGCAACTTGTGCTCCCCTGTGCAAAAGAGATGGTGCGGCTAGTTCTTGGCGAGGAAGCAGCAAGGAAGCTGAATGATATATCTGTCTCTAACGTCACAATATTGAGACGGATAAATGAGATATCACAGAACATCAATGAACAAGTTGTTTGCCATACAATTGGATGAATCAACCAACGTTGCATTGTGCTCTGAGCTATTGGTGTTCGCACGATATATGGTTGATGGAGACTTCAAAGAGGAGTTTCTTTTTTGTAAGACTCTTGATACCACCACAAAGGCTCAGGATGTGATGGAAATTGTTAACAATTTTTTTTTGAAGTGCATGGTCTGGATTGGGCAAATCTTGTGAGTGTCACCACTGATGGTGCACCTGCCATGCTGGGCTCAAGATCAGGCTTCCAAAAGTTGATGAACCAGCGTGCTCCAGTAGTAACCGGAGTTCATTGCTTCATTCATAGCAAAGCTTTGGCGTCAAAAACATTGCCTGATCAACTCAACGCCGTTTTCAAAGGGTTGGTGAAAGTGGTGAATTACATCAAATCATCGGCTCTGAACACCAGGCTGTTCAAAAGATTTTGCCGGGACATGGGTTCTGACTTTGATGTGTTGCTGTTCTATACTTCTGTACGGTGGTTGCCAGCAGGGACCGTACTCCACAGAGTTTTCCAATTGAGAGAGGAGTTGGATTTGTTTCTCCAGGCTCAAGAGAAAGAGGAATTTCAAAATGTGCTGATGCAGTCAAATTTAGAATTTGCGTATCTTGTCGATATTTTTGGAATCTTGAACAAACTGAATCTTCAGCTTCAACAGAAAGGTGCAAATCTGTTCTCTCACCAAAGCATCGTCAAGGCTTTTCTGGACAAATTGGAACTCTGGATCATAGGAGTCAAAGGCAATAATTTGGTTCAATTTCCATATGTGGATGCCATGCTCGGGGAAAAGGAAGCCATTTGGACGCAAATTCTCGATCATTTACGGAAGCTACGAGACAAATTCCAATGATACTTTCCGGAGGTGGACAGGACAAAGGATGGATTATCTTTCATCAGGAATCCATTCACAACAGATGTTACTAGTGTTCCAGAGGATCTGCAGGAGGAATTTTTGGATCTGAAAAATGATTTTGCCACCCAAGACATGTACCAGCAATCTACCATAGAGAAATTTTGGGCCAGCATGACCGGGAGTTACCCAAATATGTCAGCACGCGCAGTCAGATTTATTTTGCCATCTTCATCAACGTATATGTGTGGGACAGGATTTTCGTATTTGTTGCACATTAAGTCCAAACAGAGGAATCGACTCACAGTGGAAACCAATATTCATTGTGCATTATCAAGTACCGCTCCAAACATTGAAAAGCTTGTCAGTGAGAAGAAAATCCAAACATCTAGTAAGAAAAATAAACTTCAAACCAAAATGTGTCTGCTCTTTTTAATCATGTCTCAACAAAATAAATAAATAAATTTAAAAAAAGGAGGTTGTCCACGAAAATTTTTTGATTGGTCTGGTGGTCCGTGGACTGAAACGAGTTGAGAACCACTGCACTAAGCAATGCGGATGTGGAGAGGATATTCTCTCAAATGAACACTAATATCTAAGCTTAGAAATCAACTTGGACAAAACACAGTGACTAGCATATTGCACATCCACTATGGATAAAAAAGGACTAGAAATCTGCTGCAAGGATTTCCAGCTAACAGGAGATGCTATAGTGATTCAATGCATCAGTATACAGAGGCTCAGTGGAAGCAGCAGCAGGAGGACCAAGTTCAAGCACAGAAGACCAGGATGACGGGGAGTACGACTTTTTCTTGGAACGAGATTAATGCCTACAGTTGGGATACTTGGTGAGGTGAGTACATTTTTGTTTCTTTTTCTAGTTTAAAAATGTAAGCTTTACCTTTAGTCATAGGCAACTAAAGTAAAATTCAGGAGCAGCAGCACCAAAATGAACACATTTCTAAGTATTGTTTGTTTTCTGTATTAAACAGAGTTTGGTTCACAACAGACAACAGGAATAGAGGAGAACCATAGACAACAAGGCTTGAAGATGGTAGATGGTGCAGACCTGAGGGCCACAGCACTGAACCCACAGAAAAGGCAACACTGACAGACTGCTGATAGTAGCCACCACCCTTGAACTTCTGGAGGCACGTAGCCACACAACTGGATGACTGAACCGCTTGCAACTAACATGCTTAAGGCACCCTGCCATCCAGGGGTCTGTCTGGGAGTTTTATTTAGTTGATTTTGTTCCAGGGGTTGCAGTAGAATGGGATACGTCCTGCTTACATTTGTGTGCGGGGAGGTGGAATATGAATGTCTTTTTTAGTGTTTACAGTGGATTAAAGTGAGGCATGTAACTGGCATGTGCTTGTTTTCAGAGCTCTATGGAATGAGAAGACTAGATGTGCTCCAAGGATTTTCCACCAACGGTGGAGATTCTATAGATTCAACGCATTGCATACCAGCAGCAGGAATCAGATAAAGTTCCAGCACAGAAGTCTAGAACAATGAGGTGAAGGACCTTTTCTTGGAGTACTCTATGAATAGTGCCTACAGGGACCCTATTGGTGAGTGAGTACATTTTTCTTTCTTTTTCTGATTTAAAATGTGAGCCTGTATCTTTATATCCGGCAACTAAAGTAAAAATCAGTAATGCCTCCAAAATGCCCACATTTGTAACTATTGCTTTGGTATTTACAGAGTTTGGTACACAACATGTGTATACAGCAGGAAACAGACAACAAGGCTTCAAGGTAGCAGATGGTGCAGGCTGAGCTGAGGGACTTGGGCTGAAACCACAGGAAGGACAACATTGACAGCCTGCCTAAGGGACTACACTGATGGTGGTAGCCTGCTGCTGGGCAGCATTCTTGGACTTCTGGAGGAAAGTAGCCTCAACTGTAAAGACTCAGATGCTGCATAGCTATTCGTGCTTTCATTGCCACAGAAAATGAGTTCCTGCACATACTAGCTTCCAGAGCTGTTGCCAGACTGTGGGTCTGACATACTGACCTTTTCTCTCCACTGACAACAAAAATGTGGGTGGCCAATATTCATGCCAATGAATAAACTAGGTAACCTTGTATTTGCTTTAGTCTCACATGTTCACAAACGTGATGAGGGTTCTGTTCTGTAAGTGTATACCGCATGTAACTGAAGACCATGTGCTCACATGCAAGACCCACAGTCCTAATTGCTCTCTCAGCATGTTTTCCTTCATAATATCCTGGATCACCTGCCATGTGGGTGCAATTCCAGCAGATAAACAGTTCCAGAGCAATCTCACTCACCCAGCCTTTCCCCCGCCATTATAACTAGATTTACTATTACCAGAGATGCATTCAGGGGATCCACGAATCTACAGGGAAAAATATGTATAGGGCCCTCAACACTTTAGTTTAGTGAGACTACCCAATCTCTAGACAAAGAATATGCATGTGATGACAGTCTTGGTCATGTGTCTGTAGCAACACAGGACCCCAGGGAGAGGCAAGCACCACACCGATTAAAGCTTGTAGACATTGCATACAAGAATGGGTGCAGCATATAGAAAGGGTGTTGTGACACGGGGCATGACCTTGGCCTGAGACTAAAACAATGCTGACTCTCCGCCAACATCTATGCCCTCAAGAGACAAGATGTGGCGCCACAAGTTGTTTGTGGTGATTTATCAGAAGTGTAATAGCAATTGTTTTTCCCATGACTGCTGTTTTCATAAGCTGATTTGTGTAAGTATATGTAGATTACTAGTAAGTATTGGGAATGCAGACCCAACATATATTAAACTAGGACAGTGGTGTCCAATATGTTCGCCACTAGCCACATGTGGCAAATAGGCTATTGAATTGTGACTAATACATGATCAATGCATTGGTGTACTGAAGACAGAATCTGCCAAAAAAACCCTGAAGAACGCTTTTGCAATTTTGAAAAATTCAGACCTGCCTTTCAATTTATGCAAAATCCACTTCGATTTGACATCAATAATTTTGAGTTATCTCAAGAGATCGTAAGTCTGCTTTGTTTGGACAGGCGCAGTCTTGAAACAGATATGCTTTTGCTTCAAAGCCAAATCGATTGTCCTGTAAATGACGAGTCTATCTTGATGATGTGGACTCGCCTTTTAAAAGGAAATGAGTTTTTGGTACTCAGCTTAGCTATTGCAAAGCTATTATGTATGTTCGGCACCACATGGGTCTGTGAATCCACTTTTTCTGCAGTAAATTTTATAAAATCCAAATACAGATCAAGTATTATGGATGAAAATCTGGAGGCTGAGTTAAGATGCACAGTCAGTATGAATATATACCAGATTTCAGGGTTATGGTACAAGAAAAAGAATGCAAAGTGTCACATTGAAGTAATTTTGTGTTAGTAGTACCTATTATATTTTTTGTAATATCTTATTTTTGATATTAATAAAAAATAATTTGAAATGTCATTTCTAGTATGTTTTTAATCCTTTTTTATAATGTGGCGAATAAGAAAAATTCAAAACCACAAGTGTGGCTAGCATCAAATTTCTATTGGACACTGCTGAACTAGGATATTTCACTTGGGCACATTTTTTTTTAGGGAGGAAGGGGGGGTGCATCACGCATGATTTTGACTCTAAAGATGACTAACATAAGGACTGGGAAAGCTTTCTATTGACCACATAATGTGTCATCTCTCAAACATGTTGGGCTATCAAAGGTCACGTTTATAGGGAATAGAATATGATATGGTTGATGTGAGAACATGTTCTGTTAAAAATGTAGCCTTAGTTTTGGATAGCATACAAGAATAACTATCAGCTGGATTCTTCTGCAGTGTGGGGCATACCAGTTTAGAAATGGCTGTTTCAGAACTTATCCCACAGTTTTGAACCCAGGAACTCCTTTCATCACCTATACATACTAATACACTGCTTTGATATCTGGGAACAATGAGTCTCCGTGGGCAGCACTAGCGACTTACATACACTGCAAGCTAAATGTGACCAGGTAGATAATCAGATTACAGGGCTGTGAGACAGTAACAGCATTTTATATAAGTGTTTAGAAGTATGTCGGTTGCCTCTAGTCACCAGTGATTGACTAGTGGCACAATCCTGTTACCAAAAAAATTGGCAGCACAGAACATATCGACCTCTTGAAATATATGAAGTCCCTTTACATTCAAGTGTTTTCCCCATTCAGAACACTTTGTATCCAATCCTGCTCCCAGTACAGTCAATGTGTTATTGAAAAATCTACCTCAATGAGACAGACTGCTAACTAATCAACAGAACAAGCTCCCAGCCCAATAACCAAAAAGGGAGAAGGCACAGGACATGTTAGTGGCTTGCCCTCATTAGAGAGCTTCACAGCTCTCACCAGGATCACATTTTACGAGAGACATGTTGACTAATGTGAAAAGTGACAAAAGCATCATGAAACCAGCAGACCAACAGTCACACATTAACATTTTAAAAGGGATTGAATGAATTCTGCAGGCAGGATCAATATTTGCACTTTCAGCAACTAAGTTAAAAAGTTATAAGACCAAGAGAAAGAGTTGTGATGCAAGCTCTTGCCCTATCAGCCATCCTTTCTTTAAGGCATATTGATTGGCAGATGAAATAGGGAAGGAATTTCTCCCTTACCCTACGGTCTAAAACCACAAAACTGCCCAGAGTGTTGTGTGGTTTGTTTTTCTTTTTTCCAGACCATAAAGGTACAGGCCACTGATATAAACACAGAATGCCAAACTAGATGGATCAATGGTCTTCCAGTGTGACATCTTCCATGTTCCTTAAACCATGCTAATTTTTTTTCAATACTAAAATATTTCTTAATACTTGGAAATTCTTGCTAATCACTGCATGATATTAAAATTTGATACTCTGACAAATTTTTATGACAGGGTGCAAGTATTGTGAACTGAATGAAATAAAGAGGCTTTTATGCAGCCATTTTGTCCAAGGATAACAGACTAAATACTTAACCTCATGAGGTAGCTATTATCCTCATTTTACAGATTGGGAAATTTAGGCACAGAGTTTGTGTGATCTGTCCAAAATAACAAAAGCAAGTTAGTGGCCCAGCTGGTAACAGCACCCAAAAGTCCTGATCGCTAGGTATCTCCTTTCCTGTACTTGATGGTCATAATCCCAATTTGATAGTTGTTACTGTAAATTAGTGTGTTTTTAATTGTAGAGGAAAAAAATAAATACACAGCTCGTCAATCCCTAAATCCTCCATTAACTTTTGTTGCTTTTCTTGGAATTCATTCAAATTTGTCCACATCTTTCTGGAAATGAGGTACCCTAATTGAATGCAGTATTCTATGTATCTTCCTCCCTGTCCAGTTAAGTATGTTGCAAACTCACATCTAATTTGCGGTCCACACATAATCCTCCAATGCATCCTCATTCAAATTGTTCAGAGCAGCAACAAAGGAGATTGTGGACACACTACTGCTATTAAATATTTGAAGTAAATTTGAGTTGCTTTTGGACCATTACCCTAGTTAACATCTTGGAATCAGATTACAAACACTTGGTGGGGGAGTGTCAGCTTTCCAGCCCTTTCTAGAACATCTTGTTTATGTGGCGCTCTCTAGAATTCTGAAAAGTTTGGGAAGGGAGAGTGAAGAATCTGCAGATAAGAGTGGATGAGGCCTTAGAGTTGTAAGATCCCAGGGCTGTTTTAGGTCACACTAGTAACTTGAGTTTGGTTTGAACATTTGCAGATGAGTCAGGTGCATGTAGAGAAGCATAATCCCAGACCCCTCCCTTGTAGTATGTGCCCCCGTCTCAGCTACTTATTTTCTGAAGTGAATGAAGTCACACCACCTGTGTATTTTACTTTTTCCAAAAATATGTGTTCAGACCAGAGCCTGCAGGAGCGTAAAGATACCAGAGGATATCCCGTGTCAACAAAAAGGGTTCTCATCTTAATGCTCTGACCTTTTCTCCCTTCCCCACAGCTTTCGGGGTAGGAGGAGCAATTGAAAGCAAGCCGCAGGGACAGAAAGCAGTAGGGTGACCAGACGTGCCGATTTTATAGGGCCAGTCCTGATTTTTGGGTCTTTTTCTTATATAGGCTCCTATTACTCCCCCACCCCGTCCCAATTTTTCACATTTGCTGTCTGGTCACCCTAGAAAGCAGACGCTTTACAACAGCAAGATTAAGCTGCAGGCCAGGGCCGAAAATCAGAGCGAATCGGTGCAGGCTGCAGGCTGCCTCCCCGGCTTCAGCTTCAGGCACCAGAGAAGCGCCCTGGTTTTTCCAGCTGCTTGGGGTGCGTCCCGCCCCTACGTGTGAGGAGCAAAGCTCGTGCTGGGCCCGTCTCAGAGTCATGCGTCTAGCCAAGCGCCCTACACGCTGGGGCCCCTGCAGCCGCCAAGGCGCCCCGAACGCAACACGCGCCCCCGGCCCTGCAGCAGCCACGCGCTCGCCCTGAACATCCGGCTCCGCCCCCGGAGCGCGCCCCACTCCCGCAAGCCCCACGTGTTGCGCCCTCACTGGCCGCTCGCCGCCGGCTAGCGCCCGCCCTCGCCCCGCCCCGCCCCCTTCCTTGCCTCCCGCTCTGACCTGCCCACCAATCCCAACACGAGAAGTGGCGGCTCGGCGCAGACAAGCCACGCCCCTTCCTCCTCCTCCCCCTCCCGCCCCCCTCCTCTCCTTTGTCCTCTCCCCTCATTCCCACCCCCTTCCGCGTCAGGACTCGAGCAGCTGGAACTAGTGGCAGCCGGTGATTGGTGGTCCCCAAGGCAGCCAATCGGAGAGCGGCACCTCAGAGCAGGCGTGTAGCGTGGGCCCAGCCCCCTAAGAGGGAGAGAAAGAAGTGGGGGGGAAGGAAAAGGAGAAGGGGAGACGCAAAGCCAGTCAGGTGGTGGATGGTGCAATTTGGAGGGTATTGCTAGTACATGCAAGGATGCATGTCAGGAAAGTCTGCCTGTTAGTGCTTCTCCTGGGGCTGGCTCAGCTTGCTATCTTAGCAAGATGCCAAGAAGAAGAACAAGGTGGAGGTGAGCGTGTGGTCAGTCCTGCTGTAGTAGATGGGAGCTGGGTTTGGCTCAGGTCTGAAAAGGAAATGGGCTTGTTAGAATGTCCTGGATTGTAACATTTCAGGGAGGAGGGATTAGTAAAGGGGATAGCTACCAAATCTGCTGTACCCTGGGAAGGTACTGGTACACTGATGCTTGAGGTCTCTTGTTGAGTTAGGAGGAATCGATTAAAACTAGTGGAGGGGGGGGGGAAGCAATTACAAGAATTAGAGGGTGTGTGAAAAGTAAAATGTTAAATAATGATGAGAAAATAAGGGCAGTTAGCGAATCACAGGGGTTAAAGTGTAAAAAAAGCCAAAATCTCTGGAAATAGGAGGTGACAGTTGTAATACTAAAGCCCCAAGCTTAAATGAGGAAAATGCTTGCCAGAGTATCTGAAAACTATTGATCTGCTAATTAGATAAAATTGTCACATCTCTTACTATATTTATGAAACTCATTGCTTTTCACCAACTAGCTTGTTTTCCTGGTCTTATTTGCATTGCAGAAACCCAAAGACTGACTGTTCTCTTTTTGTGCAAATATTTTATGCTTTGTTTATGCTTTCTTTATAGATATGTATTCTGTAACTTATTGCCTTGGGTCATTCACACTGAAAGTGAAAACTCCATTATAAGGTTAGAAATTCCATGGGAGAAATTAATCTCAGTGCAGAGGGTCAGCATGAGGCCTATGTATTTACTAAAGAGCCAATCCTACAATTAAATGTGCATGGGTGCACTGAACATTGATCTTAATAGCAGTACAAGGGATGTGTCTGTGTACAGTCAGTTGTAGGCTCAGGGTCTGAGAACTTTAAGGGATAACACCTTAGAAATGAAATTCACCCTATCACAGAGTATTCACCTAAGACCTATTCCAGCAAGCATGTTTATCAGTAAAGCCTGTTTGTAGGATTGGGTCCTGAGGGAGGAATGCAAAGTAAACATGGTTTAAAAATAAGAAATTATTTCATAACTTCTATATCTTTAATCTTATTTTGGCAGAGGAAAAATATATTTGTCAATGTTTTTATGTTGATGTAACTAGAACTAACTATTGCATTTGACCTTATGAAGCAAATAAATGGCCTGGGAAACAACTCCAAATTGAAACATTAACATAACGTTAACTGGATAATGCCACGAAATAACTGTTTTTATATTTGAAGAATTTCTCACTTCTTAATATGTAACCGCTACTTAAATTGTTGGTGGTGATTAAATTGGACTCTCCTAAACACACACATTTATTTTCTGAAGGTGAACTTGAAATGAGTCTAAACCTCTTAATCAATAAGTAGTGATGATGATTAGTCTAATGCAACTTATCTAAAAATTACCACCTTCCAAGTTAAGAAACTACCATCCTAAAAAGAGAGAGCTTTTATAGGAGGTAGAAAAGAATTAATGTCATGAAGTTGTGTGGAACAATCTTTGGGGGTCTTTTTCCCCCTAAACCCCTTTTTGGGCTATATAATGACAAACCTCAAAGCCTAGTTTGATTTAATAAAAATCCATCACAATTTGCTAACTCTGTCAGTTGCTTTCTTCAATTTTTAATATTCTTATGGGGCTTCTACTTGTCCTAGGCTATGAAAATTATTACTTTGACTTGTAGCTCATTTTTCCTGTCTCCTCCTGCAAAGTATAAAATGAAGAGCTAGCATCCTTTGGTAGTCACAGTCTCCTTTCACATTAAAAATAACAAATGTTTCAGAATTAAAAGGAACACAGAATACTGAGGATATCTACAAGCTCTGTATTCTGAGGTTGCTCTTATTTCAAATAATATTCTGTTACATTTTTGTTTTGCTGAATCTTAAGTGTATGTATCATCCATGCATGTTTCCTCACTTCCAAAATTAGATGAGACAAAGCTGCTTTGCATTAGAAATAATTTAGTCTAGATTGGACTGAGGACATGATATAAAATGGTGGGTTTCAATTTTTTAGAAACCTTATTCACACACAAATTAAAACAATAATCTTCCACTCCGTCTTCCAAAATGTTAGGCACTGTATGTAGTTTTGTGGAAGCAGAGATTCTGAGATAATCACTTGGATCCCAATCCTGCAAATACTTGCTCAGGTGAATAGTCCCACTGAACTTAATGAAAGTACTTGTGTGTAAAATTACTCACCTGCAAAAACATTTACAGGATCAGGGCCTTGGGGACAACACAGCTATTAAGGTTCTCTAGCTTTGCTATATGAGGATCAGGAGAACTTTACTGTGGGAGGGTATATTCTACTCTATCTGTTTTACTACTACTTTGGAACAGCAATCAGGAGATACCTTTACTCTTCCTGAGGAAGCTTCTTTACTATTACACTGTCCATGCTGCTTGCCTGTTCACCTGAACAATTGCTGTGGTCAGCTTTCAGAATACAGATGTCCTAGAGTTTATTTCCCTATTACCTGCAGAGTATTTGCTCACAAACATCTCAGGATGATATGCTGGTCCCATTAAAGTTAGTGGGAGCTTTGCCATTATCTTCAATGGGGCCAGAATTTTGCCCTCCATCTGCAGATGACTGGTGCACAGAATACAGTACCACACTCCCAATATCAAAGACTTTTATATGTAAACTGGAGGTTTATTTTCCTCTGATATGCATTAGTTTAATAGTAATCCATTGCATACCCATAATACCCTGTGGACCACAAAGTATTTTACAGATCTTAATTATTTCTCACAAAACTCCTGTGAGACAAGTAAGGGATATATTTTCAAACCACTACTTTCACCATTGAAATGCAGACACGTGTCTGGGGATACAGCAGTTATGTAATGTTACTTTGCATTAACTAAGTTTGTATAGGAAGTGAAGAAGAATACTAAATATAGTTTACGTTGCGGGGGACCAGAGGGGTAGTTCGGCTATGACATTTTGTGACATGAGCTACAGATTGGACACGAGTTAATATTCTTACAGGTGGATTTATCAAGCTCAGTGTTGTGACCAAGTGTCTGGGAGTCATAGCCCCCATGTCCTTCCTAAGTTGTTAAATGGGAGGGTGGTAACAGGTGGATCCCAGTATGGAAGAGAGAGCACAAGTACAGAAAAGATTGTGAATGACTGACCGTTTTTATTAAAAGTGCCATAGGCTCTGTAATGATTACAAGTTATCGGGTCCTTGATTTTTGCATCACATTGGAAGAACATCTAGCACAGGGGTGGGCAAACTACGGCCCGCAGGCTGGATCCGGCCCCTCAGGGCTTTGGATCCGGCCTGTGGGATTGCCACCCCCGTGGCGCCGTGGGCCCTGTGCCACTCCCAGATAGACTCATAGACTTTAAGGTCAGAAGGGACCATTATGATCATCTAGTCTGACCTCCTGCACAATGCAGGCCACAGAATCTCACCCACTCACTCCTGGAATAATTCTCTCACCTATGTCTCAGCTATTGAAGTCCTCAAATCATGGTTTAAAGACTTCAAGATGCAGAGTATCCTCCGGTAAGTGACCCGTGCCCCATGCTGCAGAGGAAGGCAAAAAACCTCCAGGGCCTCTGCCAATCTACCCTGGAGGAAAATTCCTTCCTGACCCCAAATATGGCGATCAGCTGAACCCCGAGCATGTGGGCAAGACTCACCAGCCAGACACCCAGGAAAAAGTTCTCTGTAGTAACTTCTAACATCCCATCATTGACCATTGGTCCTATTTATCACTGATGCGGCCCCTGGAGGGGTGGGGGGGACAGAGGGCTCCATGTGCTGCCCTCGCCTGTGGGTTCCACACCCGAAGCTCCCATTGGCCGGGAATGGGGAACTGTGGGCAGTGCGTGGAGCCCTCTGACCCTTCCCCCGCCCCCAGGGGCCGCAGGGACATGGTGCTGGCCGCTTCCGGGAGTGCCGGGGGGCCAGGGCAGGCAGGGAGCCTGCCTTAGCGGTGCGGTGCCGTTGCCACGCTGGAGCCGCTCCAGGTGAGTGGCACCAGCCGGAGCCCACATCCCAAACCTCTCCTGCACCCCAACCCCCAGCCCTTAGCCCCCTCCTGCACCTCAGCCCCCTGCTCTGAACCTCCAACCCCCTGCCTTGAGCCGCCTCCTGCACTCCACACCCCTCCCTGCACCCCTGCCCTGAGCCACCTCCTGTACCTCAGCCCCCTTCCCTGAGCCCCCTCATACACCCTGCACCACCCCAATCCCTTGCCCTGAACACACCGCACCCCCACACACACCCCGCAAACCCCAACCCCCTGCCCCAGCCCTACATTCATGGCCCTGCATGCAATTTCCCCACCCAGATGTGGCCCTCGGGCCAAAAAGTTTGCCCACCCCGATCTAGCATGAGCATCTAAACTATAAGAACTAGAACATACTACATTATAACTAAGGCTAAATTTTTGTCATGGATATTTTAGTAAAAGTCAGGGACAGGTCACAGAAAATAAAAATTCACGGCAGCCTGTGACCTGTCCCTGACAAAAGGGGTTGGTGGGTTCAGCACCCACTGCTGCTGGGGCTCCTGGGTCCCCCACCGATGCGGTGTATGGGAGCTCTGGGGTCCCACTGCCGCTGGGCTGCTGCGGGGTCCCCTCGCCCCAGGCAGCTGGTAGCTGCAGAGTCCCCTGGCCGCAGCTGGGCAGCTGCATTGGGTCCGCCTGTCACGGCGGCAGAAAATGTCACAGAGGTTAGCTTCCGAGACCTCTGTGATGTAATCGTAGCCTTAATTATAACTAAAAAAGAATCCTCCCCAGGTGAATAGTTTCTGGGAGATATTTTGTCTTTGTTCTAACATTTAGTGTCCTTCCCTCATTTCCTGTGCAGATGCATATTTATTTTGTAGCTGGGCCCAAGCTCCAAAGTTCAGTTTTGAATCCAAGACTGAACTGCCTCAGCGTTCAATGGAGTCTGGTTCAGATTCAGGATCTTAGAGATGGAGCCAGCTGTGAAATTTGCATCTAGATCCAAAAATCATTAGTATTTGGATCCAGGGTTTTGGTGTAGGACCATATGTAACTTTAAAAAAAAAAACACCACCAAAACTCTGAATAGGCCCTACTTTTGATAAATGCTTAATAGATAATGTTTGCATATTTAACTGTGGTGGATCACATCATGATATGCAAACTTCCAGCCAGAAATATGCATGAAGATCATCCAAGATGCACCTAGAGTTTGGGATGAATATTCTGGTATGTTTCTTAAGACCTGTGGCAGGCTTGAAGCAACAAGTTTATTTTCTTGAAATTCCATCCTCTGTGTGCTCAGTTCCTACCGAAGTGATCAGAAGTTACCCATATTTATCAGAAAGTAGAGTTTAACCCTCAATAATGACTTGATGAATTTGCTGGTCAATTGGTGTGACTGTTTATGTCAAATTTATGAGGTTTTATTTTTAAACAACATTTGTTGTTTAACTGCCTCATCAGTTTTTTGCAGGAAGCTTAAAGAAAAACATACTTACATTTGATTATAGCTATTTCTCTTTTTCCTTCCACACAGACCTCTGTCTTTATATGCAAACATTTATTTGCTACTTCTGCAATTTCAGCTGTAGTCACTCAACAGGCCAGCCTCATTCTATAACTGTTGGGCACCTGACTCTTAAAAATTTAAACCTCTAACTTAGTTTCATCTGCTGGGTTATGTGTGTAGGGGTTGTTTTTGCATCACATCTTTAGCAGGTCTTATCCTTCTGAAACTGACAGCAGACTTGAAGGTAGACAGTCAATGTCACTCTAAGAAGCAATGACACTAGTGAAACTAGAGGCAAAAGTGGATAAACTCTACCACCAGCGAATTATAAGTCTGCACTTGAAAGTGCAAGAGGTGGATTGATTTAAATCAGTGATTTCTTTTTAATCAACTTTTCCTTTTGTACTTCAGTTATTTTATAAAGAGAGGTGCATTCTTATTGGCTGATATAACCATTAAAAATGTTGATTACAACTAAATAGAGCCTTTACATTAGATTTAGTACATCTTTTTGCTACCTAGGAGGGTACACTAACGTGAGCAACTATATAGCTTAATATTTTCAGATTCTTAATTATAGATTTTAGTATGTTAGACGAGGGTGAATGATATATTGTTTATTTACTGGGTAATTAACTTTATCTTGATTTTTGTCCAGCTGCAGTAGGATGGTAACTAGAGTTTAATTAAACACACAACAGCATATAACATTTATTTTTATTAAGCAAAACATTAAACACTTTGAATACACAAACTTCTCGTATCAAAACATGTTTCACATTTTATAACTAAATGATTTATTAAACTGAGAAATTAACTGTAGTCAGTGAATTAAACTGACTATTTCAGATCAGCCTGGGAAAATTTTCAAACATGCCCTTGCCTAAGTGAAAGTAACTGGAATATAAGTTCCTACTTGCCTAAGTCTCTTAAAAATGAGTCTCCTAAGTTACATAGTCTGGCCTATTGTGCCATATTTATAAAGCCTGATCTCAAAAGTTAGATGTTTGTCCCTTGAGTCTTTATATAGAAAAGCAGCCTTGAACTCAACGTTTTTGATAGAAGCTCATGGGTTCAGCATATTTATTTATTTATTAAATATTTTGAGAATAAATTTAGACCTTAACATATTTTATTAAATCCATATTTCATTTTTAAACAGGTTTATTTTAAAAAAAGAAAAACGTATTATAATTTAAATAGCAAAATCAAAAGAAAATCTGGTGGGGGCAGGGACATTTTTAATCCACCCTGGATATGATGCTTTTTGTGTTTCTGACAGTGAAGTAAAAGGGGCAAGGGAATGAAGTAGTGTAATATTACTGTCAGCAGTGTAGAATGATCTGTGTGGCCTATCAAGGAGTTCATATCTTTCTACAGAAGAAGCGTTTTAAGGATATTGAGGTAATTACAGAAGCTGCAGTAAAATTAGACCTCCATTTAATAAACTAGTAAAACTAGGCCTGGACTCCTTATGTTCTTACTCATGAAAAACTTCCGTGGTCTTGAGAGTTCATTTTGTGGAGGCAATATTAATTCTGACATTTAACTCTGAATGCTTGACTTTGTAACCTAAAGGGTGATGGGTGGGCGTAAGTAAGTAATGGTACACAGAGGGGTCCAGTGGTTAGTGACAAGGCTAGGAGTCCTGAACTGACTTCCCATTTCTGCCACAGAATTTCATTGTGACCTGAAAATCAAGTCTTGAGTGACTTGCTTCAAAAATGATGAGCACCCTCAATATCTGTGGAGATCTGATTTTTTTTTTTTTTTAAACTTGTTGCTCACTTGCAGCTTCTGCTTACAAGTTTATTGGAAACTCTGGGTGCTAAGCAGCTCTGAAAATCCAGTCATTTCTGCCTCTCTTTCTATTTCCCTATCTATAAAACGGATATAAGTAATACTTTCTAACTCCCAGGAATGCTTTGAGGTTTTTTTCATGTTTAAGTGCTTTGGAAATACAAAGTAATAACATACGTTTTTCAAGTGCATTGACCAATTTTAAATCAATGTTTGCAGTTGCTTCTTGAGAGCAAGTGAAACAGTAGTCAGTGTTGATTAAAGAAACTTAATCCGCATCCAGATGTCTGTTACTCTATGATAGATAACCTCTGCAAGCTTTCTGGCTCCGTCAAGCACTCATTTCATCAGAAGCTGTGGTATCAGATGCCCTTTAAAGCTGAATGTTAATTAAAAGTAACACACATCCACCTGAAATACAAACTGCTTTGGGACTGAGGGGGAGTTAAAAACAGGAGAAACTTACTGAGCGATGCCACTCTCCCTGCAGTAAAACTTAGTTCCTGTGGCCCTAGAATCAGTGGTTCCCAAACTGGGGTTCGTGAAATGTTATGGGGGATTCTCGGGGGGGAAAAAATTCCCTAATGGCGGACAGAGCTGTCCCTAGGGACCCCGGGCAGCACAGGGCCAGCAGCCTGGAGCCCCTGGACTTCCAGGAATTAAGCAGATCAAAGCAAGCATATCTATCACACTGAGGAGATTTGAACTTCAAGACTCCTTATAAGAAATGAGAAGGGAGGTGGATATTTTTTTGCTGTTTTTAAAATTAAATAGGCAGCTAGTATTGTTTTTTAAATTACTATGAAGAACAAGTTTAAGCTTTGTTGTAATGTGTGTCATTTGCCTGGACTGCCCAAGACCTGAATGCTTGTGTAGGAGGAACTCTTTGAGTTGGCTTCTTAAATACCTTCATGCTGTTTCACATCTGATACTCTTTGATGAAACATAGGAGCCTTGTCTTATAACAGGCTTATTCAAAGTGATACAAGCTACGAAAGTGAGATCTTGGAAGAGTGTTACCGTTTGCATAATGTAATAAAAATACTGTAATGATAAATAATTAATAATAGTGTGTAATAAGCATGTCATAAAAACAAATTTCATATTTCCAAGATCACTGCTTTTATAATTTATACTCCGGTAAAGGAGAAAATCCCTGGAAATATTCATTTTTAGGAGGGGGTTCGCGAGACTTGACATTTTAGTGAAAGGGGTTCACAGGTTGTTAAATTCCCAAACTTAAGTTCCCAAACTTTAAGAAGTCAACTCAAAGAGTTCCTCCTACACAAGCATTCCGGTGGTGAGCAGTCCAGGCAAATGACACACCTTACAACAAAGCTTAAACTTGTTCTTCATAATAATTTTAAAAACAATACAAGCTACCTATTTAATTTTAAAAACAGCGAAAAATATCCACCTCCCTTTCCATTTTCTTGTAAGGAGTCTTGACGTTTAAATAACCTCAGTGTGATAGATGTGCTTGCTTTGATCTGCTTAGCTCTTGGAAGTCCTGGGGTCCCCAGGGACAGCTCTGTCCGCCATTAGGGAATTTTCCCCCGAGAACCCCCTGTAACATTTCACGAACCCCAGTCTGGGAACCACTGCACTCGAGCAGTGGTTCTTAACCTGGGGTGCATGCACCCCCTGGAGGTGTGGGACATGCCAGGTTTTTTTAGAAAGTAAATCATTGAAAACACAAATTAAGCACAGGCATGTAAGTACAACTACTTTGTTTCATCAAACCTATGTATTTATTAACATTATGCATTTTTTTGCGAAGAAATTGGTGCCAAGCACCCTGTCCTTTTCCATACAGAAGTGCGGTGGTTTTCCTGTGGCCGAATGCTTACTTGTATTTTTGAAATGCGCGAAGAAATAAGTCAGTTTCTTTGTAACCAAAGCAATAATTTAGTTGATGACTTCGAAAATAGAGAGTTTATTTATCTAGTTTATTTGCCTAGTGTACATGGCAGATGTATTCACACACCTAAATGAACTCAACACATCTATGCAAGGAACTGGGATGAACACGGTAACGGCCAGAGAGAAGTTATCTGCTTTTATTCGGAAACTTCCAGTTTGGATAAAGCGTGTTGAGAAAAGAAATTTCACTAACGTTCCTTTTCTTGAAGAAACAGTTGTTTCAGAAAATGAAGGAATGACCATCGCAACTGAAGTGACAAAGCATTTGCCACAGTTGAGTGAGTCTTTCCAAGGATATTTTTCCACTGAAGATCTTGATGTGGCAAAGAAACAGATACTGGATCCATTTTTTTTAACCTGGATTCCATCAATGATAGTGATTTCATGAAAGATGATCTCATTGAATTACGAGCCAGTCACTGAATCCAAATGGAGTTTGAGACAGTGAAGCTTGAGAATTTCTGGTGTGCTCAACTAGCACTGTTTCCACAACTGGCGAAGACAGCACTGGAGATCCTTGTGCCCTTTGTGACTGCATACTTGTGTGAGATAGGATTTTCATCATCTTATACATCATGTATTCTGGATTTTACTGCGAAATTAGAATTCTATATTTATTTTATCTCTTTCATTCTATAGTTATGATATATCTAAGTTTAAAGAACTGACCTACTTCAACAATTTTTGATAAGGGATGCGAGAACATATTTTGAGAACCAAAGGAGTGCAGGCTGCAGTAAAGGTTAAGAACCACTGCACTAGAGGATTGCAATGCAGATGCAAGGCCATTATGGATGCAACACATAGAAAGTCTTTGAAACCATTGTATCTAGATAACATTTCCAAGGTGGTGTGTTTGGTTTTTTTGTTTTTGTTTGTTTAATCCACAGCAGGATTTTGTTTTTTAAATGTAATGAAAATCCTGAACTGAGAACAGAAAGTGAAACTGATCATTATAATTTCAGTGAGCGAATGCAAGAATAAAATCAGTGTTTCCCATACTTTGGGGAAAAAATTAAATGAAAACAATTGCACACTCACCCACCACAACCTCGCCATGTGGTATTAAAGACTTAGATCCTAATTTATACATCTTCCATGCCTCTCCCTACCTGGCTAGTTCTTTGTGCCCTGCTCCCTTCCCCCTGCTCTTCTCTTTTTATATGCTTTGAGCAGCAGAACAGTTGTTGATATTTGAAGTGTCATCCTCATTGGCATCTGAATTGGCATCCATTGAAATGCCTAGGACACCACACTTCAGAGCTATTTTTCAGGCTCTCTGCAAACTCTGGCAGTTATAACTGCGTTGGTTACACTCTGATCATATTCTAAAGAGGGGTGGTGGTGTTTTTTTACTTTTTAAAAAATATGATTTTTAACCTGATAGTGTTGCTTTATCACTAAACTTGAAACAACCTAACCTGCACTGTTTTCCCCCCACCCCCCACTTTTCTAGAATCTATTACAAAAGAGGATGATGAGGATGATGATGACGATGAAGATGATGCCGATGAGGAGGATGATTCTGAAGTTAAAGAAGAAAATGGTGTTTTAGTTCTGAATGATGCAAACTTCGATACCTTTATTGCAGACAAAGACACCGTGCTGTTGGAGTTCTATGCACCATGGTAGGTTTGAAACTTGCAGCATTTTTATATCCCAAATGGATATGTCTATGGCAGGGGTCTCAAACACGCGGCCCGCGGAGCTCTTCCCTGCGGCCCGTGGAGCTCCGCAAGCCCCCGCCCCCTTTTTTTTTCCTTACCCCCATACAGTTCCCGCCGCCAGACAGTTGTTTTGGGAGCGGGAACTGCCTGGGGGTATAAACAAAAATTTTTAAAAAAAAATAATTTTTGTTATTTTTTAAAAGGGGTGGGGCGTGGGGAGCCCAGCGGGCCGCAGGGAAGAGCTCCACAGGCCGCATGGGAAGAGCTTCGCGGTTTCTGGGAGGGAGGTGGGAGGAGCGGGGAGCCGCGCGCTCACCGGAGGAGGCGGAGAAGGGGGAGGGCCTAATGGAAGGGGTGGAGTGGGGGCGGGGCCGGGGGCAGTGAGGGGGCGGGGTCAGTGATGCGGCCCTCAGGCCAATGCACTAGTCCTCATGCGGCCCTTGTGGTCATTTGAGTTTGAGACCCCTGGTCTATGGGGTTCAAACCTTCCATTACTTTCCTCAGAAGTCAGTCAAATTTATTTTAGTGTACATATTTCAGCTGGGTTTGTGTGATCCACTTATGGGTTTTGGTGGACACATTTGTCACTTGCATGCTATTAAGCTGCAAATCTACATAGCTAAAATCACAGAGATCTGGACTGTGCCAGTTAGGTAGAGCCTAGAATAAGGTGTGACATAGAGCGTCATGGTTGCTGGGGGAGCACTGGGAGGCATTCTACCCCTGAGAGGTAGAACTCTTCCCCAGCGTACTCTAGGAGTATGCCTACAACTGCACCTATGTATTGAACTGCAGCCTGTTCCTTCTGACTGCTGGTCACACTGTAAGTAGAGCCATGGCTCTATCCTCTTGGGGCACTGTGTATCCCTGGGGGAGTAGACAGCTGCTCTGATCACAGGCATTGCAATTGTGCCTGGCTCTTATGCAGGTCATGTGGGAGAAGAAGGACCCTTGCATCCACCCCACTGCACACCCAGGTTAGGTCTGGGCAGAATTCAGCCCAGCATCAGAAAATGGCTAAGAATTCTGGGCGTGATTCTCAGTTACCCCCTTAATGCATCTGGAGTTGGGATTGAATTGAGAGGCAAAAGCAGCTTCAGATTACCTTAGTATATAGTTGCCTGTATTCCAAAGACATGCAGGGGTTCCCCACTGTGAGTATGTGCAGCCTGGCTTTGCTTCCCTTGGTACTCCATGGCCCTGAGAAGCTGAAAGTAGCCATAATCCAGTACACTCTGGCCAGCCCTTGATCATCCCCCTCCATTGGGGACTGGGAGCAGGGCTAAGACAGGCCCCTTACACCAGTGCTTCTCTGGTTGGGGAGCTCCCTTTTCAAGGGTATTGTCATGAGGCTATTTCTGCCCACTTTAAGGCCACTTGACGTTGGTGGAACAGTGTAATAGGGATATGGTATAACTAAAAATTGGCCCCCTTAAGGTTGGCATTTTGCTGTACATCTAAGTAGTCTAATTCTGCAGATACTCAGTTTACATTGGTGTAACTCTGGTGCACTCAGAGGAGTTATCCTGGATTTATATCAGTACAACTGGAAACAGAATTTAGGCCAGTATATTTAATCTAGTGCATTTTACACCACAAACAGTAAAATACTAAAGAAAAGGAAAACATGGAAACAGAAACTGTTTGTTGGCAAAATGCTGAGTTAGCACTGCTGCAGGAACCTTTTGCGTTGCCTGACTCTGATTTTTTTTTTTTTTTTAAACTGCAATTTAACAAAATATTAACATAAAAGCAGCCAAAAAAATTAAATGCAAAACACTTTATTTGAGTGAGAAAGATAGGCTGTGCTTAGTGTTAACATTGAAAATTTGGTCCCAATTAGCATTTAGATGAACCTATCTAGCTTTTCATATTGGCTTCCATCATGTAATATCTGAATAGAATCAGGAAGGGATGAGTTCCCACCTTTGTAGCTGGAATCTGCCTGCAATTTTTTTGTAGGGTATAGTTACGTATGTTGTGATGGCTGTATCTTTGTAATGGAAAAAGATGGAAACACTTTTTTCTTAACTTTTTTCATCTGGCCTTGATGCTAAACAAAACTGATTTAAGATTTTCCTATGGAAATAAGACTGACTAACTTTCTGTCATGCAGGCTGTCCCAGCAGCCCCAGCCCCCGTATGGATTTCTAAGATGGCCAGAGAGGGTGGATGCAATGATGTCATAAGTGGATGGGACTCTATTAGGCATCTTTTATTTCTTCTTAGCTGCTGACTGAACATGCTTCGTAGTGGTCCCCCACACACGCGTGCTCACACAGTTGTCTTTATTCTCCCTCTCTCTCCTTCCCCCCCCCCCCCTTGCCCCCACAATCATTACCAACGACTTTAGCAAAAGATTTCAGTGGGGTCAGGATTTCACCCAAAGTCTTTAATGATGGTTACATCTATGCCAGGATTCACAGTTCTGTTGTTTCTGCTGTAGCCTTATTCAAATAGTGGTTACGGTTTTTACAAAGGAGTGGTTTGGAGGTTGATAGGAGGAGTTGGTTGTCCTTTAACTCAAAAATAGCTGAATAGATCTTGCTTAAACTTTCTGAAACTCCTCTTCAGGCATGGACAACTTCAAATCAAAGCATGAGTTTCTTGATATTAAAAACAGAGGGCATAATGGAGACTGTTGCTGAAGGTCAGATCCTCGAGAACTTCCATGTAGACAGCACTTCTTAATAATCTTACCATTCAAAAGTACTTTACAACATCTGTTAAATAATATTAATGTAGTTACTGGGTGGGCAAGTACAGCAATAATTTTGGACTCCAAGACCTGTCATACTGGATCAGACAATTGATTCAACTAGTGCTCACCACCTTTTCTGTTCTTTCTTCATACAAGAGCCGTCCACTTACAACCTGATCACCGAACTTGACTGTTACATTCTCTCTACTGATGGGCTCACACATGCACAGCAGTTTAAGAACTATTTGCTGTATTGACTGTGGTTTTTCTGTTTGTTTGTATTTTGTGTGGTTTTTCCCCTGTCTCTGCTGCAACATTTTAAAACCACTTTGTGTGCAATATAGTTCATTTTTTGTCTCCTTATCCTGCTTCACCTAAAAAAAATGGGGAAAATGTCACCTTTTCTGGACAAGCAACAGCTTGGATTTGCAAATCATGCAGTGGCCTGATGCCTCTTGGTAAAATGGGAAGGGAATTCTCATCCTTACCTTACCTCATCCCAACCCATTCATAAGTAACCCTGCAGATCATAAGGATAAGCCCTATCAAGATTCCTAGATTGTGACCAGGATAAAGAACTTGACATGAGTAAAACACGGCTGGAAAATTGTAGGGGTTTAGTCCTCTGGCTGGTGTTAATGGAAATCATACATCTATACTGTGCACGATTATAAATATACATGTAGCGCTTTCCTTTTTCCATAGTGAGGCGGGGCAGTGTTCTAAGTTTAACTATCTTATGGTAACCGTTGTGACTGTAAGAACTGGAGAGATTGTGTGTAAAGGGGCAAACGTTACTAAAACAATACAGTTGGACACGCTATCTATTCTAGATCTGAAATCATAGCAAGAAAAATAACAGTAATTCTGAGGTCCTCTTGTGGAACGCTCTGTGGAAATGCAGAGTAGCAAAATATACCTTCAAGTTCATGTCTCTGATTTTACAGGTGTGGGCACTGCAAGCAGTTTGCTCCAGAATATGAAAAGATAGCCAAAACTCTGAAGGAAAATGATCCTCCCATTCCAGTTACCAAAATAGATGCTACTGCAGCCACTGCTGTGGCAGGTCGTTTTGAAGTTAGCGGCTACCCAACCATCAAAATTCTGAAGAAGGGGCAGACAGTTGATTATGATGGATCCCGAACAGAAGATGGTAAGCAGTGCTCTCTCTGAGTTCATTGTAATGAAGCGCATGGAAGGGTGAAGTAGCATCTTACTACTTTATAAGTGGAGCTTTTTAAACACCCTGGTCCATTTGTACAGTCTGTTCCTGAGTGCACACAACCTTCATTTCAGTTTACTTTTAAATGGAGGAATGTTAAGGCCAAGATTTTTTTTTTCCTATTGGTGTTTTGAATAGCTTCATGTTACAGTATGACTACACCAGGTATTGGGTGTCACTGACACCCAAAGGATATTCTCTCTCTCTCTCTCTCTCTCTCTCTCCTCTCCCCCCCCCCCCCCCCAATGTACAGCAATTTGGCTGTTAAAGTGGTACTCTTTCATGCTCTGAGAGAGGCCAGCTAACAGTAGTATCCGTACTGGTATATTGGCAGTAGCTGTGAAGCTGCTGCTTATTTGACACTTAAGGAGATGTTACTGTACTTCAGTCCAGGCTGGGGGAAAAGCTGGTTCTTCCAGAGCTGCCATTCCAAAATGTTCAGTAAGAAAAGGAGACACTGAAATAACTTGTTGCAGTGTACTGTATTCGCGCTCGCTAAACCTGGAGGAGCGTGAATTAAAATACTGACTTTTTGTTTATTGTTTGCATTTCTACGGGGTCCATTAACAAAGAAGTAAGGTACAAAAGGAGCCCAAACAAGTAAGGGTATAGCTAGGATTAGAATTCTGGAGTTCCTTGGTCCTAGCCATCTGCTCAGTCCAAGACAATGCTCAGTCACTCATGTCTCAAATTCTTGGTGATCTCAAATCTTCCTCATAGACTGATGCCACAGCACTAGGAAAGGTACAGGTGGCATGGATATGCAGAATTACGAACTTGTGTATTCAATTGTCTTTCAGCAATTGTGGCTAAAGTTAAAGAGGTTTCTGATCCAAATTGGACCCCTCCTCCAGAAGCTACACTGGTGTTGACCAAAGATAACTTCGATGAAGTAGTGAATGATGCTGACATAATACTGGTGGAGTTCTATGCCCCGTGGTAAGACAGAATGCAAATTTCTCCTCTTTCACAGGTGTGGCATGGCTGTGAAACTGGAAGGGAGGGGCAGCTGGGGGCTCCCACCAGTTGAATTTAGTTTTCCTAAAAATCTATCCCTTCTTAAAATGGCTTGCTTGCTTGACTGCATCCATAGAATGGTATTCTGTTTTGAGTGAGTTGTGTATTTAAATGGGAATACTCCTTATACTGAATATGATATTTTAAAGAGCTCTTTCTCATGAAAGGGGGGGTGAGTTAGCAGTGGAGATTGCAAATATCTCCAGGTCCATGTGGCTTAGTGTTTGACAACACTATAACATGATTCATTTCTGAGTTTTATCACCCTGTTACACCAGTCCTGAACATCTGTTGAGGAAAAAGTTAGCTGCTATTTGTTGTGGTTTTGGTGTTTGTGGTTTGGTTTTGGGTTTTTTTCCCTCCCCACAGGCTATGACAAAATCTTTGGTCACTTTAAACTCAAAACTTAATCCATTGCTGAGATCTAGTTCTCAGCAGGTAAAAAGCTAGAGGAGTAACTTTCTGTGCAACTTATCCTCCCTGAGATATTCCATGTTTAATATGCTGAGGGCATGTTGTGATGTGATTAAAACCAGGTCAGGTACAGCCTTCATTAAGAAAGCACCTCTCTGACGAGTCACTGGTGGGGAGGGGAATTAAGAATGTAACATCCCTACTTATTTTCCATTCTGGAAATGTGAATTTCCCCACTTCAAATGCTTGGAAGGTAAGCAGCACATACTAGATACTGTTCCCTATAAAATAACCCCCCACCACCACCCTTTTTTTTTTTTTTTTTTTTTTTCCCCCTTTAGGTGTGGACATTGCAAAAAGCTCGCTCCAGAGTATGAGAGAGCTGCCCAGGAGCTCAGCAAGCGCACACCCCCCATTCTCCTAGCTAAAGTGGATGCCACTGCTGAAACAGATCTCGCAAAGAAGTTTGACGTCTCTGGCTATCCAACTCTGAAAATCTTCCGCAAGGGCAAGCCTTTTGACTACAATGGCCCACGAGAAAAATATGGTAACAGGTCTTACTATTTTGAGTTAGAATTGGGAGGGTGGGGGGGAAAGGATGAACATTTTGAAAAAGTCTTGTGTACATTCTGCTGTTGGTGTAGCTGGAGTGATAGGGCATGGAAAACTGCCTTCTCTCCTTTGCCTAGTCTAACAGGATTAACTGAATCTCGCAGAACTCTGGGTTTATCACTAGGGCCCTACGAAATTCACGGCCATGAAAAACACATCATAGACCATGAAAAGTGATTTTTTTTTTTTTTCCCCCCCTGTGAAATCTGTCCTTTTACCTTATACTATACAGATTTCATGGTGGAGACCAGCATTTCTCAAATGGGGGGGCCTGACCCAAAAGGGAGTTATGGGGGGGGCGGGGGGGTGTCACAAGGTTGTTTTAAGAGGGCCGCAGTATTGCCACCCTTATTTCTGGGCAGCTGGAGAGTGGCGGCTGTTGACCGGACGCCCAGCTCTGAAGGCAACACTCCGCCCGCAGCAGTGCAGAAGTAAAGGTAGAAATACTACAACTCCCCCTACAATAACCTTGCGACCTCCCCCTCACAACTCCCTTTTGGGTCAGGGCCCCTACAATTACAACACTGTGAAATTTCAGATTGAAATAGCTGAAATCATGACATTTACGATTTTTAAAATCCTATGACCATGAAATGGACCGGTGAATTTGGTAGCACCCTACTTATAGCACCTTTTCATATGGGAGACAACTCAAACCAGTTTACAAAAACAAGAAGTTAAATACAGGTGACAGAGCAGTGCCAGTATGGGCAGCCATTCCACTGCACAGATATGTCTCACTTAAGTGCTGACAGCGTTGAGTGCTGTTCTTAACCAGATTAAAACCCAGGAGGAATTAAAGTCAGCATTTTCAGGAGGTATCTTGTGTTTTGGATGCTTAATTTCAAATAAATGGGGCTTGGATTTTCAGAAGAGCCAAGTAATCGCAACACCAATTGAATTTGGTAGAAGTGGCAATTGCTCAGCTCTTCTGAAAAGCAGTCCTAAATTGAACACCTGAAATTAGAGGGCCTAAATCTTGATCATTTAGCATTTTGTTGTTGTTGTAGCTGTAGTACATCTGTTTAGAAAGCTTGATCTCCAACTGAAATGTGGTTTTTACAAGACTGAAATTGCTACAGAGGCACAATACCTGAACCTTGCTTTCAAGTAAATCTTCTGAATAACTTTTTTTTTTTGTTTTGGTCCCAGGTATTGTTGATTACATGATTGACCAGGCTGGTCCTCCATCCAAACAGATTCAGGCTACCAAACAGGTACAAGAATTTCTGAAGGATGGTGATGATGTCATAATCATTGGCATCTTTAATGGAGAGACAGACAGAGCCTACCAGCTGTATCAAGATGCTGGTAAATTATATTTTTCAAATACTAAGCTAAAGGCATTTCTGTGGTCTCCCATGGACTGCCTAGGGGGAGTGTTCACCTATTTCTGCTCTGAGTTAAACTGAAAAGCTAAAATAAAAATTAATCTTTAATCCCTAGGAAACTGGCTAACATTCCAGGTCGAGGTCCTCTGAGGACTAGCTTATTTTGTAATACTTTGTGACAACTCTGGGGTGAATTGTGCTAGGGAAGGAGGGAGGATTTCTGTCTGCTGGTAGCTGACGTACTCTAAGACTCGAGAGAAACCAATCCTGACCTCTCCGCTCCCCTGCCTGCCCTCCTGACATCTGCTACCTCCCTCCTGACTGTTCCAGATGACACTTGCCTTACGCTTCCTTGAGTAGGGAGCCAGCAGGAAGAAGCTGGCTGTATGGCTGCAACAGGAGGTCAGGCCAGGTGTGGGAAAAGAACTGACACTGAACCAGCAGTATGTGTGTGGAGAGGCAAGGCTGGTAGCTGAGAGGCAGTTAATGAGTTGGGGTGTATGAGCACTGGGTGGGGGCAGTGGGGCGCAGAGGAAGCTCAAAGTCAGAGTGGTGGGAAGGGTCTTATTTTCCTCAGGGGAAGGAGAAGAAGCTTGGAGAATAGGGGCTCTACCTTGGTGGCTGGGAGTGGAGAGGAAGGAGGAAGTATTGAGGATGGGTGTGCTTCTCTCCAGTCCCTCAGTGCAGATCATTGACAATCCAGGTACTCCTACCCGGTGCTCTGGGAGGAGTGCAGTGTTAAATATACAAGAGGCCAAGCGTTACTGCCTCCCTCCCTTTGGTGGAAGAAGTCTGGACACGGATCATTTGAACCAGTCAATGCCCCTCTTGGCATCCACCTGAGGGGGATCGAGAGCAGCAAGACATTTCCTCTTTGTGGCAAAGCATACTTGTTAGCTCTTACTGCTCTGATCACCTGCATGGCAGTACAGCTTCACAGTTAATCTGGCCATTCCAACACTGCAAACTGTTGCACAGTCCCACATTTGGGAGAGAACCAGAAATGTTACTTTGAAAGGTACATATTCCAAAATATATTGAAATAAATATTATAAAGCAGCTATTTGAAGTTGCTGAGGGTTTTGGAATACTAGAATAAATTTCAGGGGAGATAGATTGGTGGGCAGAGTTCAGGTGAGGCTCAGTCCAAGGTGCATGTGAAATTTGTCTCCAGATTCTCAACTGGGGGTGGAAATATAGTAATACCCAAGGCAGTATAAAGTTCTAAAAGTTTAGTCTCTAAGGTGCCACTACTTTCCAAATCTTGGGGCAAGTGGAGAATTTCTTTAAACTAGAGTTAAAGGATTTTAATCTTAGGCTATGTCTATACTGCCCTGAAGTTTGAATTACCGGGGGAGAGGAGGGGCAAAGGGCGGGGTACCAAAATGCTGCATTGTAACTCCTGTGTGGATGCTCATAGACTTTAAGGTCAGAAGGGACCATCGTAATCATCTAGTCTGACCTCCTGCACATTGCAATCCATAGAACCTCACCCACCTACTCCTGTAATAGGCCCCTAATCTCTGGTTGAGTTACTGAAATCCTCCAGTCATGGTTTAAAGACTTCAAGTTACAGAGAATTCACCATTTACACTAGTTTAGTTTAAACCTGCTGTGGGCATGAACTAAAAGGTTCCTAGTCTGCATTAATGTAATCCTGTTTGAAGAGGATTAAATTAATGCAAACTAGGAACCTCTAAATTCGTGCCTGTAGCATGCACACAGGGGAGTTACAGTGCAGTACTTTTGGTACACATTGTAGTCCAAACTGCAAGGCCGTATCAACAAGCCCTCAGGTGCAGTAGCTTTTAGTTGCTAATTATTTTTTCCCCCACACCTTAATTTCTCAGCTAATGGCTTAAGAGAAGATTACAAGTTTCACCACACCTTCAGCAGTGAGATCGCAAAATTCTTGAAAGTGACTCCTGGAAACCTGGTGGTCATGCAACCTGAAAAATTTCAGTCAAAACACGAGCCCAAAATGAATGTTTTGGATCTTAAAGTGAGTAGTTTTCCAGGCTGTTAGGAAAAATGAAGTCTGCTTGATTACAAGTATGTATGAAGACCCTATTCATTCATATACATGAGCAGTTCATATCCTCAAACTGGAGTGTAATAGTCCAGTAAATTTAGATATTTCCTTCAGCTTCTAAGGGCCAGATCCAAGCCCCACTGAAACCAATGGGAATCTTTCCACAGACTTCAGTGGGCTTTGGATCAGACCCTAACTGTTACTTTGGTTTGGTTTTGATTTTCGTTACAGTGGGCCTGATTTTGTCCTCGCTCTGGTTTTATGCTGGTGTGACTCCATTTACCTCAGTGGAGTTACTCTTTCTCTCACAAGTGAGAATGGAACCAGCTTTGCCTCCTAAAATGGCATGAAATCACTCTAATTGTGCCTTTTCCACCTTCAAAGGCTTCATGAGGCCACGCTGAAGGCATAAACTACTTCTCCTGTTCAAGGACCTCAGAGATTTATTGTGTATGTTTTATATATAAAACACATCTGTATTATAATAGAAATGCACAACTTGAAAGTTTTTTGTTTTGTTTTTTAAACTAAATGCAGCACTCTTTTTATTTTAAACAGGATTCTACTGATGGGTCTGAAATAAAGGATCACGTGGCAAAACATGCTTTGCCACTAGTTGGTCATCGCAAGACCTCCAATGATGCTAAGAGATATACTAAGCGTCCTCTAGTGGTTGTCTACTATACTGTAGACTTTAGTTTTGATTATCGTGTTGGTGAGTTTAACTCTTGAGAGCGTCCCCCAAAATAATTGCCTTTGGGGAAGAGAGAAATTGCTAATCCTATTGTGTTCTGATGATTTCAGCTACCCAGTACTGGAGAAGCAAAGTCTTAGAGGTGGCCAAAGACTTCCCTGAATATACTTTTGCCATTTCTGATGAGGAAGATTATTCTTCTGAAATAAAGGATCTGGGGCTGATTGACAGTGGGGAAGATGTTAACACTGCAATCCTGGATGAGGGTGGCAAGAAATATGCTATGGAACCGGAGGAGTTTGACTCTGATGTGCTCAGGGAATTCATTTTGGCATTCAAAAAAGGTAAAAACCCCAAAACACAGAGTTGGTGATCTGCGGGAGTGGCGAAGGGACTTTGCACACATGGGGGGCAGGTTGTGTTTTTGTTTTGGTGGTTGTTGGGTATTTTTTTTTTGTCCTGTTCTTCCCCACCACACCCCTCCTCCTGGATCTGTTTCTGTGTGGCCCCAATATAAAGTTATACACAGCCTCAAAACAGAACTCTGTGTTAGATAGGTGATAACTATCTTTTGCCCCCTTCTTGCATTTGTATCTTAGTTAACTTTGTGTTGCTCAGACTACACAGTGGCATCTAGACAATTCTAGCTATGTACTAACACACTGTGTGGGTGTCTGTCTGTCAGTCACTTGAAAGGGTTGGTAAGCCCCAAATTTTCTTTTATTTGCTCATGAAATATGTATGGTTCAAATGACAGCAGTCCTTTATTCATATTCATTGCTAGTATAATGAACCAGTATGTGTCTATTATAGTGATGGACACCAATATAAGAGAGAAGATTTTTATCAAAGAAATGGATTTCACCGTCCATATTCCACCAGCTGCTTGTATTAAAAATTAACTAGCTAACCTAGGTTTCAAACAGAGTAAGTTTATTCAGATGGTGAAGATCACATCTTCCCTTGTTTGAACTGCTGCAACTACACTCCTTGCTGGCCACCAATAGTTGAAATCAGGATTTATCCTCAGAATATTAAAGCCTCTCTCTAGAGGAGACTTAATTCAGTCTAATGATGGCCGCTTTTGTTGACTTCACTTTTTTCTTTCTTTTCTAGGAAAACTGAAACCTATTGTGAAATCCCAGCCAGTACCAAAAAATAACAAAGGGCCTGTGAAGATTGTGGTGGGTAAAACATTCGACACCATAGTAATGGATCCAAAGACTGATGTCCTATTAGAGTTCTATGCCCCCTGGTGTGGACACTGCAAGCAGCTGGAACCTGTGTACACTGAGCTGGGTAAAAAATACAAGAACCAGAAAAACCTAGTCATTGCCAAGATGGATGCTACTGCCAATGACGTGACAAATGATCACTACAAAGCGGAAGGATTTCCCACCATCTATTTTGCTCCCAGCAACAACAAAAAGAACCCTATTAAATTTGAAGGCGGGAATAGAGACTTAGAGCATTTGAGTAAATTTGTAGAGGAACATGCAACAAAACTAACCAGGACAAAAGAAGAGCTTTAGATGAGATGAGGGTGGAGAAAAAATTGTTTGTACGTTGTAGGTAAAGCAAGTTACTCACAAAATTTGTTGAGGGAACAATTCTGCAGTTTGAGCAAAGGGGATTCTTGGGCAGAAAAAATATTGCAGTATCAAATTTTTGTATTACAAAAAAAATCATTCTGGACTCTGAACTTCTGTCCGACATGAATGTCTTTTAGGCTAGTTATAATTTTGATCTTTGGAGGAAAAATACAGTCTTTATTTTTTGTGACCATCTTTGAGCTTGATCATTTTTTGATTACAGTGCAGTTTGTTTGGGGTATTTTTTTAACTCTCTCTTTAAGATTATCCAAAAAAAACCCAAAAAAAAAACCATCTGCCAAACAGGCTTGTATCTGCCTCTTCATGTTTGTTGGGTTTTTTAAGTTCTTTTTCTATTTGAATTTGAACAGCTGTATTTCATGTGGCTGTATCACTTTCTGTCTTCGAGGATGAAAAGGGAATTTTAAAATGGAGATAACTGTCTTACCAAGATCAGACGCAAATAACAAAGGTGCTAACTCAACATGCTTCTACACCTGGCTGCTTTTGCTTTATGCGCGTCATTTTAGGATTACACTTCTGTTCCCTACAAAAACACGAGGATGTATCTCTCTCCATCAGTGGATCCTTTTCCCCCCCCACTTCACTCCTTTACTCCCAGGGACTGTATTGAATATACTCTTAAAAAGTGAAGTGTAATGTGTGAAGTAGGAATATATGATGTCGTGTGTTGCTTAGTATTGTAATGCAGTCTAGAGAGAGGCTTTAATATTCTGAGAATATACCCTGATTTCAATCATTGGTGCGGCCAGCAAGGAGTGTAGTTGCACCAGTTCAAACAAGGGAAGATGTGATCATCACCTGCTGAATAAATTTACCCTCTGTTTGAAACCTGGGTTATCTAGCTAGTTTTTAATAAAAGATGCTAGTGGAATATGGACAGTGAAATCCATTTCCTTGATAAAATCATCTCCTTTCTTATATTGGTGTTCACCACCATAATAATAGACACATACTGGTGGGTTTAAGCATTATGGGTTTCATTTCTTTGGCAAAGGGTTAGGGGCTTTTGTTCATAGTGGTCTTTTAAAGAAAATGGACAGATTCCCATTTAACAATGCACTGTTATACACCTACCTGCAGTGGGTTGTCACAGAACTAACTGCAGCTGCCGTGGACTGTTTTTCAGGTACTCGGTCCTAAAATTCTTGAAAGTGCTCCTCAACTTTGCATGCGCAGCTTTAGACGTGTGTGTCCTGATTATTTTTTTTAAGCGCTCAGCATTCTTTGGAAAAACCAGGCTGCAGGTGTCTAATGTTAAACATCCAAAATAATTTTTAAAAAACAAAACTGACAAGTCTGGCCTTAATTTTTGGAAGGTGGCTCTTCTGGGAATACCACAAAGCTAATTAGGCCCCAAAAAAGGGGGAGGAGGGGCAAGGGGGCGGGTGTGTTGAATCTCAGGAAGTATTTCTGTATTCGTGACCCTTCTCCTTATTTGTGGTTCAAATGTTTGGGTGCCATGTAGACTCTTAAAAATCCATATAATCCACCCAGAAAAAAGACCAAAGTTTAGTTAATGATTGTTCTAAGGTTGGGCTGTAAAGAGAAATAGTGATGGGAAAAGGAGGCTGGCAATACAGAGTCTGGCAGAGACCCTTTGGATTGCTTACTTTAAAGAAAGCTGCCCAAATCTCAGGTTTAATCGTTTTCCTAAATGATACTGATGAAAGCCAATTAAGGGGCAATTGCCCTTTGTAATTTGGAACAAAGAAGCTTCTGTGGTGTAATTTCTGACTCTCTTGTATGCTGTTTCCAGTGCCAGGCCCCGTGCTTGACTTTTTTTCCCCCTTTTGTTAGATTGGAGGAAGGATTGTAAGAACCCCGGATTGTAATGTGCTTGAAACAAGTGCCTTTTATAGGAAGTAGGTTTTAAAAAATAAAATCTCTAGGAGCACTGTATTTCCTCTCTTCTCAGAGGTTTAATATTGCAGTGTGCTCCTTTTTAAGGTATTTCCACAGAGAAAACTCCCAATATAACACTGTTTACAGGCAGATCTCAGACCCTAACAATGTTGTTCTCTACCCTGGGCTATAATGACCCTTATACCCCTTAACTTTTCCTTTATAACTTGTTTGTTAATTCTTCACAATGTCTAAAAGAAAACTTAAGATCTGCTGTAACATGCAGAATCATGCTCCTATCTTATTCCCTCTGTGCTCTCTTATTGGAGCAATATGACACTCCATTGCCTGTGATGGGCTATTCATTATACACGTGTTATGCCTGAGCTGTCAACATACCTAGGCAAAATGAATAGCTCATTGTTCGTGTTATAGGAGTTTTACATTCCACCTCTTTTTTTATTAAAGAATTGAAGCTAGTGCGCACAGATTGTGCTGCTGGAATGTGCTCAGATATTGCAGTGATGAGCATAGGACAAGAACCTATATAGAATATTCTGGTTCAAATATTGTGGGCTGTTGAGTGGCCTTCAACTTCTGTTTATCAGAACTAAGGGTGCTTACCACGCCCCACACAATCAAGTCTGAATCACTGCTTTGGTTTTAGGTACTATAATCCCTTCCTAATCAGCCACCATAACTGTTTCCTTCCTTCTGCTGTAAAGCGAAGGAGGTTGTCATGGGGGGGTGGAAAGAGACTGAGAGATTCATAACACAAGTGTGGAGATGGTTTTTGTAGAAGGTTGTGTTTGTAAAATGTGAAAGATACAACCCTTTGAACTCTGGTGTCACACCAGAAACAGTGTTAGTTGTAGCCCTCCTAATGTCCCCTGATGCCACCCTGCCTCTGTTGCAACTCTGGCAGGAACATGCTCTCTCCTGTGTGAAAAGGTAGGTCGTTGTCTATTCCTACTGTGTTTTCCTGATTGCTGCCAGTTGTGATGGGAGCACCTCGGCATTCAAAGCAGGATGTGATCTTACACTTACTGTACAAGCTGATGTGTGTTTGGTCAAGTGAGCCCTTCTGGGCTTTAGGATGTGTGATTAGGGCTAGAGTCAAGCCAATGATACAGGAAAATAAGTGGGGAACCCTCTCTCTCTCTCTCTCTCTCTCTCTCTCTCTCTCTCTCTCTTCCCCCCCCCCCCCCCCCCCCCGAGTAGTTCAGTCTCTACATGCAAATGGACACAAATATTTTGGCTCAGTTCTTAAATATATTTCAGCTTGTCTAGGATGACCAGATCGGGACTTATCCCCTCCCACCGGAATTGTTGAGCAATGGACGTCTGGTCACCCTAAGCTTGTCTGAACTGACAAACTCTCTTCTTGTCGAATAAATAGTATTAGCTTATTGTTTGTCTTTATGCCATCTAGCAAGATTTACTAGTTGAAAGCCCTTTCAGCTCTTATTCCAAAACAAATCCATTTTAACTATCTGTTAAGAGACAGCAAGGAAAATAGGCACTACCCCCCGCGCCCCGCCGCCGCCACCCCAGTTACAACTGGAAAGGTGAGAACTGCAACATCTGTCATTCAGGCCTAAGGCTTCCCTTTCCTTTTGTGCCTTTACAGGCCCCCTGAACAGACAAAATAGGTTGGATTTTGTTCAGAAGCTTTCCCTGGCTCCTTTCCAAGATCGGCAGGTATCAAGCTCCTTGTTACTTTTGAAGGTGCTCTACAACATACTGATTATCTTAACAATTGCACATTTGTGCCAGTTTTAGAGATCAGACGGATGCCCTTTCCCCAAACCAAGTCTGCATCTTTAAAAATAGAACTTCTCCGAGCACAACTGCTCCCACCGCACACTAAAATGTTCACGATGCTTCTTCTGTCTGAAGACCCTGAATTGAGCTTTGTTTTCAAAATATTTGAAGAGTTTTCCCGCCTTGTATACATTCCTCCCCATCCATGCTTAGGAACAGGAGAACATAATTTCAATCTGCAGTGCAAGGAGCAGAATTTTATTCTGGGGGGGAATAGTGGGGGAGAGAGATCAGATGGGGTATAGAAAGAGCTGGCTATAAATAGTGCTTACTAAATTTCTATGTCCCACCCACTGTGAGTGCAAACATTTGTGAGCTGAGTGGTATAGCAAACCAATGCCAGTCATTCTTTCTGGTGGCTTTGCTGTACTCTTTTTGTTTTAGATGCTCCTATGTGTGCCATTACTGTGGTAGCTAAGCACCTCACACCCTCTAATCAGTAGCATAGCCGGGGGGGAAGCGGAGGTAGCGGCCTCTCCCCCTGTGAGCAGAAGCGGCGCCTTTTTTTAAAGGGGGAGTGGAGCTAAAAAAAGGCGCCGCTTCTTGCACTCACCCGGCGGTGCTCCAGCTGTTCGGCGGCACTTCGGCGGCGGGTCCTTCACTTGCTTCGGGTCTTCGGCAGCGGGTACCACCGAAGACCCGGAGCGAGTGAAAGACTCACCGCCAAAGTGCCGCCGAACAGCTGGAGCACCGCCGGAGCGCTGCCAGGTGAGTACGGGGGGAGGCGCTATTTTTAGCTCCGCTCCCCCTGTACTCTGGACCTGGCTACGCAGCTGCCTGTAATGTAGCTATGCCTCACAACACCCTGTTACCCCAGGATTTGACATTCCTGCGTGCACCCCAGGACTTGACAGTACTGCAGTCAGCCATTTTGTATGTTCAGCCACTGCTGGCTGAAAACCAAACATCGCATAGCTAGGAATAACCTTAGGCCTCCAGAGTGTTCCTGCAGCTCTGGAAGCAATGGGAAACCTAGGTTCGTATGGGAATGTGGATGGCAACGACAGTTTAACTGAGTTGCCAAAAGAGTCCCAGGATAAGACCTAGGCACATCACAGGGAATGTAAGAGACAACAAAGCTGTGCTCTCAGAGCCATGTTGGGAGAGCAAAAGGGAATAGTGGCTAGGATCAGAGGGAGTTGTAGGCTAGGAGGGAGGAGGCAAGTCAGAGAATCTTGACTCATACCCTAATGAGTATGAGAGGGATGGTCCCCATGAGTTTCCTTTTCCTTTGGACTCTTCTAGGCAGTCCCTGTATGGGTTCCTTGCTTGAAACGGTGGAGGAGCTGCAGACACCCACACCTATAGCCCCCCCAGTCAGAAAGATTGGCCCTCAAGGGGGTAACCAGGGAGGGGAAGAATGGGTAGGGGTTAGAGCCACAGGGAAATTGATTGGCCCTTTAAAAGGGAACATGGCCTTGGAATGGCTGGCAAGGATAGCTGGCACCCGCGTCTCATTCCGGTGAATGTGGTAGCAATTCCCGCTCTCTGAGCCAGGATAGGGCCAAGGGGTACAGGTTCATTGATCTTTTGGCCCACGGAGCCCCACTTCTAGATTTGTTGTTGCTGTCTGTACTTTTCTTGACTTAGGTTTTTGTTTCTTCCTAAATTGTTCTTCACACACACACACCATTTCCCCGCTCCTCTTGCCCCCTTTCTTCCCCCTTCTGCTTCTTCTCCTCTCTCTCTCCCTCCTTTTCCCCCTTCGCTCCCCGCCTTTGCTGTTTTTCTTCTTTTGTGTGTTTTTGTTTTGAAAGTTAAGGGTTAATGCTGCAGCTGAAAGTATTTTACTGTCCTTGAAGATAGGGTTGCCAAGCAATAAGGCTGCTTGGAAGCAGTTTTGACAAAAGCAGTAATTAAAACAAAAGAAGGATTGGGCCCATTGCTGTTTATTTCACAGCCATAAGGATCTGTGGCTCTGCATGAACCAATCTCATTTAAAGCAATAGCCCTCCCATTTGATTTTAAAGGAAAGCAAGGGTTAAAGAGGAGAAAAGAAAGAGAAGGGAGATAGGCCCTACAAAAGCTGGGGCAGAGCCCATATCCCTGGTGGGTGGAAATTTGGAGAGGGGCTGTTGGAACTTAATTCTGGGATACAGCTCGAAACCAAACCTGCTTGAACTTTTTAACCCCTGCACAATCCGACTGTAGAAGCCGGAGCCCCATGCAACATGACCCTGACTGGCCATTGGGAGATGTCTGTCTGTTTTATTGGGAGTGGTGAGCATTAGATGCTTGGTATGTGTATTCTGTTGATATATTGACATGTACATGTTTCTATTCACTGTGTGAAGGTTCTTCCACCGGGAATGGGCATGTGTCCTGAGCCCATGGAGGGCAGAGCCTGGAGCCCTAAATTCCGCCCATAAATTGTGCGGGCAACCTAGGTCATTTGGACTGAATTGATAGAACCAGACACATAGTTGGACAGAATACCTGTGCCATTAAAAGCTATGGCAGCAAAGAATGATATAAAGCTAAGATATGATAAAACTGATGCAGAAATCCTAGTTATGGCCCTGATCCTCAACCCCAGAAGCAGTATAGGTATCCAAAGGAGGCAGAAGCCAACCTGAAAGAAATAATTGATGGGCTTTTGAGCCAAAGGGTGTTTAGTGGAACAATCAAGCTGCCCTCTGGCCCATCCTTAAAAGAAATGGCAGGACTTGGAGTCTGAGCAGGTGGAGGGTCCACAGCTGCCTGGGCTCCACACTAGCCTGGCCAGGGGGTGGGGCCTGGGCAGGGAAGGGGACAGGGTCTGCCCCAGTGAAAAGTGGACAGGACAGGCCCCCCCGCCCTTTCAAAAAGTGGGAGGGCTCTGGGCCCCCTGGTTCCAGCACCACTGCCTGGAGCTTATGTCTCCAAAACTTTAGAAAGAGAATTTGCCCCCAGTGAGAAGGAGGTTTTGGCACTCGTTTGGGCTTTTACAGCATTGAAAATATCTGGTGGGATTGTCCCCTGTGTTACTGAAAACTGCCCACTCCCTAGTGAAATATGCCTTAGGCAGGCCCTAAGCAAATCAGGGCCAGTGAATTTGCTGAGCACAAATGGGCGATCAACGCACAGTTAAAAGTTAAAAAGCCCCCTCCCGGGGAAAAAGGGGGAAGGAAAAAAGGGACTTAGTCCCTGATGGGTCTAAGTACAAGTTAATAAGTTTAGTTAAATGTTTAAATTATGCTTAAATGTATACCTCCTGCTATATAGGGAGGAAAGAAGTTTTGTTTTGCATATTGTTTTGGTTATTAATTGTGTGGATGCTGAAAGACCTTGGAGATGATGCATTCCTGTGGGCTGTTTTGACTGGCATTTGGATTGCAGGCCTACTCCTCTGATGGTGTGAATCCAGAACCTGCTGTGTTCACAGTG
Organism: Macrochelys suwanniensis; assembly: GCA_033296515.1. NCBI lineage: Eukaryota > Metazoa > Chordata > Testudines > Chelydridae > Macrochelys > Macrochelys suwanniensis. The sequence continues at coordinate 95,902,458 of CM065776.1, read as the reverse complement.
TGGGAAAACTTCCCGTGGATGACAGTGGTGTGCAAAGTGAATGACGTCGTGGAAACTGATGTTGACCTTGGTGACTTGGTGGCCTCCTGGAAGTGGTTAAATATCAAGGGGACAGAAGTAACCCAATCCACAACCCACCTGCAGATGCCACAACAAAGGTCTATCTGCTGGTGGGACTTTGAGACTGCAAATTGGTGACAAACTAGTATAAATTTGTGTTCTTTTTCCACCTGTAAACCCCTTTGTGTTCATTTATGAACTGGCATCCCCAAGTGGACGGCACCAAGGGGAAAGAATTCATTTTAGGCTGAAACAGTCCATTTTATACCCAAACATTGGGCAGGGAAGTCTGGGGGAGGCAAAACTACAGATAATGACACTAGGAGGGGAAAGGGAGGTTTTTTTGCCTTGCACTTGGAAGGCCCTGGGTCCTCAGAAAAAATATTTTAAAAAATGTTTGAATAATAGGGTGGTTAAATAGTGCTTTGGTAAAATAGTTACTAATATGTAGTCCACTATAACAGAAAAATGGCTCCTTCAAAAACCCCATAAAATACAAGGTATACACATGTAAATTCTGAAACCACCTGTAATTAATTTAATCAAAGCATATGTGGTTCAAACAAATATTTTTTAAAAAGTCAAATTATGGTCAGTATGTAAATGTACAGTAAAAACAATAAAATGTATTTTTAAAAGTTATTGTGAACCTCACCTTAGCAGACATCTCAGCAATAGAACCCCATTCTGGAAAGCTTGTCTAACGATTATATAAGGGCTGAAGGAATTAAATAAAGCTTTATAATATTCCCAAACCCCGCAAAAACTGGGGAAACGAAATATTTTGGGAGCAACGGGTACTGGGGTAAAAGTTCTTAATAGTATAAATTAAAAAATAAAATGCCGTGGGGCAATTTCTAAAAATTTAGCCATGTCCCTGGGGGTATCCTTAAATCAGCTAAGCTGCATACAGGATGGGGTGGCGCAGGTTTTAAAGGAATAAAAGCAATCCCAAATAAAGGACCACCTCTGCCTCTTGCAGGCTGTTGGTGCCCGCCAGAGTAATGTTTCTTGACCCTGGCATGCATGCAGACATACATTATTAATATAATAAATATTATTTGAATGGGTATAAGCGGGATAGTCCCATTGAAAATTGGGAGCATTATTTAAAAAAAAAAATCCACCCAGAGGTTAAAGCTTTGCAATCCTGTTTTTTTTTTTTTTTTAAATGGTAATTTTTTCCATAATACAGTGATTTTTTTTAAAATCCTTTATTTGTTTTACTAATGTCTGATGCAGAAATAATGGGTTTTTTCCCATTGTAGCCTGGGCCTTAACATTAATTAAATAGTAATGAAGCCCATGGATTACAGGGTATGAGTAACAAAAAAAAAAAGGCCTTGGGATAATAAACCTACTTAAAAATTAAAAGCCTACTTAAAATAATGTAAAATTAAAAATAAATGTACCACAAATATCTTGCAGCCACAAAATGTATATTTAAAAATAATTTAATAAATTTGGAATTATGTACATGGGTGGTAATTCTGTATGTTTTAAAAGTTGGTGTCCAGTGCTCATAATTAATTATGTGCATCATGTACCTCATAATCCGCATAAAAATAAGCTATTAGCTATTAAAGATGTAATTTTAAATGCTTAAATTAAAATATAGCCAATAAAATACAGAAAGTTATATATAAAAGAAAAAAAAGGAACCTTGGTTTTAGGTGCCCCTAACATATTGTTATAGCTAAAAATATTTAAAATGTTTTAAAATATAGTTTATTAACCTTTACTGGGTTATAATTTTTTAAAAATTTTATATAGACTCATAGACTCATAGACTTTAAGGTCAGAAGGGACCATTATGATCATCTAGTCTGACCTCCTGCACAATGCAGGCCACAGAATCTCACCCACCCACTCCTGGAATAATCCTCTCACCTATGTCTCAGCTATTGAAGTCCTCAAATCATGGTTTAAAGACTTCAAGATGCAGAGAATCCTCCGGTAAGTGACCCGTGCCCCATGCTGCAGAGGAAGGCAAAAAACCTCCAGGGCCTCTGCCAATCTACCCTGGAGGAAAATTCCTTCCCGACCCCAAATATGGCGATCAGCTGAACCCCGAGCATGTGGGCAAGACTCACCAGCCAGACACCCAGGAAAAAGTTCTCTGTAGTAACTTCTAACATCCCACCATTGACCATTGGTCCTATTTACCACTGATGGCAATTAATTGACCTTTGACTAAGATCATGTTATCCCATCAAACCATCCCTTCCATAAACGTATCTAGCTTAATCTTGAAGCCAGTTAGGTCTTTTGCCCCCACTGCTTCCCTTGGAAGGCTGTTCCAGAACTTCACTCCTCTGATGGTTAGAAACCTTCGTCTAATTTCAAGTCTAAACTTCCTGATGGCCAGTTTATATCCATTTGTTCTTGTGTCCACATTGGTACTGAGCTGAAATAATTCCTCTCCCTCCCTGGTATTTATCCCTCTGATATATTTAAAGAGAGCAATCATATCTCCCCTCAGCCTTCTTTTGGTTAAGGTAAACAAACCAAGCTCCTTGAGTCTCCTTTCATACAACAGGTTTTCCATTCCTCAGATCATCCTAGTGGCCCTTCTTTGTACCTGTTCCAGTTTGAATTCATCCTTCTTAAACATGGGAGACCAGAACTGCACACAGTATTCCAAATGAGGTCTTACCAATGCCTTGTATAACGGTACTAACACCTCCTTATCTCTACTAGAAATACCTCGCCTAATGCATCCCAAGACCGCATTAGCTTTTTTCACGGCCACATCACATTGGCGACTCATAGTCATCCTGTGATCAACCAGGACTCCGAGGTCCTTCTCCTCTTCCGTTACTTCCAACTGATGCGTCCCCAGCTTATAACTAAAATTCTTGTTATTAATCCCTAAATGCATAACCTTACACTTCTCACTATTAAATTTCATCCTATTACTATTACTCCAGTTTACAAGGTCATCCAGATCTTCCTGTAGGATATCCCGATCCTTTTCTGAATTGGTAATACCTCCCAACTTTGTGTCATCTGCAAACTTTATTAGCACACTCCCACTTTTGGTGCCGAGGTCAGTAATAAAAAGATTAAATAAAATTGGTCCCAAAACTGAACCTTGAGGAACTCCACTAGTAACCTCCCTCCAACCTGACAGTTCACCTTTCAGGATGACCTGCTGTAGTCTCCCCTTTAACCAGTTCCTTATCCACCTCTCAATTTTCATATTGATCCCCATCTTTTCCAATTTAACCGATAATTCCTCATGTGGTACTGTATCAAATGCCTTACTGAAATCGAGGTAGATTAGATCCACTGCGTTTCCTTTATCTAAAAAATCTGTTACTTTCTCAAAGAAGGAGATCAAGTTGGTTTGGCACGATCTACCTTTTGTAAAACCATGTTGTAATTTGTCCCAATTGCCATTGACCTCAAGGTCCTTAACTACTTTCTCCTTCAAAATTTTTTCCAAGACCTTGCATACTACAGATGTCAAACTAACAGGCCTGTAGTTACCCGGGTCACTTTTTTTCCCTTTCTTAAAAATAGGAACTATATTAGCTATTCTCCAGTCAAACGGTACAACCCCTGAGTTTAGAGATTCATTAAAAATTTTTGCTAATGGGCTTGCAATTTCATGTGCCAGTTCCTTTAATATTCTTGGATGAAGATTATCTGGGCCGCCTGATTTACTCTCATTAAGCTGTTCAAGTTTGGCTTCTACCTCGGATATGGTAATATCTACCCCCACATCCTTATTCCCATTTGTCATGCTGCCACTATTCCTAAGCGCCTCATTAGCCTCATTAAAGACTGAGGCAAAGTATTTGTTTAGATATTGAGCCATGCCTAGATTATCCTTAACCTCCACTCCATCCTCAGTGTTTAGCGGTCCCACTTCTTCTTTGTTTTCTTCCTATTTATATGGCTATAAAACTTTTTACTATTGGTTTTAATTCCCTTTGCAAGGTCCAATTCTACATGCCTTTTAGCCTGTCTCACTTTATCCCTACATGCTCTGACCTCAATAAGGTAGGTTTCTTTGCTGATCCCTCCCATCTTCCACTCCTTGTATGCTTTCTGTTTTTTCTTAATCACCTCTCTGAGATGCTTGCTCATCCAGCTTGGTCTAAAACCCCTGCCTATGAATTGTTTCCCCTTTCTTGGGATACAGGCTTCTGATAGCTTCTGCAACTTTAACTTGAAATAATCCCAGGCCTCCTCCGCCTTTAGGTCCATAAATTCTTTAGTCCAATCCACTTCCCTAACTAATTTCCTTAATTTATTAAAGTTAGCCCTTTTGAAATCAAAAACCCTAGTCTCAGATTTATTTTTGTTTATCCTTCCATTTAGTTTGAACTGAATTAGCTCATGATCACTCGAGCCAAGGTTGTCCCCTACAACCATTTCTTCAATGAGGTCCTCACTACTCACCAAAACCAAATCTAAAATGGCATCCCCCCTTGTTGGTTCAGCAACTACCTGATGAAGGAATTCATCAGCTATCACATCTAGGAAAATCTGAGCCCTATTATTATTACTAGCACTTGTTCTCCAATCTATATCTGGGAAGTTGAAGTCTCCCATGATCACACAGTTCCCATTAGTATTTACTTCCTTAAAAACATTAAAAAGGTCTCTATCCATATCCAAATTAGATCCCGGTGGTCTATAGCACACCCCAAGCACTATCCCAGGGGAGGCTCTAGTAGTTTTCTTCCCCAATGTGATTTTTGCCCAGACAGACTCTGTCTTATCCATTCCATCACTTTTTATTTCTTTACAGTCTACCTCATCATTGATATACAATGCTACTCCCCCACCTTTACCTTTATTTCTATCTTTCCTAAACAGCACATACCCTTCAATACCTGTACTCCAGTCATGACTACTATTCCACCATGTTTCGGTTATTCCTATGCTTTGCTGAAGTTAGTTATAAACAATTAAATAAAAGTAAATACCTCAAAGCAGTCCAAAACATTTTCAACAACTCCCCTGAGGTAGAGGAAGTGCTATTCTCCTCAGACTTGCCCATTGTCACATTGGAAAGCTAGGGCAGAGCTGAGCAGTGAACACTGATCTTCCCAATCCCAGACTTGTGCCGACCCTTCCTTTCATATTATACCCTCCCCTCCATCTGTGTCCTGTTAATATTTTCATTAAACAGAGCTACTATCACACTTGATCCTAAATTTGTCAAGTGTCTGGCACTGGGATGGCTTCCGGGGTAAGGCGCTGGCATTAAATAAAAACTCCCTATAGCTGATCACTAATAGCTAATACGAATAACACATTTTAAAGAAAACAGTAAATACAATTCTCTTAATTGCTGGTGAGATGTCCACTTTCAATGGCATTGACTAGTTCTGTTTTTTCAGCTCCAGAAAAAATTACACCTCCTCTCCCCCCCCCCCCCCCCCCCCCCGCCCCCCCACACACACACTCTGGGCTTAGAAATAATGTTGTAAATTGCAATACTTGTCTCAGTATTCAGACTAAATTTAAGAGACTTCTTGACTGTTCCCCCTCCCTCCCCCCGTTTGGTTTGTTTTTGTTTCTGGATTTTAGCACTGCCCGGTAAGCAGGAATGGGAATGCAGGCTGCTCTGAAGCTGTCTCTCACTAATTGCCATTGAAGGCAATACTGTACCTAGTTCCTCAACACTTGTATAAAGTGTTAGCCTTGTCTGGTGCTAGAGGAGATTGTCATCATGGAGAGACTTCTCTTGCTATAGTTAAGGTTGAAACTATTTTTCTGCTGCAAGCCTGACTTTTCACACCCCTCAATCAATCCTGTTTATTATAGTAGTACCTAGGGCCTGTCCAAGACTGGGGCCCCATTGTGCTAGACCCTCCACAAACACAGTAGCGCAGCCAGGTCCGAAGCGCAGGGGGAGCGGCGCTATAAAAAGGCGCCTCCCCCTGTACTCACCCGGCAGCGCTCTGGGTCTTTGGCGGCACTTCGGCGGCGGGTCCTCACTCACTCCGGGTCTTTGGTGGTACCCGCCGCCGAAATGCTGCTGAAGACCCGGAGCGCCACCGGGTGAGTGCAAGAAGCGGCGCTTAAAAAGAAGCGGCGTCTTTTTTTAGTGCTGCTAAAAAAAGGCGCCACTTCCGCCACTTCTGCTCACAGGGGGAGCGTCCGCTCCCCCCGCTCCCCTCTGGCTACGCTACTGCACAAACGCTGAGGAAAACTTTTGTCCTTGCCCCAAAGAATTTACCTCTTCTAATTCTAAACCACAGGCACTTACAGATTCAAGGTCTTAGGCCTAGGTAACATTTTTTACGAATCATGGGAGGCAAATCAGACACCATGGGGCTGCATCAAAGCATTTTCTAAAAACAAGAATTAAAATTTAAAAAAAGCCAACAGGCTTATTGTTTTTCCACTCTTTTTTTTTTTTTTTTTTTTTTTTAAACGCACAGGGGAGGCTTATGTTATAAAGAGCTGAGTTCCAAAATGTGGGAGTTCTCACTACATTTTTAGAACTAATGGTTAGAGCCTAGAGGCTCAGCCCTTAGTTTGACATAACTATCAAATCATGCCTCAGGCCTTGTCTACATACAAATTTGAACTGGATTAACTCAGGCTATGGCTACACTACCGCTTAAATCAGGCCTGCACAACTCGTAAAGTGGCGAGGGCCATATTACTCCAAAGAAAGCAGCTAAGGGCCGAAACCCCCCGGCCCCGCGGAAACACACCCCCGCCCAGTTCCACCTGCCCCGCGGAAACAACCCCTCCTTCCCCAGCGCTAGGGTGTGGAAGCCTGTAAAGGGGGAAAGAAATAGCGCGCATAGGGTGACCAGATCACAGCAGTAAAATAGGACCCGTCCCATCCCCGCTCGGCCCCACCATCACACCCCTCTTCACCCCTCCAGGGGTCACTATATTACCGCACACAGCAGTCAATCAATGCAGTTGTAGATAAATCTCTGCATTATGCATTTTTGTATAACTTTTATATGACTTTGTATTGAACCTTGGTAATATGTTATAGCGGGCCCCTAAGGTAGTATAATTATGGTAAAAGAACAATGTCTTTTTGGTAGAAGTAGAATAAGATCTTCCCCCAACTTTGTATTCAATTGCCCTGTTGAATGAATGAGGTGTGAATGAGGAAGGCGTGGAAGGCAGGCACCTCCACACAGCTGCAACCCTTGGAGAGATGGGAGCCAGACCAAGGACAATCAAACTTGTCAAGTGGGCTGACTAGAGAAGAGCAGACACACTGACGGCCTCAGGAGTGAGAAGCAAGCACCTTCCTTTGGGAACACCCTCTTTGCAGCATTGGGACAACCCCTCGCCCAAAGACAAGCTGCAAAAAGGACCAACGGACGAAGTCTCAGATTCTGGGCCACACAGTGAGCCCACCTACTCACCACCCCCACCCCCGCGGGCCGCACAGTGAGCCCACACGGGCCGCATGCGGCCCCTGGGCTGCATGTTGTGCAGGCCTGGCTTAATTTATGTTGATTTATGTCGCTCAGGGATGTGAATTAGCCACCTCCCTGAGTGACATAATTTGTGCCGACATAAGCACTGTCCACACTGGTGCTTATGTCGGTGGGAGAGCTTCTCCTCCGACATAGCTATCGCTGCTCATGGGCTCATAATTAAGCTCAGAGTGCCACAGCTGCGTTGGTGCAGCTGCGCCGCTGTAAATTTTCTAGTGTAGCCGTAGCCTCGAGGTGCATTTTTAAAACTAATTTAGCTAATCTGCTCCAAAACCCTCTGTGGATGCTCTTAAATCAGTTGTAAAATGGCTTATACTGAATTTTGCTTGTGTCCGTTCCTTACAAAAAATAAGTTGCAACATCCCTTTTTTGAATGCAGCTTACTTAGTTCCATGGGCTTGTGCGGGGTGGTGGTGAGGAGCAGTGAGGAGCCCAATGATCCATCCTCTCCCCCAACCGTCAGTGGGTGCACCCCTGCTCTTTCTCACAGTCAAAGGTGATTCCCTCCCCCCCATGCCAATGCAGACGTAAATAAGAGAACATGACTCCTCACCCCCTTGCTCAGCCACATCTTGCCCATAATTCTAAAATGCATCCTGTCTTAGGAATCCCATGGAGTTCACAAGTCTACATGCTGGCTTCTACAGGCCTTAGGAAGTCTACACCACACAGTTGTCAGTTTCTTGAATTATTGTCTTGCATACTTTAGGAGGGGCATCTTCCTACATTAGCACTGGAGCTTCCATGCTAGGGGCATCTTACTTTGTACAAAAGTACCATGGTACACGGGCCGTTGCAGCATGCACTGTTTCAATGTGTTTGGTCATCTGAGCAACCTCTGGGTTAATGATGAAATTGTAATTACATTTTCACTGCATATGCTGGATGACACTGCTTAAGTTGAACCTCTTGAGATCTGAAGGGACCCTCCAGTTTGCACTCTGCAAGATGTAATATGGGCAATGATTTTATTCTTTGAATTATTGAGGATACTTAGGATTGAAAGGTGGAGGACTTTGCTTTCAGAAATGCCACTACAATATAGTGTGGTTGTAGAAGGAAAGCCTGAGATAAAGTTGTATTTTACCCAGCAAGGCAAGGATGCAGGAAGCTTTATCACACTTTATCTATTAGTGATCCAGTCCAGTGGAAATAAAGTCTCAACTGAATTTCTACTTTAGTTCTGAAGAGGCTATGGGCTCTTCATAGTTGCTGCATTTTCAACCTGACTTTGACTGACCCATACCCACTTCTGCTCACTTAGTCAAAACTATATAAATCAATCTGAAATTCCCTATGTCTGTCCTTATACCAGACTAGAATTATTTGAGATCCCGTGAGATCACAGCCCAAGGTGATCTAGCTACACATAGGGAAAACAGAGCAGACAGTGGGGGTAGTAAAGGGAAATTATGATCTAAACAATCTTACATTTGTAAGTTTTAAGGCCAGAAGGGACCATTAGATCATTTAGTTTGACCTCCTGTGTACCACAGGCCATAGAATTTCATCCAGTTACTCCTCTCTGGAGCCCAATAACTTGTGTTTGACTAAAGTACATCTTCTAAAAAGGCACCTACTGGGAATTTGCTACATGACCCTACCAACGCTGACACTGCAACAGTCTTTACTGACATCAAGGAGACACAAGGACACATCCATAAAGTTGACAATATCCCTTGGTGGCATTAGTAACAGTATTCAGCAAATTTCTGTCTTAGGAACTCCGTTGTCTCATCTGCGACATTAAATGTCTCATGCACTGTCTTTGCTTATTCCCTTGAACAGTAATGAAGTGTGTTGCAATATAGGGTGTTTGGGTTTTTTTTTAAATGTATGATTTTTTTGCTGTGGCAAGAAGATATAACTGATAGTCACCTAGAACTATACTAATATAACTAGGTTACAGCACAGCACAGCCCTCCATGACCAGGCAGAACTCCATAGACACCTTAGTAACAGATATGCTTCCATTTGTTTCCAGCCCCTTCCAGTTCAACAGAAGGGAAAATCTCTGTTTGCACACAAGTGAGTAATTCAGATTCCAATCAATAGAAGGCATTGGTTTGTACACTAGCCAGTTCATTACACTATATAAACAGACGCTTAATCCAACCACCTTTTCCACTTTTCTGCCAGGTTGCCTTTAAAATTCAGTGACTGGTGGATTAATTGATTGGATTCAGACCCTGTATAGCAGGCTATTCTCCTAACAGTTTTAATCAAGGAGACAATAGGTTCTGCTCAATCTCTTCTTTTATTCACTCTGACAATCAGGGTCCAGACACCCTAGGGGGAGAACAGATTTAAACCCCCCAAAATGAGCAGTTAAAACCATCTGATTGCAGACTGTATTGTTGTACTATAAAAGCATAGTAAGGTCTTTTATAAGCCTGTAATGTTCTGACCTGATGGTCATTATGAGATATGTATACAGACTGTGGTTATCAGGACTGGCTTTAAGCTGATTCCCCGGAATTGAGCCCCGCACCCAAAGGGGTTTTTTTTTTTTGCTCCGACGAATCAGCGGGACTCATGGGAGGGTTTTTTGTTTTTTTTTGCTTCGAGAAGTCCGGTAGGAGGGTGCGGGGCCCCGCCGTCATTCTTTGCATGGGGCCCCGCACCCACTAAAGCCGGCCCTGGTGATTATACATTTATATGTTTGTGTATATAGAAAACTGAGCTCAATCTGTGCTACCTGAGCTACACCTCACACGTGGGGTGGCACAATCTAAAGGGGAGGACACGTGAGTGCCCCATTGGTCTCCTCTGCCCAGCGACACCCCCCCTCTGCCCTGCTCCCAGCCTGTGACCTGCCCCACCAGAGTTACTTGCAGGGTCAGCGGGAGGGGGCTCTTCGTCCTCCTCCTGCTGCTCCTGCCCCATGGCATGTTCGGCTGCTCTCCCTGTCAGCTCCTGGGCAGGGAGCAGGAGGGAGTGGCTCCTCACAATGGCTGAAGCTGGCCCCTCTGGGTCACTGCTCTGTGCTGTGCAGCAGCTGCCTGAGAGAGAACCTGGCTGGGTAGATGGTGGCAGCAGCTGCCCGCTCCCCAACCCAGGCCTGGCTGCTGAGGACAGGCACCAAGTGATCTGGAAATGTGCTGGGTGGGGGGGACCTCCGGCTTGCTCGGCCCCTGTCCCCAGCAGCCAGGCTCAGGCAGGGAGTGGGTGGCCTCCTCCTGAGCCGGGCTCTCACAGGCAGCTGCTACACTGCACAGAACAGTGACCCGGAGCGGCCGGCATGAGAAGTGACTGGTCCTGCCCCTTTACGGTAGCCAACTTTCTATTTGCAGAAAAAAAAGAGGTATGGGAGGGGGCTCGGGCTGGGGCAAAGGATTGGGTTCTGGCTAGGAGTGTGGGCTCTGGGGTGGGGCTGAAGATAAGAGGTTTGGGGTGTAGGAGGGGGCTCCAGACTGGGGCAGAGGGTTGGGGTGGAGGGGGGGAGGCTCTTGGCTGGAAGGTGCAGACTCCGGGGGGGGCAGAAAGGAGGGGTTCAGTGTGTGGGAGAGGGATCTGGGCTGGGGCAGGGGGTTGGGGTGCAGGAAGGTGAGGGCTCTGGCTGGGGGTGTGGGCTCTGGGGTGGGGCTGCATATGCGGGGTTTGGGGTGCATGCAGGAGGGGGCTCCAGCCTGGGGCAGGGGCTTGGAGTGTGGGAGGGGGGCTCTGGGCTGGGGGATGTAGGCTCCGGGGTGGGGCCAGAATTGAGGGGTTCAGGGTGTGGGAGGGAGATCCGGGCTGGGGCAGGGGGTTAGGGTACGGGGGAGGGCTCTAGAGGGGAGGGGGCTAGGGTTTAGGGTGCAGGAGGAATCTCTGGCCTGGGGCAGGTGGTTGGGGTGCAGGACGGGGTGCGGGCTCCAGGCGGTGCTTACCTCAGGCAGCTCCTGGGAAGCTGCCAGCAGCTCCCTCCAGCTCCTAAGCGGAGGCGGGGCCACATGGCTCTGCACGCTGCCCACACCCGCAGGCACTGCCCCCTCAACTCCCATTGGCCGCAGTTCCTGGCCACTGGGAGCTGCTGAGCTGGCGCTGGGGGCAGGAGCAGTGCGCAGAACCCCCATGGCCGTTCCTCTGCCTAGGAGCCATGGGGAGATGCCGGCAGCTTCCTGGGAGTTGTGTGGGGCCAGGTAGGGAGCCTGCCTGCGCCAGTGACCCGACTTTTAAGGGCCAGGTCAGCGGCGTTGACAAGAGCCGCCAGGGTCCCTTTTCAGCCGGGTGTTCAGTTGAAAACTGGACACGAGTGGTTTCCCTACACGCCCCCCTGACTTCCCCTCCCCCCCCCCCAGTTTTGTGAACTAGTTACATGCCAATTTAGTGACACACACACCCCCTGCAAATTCAACCCCCCCCGCCCCCATTTCAATTCCTGGGGAAACCACTGCTGGACACCTGGCAACCCTATGCCTCTTCCGCTCCCTGCCTGGGCCCAGCTGCCAGGGACAGGGGCCGAGCATGCAAGAGGCATGGGGGCAGCCGCAGCCGGGAGAAGGACAGAGCCTCCTCCATCCCCCACGGCAGGCCAAGCAGAAATCTGGGGGTCACTTGACCCTGAATGCCCCCCTTATGCACCATGGATGAGCAGTATAGCAGGGAGGGGCACCTCCCAAGCCAGGTGTCTACCTGAAACCAGCTTCATGTAACTATCCATTGTCCAGCCCAGGAAAAAGACAATGATGGGCCATTGGAACTAAAGGAAAGACACTGAGACAACATGAAATTGAACAGAGCATCCCGGCTCCTGATCATCAAGCCAGCAGGGAATTCCCCAATCTGAATAAACATGAGTCACCATGGACTGAGAGGAAAAATTAAAATAAAAAGCCCTTTAACAGCAGCGCTGATTCTGTGGTTTTTCTGTTCAATAAACTTTTTGTTTATTTCCATCCCAGGCACATCTCTCATGTGCAAACTGTGTGGAATGTGCATCCCAGAGTAAGCTGGTATCTGGGGGGCTGGTTTCATGCCATTTGGGGTGACAAATCAGAGGGGAACAGTCCAAGTGTCTGGTCATTAAGAACTCGGGGAGGATGGATTTGGGGAGACCTGAGACTGGAAGAGCTGTTGCTATTGCCCTGCAAAGAGTAATTGAGCTGGTAAGATCCAGGTGAAACTATATGCTTGTGGGCAGGCTACTGCTGTCAGGGATCTGAACCATAGCTGCACAGCACAAACGCCCCCAAGGTTACAGGGCAGGCAGTGACAGAACCCCTTAGTGGTCTGGGTGATCCCCAAAATGTAACATTCCCCTCCTTCCTCGCCTCACATATCACACCGCCATGCTATACCAATTGGTCTTCTCCCACATCTCATGTTCTTTCCATTCCAAACCATACTGCAACACAATGTGACGGGTACCTTAGACTCTCATCTGTTTTCAGGACTCTTGTAATGATATCATAGAGTAAATAATCCATGCACTAGAAGATAGCCAAATAAAGAAAGGGTGGTAAAGATAAAAAAGGCTTTCTTTCTTTGATCACAATAACGTGACAACAAATGTCAGTGGTATATAACCCACAGTCATGTCAACATTTCTTTTTATGTCTAACAATACATCTTGATTTTGCCGTTGTTTAGGTCTCTCAAATAACAAGTATGGGCAACTTATTGAAACCTGCATCAATAAGTATTATTAAACATTTATATGGCAACAGTGCCAAGAAGCCTCTGCCTGAGGAGGACCCATTGGGCTATGCACTGTACATAGGGTGACCAGAGAGCAAATGTGAAAAATTGGGACAGGGGGTGGAGGGTAATAGAAGCCTACATAAGAAAAAGACCCGAAAATCGGGACTGTCCTTATAAAATTGGGACATCTGGTCACCCTAACTGGACAACTACAAAGTAAGTGACCATCTCTGCCCCAAAGACAAGATATAATTGGTGGATGAGACAAAGAATCAGGTGGGGAGGGCCAGGGAAACAAAAATAATGTCTTAGCCAATCATTAAGAGACATCACAACTCACCATCTACATAACCATTATCAGACGCTATAGCTAGATCTAGAAAAGTGCGTGGTAGCACTAAAATGTACATGACTTTAATCGAGGGATATGTTGACGAGAGCAAAATCATTCAATTTGAGGTTACAGATATGATTGTACTGTTGGCCCAATACATTTGAAAGCCCACTTCCTAATGTTAAGATTTTTCTCTTTTCAGGCTATCCCTGACCGAATATATGTACGTTTGTGATCATACAATACTATAGATGTTGGCAAAACAAAAGTGCATTTTTTTTGAGGATTGCAAAAACATAAGCAATTTTATTTAAGTTTAAAGGTGCCATTAAACATGGAAACAAGGTGGGTTTTTATGTTTTGCAATGCACATGCTCATAAAACAGATTAAGTTTATCATGTGCAACACTATAATTTCTTCACACTTTACAAAACAGGTCTGAAGCATAATCATATAAAATGATTATACATGACATTTACATTAGAAACATGTACTACAATAGATATGGCTTCCATAAGTCTGTTCGTGTTGATTCCTTAACCAAAAGCTGTCCCATAGTTGGGACATCTTCCTTGCCTCGGAGCAAGACAGAGCAGAATTCCCAAAGTGCATTGCTAAACAGAAGACGAGTGCATCTACAACAGGCAAACACAGCCGTGCTAAGCTGAGGTGCTTCATGAACTGTACTCAGGTTACCTCAAAGAGTTAGCCACTTTGGGACAGATGCACTCACAAATATAAAATATAATTGTGCTGTGGGCGCATTTGTTGTCTAACCAAAAAAAAGGGGCGGGGGGGGAATTACTTCTGTTCCCTTCTATTTAAAAACAATCGCTTTCTTCTGAGACTGTCTTTTTTTGTTTTTAAATTCAATGTGATATTGACAGCCCTGGAGAATAAGGCCCTGTCTACAATACAAACACAATCATGTCATGGTTAGGACGCAATTGTCCCCTGACCCAAATACAACAGAACATTTCTATATGCCATCAGGCTATTCAGAACTATTTAGCAGATTATATTCCTTCTTTCACAGCCAGCAGGCAGGGTTGAGTAAACTGAACTATTTTGCTTTGGCTGGAAGTGTAGTATTGTAATTTATTGATGTACTTAGTAAAAATAAAATACAGGGCAAATTGAGATTATAGGTACTATTTTAAGGTTTTGATAATAAAGCTGAAAGCTCAATTTCTAAATCACATCACATTTTCTTTGTTTCTGTTTTGATTAAACAGAATGTAAATAGGACTACGAAAGCAAATTGAGATAACCCACTATTTAACAATCCTAGATACAAAAGACTAGTCAAGTGCAGTAGTGGGAAGGGGGGAAAGAGAGAACAAGGAGATCAATCTGTAACTGACTGTGAACAATCAATTGAGATAACCCACTACCTTCGGACCAGCCAAGAGTAAAAGCTGCCTAAGTAGGTATTTATAACTGAAAGATTTGTATATTTTCAATGTTATGGTTACTTTAAAGTCAGACTCGTGTGATGCTATGTTTACCACACAGTTCCTGTATTTCTTATTGTCATAGGTGAGAAGGACATGAGAGCAAATAAAAGGAAAACTGCGGAAGAAAACAACATCAACTGGGAATCAGATCTTCAGAGCTGCATGCTGGGAAACCTGTATGCAAACTAAGTAACAGCTCACACGGCTCTGTTTTATGAAAGGCAGACAATCCTGAATAGGATTTGTGCATGCCGCCCAATCGGATCACTTACTGCGTATATTTATAGCGCTGGGTGTAGATAAGAATAAATGAAATGCTGCTGTGCATGGTAAGCCTAGCACTGAGTTTATATGTCATACTATCTTTAACCAACAGATGACATTGCTCTCCTAGGAGAGCGATTGCACTGAGCAACATGCTGGCTCCCAGCTCTGAAACGGCAGGTTTTGCATAAAGCTTCAGCTGTTGCCATATCCCCTTTCACAAAGCAGCCAACATTTGGCTGGGGTGGGGAGATGGGGTGGGAATCCAATTCTTCAAATAACCTGGAGGGGCATCAGAGGGACATTTGTCCATCTGGGTGAATTTGGGGGCATTTTAATGCGAATCTCTCTGTTATCGGGAGCTCAATAGGGTTAGGATTTGGATAAAGATCCATGACCAAAGCTATGACTCAACTCCCCAGTTCAACATTTGGCTCACCATAGCTACAGTGTTTACTGGATAAGGACTAAATAAGACCCATAGCCTACTACCCCTTCCTGGACTTCAGGTAAGTCTGTGTATTCAGGGGACATCTCTCCACTTTCTTTTTCTAGGGCCTATGGCCTGGGGCCCCTGGCTTCTCTCTCTCCATGAGGCAGCTTGTGACTTTTCCACTCTTTGTCTTTGCTTTGTGGGGGGTGGAAGGTTGGAGGTTTCCCCCTTCAGTCTGTGTTCCCCAACCACTACCCCCTTGCAGTCATTGACAGCTATCACAATTTTATCAACAGTCTCATGGTGTTTGGCATTTTTCCCTAAAGCCTCAGCTCCAGGAGTCATGTGAATATATGTGGGCTTGGCACAACTGATTATATATATAATTTCAATGGATAACATCCACATTTCTTTTTAAGCATTTTTTAAATTTCTATTTATTTAAATATTCACCATTGCAGGATTTTTTCGGGAGGGGGGGTGTCAGACAATAAATTATTTAATGACAGAAGAACTTGAGATTTGAAAAGTTAAAGCTTTGTAACCACTAAAACTCAAATTGTCAACATAACCAACATAACGTCAAAATATACGAAGTAAATATCCTTAAATCAAACAAAGTTTGTAAGCCACATTTTTCTTACTTTGCCTATTTGTAAATTTGCATTCTTATCAACAGAATATTTTTCATTGGTTTTTGTGCATATGGTGAAATTGATGTTTACAACATTTACCAGTAAAAGTCTAATCCTTCCAAAGCCTAAATACGTAAGAATCGCTGCCTAAAAACAAAAAAAAAGTTTCTAGCTGTCATAGTTGCAGAGAAAAACTTGAAAATGTGATTTGAGTGCATGCTAAAGAGTCAAAAAATGGAAAGTGAATAAGAACCCAAAATTAAAAAATAAAAAACTAATGATGTTTAAGACAATCTTACTGTTTCTTGGAGGGGATGATTTATGATTCGTGAAGTTGGCTGCACTGCATCTCGTTGTAATCCAACATACCAATGTACCTCATTTTCCCTTCCTCCCCCTGCTCTCCCGTAACCCCTTCAAATACCAGCAGGACATCCTTGCTGGAGAGAGATTTTTGTTTATTCTGACATTAAAAAAAAAAAAAGTTACACACATTAAGAAAAAAACACTTACGCCAATGAGCTGGTGCTTCATATACTGTATATAATTGGGGCAGGGACTAGTAACATTTATGAAGGGAAGGGTGAAAGATTCACTCAGGCATGGAACTCGGAGGTTCAACACTTGGAGGCTGAATTTGAACAGCCAGAGACCAGGGCTATTAGAGGGGCCCAGTGCGGGGCTGCAAGGATTAGGGATGCCTTGAGGGAGCAATTTGAGGCTGAAAGCCACCAGTAATGTTTGGTGCCCTGCACGGGAGTGAAGAGCAGTGGTTCCAGTGTTAGTAGATATCTGTGTTTGCTACACTGACTTGCAGGGCCAGTGCAAGGATATTTTGCGCCCTAGGCGAAACTTCCACCTTGCGGGCCCTCCCCGCGCGCGCCAGGGCTGGTACTTGGGGTGGCATCGAGAATGGGGCGGCAGTCCGAGTCCCGCGGCGGCAATTCGGCGGCGACTGCTTGGGGCGGCAAAATTGTTAGAGCCCCCCTGCCCGCCGCTATCCACTCCCTCCCACTTCCCGCCCCCTGACTTCCCCCCACAGAACCCGCAACCCATCCAACCCCCCCTGCTCCTTGTCCCCTGATTACCCCCTCCCAGGACCCCTGCCCCTAACCACCCCCCGGAACCCCACCCCCTATCTAAGCCTCCCTTCTCCTTGTCCCCAACTGCCCCCTCCTGAGACCCCTCCCCACCCTAACTGCTCCCCTAGGACCCTAACCCTACCTGTCCCCTGACTGCCCCAACCCCTATCCACACCCTTGCCCCCTGACAGACCGCTGGGACTCCCATGCCTATCCAACTACTCCCTGTCCCCTGACTGCCCCCCCAGAACTCCCGACCCATCTAACCACCCCTGCTCCCTATCTCTTGATTGCCCCAACCCCTCTCCACACCCTTACCCACTGACAGGCCCCTCCCAGAACCCTTGACCCATCTAACCCGCCCTGCTCCCTGTCCCCTGACTGCCCCGACCCTTCTCCATACTCCTGCCCCTTGGCAGGTCCCCCTCAAAACCCCCGACCCATCCAACTCCCCCTGCTCCCTGTCCCTTGACTGCCCCCTCCAGACACCCCCTGCCCCTTCTCCAACCGGCCAGCACGCTACCTTAGACACGCTGCCGGCCGCGCTCTCCTGCGGATCGCACAGCCCGAGCCCGGCCCCCGCCGCTCTGGGCTGCAGGGGAGAGGGGGAGGAGGAGGGGAGGGGAGGAGCTCTAGAGTTTCTGGAGAACCCAGTGGAGCGGCTGGCCGGCGATCTGGACTGTGGGGGGTGCGGCTTCTCCCCGCTAGCGGCGCCGCCGTCTTTGAAGGGCTGCTGCCCCCTTGCGCACGCCGCGCCGGCTCCTCCATGGCTGGGGCTCGCCACCACCGCAAGCGCGACGCTTCGGCTCTCTGTGCCTCCGGAAGGCGGCTCCTCCCTGCCGAGCTGGGGAGCCGTACCGGCCGCCTGGGAAGCCCCGGTGCAACAGGGGCCACTCAGTGCCCTGGGCAGGGGGCGGAGAGGCTGGGACCAGCCCCCTGGGCAGGGCGCCATTCTTTGGTCCCCCCCCCCCCCCCCCCCGGCAAATCTTGGCGCCCTAGGCAACCGCCTAGTTGGCCTAATGGTTGCACCGGCCCTGCTGACTTGCAGTGCGTGTTGCTTTCCTGGGCTAAGGTATCTTTTACTTAATGCAATAATAAAGAATGTTTTCAAAGCCAAAAAAGCCATCTATTGAAAAGAAACACAACTGCTTGGGAAACAGAAAGGGCAAGGGGATGGGGTGGGGAACGGTTCAATCACAGATTTGCGTATGTCCTGTTCTCATACTCGGCCTTCCTGTCTGGAGTGCTGTGCAATGAGTGCTGCACTTCAGGCTGGCTAAAATGCATGGTGATGGGGGTTGAGTGCCCTGGGTAAAGGTCGTAGTTTTCAGGCTGGGTGGTGAAGCTACAGGTGTTGGAGGCAGCTGGTGGCGATAAGAACCTGGATTTAGGGGAAAGTGAGTTGGAGGTGACATGGGGGCACAAGGGAAAGAGTTTTGGGACAAGGGCTGCAGAGGAGGGTGGGCGTGGTAGTGCTCTGCCTGCATTGCTACTAGTGCCTGAATCGAGTCAGCGTGGCGCTCCATGATGCTTAGAAGCTACTCCGTGCTTTGGTACCGGCGTTCCAGATTCTACTGGCTGACCTTCCTTTCACTCTCCCGCCACTACTGCGCTTTTTGATATTCATTAAGGGACTGCTGCATTCCTTCATGCAGCATGTCCTCTTCGCTTCTAGGTGGCCTCTTCCTAATTCTTTGGAGTCTTTCGGCTGGCGATAACACGGATGGCTGAGATCTCAAGGTTGCATCTGTAAAGGCAAAATGCAACACTTAACAGAGGCAGCATTGTTCACATTAGACAGAGCAATGATTCGCCCATATTTAAAGACAAGCACAGTCTACACAATAACAGAATTTGCCCGTCCCAAAGCGAGCGCACATAACCTACAGGAGCCCCAAAATGGTGAGTAAGCACAGGGGCAAGCGGCACTGATTGTTTCATGGCCACACTGTCCTCTGGGTTTCTGTGCTTTGGGGAGAGCTAACAGCTGCAGGGGGCCCCTATACTGAACACTGTCCCCACATTTTCCACAGGAGTTCATCCTGGAAGATATCTCGCTGCTGAGGGTGACCTGGGAAGCAAGGGAGGGTCTTCTATTACAATGCGGCTTCCACCCTGGCCCATATGCAGCTTGCCTGTGTGCAGCAATGGTCTGCCCGCCCCTCACGGCACAGTGGCGCGGACATGTTAGCCTGACTGGGACAAGGACCACAGTGGCTCTCCCAAAAAACCTGCACAAGCGCATTGCCCAAGTTCTGGATGAGACATTTGAAGAGATCACTGAGGCTAATTACCATGATATGAAAGAGCACATCAACGCCCTATTCTGCATCTAGGCATGCATGCAGCCCTAACCCTCCTCGCCCCAAGAGCCCACACCGAAGAACTTCCTTCCCAAAATAAAAGCCACTTACCGGGCACCTCCTCTGGTGTTTGTCCTTCCCCAAGCACTGGCCGCTGCGACTGACTACTTTACTCCTGGCTTGAGAACAGCTCCTAGCTGCATGCATCTAGGGATTCTGGGGTGTCTTTCTCCTCCTCAGTACCCTCGTTCCTGCTTTCCTCCTCCTCCTGCCTTGTTGGACTGGGCTCTGAAGTATCCATGGTGGGTCCTCGGAGGGAGGTGGGGTCGCCCCCAAGTATTGCGTTCAGCTCTTCGTAGAAATGGCAGGTCGCAGGGGCAGCACGAGAGCGGCAGTTTGCCTCCCAGGCTTTGTGGTAGGCATTACGCAGTTCCTTCACTTTAACCCTGCATGGCAGTGCGTCCTGGTGATGGCCCCTTTCCATCATGGCCCTTGATATCTGCCCAAAGGTATCGTAATTCCTACAGCTGGAGCGCAGCTGGTACTGGACAGCTTCCTCCTCCCAAACACTGATGAGGTCCAGCACCTCGCCATTGCTCCATACTGGGAATCGCCTGGCACATGGAAGCATGGTCACCTGGAAAGATGCGCTGAGAGCACTCCACGCCTGGCTGAGCAAACAGGAAGGGGATTTTCAAAATTCCCAGAGAATTTAAAGGGCGGGTCTGACGGTTGGTCACCTGAGGGCGGGCAGTAGAGTTCAAAGTGATGACCAGAGTGGCTAGAACAGGCATTGTGGGACACTTCTGGAGGCCGATCAGAGCCCATTAACAGACCAGGGCGTCCACACTGGTGCTGCGGCGCTCCAGCCGGGGCGCAGCAAGCATTATGCCTTTCATAAAGGTGGATTACCAGGAGCGCTCCAGCCACGGAGTCCAGGTGCTTTACGTGCCTTGCCAGTGTGGACGCATCATGAGTTAGGGTGCCTGGGGCTGCTTTAATGCGCTCTAAGGGTACGTCTACACTACAGAATTAGGTCGAAATTATAGAAGTCGATATTTTAAAACCCGAATTTATGGAATCGATTGTGTGTCCCCCCACTAAAGAGCATTAACACCATGAGGTCGACGGACTGTGTCCACAGTAGCGGGGCTAGCGCCGACTTTCGGAGCGTTGCATTGCGGGTAGCTATCCCACAGTTCCCGCAGTCTCCTCCGCCCATTGGAATTCTGGGTTGCAATCCCAAAGCCTGATGGGGCAGAAAACATTGTTGCTGGTGGTTCTGGGTACATGTCGTCAAGCCATCAAACGTCCCTCCCTCCCTCCGTGAAAGCAATCTTTTTCGCGCCTTTTTTCCGGGGTTTCCAGGGTTTCCGGGTTTGCTATGGAAGCCTGCTCAGCTCACAATTACCGTACATCTACAGCGTACGCCTGGACGTTAGGTCTAGTGGGGATTCAGTCGCATTATAATATGGGCAGAGGAATAGCTCAGTGTTCTGAGCGTTGGCCCGCTAAACCCGAGGTTGCGAGTTCAATCGTTGAGGGGGCCGTTCTGCCTCAGGCTGGTAGTCGTGGGACTACATAGCATAAGTTCCTTGCCTTCTAGCTGCAGATGGTGCAATAGGCCATAAATGATGGTAGGCACGGGACTACACAGCTGCAGATCATACAATATGCTTGAAATTCGTGTGCTCCTGGCCTATGGTGTGGCTGGCCAGGGGCACTTGGACATAAATGGGAGTGACCAGAATGACTTTGGTTGTTCTCTTTTTTACATTTTGTTTAAGGGAGATTCAGTACTGCCTGGAACACGGGCAGAAGGATAGCTCAGTGGTCTGAGTGTTGGCCTGCTAAACCTGGGGTTGCGAGTTCAATCCTTGAGGGGGCCCAGCGATGATGATGGATATCAAGGCTATTGAACCATCTGCAGCTAGAAGGGAAGGCGCCTACCTTTGCTTCCCAGCATATTGTACCATCTGCTCCTAGAAGGAAATGAGCCTAACCCTTGCTCCCCCCTCCCTCCGGGAAAGCAACTGAGGGGGGAGCCAGAAATCCTTTCGTGCCTTTTTTCATGCGGGCGCCATATTGCTGACACCATTGTTATCCACCCGCCGCTTCTGCTCCCACTCTGCTGTCCTGCAAACAGCATACCAGGGAAAGCATGGAACACGATCAGATCACCGCGGCTGTTATCGCCGTTATGAACACCACGCGCATTGTCCAGGAGTATATGGAGAACGAGAACCAGGAGCTGCTACAGCTACAGCAGGCGAGGAGGCGACAGCAGCGCCCTGAGGACAGTGATGAGGACATGGACACAGACCTCTCTCAAAAAAGGCCCCCCCGCAAGGTGGACATCATGGTGGTAATGGGGCTTGTTGATACAGTGGAACGCCGATTCTGGGCCCGGGAAACAAGCACAGACTGGTGGGACCACATAGTGCTGCAGGTCTGGGATGAATCCCAGTGGCTGCGAAACTTTCGCATGTGTAAGGGCACTTTCATGGAACTTTGTGAGTTGCTTTCCCCTGCCCTGAAGCGCCAGAACACCAAGATGAGAGCAGCCCTTACAGTAGAGAAGCGACTGGCGATAGCCCTGTGGAAGCTTGCAATGCCAGACAGCTACCGGTCAGTCGCGAATCAATTCGGAGTGGGAAAATCTACAGTGGGGGCTGTTGTGATGCAAGTAGCCAGGGCGATCACCGAGTTGTTGGTACCAAGGGTTATGAGTCTGGGAAATGTGCAGCTCATACTGGATGGCTTTGCAGCAATGGGGTTCCCGAACTGTGGTGGGGCGATAGACGGAATCCATATCCCTATCTTGGCACCGGACCACCAAGCCAGCAAGTACATAAACCGAAAGGGTTACTTTTCAATAGTGCTGCAAGCACTGGTGGATCATAAGGGATGTTTCACCAACATCAACGTGGGATGGCCGGGAAAGGTACATGACGCTCACATCTTCAGGAACTCTGGTCTGTTTCGGCTGCTGCAGCAAGGGACTTTCTTCCCAGACCAGAAAATAACCGTTGGGGATGTTGAGATGCCTATAGTTATCCTTGGGGACCCAGCCTACCCCTTAATGCCATGGCTCATGAAGCCATACACAGGTAGCCTGGACAGTAGTCAGGACCTTTTCAACTATAGGCTGAGCAAGTGCAGAATGATGGTGGAATGTGCATTTGGGCGTTTAAAAGCTCGCTGGCGCAGTTTATTGACTAGGTTAGATCTCAGCGAAACCAATATTCCCATGCTTATTACTGCTTGCTGTGCACTCCACAATATCTGTGAGAGTAAGGGGGAGACGTTTATGGCGGGGTGGGAGGTTGAGGCAAATCGCCTGGCCGCTGGTTATGCGCAGCCAGACACCAGGGCTATTACAAGAGTACAGCAGGGTGCGTTGCGCATCAGGGAAGCTTTGAAAACCAGTTTCATGAATGGCCAGGATGCTGTGTGAAAGTTCTGTTTTTCCCCAGTAATGAAAAGCCCCGCCCCTTCATTCACTCTGCTTCCCTTTACCCAAACCGCCCTGCCCTCCCCCCCTCGGTCACCACTTGCAGAGGAAATATAGTCATTGTTGCTTAAAAATCATGCATTCTTTATTAATTCGTAAAACAAAGAGGGGCAACTATGGGGGTAACTGCCACAGTCTTCCGGGATAGGTGGTGGAGGAAGGCAAGCACCAGGATGGGTGGTGGAGGAGGGGATGAGGGAAGGACAAGGACACACAGCACTTTAAAACTTATTGAATGCCAGCCCTTTGTTGCTTGGACTGTTCTCTTGGCTTGAGTGGTTGGGTGCACGGAGGCCGCCCAAACACGTTCTTGGGCATCTCGGGGATGAGGTTATGGGACTCGGGAAGGAGGGCTGTTGGTTACACAGGGGCTGTAGCGGCGGTCTGGGCTCAGGCAGCCTTTCCTGAACCCTACGCCTTTCCTCAGCCATAAGCCGGAGGATTTCTGTTTGATCCTCCAGTAGCCTCAGAATTGCATCCTGCCTTCTCTCTGCACACTGACGCCACCTACTCTCTTCATCCCGCCGCTGTTTCTCTTCATCCCGCCAGTCATTGTCTTCAGCACGCCACCTGTCCGCGCGATCAAATTCTGCCTTCCTGGACTCCGACAGTGTCTGCCTCCACGCATTCTGCTGGGCAGCTTCAGTGTGGGAGGATTGCATGAGCTCTGAGAACATATCGTCTCGATTCCTTTTTTTTTTACTTCTAATCTTTGCTAGCCTCTGGGACGGTGATGAAAGGGGTGGCGTTGAAACATTTGCAGCTGCGGGAGGAAACAAACGGGAGAGGAGTAGTTTAAAAGACACATATTAGAGAACAATGCTCCAAACATTACATATCACATGTGCATTTGGTCCAAGGTTGCACTTTGCCTATTTTATTGAGGGTCTGCCGGTTTGGTGTGAGAGATCACACAAGTAGGTCCGGCGGGCAACAGAATTCGGCTTGCAGGTAGCCATGGTAAGCCGCAGTCTATAGGCTTCTTTAACCTTCATAACATGTGGGATTGTTTTCAAACAGCAACCCCCTCATTTCCCATAACAAACAGCCTTTGGGCTGGCAATTTAAAACTGGTTGGCAATTGAAAAGGGAGGGGCGGCGGTTTTCGGGTTAACATGCAGCGCGAACCTAATCGACACCCCCCCACACACACACAGACACACATCTAAGATGTTTGCTGTTCCCCCTCCCCCCACCGCGTGGGTCACAGCGGGGAAGATTTCTGTTCAGCCACAGGCAAACAGCCCAGCAGGGACAGACCCCCTCTGAATACCCCCTTAATAAAATTCCCCTATTTCAACCAGGTGACCATGAATGATATCACTCTTCTGAGGATAACACAGACAGATAAAGAACGGATGTTGCTTGAATGCCAGCAAACACCAGGACCATACGCCGCCATGCTTTGCAAAGCAATGATTCCAGCCTACGTGCTACTGGCCTGGTGTGGTAGAGTGTGTTACCACGGAGCACAGGATAAGGCTGCCCTCCCCAGAAATCTTTTGCACAGGCTTTGGGAGTACATCCAGGAGATCTTTCTGGAGATGTCCCCGGAGGATTTCTGCTCCATCCCCGAACATGTTAACAGACTTTTCCAGTAGCTGTAGCTGTACTGGCCGCGAATTAATCATTAAACACGCTTGCTTATAAAACATGTATTAATTTAACAGAGGTACACTCACCAGAGGTCCCTTCTCCTGCATCGAGCACGCCTTGGGTGGGTTCGTAGGGTACTGGCTCCAGGGTGACAAAGAGTTCCTGGCTTTCGGGGAAAAGGGCTTCTCCGCTTCCTTGCTGTGTCTGTGCGCTATTTTCAGCATCATTATCATCATCTTCCTCTCCCCAAAAATGCTCCTCTGTGGTTTCTGATGATCCACATACGGAGTCATACCACATGGGTGGGTCAGTGCTGGCTGCACCTCCTAGAATGGCATGCAGCTCATCATAGAAGCGGCATGTCTGGGGCTCTGACCCAGAGCGGCTGTTTGCATCTCTGGTTTTTTGGTAGGCTTGCCTGAGCTCCTTAATTTTCACGCAGCACTGTTGCGCGTCCCTGTTGTAGCCTCTGTCCTGCATGCCCTTGGAGACGTTGGCATATGTATTGGCGTTTCTTCTTTTGGACCGTAGCTCTGCTAGCACGGTTCCATCTGCCCATACAGCGATCAGATCGCGTACCTCACGCTCGGTCCATGCTGGAGCTCGTCTTCGGTTTTGGGACTCCATCATGGTCACCTCTGCTGATGAGATCTGCGCTCACCTGCAGCTCACCACGCTGGCCAAACAGGAAATGAAATTCAAAAGTTCGCGGGGCTTTTCCTGTCTACCTGGGCGGAGCATTCGAGCTCAGACTGCTGTCCAGAGCGGTCAAATGTTGCACTGTGGGATAGATCCAGGAGGCCAATACCGTCGAATTGCGTCCTCACTAAGCCTACATCGATTCGGCAATATCTCTTTAAGCGCTAATCCCCTCGTTGGGGGTGGAGTGGCGAGATCGATTTTAAGAGCCCTAGAAGTCGATGTTAAGGGCTTCGTCGTGTGAACGGGTGCACGGATCAATCGATATAATGCTAATAAATTCGACCTAAACTCGTAGTGTAGACCAGGGCTGACTCACAAGTGTAGCCATGCCCTCAGACTCATTCAGCCAACTGAATGTCCCTACAGAGGGACAGCTGGGCTCAGGTGCGGGCGGGGGGGGGGGGGGAGAGGAAATAGGGCTCAGGTGGGCCACCCCTCCTCCAGCATTCCCTAGGCCCAGAACGGTGCAGGAAAGACCCCACGCATCAAACACTGTGGGGCCACTAGGACCCAGGTGGTACTTCCTTCAGTTCCTCCATCACATAGCCTTAGGGGAAAGTGCAGAGAAAAGCCAGCCAGAGGCTCCAGTTGGTAGGAACAGAAGCATACAAAGCAGGGACTTCTGGACATTCAGAGACCTTTCCACAGTTTCATCTGGATTTTTTCTGTCCCATGCTGATTGCTCCAACCCTCCCCTTTGCTCTCAGTCTCATCACCTCATCTTAACACCTCACCTACCCCCTTATTCTCTTCTCCCTTGCTCTTCCCTTTTCTTTCTGTTTAGCTGATCCCCTTCTAAGTAAACCCACCAAAAACAAGAAGAAGAAATTGGGGCACTAACATGCCGTTTGCTGCCATCCGATTGTTCACTCTCCTTGTATGTTCTACCCATTCCCCCACCCGGTGTCTGTCTTGTCTGTTCAGACTGTCAGCTCTTCCAGCCAGGGACAGTCTGCTTCTCTGCATTTCTACAGTGCCTAGAACAACAGGGGTCCCTTTTTTAGTTGGTCCTTAGGCAATACCATAAAAAGCATGGTTAACAATAAGAAGATCCCTGCTAAGGAGAGCCTCATTTATTAGAGGACTAGGCCCTATCTGTTTTCCACCCAAGTCCTGATACAATCACAACTGCCTTCCCTGCTCCCATAATCAGAGTAATGAGCGGGAAGCAGTTGTGCTAAATGACCCCAGCTAGTAGCTACCTTTATTTCCATTGGGACTGTGATTAATAAAGGAAGAAGGGTTTTTTCTGGACTTAGGGAGTTTCTCTTCAGATTTTCTATAGGCCTGTATATGCTCATTTCTACTGAGGATTTAGTTTTTACAAAATAAGAGGCTTGCCTTTTTAAAGTCAAGAACAGCCACCTTATTGAATGCCTCCTGTTTGGTTGGGCTTCTCTATAAAGCTGATTGAAGCTTCTCAAAATGCCTTGTTGCAGCATCGATCCTAGAGAAAATGTGACATGGCTAAAGGCTCTGTAACGGCTTTTGTGACCTCAGTTTTAGGGCTCGTTCCAGTTCCTACAGGTCAAGTCCCAGTGTTAAAAACCACAGTTACCAGCTAACCAGTTGTGAGCAAACTTAGAATGAACACCAGAGAGTTAAAGAGCACAGAACTATTCTCTCTCAAATCTAGAAGTGGCCCCTCCAGGTCAGGAGGAGTGAGGCACAATTATGCATGGGTAGGGAGGAGCCAGGAACCCTGTAGGCAGTGATTAAAGTTGATTGTAACAAGAAGGGGAACTCACCCCACTGCCCAAAGTGGAGGAGGAAGCTGTGGAAGAGCACTGTTTACCCAAGCTAGGGAGAGTGGAGGAAGAGCTGAATTCTGCCCACTGCTTGTCCCGCCACTATGTATGCTGTACCTGTTCCATGAATATAGGACTTCACTATCCAGGGCTGTCAATTCAGTACATATCAACAGGGCTCTGCCCAGAACATGGGGATCAAATAAGGCAGCACCTTTCGACAGCACTAAAACGTTGCTTAAAACTTGGAGCAAAAATTAAGGTAAACCAGAAATGAATTCTTCAAGAGCTACCTCTAGTGTATTTGTTTCAAAGTCCTGGTTAGGAATGTTGAGGGGGAATATTCCCTGGAAAAATGCCTCTTCTACTTTGATGTTTTATGTATCTATTTTTTAAAGTTTTTCTCAGGCTGAAGAAACCCTTAAATAAATTAATTGCTAGGTACTATAATAAATTGGTAAGGCTTAAAGATCAAAGCTAAATTGTTTGGGTAGGTTACCGCCAGTGATGTTTTGACTTCATTTGGGAGAAGGAACTGCAGTGAGGGCCCTTAAACCTCCAAAATTTAAATATTCATGATAGATCTTTATCATGATTTCCAAAGATTAGTGTGCAATAAAACACTAGATCCCAGGAATCAGGGTGCTGATCACCTAAACTGGTTTTTATATCAGTTATTCTCCCTTTGTTCCATGGAAGGTATTGATGTATTTCAGGAAAGTCATTGTTATAATCTTCTTTATCACTACATATGGAATAAGCTTTAAGTTGTGGGTTTGTTTGTTTTTAACTTGTTTATGAGAGGGTCATGGATGTATTTCTGACTCCGGGTTATTTTCTTCCTGGAATCAATTAAAGGAAACCAAATATGGTCAGAGTTTGTAGCTTGGCCTCTAGCTATACAATAGCCCTTTCTCCATGGTAGAATGTTTTGACTACCTGGAGTCTAGTGTTCTGTTGCTGGTGACTGTAGAGATTTCCATAACAAAGGAAAGTTTTACAAGTGAATTGAGTTCATCCCTGTTAATTCTATTTGACTTTTTCAAAAGGATGAGGTTCCAGGGGATGGGGTTTGCATTTCTGTGAGTATGCTTTACTAGCAGTTGAGTTTCAGCCAGCATGTGCAGTAGGTCTCCATTTTGGTTTTTATACTTTTGGACAGTTGGGTCCAGATCTTCAGCTAGTGTAAATTGCATAGCTCCATTAATTTAAGTTATTATCTATAATTTGCATTAAAAAAAGTACCTAGAGGCCTCAATCAAGATCAGGACCCCATTGTGCTTGGCACAGAACAAACTTATATTAAATGACAGTCCCGTGGCCTGAAGAGTTTACAGTCAATGAAGCTATGCTCATTTACATCGGAGGATGTCCTTAGGTAATACACCAGGTTTGAATGTGGATTTTCTGCATGGAGTGATAGATACATTTTAAAAATATCTATCTATTTGGGCAGGGGAGTTGAGAGCGGGGGTATGCACTTCCTTTTTTAAAAAAAAAAAGTGAGGAGAGAATATTTTTAATGTGGATTTTAATTCTCTGGACAACTGAGAGGATTATGTCTCATATATACAGAAGCCAGGGCTGTGATCAGTAATATATGAGATATAATGATCAGGGCATAACTTTCTCCTATACAAGGTTTGAGTGTTAGTCTTGAGAGGTAACCTTTTGGTACTTGTTTTCATATTGTTATTACAATCTGATTTTCTGGAGGAGAAAGAAGTGTGAGTGCATCTACTGTTACTAATCTGTTTTTTTTTTGCCTGTTGTGCTGAAACCACTTTCCAGAGGATTTAGTTTCATTTTTTTTCCTATTGGGAATTAATCAAAATGACTTTATTCTCTGTGGATTATTTCTATAGATGAACAATTCTAACTTTTCTCTTTAGGCCGCTCATCCTCAAGAAATGCCTCAGGTCTTTGAAATGGACTTGACGATACTTCGTAGTTACCATTATTATTTGTAACAATGAACAGTCAAGCAAATAATTTATTATTAAACTAATTTTTAAAACAAACACTAGTGAAAGGATAAACTTTCAGAGAGTTTACTATATGTAAATGGCTCCTCTTCTCTTAGGAAAAAGTTTCCTGTTTGTTTCAATATGTGTTCATTGTTTTTGGAATGAAATGTATACATACTTGAGCCAAACTACTGTGTGCACCATGGAATATGCACCAATAATGATGCAGTGAGTGTATGAATCATGTGGAGGTAGAAAAGGAGCCAATATTCTGTCTGTGCTTCATTATGGGCTCACTCCTGTCTCTTATTCCACCAATGTAAAAGACCTTCTGGCAGAAGAATGGCTGTGGTTCCATGGCACTAGGGTATACAGGTTAGGGAGGCCACAACCAGCGTGCGTACATTTCAGCTTGGGTAGCAGTAGGGCTCAGCTGTGTAGTTGGGGGGCGGGGAAAAGCCAAGGGAAGAGGTTTGGGGCCTGGAGACTGAGGTTCTGTGATTATGCGGACGCTTTGCTTCTTTCCCCAGGTGGGGCAGTATTAGGGCCACAGAGGCTCCTAGATAGGAATAGCTTTCACTGTGCTCTGATGGTATACTACGGCCTTGGTGGGAGGATTCCTCTCTCTTCTCATGGGTCTTTACAGTAGCCAACCAAGGCACGTGGCATGGATGCTAGGGAGTGGGTTTCCTCCTTCCTATTAGAAATTATTAGAATATTTCCCCCCATCTCTTTTGCTCTGATGGCCCCCATTCATTTCAGCTGGAAGAACTACAAATAAATAAATTTCTGTTCCAAAACCAACTTGGCTTTCTGAGACTAACAGAAACCAGTTGAAAATTGGCAATGCAATTTCCATGTGGGCAATTAGACCAACCAAAAACAAAATGCATGTGCCAAGACCAGGGGAAGCTCTTGGTTGTTTAAAATTATACATGTGAAATGTGCTGTAATTATGCTGCGTAGTAATTAAACTATATATTTTCCTTAAACTATCAAGGAAGGTATATTATCAGTGGATATAAAAATAGTATTTAAAGTCCATCTTCATCATAGATACAAATTTCATAGGTTCACGGTATTGTGGGAGGAAAGGGGATTCTCTACAGAGATAAATAGCAGAATAATTTAAAAACAAAACCGATTTTAATAGTGACTATTCACTGCAAATGCTGCTGGTTTACATGACTTTATAATTTCTGATGTTTCTTAACAAAATGAAAGAGAGGGAGCCTACTCCTTCAGTCTTTAGAGATTCATAGATTTTTATTTTTATTTTTTAAATGCTAGAATGGACTATACAGATCACCTAATCTGACCTTCTACATAATGCAGACCATAGATTTCATCCAGTGATTCCTGCATTGAGCTGTACTCAGTAGAATCCTGTCCCAAGTAAGAACCGCAGGATTTGTCCCAGCTGTTCCTTTCTTCTATTTTACTCCCTCTGTCTTAACACATGCATAAGGCCAGATAGCTCTGTTATACGTTAGTTGAAAATCTTCAACACATTCCTACTGATTCCAGATGGCAATTCAGTTTTGGAACAAAACACAGCATCTATGGATCTACTTGTTCTTAGAGGTACTGGTACTTCAACAGACTCTAACAGAGAGCAAGTCATTATTAAAACATATAAGCAAGGTTTACAGTTTTAATAGGGTTTTACTGGTTATAGTCTATCTACCTACTTACCTCTCTAGGTTTTTTTAATATCCCCTCCATCACTGTAGTACCTGATGACCTTCCATAATGTATATGACTACATTCACTGACCTTCTCATAGCCTATTCATAGTCGTCATAGTCATCCCTTCTACTCTGAGTTGATCTGCAGTTTAAGCTTGAGGATCAGAGAGCTTCATTCAAACTTGTTGGGATATATCTGGAACTGAGGTAAATAAAAGTTTTCGTTAATGAGGGTTCAGACCATTGAGATTTTTGCCATATTATGTTGGGGTGAAAGACACCCTGGTCCCAAAGGCCCAAACAAGACCCTCTGTACCTCCCACGTCCCAGGGTGGGATTATGTGAGGATAGCCTCTGGCTAAGTGGCTGTGTAACGGTTCTCTGTGTTGTACTCAAAGTACTATACAGGATCTTTTCAGGGGGATTAAGGCAAAACACCACCTTTATTAGTAATACAGGTATCAATTAATACTCTAGCATATGCATATGATATATATATATATATATCACACTCATGCACTCACACACACAAACACAAGCACACTCCGTCTTGCTGTTGTTACCAACTGGTTGCTCCCCTTAACTGCACTGGCCAGGTGAGTTAGATGGGGGAGGGGTGGAGCCGGGCTTCTGCCGATCCGGATCAATGCTCCGATGGTGACAAGACGAGACCCGGGGTCCTCTGACAGACACCTCACTTTTATAGCAGCTTCCCTCTCATGCAAATCTATCCCAGATTCAAAATCTAGGTCTGTGTTCATTGGTCCTTTGGGCTGCTTCTCTCTGGGTGTTGTCCCAAAGAAGGTGCTGGCTTCTAACCCCCAAGGCCCTCAATATGTCTGCTCTTCTTTATTGAGCCCACTTGACAGGTTGTATTGTCCTTGGATCTGGCTCCCATCCCTCTCCAACTGTTGCAGTGTCTGGAGGTGCTGCCTTCCGTGCCTCACTCATTCACACCTCGTTCAGTCAACAGGGCAATTGATTACAAAGTGGGGGAAGTATCAGAGGGGTAGCCGTGTTAGTCTGGAGCTGTAGAAGCGACAAAGAGTCCTGTGGCACCGTATAGACTAACAGAGGTATTGGAGCATAAGCTTTCGTGGGTGAATACCCACTTCATCGGATGCAAGCAGTGGAAATGTCCAGGGGCAGAACATTTGTGGGGGAAGATCTGATTCTACTCCTAGCAAAAAGACACATTTTTCTTCTACTTTAACTGTACTATCCTTAGGGGCTATACCATCTGATACAAAGTTTTCTACAAGTTTTCTATATAGGGATCTAATACAAAGTTCCCATATCAAATAGGGATGTAATACAAGGTTGTATGAAAATAGCTTAATACAAGGTTATATGGAGAGGCACAATGCCAAGTCATATGAAATATAAAATAGCACAATGCAAAATCATAAAGCTACTTAATACAGAGATTTCTCTACATCTGTACCTCTTGCACTCCAAAGAGAGCGCCTATTTCAGGCCCATGCAGGTCAGGGCATAAGGCAGCAATGGAGCAGGCCAGGGGTCCTGTGCTTAGTATGTGCATCCAGTGACGCTAGCACCCCATGCAAGCAGTACAGGCTGTTATTCTAGCCCAGGGGTCTCAAACACGCAGCCCGCGGGCCGCATTTATTTCCTGTGGCCCGCCATAGGTGCCGACTCCACTGGCAGCCAAGCTCCAAACATTACTGAGTGTTTATATTTTATTAAAACCCCTCTTTGCATTACAGTTTTAAAAAGTTAATACATTGACTTTTAATAGAATACTATATTACTCTTCATTTTTTTCATTTTTGACTATACTTTTGTATCATTGGATGAAAAGGTTTCAGTGATGTGGCCCTCGGGCCAATTTACTAGTTCTCATGTGGCCCTCATGGTGATTTGAGTTTGAGATCCCTGTTCTAGCCCATAAGTAGGAACAGTGTCAGCAAGGTTGGGTTGTTGCAGTCCCCTGTCTTGACCTCAGGATGTGGATTTTGCTACTACCAATCCCTCACACATTTCACTTGGATAAAGCTGAGTTATCATGGTTTATGAACGTATAGTGAATTTCACCATGTGCAATCTAGGATCTCGGTGTCACCAGTTGTTCAGTTTCCTCTTGAGATATGCTGAAAATGTTGTTTAGAAGAACTATAAAGACGAGCTGGCCATCAATCTCCTACTAATCTGGCTGAGAAACAGTAACATCAGACACCCAAGCCTCTTTGAATTCTGCAGTGAACACTTGATCTTGCTGGAAAAGAATTGCAGAGAGCTGCTGCATATAATCACTGTCTCATGATTTGAGACTGAAGTAGCATATAATAGTCTCTGTCAGTTGCCATGACACAGAAATGAATATGGATGTCACCTCAGGGGAGAAACTAAGTGCATTATTTCCACTCCAATCATACTGCTAAATATTCATTTCCTCATAGGGAAAAAGAATAGAACTGATGCTGTCATAGTTTCCTTTGCTGTGATGTAAATATGTTGATTCTCCAAAGAAGAACACCTGGCAGAACAGCTGCTGCATTGTTAAGCTCTGGATGGGGATATGATTTCACAAAACAAGGCCAAGCCATCCTGAAAGGGTAGCTGGTCCCTTACATTCCCTTCACAATAGCTAGGCTGCCTGTTAGCAGGTGGCACTTTCACACTGTTCCCAGGGGTGTGCACAAGGTGCAGCAAGCAGGGGCATTGGCCCCTGCAATAATCAGCCAGGGCACAGAACTCCTCCAGGGCCACAGAAAAGAGAGTGGGCTCCTCCGGTCCCGGGCCTGCGGCAGGGGCACAGAACATGCCCCTCCAAAAGCGGTCAAATTTAAATTCCTGGTTGTTCCAAAACAGTCAGCATACACTTCGGAGGTTCAGTAACTCATTCCCTTCCCAGAGACTGGCTTTATTAACACAAAATAAGCAACGTCAGCAGCAGATTCAGATGGCTCTGATGTAGCCATGTGGCGTGTAGAAGGGACTTCTATCCTGAATGGTCTATCCTGGATGGTCTTCCTTTGACAAGAGACAGTGTGGAAGAATTTAGGCTTCTTAAATCCCTCAAAATTGCATCTTCCAACCTCATTTGTGATCTGCCTTGTGCTCTACTTCCTTCAACCTCAGCTCTATAAATCGTCAGTAGAAGCGTACCTTCTGCTACACATTGGACATGACCCCACCCTTGCAGTCGTCTTGCTCACAGTTGCCAGGATTGTCTATGTATCTCCTTATGTGCGGCAAAAACAAACCAACAGATGTTGAGACTATGCTGTTACTTTTGACACTGAAAACTGTTTAGTTTCCTATCTGGGCTGTTTTTAATGGCCATGTGTCTGCTCCATAGAACAGGGTTGTCATCACTACTGCATTGAATACTCATATCTCACTTAAACGTAGTGACATTTCAGCCAAAGCCATCTCCACAGGCTTGTCTGTTCCTAGGGTTTCTCCTTATACTAGATTCCAGTGACCAGAAGGGAAACGCCTTCCTCCTTTATATCCATGGTGAGTTGAGGCGCTGCACCTTCCCTAGTGAGTCAGCAGGAGTCAGTATCTCCCTGCAGGATTCTAACTCTTGATAACAGGATACTTCAGCAGAAGAACAAAACGAACCAGCAGCCTAGGGAGCCCTCAGCCCAGCAATGCCAACATGATGTTTATTCTTATGCTCCAGTAGCATGTGGTCACACATTGCTCCGTGGTGGTGACACATTGTTCCATGGTGATGACAGCTCCCCTGTGTTAGAGCCCTGGCTGGGCACAGGGCAGATTCCCCTCTCCTCTACTTAGCAGAAAACCACCACCCACTCTTTCTCTAATTCCCTGCACAAATACACACACCGCTCTGGGCTATGTTACCTATCTAGTATCCGATTCCTCACACAGGTCACTGTGGTATTGAACACCTCCTCCCCAGAGCTAACATGACATCAGAGGTTGGAGGACATGGGGAGAGAAAAGGTTACATACTGTACTCCCCCCCGCCCCCCCCCCTCAAAAAAAATACCCCAAAGCTGATACTCTCCCAACCTGGCTGTGAGGGTAGGGAGACTGAAAGAATCAGGACTCCTGGGTTTGAACCAAATTGAGTATATTTGCTGCTGGTGGATTTTACCTATTATAGTTCAGTACTAGAGACGCATTTGGACACTACAGCAAAGAGAACTATGTAATACTTAGATCAGTTAATACCAGCTCCATTACTTATTGTACATATGGGCTTAGTGATTAGGGATCTTAAACAACATGTTATATTTACTTCTTTATTTTACATTAGAGCATTTCAGTTCCCCTTTAAGCAAATGTTAGACAAGTGATTTTACCAGCCCTCCTTCTGTACACGTCTGGCCAGATGTATGTTTGTGTGAGTCTGCATGGACTGCAGATGACTCATTTTTCAGGGTCCTCCAGATTAGCTTTGATAATAGCAGATAAATACAGTGTCAACAATAAAAATGAAGAGGACTAACGAGGTCAAAAGTAAGTACTTTTGATTGGCGTGTGCTTGCATTTGTGTATCCCAATCTGGATGCAGAATGGAATGAGCGTATATCATCACATGGAATTCACTGAGAGAGACTCGGTCACAGTCACAGGGCTAGCTGCACCTCTGTTCCCTTCCTGGCATCTCCCACACCCCGTCTGGTGTCAGGCCTCTTGTGCCTTTTCCTCTCCTAGGGTGGAATTCCACCATTCTCCCACTCTTAGGCTGGGCCAGGGGCTACAGTACTTTGTGCTTACCCAGCAGGTGTGATTGTGTTTAGCACAGCACAGGCACTGACTTTCAGCTTTCCATGGGAGTGCTCCAACCCCACTCCGCCACAAGGCCCCGCTCCCACTCCACCTCTTCTCCCAAGGCCCCACCCTTGCTCTGCCTCTTTCCGCCCCACCCTCTCCCCAAGGCCCCACGCTCACTCCACCTCTTCCCGTCCCCACTCCTCCCCTTCCCCCTCCCTCCCCAAGGGCCTCCTGCCGAAAAGCTGATTAGCGGTGAGTGGGAGGCGCTGCGGGGAGGGGGAGGAGCTGATTGGCGGAGGCCACCGAACAGCTGGTCGGCAGGTGGCTGGTGAATGCTGAACACCCACTATTTTTTTTCCAGCTCCAGTGCAACCACAGAGTCAGCGCCTATGGTGTTTGGCACCTGCAGTTCTTCTCTTCAGGCGTCTGTGACGAGTAGCAAATAGAGTGACCAAACAGCCGCCTTAAACCCAAGTATTGTTTGTTTTGCAGTAGGAACACAGCAGTCAGAGAGATGATTTTAGAACAACGTGCAGACTACGTGCATAGCTAGCTTATCTAAAGGCTTACCATAACCTACCTGATGGTAACTGTGAAAGTAGAAGTGGGTATTCACCCACGAAAGCTTATGCTTCAATACCTCTGTTAGTCTATAAGGTGCCACAGGACCCTTTGTCGCTGTGAAAGTAGAATGAATTATATTGTCATTATAATTCATTAAAGAAATTCTTGCTGTCTGTTGCTTTAAACAGGAGAAAGGTTTGTTGAAATATAGTCAGGAAGAGAAACATTAAGGTGTGAGACAATGGGTCCTCTTAAACTAATGAGCTTAAGAGCTCCTACTGAGCTAGGAGATTGGTAAAAGTTAATATGCAAATAAGATATGTATGTATATTTGTCAGTTTCTGCTCCCTTTGTTTCTTATGTTAAGCTGGCTTTCCCTTATCTGTATAAATAAGTTAGCTTGAGCCTTTGCATGGGACTCACATATATCTGGGTGCATTGGCAAAGCGCTTTGCTAATAAACAGAGTGGTCTGACAAATTTTGTGAGTCTTGAATCTGACTTTGACATAACCTAGGCAGGCCTAACTTCTTCAGATAACCTATCCATTGTTTTAGTCTGGTTCCCCCAAACTGTAACAGATACAGTGACTTCTTGCAATACCCTTGGGAGAGTTTATTGAATTAAGTTTAAGTATCTTTGCGGCCTATTGTATTAAATTAATGGTTTATGCATTATTATGGGCCTGGTTTGTATGTAACTTAGGCCATGACTACACTTGCGAGTTAGAGCACATTAAAGCAGCCCCGTGTGCTCTAACTCATGACGCGTCCACACTGGCAAGGCACGTAGAGCGCCCTGACTCCGCGTCTGGAGCGCTCCTGGTAATCCACCTCCGTGAGAGGCATAATGCTTGATGCGCCCTGGCTGGAACGCCACAGCGCCAGTGTGGACACCCTGGTCTGTTAATGGGCTCTGATCGGCCTCCAGAAGTGTCCCACAATGCCTGTTCTAGCCACTCTGGTCATCACTTTGAACTCTACTGCCCTGCCCTCAGGTGACCAACCGTCAGACCCGCCCTTTAAATTCTCTGGGAATTTTGAAAATCCCCTTCCTGTTTGCTCAGCCAGGCGTGGAGTGCTCTCAGCGCATCTTTCCAGGTGACCACGCCTCCATGTGCCAGGCGATTCCCAGTATGGAGCAATGGCAGGGTGCTGGACCTCATCAGTGTTTGGGAGGAGGAAGCTGTCCAGTCCCAGCTGCACTCCAGCCATAGGAATTACAATACTTTCCGGCAGTGAGGGGCGGAGGGACCATTGCTGCACACAGGCAAGTTGCATATGGGCCAGGGCGGAAGCCACATTGTAGTAGAAGACCCACCCTTGCTTTCTAGGTCACCCTCAGCAGCGAGATATCTTCCAGGACGAATTCCTGTGGAAAATGTGGGGACAGCGTTCAGTATAGGGGCCCCCTGCAGCTGTTGGCTCTCCCCATGGCACAGAACCCCAGAGGACAGTTCGGCCATGAAACAATCAGTTCCCCTTGACCCTGTGCTTACTCACCATTTTGGGGCTCCTGTAGGTTATGTGCGCTCGCTTTGGGACTGGCAAATTCTGCTATCCTTAGACTGTGCTTGTCTTTAAGTACGGGCAAGTCATTGCTCTGTCTGGTGTGAACAATGCTGCCTCTGTTAAGTGTTGACTCTGTTCAACAGAAGAGTGAATTTGACAAGGATATATAACACACACAAACAAATACGGAACAAATAAATGCTGAATATATATCCTGGTAGAGTCCTAAAAAGGAGTCTCTTCAAGTCTTTTTAAAGAGGCTTACTTTAAAAATGAGTGTGCAAAGGATTACTTGGAGAATGCAGCAAACTGTAGGGAAAGGTGGCTGGAAAAGAGGAAATAAAGATTAGCTTCCAAAGGAATAAAGGAGGAGAAAATTAAAGGGACACCCTAGATGAAAGGGATGAAATATAACATATATTGTAAAATAACTGAAACAATTAATTCCTCTGACTAGGATGATGAATAATGCAATACAGAGGCGCCGGCTTTCTAATGTGCCGGTGGGTGCTCAATCCCCACTCTGCCCCAGGCCCCACCCTCACTCCACTCCTTCCCCAAGGCCCCAGCTTCACCCTGCCTCTTCCCGCCCCGTTCTGCCCCCTCCCCTGAGTGCATGCCACCTTCACTCCTCCCTCTCAGCGCCTCCTACACACGGCTAAACGGCTGATCACTGGCACATTGGAGGTGCTGGTGGGGAGGGAGAGGAACTGAGTGGAGGGGCTGCCGGTGAGTGCTGAGCAACCAAAACCACCATTTTTTTTCCCATGGACACTCCAGCCCTGGAGCACGCACGGAGTCGGTGCCTATGATGCAATAAACCTCCCCGATTAGAAATTGTATAAATTAATATTAAACATGTATATAGTACTATAAATTTAGACAGCACAAAAGTATTGTTACAAATAGAATATGGTCCCTTCCCCAAAGAATTTTCCCATTACATTGTACCAGCTAAACTGTGCAAGGCACTGTACAAAACATAAAATACACTGGCCCTGCCCTGAAGAGTTTCCAGTCTAACCTTAGACGCAAAATTTCCCTGAAGACAATTCAAGATATAACATTAGACATAGCATTTAGACATACTCTTCCCAGCTTGTTAGAATAGTAAGAAACAAAGGAGAAGGAGCTGGTGTTGGGAAGGGGGAGGGGTGATAAAAAGGTTAAATGTTAGAAGAGGGTGATGAGAAGTAGAGGTGGATAAGGGTGTTGATGCAAAGTCAAAGCACACAGTTAATCAGTGAAATCAAGTACAGAAATCCCTTGATGCAAGAAAATGGGAAGTATATGATGACTAAGGGTAGGAACACCCCACCATTGTAAAACACAAAGGGATGGGGGGGGGGGGGGCGGGCACAGAGGAAAGAAAATTACATGATGATCCATTCACAGAGTATTTCCCAAACTGCTCCAGCAGAAGAGGCAGGCACACAGTATAGCCCACTGTTCCGGTGATTAAAGTAGATTGAAACAGAAGGAGGAGCTGTCCCACACCTGCATAGGAGGCAGGGGAGTGCTGCTTACCCAAGTAGGGCTGGAGCAAGGGGAGATTCCCCCTGCTTTGCCTTATTGATGCCTTGCACATCCTGCAAAACCATTAGATCATCCAGGATTTGCCCAGATTTCAGGGAATCTACTTGCTCCCAAAGGCGCTGTGCCTTTGGCTCTGGGATACTCTGACCTCCTTCTGCCTCGCTGGCAGCATTTATCCAATGGAACTGTGCTGCCTAAGTTTCTTCTGACATCCTGTGCCACCCAATGCAGGCCTAACTTCTGACCACCCTCTGGATACCCAGTCCCCTCTTCTTTCCTTTTTCTCAATGGAGAGAAGAGACCTCTGTACAAAGACAGACACACACACACAAAGACACTGTAGCACATGCAAAATCTGGACCTATATGAGGTAGGTAAAACAAATGATCAAATCCAGGGTTGGGAGTGAGGTGATTTCACGGTTATAAAAAAAAAAACTGATGGAGTTTTTTATAATACTAGGTTATTGAATTCATAATGGATCAAGACCCTTGTAACATTCTTACAAATTTTTTTGCTCCTGTTACCCAGGATTCTGGTGGAGAGAGGTCCCGGGGAGTGTTCCCACATAGATGAACATGAATTGTTGGGGAAGAGTCAACATGGTTTTTGTAAAGGGAAATCATGCCTCACCAATCTACTAGAATTCTTTGAGGGAGGTCAACAAGCATGTGGACAAGGGTGATCCAGTGGATATAAGCGTACTACGATGTTCAGAAAGCCTTTAACAAGGTCCGTCACCAAAGGCTCGTAACCAAAGGAAGCTGTTATGGGATATGAGGGAAGGTCCTCTCATGGATCAGTAACTGGTTTAAAAAATAGGAAACAAAGTGTAGAAATAGGTCAGTTTTCAGAACTGAGAGAGGTAAATAGTGGTGCACCCCAAGGGTCTGGATTGGGACCAGTACTATTCAACATATTCATAAATGATCTGGAAAAAGGAGTAAACGGTGAGGTGGCAAAATTTGCAGATGATACTAAACTATTCAAGATAATTCAGTCCAAAGCAGACTGCGAAGAGTTACAAAGAGATCTTATTAACCTGGCTGACTGGGCAACAAAATGGCAAATGAAATTCAATGTTGATAAATGCAAAGTAATGCACATTGGAAAACATAATCCCGAGTATACATACAAAATAATGGGGTCTAAATTAGCTGTTGCCACTCAAGAAAGAAATCTTGGAGTCATTGTGGATAGTTCTCTGAAAACATCCACTCAATGTGCAGCGGCAGTCAAAAAAGTGAACGGAATGTTGGGAATCATTAAGAAAGGGATAGATAATAAGACAGAAAATATCATATTGCCTCTATATAAATCCATAGTATGCCCACATCTTGAATACTGCGTGCAGATGTGGTCGGCCCATCTCAAAAAAGATATATTGGACTTGGAAAAGGTTCAGAAAAGGGCAACAAAAATGATTAGGGGTATGGAATGGCTGCCATATGAGGAGAGATTAATAAAACTGGGACTTTTCAGCTTGGAAAAGAGATGACTAAGGGGAGATATGATAGAGGTCTATAAACTCATTACTGGTATGGAGAAAGTAAATAAGGAAGTGTTATTTACTCCTTCTCATAACACAAAAACAAGGGGCCACCAAATTAATAGGCAGCAGGTTTAAAACAAACAAAAGGAAGAATTTTTTTCACACAACGCACAGTCAACCTGTGGAACTCCTTGCCAGAGGATGTTGTGAAAGCCAAGACTATAACAGGGTTAAAAAAATAACTAGATAAATTAATGGAGGATAGGTCTATCAATTGCTATTAGCCAGGATGGGCAGGGATGGTGTCCCTAGCCACTGCTTGCCAGAAGCTGGGAATGGGCGACAGGGGATGGATCAGTTGATGATTTACCTATTCTGTTAATTCCCTCTGGGGTACCTGGCATTGGCCACTGTCCCTTTAAAAACGGGACATCTGGTCACCCTATTAATTATTATGATTGTTGTTGTTACTTCTTGGTACTTCCTGTCAAAATGCGCAATGCACATGTATTCTCTGTAATTTAATTCTGTCAAAGTTCATTAAGGATTACAGTACTGTTATTTTAATGTTTTTTACTGGTCTGTGCATTTCATAATTTTATTTCTCTCTTATGCTTAAATTTAATTCTTTGAGTAGTGAGTTCTAAAATGCCTAACCTGTCCTGGCTGGAGTAATTATCATTATTACCAAATTGTGCTTTGTCATTCATTATTTAAAATGGTACAATCAAATAACAGCATCCTTCTAGAACAGGGGTCGGCAACCTTTCAGAAGTGGTGTTCCAAGTCTTCATTTATTCACTCTGATTTAAGGTTTTGCGTGCCTCCCCTCCCTCCCCCCATCACTACTGGCGGTTCCTGCTGCTGGATAGATCCCTGTTCACCAGCTGCCTGCCCACCAGTGCTGAGTGTGTGTGGGGGATGTCATCCATTGGTGCCCCCACTGCATGCTGGTTCTCGGCCCCCTGTCCCATTTCCAGACGGCATTAGCTGTGCACTGTGAGCTGCGGTGGTTGTTGAGTGTGGGCATGTGCCAGGCAGCGGCTGGTTACATGTCGCCTCTCCTGCCCACCCATCGGCCCTTTATGTGCTCCCCCTCTCGCTGTCCTCACCCTGCTTTGCCCCTTCGCACTCCCCCTCTCCCAGCCCCGCTGCCCCTCCATATTCCCCCCGGCAAGGCGCAACGCGCACCCAGCACTGTGCGGAGAACCAGCCCCTGGTTGGAGCGCTCAGCTCACTAACAGCCTGGTCAGCAGGCTCCTTCCTTCCCGCACTGCCTCTGGCTGGGCTGGCGCCCCGGGAAAGCCCAAGACCCTCCAGCCCGGGGTAAGGGGGGAGAAAGCAATTTCCAGCCTGTTCACGCCTGAACCTGCAGCCTCCACAGCAGCCCCCGGTGCAGGGGCTTAGCACCCTCTTCAG
Organism: Macrochelys suwanniensis; assembly: GCA_033296515.1. Taxonomy (NCBI): domain Eukaryota; kingdom Metazoa; phylum Chordata; order Testudines; family Chelydridae; genus Macrochelys; species Macrochelys suwanniensis. The sequence continues at coordinate 95,860,379 of CM065776.1, read as the reverse complement.
CAGTGCCTCCCCGCCTCCCCTGTCTTGGGTCCTACCCACAGGGAGTGTGGGGCTGCTCCATCCCTTAGGCACCCTCCCCTGCTGAGCCACCTCTCTGGCCTGGTTCAGTTCGCTGAAGCTCCTGCAGTCAGGTTCCCTGGACCCCGGTGCACAATGCATCCTTAGGGCTTAACCCCTTCCTGCCCACGCTGTGTAGCCAAGGGACAGGAGGCGGCTGGGTTATGTCAATGGCCAGCAGCAGCCTGGAGGTGTTAACTGCCTTTAGACAAGGGACAAGGAGCTTCCAGCCACAGGAGAGGGGGGGTGGGAAGAGACAAAGACATGGACCAAGTCATCCCTTCCCTCCCCACCCTCCTCCATTGCAGCTGAAAGCAGCTCCTGTCCCTTCCCTCCCGCACAGAGCCGAGACTGCTGCTGGCCACATTCTGATGTGAACCCTGAAAGAAATCTGGGGAGGGGGGCATGTGACCTTGCGTGTCCCCCGCCCACGTGTTGTCTCAGGAAGATGCGGTGTCAGGTAGCAGGAGAGGCGGGTCTGTCCCTGGGGGCCCAGCCAGGCATGGAGCACAGAGAGCTGTGGCAGGGGGGGTTGGGTCTGTTGGTAAACACCCCCATATGAGAGAGATGTACAGGCTTGTGTGTGTGCGTATCACCTCTCGCCGTGTGTGTGCGTCACCTCTCCCCGTGTTAACCCTAAAGCCTTAAAGATAAGAAGGTAAATAAAAAGAATCCAACTACACAGAATTTATTTTTTAACAGGGGCTCAGTCAACTTGTCCCGTATTCAGTATAGGGAAATATGGTCACCCTAATAATATTATAAGTGAGTGAGAGCATGTGTGTGTTGGGGGGAGCGTGAGGGAGGCTGTGTGTGTGGGGGGACTGTGTGTGCGTGTGTTGGGGGAGTATGTGTGTAAGACTCTGTATGTGTGAGTGAATGTGTCAGCACACTGTCTCTTTAAGCCGAACGCTTGTTCAGTACAGCAGCAGCTGCAGCTCCCACTGAGCCAGAGGCACCAGCACAGAAAGGCTCTCTGTCCCCCACTCCCCAGCCCTGTGGAGACACACTTGGGCACAGCCACCTCTAGCATCGAGCAAGCTCCCCTGGCACCATGCCAGCCATGGATCAGCTTCCCAAAGCAGGGGAGACTGCTGCGGAGAGCTGGAAAGCGGCGGCTGCTGGCCAGGCGCCCAGCTCTGGGAGAGAGGTGGCTATGGGGGAGAGGGGACTAAGGAAATTTTGAGGTGGCTATAGTCCCCCCCAACCGTGCTGTCCCTCTTTGTAAAATTATAATGTGGTATGAAACTGTCCTCTCCCTCCCCCCTGCCCCCCGTCCTCCCTAAATAGTGCCCCTGAGAGGCAGTAGCTAGGTTGATGGAAGAATTCGTCCAGTGACCTAGCCACATCTACACTGGGGGTTAGGTCAACCTAACTAGAGTGCTCGTGGGTGTACATTTCCCACACCCCTGAGCAATGTAGTTAGGCCGATTTAATTTTTCCATGTAGACCAGGCCAAAGGAGGTCTGTATCATCATCTCTATTTTACAAATGGGGATTCTGAAGCATGTAGGGTTGAAGTGACTTGCCCAGGGTCAGTTCAGTGCTCTGTCTGGTATACCACGCTGAAAATAATGTATAGAGGAGAAATAGATAATAGGAAACTATTGGAGGGAGTGTGTGTGGGCGGGGGGTGGGGGGGAGAATAAAACCTTCTGCTTTGACTGAGCTGGTGTTATATTGACCTTCTTCTCAAGACAATCAGCCTGTGAAAGCATAGTTGTTAAGGCTATAGGAAAAGCTTTGATAGACAATCACTTGAAGTGAGGGGAGGGGTTTGAAAATATTGGCTTCAAGAGACCCACTGTAGGGACCTACCATCAAAGAAATATTTGAGGGTGATAAGAAGAGAGGGTGATAAGAAGCAAGGGTGGAACACGCAAACAAAAAAATGAATACCACTGGGGACTACACCCTGCTGGTTGTCTGATATGTTAATAAACTAGAATATCTGCATAATGTATCCAAAGCAAAGCTGACCTACATTCAGCTCTCCTGAATGGCCTTAACAGGTTTAAGGGAGATAAATGTCATACTTAGGGTATGTCTTCACCAGCAACGTTAAAGGCTGCCTCAGCAGTGCTTTAACATGGCTGTGTACTGGCGACACCAGCACTGGGAGAGAGCTCTCCCAGCGCTGTAAAAAAACCACACCCACAAGGGGAGTAGCTACCAGCCCTGGGAGCACTGTCTACACTGCCTCTTTACTGAAACTTGCTGCACTCAGGGGGGTGTTTTTTTCACTCTCCTGAGTGAGAAAGTTGCAGCGCTGTAAAGTGGCAGTGTAGACAAGACCTTAATCATCTGTTATTTATTATTAGGCCTTGGAAAAGCATATTATCAGGACAGAACCTTTGATAATATCTGGTGAATGACCTCTCCTCCCTCCGCTGCCCCCAATAGCAATTAATCCCTTCAGCTGCCTTTGTATACATACCTCTGAAAGACAATGACCATATTTTATGGTCGTAATGATGTGGATGAAATACACAGGAGCACCAATGTCATGCTGAAGTAAATAGTAGGTACAGGGTTCACAGATATACTGGACGGAGACATAGCTCACACTGAGGTAAGGTAAGAGTTTTTTTTTTTTCTTTTTTTCTTCAATGCATTTTAAGTGACCTTTCATGGATGCATGTTCATTTTGGGGGATCAGAGGTTAACAAAAAAACAAAAACCTAACATCATTCAACTTAGTATCTAAAAGGAAGAGGAGCCATCAGAAAATGTGGGAACACAAAAGCAGTGGGCATTTAAGATGATCAAAATGGTGAAAATAGGATTAACTTTGCACAGAGATATTCCTGTACTCGTGTTTTATTCATTACTTTCTCCTGTGATCATCCAACCTTATGCTTTCAATATACATCAGCGTGTCTCAAACTGGAGTCTGCGGACCACTTGGGGTCCCCAGGGGAACTCCAGGGAGTCTGCAGATCCCGCGGATCAATTCCTCCCTCTCCCTCCCTCAACTCCTCCGCCTCCCTCTATCTCCCGGAGGCTACTGAAGCCAAACCGGGAGTTTTTAGGTGCTAAAGGTCCAGCGGTGCAGGTGGGGCTAAGGCAGGCTCCCTACCTGCCCTGACTCCACGGCCCCTGGGGGGAGTGGGTCTCCATGCACTGACCCCGCCCCAAGTGTGGACTCCGCAATTCCCATTGGCCAGGAACTGCAGCCAATAGGAACTGTGGGGACGGTGCCTATGGGCAGGAGCAGCGCGCAGAGACCACCTGGCCCCCCTGCCTAGGAGCCACTGCCAGAGAGATGTGCCAGTCACTTTTGGGAGCCGCCCAAGAGAAGCGCCACCCTGCACTCCTCCTGTACCTGTGCCCCAGCCCAGAGCCCGCACCCGCACTGCCTCCCAGAACCCGCACCCCCTCCTGTACCCCAACCCCCTGCCTCAGCCTGGTAAAAGTGAGTGAGGGTGTGGGAGAGTGAGCGACGGAGGGAGGGGGAATGAAATGAGCGGGGGGACAGGAAGAGGTGAGGTAGGACCTTGAGGGAAGGGGTGGAGTGGGGGCAGGGCTTGGGGCTGAGTGGGGGGTGGGGGTCCTCAAAAATTTTTAAAATCAAAATGGGGGTCCTTGGGTTGCTAAAGTTTGAGAACCGCTGATATACATCACGTCATTGAAAATGCCAAGCATCAAAAGCAAAAGACTAGTCAAGTGAAGCAGTGGGAGTGGAGAAAGAACAAAGAAATCTGTAACTGACTGTGATCAATTAATTATAAATTCTACTGCAATCGGACCAGCCGAAAAGTAGTATGGTCACGCTAAGTATATATATTCCTGAAATTGTTATATTTTTCTGCTTATGGCAGTTTTTCAAATAGCCAATTTAGATAATAATATCTTTATAATATTCATTTCAAATGTAATGTAATAAATATATTTAACATGTAAATGCATTTATTTTCATGTGAATTCCTAGGTTTGAAATAACTGTCTGTGCTGCATTATGGGTAAGTGATATGCAAATTAGCACAGCACTCCTCAAATGTAAGATTGTGAAAGATGGGCTCAAATTCATGCCTTTACGCCTTTAAATTCAGGGAAGCAATCTAATTTCAATTATAGAGACACTAAAAGGTTATTAATTGCTCCCAGAGTGTCTGAAAAATATAGAGTTGTACCTAACAAATGAAAAGTTTAGATCAATCTTTTATATGGATTAACACAGCCGAAAGTTTGCACTTCTGCATTCAGGAGACATCCAGGGGCATACACATATTGTCCATCGTATAACACAGCAAATTCCTTTGTTTATACAGAGCAGGAGAAGTGTAGGGGAATCTTTTCACCAGTAATTGCTTACTGCTATACAACTGATCAGCATGTGAACTGAGGAGGAGGGGAGAAGGATAATAATGTCTCTGACTCTGACGGAATTCATACCCTTTCTGGTATTGGAAAGCCATTCCTACCAGGCATAATTTCAATCTCTGGCTAATAAAGATGCTTCAAAGCAGCAGTTTTTAAATTTATTTATTTTGCTACTGGAGTGAGCCAAATTGCATCAAAATCATATTCAAAGAGCTCTTTTAAGGGAGGACACCCGCAAGTCTATTGCCTAGGGGACATGATAACAGTTTTCAAGTACATAACAGGTTGGTACAAGGAGGAGGGAGAAAAATTATTCTGTTTAACCTCTGAGGATAGGGCAAGAAGCAATGGGCTTAAATTGCAGCAAGGGCGGTTTAAGTTGGACATTAGGAAAAACTTCCTAACTGTCAGGTTATAATTGCCTAGAGAGGTTGTGGAATCTCCGTCATAGGCGCCGACTCCATGGGTGCTGGGGGCTGGAGCACCCACGGGGAAAAATTGGTGGGTGCTCAGCACCCACCGGCAGCTCCCTGCCAGCCGCCCAGCTCACCTCTCCACCTCCCGAGGCGCCGCCCGACAGCCAAGCCAAAGCCGCTTTTCCTGGCTCCAGCTGGTCAGCGGCCGCGCGGCGGCACGCCAGGGGCGGCGCCTCGGGGAGGGGTATGGGGATGAGGCGGAGGCGGAGTGGCTAAAGTCGGCGCCTATGATCTCCATTATTGCAGATTTTTAAGAGCGGTTAGACAAACACCTGCTAGGAGTGGTCTAGATAATACTTAGGGTACGTCTACACTGGCACTTCATTGGCAAAACTTTGTCGTTCAAGGGTGTTAAAAAACACACACACACACCCCGAACAACAAAAGTTTTACCACCGAAAAGCACCGGTGTGAACAGCACTTTGTCAGCAGGAGCGCTCTCCTGCCGACAAAGCTACTGCCCCTCATGGGGGGGCGGGGGTGTGAAATATTTTTGTCAGCAGGAGGGAGCAGCTAAAAGCCTCATAGTGTAGCCATAGCCTTAGTCCTGCCTTGAGTGCAGGGAACTGGACTAGATGACCTCTCAAGGTCCCTTCCAGTTTTATGATTCTGTTTAGTCCCTCAGCCGTTGGACGTTACTCAGTTCAAACCCTCTTGCTGTGGTGCAAATCCTTCTGTTTGTCATTCTCCCAGTGCTTCCAGAAAACACAGCTCTGGCAGTTAGTGCTGGGTGAATTTTGACAGGATCTGCTAAACCCCAAAGTGTCTTAATTCTTTCTTAAATGAAACTTTATTTTAATTGCAAGCTCAAATCGAAACAAAGCCGTTTGGTTTTATGCAAACCTGTTTTTTGGTTTTTTTTTTCATAAAAGAGCCAGGTTCTAATCTCAGTTACATCAGAGAATCGCCACAGAATTCAGTGGAGTTATTTTGGATTACACCAGTGTAACTGAGATCAGAATTTAACCCCAAATATTTGAAATATTTCTTTAAGCATCTTACAAGACACTCTGCCCCTTGGATACCTCATCTCTTCTTGGTGCTGGAATAAGTTCATATCGGCTCATATAAACTTGCCTTTTTCACTTGAAAAGAAAACAAACAAAAATATGTTTGAGAGGAAAAAGCTGTGCAGCTTGTGTACAGGCTCATCTAGCTAAATCCCTTTCCCTTTCAGGTGCTTGTTTCAGCACCTAATCCTTGAAAGATGCCAAGTGCCCCCAACTCTTCTCAAACTCAAAGTCAGCTGGGATTGAGAGTTTTCAGCATTTTGCAAACTGAACCCTCAACCAGTAGACTAGAGCAACACCTTGTCCCCAAAGCAAAATGCTCTAACAGTCTAATTTTCTCCTTTTGCTCACCCAGCCCCTGACCCATTCATCCCAAAATTGTTCCCTGTTTTCTCTCCTATTTCACTACATCCCCACCCAACTTTGTTTGTTGTCATTAATCCTTACATTATCTGCCTACCTTAGATTGCTAACATTTTAGGGAGGAGACATTGTCCTCTTATGTGGCTGGAGCCAATTTCAGCCCCAAAGAAAGCAAATTTTGACCTCAGTGGGTTGTATTTGTATCTAATATTTCCAAGGTCTGTGGTGTGGCTGATGGGTGTAAAACACCAGGTATACCTATGGTGTTAGCCCAGATAAATACATTCACAAATTAAGTTCCTGTACTATCAAGCCAAATAGGCTCAGAACTAGAACTGTCTGAAAAATTTCCAATGGAACAATCTTCCATCAGAAAATGCCATTGCCTCAAAATCCAAACTGTCTGTGGGACTGTATTGATTTTGACAAATTTTTCTTTTGGAAAAGAAAATTGAAATGCAGTGTTTCAAATCTTTCAACCTTATCAGAATAAAACAATTTGATTTTTCATTTGAAATTAATTCATATTGTGAAGTTTATTTTATTTTACATTATATGGTCAATTATATTATTAAAAAAGTAAAAATGGAACAAAACATTTGTATTTGATTAAATTGAATGTTTTGATTGACCAAAAACAATTTTTTTCCCAAAAATTTCATTTCATGGAAAATTTCAAAATCAGAACAAAACAAATGTTGAAATTGCAGAATTTCCACTTCCTGCACAGCTGTACTTAGAAATAGTCTCTCTCTCTGCCTCCACTCTTGGTATCTGGAAATCCCTTTAAAGAGCTCATAGAGTGAGCCTTCCTTCTCTTCCTTCCACCCTTATAACCTCAACTTTCTATCCAGTCCAGTCCTGAATCTGGCAGTCCTTCTATCCACCATCTTTCTGCTGAGCTAGGCCTTTCTAGATAATGGCAACACAATGTTTCTTTGCTTTGAGGAAGAGGCAACCCAAAAAGCAAATTAGATTAAGGATGGCCTTGATGTAGAAAACCATTAAGCTTTGTGGAAGGCGACTATGCTGTTTCTCTTGCGGAGCAAGTCTGCCGCCTTCATGTGACACCCCCTCCCCCCCGCCCCATGAGCAGCGAAAAGCAAACCAAAAATACACAAAATGCAAAATCGGAGCTAAAGGATCTCTTTATCTAGCTCTGATACTTATGCTAGAGAAGTATTTCTCAACCTTTTCGATATCAGGGACCAGCTTGCTGCCTTTTTACATTGTGTCAGGGAAATCTTAGGGACCAGCATCAGTCCACAGACCGGTCGTTGAGAAACACTGTGCTAGATGATGCTATAGATATTTTTCCAATAGTCCAAGTATTAGTAGTAGTAGTAGTAGTAGGTAGTTGTAAATACATTTCTCAAAGCACTAATCACCATAGCAGCATACTCCAGAATGCCAGAGATTTAGAAAGTGATCAGATACCATGATGATGAGATTAGAGATGAAGCCATTGCATTTTCCAGGGGAAGTGAAGTTAGGAGAGAAAAATGTCCATAGTGTGAATGTCCTACAGCCACTGTTTGCACCAGCTAAAAGTTCCCAGTCGCTGGCAATGGAGAGTCAGGAACTCTCTTGCCGTAGCTACAGCAAGGTGGGTTGAGGGAAATCCTATAGCTGAATGCCTAGGGCATTTTCACTGCGCACTATGGTGGCAGAGACATTGGCAGTACTATCCTCCCCCAGCCTGGCACAAGAGGCATCTGATTGGATTTGGAAACTACACAATCTAGTGATTGTGATCACATTTAGTGATACTAAATTCAGCCAAGTTTGTGCATTCACAATGAAAAGAAAACTTTTCTAGGACAAAATTTAGTGAGCCTTGGTGATAATTCTTTCCCTCTTCCTCCTCCCCCACCTGCAGTTGTAAATTCAGGTTCTCATATCCAAAGCACAAAGCAAGTCCTGTTTAAATTGTCAATAATAAATGTTGACATTAAGGGAGAAAGAAAATGCAACACTGAACATTTATCTAAGAAACTCATTTGGATCATAAGGACAAATGGTAATTTTATTTTTTTCAGTATTCCATATACAGATGGAAGCAAAAAGTAAGGAGTTACTTTGTTGACTGCTTAGCTTTTACATGATCATATGTACTTTATGAACCAGCATTTTCATGGTCTCAAATAAGAGAGCTATTCAGCACTGATAACTTAAGATTACAACTCTTCAGTGTCTGAATCAGTTTGGAAAAGAGGGGAAAATAAGCTACTGTACCAAGGGATTCCATTTTGAATGGTTATTTTATTGTATTTTATTTGGCCTCTATTTTGGGTTCTGCTCAGTGTGTTCTACTGATCATCAATGAGCCTCCCACAAATACCATTGCATTATTGATTCTGTAGGCTTCTCTTTCCTTCCCCAGGGCTTATTAATAAACATCTCTGATATTTTTTTTAAAAATCTGAGTACCAGACACTTGTCCAGTGTTTTCTATAGTGATGGACTCAAGCCATGAATATCAGATTCTGAATTCAAACAGTCCCAGGTTCAGTGCTGTTCAGATGTAGGGATTTAACAACGGCTAAACAGTCGGTGTTTGTGGTTGCTGCCTATTACGCTAGTCATGGATGTTCCACTACTGTCTCCCAGTTAGCTTGTTTTACCCACCTGTTGTCTTGTTACTAAATTGTAAACTGTGTACAGCAGGGACAGCAGTTTTTTGGGGGTGGGTGGTTTTGGCCCGGATTCTCAAAGGGACTTAGGTTGAGCATTGCAGCACCTAACTTTTAGGTGCCTAGGAAAATCACAGGAACAACATTGTACTTCCCAAAACCAGCATGATAGGCGGGGAACCGCCTAAACTAGCCAGTGGGAGATGATCAGGGGCGTGCCTTAACCACTGGCCTATGGAATATTTTGATGGGGTGGAGGGGTGAAGTCGTTCCGCTTTAATTAAATTAATAATTAAATATTAATTGGGCTAGCAAAAGTTAGAATGACCTTATAGCCCAGTGTTTAGGGCATCTCACCTGTGAGAAGGCAAATTGTGGTTCAAATCCCTCCTCTGCCTGCTAAGGAGGGGAACTTGAACTGGGGGTGTCCCACATCCCAGGTGACTACTCTAACCAGTCAAGTTATAAGAGAGGTTCCTCCACACCCCCTCCGGCTGTTTTGTGTGAACTCGCCTGAAGGGCCTTGACACACTGCCTGGTATGGGACACAGCTAAGAGTGCCAATCTCAGGTCAGACTGCCGGAATACAGGGCATGTATACCCCAGACTGGTGGTCTACTCTGCCATAAGATGTCAACAAGACAGTAACAAATTGTGCTTCCAAAATACTATACTAGTTATCGTGAAGCCACTGATAGTCCCTTTCAGGCCCTGTAGTCCCTCATGCACCACTCAGACAAACCAGACTTCTGTGATAAATAATTATTAAAACCAAAAATCACATATATTAGGTTCTTCCAGCTCCAGAGAGCCAGACGCTGACCCCAGGTCAGAATGTACTTCAGATCGTACCTCAAAAGCCAATCCTTTAGTAAACGGAAAACTAAAGGTTTATTAATATAAAAAAGAGAAGAGAGTTATTAAAATATTCAAATGAATCAAGCAGGGATACACGTACCCCAGGGGAATGCAGAGGTCTTCCGAGGGTACATCAACTCATCTAGATATTTGCCTAGTTTTACAACACCAAAAGCACTAGCAAAGTCAGTACAAACTAAATTTCCATACAGATAATGACTTGTTTATAATGCACTATATACAGTACTATACACTGAACTGTAAGTATAATAGTTATATTTCAATTGATTTATTTTATAACTATATGTTAAAAATGAGAAAGTAAGCAATTTTTCAGTACTAGTGTACAGTGACACTTTTGTATTTTTATGTCTGGTTTTGTAAGCAAGTAGTTTTAAAATGAGGTACAATTTGGGGGTACATGACAAATCAGATTCCTGAAAGGGGTACAGTAGTCTGGAAAGGTTGAGAACCACTGCTATACATTACTGTTGATTTTAGAGTCTGTAGATCAGGGTGACAGCAGTGATGTTAAATATGCTAGCTTGCAGTAAGGCTCTCTGGTTCATCCCAAATATTGGGGTCCTCGGTCCATTGTTTAAAGCACAGAGTTAGAGTGGAAGATGTATATCATCTAGCCCAGCAGCATTTTCAAGGAAAATGTAATACAGCCTGAGGCTTTATTATCTGTTCCACAGAGCCTAATCTGAGGTGGATATACCCTTTGAAGATAATGGAAATAGGTCCTAAAAGAACTGATTTCTGCAAGCCCAATTTAAGGTTAAAATTGGCTTCTGTTATAACCCCATTTTTGCAAACCATTACTTACCTGAGTAGCCCCATTCACTTCAAACAATATTAACTCTCTCTGACACTACCCACATACTGTATATTTAGGTTTGCGTTTAACGATCTTAGTAGTAATCAAAATATTTGATGTGCATTGTGGGTGAGCTAATGTTGCTATGGAGACCTTTTCATTTCCTGGATTTTATCAGTAAAATTATTGTTGCTTTCACACAGTTACTTGCATTTAATGACTATAGACTCTGCACTAGGAAAAAGGTGGGAGAGATTCTATAATATATCCCCAGTTGTTTGCTACATAAACCTCATCACATAATTTTTATTTCAGTATTATAGGCATTCAATGGCAGTAACCAATGACAACCGTAGACTCACTTCTGAATTTCAATGTTAGGCTTCCAAAAATGGAGTGTGGGGTGTGTAGCACAGCTCACCTTTGGTGGCCAAATCAAAATTCTGCCAATTTACAAATTAAAGGGCCAAGTCTCTTTCCACAGCGTTAGGCTAGAAAAAAAGTAAATTAAACACTCAAACCATTATTTGAGAGAATTAATGTCTCTCTGGGAATAAATATCTCATCAGTGGTTGCCAGACCAGTCCTACTAAATAGTAATGTAATTCATATTTTGGAAGGTACTTTTGTTCACTAAGGCTCCCATTCAAAGATTTGAGAAGTAAAATTTACTGCACATTCATTTTTCTAGTTAAAGAAAATATCGCAGGCCTGGAGCCAATCAGTGACCATTCCAAATGAGCTCATCCCTCAATTAGATTCCAGTGCATGGAGAGAAGGGCATGAGGTCAGTATCTATTTCCCCCCCTACCTTATATTTCCTAATATCAACACACAGGTTATTTTTGTTAGTGTTTTTTCTCAAGTGTCCAGGGCATATGTATTACAAGGAATCTCAATCACTGCCAAAAGACAGCATTAAAACACAATCTCTGGCAATTGCTTTTAAAATTCAAATTTCTTCCTTATGGATAAACTTCCAATTAAAAAACCACACACGAGCATGTGTCAGGATGGGACTCACTTTCTGCAAAATGGCTGGGTTTTTTCCCCACCATAGCTACTTGGCAAAACCTCTCAATCATGGACTGATTCAAGAACTGCCCTCTGAAGACATAAAGGGTCTGCGTTTATATTACCCATAGTGTGTTTGCTATGCTGCTTGTGCTTCCTTCCTCTGAACTTTAATCCAAATAACTGCATCATGTGCTAGACATGTGAAAATTAAGTGCAGAAGGAGGGAGTACAAGCAGCAGAACAGCTGCATTAATAAATGGACCCAGACCTAATCCCGGATTTTGCTGCATGTGTGAACATGAGGTCATAAATAGCAGCATTTTCTAGAGACTGAAGGTTGATCAGGTGTGGTCTCATGATATGGTTAGATGGAGAGTCTTTGGTTTTTCTTTTGAGGGAAAGTCTATAGATTGGTATTTGTGTAGTTGGAAATTTGAATAGAAATATTGTATTATTACCTTTTAGACTTTTAATGATGAATTTAAGGTTTACAAAGGTGTGGCTAACTTAAAAAAAAAAAAAGCCCCTCTACCACCTCCCTTTGTGATTTAAAGGAACAGTATGCACATACTTTATCTGAGACGCTGAGGCATCTGTATAGTACAATTTACTGAGATTAGCGAATCTGCACTGCCCAAAGCAACAGACCATGATGTGAATATTTAAATACTTTCGATTTTCCATTTTCATAGTATTAGCATATAATCACAGACTAAAGTCAGGTTTTTTTTTTCTTCCTATGGAGCCAACCTTAGGATATATTTTTCTGAAAAATTTAATTCTAACAACAAAACAAGAAAACTCTCTTTCTATATATCTTGACCTGACAGCTGTGACTGCTTGCATTTACAAAACTTTGATTTCAGCAGAAATAGCCTGAAAGAGCCTAACAATAAATCTACCACTATCCCCCTCCCCACTGCATCTTTCTAATTTGACATGTTCTTGCAGAACTAGGTTAGTGTTAACTTTCCCTAATTTATGAGCTGTCATTATATGTTTTTCTTTGACATTTTTCATTCCCTTTTTTTTCCCACCCCTTCTTTTTCGTTCACACAATGGACATCTTTAAGACTGCTAGTAATACACAAAGCTAATGCTTCACTAACTATAATACACTAGAAATACTTTTCCCATCTTCCAAAATATATAGACAGAGCCTAATGAATGAAGTGCATTATATATACCACAGCACTGGGGATTTGCAACAGCTACGCAAAACAAGGAATGTACTAATTTCCTTTTTTAAATGAAATCCAATTTACTGTCTCATTTTGGAACCTATGAATGATTACACATTAATATAGCTGTGCCGTATATCATCTCTTGTATATCAGTTCAGTTTGCCATCGGGAACATCTATTTTGATCTGTTCATGACAGGTCTGATCAGGGAATAGAATTTCATCATGGTGAGGCCAAGGTTCTGAATATAAAAATATATATGAAGACCATGAGTGTTAGCAGGAACATAAATTAAAAATACATCTCTTCTGATGACTAATGATTTAGGGCCACTCCTGAGAGGTGCTGAACATGTCCTATTGATTCGAATGGGTAATACATGTGCTTTGTAACACCAGGACTTGACCTTTAGTTTGTCTTTTTTATTTTTTTTTTAAATTACATACTCTGAGCAAGTGACTTAGGCTTTGTCCACACACTACAACTTTTAACTAAGTTACTGCATAGTGGGTTTATGTCCACAGCACAGTATGAAATCGAATCAACTGATACCTATCAGTACATGATTAATCAAAATTACTGAACACATGCTTTAAGTCTTGCAGACACCATGGTATTCTGGATCAGGGCCTTAGCAATATTTCACCCATGCCAGTGGACTAGGCTCGCCTATGGCTATTTTCCTGTAATTTTTTTTGGCACACTATATCTATGTGCTGCAGGTTGGAGCCATTGTTGTCACTTCTGCTCCTTCACAGCTCTTGGTAAAAGTTGTAGTATTGGATAGGGCCTATGGCTGAGATTTATAAACATATTTAGGTATTGATTTCAGTGGGAGTTTTCCACTGCTTGCATCCGAAGAAGTGGGTATTCACCCATGAAAGCTTATGCTTCAATACCTCTGTTAGTCTATAAGGTGCCACAGGACCTTTTGTCGCTTCCACAGTGGGAGTGAGGTGCCTAAATATCTTTAAAATCTGAACCTACATGACTTGCCAGAGGTTTTAAAACAAACACAGAGACCAAAACTCACTGAGACTCAAAATCCAGAATTAGGCACAAAATACTCTGGAAATCTAAACAATCCAGCAACAGTTCCTGTTCTTTAGAAATGGGATTAGGAATGCTACAGTGAATCATGTTTTACTTCTAATTTTTTGAAAATCTATTTTTTTTTACTTTGCTAATCCTTTAGGGTCTATAGACATATTTACCTTTCTGATCCCAATGCACTTAGGGTATATTTATCTGCATAAAGCAATGAGGTACTGAGAAGCTGACAAAGCAATGGACATGCTCCGGGGTCTGTTAGTCAATAATAATTAATTTTTTGAGCAAAAGAACCACCGTATATTAAAAAGAGAGGCTTCAAAGTTTAGCAAGATGTCAATAGTTTTTGTATCTGGGCTAACACCTGTACACATAGTATATTTTAGGATACATTAATTGTTTAGGTTCTAGTTTGCTGTACTCTATGTTTCTGGTGGTAATTGGGGCCAAATGGGAATTGCAACTTCAACTAAGGGCCCTCAGAGAGTGATAAAGTAATAACTTAGTATAAGTCATCCAACATGGCCTCCTTGAACATCATAGAATCATAGAATCTCAGGGTTGGAAGGGACCTCAGGAGGTCATCTAGTCCAACCCCCTGCTCAAAGCAGGACCAACCCCAACTAAATCATCCCAGCCAGGGCTTTGTCAAGCCTGACCTTAAAAACCTCTGAGGAAGGAGATTCCACCACCTCCCTAGGTAACCCATTCCAGTGCTTCACCACCCTACTAGTGAAAAAGTTTTTCCTAATATCCAACCTAAACCTCCCCCTCTGCAATTTGAGACCATTACTCCTTGTTCTGTCATCTTCTACCACTGAGAACAGTCTAGATCCATCCTCTTTGGAACCCCCTTTCAGGTAGTTGAAAGCAGCTATCAAATCCCCCCTCATTCTTCTCTTCTGCAGGCTAAACAATCCCAGTTCCCTCAGCCTCTCCTCATAAGTCATGTGCTCCAGCCCCCTAATTATTTTTGTTGCCCTCCGCTGGACTCTTTCCAATTTATCCACATCCTTCTTGTAGTGTGGGGCCCAAAACTGGACACAGTACTCCAAATGAGGCCTCACCAGTGCCGAATAGAGGGGAATAATCACATCCCTCGATCTGCTGGAAAGGCCCCTACTTATGCAGCCCAAGATGCCGTTAGCCTTCTTGGCAACAAGGGCACACTGTTGACTCATATTCAGCTTTTCATCCACCGTAACCCCTAGGTCCTTTTCTGCAGAACCGCTGCCCAGCCATTCGGTCCCTAGTCTATAGCAGTGCATGGGATTCTTCCGTCCTAAGTGCAGGACTCTGCACTTGTCCTTGTTGAACCTCATCATATTTCTTTTGGCCCAATCCTCTAATTTGTCTAGGTCCCTCTGTATCCTATCCCTACCCTCCAGCGTATCAACCACTCCTCCCAGTTTAGTGTCATCTGCAAACTTGCTAAGGGTGCAGTCCACACCATCCTCCAGATCGTTGATGAAGATATTGAACAAAACCGGCCCCAGCACCGACCCTTGGGGCACTCCACTTGATACCGGCTGCCAACTAGACATGGAGCCATTGATCACTACCCGTTGAGCCCGACCATCCAGCCAGTTTTCTATCCACCTTACCGTCCATTCATCCAGCCCATACTTCTTTAACTTGCTGGCAAGAATACTGTGGGAGACTGTATCAAAAGCTTTGATAAAGTCAAGAAATAGCACATCCACTGCTTTCCCCTCATCCACAGAGCCAGTTATCTCATCATAGAAGGCAATTAGGTTAGTCAGGCATGACTTGCCCTTGGTGAATCCATGCTGACTGTTCCTGATCACTTTCCCCTCCTTTAAGTGGTTTAGAATTGATTCCTTGAGGACCTGTTCCATGATTTTTCCAGGAACTGAGGTGAGACTGACTGGCCTGTAGTTCCCCGGATCTTCCTTCTTCCCTTTTTTAAAGATTGGCACTACATTAGCTTTTTTCCAGTCATCCAGGATCTCCCCCTATTGCCATGATTTGTCAAAGATAATGGCCAATGGCTCTGCAATCACATCAGCCAACTCCTTTAGCACCCTCGGATGCAGTGCATCCGGCCCCATGGACTTGTGCTCGTCCAGCTTTTCTAAACAGTCCCAAACTACTTCTTTCTCCACAGAGGGCTTGTCACCTCCTCCCCATACCGTGCTGCGGAGTGCAGCCGCCTGGGAGCTGACCTTGTCTGTGAAGACAGAGGCAAAAAAAGCATTGAGTACACTAGCTTTCTCCACATCCTCTGTCACTAGGTTCCCTCCCTCATTCAGCAAGGGGCCCACACTTTCCTTGACTTTCTTCTTGTTGCTCACATACCTGAAGAAACCCTTCTTGTTACTCCTAACATCTCCGGCTAGCTGCAACTCCAAGTGTGATTTGGCCTTCCTAATTTCACTCCTGCATGCCTGAACAATATTTTTATACTCCTCCCTAGTCATTTGTCCAATCTTCCACTTCTTGTAAGCTGCTTTTTTGTGTTTAAGACGAGCAAGGATTTCACTGTTAAGCCAACCTGGTCGCCTGCCATATTTACTTTTCTTTCTCCACATCGGGATGGTTTGTTCCTGCAACCTCAATAAGGATTTTTTAAAATACAGCCAGCTTTCCTCGACTCCTTTCCCCCTCATGTTATTCTCCCAGGGGACCTTGCCCATCAGTTCCCTGAGGGAGTCAAAGTCTGCTTTTCTGAAGTCCAGGGTCTCTGTTCTACTGCTCTCCTTTCTTCCTTGTGTCAGGATCCTGAACTCTACCATCTCATGGTCACTGCCTCCCAGGTTCCCATCCACTATTGCTTCCTCTACTATTTCTTCCCTGTTTGTGAGCAGCAGGTCAAGAAGAGCTTTTCCCCTAGTTGGTTCCTCCAGCACTTGCACCAGGAAATTGTCCCCTACACTTTCCAAAAACTTCCTGGATTGTCTGTGCACCGCTGTATTGCTCTCCCAGCAGATATCGGGGTGATTAAAGTCACCCATGAGAACCAGGGCCTGTGATCTAGTAACTTCTGTTAGTTGCTGGAAGAAAGCCTCGTCCACCTCATCCCCCTGGTCTGGTGGTCTGTAGCAGACTCCCACCACGACATTACCCTTGTTGCTCCCACTTCTAAATTTAATCCAGAAACTCTCAGGTTTTTCTGCAGTTTCATACTGGAGCTCTGAGCAGTATTATTGATTATTACTAATCATGTATTAGTACTGAGTAGAGCTGGGCAAATATACACACACAAAGATCCACAAATATTCCATCTAGTTATAATCTTTCCATTTTTCTTTTGTAAAAATACCTAAAAGCAGCATGAATAATATTTATGCTGTTATAATCATTAGAAGTGACCTAAAGAGGCCATGTTTGGGTCCAGTGTACATTTAGAGTAGGTTTGGGGCTTGCATCCAAGTCCGAGCCAGAGTTTTGGTTCAAAAGCACCTAAAGATCACAAGGTGTTTTCTGCCCCATAGGTAGGACATCAACATGGAGGGGCAATTGTGCTTGCCTTCAGAAGTTCATGTACTTAGTGAAAAATGTAGCCTCAGTCAGAAGCCTTTTTTTACTTTATTTTTATGTAATAAGAAAAAGCAAGATACATACTTGTCATTGTTTTAGTATAACAAATATTCAAGCATTCAAAAAAATTCCTAGATTCAGAAATATAAAAGTATAGATCTTAACATGAAAGTGCTGTGTAACAGAAAGACTGTTCATGAAACTAAAGTTGAAGTCTTCTTGGATAATGGCTTCTGCATTCCTCCACAAAGATATCCAGGTTCAGTTTGAAAGTCAAAACACTTTCATAGGACAAGGAAATAAGTATTTTTCTTTTCATGGGTCATGTTCATCTTTTGGTGAGAGAAAATTCTTTCCAAACAAGAAAAGGAATTCTCACAAGCTGCGTCTGATGCTCCAAACAATAACACCAAAATATGTGGGAAAGCCTCCTTTAATTCCTTGGCAGCACGTAGAACTTCTTCAAGTTATTTGCAATTCCTTTTATCTTCCAGTGGCTTAAATATAGCCATTTCAACTTTCACATTCTCAATTTCTAATCCAAGCAAATCAGTCAAAGCACACCATGATTCCAATTTCAAGAAGTTTGGAGAACTGGTGGAATAGATTGCTAACAAGCTTTTGTATAACTTGGAGTTCTCAGAAAATCTCCTTTGCAATTCACCACTGGTTTCATCAACCCATTCATACATCTGGGACCACTGATGCATTCATTACCCTTTGGAATCCTGGTAAGTGCTCAGTGTCTATGGAATCTTACATCTCTTTTGTTGAAGTTCTTCACGGGCAACAGTAATCAATTGAACTCCTTTAGCAAGGTGCATTTAGTTCATTTTTGAAGGCAATTGTTCACAGGAGCAAAAACGTTTAAAATCATTCTCATAACCATCGGCATAGAGCATCTGAACTAGCAGCGGTAAAGCGGCGCAGCTACATTTCTAGTGTATACTAGGCCTTAGTTTTCCATTACTAAGGTTATCTTTTCAGTTTCAAGTTCTTTCAGTATTTTCCCATTAACTTTAAGGGTTCACCATTGTCTTTTCCTGTTTGTACAAAGCTAGGACTTGGAGCTAGTCTTGTCTGAATTGGAGAGGTGGCCCCTTCATGACTGATTGTTTCACCTCATTGTAGTGAGATGGAGCTGAATGTTGTAGCACAAATTATGAGCAGAGTTTTATATACACAAATACGTAAATTCATAACCACAGTTTGTATACATGTCTCATAATAACCATCTGGTTCAGAACATTACAAGCTTTTATAAGAGACCTTACTTGACATATATTTATACCCAATAATTTTGTGTACAACCAGTTGATTCAATTGCATATTCTATACTGTTTCCCTTTGGGGAGTCTGCACCCTGATTTGTCATAAATGTAAAAATAGCAACAAAAATTACCTGTAGCTTCTTCCAGGGCCGGTGCAAGGTAGTTTCGTGCCCTAGGTGAAACTTCTTTGCACCAGCCCTGTGCCCCCCCCTGCAATGCCGCCCCCCCCCCCAGCCAGCTCCCCCGCCCACGGGAGCTCAGCCTCCACCTGCCCGCGGGCGCTCAGCAGCCCCCCCCCTCGTGACCCGCGGGAGCTGGGAGGGGAGCCCAGAGCAGCGGGGTGGCTCACGGCAGCTGCCCCGCGGCTCCCTGCTCAGGCGCTGAGCGGAGGGGCAGCGGGGCGGTTCGCCGCGGCTGCCCCTCGGCTCCCCACTCAGCGGCTGAGCAGGGAGCCTAGTGGGCGCGCCGGCCCTGGCTTCTCCTTTCCTTGCTTCAGTCCAATCAGCCATTGCATTCAAGTGGACTAAGCAGCTTTCATATTTGATTAAACCTTTGCCTTGAGAGAGTGCATTTTCTAATTGCAAAATCCAGATTTGATAAAAATATATAGCAGTTCCTATTCCACCAGCATTGCCTGGGTGTGCATCCAACTGATAAGGAAAACAAAAGGCCTTATCAGCTTTAACAGAGACGGTATTTGTAGCCCTGTTGCCAATCAGTCAATCTAGGAGTTCCCCTTTATTTTGCAGTAATGTCACAGTGTGACGAAGTGGGATTTTTTCAATAATGTTTTGTGTGAATACTCTGTGTGCCTCAATTTCCCCTATGAGCTGCCTGGTTAACTAGGTGGGGAGGGGGAAGGTTGTCTGCTTTTTTCAGAGACCCAGAGATACAGGTGTGACAGACGCCTGGTTGTCTGGGGCCTGGACTCAGGCCCATGGAGCAGGGGTTCTCAACCTTTTTCTTTCTGAGGCCCCCTCAACATGCTATAAAAACTCTATGGCCCACCTGTGCTGCAATAACTGGTTTCCTGCATATAAAAGCCAGAGTAGGTGTTAGGAGGTAGCAAGCAGTATAGTTGCCTAGGGCCCCATACCACAGAAGGTTGTGATGTAACTTATTCCTTCCCCAGAAGCTACATTGCTCAGGCTTCAGCTTCAGCCCTGGGGGGCGGGGCTTAGGGACCTGTGCTTCAGCCCCAGGCGGTGGGGCTTCAGCTTTCTGCCCCGGGCCCCAGCAAGTCTAATGTTGGCCCTGCTTGGAGGCCCCCCTGAAACCTGCTCAAGGCCCCTGGTTCAGAACCACTGCCATGGAGGATCCCAGAAAATAATAGAGCGGGAGAACAAAGGGCTAGGAGGAGGGCCAAGTGACAATGTTTGCCCAGGAACAAGGACAAAGTACTGAAGAGGAGCAGGTGGGGTTGTGAAGTGCAAGCTGCTGGAAGTAGGAGATGCTGCTGGACTGGGACTACAGAGGGGTTGGAGGAGGGCTCTGGACCAACCCAAATGGACTTTGTTGTAACTTTCTATTCTCCATGTAAACTAAGGTCTTTCTAATCTATGCCATGTTCCAGACATCTAATAAACCTTTCTGCTTTTACAACGCTGACTGAGAGTCACTCCAGATTAAGGAAACTGTGGGGTGCATTGTTCCCTTTCGGTGTGTGAGTCTCCCTCTGGTGTCCAATCCAGGTGGACTCACTGCAGGAAGCTCACGGCATGAAGCAGGGGTGCTGAAGTCTCCGAGGTTCAGTCCCAGGAGGTGGTGAAGCCAAGGGGCTTACCCCAATGAGAGTGTGTGACCCTAAGGGGGCTGACAAACTGAAGGGGCCTGCCACAGGGACTGTTCCAGAGCCGTGCAAGAGCACTGGAACTGTGCATCCGTGACACACAGCACCCCTGGACAATACATTTAAGGTTTCGTCCCGACTCTACAGGAGCATTCCAGTTCTAGGCAGCCCATCCATCATCAGCTCAAACAGGAGCTTTCTCTTTGCTCCCAGTTTGAAAGGATTTCTCTCCTCTTCTCTCTAAACAGGTAAGCAGGGTCTGGCCACAAATACTCCAGCGTAGGTTCCTGTGTCCCCACTTGGCTGCTTTGTATACTTTTTAAGGGCAGGTCTACACTTAAAACCCTGCAGCTGCGCTGCTGTAGCGCTTCAGTGAAGCTGCTGCTATCTCCCATCAGCGTAGTTAATCCACATCTGCAAGAGGCAGTAGCTATGTCGATAGGAGTAACCCTCCTGTAGACATAGTGTTGTCTACACCAGAGGTTAGGTCAGTATAACTATATCGCTCAGGGGTGTGGATTTTTCCCTCATCTGAGTGACGTAATTATGCTGATGTAAGTTTGTAGTGTAGACTTGCCCTAAGTATCCCTGCAGACATTTTCTTAGCAGGGTTAAATGTCTTTTATTATCGCAGCACCATAATACAGTCACCATACTTCACTTAGCTGAAACACGGTCAATAATATGCCCCCCCCACAGGCTACTAAAACTGTGACTACTACTCTGTGGCTTTAGGACTACAATTACTCATCTGTATCCAAAAAAATAAGGAGTCCAGTGGCACCTTAAACACTAACCGATTTATTTGGGCATAAGCTTTCGTGGGTAAAAAACCCACTTCTTCAGATGCATGGAATCTGCATCTGAAGAAGTGGGTTTTTTACCCACAAAAGCTTATGTCCAAATAAATCTATGGTAACAAAGAAATTTCCAGGTGGGAACAGTGCTCCCTCGTACCTCCTCTTAGCTAGAGGGCTAATAATTTGGCCTCATATACTATACTGTATGATCATTTGTTCATGCATCCAAACTGGATATAGAAAAGATGTTCCTTCCAAGTTTTGGTTAGACCCAGAATCAAAACAGTGAGGCAGATTCCAGTTTGCATATTCCCTCTCTCCCACTTCCCCTCCCCTCCACCAAAAAGCAAGAGTTCAGTTTCAGTTTTCTAAAAAAAATGAATGTAGGTTTTTGTCTGTAAGGTATATATTTACTTCCATAGGCCAAGCTGATGAAGTTCCTGGAAAATTATAGTGTTTTTTTAAAGATGATAATAAAATCTCTCTGTCTATGTAGTCTACCTATCAGTTTAAACTAGTGAAAACCTCTAATGTAAACCCACCTTAAACTGGGTTAAACTTTGCTTATATCAATTTAACTTAATTCGGAAAAGGTATAAACTGCCTTAAGTGTGTGCACATTAGGCATTTACACCGATTTAACTAGATGAATTTTTAATTGATTTTAGTTAAAACAATGCAAGATTCTAGTATAGACAAAGCCATGTTATAGAGAGCAGCCTGAACCTTTACTTTATTTTGTGAAACCCCTAGGCAACAAAATTGCTCCCAAATTGTGGTGTATTTCACAACTGTGAGATTCTGCTGTCTTCAACTGCTTGCACTCTTGCCCGTTTCACTGCTTTTCCAAGAACAATTGTAAAATATCTAATCACAACTAACTACTGAGCATTTTCTTTGGTGTGTTTTGTTACTTTTTTTTAAAATGAGGAATAAAGTCAGTTGCTGCCAGCTGTCAGTAGGCACTCAGTTACTACTCTGATTCGTGCCAGAGAAATGCCAGTTAACTAATTAATTAAATCTGCACAGACTGTTTTTCTGAAAATGTTTACAGCCAAATATTCAACAGTGTATGCTGCTGAACTGTTGGTGTTCTCTAATGTTCAGAGACCTGTCTTTATGTCCTATCGAAAGACTGGACTTCTGGAGGGCCACAAAATGCTCTTGAGCAGTGATTCTCAGGGTTGAATCTTTAGAAAAGTAATAGTTAACAGAGCTCTTTAAAAAGAAAATAAGAAAGAAAGAAATACCTGTGGCACCTTAGAGACTAACAAATTTATTTCAGCATAAGCTTTCGTGGGTTAGAACCCACTTCATCGGATGCATGGAATGGAACATACAGTGGACAGATATTTATACAGTCAGAGAAACATGATAAGGTGGAAGTGCCTATATCAACCTTAAGAGGCTAATTAATTGAGAGGAACCATAACAGCAGGGGAAGAAAAACCTTTGAAGTGATAAACAAGATGGCCATTGCGGACAGTTGACACACAGGTGTGAATGAGGATCGTTAACTTAAGGGAAATAGAATCAATTAACGCAATGGCCAAGCCATTCCAAGTCTCTATTTAATCCTGAGTTGATGGTATCTAGTTTGCATATCAATTCAAGTTCAACAGCTTCTCGTTGTAGCCTGTTTTTTAAGTTTATCTGTTGTAAAATTGCGACCCTCAAGTCTGTCAATGAGTGGTTAGGGAGGTTGAAATGATCTCCTACTGGTTTTTGAATGTTATGATTCCTGATGTCAGATTTATGTCCGTTTATTCTTTTGCATAGAGACTGTCCAGTTTGGCCAATGTACATGGCAGAGGGGCATTGCTGGCACATGATGGCATAAATCACATTGGTAGATGTGCAGGTGAATGAGCCCCTGATGGTGTGGCGGATGTGATTTGGTCCTATGATGGTATCACTTGAATAGATATGTGGACAGAGTTGGCATCGGGCTTTGTTGCAAGGATAGGTTCCTGGGTTAGTGTTTTTGTTGTATGGTGTGTGGTTGCTGGTGAGTATTTGCTTCAGGTTGGGGGGCTGTCTGTAAGCGAGGATTAGTCTGTCCCCCAAGATCTGTGAGAGTGAGGGATCATCTTTTAGGATAGGTTGTAGATCTTCGATGATGCGCTGGAGAGGTTTTAGTTGGGGGCTAAAGGTGATGGCTAGTGGCGTTCTGTTGTTTTCTTTTTTGGGCCTGTCCTGTAGTAGGTGACCCCTGGGTAGTCTTTTGGCTCTGTCAATCTGTTTTTTTACTTCAGCAGGTGGGTATTGTAGTTTTAAGAATGCTTGATAGAGATCTTGTAGGTGTTTGTCTCTGTCTGAGGGATTGGAGCAAATGCGGTTGTATCTTAGAGCTTGGCTGTAAACAATGGATCGTGTGGTGTGTCCTGGATGGAAGCTGGAGGCACGTAGGTAAGTATAGCGGTCAGTAGGTTTCCAGTATAGGGTGGTGTTTATGTGACCATCGCTTATTAGCACAGTAGTGTCTAGGAAATGGACCGCTTGTGTGGACTGGTCTAGGCTGAGGTTGATGGTGGGATGGAAATTGTTGAAATCATGGTGGAATTCCTCAAGGGCTTCTTTTCCATGGGTCCAAATGATGACGATATCATCAATGTAGCGCAAGTAGAGTAGGGATGTTAGGGGACGAGAGCTAAGGAAGCGTTGTTCTAAGTCAGCCATAAAAATGTTGGCATACTGTGGGGCCATGCGGGTACCCATAGCAGTGCCACTGACTTGAAGGTATATATTGTCCCCAAATGTGAAATAGTTCTTTAAGCGTATCTAAAGAATGAAACCGTTTGAAAACCAAGCACTGGTGGCTGTGGTGGTGAGAAGGGAAATAGTCCATTCGGAATACAAAAATGTTGATCAACCATGGTAAATCCCAACCGGTGGTCCCTCCAGGACAACACCTGAGAGTAGACAGTTCCTAAAGGAAGCTGCAAAAATCTCTGTAGTATCCAAAGATGGAATAACCTGCCCCTAAAAGAAGCTTTTTCCTAAACCCCTTCAATTACTGGTTGGCTTATACCCTAAAAAAGTATCCTATGTGGGTCAGCCATATACATGCTATATCCTTTTTTATGAATCCTAGTAAGCTCTTGGCCTCCATAACATGTTGTGGAATGATTTCCACAGGTTAGTTGTGCATTGTGTGTGTGTGCAGGGGGAGAAATATTTCCTTTGTAAGTTTTAAATTTGTTGCATTTCGGTTTAATTGGATCTCCTCTTGTTCTCTTATTATGATAACGGGTAAGCAGACTTCCTGCTTTACTTTCCCCATGTCATTCAATATTTTACATACCTTTCTCACATCTGTCTACTGATCTCTCTTCTCTAAACAGACCATCTTTTCAATTTCTCTTCAGATGGATGTCTTTCCATGCATTTGAACATTTTCATCTCATCCTCAGCCCTCTTTTTTTAATTTTTGCTGTTCCATTTTTGCTGTTGTGATAGGCACTGTAGGCACTGTACAAGCACAGAACAGAGACAGTCCCTACTTCAATGAGCTTACAAAGTAACCCATATTGTAACTTATCTTTACAAACCCATATTGTTCATGGCCTCCCATATGTTTACAAAAACGTCCTTTTTCAACACTGGTTATGTTTTACCAGAGACTGATGGACTTATCAGATGTTTCTATGATTGCAAAGATTGGTCTAGCCTGCTGCACCTTCATCTCTCTTTCCTCCTCTCCACCAAAGTCTGGTGCCATATTTGCTTTTTTTCTATAGCTTTGATTCATCCCTAGTTCTCCGTGGCTTCTTAAAAGTAAATGCAACTAGTTCACTAAGTCAACCTAAGTCTCTTAAGATCATGTAATGCATATCATCCGAGCCTTATAATACATATAAATGCAATTTTTCCTACTATTCCCTCTTGCTTGCTTTTTAGCAAAAACAATTAACCATAACCCTTCATGAAAAAAGAAAAAGATCAGGAAAGTTGTATTTGACAGAAAATGGTAGAATACTTGTGAATTTACAGTTTCGTACAAGGGCTGCTATCAGCCAATCTTCCACTTAAATTATTAAAAACGTAACTACCTATGATGTGGTGGGGTGGAGGCAGGCAAAATCGAGTCTTTGCATTTTATTATGCTTAAGGCTGCAAGAAAATTGTGGGCTGTGTGTTTTGTGTGGAAACTGCAACTTTTAACACATACTGCAACTTGTTATAGTTGCTGCAAAATAGAATGGCATTGTGACCCCGTGTGCCAGGTCTCAGTGCTATCATCCCAATTTTCATTAAGTCTTCTTTGTGACCTGAACTGGTCAGGACCTTGGTTTTATGTCTCCTCCAAAAGATGAATGTTTTGCAGCTCTGTGGCCCCCTAAAAGCCTTGTGGAGGGCAATGATTCAATGCTGGTTCACAGGGGAAAGTGCCAACTGCCAACTACCGAATCACAGACAACCATCCTGTAGTACCTACAGCCGGCGTTCCATGATCCAGGCGAAAGTGAGCTCTGACAGGCTCCCAGCACAGAGTATGACTGCAGACTATTAGATGTAGCCTATAGTGCATTGGATCTTCTTTTTTTTTCTTTTAAGACTGAAAAAAGACCAGTCAAAGTTAGCAGTGGGGTGGAATATAGAAAGGTTAGTTAAACTAACAGTAATAATTTCTGATAACCCACTACCATCGGACCAGCCAAGAGAAAAAGCTTTCTCAGCTTGTATATAAATCTCTGAAAACAGTATGTTAACACAGTTAGCATGATTTCTTTTACTAGCAATAGCAATGCAAATTATCATCACATATCATGCATTTTGTGTCACAAACAGCAACCAACATTCATGACATCATCTACCTCCATTTCTTTGAAAATTTAGAAGACAGAATGAGATCTTAGATTGCAACAAATGTGCATGATGGGAAATATAAGCAAATTACTAAGCAGTAGTCGCTCTCTATTCCCTTGTATTAAAATATTGTTTCAATTGATAGATAACAGAGAGAGCTATTTTTAAAGTGACTTAATAACAAAATTACTGGGTATTTGATGTTGCAGAAACAAATTGTTTTTTTTTGGAGGGGCTTCTTTTTTCCCCATTGCTCCTGGCTAGAATTTTGAAAAATTCTTGTTTTGAGAAAATGCAGCAGATGGCAGTAATGTACAAAGAAAACGCGATCCGTTGCTTGTTGCAGGATTACTGCAAGCATATAGACTTTATCACTCCTCACACGGAGCTGGTGAAGTCTCCATTTTATTGTCTAGATTTTGATCTGTTTCAGTATATTGTCAGCAAGTGTCTTAAGCTGAGAAACAGAGAGATTCAAAGCCACATGCCAAGCCCAAAAGAACATATTGTAGATGCTATCACAATTTCTTATTTTTAAAGAAATAGCTACTTATTGTTAAGACATACCTATTCAGAATAAGAATGTCATTTAATTTTAGGCACTTCCTACAATACATGCTGCAGAGATAAGGAATTCAGTGAAACATTTCCAATTTCAGTTTTTTGACAGTTCAGTTCTATTATGGATTCATAGATACTATATAGCAACAGTTATTAGAAACAGTTAAAAAAATACCTGGCCCACTTTCTGTCATTATACCTTTTCATAGCAAACATGTAACTAAAGCCATATCTACACTGGAATTCGAGCCATTGTTGTAGCTCCACCAGTGCAAACCTCTAGTATACACATGATTTCTACCTCTGCAGATCATACTGAACTGGTCTGAACCATGTTTACACAAGGGGTTTCTACAGGTACAGCTATATTGGTGGCTGGAATCCCAATGGAGACAAAGCCAGAATTGTCAAATGCAAGGGTACAAACATCATGAGTCAGACCCCCCAAAATCATGGGATTTTTTTTTTAAAAAAAAAGCGGGTTCTTTTTATGTGCCTTCTGGTTTTTAAGCCTTTTGGGTCCATGTTTTAATTATTTTTCTTTGCAATCAAGAGGGCTAGAAACTGAGATTCTCCTGTGATCACATCTCAAAGTACTTTTCTTGTATTATTTTGGCTAAGGAATGGAGAACTAGAAAAGTCGGGCCTCTCTTCAGTTTTACCTGAGACTCCAGTTGTAACAATTTCTTTGGGCTGCTGTATTGGTCAAGAATACCATCAATGAGCCAGTATCTGATAAAGCTAATTAACTGCACAGGACTGAAGACAATACTAGATCATTTCTATCTCTAACAGTAATTTCTTCAAGCATCTTTGAGCTATATTAAAAGAGATGGTAGCATTTCCCATCTACGCATCATCCACTCCAAAACTATCTAAACAGGTTAACATTCACTTATCAATGGGAAAGAGTAAAATTTATTTTTTAAATTACATCTACATTTTTCATAAAATCACTGTGCCAGTCTCATTCCAAACAAACAAACCACTTGTCCTTGTGGTATAAATAATTCAAAAGACTAGCCAACATCAGTGGTGGTTGGAATGTGAAAATGGACAGACACTATTCTCCACCATAGCTAAGATTTTTCAATGAAGAGCCCACAACTAGCAGACTAACAAGATGATTAGGTGAAATAGTAAGGGGAAAATCTTCGTTAAAGTGGAGTTGAAGCTGTATGTACGAATCAGTAACTTAAAGTCAGATAATTTTGCAATATATATACCAATCTTGCAAGAATGTTGTAATGTTTGCCCCAGGGTGCAGCAGTTGCCATTAATACCTTGTAGATGAGCCAGAGCTTAACATATCTGCTTCAACACATCCCAGTGAAAACAATGCTTGAGTATTTTCTTCTGTCTGTTTGGCATTAGCTCAGAGTCAACCTTTTCCTTTTAATAATGGAAAGGGTTGGTTTGTTTTAAATGATACCCATGTTTCACATATCGACTTCGCTCACATAGAAAGAAAGAAAACTCTTAAAAAATGATAGCTAGTCAATGGCAGTGGTGGGTGGGAGATCAAGACATAGTGATAACCCACTACTAGCGGACCAACTAAGTTTCTAACTGATTTAATCTCTATATATGACACTCACTTTGCTGCTATTTTATGGTTAGGGGATATTTTGCAATGCTACTCCCACTCATGAGAGAAAACACAACTGTGGTTTCCAGCAGCAATGTAATGGGAAAAAGGGCACACTACTGCCTCTAAAATTATATTAGTTGAATGATATAAAGTACCTAGCATATTTTGAGCTTTATTTATCTACTAGTGCATTATGGGCAATGAATATTTAAACATGAAAGCAAAACCAGCTAAAAGTTTCATAACAATGAAGACTTTGGACAGTAGCTGTTCAGGCGTTCTAAAGATGAGGTTATGCCAGCGAGACTATTATATGAGCCATACCAATTCAGAGAAGGTAACAAAGACGAAATACTCCAGCTTAATTTTCTTTAAATACTGTATAAGTGAGTATATTGTATTTTGAATATGAAACTACAAAAACGTTACTTCCCCCATTTTTGCCTAAGCCTTGAAAAACATAGAGGGTGATCTCTTACTGCATGCAGACTTCTAAAAAGCATACAGCATAAGATGCAACAGCGTGTGTTAAGAAAAGATCATCCTTATTATAGTATATCGTGGCTTTTTGTTTTTACATTAGAGCTGTAACATTATTTTAATGTCTTTTTATGATCTATCTCCTACTTTTTTACAAATAATTTATTACATGATGTTTTCTAAAAAGCCAAACACATTAGAGAGAGGTTTAAACCAAAACCTAGGTTCCAAATATCCACAACTTTTTAATATTTGAAATTCAGATCTGGATCTCTAGTTGGCAACTTAAGCCCATCTCTAAATATGGTAAAACAGAGATGGTCTGACCCTCGTAAGTTTCATGCTGAAGCCAGCTCTTTGGGTCAAGCTTTCGTGTGGGGAACAAGGCATAACTCAATTTCCGCCATCATTGCAGGCGTGACACTGCAAGAGGAGCAATTAAGAAGAAATGGTGAATCATGTAATGGAAAAAAATTAGGAAAGGAGACACACAGGAAAAGTAGCAAAAGGGTAAAATAACAGTGAAGGGAGGAGAGTGTAGAAGAGTCATGAGGGATAGAAATGCAGAAAAGGAAGAAAAGGTAACAGCTTTGTTAATGGTGACCCTAGCTTTGGTACTGTGTATTTCTAGATACACAACTTTCAAATAGATTTATAAAATCATATTTGATAGGGAGTGGGGAAAAGTTACCAAAAAATGTAATTTTGGGATGCTCACTGGATTACAATGCAATAAAGTCATTAGTTTGCTTTGTGGAGTCAAAGAGTATAGATACAATATTGATACATCATACATTAAGTATAGTTATGCTATGTTAGTATACTAATGTAGTATACAGCATCTACTTGAAATGACAATACACTGTATAAGTACATTAATTAGTATTGAAAGTCAAGACTGAGCCGCAATAGATCAGGATGGAACCTTAATACTTCTTAGGACGGAGAACACATTCATTAAAAAGCTTGGGCCCTTTTACTTTTGACAGTTGAGTTTCTATATAGATATTAATTGCAGCTCCATAATTAATTCCCGTGAAATCAACAGGAACTAGGGGTACACAGCATTTGGGATTTTCTATGTAGAGGCCACCAGAGACTTGAGTGAGCATGGGCTCTTTCAGTCTTCTGTTCCCCTGAACTTATGCCAGGTGGACTCTCTTAACACTCTTGTAACCACGGCCAGCTTTAGGAAGTGCGGGGCCTCATGCCAACAGTGTCGACAGGGCCCCTCCGCTGAACCGCTGCCGAACAGAGCGGTAGCGGTTGAGCTGCCACCGAACTGCTGCCGAAGCGACGGACATTGCGGGGCCCCGACACGGACGTTGCGGGGCCCGATTCCAGGGAATCGGGTGAATTGGCCTAAGGCCGACCCTGCTCGTAACCCCCTTAAGACAATGACTCTGGTTTTCCTCAGGCCAAAATAGGGTTGGTAAGGCTTTCCCTCACTTTGGGATTTTGGATGGCCTTTATACAATTCCTTCCTCCATAGCAACTGCATATGTACTTTGTGGTGTCCAAAAGGGCAAGCAATCTCTTATGCAAATTACAATGGTACTCTACCCACCACCACCAGGAGAAAGAAAATGCTGCAAAATACACTCCAAATTTGTCTCCATTCAAACTGAGTAAAGTATCTCAGTCCATCTCTGAAGCTACCCTGTCACCAGCTAGCAGTGCAATCTGTGATCTGACAGTGAAGCTGGAGTCTTTCTGCCTCAAATACCATCACTAGTAATAAAGGTTCTTCAATTAGAATTTAGCTGACAATTCTGTTGATGATTCACAAACCTGAATAGAAATTAACTGGGCTGGTTCTGCAGTGCCAACAAGAGTAAGAATTTGTTTTAGTCAGCAAAGCAAGTGGGTGAGAGTCAGAGATAGAGCACGTGTTGCGTAGGAAGGCAAAATTTTTATAAGCACATGTAAAATAGTATCTATTTAAAATACAACAATTTCATTAATAATACAAGTATTTTATATTTAGGTGTTTTGTGACATTATGATTTTTCAAAACAAAATCGCATGTCTTCAAATCAGTGCATTTACCTAAAATTTTTGCCTGTTTTATGGGAATTCAGAATATAAAATAACATTGACATAAATGTAACCCGTTTTTTGACCCTAACAATGTTTGTTTATTTGTCCTTATTCCTATTTCATAACTTTCATTGACTTCCTGCACTCATTTAAAATGCTACATAATCCAGACGGAATACCCTGTAAAACACCACTCTACCTTCCTGTAGACGACAATAGCAGGAAACCCCGATGAAGCCCAACCAACTAATATGAAACAAGTGATTTTTCTGAAGTTTAATTATTCTGATTTTGATCAGAAGAAATTACTGAAATTAGATATTTGCTGCCCTCAATAAGAAAAATGAAGCAACTGAGAAGTGAAGTATAAACACCTGCGCACGTTTGGTTTTTTACTATGGTCTCTGTGGAACAGATGTATGGTATTGCTTTAAAGTAATATAAAGGAATCATAATAGGATAATAATAATACTTCTCACTTATATAGAGTGGCATCATACAAGGGTCTCCAAGTGCTTTAAAAAGGCATATAATTATCATTAGCCTCAATAAATGGAGAACCGAGTAGGGTGACCAGATGTCCCGATTTTATAGGGACAGTCCTGATTTTGGGGTCTTTTTCTTACATAGGCTCCTCTTACCCCCCACCCCCGTCCCGATTTTTCACACTTGCTGTCTGGTCACCCTAGAACTGAGCCATAAGAGGGGTGAGGTGAAGTGGTTCCACTATCACACGGGAAAGTGAAGAACAACACCCAGGTCTCCTGCATCACAGTCACTTGCCCTATTGTGTCATCAAGCATTAAAAGTATTAAGGAAGGGCTGGAATTGAACGGTGGACCTCTCACTTCCATGAATTGGTTTGAATGCAGCTTGGCAGTGACTGAAAGTTGTTACCTATTTTATAGTTGATCGCTGATGTATGAAAAATAACTCCATGGTCTCCATTAAACTCATAATAGGCAGAGATCCACATCACAAAAGAAATAAAAAAGACCACCACACTGTGCACCCACCTTGGCCCTCTCAGCAAGTGAAGTGAGGCCAAAGATTGAATAAGTATAAAGATTAAATTAGCTTCAAAGCCCATAGAGAAGCCCCTCCATGACTGAGGCATATTGGTGAAGCCAGGACAGAGGCATGTATGCTGTATTTGTTCTGTGGATGGAAAACTTCACCCTCCAGCATCTTCCAGGTGCACTAAATTCACTTACAAAATAACAAACAAAATATGAGCTTTTCATCCCCAAACTACAGCAGTTCATTTCTTAATCTCTATTCACAGAGGGTGAAATTCTCCTCAAATGGCTGGACAAGATCCTGTGGATCACTTAAGCCCTTAACTCAGGGGTTCTCACTTCTCAAACTGGGGGTCGGGACCTCTCAGGGGGTCACAAGGTTCTTACATGGGGGGTCACAAGGTTCTTACATGGGGGGTCACGAGCTGTCAGCCTCCACCACAAACCCTGCTTTGCCTCCAGCATTTATAATGGTGTTAAATATATAAAAAGTGTTTTTAATTTATAAGGGGGGATCACACTCAGAGGCTTGCTATATGAAAGAGGTCACCAGTACAAAAGTTTGAGAACCACTGCCTTAACTTGAGCTTTAATGGTCTCTAGGGCTTGTGTGGGCTCTCTGCACTAGGGTGAATTTCACACTTAAATTATGCACAAGTCCTCTCCTATTTTCAATGGGCCATATTTACTGGCCATATAAGCCAACACAAGTCCGTTTCTGTCAATAAAAGGATTACAATATATTTGCCCTTATACTAAATTAGAAGTCAGGCTGATTATGTAGTTAAATATTCTTATGTTTAAGTAATTTTACATACAAGAGACCTGTTTCAATGATTAGTTAAACAAATACATTATCACCTGCCTGACTTGTGAGTATAAGGACAAAAACATTTTAATTCTTGCAATATTTAAAATAAAAAATCAATAACATACAGGTGTGAATGCAACATTTTGTGCTCTGCTTTGTTGTGGCTTTGTCTGGTTCTAGTCACTTTCACAACTCATGCTGTGTTTACACTGGCAATTGAACGACAAAACTTTTGTCTTTCAGAGGTGTGTGTTGGTAGGAGAGCTGACAAACAGCGGCTGCACTGCACGACTTTTAGCAGCATGACTGTAGCAACACAGCCCTATCACTAAAAGCTGTGTAGTATAGACATCTTTACAGAGTGGATGATTTCACATTCCAGGGGACATATGTGGGTTAGAGGTGGGCTGGAGGGGGTTACATTTTCATTAGTTTTATATAGGGAAGTAGGCTTTCTTATCAAAGAAAGATTAAGGCCTGATTGAATGGATCAACCAATCCTGGCCTTGTGCTCTGAAGTGAGTGATAAAACTCCAGAGGCCACAAACACACACATGTATATATTTTTTCTATTCTTAAGTGCTATACTTAACTGGTTTTCTGAATCAGGGTCTATAGCAGTGGTGAGCAACCTGTGGCCCACCAGTGGTCAATGTGAACAAACTGTCTCGCGGCCTGCCAGCGGATTACCCTGACGGGCCACAGGTTGCCCACCACTGGTCTATAGCATTAAGATATGATAGTGTGTCTTTTTAATATAATTTGGCTTAAAATAAACAGGACTTGCATACACGCACAAATCTAGTATTACAAAACTACTTGTTCTATAGTATTTAGTACTAAACAATTAGTACTAAACTTTAGTACTAAACAATTTAGGGCCAGCGGAGAAGAGAAGATTTCAACCAGTTTAAATAACATCTGAATCTGGCCTTCAAAGCTTAAATGCATAACTATCATATTCCTGGATCATGTGATAGCCACAATAAAAGTACGTGAAGGTAACTGGAAGGGTCTGACTTAAGCCCACAAGAACAAGGGAAAATATATTCAGAAGGGCACCATAAATCTGTTTAATTCTAAAATTGTATCTACCACCCTATACTTGTTCTAGACAGCAATTCAGCATAAATCGATGTACTTTCATGCAACTTAGTTTTACAATAGTATACATATATTTTTAAATCATCATAAAAATTAATTGACAGCAGCTGTAATTCTAATTCTTCCAAGCCATTACGATCTATTATGTATTTAATTAGATATTTTTAGAAGTGTATAGAATATTTGGTAATAAAGTAATTGGTATTTATCCTTTGATGGCTGTTACAGACCACTATGTAAGCACATAATTGTCAACGTGTTGAAATACATTATTTACTTGTTAGCCCAGAACAGTAGTTCCTAAGCATCTTCACGAAGATCCCTAGGCAAGTTTGAAAGGGTAATATTTTTTCTTGCATGACCAGAACAGCTCTGATTATGGATTAATCTATCTGTGAGTAGAACTTTTTTTAAAAAACCTGTTACATATAAAACAAAATCAGAGAGAAACAACTGACAACCAAGGACAATGATTAAATAAAATAAGTACCTCAATGAACGATATCAGTAATTCTGAGCCTTTACTTGCAACCCTTACTCACGTGAGTATTCTGATTGAAATCAACTGGATTTCTCATTGAGTAAGGATTGCTGAATCAGGCCCTTCGTGAGTGTTCCATTCCATACATAGGCAGTGACGCTGTAGGTGCTCCAGGGCTGGAGCACCGACAGAAAAAAAATAGAGAGTGATCAGCACCTGCCAGCAACACCTGTTCCGTGGCAGCTGATGATCAGTTGCTTGGCGGTTCGGGAAAGGGCTTGGAGTAGGGCAGAGAGCAGTGAGTGGTGGGCGGATGGGGTTCTTGTGGAGGGGCCGGAGCGGGGTGGGGAGGAAGAGGCAGAGCGAGGTCAGGGCCTTGAAGAAAGGGGTGGAGTGGGGGGTAGAGTACCCCCCTGGGGAAAAATAAAAGTCAGCACCTATAATTCTATATCATCTGGTAAAAACATGCATTTCAAAATCAGTAGTGAACAGTTTAAGATCAGATTGGTACCTTAATTTTTATTTATTTTTAATGAGAATTATATTCCCCCTCCTCCTTTGGTGACAAAACGTGTGTGTATGAATCTGTGTGGGAATCGTGACTCTGGTAAGAAGTGATTAAGGTAAACAAGTGCACTTACTAAACCACAAATTATTTTTAAGTAAACCTTCTGTATCTATTTATAAATGTTATATAACACTTATTTTCTTTGTTTAATTGGAAGATCTTCTTGGGAGCAGTTCAAACATCTAATATGAATATAGCTAGATAAACCTCTATAGAGACACTTTATTTAGCCAATAAACCATAAGAGTGCTTGGATAAAATGAAATTTAATGGTCATGTAGTGTAAAAATCCCTACAAAGTATCAAGAAATCTGTTTTTATAGTGTGTCTGGTATGTTTGCTGTTTTTTATACCTTACACCTCAGTTGATTTCATTCATCCAAAAAACTTTTTAAAAGCAAATAATCCATAATATTGTTTGGAAAAAATTATTGAAAAACATAAACAGTTATTGAATTAAGGAATATATAAATGATGTGCAAAATCCTGAGAGATGATGACTTCAAATACAGATGCAGGTGCGCAGTGCCTCTCAGGATTTGTCTCAGTGTCTTTAACTTATCAATGTACTTTTTTGTACCCCTATAATTCAAATTAAATTGCTCTTCTAAGATGAGACCTTGTATGTCAAGTTTCAACCCTGAGCAAATTTTATGGATGGGTTACACTTGATAAAGAGGACTGATGATGGAAATGCAGAGTTCAGTGTCATGAAATAGGTTCCTTTTTAATATGGTACCGAGTACGGGCAGATGAAGCTATAGAGGCGTTGGCTCTAATTTATAACAAAATTCTCAAAGGTATTGAGGCATGTAATTCCCAGTGATTTAACAGGAGTTGGGTGCCTATACAGCTTTGAAGATCTGGACCAAAATGTCCAATTTTGTAATCACTATGCATGGGAAACTCCCATTGAATTCAATGCACCTAGAAAAACAAATGCAACATCTGTTTCACGAACCCAGATTCCTCCCTCTGAACTGCTGAGTAGGAAGGAACCCAGAATGTACAACTCTTCTAGGTGACTGTCACAACCAGGGCCAGCTTTAGGCCGATTCCCCCGATTCAGGGCCCCGTGCCGGTGCCTTTTTAATTTTTACTCACCAGGCAGCGCTCTGGGTGTTTGGCGGCACCTCGGCAGCGGGTCCTTCACTCGCTCCAGGTCTTCGGCGGCATTTCGGCGGCGGGTCCTTCAGTGCCGCCGAAGACCCAGAGCGAGTAAAGGATCCGCCGCCGAAGTCCCGGAGTGCCACTGGGTGAGTACAAGCGGGTGTTCGAATCAGGCCCTGCCCTTCCTAAAGCTGGCCCTGGTCACAACCTACATGTCATCACACCATACCTCTCAAATGTCTTTCATTTCAAGGGACATCACTCACTGGTCACAAAACTAGCTCCATATCACATATTTGGTGTCCCTTCACTTCTATTCCTAAAAATTATTTATGTCAGAAGGAAAAATCATGTAACTAAGGTTACAGAAAGAGTCACTTACACTTAGGGAGGGAATCATGTTATTTTCCCTGCATTGACTAAAGTTTTGCATTTTCCCCACTCTGGATCTTTGCCATATGTTGCATCTCGCACTTGGGCATTGGCAGGTTGAGAGGTAGGATCACAACTCAGTGCTATGTCTGAATCCTGGTTTACACTTAAAATTTAGATTGACCTAGTTATGTCACTCAGGAGTGTGAAAAATCCACACCCTTGAGAGCTGTAGTTAAGCTGACCTAACTCTTAGTGTAGATGCGGCTAGGTCAATGGAAGAACCTAGCTACTGCCTCTTGAAGAGGTGGATTCCTTCATTGATAGAAAAACCCTTTCCATCAAAGTAGGAAACATCTACACTATAGTGCTACAGTGACATAGCTGCAGGCATGCCCTGATATTAAAAGAACTCAAACTCACAAAATTTAGTTCAAGAGACTACTGTGACACTCTGGCACCCCAATATTCACCACTGTCATGTAATGAGGATATGTTTTGTACAAATATATGCCTTGTGAGGTATCATTCTAAAAGTCTTGATCTGCTAGACAGTAATATCTCGTTGGATTGTATGTGCTATCATCATATGTGAAGTTATAAAGTTTGACTATGTATGTGTTACTGAAACATGTTGTGAGGTTGACAACACCCACAAGCAGCTTTTCAGGTACAACAGTAAAAAGGCCAAACAATGTCAATGGCTGATTGAGGAAATGCACACAAGCACAAGGATTACCCCAGGAACTGTGTACAATAGAAACCTCTCAGAGATAGCAGTACCCAATGGGAACTGTTTGACCTAGGTCAGAACAAAAGAGCTTTCCAGCAAGAGGGAAGACATAAAAGGGGGACAATGACATCATGATGGTACCTCACTCTCCCTACAACAGCACACCTGGAAACACCTGAGGTGCAAGGATTGAACTGTGGGAAGTGAAGGTCCCAGGCTAGATGGATTTTTAGCCTGTGCATGGAAACCTGGAAAAGCCAAGGCAGCTTGTGTCTTAAGAATCTGCCAGCCTGTTTATCACTCAGGATGAGAATTTGCTAATTCATATCCTACATATTTAGTGTGTTGAACTCAGTTTGCGGTGTTGTTTATTTACTAAGGTAATCTGCTTTGATCAGTTTGCTATCATTTCTAATCACTTCAAATCTATCTTTTGTAGTTAATAAACTTGTTTTGTTTTGTCTAAAACCAGTGTGTGTGGAAATTATAACTTGAGGCAGAAAGCTGTTGCATATCTCTTTCCACAGTGAGGTGAATTTCATGAGCTTACGCTATAGAGTTCTCTGTGAAGTGCAAGATGGTACAATTTTGGGTTTACACTCCAGAGGTGGGTGAGTGCCTTAGCAACTGGGAGGTGCCTTAGCTGAGCCTTCCCATGCAGAGCTGATCTCAGCATCTGTGTGTGAAGCTGCAGTTGGGTGTGTCTCTATCTGTGTGTATGCTGGTGAAAGAGCAAGCTTGGAGAGCCTGGCAATTTATGACAGCACCACAGTGTGAAAGGGAGTCCAGGCTGGTAGGTCAGGTGGGCTCAGTGGTATCCCAGTTCCAAGTGGCACCCCGGGGAACCCATCACAACTACAACAGGGCCATTTTTAGTGGGTTCAGATTCCTCCGTTGTTTTCACAGCCTGCTATGTAGTCCCTGTTGAAAGTTTTAAAGAAAAAATAAATATTTAAATTATGCCTGCTTTACACAGGCAAAAAAAAAGAACAACAACCCCGAACAAAACCAAACCAATTCATTTCATTTCAGGTGACAGCTTACAGAACAGATCTCCACCTGTCCTCATCTTCTGTCACTTTCACAAACAGAATTTTAAATTACAGGAAAAGAAACCTAGAAACCTAATATTTTAAACTCCTAAGGGTCGGTGATCCTGCAAACCCTTACTATGACACACTATGCCTAATAGTTAGGGTTTACATGATTGGGCCTAATACAGTATATTAGTTGAACATGTGTTTGTATTTTCTCAATCATACCTAATTATTCTTGTTCACATTAATAAACTATAACTGTTGTAATTCTATTTTTTATTCTTATTATTCTGGTAACAGTTATCCATGTGTGGGTGTTTTCTCAATTTATCGCAGGCAGTTTCTTATATTGTGCTCATCAGCATGTTATCTGAGCACCTTCCAGAATCAGGAATTTCAATAAAGGGACTAAAGGTTGATCTCCATCCCCCTCTAATCCCCTCTTCTCCAGGGAAAATGGTATTGATGGAGGTTTTGTTTGTATTTTTTTTAATAAGTTCATGTGTTATGTATTTTTTTTCCCTTAGGGAAAATGAGACTGAAAAAATGCACCCTGCTTTTGAATTGGTTGTGGTAGTTGCTGTGGGAAATGATTCCAGTCTATTCCTGAGCCATCCCCTAAGAAAGCCTTATCGCCATACAAACGTTGCCTTTTAGGTAGATTTCTGAGAGCAGAACCAGTGAGAGCTGTGGCCCCTGAGGGTGATCATGGCAGAGTTTAGGATCCCTGATTGGATGACTAAATCATTTTAAACAAGAAGATGACACATAAATAGTGATTAATGTGCTTCTGTGCACAAATTTTCAGCTGAGTAATCGGAAACTTTTAAGATTTGCAAACATTTTCACAAACATCCATTGGCTATGAACAATGAATTATAAGCCCACAAATAACAGCTAACCAAATTCACCACTTATATTCACAAATCACTTTTTTTCATTACTCAACCAGCCCTAAAGATACATCTACAAAGTTTAAGACTTGGAATTAATTTGAAGTATAATGATTCTATGGACACATTTATTATTACAGTGTCAGTTAAAAGCTGTCACTGAGCTTAAGGACTGCTGTAGCAACTGAAAAAACATTTAATTTAGGTGAAGGTCCTTTGATTATCACTTATTGGATCAAATGTATTCAGTTCTAACTTATATACCAGGCAAAGTAGAAGATCTCAAGGACCAAATTCTACATTGGTGTAACTACACTGGCTTCAATTAAATCACTGGCACCACTTAAATCAAAGGTAAATATGGCCCTAAAACTTTTATTTGTATCTTCTCTTATATGCAAACTTGTTCAGACTATAGCATATGAAATGCCGGTAAATATGTAATGAAGAACTGAATGTTAATTAAGTCAGATATTTTAGTAACTTTTAGAAATATATCAATATTGTAACTATTTAATGACAGAGGCACAGGGAATTCTCTTTAGATTAATAACTTCCTGGGAGCTGTTAATTTGGGACTATTAACCAATGTCAGATACATTTGGAACAAATCCCACAGATTCTAGTAGGTCTGGAATTCAATAATGCAGGATGTCAACAGTAGGAAATGCAAATATTAAGTCTCTAAAGTAACATTTACTTGGCCACATTGTACATCTGGTATGTTTTATGGTACACATTGAGCCACACAAATATAGCAAGTGATTTATTGAATTTTAGCTTACTATTATGCAGAATTCTAATTCTAGTTCTCTTAATAAGAGCATGCAGCAGCTCAATAAGTTTGTGAGAAATGTTAAAATATTGTTTTAAAAATTGAGGAGCACCTGGAATTTTAAATACATTTGAAAGATCGGCACCTAACAAGAAAAAAAGGAATGGAAAAGACTGCCTCTGTGCAATATGGTAAAGTTCACACAGGAACATTAACTTTTGCATTTCCTGACTCTGCATGAATGTAGGATTTTGCTTGTTTATTTTTGGATATAATTTCCCAGTCTGTTTTAAAAAAAGAGAAAAACAAAGTCCTCAGTTTACCAAGTATAATTAAGTTAATTTTGTACTTTTTATGTGGTATCCTCCACATGCTGGTTTGGGTACATAGGGATAATTGTATGTTCTTCCTCTTTGGCTTATGAGGTATCTGTGAGCTGCAACAGTCCTTGATGTGTAACATGAGTTTCAAGTTTAATAAAGTCTTTATTTACCTTCAGATATGCCTCCACGTGGTTTCTCAGCAAAACACAGCACAGCACACAGGAATGATAATCGATCCACAGTGCCAAAAATGTGTTCTATTCATCCATAGCATAAACAACATCAATACAATATTGCCACACCAAAGTTTTAAA
Source organism: Macrochelys suwanniensis (assembly GCA_033296515.1). NCBI lineage: Eukaryota > Metazoa > Chordata > Testudines > Chelydridae > Macrochelys > Macrochelys suwanniensis. The sequence goes on along the minus strand of CM065776.1, from coordinate 95,820,206 downwards.
GATGCCACCTTTGTGGTGAGAAAGTAAGGCTATGTCTACACTGCAATTGAACGACAAAACTTTTGTCTTTTAGCCCAGGGCTACACTGCGGGGGGGGGGGGGTGTCGATCTATGATACGCAGATTCAGCTACGTGAATAGCGTAGCTGAAGTCGGCGTATCGTAGTCGACTTACCTGGCCATGAGGACGGCGGCGAGTCGATCGCTGCCGCTCCCCCATCGACTCCGCTTCCACCTTTCGATGAGGTGGATTTCCGGAGCCGACGGGGAGCGCTTTCGGGGATCGATTAATCGCGTCTTAATGAGACGCGAAAAATCGATCCCCGAAAGATCGATTGCTACCCGCAGCAGGAGTGCTCTCCTGCTGACAATGCGAACGCTGCTCGTTGGGGGTAGAAGTTTTTTGTCGCTAGGAGAGCCGACAAACAGCGGCTATACTGCACGACTTTGGGCCTCTCCTCTGGGAATGTCAACAAGAGTGCTGCAACTGAGGTAGTATTGGCCTGATATCATATAGGACAATGGACAGCAGTCAAATGCTAGCACCTCTTCCTTATTATCAACTCTGTCTGCATTCACACCAATGAACTGCAAGTGAATAACCCACTACCAACCCCCTAAACAATCCAGTCCCCAAGTCACAGAAATATTCATAGAGTCTCTTATCGTATAAATTCAGCTGTGAGGGAAAACTCAGACAGAAAATTAATTCATATTGACATTTATGAATTGTTCAGATTTGTACTTATTTTTGTTTATTAGAAGCGAGTCAATTTCAAATCGACTGCAATGTGGCAGGGGCACACACTGGGTGCATGTAAGCAAGTTACACTGTTATATATTTCTAGCGTCACTTACAGCCAGATCTGCAAGAATTACACAAATACAAACATTTGCTTGCTATGTCGTTTTACTGACCTGGCAGAGTGCCCTTTGTTATCTGAAGAGCTATTTTAGTAGATCCAGCTGTGGGCAGGGTTACTCTGTTCACATATTTGACCACCCAGGACAAATATGGCATGCTTTAACTCCTACTATGTTCTCTGTTGTTCTACTCCAACATGTCATTCAAGCATTCAGATACAGAATGGTCTTGCTAGTCATGTCATTATTTTACATGTAATAACAATTACAATTTATTGTGACAGCAGTTATTTCTCAAATAATGATATCTTGCATTTCTAAGGATCTCAAAGCACTTTACAAACATTCATTAAGCCTAACTTCAGATATGAAGTTATGATCCTCATTTTAAAAATGAGGGAATTGAGGCGCAGAGAAGTGTAGTTGCCAGATGTCACATAGCAAGTCAGAAGAACCAAGAGTAAATCTTGACTCCCAGTCCCTTTCTCTAATCACTCCAGGATCTCAGCAACTGATTGTAAACCACAGAACTAGATTCAAGTAGACTAGAGAATAGTTAGAATGAAGGAATGAATTACTTTAAAAAAACAACAACAGGTTAAATATCATGTAAATGCTGTCCTGTCTTCGCTATCAAGTAACAGGGTTTTAGATTGTTGTTGGGAGCCTCGCCTCTCATAAAAATGTTGATGATTCTTCAATCATTAAGAGTTAATAAGATGGCCAATGCTATGACAGGTAAATATGCATCCTATCTAATATTAACACACATATTTTTATTGAAGAGATAATAGCAAACACATACTTTTTTACTTAGGAGATAAATGTGAGAACATTCCCTGTTTACCAATCAATATAACACAGAGACCAATAATCCCTACTTCTCTAAAATCGGTGGAAATACATTTTTAAGTGGAAAATTCTCAAACTGTACTTTGTTTTTTATGGTACCTGTCCTTTTTTCTCCTTTATACATTAGTAAAATCTCATCCTGTGTTTACCAGTAGGTAGGAAACTAAAAGATACTCATTAGAAGAGATGAGAGCACAAGACATGAAGTTTTAATTCGGAACTAATCTTACATAAACCCTAAGGAACACTACGTTTTTTTGCCTATACAGTCAGATAGCCCTTTCAGCTACACATATACCTAAGAAGATTCAAAAGAGTTCTTTCCTCCAAAGTTAGCAGTATAGTTTAAAGCAGGGGTCTCAAACACGCGGCCCGTGGGCCACATGCAGCCCGCGGAGTTATTTCCTGCAGCCTGCCATAGGCGCCGACTCCACTGGCAGCCAAGCTCCAAACATTACTGAATGTTTATATTTTATTAAAACCCCTCTTTGCATTACAGTTTTTTAAAAGTTAATACATTGACTTTTAATAGAATACTATATTGCTCTTCATTTTTTTCATTTTTGACTATACTTTTGTATCATTGGATGAAAAGGTTTCAGTGATGCGGCCCTCGGGCCAATTTACTAGTTCTGATGTGGCCCTCGTGGTGATTTGAGTTTGAGATCCCTGGATTAAAGCATCCAAAATCAAGACCAAATCCAATTGGAAAAATGGTAGCATATCAAGAACATCAGCATTTTGCTAAATCACCTTTTGTTTACCAAGTCCTGCCCCTTTTCTGGAGATCTGCCATCCCAAACCTGGAGGACATGCAAAGTTGAAGATCCCTGCTTTTCTGAGAATGGCAAAATATTGTCAGATCATAAGATGCAGGGGGGAAAAACACTGCCAGCTGCTCAATTTACTGAAAAATTCTAAGATAGATCAGAGGAAAGAGTCTGGTTTAGAATCAGAAAAATGTTGTACTGGAGTATTTAGCTTAAGAAGAAAAAATGAAATGAAGCAGAGGTAAAATATTTAACATACATATGTTTCCCATAACGTGAGTCTAGAATAGTTTACAATAATAAAAAGCTCTCCTTAGAGCAGGTCTAGACATCATGGTAGTTAAAAAGCTGGTGGGCACCAATGCCTTGTCTACACTAGTGTTCCCAATATTGCTGCCACTGGCAACAACAGTGGGAATATTTTTCAGAAAAAGGATAAGTGCAGACCAGGCCAATGGGGCTGTGAGGGATAAAAGTGAAGTATGTCCCATAGTCAGGAAACCCAGAGAGGTATAGTGTCACAGTTCCCAAGATCACTGCACTTCTGACCCCTTTGTGGCCTCTCTCACAATTCAGGTCAACTGTACCTTTATTTTCCCTTTGCCGTCTAGTTTCTGGCTCCCCAGCTGTTGTCTCTCCTGGGTCTCTCTCCCTTCTGATTCGGGTATTTCCATACTGAACAGTTCCATTACTATATTGTGACCTCTGCAGCAAAAGACAGGCCTGCTTCACATCTTTCCTCAGAGATGGTACACAATGTAATTGCCACAGTTAAGTTACCACACAGCCCTTAATAAACAATCACATTTATTCCTAAAGTGAATTAATTACAGAGAAAACGTATTAAAAACAATAACAGAACCGACACGTATTCCTAAAAATGTAAACTTAATTCAATAAGATTTGTCCAGGATATTGCAGGACATTGTCAAATCTGTCACAGCCTCTTTGAGGATATCCCAAACAAGTCTCAGGCCTCTAGTAATCCCCTTTCTTGGGGCAGAAACCCACATTTCTCTGCCTTCAGCCTGGGGATTTAGGCTGCAATTTTCTCCTGCATATCACTGTGATCATCTTTAGCAAGCCTGAGTTTCATTCAGTATTTGCTGCCCTGTTACCTTCGAGGAGCTATGAGAGGATTTACCAGTAACCAGCCAGCCTTCATAAAGCAAAATATTTATTTACAACAAAAGCATTACAGAAAACACATTTATTGAGAAGAGGAAAGTTTACCTGCATGCCTGTCTAACCAGATGTTACCCATCTTTCACATGGAGACCCTGGTAGGTTTCAAAGTGCTTCAAACCCTTTCATCAGGGTCTGTCCTGGTTAAAGTCTCACATCAGTTCTTGGATCTAGTGAGAGTGACCCCTTCTCTATATGGAAGTTGCCCACTTTACACAATTCATAGTTCTTTGTTTGCTGGACCTCTTGATTTGATCAAAAGAAGTACTTGCAATTTCCACCAGGGAAGGTACTTCTACAGACTTCTTTGCCTGTCTAGGGATTTGCATTAAGTACCCGCTAGTGATGTTTGTTCCTAGTAAATCCCATCATTCATGTTTAGCGACTTCCCCTCAGTCACTGCATTGTCTTGTTCCAAGGATGCAGATAACCCCTTCACATCTGGCAGGTAACAATACAAGGTGAGAAGAGAAACTGAGTCAGACATGCTTTCATAAAACTAAATCAGATGTTTCCCAGTTGTCCACATATAGAATTGTATTCCTTTGATTTGAATGGATTTCAATAGGTTCTTTGCTGATTTCTGTTCCCTTTTCTTATTTACATGGAAGCATTTGAGAAATGGAACAGCAGATGAACCAACTTAGTAGAATTTAGGAAAGCTTTGGTTATTACTAAGTAAGCATTTAGAATATGATAATTATTGCTAACCTTGGTATATATTTTGGAAACAATAAAGCTACTGTAAGACAATGGCCAAATTCTTCATTATACAGGTGTAACAAAACAGAAAAGTGGTTCATTGCCTTATATTTCTTCCCTTTATGTTTGACTACTAGGTTTGCAATAAGATACGGTCTGATTTGGGTAATGTCTGAGACTCTTCAGAGCATTGTAACCAATATGCATCTATCTGACTGAACAGGCTAAATGCATCCCGGGTGAAACAGCTGATTGCACATTTCAGGGTTATATGAATGTAACTGAGAGCAGACTTAGGCCCAGTGTCTTACATGTTTCAGCTTTGTTTCCAAACTATATACCAACATTAGCCATATTTTACATATTACAATATTCTAAATACTTGCACTTCAGTGTAATCAAATGATGGAAGGACTATTCAATACTGACCAATGTTCCCTCTAATTTTTGACAGGCCATGTGCACAAAAAAATTTCTTCTGTGCAAATTGTGCTTCTGTGCAAGTTTTTGTACGCGCGGTGTTTCGCCGTGTGCACGGGGTTTCGGATCTGTGTGCGCGCACACACACCCAGCTTAGAGGGAACAGTGATACTGACCCCTGGGCATTCATACACATGTAATGGCACAGTCATTCACTCATGGATAGAAATTATCACGGAAGCAAACGATATGGTGAGTCATTCACATAATTAGTCAATCATTGATTCATTCATTTTGTTGAATCAGTCATTTGTTCTTAGAGGCTTAGAAGCTGATCTCACTTTCACCTGTAAGAAGTAGGAGTAACTCCAATTAAGTGAATGTAGTCACACAGCTTTAGATCAGCAGAATCAAGCCCTCAGTCTCTTAGATACCAAACAGTGCAAAATAACTCTTTGAAATGACCTTGCACTATTCTGAGGTATTAAGTAGGACTTAAGTGTTGCAGAAGCCTTGTCTGGCCCTCTGTACAGGGGTGAATTGCCTTGAAGCTGCAAGATCAGATTCTAGTCTCAGATATTTTACATTTACACCAGTGTAACTGACAGCAAAATGTGATTTGAAGAATAGATTTTAGCCGTTGTTCAGCGGTCCAGTTGACAGCAGTCCATGAAGATGGGTATCAATGTCAGTGCATGCAGAGTACTGACTTTCCTTAAAAAATGTTCATGGCTAAAATCCAATGCATATAATTGGTTAGTTAATTCCTCCAAATCGGAGGCTGCATCCCCAACATTACAGCCCCAAAGAATAAATAATAAGTTTTCTAAACTGTTAGACAGAAATTACCATTTTTTCTTATGATGTAACTTTGATATAAGTTCAAATTTGGGAGTTTTCTTTTACTCAGCTGCCCATAATGAATGCATATGCCAATTGTCAAGATTCTAGTTCAAATGAAACATGGTAATTAATTGTGTCAGTCACTTACCCTGTTACAAATTCTATATTATTGTATACTAGATTTTGGTATATAATGCTGTTGGATTTTGGATATTTTTAAATTCAAAAGAATCACCTCTTACTGTACTATGAAAATAAGAAGCGACAAAGGGTCCTGTGGCACCTTATAGACTAACAGAGGTATTGAAGCATAAGCTTTCGTGGGTGAATACCCACTTCTTCGGATGCAATAAGTAATGCTTTCCGTCATAAAACATGAAATCCCTTATTTGTTACCCACTGATTCAGGAACAGAATATTGTTCTCTAAATAATGGTTTCCCCTCACTGATAGGAGTATAATCTTTGTTTTCACTATTTCTATCTACAGAGATATGTACATAATAAATCAAGCTAAGGATCAAATTCAGTGTTTTCCTCCATAATGATTGTCAAATACCTACAAATCCTGGACTAGAAGGAATTAAATTGATTGACACAAAATCACCACAGCAAATGGCCAGTATAATATTTTTCTGAATTGCATTTATTTCCAGACATTTTTTTCCAGGGCTTGGATTGTGCTGGTGCATATGGATCTGGAGTACCTGCATCTTTCTGCAGGTGCTGTCTTGTTTTCCAGAATCTCAGCTTTCAGAAAATAATAATAATAAATAAAAACAATAAATTAAGTCTCTAGCTGTTATCGTTGCGAAAACCCCCTAAAAATGTGAACCGAGTACAAATGATGCAGAAATGTCTATGTCCATGTCCAGACTAGGATTTAAAGATGTGCTGTTCACATATTATCTAACGTGCTCACTAACATGGCTATTAGCCAGGATGGGCAGGGATGGTGTTCCTAGCCCCTGTTTGCCAGAAACTGGCAATGAGCGACAGGGGACGGATCACTTGATGATTACTTGTTCATTCCCTCTGGGGCACCTTGCATTGGTCACTGTCAAAAGACAGGATACTGGGCTAGATGGGCCTTTGGTCTGAACCATTATGGCCGTTCTTATGTTCTAACATGGGGTATGTCTTACTAGAAAAAAAATTTCAAACACCTACAAGACCATTATCAAGCATTCTTAAAATTACAATACCCACCTGGGGAAGTGAGGAAACAGATTGACAGAGCGAGACGGGTACCCAGAAGTCACCTACTACAGGACAGGCCCAAGAAGGAAAATATCAAAACACCACTGGCAATCACATTCAGCCCCCAGCTAAAACCGCTCCAGCACATCATCAATGATCTACAACCTATCCTGGAAAATGATCCCTTACTCTCACAGACCTTGGGAGGCAGGCCGTCATCGCTTACAGACACCCCCCGCAAGCCGAAGCAAATACTCACCAGCAACTACACACCACACCACAGAAACACTAACCCCGGAACCAATCCCTGTTACAAACCTCGTTGCCTACTCTGTCCCCATATCTACTCTAGCGACACCATCAGAGGACCCAACCACATCAGCCACACCACCAGGGACTCATTCACCTGCACATCTACCAAAGTTATATATGCCATCATGTGCCACCAATGGCCCTCTGCCATGTACATTGGCCAAACCGGACAGTCTTTACATAAAAGAATAAATGGACACAAATCGGACATCAGGAATGGTAATATACAAAAGCCAATAGGAGAACACTTCAATCTTCCTGGACATTCTATAACAGACTTAAAAGTAGCCATACTTGAACAAAAAAACTTCAGAAACAGACTTCAAATAGAAACTACCGAACTAAAATTCATTTGCAAATTTAACACCATTAATTTAGGCTTGAATAGGGACTCAGAGAAAAAGCAGCTTTGCCTCTCCTGGAATTGACACCTCCTCGTTAATTATTGGGAGTGAACCACATCCACTCTGATCAAATTGGCCCTGTCATCACTGGTTCTCCACTTGTGAGGTAATTCCCTTCTCTTCATGTGTCAGTATAATAATGCCTGCTTCTGTAATTTTCACTCCATGCATCTGAAGAAGTGGGTTTTTTACCCACGAAAGCTTATGCCCAAATAAATCTGTTAGTCTTTAAGGTGCCACCAGACTCCCTGTTGTTTTTGTGGATACAGACTAACACGGCTACCCCCTGATAATAGAAAAAAAATTGTGCTCTTACCTCTTGTTATCTAACTCTGGTTTCAAAGACGAGGTAAGAGCCTAGTGAAGGTAGGGTAGTTTGTAGTTTTCACAAGTTTGCAGGTCAACATAAAGACTGTGGAGGAGCTTAAAACTTCAACTGGCTTATCTTTGCTAGGATTTTACCTGGTGTTAATTACCACATGGTAGCTAATATAAAGTAGGGCTGTTGATTAATCGCAGTTAAGTCACTCAACTCAAAAAAATTAATCGCAATTAAAAAATGAATTGCGATTAATCGCAGTTTTAATCGCACTGTTAAAAAATAGACTACCAATTGAAATTTATTAAATATTTTGGTTTTTCTACATTTTCGTATATATTGTATTCTGTGTTGTAATTGAAATCAATGTGTATATTATTTTTATTACAAATATTTGCACTGTAACAATTATAAACAAAAGAAAAAGTATATTTCAATTCACCTCATATAAGTACTGTAGTGCAATCTCTTTGTCTTGAAAGTGCAACCGAGTGTTCCTCTTTTAAGACTTCTTAAAGCATGCTCCACAACTCATCCCGCTCAGATTTTGGAAGGCACTTCAGATTCTTAAACCTTGGGTTGAGTGCTGTAGCTATCTTTACAAATCTCACATTGGTACCTTCTTTGCGTTTTGTCAAATCTGCAGTGAAAGTGTTCTTAAAATGAACAACATAAGCTGGGTCATCATCAGAGACTGCTATAACATGAAATATATGGCAGAATGTAGGTAAAACAGAGCAGGGGACATACAATTCTCCCCCAAGGAGTTCAATCACAAATTTAATTAACACATTATTTTTTTAACGAGCCACATCAGCATGGAAGCATGTCCTCTGGAATGGTGGCTGAGGCATGAAGGGGCATAGAAATGTTTAGCACATCTGGCATGTAAATACCTTGCAATGCCAGCTACAAAAGTGCCATGCAAGAAGTAGGACTGAGTGGACTTGTAGGCTTTGAAGTTTTACATTGTTTTGTTTTGAGCAATGATGTAACCAAAAAAAAAATTGACACTTGTAAGTTGCACTTTCACGACAAAAAGATTGCACTACAGTACTTATATGAGGTGAACTGAAATATACCATTTCTTTTGTTTATCATTTTTACAGTGCAAATATTTGTAATAAAAATAATATACACTTTGATTTCAATTACAACACAGAATACAATATATATGAAAATGTAAAAAAACATCCAATATATTTAATAAATTACAATTGGTATTCTATTGTTTAACAGTGCGATTAAAACTGTGAGTAATTGTGATTAATTTTTTTAATCAAGATTAATTTTTTGTAGTCAATCATGTGAGTTAACCAATTAATCAACAGCCCTAGTTTTGGAAGAATACAATTACCTTTTTTTCCAACTCGACCCTGTTTTTATCAAGCATATTTCTTAAAGCATAGGAGATTATATTCTTTACAGTATGCTATGTTGTTCTCAGAAACACTTAACAGGGAATTAAATCCATTTGTAAAATGTGGAGATTCTTGAATAGCACCAGAGACTGCAATTCACATTTTTCATTTTCATCAAATTTGTGCTGTCAAGCAATATTCACATTATTAGCTTTATGTGCTCACTAGATTTTGAGAAGCGACAAAGGGTCCTGTGGCACCTTATAGACTAACAGAGGTATTGATTTTGAGTTGGTGAGTACATATATATGGAAATAAGTTACCATAATTACATATTTTAAGCACTATTTAGGTCAGTGTAACTACTATAACTTCTTAAATTGTCTAGCCTATTCTAGGCTATAAACATACCTTTACAGAAAAAAAAAGGGAGAGACTAGAGATAAATAACAAAAGGAGGGGCAGGGAAGGAAGGTTGAGGCATGGAACAAGATGCTAACAATGGAGCATTGTGTAGGGAAAATTCACAAAAAGGTGGATGGGGTGACCGGACATGGGGAGAATGCATAGAGGAGTGAGATATTGGACAGAGAAGGATGGTTTCACAAAAGCACTGACTTTTTTTTAAAAAAAAAGTCTTTATCTTTAAATACATTATTAAACTTTTTTAGTTAAAGTGAGACATTCTGCAATCAGACAAGACTGAAAAATTTGCCTTCTACCAGTGAATTTTTTAACCCTGTGCCTCTGGCTCCTAACTGAAAGAGTAATATGACCCTTGTCACCACAACCCAGCCCTCTTCATCTAGATTTGGTTCCCCCAGGCTGAAGGGAGGCCAACAATCAAAGATCTGATGGAACAACCATTAGCATCCTTGAAGGTTGCACATCCTTTCCAATGAATGGAACATCCAACTTTACTAGATAGGCACATTTGCTGAATATTTCTGCTAGTAAAAAACAATTGCTGACATTTAAATCCTTATCCTTAAACTTTCATGTTAAGAAACCACTGAACTAATGGGGGCAATTCACAAAATACACTGGTTCAGTCTGTGTCTGCAAACTGCAGGTATGTGGGACAAGGAGGTGAGATGAAGGCTAGTTTTCAAAAGAATGGGTTATTTTTGTTCTACAAATTCAGGAATCCATGAGACTGCAAAATAAACAGCAAGAGATCCTTTCAAAACAAAACTACACATACTTTAAAAAGCTTACTTAAAACACTATAGAAAGTTACCTGCATCCAGCTTTTAAAGTCAAAATCATTTCCTTCCTTTCACAGCTGACTTCACACCTTGAAATGCATGACCCTACCCAGTAAGCTTTATCTCTTATATATTAACAATGTTAATTTGAAAGGGAATTCAGTTCCATTGTTTTTGTTACAACTTGAAGTGATTCTTAAACCAGAAGCAAAAATACTGGTGTTTTCTTTTAAATCCCATAATTTTAAACCAAAATTCTATTATCCTTTATTTGCTGCAGCACCTTAATTTTAGAGTGAATTTCTGTGTATTGCTCTCAGTTCCACTTTTGTTGTGCAACCCTTTCCCTCCAACAGAAGGTTTTGTAGTTAAATTTTCTCTAAACTCTCTGTACAAGAGCCTAGAGGTGAACTGGTCTAGGATACTGAAAGCATCTTGGCCTGTCTGCTAAATTCTCTGTATAAAATATATTATATACATATATTATGAGACAAGGCCCGATAGCTTGTATATCACTAGGGGATGAAACTAATCCCATTGAAAAACTGAGAACCAGCTGCTTGTGATGTCAGCTACAGCATGAGACTGCCGGATCGGCGGGTAGCAATCGATCTATCGGGGATTGATTTTTCGCGTCTCGTTAAGACGCGATTAATCGATCCCCGATCGCGCTCCCCGTCAGCTCCGGCAACCCACCTCATCGAAAGGCGGAAGCGGAGTCGACAGGGGAGCGGCAGCGATCGACTCGCCGCCATCCTCATGGCCAGGTAAGTCGATTACGATACGCCGACTTCAGCTACGCTATTCACGTAGCTGAAGTTGCGTATCGTAGATCGACCCCCTCCCCTAGTGTAGCCCTGGGCTCAGACAGGCCCTCAAATTGCATGGACAGGTGGGAATTCTGATTTAACACCACATGGCCAAAGCCCTGTAATGCATTAGCTATGTAATCATTGTACCTTTTATTTTCTTCCTCTGTGTACTGCACCCTTAAATCTCTGAGTATTCTGGAGCTGGCCCACACAGACAGTTGGTATGTTTATGCTTGATTTTTTAGTTGTGTTTTACTTTCCCAGTATGATGATCAATTCAGTGAACACATACTGTGCCATCTCATGGAGACTTTAGTTGTCTTGGTTTTAAATTCTCTTAATCTAAACTAAATGTCATTCTGACTAAAATTATGTTTGTACTTTGTGTCTGGAAAAAACATAACTGTACACTTATGATTATTAAATTAACTTCTAAAGAAAAACATGCAGTCTGTGAAAATATAGAAGATACAGAATTAACTTTTGAAACTATGTATAAGATTGCATTTCCTTTAGGGAAAATAATACCAAGTAACATTTGAATGGAAAAACATTTGAAACAGAAACATTATTTTGTAAAAGAAAATTGATTTATAAATTGATAATTTTAAAAAAACTTTCACTTATTAAAAGTATATTACTAAATTGATTAACAAAGTTAGTACACTTAATGAAATAAAGATTATTTTTTTCAATGATTTGAAGATTATAAAAACATGTAGAGGTTGGGGTTGTGTGGGAAGGGAAAGAATGTACACTGTCTTTCACCTTGTAAACATGATAGTGGTGGATTGGATTAAGATAATGCTGTTACTGGTTTAGGGCCCCAATCCTGCCATTGGTACTACACAGACAAGCACATCCATGAGTGCAGAGTGTCAGTGAATTCATGTGGATTTGATTGCCAGATTTGGGCCATGAAATCTTATTGCTCAAGTTGTCATTGATAGTTGATTGATTTATTAGAATTACAAAACACGTTTCTGAAAAAGTGACCAATAACTTCACAGGGAAGATTCACTTTTGCAGCCTGAGATGTAAATTGACATGTTTAAAGTCCAGCATATCAGAAAATGTGTAGAGCAGTACTATGAAATGAATGATTGGTGTATCTGGGACACACCTACCAGTACAGATACACAGAACAACTTATTTAGATAGCTACACCCATAGGCTACCTACTGTACAAAATAATGTAATTATTATGAATGCCTGAGAGAGACAGTTTGGATGCATATAAAAAGCGGGAGCAGCTGGTGTTAATGTTGATAAATACAAAGTGGACCTGATCCTACTCCAATTGAATTAATGGGAACTTTGCAATCAATGTCAATAGGAGAACTGGACCTAGTGTGTTTCAAGTCCACTAGGTTGCACCTTGTTATAGACCTACCAGAAAAAGAAAATAAATAAATTCAGCCTTGTAACAAGTCATAGCCAGGTCTCAAAGCAGTCAACAGGGCTGTGACATAATCCACAAGGCAGTGACTTAAACAATGTGTGCTTCCTCATAAGAGCAATAGCATGAGGCATGAATATTCCTGATCACGTCAGTCATCACATTGGGGGTGGAGCTAGCCTACATTGCTCCCTGTTAGCCAGGCAGGAAACACTACATGGAGTCCATTCAAACAGTGTTCTAGGCCAGCCCCAACAAACCATGGCTCTTTCAAGCTAAGGCTGTCTCCTCACTGGTTCCCCCAGACAGAGATATTACCTAAGCCCCTCTGTGCAGAGATCAGTAGTGAAATCATTACGTGAATAATTATAAACATACTGCTGTAGAGAACGGTCTACAAGTTTTAAAATGTTTTGATTTACTTTGACATTACAGTATTTCTTCGTGAAAGTACCTCCAGATGTCGCTTTACAATATTGTACTCCTCTACACTCAGGTATGTGCTACTTAACAAAACAAACAAACAAACAAAAAGTGAAGACATGCTATCTGTATGCTCCTGTGTAAAATTATCATAAATAGGTTTTTTTGGTTGTTTTCAAAACAGTTGTTTTTTTATGGCCATGTGCATTGTTGAGAAGTCTTTCTTATTCCTCATATCTAATCATCAACATTCAGCAGTAATATTTTATTCACATATACAAACATAAACAGAGATGTTTCATTGGCGTTTTTGGACCCAATCCTGATAGTATTGAAGCCATTTTGAATTTTGTCATTGACGTCAAGGGGAACAGGATCAGGCCCTTTAATGCTCACTATTTTATATAAAACTGATTATGTGATTGATAGAAAAAAGAAAAAAATGTTTTAAACAATTCCAGAATGCTGCCATATCCCATTCTGATTTTCTCCAGGTTCTGATTTTATTGACATTGTCATTTAATTTATAAATATCTTTGAACTTAAACATGTTTTGCAAAATGTACTACTTTTACATAGTTGTATCGTGATATTAGAGTTTTTAAAAACTAAAATTCAAAGAATAACTCCTCAAAATATCAAAGTTCAAATTCTTGTCCGACATTTCCTTAGTGATTATTACATCATGAGTGTCTCGTAGCTGTTTTCTTTTTTTGTGAAGTAGGTTCTTAGCTAAACCAATATTCATCCACTATGAACATAGGTTAGAAACAATAAAAGTCACTTGGGTGGCTCTGCTGAGTGCAGAACAAACAGCTGCCAACATTCTGCTGGCTGTTTGAAACTCACTGGGAGGGTGATCAGAAAGTCTGCTTCAAAAGAATTATTTCCCAATACAATTTAACATTTTAAGACTTTAGAACGGAATTCAAATGGAAAGATTATTTTCTTCGAAAACAGAAACAAACAACTCCTCCCCATCCCCACCCCCGAAAAAGCCAGGTCTTTCAGAGTGTTTGATAATATTTAATTTCCTAATCAGCACTAGTTGATTTCAAAAAGTAATGGACACACAAAACATTCAGTTCAAGTGCAGATAGAAAGGTGGAATGACATCTGTGCTGAGATGAGGTCCAATTCATAGTGTATATACTATAATATTAATTTACTCAGTCACATGACTATGCCAATTACAATCCATTATTTTAAAAGCTTATTCAATAATGACTATTTATACCTCCTAGCTGAAAACAAAACTAAAGTGATCATGAAATATAATTCCGACAATCAAAATAAAGTATACATTCTAAACAGTAAAGGAATGTGGTAGCCATCTTGAATTTGGTAGCCATCTTGGGGTAGTTTAAATAACTTCATATCCAGGAATAATAAATAGATCACATTTTACAAATGTGAAAGTTTTGATACTTTTAAACCTGAACAGCGACTTTTGAAATTGTCAGTCATTTCAGGAATTCAAAGAAGGATAGGGCAATCTATCACTGATGTGTTACTATGAGAGGAAATTAGTTCAAATATTGTTGAACTCTATGCTTGCAAAAAAAAAGTTGTTAAAATTAAAGTAAACTACTAGTATAAACCTGCCTACAAGATAACAAGCTAAAGACAGAATATAAAATCAGTGTTGCCCACTCTTGTGATTTTATTGAATGTCTCATGCTGTTTGGTATTTTTCTTAAAGGCCCAACTGCTGGCTGGAATCATGTGACTGCATGATAAACTTGACTTTTTTTAAAAGTATGTTTCTAGCCCTCATGGTTGTAGAAAACAAAACTTGAAAATTTGAAGGACCCTAAAGGCTCAGTAGCCATAAGGCAAATAAAAAGCACCCAAACTGTAGTATTTAAAAGAAAAGCATGATTTTAAACCACTCTTGTGATTTTGAGGTCTTAACTCCTGATTTTTTATATTAATTATACTATATTTATTTATTATAGTAGCACCTAGGAGCCCCAGACATGGACCAAGACCCCATTATGCTAGCCACCGTACAAACAGAACAAAAAGACAGTCTCTGCCCCAAAGAGTCTACAATGTAAGTATAAGACAAGAGACAACTGGCGGATACAGACAGACAAACAATGGGGCACAAGAAAACAATGAGACAGTGCTGGTCAATGTGATAGGCTGTGACCTCAGCACATCAACTGCTTAATTCTTAACTCCTAAAGGAGTTTTAAGAAGGGTTTTATAGCTTCATAGATTGCAAGGCCAGAAGGGACCTCTTATCTACAGGCCATAGAACGTCCCCAAAATAATTCCTAGAGCATACCTTTTAGAGAAACACCCAATCTTGGTTTTAAAATTGCCAGTGATAGAGAGTCTACCAAGACCCTTAGTAAATTGTTCTAATGGTTAATTACCCTCCCTGTTAAAAATTTCCAGTATGAATTTGTCTAGCTTAAACTTCCAGCCATTGGATCATGTTATAGTACCATTCTTTGCTCAGCTGAAGAGCTCATTATCAAATATTTGTTGTTCCCCATGTAGATAGTTATAGACTGTAACCAAGTCACCCCTTACTCATCTCTTTGTTAAACTAAACAGATAGTCTCAAGATCAATCACTGTCAGTCATGTTTTCTGATCTTTTAATCGTTTTTGTGGCCCTTCTCTGAACCCTCTCCAGTTTATCAATATCCTTCTTTAAAGGAGAATATTGAGGTATCTGAAAATTCTAGGGTTTTTTTTGGCATATAATGGTGGCCAAATTGATAACCCAAAGGGAGGCTCAGCTCAAAAAGTTTGAAAACCACTCAGGGCGCAGGCAGGGGGTAGCTAGGGTTGGGACTGTGTGCAGGCAGGGGGGTAGCTCAGGGTGCAGGTAGAGACTATGTCCAAGAGGGTGCTGCTGTGGGGCTGGCTGTGTGCTGCTCAGTCCCTAGTTGGCATCGTGGGGGCAGTTCCACGGGGCAGGGGCTGGGTGAGAAGCATGCTCTGCATGCCTGGGAACACGATGGGCGGAGGGAGGGGGACACCCCAACATCAGCTTCTGCCTGGCTCTGCACAGCAGAACAGGAGGCAGGCTCCCAGTGCCAAACAGCGTGGCCAGCTGTGGCTCCATGGCTGGGGGTGAGGAGGAGGCAGAGGCAAGCCTGGCGGCTGCAGATGTCAGTGCCACAGGACAGTGTGGGTAGGAGGGGCAGCAAACTTCACCCCAATGTGGTACGAAACTAGGGTGACCAGATGTCCCGATTTTATAGGGACAGTCCCGATTTGGGTTTTCTTTTCTTATATAGGCTCCTATTACCCCCCGCCCCCTGTCCCGATTTTTCACACTTGCTGTCTGGTCACCCTATATGAAACTTAATGTGGTGCCTACTGGCATCACTGTCCAATAAGAAATAGCCTAAAGTGAATGAGAGACTATTAGTGGGGATAGGCTATGAAGGGCCTGGAAAATGAAGACAAGCAGCTTATGTTTGTTGCAAAAGGGGAGCCAGTAGAGGGACACAAAGAGAGGGGTGACATGGTCAAAGTGCCAAGCTAGGAAAATGATCTACACAGCAGCATTTTGAATTGATATGAATGGGGCAAGGTTGTATTTGTCAAGGCCAGAAAAGAGATGTTGCAGTAATTGAGATGAACGATGATGAGAGCCTGGACAAGAATTTTAATTATAGTTCTTTATTATTTGATTATCATAATACTTGGGCTTAGGTGAGGGACAGTGCAGAGATGACTGGGGGTAAGGGGGCCCTCTAGGCAAGTTTTTGATCAGCCTGGCCATTTCCACACCCGCTACGGCATGGCATAGCTGCAGTTTTGGGTGGCCTGGTCCATTTTTACTGAAGCCAGCTGCTTTTGGAAGCTGGCTCAGTCACGGCGGGTCCGGCTGCCTTCCATGGAGCTACAGGGCGGCTCCACAATGGGTTTAGCTGAGCTGGTTTGGGAACTGGTTCAGCGAAGCCAAGGTCAGAGGCGGGGCTGGGACCGAGGCAGGGCGGAGCGGGTCAAGGGCTGGACTCCCCGCCTGCCAGTGGGGAGCAACAGGCAGCGGCGGGGAGGGACGAGCGGCTGCTGAGCTCCCGCGCGCGCAGAAGCATGACAGTTAGAACCGTTACAGCTCCCACTTTCGAACTGATTCAAACTCTCAGCCGCGCCGAGCGGCGCTGCCCCTCCCTTCCCGGGCGCTTCCCCTTTCAGCAACTCCCGATCTCCCCACCCGCAGCCAATGCGGGCTCCCAGCCTCTCCCTCCCCGCGCGCCCCGATTCCCCCTCCCAAGGGGGCTCAGGGGCGCGCGAGGATTGAGAGGGGAGCCCGAAACTCCCCACCTCCCCAGCCAGCGCGAGAACAAAGAGAGCTCTTCCCCCCTCCTTCCCCCCCGCACGTGGGGAGCGAACTCCCCGCCCCCGGCGCCGCCTCTAGCCGCTGCTGATTGGCCCAGGCGGCCCCTCCACGTCCGTCCAATCGGGGCGGTGCTTGGTGATCTCCAATGAGCGCGATGCCGATTGGGCCGCCGGGTTTGGCGCTCGGTCCGGGAGGGTGAATCCGGCGGCCGGAGGCAGAGAGGAGCGGAGCGGAGAGGGGACCCGGAGGCGGCAGCACCGGCGGGGGTTGGGGAGGGGGTGAGTGAGTGAGTGACCGGCACCGCGCGGGTGGGACCCGTGAGTGGCTATTCTAACCGGCGCCCTTTATGCTGGGGGAGGCGGCGGGAGGAGTGAGGGGAGAATGAGAGATTGGCGGGGGGGGGGGGCAGCCGCGAGGAGACTCACCCCCGGGGGAGGGGGTGGCGGGGCGCGAGCGGCCGGCGGCGGGACACGCGCTGCTGGCCGGTGACAGCTGGAGAGAGACACGGCGCGTGAAGCGCCCTTTGTCTAAGTTGGCTCTGCCCACCCTGGCGGAGGGGTCCCCCCCTGCCCCGACCCGGCTGAGATAAAGGCGGGACTAGAGCCGCGGGCTTGGGACCGCTTTGGACCCATAACCAGGGCGGGCGTATGGGCGCGCGGGGTGGAGGGGGGGACGACGTCTGTTAGTCTTCTCCTCAAATCCCTCCCCCCATTGACTTCAGGCTAGTGGCGGGTGCAGGGGCAGTTTGACTGAGGAGACGTCTCCCCGCTCCCGCCTTCAGTCCCCCTCAAAAGGCGAGCGAGGTTTTAAATTGCCTGATTGAAACACGCCGCAAAATGCTTCGTTCCCAGAAGAGGAGATGATGATGGGCGGGGAGAGGGATAAAATTAACCTCCCCAAACGAGGGGGCCTCCCTGCTACGGTGAGAGGTTTGGGCGCTGGAGCAGGGCTGCTTCAGCCTCATGTGCTCTTAGATAGTCTCCCGGAAGCTGATGTTCAATGCGGGGGCCGTTGAGCTGTCTCTAGGTTGTTCCTTCTCTTGCTCTTTCACACGAGTTGCTGCTTTTGATTCTCCCCTTTCCTCCCCCCTCTTCTCTTTGTATATGAAAATCCCGAGTGCAGGAAGGATGTTAAATGCAAAGGCAGTGGGGTGATATTACTGGCAAACCTGCCCGAAGGCAACTCGAGTGAACTTCCGAATTTCCATGGACCGTCAGTAGTGGGTCCCTGTCTTCCCCAGCGTTGCCTGGCATTTCGCAAGTTCAGATAGGTTGGAGACTGTGATTCTAGAACAAAGTGTGTTGAACGTGAGGCATGCTCTTACTAAAAGCATGGCTTGTATTGAGTCATTTTGGTAGGTGTAAGGGGGTGGTGTTGGAGAGAGCTGCCTTTTTATTAAAATGGTAAGAGCAAAAGAGTGACTGGTAAATGTGACAAAGTAAGATTAATGCGTGATCTGGTATTATTTTGAAGTGTTTGATATTAACAGTGGCCTGCAGTGATTCAGAAGTTATTGGGAGTGAGAAGGAGAAAAGCTTGTAGGTGTGTTTATGTAAATTAATTGGGGTTTTGTTCCAGTGGCTTCTCTCTCCTAGTTCTGGGATACCATCCACATTGTTCTGGAGTGAGAACAATACAGTTTAGTACAATATAGAGCTAGAGAGTCGGGAGTTCAGATTTCTCTTCCTTTCCATCTCAGAAATGAAGACTTTGGAAGACTTCCTTTTATATTTGAATTTTCGCTAATACATCTTTTGTGCCACTCCACTGAATGGAGCTGTATACAGATGCAAAACTATACAAATGTACAGGGATCAAAACTATGTAGTGGGAATTCTATTGAATTTCTAAATGGGATTTCCTTATTGATTTCTAGGGTGTAACACTTTCTAGAGTCTGAATGTAATTTGTAAGAGTTAATTAAAAGGCCACTTTTTCTGTTTATCCTAAGTGTCCATATCAAATTGGGAGCCTCTGGAATGTTTATTTGTGGTAACCAGAAAGCATGTTGTGAAGGGTGAGTACTTGTATGCATTGTACTGTAAGTACTTTCAATTTGGTCTGTTAAAATTTGAATACTCAAGACCTGCTGATACCTCATGAGCAACCCTGCAAGATAGCACACTTACTTGTATTTTTGCTACAGTATTTCAGTGTGAAATCTTGCATGTAAATAGGTTATTTTAATACAAAGTTCAGCTGTTCTCTGTGTTTTTTTTAATCTTTCACCTAAAGAGACAATCCTCTCTTGCTTAGTTGTTGTGAAGATGATTGTGACATCAAATAAAGGGTTGTATCTTTAAAGAATAAGACAAATTCTTAAGAAACATAAATCCTGTTTTCACAAAAATGTCCCTAGTAATTAAAGGGCAGTGATGGAAGCTTCTACTTAAACTTGTTTTTTTAAAGCTTTCCATGAGGTGTCAGCAATTGTCCTAGTTTTGGTTAATAGAAATCTGCAGGATTTGGGTTTATCACAGGGATGTTAAAATATAGCTATACTCCAAAAAGTAACTTTATGGAATTCCACTTTATCGCTGACTTGCAAATCAAATTTGCTCAGTTTATCTAAGCTATATAATCTATCTAAATTTAGCACTGTAAACTGAGGCTGGGAACTTGAAGGTCAAGCTGTTTTCTTTTCTGCCTCTCACTAGAACTACTAAAGACTTCAACTGGAATTTAGTTAGCAATGTTGATAATAGAAACCAGTTCTCTCTGATAACATTACAGAGCAAAGAGGACTGAAATATAGTACCCATTACATCATTACACTTAGGCAGTGTATATACTAAGATTTAAAGGTTCTGACTGTTGTGGTCTAATTCTTTGTCACAAACCAGACAATGTAGACTAGAGTTTGAAAACGTGTTAAACCTTTAAATCCTAGTCTAGACAAATTACTATAAATACTCAGGAAGTAGATCTCTTGAATTTGAAGGTGTTGCCATATTTAGTGTTTTTTGTCAGATCCTAAAATATAATATGCAAACATCTGAAGCATTTAGTCTTTCTGGTTGTGAAGATAACCGTCAGTGTAAAAAACAAACAAACTATATTCTTAAGTCCTCATCTAGCCAGACAAACACAGGTGTTAAAGTGAACAAAATTAGGCTTCAAAGTTAACAATTTCCAAGCTGATTGTACTTGTCTACTGTGGCTGGGCATATATTGACTTTCCAACATGTCAGAAAGCTAAGGGTACGTCTATACTTACCCGCTGCTTCGGCGGCAAGCAATCGATCTTCTGGGATCGATTTATCGCGTCTTGTGTAGACGCGATAAATCGAACCCGGAAGTGCTCGCCGTTGACGCCGGTAATCGTACTCCACGAACGGAGTAGGTGGAGTCGACGGGGGAGCCTGCCTGCCGCATGTGGACCCGCAGTAAGTGCTTTGAAGATCGAACTAAGGTACTTCGACTTCAGCTACGTTATTAACGTAGCTGAAGTTGCGTATCTTAGTTCGACACGGGGGGTTAGTGTGGACCAGCCCTAAGTCAGGGATCGTCAACTTTGGCACGTGTACCGCCAGGATAAGCCTCCGGGCGGGCTGGTCTGGTTCGTTTACCTGCCTCATGCACAGGTTTGGCCCATCGCAGCTCCCACTGGCTGTGGTTCGCCGCTCCAGGCCAATGGGGGCTGCAGGAAGCGGTGCAGGCCGGAGGGTGTGCTGGCTGCCGCTTCCCGCAGCCCCCATTGCCTGAAGCAGCGAACCGCGGCCAGTGGGAGCTGCAATCGGCCGAACCTGTGCACGTGGCAGGTAAACAGACCGGCCTGGCTCGCCGGGGGCTTACCCTGGCGGGCCACATGCCAAAGGTTGCTGATATCTGAGCTGTTATAAGTCTCAAACATTATTGTTTGTATTATGGTAGCAGCTAGGAGCCCTAGTGATAGATCAGGACAGTACTGTGCTAGGCACTGTACAAACTGACCCTGTCTCAGAGAGCTTACAGTATATAAATATATATATGGAGATATGCCTATCTCATAGAACTGGAAGGACCTTGAAAGGTCATTGAATTGAGTCCAGTCCCCTGCCTTCACTAGCAGGACCAAGTACCGTCCCCTGACAGATTTTTGCCCCAGATCCCTAAATGGCCCCCTTAAGGATTGAACTCACAACTCTGGGTTTAGCAGGCCAATGCTCAAACCACTGAGCTATCTCTCTCTTCTCTCCTCCCCCCCCCCCCCCAAATGTTTGATATTTTACATTTTACTTGGTAGATTTAAAAACTAGGGAAAGTGTTTTAAATTATTATTTTATTATTATTAGATACTGTTGCATTCGCATGGTGCAATTAGAGCATTATTGTGGATTTTTTTAATAAGAATTGTTGCAGTAGTAGTAAAAAGGATAACTTTAATAGAGGTTTGCTTGCATGATACATAAATAGGATCATGGGACACTTCACAGCCAATTATCTATATATGCAAATAAAAGGAAAGGTTACAGGTAGCATTTATAGATGGTATGACACTTATAGATAGAATGATTGAACATGAGGAAATAAATAGGCAAGAAGGATTTGAAAAGATGGCGTCTGCTAGGCTTTCTTTACAAAATGTTTATCCGCCCAGGCAAAAATTTGTTTACCAGCTAACTTATAAAAATGGAACGGGTAGAGAGAGAGTTTAGGTAAGCTCGTTTTTGAAGGGCCTCATTAGGCACCAAGGCAGCGTCTGCACTAGAAAACTGAACCATTGTTAATTAAAACAGTAGGACAGGACCTTTTTAAACATGTGTTGTAGTGTGTCCATAGTAGCCACTGTGGTTCTGATGAGTTGCAGTTTTGCCCTGTATCCACACTACCAGTGTTCTAAACAGTTTCATATGCAGTGTAACTGTCCCAGAAGTCCTGAATTCTGGGAGATTTTGAAAGCCCCACCAGTTTGCTGTGGTAGAGTCATGGATGGATTGTTTAAGCAAAATTTGTGATTTTGCCAGCAACCTCTGTTCCCCGTCCCACTAAACTAACCATGGTTAGACTTGTTGACAGCAAGCATAATCCATATGGTATTTGGGACCCTTGTACATGGTTTTGAACAGTTATAAAACACTTTGCATCCACACACAAGTGTTCTAGGAGGACCAAATCATGAGTTATTCTAATGTTGTCAGGGTCCAAGAGAGAATTCCAAATAGTGGGGTGGGAGAGGGGAGAAGAAAAGGAGCAGGGGTTTTGACTGTAGAAGTAGGATTTACTACCCACTTTGGAGAGAGATGCAAGGAGGAAAAAAGCCTGATGTGATAAGTGTTGAATGGATGCAAGAATAGAAAAATGGAGGGGAAGGCAAATTCATGGAAGAATTTGAAGACACTGGTCACAATTTAGCATGTGTTAAGCATGCATTCATTTTAAGTAGATGTGTAAGTGTTTTGCTGAATCAGGGTTTAAGAGGGAAACTTTATACTAGATTCAGAATATCTATTTCAGTCTGCCCTTGTGGACAGCTAGTGAAGATTTGAGATGAGGGCAGTGTATTCCTGCGAATGGTTTAAGATGAACTGCTACACTTTAGGCATACTTTAATTTGGACAGTTGAGACTGGAAAAGAGAAAACTGTTGGGGTCTAGGCAAGCGGAGCTGAAGCTGTGACTTACATTGCTGTGTAGACGTATCCTAAGCCTTGATTTGAGCCCAGGCTCAAGCCGAACCCCCTCTTGGGGTCCACACACCAATTGTGTTAACCTAGGGTTCAAGCCCGTGTTAAGCTGGGGCCTAGGGTCTGAGCCCTATTGCTTTCCTGCGTGCACAGTAACACCAGCTTGACTCAGATCCCAGAATTCTTCCAGATGTGTCCCAGAGTTCCCTGGGGCCAGGGTGGATTTGATTTAAATCAAATTGATGATTAAATCATTATTTAAATCACTAGTCAGAAAGACTTGATTTAATCATGGATTTCTACATAAAAGTTCATTCTTGTTGGTTGTTATAAGATGTAGGTTTCATTTTTAGAAGGTACACACTATACATTTTTAAAGTGATTTATTTTGAAAACTTTTCAGATCAGTTTTACAGCTGTATCAGAAAATGAATTATTGGTTATTTCATTTACCAAAGGTAATTGAAGCAGATATTTATGAAGTCAATGGGAGGTGAACTACCTCCAATTCAACAGGTTAATCATTAATATTTGGAGGATTTTCTTGCTATCCTGTATTAAAAGGAGAACATCACCAGACAGACCTCTAAATTGTTTTATTTAACTAAAACAACAACGTTATGTATTCTAGATTTTTTTTCTTCAACAGAAAACATATAATATTTTAACAAAACAAGCATATGAATTTTTGAATTGAAACATTCAAGTTTTTTAAAATCAGGTTTGTTTTTGTTAAAATTGTTTTAACTAAAATAGTTAAATGAATATTTTTTTGTTTAAAAACAAATTAAATCAACTGTCAGCCAGGTCAACATGAGAAACTTAAAATATTGGTTTCTGCAGCTAACTCCGTCGTCTTCACCTTCATTTTACTGCTTGTTCATAATTTGGAAAAGAAAAACAAGCTTTCCTGCTTTTTCATGTGCCAAATGATTTCTCAATTTGGAATGAATTAGTCCAAAAGAAGAAAATATTCTTTCTACACCGGCAAAAGAAGCTACTGCTGTTAAAAGTGAGATTTTTCACTTCAACAGTCTCTGAATCCAAGTGCTTAAGTGACTTCCACCAGTTCACTGGTGTGACTTTCTTTAAAACATCATCAGCAAACATATATTTCTTGAATGGTTCACCCTTAGCTCTGAAGTTTTATATTTGGCATTATGGAGGGATGATTGCTGGATGTCCATGTCATAGTCAACTCCTCTTCTTCAGCAGTTAAGGTTTGACCCTAGTACCTAGTATTGAGAATATTTTCAAGAAAATGAGCTGGAGATAGTGCGTGTTTCTCTGTTTAAGATCTCACTCACTTCCTTCCAAATTTCAACAGCGTCAGCAGTAAAACAGCTATTTCCCTGCATTTTGTTCAAGGCTACAGAAATATGCTTCAGGGCACTCAGCATGAGTTCAACGTTTCTCTTAAGCCCAATGTTGAGAACTTTGGCTGTGACAGAGCCATCTGTTTTTTCACGATTTTGTTCACAAACTCTCATCAGATTAAGCCAGTTCTTGATATAGTGCTTAAAACAGTCCCCTACTGAGTTCCATCACATGTCTTGTGGGAGAGTTAGCTTGGTTCCTCCCACTTTTTTCAGAGCAGCTGCTGCAAAGTGGTTGTTACAAAAGTATTTTGCAATTTTAACAACATTAGCCTTTATTTCTGGAACAGTGAAGTCTTTAGTTAGGCGGTGCATCAAGTGATTACTGCAACCACATGTTATTAGCTTGGGACTCTCTCGTCTAAATAATTTCTTCTCATCTTGAATACATTTGCAGCATTGTCTGTGACCAAGCTGCGTAGTAGACATTTAAATTTTTTTTTCAGTTATAGCTTTTACTTCTACTTCGTGTAAGTATTATACTGTGTGTGCATTTCTTGATGTATCAATTGTTTCTGTAAGGAAGACGTCCCTTCTTCTGTTGTCATACAAGCACGTACAACAGGATCATTATGGACACTGCTCCACCCATCAAGACTCAGGTTAACAATTTTACCCTCTAGACCTTTGCACATTACTCAATTTCTCTTTCATATACTTTATCCAGCAATTTGTCTGCAACATCTGCTCTGTTGGGTGGACAGTATCCTGGTCTTAATGACTGAACTATGTTAATGAAGTGTGGGTTCTCAGTCATACGGAAAGGAGTTTGTTGCATAAACAAACCGGGCAATTTTTTCATCAATTACCTCTTTGTAATCTGCTGGTTCTCATCACAAACTTATCTATGGTTGTTTCTGGATGATGGAGATTTTTTTTTTCTTCTTGCTACAGGTGATATAC